>CM034619.1:1312185-2564370 GCA_020080225.1 Gynochthodes officinalis | reverse complement strand
CGTCTATCCGTGGAACATGTTTGTAACTTTCTGAGAGTGGTAAAGGCATTTTTGTTCCTGTGGGAAAAAGTGTCTATTTCACTTGCATTTCTTTTATGTTTGAAGGATTCATTGTCTTACTTCTCCTGCTATATTTGGGAACAATTATTTTGAGTTGTGTTATTTCGTTTGATTGCTTTTCTATTTCCCTATGGTTTCTGCTTGTGATTCTGGGTTTCATTAAGAAATATTTCTCAATGTATGAAAACAACAAAGAAAAGGCTGAGTGTGAAGAAGTTTCAATCTGACATGGTAGGTTCTGTTTCCATTTACTTCGGAATTTTGGATATTTTGTAGCCCAATGGTTTTATCTTTCTTCATGATTAGGGTTCATGACATAAGTGAATAAACGTGTTTTGCTTGTCTATCGTTATATATTTGGTTGCTGGACTGTAGTAAGTCTATTTCTGTTTCATTTTTACATCTTGTCATCTGTTTTATGTGTTCTTCCTTAATAGTGTGTGTTAATCCATCCTTCACAGTTTTGTGGCCTTTGCACGTGTATCAGCAAAAGCATCCTCACAACTTCATTTTCCTTGGGCTCTTTACTACTTCCCTAAGTCTAACAGTGGGTGTAAGCTGTGCTAACACAGATGGTATGTATTTTTATTTTTAAGATGCTAAAAGGAATTCTTAATCATACAGCTTCTTCTTTTCCTTTTTTCTTTGGGGGTAAGCACATTTAGCTAATTTCGATTTTAGATAATTCTGACTTTTTTCCTGTGTGCAATTACAGGGAGAATTGTGCTTGAAGCATTAATCTTGACATCAGCAGTCGTTCTTGGCCTGACTGGATACACCTTCTGGGCTGCCAAGAAGGGCAAAGATTTCAGTTTCCTAGGACCAATCTTGTTCACTAGCCTTCTTGTACTCATATTAACAAGCTTTATCCAGGTTCTCTCTCTCTCTGTCTCTCATGTGCGAGAATACACAAACTCACTCGATGACTCAAATAAAAAACTCAGTTAATTTTTCTTATGGTCTAGTATGTGTGTGCGTGTGTTTGCATTGCCTGTCTTGCAGCTTGTGTCCTTAATAATTGATAATTTGATATATATCCTCTTACAACTGTTATTTCACATTGACTCACAGTATCTACCATATCACTGTGCAGATGTTCTTCCCACTTGGCTCTACTTCTACTGCTATCATCGGTGCAATTAGTGCTATAATTTTCTCAGGATATGTGGTTTATGACACTGATAACTTGATCAAACGATTCACGTATGATGAGTACATATGGGCATCTGTCAACCTTTATCTGGACATCCTCAACCTGTTTCTCACTATTATGCAAATGCTCAGGAATGGAGACAACTAGATGTATAGCTGAATCACCCAAATTATGTTGCTTGCTTGAAAGAACCTAGTAATGCTTTAATTTCCTGCTTTGTGAATGCAGACATCCTTTGTGGAAATTGTACATCTCATGGGACTGGTACGGTAGTACCTAATGTTCTGCTGTTACTCATGCATTGGCTGTTTGCCGAATTTGATAATTGATAAGTGTTTTTCCATAAGCTTACTTGACGAGCCTTACCCGATTATTCCAATACTTGTAACTGCTATATTTTTACCATGAATAAATGTGCTTGGAGTTGTTTGCCTCAGAAGGGGATGTTGTTTGTGTAATTTGACGAGCGCAGTGAATCCCTTTTGTGTTGCGGCAAGCAGACTCAACTATCTTTTGGTTTAACTTCGAAAATTAGGTGGTTTTGGCTAGGTACTCGCAAAAATGGAATGTGATCTTTCTCATTTGTATGAAGCTCTTTGCTTTCCTACCCTATTTCAGCAAAAAAAACTAGCCACTACATCTAACAACTGGAATGGAAGTGTAACATTATCTGAACCTAAATTGGGATGAATGCTCGTAACCTTTAATTTAACAAAGGCAGTTACCTGTATGATTCTTGACCGTCATCATGTAATATTGCAATATGAAGAAGGTTAGACTCTGAAGGGAGGTGAATGTTGCGACTGAGTTTCATATTTGATGACCATCTATCCAGACATTTACACGTACCGTGATTTATCTAAGATTTTAGTATTTCTGTTTCATCTCCTTGTCACGATAGTTTGGCCATCAATTAACGTGTGTAACTGTGTAAGTATCGCCTTCCACAACATTTCTGGCGTCTCCAATCTTCCCATTTTTTCAATAACGATATATTTCTTCTGCAATTTTTTACCAAGTGGGATGAGATGCAAACAAATGAAAGCTTTGAAGCTGATTTCGTGTTTCAAGTCTCGAGTAAGAGTAATTCTATTTTCGGCCTACAAAGTGTATTCAATGGTAAAAGCATTCAAAGTGTCACAAAGTGTTGAAAGGAAAGAAATGGGCTGAAAGTGCTATATTTATTCACAAATAAACAAGAACGTAGGCATATGCAACATGTGAAACATTGTTAAATGAATCTACATCTTTGATATAATTCCTTTAACTTCGTCTTCCACGAGACCAACAATACATACATTCCAACATAGATATGACTAAAACAACAATCATAAATCAGAACAATGAGCTGTATTTAAAGATGTAAAGATGAGAGAAACAAAAGAAATTTTTGTCTCTCAAATATGTAGTTTACAGAAATAATTATCTTGACTTGACCCCAAGGAAAGCAAATAAAGTTATTATGTCTTCTCTTAATTATGGTGGCAGAATCAATCGATCATGACTTAGCAGGCTCATCATCATCCTCGATATCCCAAGGCAAATCTTCCTCTTCTTCAGCTGCATTCAACCGCTTCCGAAGATCAACTGTATCTGGACTCCCTCGCTCAGGCAACTTGGTGGCCTCATCACCACTTCCAATATCTTCAATCTCATCCCACCCAATGTCTACTTCTGATGGTTGGCTTGAAACTATAGAGAAATCACTGACATTATCGTTCCTACCCTCTGAACTCCCGCGGTCGTCTGACTTTGACTCCAACTTCTCACCACTCAAATCATTCTCCTCTGATCTCCCTTCTAAAGCCCCATGCTGCTCATCATTTCCAGCCGCACTTTTTGCTTTAGAAACACTTGGTTTATCATCATGACCAAGCTGTAAACTCTCCACTTTCTTCCCCTTGTCTTCGACCCCTTTCTTCAACTCCTCATTGGATTTGATCCTATTGTCCTCATCATCCTCATCATCATCAACATCCCAACTCAATTCCTCCTCTCCCTCTCCCTCTATAGCTCTCTTCACGAGCTTCACCCTGGCTTCCTCTGCTTTCTTAACCCTATACACCCTATAAAAGTACCTACTCCAAAATGTCTCCCGATCAACCTTCCCTGGCACAATCTCATTATAAATCTCACCAATCACTCCGTTTTCCTTAACCAAGTCCTCAATTTCCCCAACCAAATCCTCCAAAACAAACCGCTTTTTCCACTCCAAATACTCCCCCGCCTCTTCAGGCTCCTCACAATACGTTCTTATATCACATTGTATTGTTCTGATCACCGCCTCAAGTCTATTGTAGGGCTTCACATTTTGCTTATCACTGTTACTATTATTACCAGTTTCAACTAATTCAACATCAGAATCAACATCATTCGGGTTAAAAATCGAATCTTTACCGTGAATTATGATTTCAGAGACCGCCCCGCCAAGATTGTCAATTGCTTGGCCGACGGATTCGAGGGAAGTTTGGGCGACGGCAGCACCAGATTCAAGCCGACCCGGCAAGTCCCTAACGGCGCGGCTGGCAGCTTCACGAATGATAGCCGTTTCTTTCCTCAAACCGGAGCTGAAATCTTCAAGATCCCTGCGGTAATTCCCGATAACGGACTCCGATTTCGTAGCGACGGTCTTGAAAAGGGATGAGCCGAAGGTGGTCCAGGAGTTTGCGACGGACGGGAATTTGGGTTTAGCGTCAGGTTTTTGGGATTGGGGGTCTGAAGGCGAGGTAGGTGAATTTCCGGGATTGTGATCGGAGGAGGTTGGGGACGATGTCGGTGATGGATCTTCTGAGAATACCGCTTTGAAGAAGTCCATGAAAATACACAGAACAATGAATGATGTTTATCTGGGAAACCTATTATATGTAGTACTATGGGTACGGTTTCCAGACAATTTCAGTGTGTGTCTGTGTGAGAGAGAAACTATAATGAGGCTGCAAGTCAGGGCATAGCCGCATAGGTTGTTTTCTTCTTCTCCTTTTCTTGGCAGTAGGGGGAGGCCGGAGGAAAATGTTTTATAGGCAAAATGGATTTGGATTTGGATTTGGATTTGGAATCAAACTCCTATAAGTATTTGGATTTAGTGTAAAGAAGTTAAAATATATATTTTAAAACGTAATTTATATATAAATTATTCAAATGCGAAAATGGTAAAGTCAGAAGTAATATAATTTATTTTTATAATAAATAACAAATAAAATATTTTTGCAAAATTATCAAATTCCATTAAATGTTTACTTGTGTTGAGATGTAATAAGAAATGATTAGGGAAATAACTTTTGCTTTTAAAAAATAATATATTTTAATTGAAATATTTTGTCTTGGATACTATTTAGTTGAAAATAGAAGTAATAAAAAATGCACAAAAGTCAAGTCAATTAGCTTCAATTATTTTGGTGGGTAAGAATTAGGAAGGTACTAACAAGTACTACAAGATGTAAATTCCTCCCCCAATTAAGTAGTATTGGATACATGGACATTAAAGAAAATGTTAGATTACATAGGTAAAGAATGGAAGTCAATGTGTTGAGAAAACATTGCATATATGTTTTTGTACTAATGATGTACTATGAATAATAATTAATTTATGGGTAAAGGAATAAATTTGTTGAATAAAGAATGTATAAATTAAGAAGTCATATTTAATTATTTACATTTTAAATGACTTGATATATAAAAATAAAAAATGCAATAATGTACCCAATATTTAATACGATATTAGGAGGGGGGTTGGTCTATAAATGGTGTACATTGAATGCATGCTAACAATTGTAATGATGAGTATGTGCTTAGGATTAGGATTTTGGGGATTATATATATGGGCTTAATTAGCTTTATGCTTGATATTTCTAAAAAGAGAAAATTCTCATTAAGGACATTTTTAAAATTAAAACTCTTGAATAGGGCAAGGTTCTTTGATTCAAAATTATTGTTAAAGGCATTAATATGAATTTCATGTTTTTAATAATTAGTCAATAACAACATTATAGTTTCCTTAAAAATGTAAAAAAGAAACAATCATATTATTTTTCATTTTTTCCTCCTATATTCTCCCTCTAAAAATACTTAGATTTTTTTTTTTGGGAGACATTAGGGGAGAATGGAATTGTCATCCATTAATTATTTAAAACATTAAATTTGTATTTACAACCTTAATAATAATTTCTAAAGTATATTGCCCTCTTTAAGATTTTTAATTTATAGAGCCCTATCTATCAAAACATCACTAATGGCACTTGTTTGTTTGTGTGCACTATCTATCAAAGATCTCTAAAATCTTTATTTCGTCTTAAAAAAAAGTATAATTATTTTTTTAATTATAAAATACAATACATTTAATATATTATTAAATATATATATATATATATTTATATTATTTATTTTTAATTTAAATTATGTATTATTAATTCTAGAGCTAAATATTGTGGTTCTCAAATGACTAATCGAGAAGATAGCAAGTTAAATATTATTTTTTTAATCACCGTAATACCAAATATTTTTAGACGAGCTTTAATATAATTAGATTCACAAATAAGCATTCTTATATAATAAAATAATTTTACAAAAAAAAAAAACTTTTTTGGATACAAAGAAAAAAATAAAAAAATAGATTTATTTATTTATTTATTTTGATAGGGGAGCACTATTTTTCCATATAGCAATTATTTATACCAAAAATTTCATAGAGCATTATTCAGGAGGGGCAAAATGGACAAAACAGGACTAATCCGCAGCCGACCGCCTCTTAACTGGACCGCCCCTTCCACCGTCCCCTTCCCATGCTGGTCCTCTCACAGTTAGTTACTCCATCGTTGGAGAATTTTCCTCTCGATTCTCTAAATTCTTTTTTCTTTTCAGAATATTAAATTGTTGTCCAGGTTCGGTGAATTTAATATAAAAATTAATGTAAATGAAGGGCCATGACAGGATCAATTCGAGTCTCCCCGATGAGCTCATCCTCGAAATCTTCAATTATTTGGACACGAAGCCGAGCCGTGATTCTGCCTCTCTTGTTTGCAAACGATGGCTTGGGCTCGAGCGGCTCAGCCGCGATTCAATTCGCATTGGCGCGTCGGGCAACCCGGATGCTCTGGTTAGGATTCTCTCCAGCAGATTCCCTAATGTTCGAAACCTGTTCATCGATGAACGCCTATCGATTTCGGCCTCTCTGCCCATCTCATACGTGAGTGTAGATTGTTGGGTTTGATTATTTGGGGAGTTGAAAGTCGAAAACTTTTTTTATTTTGAGGTGTTTCGGGGGGGTTTTGGATTGATTTGTATGCTGGATGTCGAAATTTTTGAAGGTTTTCCAATGTGGTTTGATGGGTTTTCTGATTGAGCTTGGGAATTTGATGTAATGAGCTGCATTTTTTTTAGAAAAAGTTCGATCTTTGGCTACAAATGATTCTATTTGAATGATTGCCATTTGTTGGGACAGGTGTTGGAGGTGTAATTGGAAGTTTTGATTTTTTATTTAACGTGATTAGTTGTGAGATGAGTAAATTCAGTATATTGGTACTCAAAGCAGAAAAGGATGCAATCATATGTCTAGTATAAGAATCTGTAGATAATTGCTCCCATTTAGGAGTAGTTATTGGATTTTAGAGCTTTATGGATTTCTCATTCAGCCTGGGTCGAGATTTTAGGTTAAATAGTTCCTGAATAATTTTGTGAGGTGTTCAAGGCATGGAAAGATTGGCTGAGAGGGTTGATGTCGTCGAGGGTGTCATTTTATGTGGTTAGTTCAACAGTAAAACTGTTCGTGCCATTATATCATATTGTTGAGAATTAAAAGTTTGATCCCAAATATCTTCATTCCTTTTGATTGGGTGTCGTAGATATCTCTGGAACTTGATTTTGATTAGTCTTGTGATAAATGTCTTCCGAGGTTAGGAGGAGATTATTTGTATACTGCTCACAAATTTTTCTTGCTTCTTTATGAACGTTATGAGAATTTGCTCATCGCATGCTGAAAGACTATGCACTACCACCTGCAAGCAAATTCTTTCTGGGCCTAACTTTCACTATTTACTTTCCTTTTTTTTTTTTTGTGGTTGTTTGTTTTGCATGTATAACATTTGGTGAACTCTGGCAATCTTGTGACTTGATTTGTAATTGATAATCTTTGCTCTGGAATTTAGGGATTCGACTATCAAGAGTATAGGTATTGAAAAGTCTAGGGACAGAACCCTGTTATTTACCCGAACTAGATTGTAGCATTTGCCGACATAATTGTTGCTTCTAATTTTTTCATAGTCTTTGAAGTGCACATTGCTCCTCGAGTTGCATCATTTGAAGTATTTATGCTGAGCTTCAGTGACCTGTTGCTGTAATTTTAACTTTAATGTATTTATATCCATTATTTAGGGAAGAAGACGTCGTCTGAATCATTCTGTAGTTTCACCTCTCAAGCTTCAATTTCCAGCTGTTAAAACTGAATGTGAGGATTGCGAGATGGAAACATACTGCTTATCAGATGCTGGCTTGGCTGCTGCTGGAAATGGCTTTGCCAAACTTGAAAAATTGAGCTTGATATGGTGTTCTAATGTGACAAATTTGGGCCTGAGATCTATTGCAGAGAATTGTAAAGCACTGAAATCTTTGGACTTACAGGTAAAGAGCTTATTAGCTCGCAGTGAACTGCTGAGAGTTTGCCTACATTTTAGTTTTACATTTAAAAATGACTTTATCATTTGTTGCGGATCAAGTGCAGTCCTAAATAAAATTTTGAGATATGTTTCTTGTTCAAGGGTTGCTATGTTGGAGATAAAGGTCTTGCTGCTGTAGGTGAATGTTGTAAGCAACTTGAAGATGTGAACTTGCGGTTTTGTGAAGGTTTAACTGACACTGGTCTGATCGAGTTAGCCCTTGGGTCTGGGAAGAAATTGAAATCTCTTGGTATTGCTGTTTGTGCAAAAATCACTGACATCTCATTGGAAGCAGTGGGATCTCATTGTCAATCGCTTCAAAGCTTGTCATTGGATTCAGAGTGCATTCATAACAAAGGCGTGCTTTCTGTGGCCAAAGGATGCCCTGTTTTGAAAGTTCTGAAGCTACAATGCATTAATGTCACAGATGAGGCTCTGGAAGCTGTGGGAACTTTTTGCAAATCATTGGAGTTCTTGGCATTGTACAGCTTTCAGAGATTCACTGACAAGTCTGCCAATATCTCACTGTTAATTTCATTTATGATATTCCGCATAAAATCTTATCATCAAGAAATTAACTTGTTTGCTCCAAAGCTGCCAAACTCATGTGTTAAGGCATTTAGGTTTTGGCTGTTTGATGGCCAAGTCGAGTCGTGCTTTCAATAGCTAAGCTTAATTCACCTGATGTATTGGTGAGGCTTAAATTTTTTTCAAAAATAGCTTGGCCTTCACATGCAGTTCAAGCACAGATTCTGAAAGAAACTTGATATTTGAACTTGAACTCATCTTGGCATCATAAATTCTAACAAGCCTGGCTCAAACTCTATCTATAAGCTCTTGTCTACGCAATGAACTAGCAATATTTGCTATTTAGATTACGTTTTCAATTAAAGAAGAGTAAATACTTTTGCTAGCTACCCCTTTGCTGGGGTACCTTTCTCAGTGAGTCACGTAATGCTTTGTGGTTTCTTCGTGTTTCAGGAGTCTGTGTGCCATAGGAAAAGGGTGCAAAAGATTGAAGAACCTTACATTGAGTGACTGCTATTTCCTGAGTGACAAGGGTCTTCAAGCTGTTGCTGTGGGTTGTTCAGACCTGACACATCTTGAAGTCAATGGCTGCCACAATATTGGAACATCTGGACTGGAGTCCATTGGAAAATCTTGCATGTATACTCATTCATATTTTTTCTATATTTGAGTTTGTTCTCTTTTCCATTTTGGAGGTCTCAGTTCAATATTTTTTGTTGAAGCTTCATTTAATTATTTAGTTGTTAAGCATCATTTTTTGGGCTGTAGTCTATTCTGCTGTTGAAGAATGAAAAACACGTAAATATTGTTTTGAGACTACTCCTTTAGTGTTTATTGTCTGTTGAAGCTATGATTTCATGTATTCCTTGTGATTTCATTCCTCTATTCATTCAGAATTTGTCATTGATAACTGCAGGAGCCTTTCTGAGTTGGCTTTGTTGTACTGTCAAAAGATAGGTAACTTTGCACTATCTGAAATAGGCAAAGGTTGCAAGTTCTTACAAGCTCTTCACTTGGTAGACTGCTCAAGTATCGGTGATGATGCTATTTGTAGTATAGCTAGAGGGTGCAGGTACTTGAAAAAGCTTCATATCCGTCGATGTTATGAGGTATCATTTTGTTATCCTTTTTCCCCTCTATCATTTTGAAAATAATTTTTTGACTCATCCCTCTTCTGTCATGAGACTATTTTTCTTTCTCAAAATGCTATCCAAGGATATGACTGTTGATTGCTGTATTATCTACTGTTAGACTTTGGGTTGGCATTCATTTGCGTTACTCAAAGCTTTTTGTGTCTGGGCATGGGAAAACCTAGTTTATTTTGGTTTCTATGGAAGTCAGATTGCTCTCATGTTGTCTTGGACTTGCACCTACAGCTATTTGTTTTAAGTTTGCTTTTCCTCCAGTGTACTAAAGGCTGGAGTTACTTTTCATTTATTTAAATACCTAACCAGTGAATCATTGTTTGGATTAATAATGGGAAGAATGCTTCTCACTAATTTTAAGTTTGTGAACCTCTAGGTAAATTGTCTTAGCATTTTGCTCTGGCTGAAGAAAGTTTGTTATCTTTATATATTGGAGAAAAGCTGGTATTATGTTTTACAGTTATTGTTCAGACTTAAAATTCAAGTTTCTATGTTCTCAGTGGGATGAATTGTTCTTTTAAACTGGGATGAAGCCACTCCGTATTTGACAATTACCATTTTGCTGTTGAAGTTTTCTGATTAAATTTTTTTTCATGTCATGGACAGTAAACCTGTTTATTTTGGTAACCAGGTAGGGAGTGAAGGAATAGTTGCTGTTGGGGAGAACTGTGAGTTTCTTACTGATCTTAGTCTCAGATTCTGCGATAGGTAATACTTCTCTTTCCATTCAACTTGGTTATAAATTCATTGCTTGTGTCTTTATTGTTGACATTTAGCCAAATCTGGGCTTTCATGGTCTTAATTATCAGGATAGGAGATGAGGCATTAGTTGCGATAGGTCAGTGTCACTCTTTACGCTACTTGAATGTTAGTGGCTGTCATCAAATAGGAGATGCTGGAATTGTTGCCATTGCAAGAGGGTGTCCTGAGCTAAGTTACCTAGATGTAAGCGTCCTCCAGGTACGACCCTCACCTTTTCTTGTTCCTTGCCTTCCCTTTCTATGCCTCTTGGTCTTTGTCCTTGTTTGTTTTAAAGAGTTGGGAATCATGCACTGCTGCTGATATTCTTGTTCAACTCTGTCAGAATTTGGGGGATTTGGCCTTGGCTGAGTTGGGCGACGGCTGTCCTATGCTCAAGGATATCGTGCTATCGCATTGTCGTCAAGTAACAGATGTAGGTCTCAGCTACCTGGTAAACAAGTGCACCTTGCTGGAAACGTGCCATATGGTTTACTGCCCTGGCATTTCAGCTGCTGGAGTTGCAACAGTAATCGCAAGCTGCGCAAAGATAAAAAAGGTGTTAGTTGAGAAGGGGAAGGTTACCCCAAGAACTAAACGGAGGGCAGGCTCCACGATCTCATACCTATGCATTGACCTCTAGTGTTAACTCCACATGGATATACCACACCTTTTTACATTTCTCCAGTTGCAGAGATGGCATACCACACCAGAAGCTATAATGAACCAGTGGCATTTTAAGTGCATTATGCTTATGTACAATAACAATAACAGTGTGATGGGCTGTAGTTTGCATCATTTTGTAGAAATCCAAGGATTTTTGGATTTGCACATCCTATGTATAATAAATAGCTTCTTTCTTTTAATAGAACAATAAAGAACAAAAGAAGTTCTCATCTTATGAATTTATTTTAAGCAACTATATTGGGTAGACATTGCAAAAGTTAATCTTTTGTGTTCCCCTTTTGCAACTTTGAATCCTTTCAAGTTTCATCCATCCAGGCAAATTTCATTTACCTAAGGAATATCCTGTAACTCTCTTCGCCTGGATGACTTTTGCAAGTCTCCGAATTATCTCAAACTCCAAGGAGGAAAAACTAAATAAGGAATAGTTCAGTAATGAGGACCGACTAAACGACAGCGTATTACTTTCTGCGACACTTCCACACTTCGTCACGTCTCGTTCTCCTCCACCTCCACCTCCACCTCCAACTCCACCGCTCTCTCTCTGTAATAAATCATTTCAGAGAGGGAAAAGGGCAAGAAACAAAAAGCTGAGAAAAAAAGGAGCCAAATGCGGAGTGGCGGTTGTAGTATCAGAGCTCTGTGGATCCTCAACAACCAAGACGCCGTTGTTTTCTCCAGGTGATTTTTTTCACTGCATTTTTTGGCTTTCAATTTTTGGATTTGATTCATTAATTGTAGAAATCTATCATCAAACAGGAGGTTTCCGGTGGTGGAGAGGCGGTGGCGAGCTGCGTGCGACAAAGAGAATGGCGCCACCTCTGCCGACAGCTCTAACCGCATACTCGTCCCCTACCTTTCTACTGATTCCGAGCTTGCGGCCGCGTTTGCCGACCGTAAAAAGAGGTATTTTCATTATTAATTTTTTTCTTCTGTGTTTGTTTTATTCTTGTAATGTTTGCATAGATTGTATCATGTTGAATATCTTGGGTCGTTATTGCAAACGAAATGAGCTTAGTTGCTGCAGTTGCAAGAGTTTTTTTTTTTTTCAATTTCGATTGAGAACACACACACAAGAAAATTTTCATGTTTTGTGTCAGCTCTGGAGTTGATTGCGTTGATCCAGGTATTATTAGCTTGTTATTTGTACGCTGACCTCCATATTCTATGATACAAGTACACTCGCTGTGACAGAGTTGGCCTGGGAAGGATTACTTTGATCCCTCCCCCTACGCAACTAGTGTTCAGAGACTTTGGGTCTACACATGGTGTAGAAGACTAGAAGTACACAGGCAGTGCAGATTTATATATAAATTGAGTTTTCTCTGAATCTTGTAGGGAAGGATCTGTTCGTGGATATGGCATACGGACAAGTCAGTCTGTTAAGGGATCAGATTCATGGGTTGATGATCCTATCACACGTCATATTATAAGCCTCAATATCATTAAAGAAGGGGAAGAAGAGAGTCATCTTTTATGGCCACTTATTTTGCATATAAAGGGTCCCTTTTACTTTCTTGCGATGCCTTTGGTTGAGCCCCACCATTTAAAGACTTATGCAAGGATGTGTAACCGGTCAGATTGTGGCAATGCTGTTGGTGCGGATGAGAGTTTATCTTCCCTCTTGCTTGATCTTCCATCCATCACAGGGTATGGTAAGTTAGGCATTATGTTACTAGAGAAAAATAAAGTTATCATGTTTGCCCCTTTTTGTCATCATTCAAAGCCTAATTCAACGATTAACTTTTGTCTTTGTCAAAGTGATGAAATTGATATTCCTTCTGCTTCATCCTCCTTTTGAAGATCAAACTCTTTTTGTTTTTTTTCTGAATTTGGTAAACCTTTTTCTTGCTACTTGGAGGCAAATTCAGTGCTGCTGGGTGGAATTATAACCACTTATGACTGTTTTTATCTTGGATGTGTTGCTAATAACTTCTTTTAATGACAGGGCCTTGATGGTGATACATGCAATTGGTGACATTGTAACCGGAGATATTACAGAACCTGAAGTAGTTGCAAGCTCATCTCCCTCTGTTGGAGGCTTGTTGGATTCCCTCACGGGAAGCATAGGCATTTCAGCTAGAGCAAAACCTGCTGCGGCACCAATTGCTGCATCTGGCACCTCCAGCACCTCTGCTGGTGGAACTGTTGCATCAGATGTTCTTGGCTCAAGGCCATTTGACAAGGATGCACTTCAGTTTTTCATCAGCAGTGCAATGCCCTTTGGTTGGTACTCTTTGTTATGGTATTTCTCAACTTAAATGTTAGTCAGTTTTTACTACTCTGAAGCATGGCATAGTAGTTTAACTTCGATTCACTTATGTCCTTGTGCAGGTACACCACTAGACCTCAGTTACTCTAATATTTCTTCTATGAAGCTCAATGGTTTTTCTTCTGTTGATTTACCTCTGCAGCTAGCAAGCAACCAACATGGAAGCCTTATCTCTATCGGGGAAAGCAGAGGATTCTCTTTACTATTCATGAGACAGTTCATGTTGCAATGCATGATCGTGATGAGATTCCTGATTCCATAATTGTATCTGGTCAAGTTAATTGTCGCGCAGAGTTAGAAGGATTGCCTGATGTTTCATTCCCTTTGATGGGGTTGGACTCTGCTCGCATTGAGCTATTATCTTTCCATCCCTGTGCTCAAGTTCCTGAGCATGGTGGAGATAAGCATGCTGTGACATTTTCACCACCATTGGGAAATTTCGTATTGATACGATATCAGGTGGTTGGTGGCATTAAACATCCCGTAAAGGGATTTTACCAGCTCTCCATGGTCTCTGAAAATGAAGGTGCATTCTTGTTTAAGTTACGCCTTATGGAAGGATATAAATCTCCTTTGTCATTGGAATTCTGTACAGTGACTATGCCTTTCCCAAGGAGAAGGGTGGTTTCGTTTGAAGGGACACCTTCTATAGGAACAGTCTCAGCTACTGAGCGCTCGGTTGAATGGAAAATTATATTGGGTGGAAGAGGTGTTTCTGGAAAGAGCATTGAGGCGACATTTCCTGGAACATTGAAGTTTGCTCCATGGCAATCTAAAAAATTACCTTCCTCTGTTTCACTAATTGGGAATTTAGATGATGAAGATAGTGATTTCGAAACAGAGCCTGCTAATAACATGGTGAATGTGGAGGACTACCTCATGGAGAAAATGAGCAAGGACCTTCAGGCAGTTGATCTGGAGGAACCATTTTGTTGGCAGGCATACAGTTATGCTAAAGTATGTTTGTTTCCTGTTATTTTTATGATATGTGAAACTGCTTATGTATACTGATATTAGAATTTGACTAGTTTGATTTAAAAAGAGAACATTAGGCATTGTTGTACCTAAGAGGTACTAGTTAGGAAACTGCTCAAATTATTTTCTTTTGCATGAGTAAGCTTTGAAACACATTTTGAAATTATGGATATTTACTCGTGTGACTTCAGGTTTCTTTCAAGATGGTGGGGACAACATTGTCTGGCATGTCTATTGATCCTAAATCTGTAAGTCAAGAAATTATTTTGTTCTCGTCTTCTTTCATTAGTCACATCAATGTGCTTGTCACCTGTGCTGCTGTGGCTGCTCTCTCTCTCTCTCTCACACACACACACACATTTCTACTGTGGCCACTCACTGACTTGTCTGAAATCCAGCTCAAAAAGCTGCTAGTTCTTCCTCGACAAAATTTACACATCATGATTTAAAGCGCTTTACCTACATGGTCATTGGTTGAACTCTTTTATGTGAAGTAGAACAATGAAATTTAGATTTGTATTATTTGCAGGTAAGTATCTTTCCTGCTGTTAAGGCGCCAGTAGAGCTTTCAGCTCAGGTAATTCTATCTTTTGTTTGAAAGTGTGTTTTCATGGTTGCTATAATGATCCCCTATCCTTTTTATTAAGACACCATTATACGAGTACATTCCTATTCTAGCTAGACCTTATCATTTGTCACCAGAAAACCACATCTGTGTATTTTCCTGCTAGGCAATTGGATTTTTGGGCAATTGTCAAATGTCTGAGACTTTGTTTTCTTCAATACTTTACCTGTTAGATGAATTTTCAAGAGCTATCTGAAGTCACAAATTCAGTTTCTTAACCATACTGTATTGCATCTTGTGAGCTGTACCTCTAACTTCTGAAAAAGTAATCTCTACTTTAAACATGAGTTACTTGAAAACCTTTCCAGAGTTGCTATTTGTGTTTGACATGCAGAAACTTGGGATTTATGACTTTCTTTGTAGATATCATGCAGAAAGTTAGACTTTACTGCCGATTTTAATTATTTGGTAGCTTCTGGATTTGGAATGTTTATTTTCCTTCTTTTACGTGGATGCAAGCAGGTAACATCAGGAGATTATATTCTATGGAGTACATTAGGAAAATGTCCCGTTGCAGCCACGCCCAAGACATAGTAGAAGGTGAAATGGATAGTGACCTGAATTGATCTGATGGCCAAGGAAGTCCATTTCTATTGTTCAATTGGTTATAATTTCAGAAATTTTGAGCCATGCCCAATTTGACTAATCTCGTGGGTTTTTGTTTTTTGTTTTTTTTTTTAATATTTTCTTTAGATGTGCAATAGTTTTTTGATCTCTTAGGAGGTTCAAGCATACAATTACTTGCATGTATTTTGCTAAGCTGTACAACTCACTTTGTTTAGTGGTGGCAAAATGTAGTGAATCAAAATTTTACGAACTTACTATAAAATTGTACAGAAACTATTAATACACAGACAAAGACGCATAGCGTTCCGACCTCCGCGAAAGCCTATGGAATCACTCCATTTTTTTGTAGGCTCAGGGTCATGTACCCAAAGTGAAGAATACCCAATACCTCTCCCGTTAGGGCAGAATTTGACTTCTTCTGCAGCAATCTTTTCATCAGTTTCTCTCCATCCTTTTTCTTCCCTCTTAAATGGTTTTCCTTTCTTTTCAATCTCTTGCCAGTATTTGTTCTTTGCTTCATTTATACTCTTGACAATCTTCTCATGGTATCACTCTTCTAATGCCGCTCTAGATGAGCGGTAGAGATCATATGGTGCCCACAAATAGTCAACCGTGCATGGCTTCCTGGAGTCCAATCTTAACCATGGCTTTCCCTTCCCGCTCCAATGCAATAGGCTTATCGGTCCGGGGTGAAGACTTCTACATTTACCTTCAAGGTTATCACCACCCAAACCATGCTGATTCCATCTGAGATCCACTGGCTTAATGTTGCCAGCGAAGGCCAGCAAAATTGGAGGCAAAGATCCCAAATGATATATTTTTCTTTGCTTTTGTATTAACATCCATTCCTCAACTTTCTGTGCGTATCCCCCTTTTCTCCATTTATCAACATCCACCACCATTACACCTGTGTTGAAGTAGCAAGGTTGTCTTCCTTCAAAAGTTCTTGAGAGATCAACGTCAGACCAAAACGTGTCCGTAAAATATGTAGTAAAATTTGCATGACAGTATTCAGGTGCAGCTAATACCTTGTCGCCCAATTCCACACCCCATAGCTTGGCAATATCATCCACCACGATGATATCTGAATCAAGGTAGATTACACGTTCAACATCCACAGGAAGGATATCACATAGATAGATTCTTGCATAATTCAATGGTTGATCCAAGGCTTGTCGAATGGACTTGGATATTTTCCCCCGAACTCGATTAGAATCGAAGCGATAGATTCTGAAAGTCAGGTAGGGGAAGGTGGCTTTGATCAATGAGAATATTTCAGGTTCATGATTAAGGGAAAGAAATTGGAAAGCAACATTTTCTGGGCACGTTGAGTGCTGCAATATTGATAGAATGGCTGCCACCGCGCCTCGAATGTAGTTTACATCAAGAGGCATGACTATATGTATGCTATTTTTCGTATCAGGTCTGCATTCATTGCCATTGCGAAATGCAGGCGCCTCCCGAAAGGAAATCATGTCGGAGGGCGGTTTTGGATTAAGGTTGACGCGAATGCCGTTGGTGAAAGAGGTGGTGGTTGTGAGAGGTTGCAGAAGGAGGAGAGACAGGAGGCCAAGGAGTGAGACAAAAGGGCTGCTGCTGCTCCATATGGCCATCCTGTCCTGTCTCGTCTAGAATTTCTTTTTTTCTTTTTTTTCTAATTTTTTGTTTGGGTTGTTTTTGGCTTCAAAGGTTTGGGTTTATGGAGGATAAAGAAATAACGATTGGAAAAGTTTTCATATCCAGACTCGCAGAGAAAGTTTAGGAAGTCAACAGGCAGTCCAATGGTCCAACAATGAAATAACATGGAAGGAGTTTGAAGGCAGGGAAAAAACTTCGGAAAAGTGTTCCAAAATACAGACATTATCAAATATGAATGTAGAAGAGTATTCACCATGACCCTCGCGGGAGAGTCCAATTCTCCGGAACATTTTTAGGACATCCATAATCCATTAGCTGCATTGCCAAATGTTTAAAAAAATTTCTTTTTCTTGTCAAAGGAAGCCAATTCTACAAAATTTAGTGGCCTAAATTAATATGCATCCCATCTTTTGTTTGGGCATCTCTTTGTATTGCAGCATCCGATTAATTATACTACCTATATCTGCAAAGTTTCTACCCCTTCAAGTTTCATCGCTTACCCTTTTACTTAGAGACAAAGAGAATCCAGGAAAATCAGGCCATATAGAGCTCACAGTTTCATTACTTGTAATGGCTGTTTCTTCTAATCGCAACCTTTGTATCGAAACTCAGCTTTCTAATACAGCAATAACAACGATAATTAAACTTTTTATCTTATTATGTGCAGTGAGTCACTATCGTAATTTATGGTAAAAAAACACAAATCAATATGACATAGTTTTATGTGTGCGTTTGAACCAATAAAGAACTCATATAGGTATCGCATATATGAGTAGGTGATCATGCAGATTTGAGGAAATAAAGATGCCAGTTCTCAACAACACTCTAATTGAGAAGTAAGCGCTGATGATTATGATTGTTAATTCAGTTGCTAAGGTAACTCAAAAATTGAATGAGGAGCTCATGCCTGGCGGTGCTAACTACTCCGTCATTTACATTGCATGCGTCCATCATACAAAAAGACGGATATATTTCTTGAAGATTTATCTAGGCCGGACAAGACCAACTCAATCAAATCAAGAAAAAGATGGATGCATAATGCACGCTATGCCATTGCTATTGTTAACAGCTTCATTAGGCATGCCTGCCTGGGGTTCTCACTTTTGGTGTAGGACCCTGAGTATCTGATCTCACCATGTTGCAAGAAATGGATTGTGGGATTCTGTCTTTTCATGGTATGATCAAATCAAAGAAATTGGAGAAAAACAAAAACTTTTTAGATAAAGAAAGAATTAGTAGTAAAAGATCATTCCAGTAGAGAAAAATATGGCAAAAATCAGAACTTAATTAGAGAAAAAGATGGTAGAAAAGTTCTTCCACATAAGCTCAAAAATGAGCACTTTTCATCACCCCACTACAAGAAAATTTTCATTTTGCTACCTCAAAATTTCTAGGCGTGACAAACATATAGTGGGGTGCATTATCATGATGAACCCACCCCATCCTTTCCCCCTTCATCCACATCAGTCCCTCCCCTCCTCATGGCCTCATCTCCAAATTAAAATCCCACTATTATCTTTCTACAAAAGTCAACCCCACATTGATTATCATCAATTTATCCATCCAATCCAATAACATAAGTACCATGAATCACCCACTCCCCTAATAATTTCCAAAAATAATAATTTTTTTCCAAAAAAAAAAATTTATGGCTAGCCCTAAAAAGCCCCCCTACTTTCCCTCCTTTTACTCTTTTGAACACTTCACATACCTACTAGCTAGCTAGTTGTTGTACTTGTGCCCACCATCCCACCACCACAGGTGCCACCATTTATGGTCTATTCCGGCGAGGCGTGAACGTTTGGAATACCACTGTCCCGGCTGCCGGAAACTCATCCACAGTGCAACTCCTGCATTTCATTCCCACCGGCTCCATTGCACTTGCAACCCTTGACCATGCCTCATGACTAGTGCTTGTTGTGGACACCGACATGGTTCCAGGCCGGAAAACTTGCACCACCTTCTTTAAAACCTCCGCTACTTCGTTATGATCATCGTAGATTGAACCGATAAACTCAAAACTTGCATAACTGAAACCATCCTCCGGGGTGACATGGATGGTAGAGTAACGATCATTATCAATCCCATTCATGGAATAGCCACACGGATCAAATGCAAAGTCACAGATAAGAGCATTAGGATTAATGTCACCAATGCCTGTGATCTCCGTCATCTCCTTCCCGGCGGTATCGCCATTTTTACCGTCATTTGGACGTCGGAAAAATTTACGGGCGAGAACACGGTCGAGCTCAGTCATGCAAACTTCAATAGTGTACAACTCATCATGATGATTGGGAAAGTTTTGCATGATCAACATGTAAGAGTCATCACAGGCAGAAAAAACATGCCACGAATGAGAAGAAACCTTTGAAGGCATTACTGAGGCCTTCTGATAACAAAGATGGGCAGGTAAATTCTGTTCCAAATAAATGACTTCATCTTTGAAACTCGTATGAGGGTAGGGCTGGGCCTTGGGGAAGATGAAGCTGCCCCTGGTGTACCTACACACACTCAAGGTGAGACCAATATCACACGCAAAGTGTACCAATGGACGGATGGATTTCAAGAGCTGAGTAGTCCCGCATGTCTTGATGATGATCTTGAAAGGGTAAACGAACAAACTCGACTCTGATAACACGTAAGAATCAAAGAATTGGTTTCCCACGGCTGACACAACCGTGCATTGCACAGCATGCAATACTTCCTCAATTGACTCGAAATCCAGCTGTCGGAGACCCATCCCGTTTACCACCACCGGATCATCACCCGAGAAGTGAAGCTCTAGTCTTTTCTCGAACCCTTCAAATCCAGACATAGCCATTTTGTTAACTTAGTAAAACAAAAAAAATTATCACTACTGAGTCGAGTCGTAGAGTAGTAGAGTTTGTCTTGTCAGACTACAGTTGGAAAGAGAGTGGTTGAGTGAGAAAATGGATACAGGGACATGAGTTTATATAGAGATGAAGAAAGATGGGCGGGCAGGCAGGCAGGCAGGCAGGCAGGCGGGCAAGGCAAGGGGAGCAGAGGAGAATAAGAGAAGAAGAGGAGAGAGCAAATTCGGAGCATGCGGGTGAGGCAACCAAGAATAATGATTGTGAGCATATAATGAATACAAGATGATATTATGGTCGTTTTTTTTTTCCTTTTGTTGTGGGTTGTGTTGTGACTCATATGAGAGATGGATAGAGAGAGATCTTTTTTGTCCAGACGACAATAACATGAACAAACAATTCATTCCCACGCGCAATACATATTACTGTTATTTTTATATATTCTTCATCTTCTTTCTGACTTTCTCCCCCAGTAGAGGATTAATACCACCATTATTTAATTCCATTCTTAGTTCTTTATTTTGATTCAAACATAAACTTTTTGGTCCATTTTCAACTATATAGGAATAATCCCCTTTTTGGGGGGAGAATGAACATGGTTTGTAAGTACTTCTGTTTTGTTTTCATCTTAGGAGCAGGCTCGTGAAAGATTTTTGTCGTTTAATATTCTATGATTGAAGGGCTGATGAATTTTTTTTTGTGTTTTTTTTGGTAGTAGTACTTACTACCATAGTCTTTCAAATTTGACGTCATTAATATAAAATATGCATGCATGGAATCACATGTCGCATCACCTGTGTCTGCCCAGTGGAGAATAAATATACAATGCCACGAGATTCCTCTTTGTGGCCAGGGCGGATGTGCAAAATTTGATCCTCAAAGTTTGATTGAGATTTAAAGAAATAACCAAAACCCTTGAAAGAAAATGAATGAAATTGTTGAATTGGAAGATGCATGGTAGTGATTCACATGGGGCGTGATCAGTGATGGTGGTATGGTAGAGCTTAGAAAAAACACAGACATAATTATAAGGTAGACGTATGAATGCATGACAACAATAATTAAGTTCCCAGGCAAAGGCCACATCTTAATTTCCTCATATATATAGATGTCCTCAAGTGGACACACAAAAGCCAAAACACAAGAAAACAAAACTCAAAGTATGAAGGGATTAACAAGGCAAGGCAAGTGATGACATGATCGATATCTATGAGCACCATGAATTGAATTGAATTGAACTGAATTGAATTATCCTAGCTTAGCTAGCTATAGTTTTTGTGATGAGGAGATGTAATGTTGATGGTGATAGGAGGGACAGCACTGTTACATAATCATATCCATGAGCACTGGACTTTGGACAAAATTTAAGTGTGCAAATTCAAGGTGAAAAACAATTGGTCCAAAGGGATAGCATTGTCTTTCAAGAAGTGGGCAGGTGTGTATTTAAAGAAGGTATAGACGTGCCAAAAATCATCAATTGTTTTTCAAGGACGTATCAAACAGTTGCAATCAGGCGTGGCATCTAAATAATTACTAGAATATCCATGAATTAGGTGTTGGTACTTCTTTATTTTTATTATTATTTTTTTATTTTTTCTAAATTATTCCTTGTTTTATATAGAGGAATTTGTTTAATTAGCTAGGTTCTCCAGGTCAAATGGTTTATGAACATTATTATTAGTCACATATTATTTTTAAAATTTTCATGCATTGTATGGATGGTGTCACTTTTGCCAGCTTGAAGATACTAATCTATATGATGCCTATGTATACTAGGAATACTTTGACGTAGTTTCAAAGTCTTGGCATTAGTGTCAAACAAACATTAGGGAATTGAGAGGCACTGCTAATTAGACAAATATTGCACCAAATTAATCCAACTTATGCAAGTGTACTAAGGTAGGCTATTACAAATGTTTGATACCTGAATATATAACCAAGAACTTACTTGATGGTTTAAACTAAATTGCCCTTAACATGATCTAATTTGAAGATCAATGAGCTGTCTAAATAATGAGTACATAGGTAGTTACCTATAGTAATGACATACGAATATAAAAGCAGTACATCATTTTGTACAAATTTCCAATTCAAGAAAGAGCACGAATTGCTTCCCTGTGGGAGGTTGTAATTTTCTCCCCACTCATCACAAAATCTCCACTTAGCTTTTAAGTTACTTTTGCAGCTTACCATATTTAATCATCATATACTGTATAAATCTTCTAGTACACTAGTTATAACTGCACATACACTAGCCAGTAGCTGTGGTAGAATCTAACAAAAGTAAAGTATATTAAAGAAGAATGTTATAAGAGGTGTGTTTTGGATATGGGAGATCTAGTTGGAAAGGTTGGGTTGGAAATGATGCCAAATGGTGAGTTTAGAATGAAAATTTGCAGTTTTTTAGACCAAGAAATGATTCAGATCATGAACAATTTTATGGTGGCTGGCACACTCACATTATGACATATTCGACCTATCGTGCAGCATGCGCACCACCAAACACCATTTCCATATCACATTAACATTCAACGTACGTATGCATATATACCAATGTATACCAATGCCATTCCTTCCCAAATTTCTTCATTAGTCAGCATGTATGACTTTACAATCAGTTAGTACTGTTACTATATATTTGGGTTATGGCATGTGGATATCACGCCCCCAAAGTTAACTATTTATTTACATATGCATGATTTCTTCACTAGCCAGCTACATACATATCCACACATTAACCAAAAACGGTCAACTGCCATATACATATGCAATAGGATTTAGATATGAAACTTAGTTATAATCTTCACTTGTTAAGTCAAAGAGTTCAAATTATATCAAACACATTTGAATTTCCACTCTATATTGATGGCTGATTTGTTTCAATTAATGGATCAGATCTATCATAGTTTATTAATTCAAGATGAAAGAAGAGCGAATCCAATTGAGCTATTTTAGGGGAGTTGGGAGAAGTGAAAGTATTCAAATACCAAATTCCCTACTATGGTGATTAGTATGACTACTAACTAGTGAAGTCATTAGAAAAGAGAAATTAAGCTTTAGAATAATACATACTTTACCAACTACTAATCCTCCTAAATTTTTTACTCAAAATTCCCAAAACCAAAATTCTACCAAATCCCAACTTTTTGCACATCAAAAGTTGTGAAAAAGAAAATTTAAAGAGTCAGCCAAAATTTTGGGAAGTAAATAGAGGTAATTAACCAAATTAAACATGTTTGTTAATGGAAGATCCTAATCTTAATCTTGTAGATATAGGACCCACTAAAGTCCCACCTTTTAATCTCATTCTACCCTCAAACAAAACAATCAATCATATTGCCCAAACTTAGAATTTGGCCCACAAAGAGGGTTCAATGAGTCCCGACAACCACCGCGAATGGTCCTACAAAACTCCCCACAATCTAACTTGTGTCCTTCCTTAAAGACACCGTAGGGGCCATGCTTAATCCTAACGTGGATAAAGTCAAGGACACCATCTTCCCCACTTGGGACGACATATGTTAGTACTAAACTACCAATAGAAAGAAGCCTTGTAATTTTAACCAAGAAAAAAGTTTGAGAGAGGGATACAACTGACTTTTAGCCGCCATACATGCTTGCATAGCATTGCATGCGCACAAATATATTGCACACACATGTGGAAATGTTATGTCTGCATATAAATTTTGCTGCAATAAGAGATGCATTTGTGGATGAGCACAAGTGAGTGCAACTGTACCATGCGCACAAATATTGTGCATTTCGTGGCTGCCCACCACCTCTTAATGTATGTAGATTTTAGAGTTGCCAAGAAAATTGTCCAAGCTACTCCAATGTGATTTCTTTCTTTCTTTTCTTTCTCCTTTTGCAAAGTGTGTGTGTGTGGCAATGTATATCATAGTGCTAGTTACTTTGCAAACCTCCCACTTGTCGATTGGGAAATAACAGCCAGCACAAGTGAAAGGAGCAACTCAAGTCAACTGTGGATATAGTTGAAAATTAACCAGCCTCTATAGATCAAGATTTTTTATTTTTTATTTTACTTTTTTCCTATAATTAACCAATTGGGGTTTCATTTGTTGAAAAGGGTTCTCTAAGCTCTCTTCAGATTCTTGAACAGTTTAAAATTTATTAGATGATTGATGAAAACTCATTATAGCATAACCATATGTGTCCCATCTATCTTAATAAATAGTAAAATAATAGGAGATTCCCACTTAAGATTTGCTTAATTAGTCACAACCACAACCATAAAGCAATTCTTAGCATAATATGATCTTTACCAACTCGAGTATCCCTAGCAAAGACTTAACTACATACTAAAGAAGTAAAAATTAAGCAACCTCTATTGTCATATACACAAAATTGAATGAATCAACTAATTAAAGTTCTTTATATGTTAAACAAATTAGGGATCGAGTCTCACCATTCATTTATAATTGTTTGTGGTCGTAGGCGACATGCAAACAAACTAATTAAGTTTTTATATACCAAAAAAATGAACAAAAAAGATTTCTTAATTGAAAGCAAACAAGACATGTGAGTAGTTTCAAGTGGATCTATAAAAACTCTTCATCATGAAAACGCTGCTGCTATGCTCATTGCCCCCACAAAGACAATACAAATGATTATGAATGTTGTACATATTTATGCTTGGTAGTACTGTACTGGTTACCATATATTATGCATAGGAGATCTAGAGTGATGAGAATGAGCAAAAAGAAACCTCCTCGAGCCCTTCCAAAATCTCTCGATTTGGATGAAACCCTTACACGCCACATCATGCATGTTCTCTCATGCACTCTTATCATTTTCCCTTTTTTTTTTTTTCACAAAAGCTTTTCATGACTAATTTTCACCACAAAAAAAGCTATTCTCTGTACCGAATCTTTCTTGATTGCTCCACGCAAGCATCACTCATGTCCCTTATGACTTAGTACTGTGTGCGTTTTTAGTTTTCTCCTTTTTGTTCTTGATTTTTTCACATTCAATGGCTGAAGAAAATTTCTGAATTATGTGGGTTGGTAATTGGTATGGTACCACTAGACATAATAATTGAATTAAGTATGATTACTACTTCTTCTCCTTGTCAAAGGGGTTCTGAAATCTGAGATGATATAGACAATGAAATGGAAAAATCATGCATGCAATGCATTTCATTACTTTCCAATTTCGATCATCTCATCTCACTGATGATTTGGACCACGTAGTTTGTTCAGCATGAACCAAAGTACTCTACAAAAAATATGTAGCAGTATGATGGTTGCTCTTTCTTTACTGTTTTTCATGATATATATGGCTAACCTAATTATAAATTTATTTGCTCCCTCCCCCTTTTCTTATTCTTACCGATGAATGGAAAAACATTAATCTCATATATGCTCTTACAACTTTGTCCAGATATGCAATTTTCATAAACAGTCCATCCCATAAGAAACAAGAAGTTATCACCAAATTAATTTTGGAATGGTGACATAAGCATGCTGTCACTCCATTTTGTTTTGGGTGCTATTGATACTTTTTTGTTTAGTTCTTCTCTACTAAGAAGAAAAAAAAAATATAATGTATATCAACATTTGAATAGGTGAAAGGTCCTTATACAATCTTACTTTTTCAAAACCAAGATAAAATAAGGAAAAAGAACGAATGAAAGATTGCAAATGTGGAGAGTTTCAAGAGATTCATTGAGGGTCTTTTTGAAGATTTGATAATGTCAGGAAAGCAGGCATGAAAACATGCAAGCAAGCATGGAGGCCATCATGTTCCCTCTGCTCCAAGCTCTCTGTCTTCTCTAAACCTTCCTTTATTTTACTCATTTATCCACCATAGCCACCTAGGCTTGACTTCCATGTTAATACACATATAATATTATAATAATTGGAAAAAAAAAAGAAAAAAACCATCTTGAAATGGAAAAAAAAAAGTAAGTAATTAAGTATTATCAATTGATGAACCCATGCCACCTACACTACCAATTATGATTCAAACATCCAATTTTATCCACCGTAGCCACCTAGGCTTGACTTCCATATTAATACACATATAATATTATAATAATTGGGAAAAAGCAAAAAAAAGAGAAAAACCTTCTTGAAATGGATTAAAAAAAGTAAGTAATTAACAAAACTTAATTAACAATATCATTAAAACTCTATTCACAAAATTAATACAAAATCTAGATGTGTAATTTTAATAGTAGGTCAAATTAATTAATTAATCGGTGAACCATCTTGATTATTATGTTTAATTAATTCTTATATTATCGAACTAATTAGTGCACAAATTATTGCTTTTTCTTGACTAAGGAACTCGCAGCCACTACCAAGGGTGCGGACTAGGTAAACTCGCCCCTGTGTAATAGTTCTCAAACCACACAGAAGATGTAAATCGCATTGGGCAAGCCCTGTGTGACGAGCTCTATTGAAAAGGTGTTAACAGGGAGATTTGAACTCGTAACTTTACGGTTCCGCGCTCACTATCACACAAGCTCAGCCACCACCGAAGGGGCAATTATTGTTAGACTTGAGAAAGGGAGCAAAAGAGAGAGAGGAAGTGGCAGTGCCGACATCTTAGCTTAGGAACTCTTTAAACATGCTTGTTCCAAATAATTACTTGTTGATGCATGCAAGAGATTAGATTCTAATTGTACCCAACATATGATTACTTTTCTAATATAAATTATTAGTGAGATTTTAAGGGATGCATTAATTATATCATGCATGTTACCTTCTGAAAGCACGTAGTCTTTTCAAAGTATTTTAATGCTCTTCTTTTGGAATTTTCTTTTAAAATTTTCCCCCCAAAATAAGTGAGTTTTTTCCATAAGCCATCATTGGCTTAGTTAAACAAGTCCAGCATGCATTTTCTTTTCATTTTTTTTTATTTTATAGGAATATGATTCTCTAATGTTAGATACATGCGTAACATATCAATATAAACATCATGAGTTGTTATTTATATTTTGTATCGATGAGATTTGACTGTTAATTTCTAAAATAACCATAAAGAATTTTAGCTATCTAGCCACTATACAAATTTTCTTTTTATAATATTAAACCAGTATTTTTTTATTTTTTTTATGTGGTTAATTGTTTCATTTTTGTTAAATTTCTATAACGAATTAAACAAGACGCAATATCAATAAAAAGTTCTGTAATAAAACCAACACTAGAACCAACACAATGCCTCTTTAATTCATTGAAAAATTAAAATAAAATCAGCCTCTTCTATTTGTTACCCTATTAATATATGTGTTGTAAAAGCTTTGCTCTTAATTTTCCTTTAATTAATTGCCACGAAAAAACACTTTGTTTGGTCAAAACATGGACTGATTTTAAATTCATAAACTATAAAGCACTTTAATGCAATTTTATTTTTCTTTTGATTTCCATTTCTGGATCCTTTGAGCCAAATTAGATGAAATAAAAGGACTACATCATAACAATCAATATATCTTTTTTTTTTCAGAAAAAGGGGAAAAAAAAATCATTGGAGGCAGTTGTTTCGAATTCGATATTGTTTGCAGATCAAGGCCCAAGCTTAACATGGGGCGACCAATGACCCGCTTTTGCCTGATTTGGACTCTAAGTCACTATCGAGCCCAAAAGCTAATTTCTGACAAACGAACGTTGGACCTGTAGGCCCAATATCATTCCAATATTAGATTTGGACAATATATTTTGTACAAGCCCGAGGCCTGATTATTCTTCTGCTCAATCCCCTTTTTTCTTTTTCTTTTTTAATTGGGAATGCCAATCAATTTTATATTTTATATCTCTGGGTTTTTTAAAAAAATATTACTTTCAACATCTTTTTATCCTGAAAATTTTTATTTTTAAATAAAATTAAATGAAATTCTTGTATTATTCTTATTAATAATTATAATTTAGGACTCAAAATAATAATAATAATAAATTATACATTTATTAGTGTATTAAATAACTAAAAAATTATATTTAATTAAAAATAAACTCTTTTGAAGGAACAAGATATTTACGAAAAATTTAAAACAATAATTTGGATGTGGGAGCAGAGCATGTGGATCTGGATTCTTTTTTTTTTTAGGTTGGTAATATAAGACTAGAAATAATGCATAGACAACTCATATTAAATGGTAAAAAGCATCCTAAATTGTTATTATTATTATTTTCTTCTAAGTCAAATAAGATTGAGAGCTCCATGTAAACTACAATTGGGACACGTTTATCACACTAAGATCATCAATAAAAAAGATGCATTATGATTGATTAGTATCTCTTTTGTTTTTCATTTTTAATGTTATCCTGGTACAAGTGCCAGTTGAGTTTTCAGTTTAATTTGGACATTAGCACATTGGCAGATTCAATTAGGCAGGAGGATCATTATTGTTTACAATCATGAAGATGCATGCTTTGTGGCACTCAAGGAAAGTTGGAGCTGATTTGATTTTATCTACTTTAACATATATGGTAATGGAAGGTGTCACTCTTGGATAAGGTTGCCATACATGTCTAAAAAATTTCATTGAAAGGTTGAAATGTTGTATCCAAAAAATTGTTGCAAAATGTAATATTCGACCAGTCTTAACTGTTAAACTAGTATAATGCTAATTTTTCAATATATTTTTTGTTTAAAATATCCCTAATAATTAGTGAGATCAAATAATTCGATCGAAATAGTTGCTAAATCATAGCACTTTGTTCTGGCAAGTGGCAACAACAAAAACTGCAAAAGAAACAGTAGAAGGGACGATTTCAATATAAAAACATCTTAAATGTTGTGAATTGGACCCAAAAAAATTTGTAGTCAATGTACTACAAACAAACTATACTCAAATGCTTTTCTTTTTTAACTAGCTTACAATTGCAATGGAAAAACTGAGGTAAAGCTTGCATTGTGTTTGTGTAGAATCTGAATGAGCATCAAAGAGGAATAAACAGTGCTCAACAAGACAAGAAGAAAGGAAGAGAGCACCACAATCCATTGCAGCAAAATAGTTTTATTCAAAGTCCACTTAAAAAATCCCATAATTTTCTCAAACTCCTACTTTTGGCCTTGGTGATAGGAAATTCTTTGTCATATATTTGTTGTCCTTTTTCCCTTTTGTCCCTGCTGTTTCACTTCTCCAATCTCCACCCTGTTGCATGTCTTTTCTTGAGATATCAAAACATGGGCTTTTGCGCAGATGCCATTCCATGCACACATAGTACACACACATAAAACCAAAATTTAGGAACCTTTGTCAACGATCCAAGCACAAGAAAACACACCGAGATTTAACCCATTTTGAGAACTCAGGGATTTTGTCTATTGGAGATTAAAAAGGATACAAATTGGGAACACTGTTTCCTTTGATGCTGTTTTCTTATGCCGATCAAAATTAAAGCCAGGATCTTTGTTTTCCTTAACTGGTTAAATCCTGTTTTCTGGTACAGACCCCACAAACCCAACATAACATGTCCCTCTTCTCTGACTATTTCATTAAAAGCCATTTTATGATCAAAGCAAGAAAGGTTTCGCCTTTTGTTTGTTACGCAGGATTTTGGGTTTTATTTCCCTCTTTACACGTTTTGGTTATCTTCATCCTGTCAACTCATTTTCTCTCTCCGATCATTTCTTGTTAATTGGGTCATCCCAATCTTTGAGAAGGTTTCTTGGTAATATGCTTTCCATCATTTGATAATCATAATTTCATAGAAAGGCGCAAGGTTGTTTTGCTGGTAGGGTTTCTCAATTAGGCTTTAACTTTTAAGGGTTTCTCTCACAAAATCTTTTGTTAGTACTTTAAATGTTGGATTTTTTGGAAGACCCATTTCGCCATTTTCGTCCGGAAGTTTTTGCATTTCCGTTTAAGATTGTTTCTTGTCAATGCTTTGTTTCTGTCTGAACTTTTTACATATAAGTGGTCTGCATTTGAGTTGATTATATTGGGTTGTTGAAGCTTGAAATTGTGCTGCGGTATGGGCTGCATTCACGGGAAGTGTTGTGGCAGATATCCACAATCTCCCGATAGTAGTAGAAGGGAAGAATTTCGTGGTCATGGAATAAATGTACTTGCTGATAGGTCATTAGGTATTGTTGATGTGCCATCCCACAAGTTCAGGTTAGAGTATTCTGTGCTTTCACAGAGGGGCTATTATCCTGAAGCGCCTGATAAAGAAAATCAGGATAGTTATTGTATCAAAACCCATATTCAGGGGAATCCTAATGTACATTTCTTTGGGGTGTTTGATGGGCATGGACTGAATGGTACACAGTGTTCAAAATTTGTTAAAGACAGGCTTGTTGAAATTTTATCAAATGACCCTACATTGTTGGATGATCCTGTCAAGGCTTATAATTCTGCATTTTTGGCTACAAATGAAGAGCTGCATGATAGTGATATTGATGATTCCATGAGTGGTACAACTGCTATAACAGTTCTTGTTGTTGGGGATATGCTATATGTGGCCAATGTGGGTGATTCAAGAGCAGTTTTGGCTGTTAAGGAGGGGAATAAACTTGTTGCTGAAGACTTGTCTTATGACCAGACACCATTCAGGAAAGATGAATGCGAGAGAGTAAAACTTTGTGGCGCGAGGGTTTTAAGTGTTGATCAAGTTGAAGGACTTAAAGATCCTGGTATTCAGACATGGGGAGATGAAGAAACTGAAGGTGGTGATCCACCAAGGTTGTGGGTTCAGAATGGTACATATCCTGGAACAGCATTTACACGGAGCGTCGGTGATAGTATGGCTGAGAAGATTGGTGTAATTGCTGTTCCTGAGGTATCAGCTGTTCAACTTACATCCACAAATCCATTTTTTGTTGTTGCCAGTGATGGGATTTTCGAGTTTATCTCCAGCCAAACTGTGGTGGATATGGTAAGGAGTTTGACTGCATTCAGGATCCAATTATAAAATTTTCACCCCCCACCACCATCATGACAACGCCCCCCCCCCCCACAATTTCCCTGTTGTTTTTGCAACATGCTGGTGATGTTTCTTCTTTTTCCTTTTGGGTCATTTCGAACATGGTAATTCCGCATGTTCATTGATGCACAGATCTGGTTTTTGCTTTACTGCAATGGTTGATGACCTTTACCTTATAATTTGCGTTCTCATCAATTTATCTATGGCCTTTACATTATAATTTGCATTCACATCTAATTCTTTATGTGTATTGTGATGTCAATATCTGGGATTTATTTATGATGTGCTTATATTTTGATGTTTCTGATTATATCTCTTTTAACTTACTTTCTCCAGGTGAGTAGATGCACAGATCCTCGTGATACTTGTTCTGCTATTGCTGGAGAAGCCTATAAGCTATGGTTAGAGCATGAGAACCGGACGGATGACATAACAATCATCATTGTACACATTAAAGACTTAACAAATGTATGAATCAATTGAGTTCTTTGACTGTTCATTCTTGTACTAATGTTAGCAGTAGTTTGTATTAGTGGTGATGTGAGGAAATTGGTATTTGATGGCATCCACTTCAGCATTGATGATTGCCTTCTTTTTCAGATGTCTTTTCTTTTCCATCAATGATTTGATTACCTGATGAGTTCAAGAAACTACCCCTCCCCCCACCCCTTCAAAGTTATGCCCATCGAAGAAGAGGAGAGATCACAACTTGTAGCCACTTTTGAAGTCCAAACTATTTTGGCTATAGTTGCATTCTACATTTACTTGCTGTCCTTTGTGCTTTCCAGTTTGTTTTTTTGCCCCTTATCAAGTGAAATGAGAAAATGAAGCAATTTTGGTTTGGCTAATAGATTCTTCAAACTGCACTAGCTTGTTGGTAGTGCGAATGTTGATGGCAGTGAACGCAACCCAATGTCTGATGCCCTGAGAACGGAGAAGGCAAGTTCTGACATCTTTTTCACTCCTGCTGGATCTGAAGTTGGCTATTCTGTTAGAAGTGATTTTTCTGGATGGCTCAGCTATCAGAATATGGCGTCAGTTCATCAAAGCTTTGCTACAGTTACTACAGCAGCAACAGTAGCGCAGCACTCTGCACCGTGAGTTTTCTCTAGCTGTTGAAGTTGTCTGCCTCCTGTTCTATTGAAATCTTCTTTTTATTTTTAATAATTGAATTCTTGTTTCCAGTGATTGAAGAAGAGTATCGGGAATTTCTCCATATATCCAGTTTTCACTCATCATGATTGGGTAATTTTCTTTTTTCTTGAAATGAACTGTGACTTTGTTTGTTCAAAAAGCAAGACTACCCACTCGAAAGACATTGGAGTGTCCAGTTATTCCTTATGCAGCATGGTTTTTTCTTTAGATTTGTTTTCTGATAAGAGATCCTGTGCTGTTTTACGAGTTTCTTGGGCATTTGTGTGCTTGGATACTTCAACTACACCAGAAGTTCAACAATCTGATTGGACTTTGTGTAGCAGGTGACCGGACGTGGTGGTGATCATTCTCTGTTGTCCCAGAAAAATCGAAATCTATTTGTTCGTAGAGGTGCATTCCATCCGTCCATCAAATACCACAATCATCATCCAAATGCTAGTATTATAACGGTGACAGATGTAGTAGCCACTGACAGGATTAGGAGTGCAAGTTTAACAAAGCATGTAAAGTTGTAGAGATAAAGTGTTGGCTTTCTTTTACCATGTATTACACTAGAATGATAAGAAAGTAAGTTTAGCAACTGTCTGTGATGAGTAGGGGAATTATGGGAACATCATCAGCCATACTGCTTATCCTTTTTTTATGCATTCGTTTTATGTTTGGCAATTGGCAACTTATGATTTCTTCTTGCTTCAACTAACGAGGGTCTGACTGCTGTAAGCGAGCTGATTGTCATGAAGGACTCAAAAAAGACCCTTTTTGATCTAATGCAATATCACAAACATTTTGACCTTTAGTAGACTTTGTTCCATAGTCCATACCCAATGTAGCCAAAAAGGTCGTAGAATCTTATTTAAGACTTATGCTTAGCTGAGATTCATACGTTTTCATGATTTGTTGCGAGAAAAAAAAAATCATATTAAAAATGTAAAAAATTATCTTAAGAAGTGCAAGAATCTTTGGACATGAGTAATCTTGACCCTCAATTTTGAGCCATCGTAAATCCATTATCGGATGTAAATTCTGGCTGCAACAAAGTTAAAGAAAAAGGTGTCAAATGCTCAGCTTCCGTGCGTCAAGTAATTGCATCCATCTTGGATGTCACAATGCAGCCTTCTGAGGTCATGTTTTTACCTTGCAGATTTTATTAGCCTGGTCCATTACCAGTTTAAAAATAAAGACAAACAAACTGACTGTCTCAGGACCAAAGAAGATGCTTGTGATACTCATCAGTTCCTCAAGCAATGCAGCGCCACAATAAATTACATGATCCGCCAAAGTCGGAATTGACAGACAAAATTACATGTAATGTTGCCCTTCTTTCTATTTCCTATTTGGCAGTGGGGTGCCCTATTCCAAATACATATGCTACAAAAATTGAAAAGAAAATAATTACTAAAAATAGATTGACAACTTCTCTTGAATCATGCTCTGCACAATATTGCATCTATCCAACAATTGGCTTAATTTGTCTGCTGCAGATGCAGTCTTGGCTGCCAATGAAAACTCACTAACACTGACTGGTTCATTGGCTGTACCATCATGCTTTGCCACCACTATACTGCAGGGTTCCACATTGCTTCCAGCATCCACCATGCTGCCTTTAGTAACCAGCTTTGAATTTTCATGGCCATCTGAATCATACGCTTCAGAACAAGGCTGCAAAGCTCCAGAATCCACATGAAATGTTCCTGGGGTAAGAGGATTGAAGCCAGTTGCAACCATTTCATCAAGAGAGGGATGAACCAAATAAGGCAATGGCACAATACGTTCAACTTTATGACACACTCCAGAAGTAGACTTGGAAACATCATCTTGAACCAGCACATAAGCAGAAGAAATTGTGCCGTTGGACAAATCCATTAACCTCCAGTGAAATACACGCTGAAAAATCATAACCCATTTTGGTATGATATAGTAAGCAGAGTTATGAAGCTCAAGTTGAGTAAACTTTTGTATCATAATGCCTGCCTCCTTTGTAGCCCATGGCAATGCCATCATCCGACTTGATTCGGTGAAATATCTGATTAAGCAACTCTCTAGCTGTGATCTATGTTTTTCAATATCATTAATCGTGTTGGAACCTCTGTTCACCCATCGCATATCATCCTCAAAGAGAGGAAGTTTAAAATCACTTAATGCATGAAATAGTGGTTCTGTTGTTGCAGCTGAGCTCCATCCTATGCTTGGCAAATACCTTGAAACAGCTCTGCACTCATCGCTAGACTCCTCAAGCAAACAAATTTCAGGACAAGGCCAAGATGTAGGATTTGCATGAATTGCAGCTGCTACTTTCCTTAAAGATTGGTCCAGGGCTTCATTGAAAGCAGAAATGCACAGGTTTGGACTCAATTCATGAGCATCCATATCATCAAGAGCCTCCAGTGAAGAATTCAAGTGAAAGAGAACCAATTCACGTGTTTTTATCATGCGAAGAAGAGGTTGTGAGGGTGATTCACTCGCCAGCCACTGCAGGCCTTCTCTTAACCGTTCATCACTGTAAAACCCATTAAACTGATCCACGTGATGATTTTTAAGAAAAGATACCAAAAAGTTGCTCATACGAGATTTGTCAATATCATGGAGCCTCAGTTCATCAATTATGGAGGAACCATCTAAATCATCTTTGCACAAACCACTCACAACTAACAGAGGCAAGCTTGAAGAAAAAGGTAAAGCCATCAGAACATTATGAAGCTGGTTCCTTTGGAGCTCCCAAGGGATACATTCTGAAACAGGAAAGATGATTGCACTTGCACCAGCAACTGCATCCTTTAGATTTCCTAATTGGACATCCTTAATTATTGTCAAACAGCAGATTGCTTCATCACCAGATTGGCTAGGAAGCCACTTTTTCCAAATTGACATGCCTGGAGATGAAACAGGCAAGTTGCCAGTATTATCATCATTGCATCTGGAAGGCAAAAGCTTAGAAAGCAACCATGAGCCTGCAGAAAAATGAGAGATTTCTTTCCTTTTCCCCAAATTTTCACCATGGATTATGTCCTGGGTTAATAAAAGAATTTTCCAACAAAGGCACTTGGTATTAGGATTTTTATCATGAAGTTTAGTTGCTACCACTTCCGAAACATTCAGTCTTGACAATGACTTCTCTCGGATTTCATATCTCTTGCTCATAGCCCAGTCAATGTCAAAATCACCAGAAGATCTTGATTGCTTAACACAAGAAGTGCATCAGTTCAGTAAAACAAATCAATGAGAAAATATTACAGCAAAATTAATATGCAGAAGTTGTAGTTCAATCCTCATGTGTATAAAGGAAATAGGTACATTTGACATTGGAAAGCTTGCAAAACATTGGCCCCAGGATGCTTCTGTTAAGCGATGGTTCTATGTGTAAAACAGATGTTTTGACCATTTTCTTTAATCTTTTTACCTTGGATGGGTGGAATGAAGGAAAATAGTACATTATACACATTGAAATAAATGGTTAAATATAATCCTATATTCTGTAGATTTTCGATGGTTTTCTCCAGCAAGGACCCAACAGGAGGGAGAACAGAGAACACAATTCTATCTAATTATGGTTGTACACATCGTGAGCATAGGTCATCCAATTGGTGCAAATTTAATATGAAAAAGAATCATCGCCATGAGAAGAATTGAACCTCTCATACTCAGAAATGTGGACATGGGTGTGTGCATGTGAGATGCGGAGAGAAGAAGGAAAAGGACACAGGGAAGGAGGTGATCCAAGCAATAATAGGCCCTTTAAAACAGTAATGTACCAACTGAGCAGGAAGAATTGCATTTATTAAAGAAGAGAGCAAGACAGAACAGAAGAATTTATGGATGGAATTATTCAACATGATAACTTCTCTTCTCTCATATTCTGCTTCACTGTTAAGTACATTCAAAGTCTTGAGTGTGGATGCATCATTATGATGACAGCTTTACACCAGTTTCCCTATTGCTTTCAAGAAAATCCACAACTTTGAAGAGTAACCAAAAGCATGCATTGGTGTAGATGAGAGATGAAGACAAAATCATGTTCTCAGAGATGCCAAATGCAATTATTAGCAGAAAATAAAGGTTAGGTGTAAAAGAAATACTTACTATGTCCAAATGCCAAATTGGAGGGCCCAGTGACAATGAATTTAAAGCAGCATTTGCTGCCAATTGTTTCAGCTCACGTAATTCTCTTTTCTTCAAAGCAAGACGCTTCCAAATCCTGGTGAAGAAATGCGTAGGGAAGACACAATTAAAACAAAAGCACTAAACTTACAACTAAATTTGCAGAGAAGGATGAAAACCTCAAAATAAGCTTCAGTTTTGCCTCGGCAACTTCTTGATCATAACAAGTTGTAGCCACTTCATCGACCATTACTTCTTCAGTATGATCAATATGTTCTTCCCCCAATTCTTCCATTGTCTGATGTTCTGGTACTGAATCCCCCAGAACAGTATAAATTGGTTGTAGTGTGACATTTGCTTCACCCACTTTCCTGGGCATTATCTGCAATGCTGTTACTCCTGACCCAACCTGTTTGTTTCTACCAAAGGAGCTTCTGAAAAGGGTGTCATACTTAGACTTCCCTTCACTTCCAACTCTATTTCGCTGTGAACTAGGTGAATCATTAAAGGTGGAGGGAACCAACACTGGAGGAATCGAAGGAAGTGCAACCCTTTGTGTAACTGAGGTTTTGGGTGTTAGTGATACTTGCATGTCATCTTTCGGTGATGGGACATAATCAAGCATGTCCTCATCATTTTCCTGGATAATATTGTCTACCTCAATAGATTGGACATGTGTTGGTTTCCGCTTGATACCTTTACTCAAATCAATTAGTTTAGCTTCTTTCGGAGGAGATGATTTGGCTAGACAAGGATAAGAGACATCCTCAACTATGGACTCTGATTTTTTCTTATTAACAAGTTTTGAACACTTAACAGGATAATCATTATCAACATTCAGAAACGGGCCTTCCTTGACCATGTATGGTACTTCAAACTCCTTTATAGAGAACCCATGGTACTCCAGAAGATCTTCTATGTTCTCTTCCTAGTATCAAACAGATATATGGAACTAAGATTCAGACATCAAAGTTTAGCATCAGAAATATTGCTTGTCACTTAAAAAATATACCTCCATGCCAAGCCATTCGGCTACATGAGCTATGGGAATTCCTTGGTTATTCTGCAGACCACAATGTAAAGCAGCAAGTGCTTGGGTTCGTAGCTGAACAAAGCACAAAATTCGATAAACAATCAGCAGAGCAGAAGTACACAGAAGCACAAATATTACGCATTATAAGCATGTAATCCATCAATTCCAATCACTATCAGGAAATTTGCAATCCATGCACATCAGGGGAAAAAAATCTATACATAGAAAACCCATGAAAGAATGATGCAAAGAACAATGATTCTGAGCAGCAAACTCAACTCAAATAGAAAACTGAAAATGGACCATAATAGACACATGATTCAGATTGACAGACAATCTAATCACAAGCAATAAACATTTGCAATGACACATACCTTTGCAAAATGAGCATGCATTAGACACGCTTGAAGATAGCTAGCTTTCCGTGCGAGATTAAAGAAAGCAATATAATTACACGTTCTGCAGGCTCTGCAGTGGAGTAACAATGCCATTGAAAAATAAATAAATAAATAAATATATATATCACTTTCTTAACCCTGGACAAATTTAAGTTTGAGACAAACCTTGCCACATCACGGGCAAACATTACTTCAGGAGTTTGCCGGATACCTGATGTCATCTTGGCCAGATCAAGAGACAGCTCTGCTGGTTCAACCTAGCAGAATTCTGTTATTTTCATGGACAACATTGGGCACCAGAATTAAAGACTACCGCATCCACTGAAGATTGACTTACTTTGTATCCTGGATGTTTATCAAGTTTGAGAAGTGCATAATAACCTCTGAATTCTTTTTCTGTAACCACATTTGTTCCCTTCTTCCTGTGATCATCATACAATTGAAACAATTCAACTGATGTTTTATTCATCTGTTCAATATTGAGGTGAGCATCAAATCCTTCAGAAAATCCCTCTCCTTTTGTGTATTCACATAGCTCATGCATAGCTACTATGTGAAGTCTTATCTGACAACGAAATAATAAGAACAATCAGTCTAAAGAAAAATTATAATCTTAAAGCAAAATCATACATATTATCCAGTACAATAGACCCCATAACCATTAAACGTAATCATTTACTAAGTCCAATTCATTGGAAATGCAAAATTTTCAGATAAGTATAGTTTTACAGAACCACTTTCCATTCCCTTGGGAAGAATGTTAAGGCAATGATAAATTCCACGTAAAAACACAAGGCAGAACACACAGCGGTTGTACAATTTTACATCAAAGCCTATAAAGACAAGCACCTAAACCCTGTCTCAACATGACATACTTCTTATGTCTCAATATAAACAAACTTTTAATAGATTCTCCATAAGAGGACAGACCATTTGTTCCAGCATCTTAATCGCTCCAACACCAAAAATATGCTGCATCCTCAGGTCCATTCTTATGGCCCGCATCCTATCCCATAAGAAGTTGTACAAGCTGAGAAACTTATCATCATAGGGCTGATTCAGTAAATTCAAAAGATAATCCATTGTCTTTTGTAATACAGGCATTGGTCGTATCATCTCAGCTTCCCTCTCTGCTGTCCTATTGTACTGAAAAGGAAGAGTGTCCATCATATATTTGTACAAAAGGTTTCTAGAGTTACTTGATTTATCAATATTCAAATATGTACCTTCTTAACAGCAAGGGATTTGTTAGTTTGATTTCTATCCCCATCCAAGCGCTCAAATTGGTCAAGATCTCCTTTTCTTTCTCTTTCTCCCCTCTCTGACTCTAAAAGATGATAAAAAGAAGCTCAACTTCAATTCGCTTCATAAAGTTCATTCTACCAAAATAGTGAAAAGTTGATCATAAATATAATTATTAAAAGGAAGAAGCCTCATCATCTCAGAGCAAAGGACCATTCCAAGCTAATGACATGTTAACAAAGAAGCATTTTCAATTACTCATCACAGTAGTTTTGCAATTGGAATTCACACAGACCAAAATCTGAAAATGCTGTATGGCCCACTTAACCATATAGCTTCTCTGTTTTACATTCTTTTGTAGAGAAATCATATAAAACAATTCTGTAACCCAAGCTTTGAGTAAGCAAACACAAATTCCTTTCATTATTTTTGACTTAGGCAAGTGAATGTGATGAGACCAATGAACTTGATAGCCAAACTCTAAACTTTAAAACAGCTGAAACATAAAAGCTCTGAAAACAAACCTGGGCACATATCTAGACACAATCCAACAATAATACCAGAGGAGCCCAGATCTTCATAATCAGACGGTTGGTCATTTCCATTGAAAGAATCACCCATCGCATCAGTAGCATCTTCTCCATTTAGCTTTTTTTTCTCCATAATATGAGGATGTTGCCTCTTAGCAGGAGCCTTCTGATTTTTGAAACTAAGATCACTTTCTGTTGCTCTGCTTAATTCATCCTTAAATCGCATCAACCGCTTTGCTTTGGCTTGCAATTCCCTGGAAACAAGAACAATTTACTTGTAGCATCCCAAAACTATAATAATATGCAATAAAATGAACCTCAAGTCCACATGCTGAATCTAATACCTATTTGCCTCGTCTTCTGGAGACTTGGAAGTTTCCTGAAAGACTTGATCATAGGTTGATGAAGAAGGCAACTTGCTTTTTTTGGCAACAGGAGAGCTCGTAGGCTTATTTGCAGCAACTTCTGCTTTATTATGATGTCCAGATGTTGGAGGCTGTTGATGAATTCGAGAAGCAGGAGGTACAAAATCATTGCTCGACCTCATTTTGGGAGGTGATGTAGAAGGCCTTGAAATGAGAACCATCAATCAATGCAGATACAGCCAGATTTTAACAAAGGAAAAGAAAGACTAAATAACTTATGAACCATTCACAACATATTCAAAACGTTCCAACAATAGCAATCCAGATGCTCTCTACAGTTTTTACTATGCTTCATCAACTTCTCTACGCAATTGCAACAATTTCAAGTAAATTCCCCCATTCACACTTACACAACAAGGTTAACTCACACTCCAACTCCGAAATTCCCTTTCACACATTTTCAATACTCTTCTCCCAGTAGTCTGGGGCTCCAGCATCCTAATGTATGACAGCAAAACATACTCCAGTGTCGATTATCCTGTCTCAAACAAAGAACCTGGCATTGTATACATACTAGAATTCAGGACTTGTGTTTTGTGACCCTGAGCAGCAAATCACACTTTTTTTAGGCATAAAACAAGGAGAAGAGGTTTTCTTTTTCTGGAATACCATAAGCCTTTCAAGTATTATATAAAGGCAGCCCGGCGCATAGAAGCTCCCACATGCGTGGGGTCTGGGGGAAGGTTGGGCCATTAAAGCCTGATGTGTGCAGTCTTACCTTATATTTATATAAGAGGCTTTTTCTGCAATGCTGACAATCTTTTGGGGGTGTGGGGCAGGGGATGGGAGAGAAAAGGGAGGAAGATTTTAAGAAGAACCCATAGAAGCAGAAAACGATTGCAAAAGACTCCTGCTTTAAATTTAATAGCTTAAGTATGCAAGAAGCTCATCGAACAGTCAGAACACTATAATTGTGCAGGAGACCTTTGCAAGAAGGTTCCACCAAGCATCAAGTCTGCTGCTAAAAGCTCCCAAGGTAGACTAAAGCATAGCAAAGATACTAAACATCTCTTATACCTCCGGGAATTTTGAAGAGCTACGATAGAGTCCTCTGAGGAGCCACCATTACTGGAGGGGAAAGTTGGAGACCTGCTTCGTTTTGGTACTTGAAGATCTCCATACTGAACTGGGGACCTCCTTCTAGGATCATTGGTTAAAGGTATTTCAAGATCTCCGTACTGCACTGGTGACCTCCTTCTAGGATCACTGGTTACAGGTATTTGAAGATCTCCGTACTGAACTGGTGACCTCCTTGTAGGATCATTGGTTACAGGTATTTGAAGATCTCCGTACTGAACTGGTGACCTCCTTCTAGGATCATTGGCTACAGGTATTTGAAGATCTCCGTACTGAACTGGTGACCTCCTTCTGGGATCATTGGTTACAGGTATTTGAAGATCTCCGTACTGAACTGGTGACCTCCTTCTAGGATCATTGGTTACAGGTATTTGAAGATCTCCGTACTGAACTGGTGACCTCCTTCTAGGATCATTGGTTACAGGTGTTGGGACTGGTGATATAACTGGTTGAGTCAGTGGTGTGGTGAAATTACTTAATGGCTTTGGCTGATCACCCCACACAGGTGGAGGCAAACCAGACCTGTTTAACAAGAAGAGAATAAGAGATATGTTAATCAGATTAAAATACATACTAAACAGCAAAGAATGCTGCATGCACCTTGCCGACTGATCATATATGAGAACAAAATGTTTGTGAACAAACTTACAGCTGAGCTTCATCCATGTAAGAGTTTCTCTGAAAGGATGATGAAGATGATTGATTTTGCTCAGGAGTCAAGTGATTATGACTTTTAGGAAGAAAACCTGCACGACTACCATAAGGAGAAAAAGAGTTAAATACACTCAACATCAACTACTTAGTGATTATCATGAAAATAACTCAGTAAATTCTCAACTAAAAGCTAGATAAAAGCCCACAGAAAATTACACAGAAGATTAGAATATCAAGGACATAAAATAAGAGAATGCTTGCAAGGTTAAGACTTTAAGTTATAAACTGATCCGGCAAATTGTGTGTAGCTTCAGAATTCCAAACCCACATTTTGAAAATAAGTGACAGACATATACCACATCATGGTATTCAAAATACAAAATGTCTCAGGCAATTGCATAGGTTTACAAAAATTGACTTGATAGAACTAAGTATACATAACAGTGGATGAAACATGTATGTTGCTTTGCTGATTTTGAGTCCTATACAAAATCATTGGTATGACAGCATGGGACTATGAGGAGAATTATATACGATAATAGTCCATTTATCACATTTGTCAGAAGGGAAACAAGACCATTGCATGTGCACACATTAATACTGGAAAATAAAGTAAATCAGGAAAACAAAAGATCTACCTTATTCTGACACTTTTAGAGCTCCTCAATACCTCTCCATCAGAATACAGGGAGGGCGGTGATCTGGTACTTCTGATATCTTGGATCTGAGAAGCTTGAGCAGGAAAACCAGTTGTAAAATTACTTAGAGCAGTGAAAGGCATAACTGCTGGTGGCCCTTCATCAATCTGAGCATCATAGTCTTTGTACAAATAATTTTGCTCATTGCCTCTTGTAGGAGATTGACTAGGTTAAGAAAGAACAAATGATCATCAGAATGTAAAGAAGAAAGAGATTTCTTTTATTTTTTTGTTTTCATTTCTTTAGTATCACTAGCAACGACATGAAACAAACAATCCCTGATAATGGAATTATAGTATAACCTTAGCGTCATACTTGTAACTATTTTTCAAATTATTACACCATTTATACATGGGGCACTTATGATCATATAATAAACCCTACTTTAAGGCTTCCCCTCAACAGAACGACAAGTACACAGAATCACACGATTATCTGTTTCAATTGAACATCTTAACAAATACCATAACATCTCAGTTAATGATAAACACGTCTAAGGTAAAGCACGCAGCACGCAGCATTTAAGTACCATTCAAAAGGAGGGGACGCATTTCTTCTTTTAAGGAGCAAGAATTAAACTTTATAGTCCATTAAGTAGCACAGTAACAAAATATACAATAGAAGCAAATTTCAACTCGAGAATAATTAAGAGTTTCTACAGCTCAGTCCAAACCACCAGAGTAAAAATCAAATCTTGGATAATATTTCAACTATCATGGCACCTAAAATAACAAGTACGCAAACCAAACCCAAATAGAGAACAACAAAAGAATCCAAATCAATTGAATTATCACCTAGGGGATCTTCTTGTAAAAGGAGGCGGTGGGGAAGGTTTCTGTTGCAAGTTGGCAAATGGGTTTGGGATTTTTGAAGCTGCAGGGCCAGAATTCTTTCCAAATCCTTGGTGAGACATTGTTTATCCAACGTTCATAATTGATTTATGACTACATAAGTGACATGGGTTTCAGCTCGTGTGTTTGTTTATACAACTGTGAACAACAAGATTGAACCTTTATGCGGCAAACATTGGTTTCTCACTGGGTTTAAGAGAATTTTGGAGAGTTCCAGCTTTGAATTGAAGTCCAAAACTTCAAGATTTGAAAACCATGAGAGGGATGAAGCTGGAATCAGAAATTGCCCTTCCTCCATGGAATTTGTCACTGGCGGAACGCTGTCGTTTTAATGGTGGATGGTGTGGACGTAAAGTGGGCCTATGGCGGTACTTTATAATTTGGGTTTGGGCCAAGTTTGTTTGGTATCATTTTCATTTTTTTTTCAGATTACACCTTTATTTGATGCTATTTATCCATTTAGATAAAAAAATATTTAGCTAAATTTTACAATAAAAGTATAAAAGGATTTTTAATTTTGCCCTGAAAATGGAACAATGATTGTGCTTAATGTTTATAGTAAACTAAGAGACGTAAAAAAAGCAACACATAGTAATTAAACAATATGAATAAACAAATACAAATTCTTTGACCCATACAATTGAAGTTATTTTTTGTTTTGTATTTTAATATTTGCTAAATAATACGACGATATTCATATTGAATTTTTTTTAAATAAATGATTATAGCGACTGACCTGACATATATATAATATTTAGTCATTTTTTACATACTCAAATTGATTATTTAGTAATTTTTATCATATAAATCAATTAAATAATTTATTAAAAAATTTCACTATATGCATCATGATTGCATATTTAAATGAGTAAATTACATGATCTCAAATGACTATTTAAAGAATAATTCAACATTTTTTTTATTACCCCTACAAATTTAGAAAATGTGCATGTATGGACATACCATCCAACTTAGATACAATGCTTCTAAATTTTTTTTAGGATAATCATATTATCACATTTCCTATAATTTCTCATATCACCTTCGTATTTCACATTCTTTAAACAAATTTTATTTTATAACATCTGTATCGAAATATAAAAATACAAAATAAAATAACAAACTATATAGATCCCTAGTTAGTTGTCAAGGCATAGTTTTTGAAGAAAATAAATGCAATATCATGTTGGATGAATGAAGAACATTAATGTAAAAAATATATGTCTCATCAACAAAATCACTAAAATTTAAATTGACAAGCTTGATATGATTTCATTAATTTACACAAATATTTACTTCTTTTGGGGCTTCTGTAAGAAAGATAATTATTCAATGAAAACCCCTCGAGCCCATTTATCAGTCCCCATTCATTTCGGGCTTTTTGGTCGCAGAGGAGTAGAAGTTGATCATCCTGCTCTCAAAGATTCGCGTCTAATTTCTTCAAGAAGAGAACCCCGGCCATGGCAGCTACTCCACAACCCAACTCAGTTGCGAAGTCAGAGGAGGAATGGAGAGCCATTCTCAGCCCAGAACAGTTCCGCATCCTTCGCCAGAAAGGGACAGAGTAAGTTTCTTTCAATACTGCCGTACCTAAATGTGATTTTTGTTTGATAAAAATTCCATTTTGTTTCTAATAGAAACCCAGAAGATCACCAACTAATAATTTTCCAGAGGGTAATTTGCGTTTTATCTTTTGGGTTTTCTTTTTCGTTTAATGAATGTTGATTTCATTTATTATCCGAGGAAGAAAAAAAATCTTAGAATGATGAATGGGACGAATCACTGTATAATATTTATTAGCCTTCTTTTGATTGGTGCCAAAATTATATGATATTGCAGCTCATAATCATTTGTTTTCAGTCTCTTTACCTCCAATTGATGGCATAGGGTATTTGATCAAAGTTGTTGATACGTTATGAATTTTAAGGTTACTTTCCTGAGTTATAGTAAATTGATGTCAATAGTATGTTAAGCAAAGATTTAACCTCCTGGAAATATTCATAATTCCTGAGATTCTGATGCGCGTGCTAGATTTGCTAGTGTTTACGATTGTTTATTCTTGTCATTTGCTATTTTCTGAATTAGAATGTTAATGATCTACTAGAATTGCATGAGTTTTTTTGGCATCTTGGGGTAATCCTTGTAAGTTACTAGATAAAAAGAGTTGCAAACTGAGCTAAAAACCACTGGCTTTCTTTCGTTGTCAATACTTCTGTAGTAGTATATAACAAGCTGATCCTCCTTTTCCAAAGATTTGGTTATTCTAGGACATTCAAATCTAGCTGGTAGCCCACATTAGTTCGCTCAGTTATTTGTTCGTCTGAGCCATCCTGCGCTAACAATTCAGTGTTGTACAGATTGCGGGGAACTGGGGAGTATGACAAGTTTTTCGGTGAAGGTGTATACAATTGTGGAGGCTGTGGTACTCCACTTTATAAATCTACAGCAAAATTTGACTCTGGCTGCGGTTGGCCTGCTTTCTTTGAGGGTTTCCCAGGGGCCATTACTCGTTCTGTAAGTATCATCTCCTTATGCTTGTCATTTACTTTCTCAGGCTACGAACATAATTTGTTTAAAGTTCTAATGAGAATGGCAAATTTGCAGCCAGATCCAGATGGAAGGAGAACTGAGATTACATGCACTGCTTGTGGAGGCCACTTAGGCCATGTCTTCAAAGGGGAGGGATTTCCAACACCAACAGACGAGCGCCACTGTGTCAACAGCATCTCTGTCAAGTTCATCCCTGCTTGATTAAACGAGTCTTCCTTGTTGTAATGCAATGTGAAATCTCAATCATTAAGTCTAATGGATCTTATGAGAAACCATGTGCTTTAAGACACGAAATGCTAATAAAACCTGCATTAGAGTTCTTAAGGCCTGGAGTGTCTCCTAGTCCTTAAGCAACTTTTGAATGGTACATTCTCCTGATTCTGGAATTATTGTTTTCCCTAACATATCAATCTTTCTGGCCATGAACTTCTGCAGCAGTAAGTTTTGAATGTCCCTCATGTCCAGATGTAATATCCTTCCAAACTAGCATAAGAATATGCTTCAAACAAGCCTTTGTTTTTCATTTCTATCTTGTTTCTTTACCAAAAATTATAACTTCGTTTGGAAAGGCTTTCTATTTACAAAAACTTAGGAGCTGTTTGGTTACAAGGTTTGGTGGGAGAATGGAATGGTATAGACAAAAAATGGTTATTTGGTACGGTAGTTTGGGTTTAATTAAACCTTTGGAGGTGAGTTTTGTTAAAATTCATCCTCCTGAGTTTGGAGGTAATGAAATCAAAATAGATTCAAAACGATATTATTTTGAGTATGTTTAAAAAAAAATTAACGCTGAAATTTTTTTTTGTAATGGTTTGGTATTATTTTATAATGAAAGCGCGCCACATGACTTGGTGGTTACAAACCCACCAATAGTTTGCAACAGCCATTTTATCTATTTTTTTAAAATAAATTTCACTAATTTATAAAAAATATTTTTCTTTACAAATTGAAATACACTTTAACTATTTTCTGAAGAAGATATGATTTTTTTAAATATCATATAATGTAAAATAATAATATCTTTATTATAATATTAATATTAAATTTTAATTTTAATATAAAATCTATTTCATTTCCATTACAAAATAATACCAAACAACATAATTACTATTATTCCATTTCATTCCAAGCCTTTCTTTTTATCAAATTCATTTAATTCTTAAACCCACCGTTTATACCAAACCCCACTTTAGGCTTCATTTGGATAAGGATTTCATTTACAAAAAGTTAATTTTTTTCAAATAAAACTAAAACATCTAAACATATTTTTATTTCAAATTTTTCCATTCAAATTTCTATTTCATAATTTTAAAAAAATTTCTCTTATTTTTCCCTCCAAAATATCTTTTCTATTAAAAGATACCTACCAAAATTTTTACATATTCCAATACAATTTTTCTCAAATAAATGACAATCCAAAAAACCCCTTAACTTTTCTTAAATAAAAATAAAACATCCAAATACATTTTTATTTCAAAATTTAAATTTTAAATTTTTCCACACAAATTTCTTTCACATCATTTAAAAAAAATATTTTCTCTTATTTTTCCTTTTAAAATAATTTTTTATAAAAAAATACTTATTAAAATTTTCACATATTTCAATACAACTTTTCTCAAATAAATCACAATCCAAACGTCCAAACGAGGTATGACCAGACTACTGGATCGCCATTTTTAAACAGGTAAATAGGTCTAAAAAGATACAGGTAAAGTGGGCATCAAGGGGAGATAGCCATACGTATCCAAAAAATCGTTGACTGAGCTAATAATCGGTGTGAAATTTTGATAATTTATAAAAATAAAAAAAATAATAATAAAACATAAAGAGAAAACGACTGCTCCACCGACCATCACGGCATCATCAGCATCAGCATCAGCCTCCTCAATTCCTCTTGTTAGTCTTTCTTCTGTCATTGCAGGCCTTCAAAGCTTGAACTTCTGCTCAAAATTTCCCACAGTTTACTTAAAATCAAAAACCCAAAATCATCATCATACAACAAATGCAGTATATCAAATCTAAACTCCAAATGAACTTATTCTGCAACATTACTCATACACAGGGTGGCAGAAATAAATAAATAAATAAATAACTCCCATTATTCCCAAACAAAAAAATGCTGAGCAAGAAATACAAATGATTTCAGTAGCAAATTAGACAAAAAGCGACGTACCCATTTGGCAAGATCTCCAATTTCTGTTGGTTTTGACGAGACAATCCTGCAATTTATGAGGGTTTAGGGTTTTAAAGCTTGAAAGTTTAAAAAAAAATAATAATAATAATAATGACCTTTTCGTTTAAAAATCTCAACTTTGAATAAACACAGTATTTTGAGAGTAACCTGTAAGGACAAGTAGATAGAAGAACATTCTTCCAGCTGTTTAACGGTGTCGTCATCCTCGTCGGCATCGGTCCGGTGGAGCGGCGGCGGAGTTGGGTTTGGGTTTGGTCGCTGTTCCATAAAGACGAAGGGCCGGTTGGCTTGGATTAAGTCAGAATTTGCAAGCGGTTGGCTAGCTTTACATTTTTTGACCTTTGACCTCACCCGGGGTTGCTGACCAATTTTGATGTACACTTTTCTTTTTCTTTGTTATTTTTTTCCAATTTTCTTTATTTTAATCATTATTTGTTGTTATTTGTGAATAAAAATCATTAGAAATAAAAATTTTATTTTCCCAAATCATAAAGCTGGCAATACTCCTATAATCCCGACGGGAAATTCAATAGAATAGGAGTTATTAGATTTTCCTTATTGAATAAATGAGAGGGATATTATTGGGATGATATTTATTTGATGGATTATAGGATACCAGTGGCTCTCAATGAAAATAGTTAAATAGATAATAATTGAATAATAAATCATTAATGATAATTTAATAAAATTTATTAACTTAATTAGATTTAATTTAAAACATTTAATAGCTTTTTATTAGGTAATTAAGTGAGATTCGATTGGGACTCGATAATAACATCTAACTGAGATTTCAATGGGTAATAGAATTACCCAATCTCACCTAATATTTAAATTAATTGGTGTTTAATTACCTCCCATTAATTTTTCACTCATTAAATTCCCACATTTTCCCATCCAATTGCCACCCATAGCAAAGTGTCTCAAAATTTTAATCTTAATCCATTTGGTTCCTAATTAGAATTAAAATTAATTTAAAATTAAATATACTTTTATATAAATTTTAGTTTAAATTTTATTAAAATTTTAACAAATTAAAGACTTATGTAGATAGGTTTTCAAAATATATTTTTACATTTTTCAAAAAAATAATTTTTTTTGATATCTTCCGATCATATATCAAAAAATATTAAAACGGAATTTTGAAATAATATACATCACAGTGCCTAAATATATTTTATATAAATCCTACTGGTTTATTATTTAGATAATTATAGGCTATGTTTGGTTTGCATATTTATTTGCAAAAAACTAACTTTTTTCAATTGCATAAATTAAATATCCAAACAACTTTTTATTTCAAAATTTAAAATTTAAATTATCTCTAAAATTCTTCTCACATTATTTTTTTTAAAAAAAATTAATTAACTTTTTTTAATTTCATCAAAACTTTTACACATTCTAATATAAAATTCTCAAATACAACCCAATCCAAACATAGACTATGTGATTGGTTTGAAGTAAAAATAATAATAAAACTTTATAATTGTTGGCCTTTGTTTCAAAATTCTTATAGAATAAAATATTTCATACACCTTAAAATTCATCAGTCAAAAAATAGTACTCCATATATTTATATTTATTTTGTTTGATATTGACTAAATCAAATATTCACATCATTAGCACCTCAAATTTACAATATTGTCTATTTGGCATCCCTCAAATTCATGAAACTTCACTTCACCCAACTATTTTTTGATTCCTAGTTGAAGTAAAGTGCTGCCTTTGTCTTTGCTTGAAATCATATCAAACCATTGTTGCCCTCCTGAAGTAGGAACATCATATCACATTATTGCTTAAAATTTAATTTAGTATAATCATCAATAATTAGTTTAAGAATGATGATATATACCATGAAAAAAAAATTAAATATACTATACATAATTTTTTGGGTGGCAAAAATTACTAAATTCATTGCTTAATTCATAAACATATTTATTGATAATTTTTACTGTAAATGTTATTATTATTATTTAATTTTAAATAATTGTTTAGAAATTATGGACCAAACAAATTCCATGAATGAGTTCATTTTCATTAATGAGTCTGATTCAACAACTTCTCAAACTTATCACTTATGGGAATTGAGGAAAGATCCAATAATCTATAAATTATTCATAAATAGCTAACCAATTTGTCTAAAAATACTAAAAAGTAAAAATGCACAACAAACTCATAAATCAAGGCCGTGTTTGTTGACAAGAAAAATGGAAGAAACTGAGAGATAAGTTTATTAGGAATATATAAATAATTAATTTATCCTTATCATTTAATTTTTATCAACACAAACTTATTACTTTCCCTTTCCTAAAAAAACCATTTACTGTGGGTTAGTTCTAATATACCATTGAATGTAAAATTTTATATATTTATCTGGGCATACGTAGTTATTATTAATAAAAGCACTAGACAATTTTTATTTTAAAAGTTAATATTTTTAAGTAGAAATAATTTCAAAGATGGACTATTTTTTCTAAAACCAGTAAAATAACTATATTTGAATCCAAATTATCCATAATATTCGAATTAAAGAATAAAATATTATTCGAATATCTAGATTTTTTTTTGTCAGGATGATTCATTAATAGGTTAAGATTTTCTATCATTAGTCCAAAGAGTAATGATACTCTCATTGACTAATTACAGTGACCGATGTGGTAAATATAAAAAGACAAAATTAACTAATAATCCTCTTTAAAAATGCAAAATAATAAGAAATGATTTTGTCTTTTAATACTTGCTGTATCGGTTACTATGAAAAGTTACTATAAAAAGTCATTATAAATATAATTACTCTAGTCGAAAATGACCTATCCACACAAAAATTGAAAAAGTTTTGCAATCCAATTTGGAATGGCTTATTTATTTTTCCCAAACATGCCCCAAAAATTATATTGGATTCCAAAAAGGAAAAATTGAAATATTTTGGAATTTGTAACCGTAGTTAAACACTTGGCCAATTTTTTTATAAATTCGTTGGCCATGGCACAAATACCAACCCTGGTTAATAGAGTAGTACTAACAATAAACCAAAAAAGAAAAAAAAAATACCGAAAATTGCTGTCTCAGAAATATACAGAGAAAGAGAGACAGGAGAGAAGAGGAAACACAGCTCTGATTATCTCACAATCAGATAGATTCTCTTCTGATTTGTTTATAACGTTTTGAATTCTAAAACAAACAATCAAAGCTCAAATCTGGTATGTATCAATCAAAGATTCCTCCAAGAAAGACGAGGGATTCTCGAAATGTGCAATCCAGTATTGTTTTTTGATCTTTATCAGAAATGCAAGATTTTTTGGATTCTTTTTAATGGGATTTTGTTGTTTCGATACTTTGATCCGTGGGTTGTTTTTCGATCGCTTATATCGATTTGGATTGATTGAGAATTTTAATGGGGGGTTTTTGTGACGTGCATTGTGGTGGAATTGATGGTTCTTGTTCTTTTTCAGTTTTGATGATTTGAATTTGTTTTTGAATGATGAAAAGCTGCCAATTTTTATTCTTTCCGATAGCTGTTGAGCCACTGATGTGATTTTAGTGTTGTCTTTGAGTCTGTATCAATGCTTGTTTAAATTGATGATTTGCATGTTATTAGTTTCAGCTGGTTTATTATCACTGGCAATTGCTAATCGTTGTTTGCCTAATTTATCAATCTGTTTTAGTGAATTTGATAACTGGGATTTCAGTGTTGAGCTTAAATTTTCTGTTATATGTATGAGGTAGGGAATTTGCTCAGTGTGATCATGTTTTTGATACTAGTCTCCTTTTTTTTTTTTTCTCTTTTTTTGACAGTTAAAAGATGGCATCTTTGGTTGCAAAGGCCTGCAGTAGTTCCAGCCAGTTTTCGCCCGCAATGACAGTTCAAGAAAAGGGGAGTAGGAATAAAAGAAAATTCAGGGCCGAGACACCCCTGACCGACCCTAAGATTATCCCTGAACCTCAGAGTGAATGCGCAAGCTATGAATTCACTGCAGAGAATTTTGACGACGTGCAGAGCCATGGTCCTTTAATTGGCTGTGAAACAAGTAATGTAAAGCAAGACAATGCCGAGGCTTTACAACTTGACCTTGGGCTGTCTTGTGCAGCTGGAGCATCTGAGGTCGGGCCGAACAAGTGTAGAGCAGAGTTTGAAGCTCGTCAGGCATTCCAGAATGCTGATTGGAATGATTTTAATGAATCTGAGTTGGAGAAACTTGTTTACAGCAACTTGGATTCAAACCTCAAGAATGCAATGAAGAGAATAGTTGCATACGGTTACAGTGAAGAAGTGGCTTTTGCAGCTTTATCAAAGGCTGGACAATGCCATGGGGAGAATGACACCGTGGCAAATCTTGTGGATAGTACTTTGGCATTTCTTCGAGGTGGCCAGGAGATTGGTGGTTTGAGGGATTATAACTTTGAAGATATTCCCGAGCTAGAGAAGTATATGGTAGCAGAATCTGTTTGTGTACTTAAGCAGATGAAACCTTCTACCAGTACTGGTGAAGCGATGTGGTTTCTATTAGTATGCGACATGAATATTCCTCAAGGCTGTGTGAATGAAACTAATCAGATGAATAGTATGATTGGCAGTGGGGTGCCTAATGGGACTCTCTCTGCTTCAACGTCAGTGCCGTCATATTCGGAATTGAAAACTTTAGAACCTAATATGGTAGAACCCATCAAAACAAATCCTTCTCTTGGGTGTTCAAATAATGGTCTGTCAGAGGGAACTGAAGTTGTTTCAAATCCTTATGGGCATACCTTTCAGTCTGAGGCACCACAGGCAGGTGTTTCAAATTCAAGCTCCAAAGCTTCTACAGTTGCCAATGGACTTCCTTCAGAGAAAGATAATCCTACTTTATCGTCAGCTGGCATGGAAAAGACCTTTAGCCTGGCTGGTGCATCCCATATACCAATGTCAGAGGAAAAGTTTGTGGGCAGTAGAAAAGTTTCAGGGATGACCAAGAGAGAGTTTATACTTCGACAGAAGTCCCTTCATTTGGAAAAACACCATCGAACATATGGGTCTAAAGGGAGCTCTCGAAGTGGAAAACTCAATCATTTTGGGGGGCTGGTTTTGGATAAGAAACTAAAGCATATTGCAGATTCTACATGTCTTAATGCCAGGAATACCTTGAGGAGTGGCAATGCACCTGGAGTTGAACTGCCTCAAGACAATGTAATTCACCATAATCTTTCAACAACCATTGGTTTCCCTTCAGTTCCAGCATTTAGCATGACAAATGATAACATCATTTCTACGTCATCTGAACCAAATGTTGAGTCTTCATTGCCCACAGCCAATGCTTCACCTGCATTACCTGCTGCAGATACTGAGCTCTCTCTCTCATTGCCTACAAAAAGCAGTTATGCTCCAATTCCTGTCAACTACGATGCTGAGGTGTCAAATATAAGTTACAGTGTTGTACCAGTTGACAAGTCTGCTCCAAATAGGGTTCTAGAGGACAAGAAGGATGAAATGATTCAGAAGCTTGTTTCTAGGGTGCAGGAATTGCAAAATCAGCTCCAGGAATGGACAGAGTGGGCTAATCAGAAGGTTATGCAGGCTGCTCGAAGACTTAGCAAAGACAAAGCTGAGCTTAAGGCACTGAGGCAAGAAAAAGAAGAAGTGGAGCGGCTGAAGAAAGAGAAGCAAGCATTGGAGGAAAACACCATGAAAAAGCTGTCGGAGATGGAGAATGCCCTGTGCAAAGCTAGTGGCCAGGTAGAAAGAGCCAATGCTGCTGTGCGTAGACTTGAAGTAGAAAATGCTGCTTTGAGGCAGGAGATGGAAGTTGCCAAGTCACGTGCGGCTGAGTCTGCTGCTAGCTTTGAGCAGGTTTTGAAAAGGGAGAAGGCAAACATGATGAAGTTTCAGTCACAGGAGAAGCAGAAGGCAATGTATTGGGACGAACTAGCTGCTGAAAAGCGCAAGTTTACTCATCTGAAACAGAAACTAGAGCAGGCTGAAGATCTTAGCAACCAACTTGAGGTAGGAGTTTATTGAATTTGATCTCATATTGGTAGTTTTGTTTCTACTTGCAGCGGATATTGTTGCTTTTCGCTAATTTGTTTAAACTCTCGCATCCAGATTATATCAGTCCACTGATTTTTTCAACATTTTGACCTGTTAAATCTTTTTCTGTTGTCAGATGCAGTTGAACCACTTGTGGGGACAAATCCTTTTGCCACTATTGAAAATTGTTCTTTAAGTTCTTTAAATTAAAACGGCATTTCCAGATGTGGCAGTTTTTTAAAAATGCACTGCACAGATGTTGCAGTGTCTTTAGTATCTTTGTCACTATTTTTGGCTTCCTCTTGTGCGGGTACAAAAGTCCCACCACCTTTCGGTTAAGGAGGAATATTTTTACTTATTTATTGAAGGAAAAGAAAAAGTAAAAAACATCACTAGGCAAAAGATGTCAACCTACTAGGTATTTACTTATGACAACTAGCAATGTGTTGAACCAGTACATGTCTTCTTGCTCATGTTTGCCTTCAGTTAACAGTTGTCAAAGGTTCGTGATCACTGAGTCCAAAATTGGTGAAATTGGGACTTACGCAATGTTCCTAAATAAACAGAGAAACAACAGTGACATGAAATTTATAGAGCCTTATGCAGTTTGCTTGGAGATTCAGTTGCAGTCTAGCATACCTAAATCGAGCTTTATTTCCTTCAGTTAGGCTTGATAATTGTTTGAGCCAATTTGAATTTGTGCTCAGTATCATTAGGAGTCTCAAAGTTATATTGAAGCATGGACAATTTAGGATGTTTTCTACTCAAACTAGAATGATTTCAACTCGTAAGGGCTAAACATCCTGGTTTGGAGGTCATCAATCTTTCTATTACATGTTCTTAAACATTTTGTTGCTGGGGAAAAAAGTAGAGTTTGAATTGAGACAAAGTCCATTATATTTGGCCACTCTTAGGTATTAATCTCCTCAGAAATAAATGGGAATTAAAAATAATATAGAATCCAAGTTCTCACACTTTAGAGCGTGTTAACGTGTCATACTTATAGGACATTTGTGAACCATGGATAAGATGATTGTGATAAAGAAACATAAGCATAATTATTCACACCGATCAATGACCTATGCAAGCAGTTTTTTCCCCAAAATATGTTTTATTTGGAGTTTATTTGTGGTCCTTTATTGGGGTTTTATTTTTTTATACCAATTAATTTCCTTATATAAAAATAGAATGTTAAGATATTGGTACTCCACTTCCCTTCTTGAATTGTACACGTGGACGAGGAGTTGTGGAATGCCATTTTCGCAATCCATGCATGGTATTGTGATGATTAAGCTAATTATTTTATAACCGGCTTCTGGCACTCAATAAGGCATCTTGCCTATTATATAATATGAAGGATGTCTTACCTTGCTAGCTGGCATTGGAACTTATAGGTACAAGCAAATAGGATGATGACATGTATGAATTGTCCAACCTCCTCCTCAACTCTACTTTGTGGAGCTCATTTATGCATGTAATTAGGCAACAAACTGGAGAGAGGCTTGAACTCATAGTTCTCACGTGTACTCTTATTTCTACTTTGTTGAAGAAGCACTTGTTGTACATTTTTAATTAGTTATCACCATGCATATTAGAGATAATTAGGAATATGATAACGCTATACTAACAGCACAAATAAGCAGAGCTGAACATTTTCTCTATTTAAGACTCAGCTTGGCTCATGTTCTGAGCTTATTGATTTTGGTGAATTTGGCAACAAAATTGAGCTCCTTGTAGAGCGTCCTGAATTAGGCAACAAGGTTAATCTCAGCACGTGTTCATAGATCTTGTTTATGCTCATGAATTAGGCAACAAATATGTGTTTCCTTACAAATAGCTATTTTAATAACAACCAAGCCGATACTTATACTTGTGATGGTATTTAATTCATATTTCTACTTATTTGAAGAAGCATATGTTGTCAACTTTGGAAATACTTGTAAGCAAAGGTCTTTATAAATGTCAGAGTGAATTGATTTATAATAATCTGTAAACATGAGCTGAGCTGAGCAGAGCACGAAAGTTTTGAGTTTGAGCTTGGTTTGTGATTATAGATCTCATGTATGCTCCTGAATGCTCCAGCTGAGCTCATATTCATATTGCTTGTGTATCTTGTGAACTAGTCAACAGCTCATTTAGTTGACATCAATCCTGATAGTTATGCTTGTGATGGTATATGACTTTATAGGTCTACATAGTTGAAGAAGCTTGCATTGTCACCTTTAATAGTACTTACTACTATTCATTTGTAGAAGTACCGGACTTAACTAGATATATAAAATTTCTAATGAAATATGTTATGCACGTGATGCATAAAGACTGTTCAAGGACAAGTTTGAGGCACTAAGATTTTGCACAATTGGCTGTTGAGTGAATGAGCCTAATATTGAAGCTCAAAATTGATCTTTTCCAAAATTAACAGGCACAAATAACTCATATAGTGGTTTTAACACCTCCCATTTTCAAAATAATTGGAGGACAGGTATTTGTATGCTAGTAAAAATAGCAAATGCCTTTGGGGGAGTTAATTTGCTTCTTTTATTTGTTTTGTTTGTTTTTTTTTTTTTCCATTTCAAGTTTACCTGTGAGAACTTGGACATCAAATATTGCACTTTTTAGCTATAGTTATTTATCTGTATAGTTATTTTGAAAGTCAAGTTTTTGGAAAAAATGAAGATTCGAACTGCTGACCTCTACCTTGTAGAGCACTTGTTTTCCCACTACACCACGACATCTCTTGTATGCTCTATTTATGTGCATGTGATTATATACAAGGTCACTCACTATGTTATGCAGTTGTGGTTGGATTTGGTTTCAGGGGAGTTGCCACATGGTTTTGATGTAAGTCATGATTCATTTTATGATATGGCAAATTTTGAAGGCACATTTGAAAAGAATTGGCATTTATAAGCTGTTTATCCATTTCTCTTTTTTGTTTGGGTTGGTGGGTGGACAAGCTAGTAATTAATGATTGAACTTGTAAGCTCTTGTTAGTTGTTTATTTAGTTATCTTTTATCAGTAAATTTATGGTCAAAATGAAGTTTTGAACCAATGACCTCCACCTTGTAGGGCGATTTGTTTTGCCACTACATACACTCCACGTCCAGTAAGTTCTAGTTATGTGCATGTGGGTATAAAGAAGTCCCTTATTATGTTATAATTTCATAATTGAATTTGGGTGTTGGGGAGTTGCCGCATTGACTTTAATGCAAGTCATTGTGTGCATGCATTCAGATAATTCAGATATAACGTAAGTCTGAAGGTACACATGAAAACAAATAGCATAAGCACTTTTATCCATTTCTAATTTTCTTGGGTGGGTGTGTGCATGGGGTTTGGACAGTATTTGATTGCGTATTAGAGTTGACGCTGCTGACTTTCATCGTGCTTCTATGAAAGATATTCTGAACTGAAATTTTACTTTTAAGATGTAATCGAATCACTGCCCTTTGCTTCTTAATTCCTTGACTGGAATCGAAGTATAATATTCCGCACTCCATCTGGATTTCTAAAAGCTTTGTTTTCCAATGCTTTTCATGGTTTCTATTGCATTTTCTCATTTGCTAAGTGAAATTGCAGGCTAGGTGGAATCAGGAAGCGAAGGCAAAGGAAGAATTACAATTACAAGCCAGTTTACTAAAGAAAGAAAGAGAACAATTTGAGGCTTCAGTGAAGTCCAGGGAGGGTACAATGAAATCAAAAGGAGAGAACAATTTGAACAAGCATAGAGATGAAATCCAGAAGCTTGAGGTGGAAATCTCTAAGCTCAGATTGAAAATGGACTCTTCAAAAATTGCTGCACTTAAAAGAGGCATAGATGCAAGTTATGCAAGCAGACTAGCAGACTCCAAAAGTATTACAGTTCCCCAAAAATCCAATACTCAATTCATTTCCAAGGCAATTACTGATCTAGAGGACTATTCTGGAATTGGATGTGTGAAACGTGAAAGAGAGTGTGTCATGTGCCTGTCAGAGGAGATGTCTGTAGTTTTCCTACCATGTGCCCATTTGGTTGTATGCACAACATGCAATGAGCTCCATGAGAAGCAAGGAATGGAGGATTGTCCTTCCTGTAGGAGCCCAATCCAGCAGCGTATTTGTGTACGTTATGCTCGTGCTTGATTTATTTTGGAGTGTATCAAGAGTTCTCCAAATAACGGTTCATCAGACTTGGTATTTAAGAAGTTACTATTGAGTGTGCATTTATGATTTCTTAAAAGAAATATTGTGTTTACCTTGGGGTTGTAAATGATTGTTCCCCTTCATATTATGAAATAAAGAATGTGTTTCCCTTTGTTTTTTCCATTTATGTGTTTTATTTTTTGGTCAATGCCTAGGCCAAATCCTAGATGATCTTATCTTTGCTTTCTGTCTTCATGGGCTTGAAACTTTTATAGAAGAGGATATGGAATTTTGGGCATCAAAATTTTGGTTTGTGCATTTTAATTTTATCTTGTTTTCATTTTATTAAGAATGATTGGAAGCTTGTGAGGTTTATGCCAAGTGCCAATTCTTTTGTTAGCCTTTAGGGCCCCTGGTGTTGACTACTCTTTTGTGTAATTTTTCATGTTTGCTAGGATCAACTATGTTTTTATTTTCAGTAAGGCAAGGGAGCTTGTCCCTGTTATAGTTGGGTCTTCCTGTTTGTAAACTGTCAGTTTTTATTTTACTGTTCCATATTCTCCTTAGGGGGGGTTTCGGGATTGTTGTTGTATGTTCGAAGATCAGACTTGTTTTCTAGTCATAACCATGCACATCTATGCTGATTTTACTTGTTTCAGAAACATCCTTGAAGATTGGAGACATCAAGATGCTGAATGTTAAGAATTTTTGTCTAGTTTCCTTCTGCATTTTGCCCTGTGGAAATGGACAAATAGTTCAGTAGCATATGCATTTTGCCATAATCTTGATTTCACTACATTCTTGCCTTTCATGGATGGTGTTTTCACATATGTTTTTCCTGGATCAGTGTAACCTATTCCTTTCTAGCTGTTCCAGATATAGCTGCCTGGTGTCTTATAAACTGATACAAACAATTCCTTAGTCCTTTCACCCCATTTCTTCTTCTGATACCTATTCTCATGGTGTTTGCTTTTACCACATATCAACTCAAATAATGCTTCAAGGTTGCAGAGTATCCTTGGATTTCTTTTCCCTCTTTTGGTCCAAAACTTAAAAAGTTGTTTGCATTGGGCACAGGTCAATGATATTGATACTCTACTCTTTTTAACCTTTCCTTCGTTTCTCTAAAAGTAAAAGTACAAAACTATGCATTATATATTTATTTTTTAAGACAAAAGATATAAATCAAAGTGTCAATATTATCAATTTTTTAATAACATTTCTCTCGCATAATGTATTTTTGCATTTTAAAAATATTTTTATACTTTTTATTTTACAATTATTATATCAAAAAATGCAAAAATCCATTTTAAAACATACTCTGTAAACATCCTAAATTTTTAGTTGAAAAAGTCATTTTTTTAAAATGGGTTATTGATTATTAAGGGAAATAAATATTATCGCAATTATATATTTAATTTCAAAATTAATTTTCTAAACCCAAAAAAAATACAATTTTTTTTCTTTTTGGTTTTTTGGAAGAGAAAAGAAAAATTTAAGGTAGATAAGATAGCATAGGCTCAAGTCTTAACGGTCCACACGAGTGTTCATGTGTCGGAGGGTGAGCCACGTGGCAAGAATCGTCTAAAGAATCTTCAGTGAGAAAATGGGTCCCGCATTTACGCTTTTTCGTTTAATTATTTTCACCTCAATTATCCGCCACAATATTTATGATCCCAAATTTTGTGGTCTGGTCTTGTTTGCAATTATTATAATATTTATAGAATAAAATATTAGTAAATATTTATAGTTATTGTTTTTTAATAGTTTATTTTATGTGGATGTGATGTCAGTCAAAAAAAAAATCAATGTGATTTTTTACTAATTGTATTATTATTTTAAAATAAATAAATAAATAAATAAAGCGATTGAAATAACAGTTATATCTCAATAATAAATGAATTTTCTATGATTGTTTCATGCTAAATTAGTTGATGTGGTATATTCAATATTTTTCTCGAAATTAAATTTTTAGCCAAAAAAAAAAAATTGATGGTATTTTTTTTTTAAAAAAATATCTATCAATCAGCGGCGTTCGTGTCCTCCTTGTTAAGCGTGCCAGAAGTCTGTCCTACTCCTATTCTTTCAAATGCAACTTATTTTTGGAAAATAGATTTTTTTCCTTTTTTTTTTTTCGCATCTTAGAAGCTACGGATAATAGTAAAATATTTTATACATATTTTGAAGATATTTTTTTGAAGAAAGATGTTTTAAAAGTTTATTTATATTTATTCAAACACTTCTTTTTTTTTTAAAAAAAAAAGGAGAACTAATGATTTTCCATGAAAATAAAATATGTTTGAGATTTGTATTTATAAACCTCTCAAAAAAATTAGAAGAGTAAAACCTCAACCAAGTAATACAACTCTATTTACAACAAATAAAATCACCAAATCTTATATGAAACTTTTAAATATAGAACGAGTATTCTTTTTAGCAAGAATTATTTCAGTTAAATAATAATTTGAATGTGATTCTTAAAATTTATTTAAAACATAGTTATGTGAAAATTAAGAAGGTGCTTAGTTGAGAGGTTTGGAAATTGAAAAGAAATGGAATGAGAATGAAATGATTTCTGATACTTGGTTGAAAAGTATCATTTCATGAACAATACGTTCATATATTAAAATTGGAATATTCTCTATTCCTCTAATTTTATGATTATTAAAGTGGTTATTCACAAAAAATTTTTGAACTAATACTGTAAAAACAATGCTTTATATATTTAAAAGAATTATTATTATTATTATTATTATTATCATCATCATTTCTCAGTAAAAACCAATTAATTCAATTATAATAAAAAAATCTATTATCATTTCTATTATTTTTTCTATTCCCCTTCCCCTTCCTGAACCAGTCGCCCCTAAATCATTGTCGAAGATAAGTTGATATTGCTATCTCTCTAATCATACAATTAATATTAGGTTAAATCATTGAATCATTTATATTTCTCTTATTTTTCTAAAATTTATTCAATCAGCATTTTTATATACGTCTTTTTTTAAAATCTATATTCATTACGTGACACGGGTTATGTATGAAAGTTAATAATATACCATTTTTATTAATGAAAAATTTAATTAAACTATTAATGAAAAAATGAGAATTTAATTTTTGTTGTGGTTAAATCCTAAATTTGTACTGATTAATGAGAGGGCCATGCTCTGATTAGTGTGATTGGACAAATCTTGCAGTCCCAGCCACAGGTCAATAATGGATTTTCCTATATTCTCAACGACTAGCGCCATATTTGTAATTCGGATTCGGACCACACAAATAGTAATACTAACATGTATCATATAAATCACAAAAATAAACAAATGCTCCAACCTCCATTAATTTTTACTCTTTTTGGGTTTCAGCAAATTCTAGAACTACAACATATACACAAATTTAGTAATTTTTATGTCACGTTATTTCATCATTCCACCCATTTCAGGTTTAGATTTTGTTTTATGTGATTAAATGAGTCCATTTTACTATTGTAGAAGAAGAAACGTGCATGGTCAATCCTGTTTTGGATTGATAAATGGCCGAGCTCAATTTGTGCGGGATTTAATGCTGTAGTTTGGTAGCTAGTTATCGTTTGAAGATGTGTTCGTCATCTGCAAAAGCCATGCCGATGGTGAAATCAATCACAGAGGATGTTGTTTGTAGCCCAAGAAGATCACTCGTGATGCAAGGAGGGAGGTATGCAGATTGTGAGTTTGATTGTTTTAGAGCCTACTTTTCTTCCTTTTCCAACATTCATGGGATGAAGGGGTCGAAGGGAAATATTGGGTTCTCATCAAGTTCAAGTTCAAGGCCAAGAAGACAAGATCTTCTTCCCATTATTCGATCCCAAGCAATACTTAGCACTCCTGTATCTCAACCTGAGCCAACTACAAAAAAGGTACTTGAAAGTAACAGCTTAATTCTTGTGTTTTGTTTCTTACTTGGAACACATAGCATAGTTATAGTTTGATGAACTTTTGTTGGAAATGGGAAGTAGCAACAATATTGGAAATATACTATGATTGGCTAATTTAGGAACGAATAAGGTTTCATTAAGAAGACTAAAAAAGGAAAAAGTGAAGGAACAAAAGTACAATCAAAGCATGCTTTGATTTTTGTTTTATGGGACATAGGATATGTTTAGTTAGGGGCGGTTTAGTTCAGTTCAGTTCAGTTGTAAGTGCTGCTTGATCAAATGTTTGCTGCGGGAATTATGTCTTTTTCTTGGCCGCAAAAAAAAAAAAAAAAAGAAGAAGAAGAAGAAAATTTGCTGTTGTCACTGCCCGTGGAACTGCGGGCTACAGTATTATGGATGAAGGGATAGGCTTCGTTGCTTAAGTTCATCCAGAAAGTTGAGACAATCAATGCATTGCGTTGCATGCTTGAAACGTAGTGGAAAGACTGTGACATCTGGCCATACACGTGCCTCATAGAGCTGAGGTTATGTTTTCGAGGAATCATGTAGAAATACAGACTAAGGAAGTTTTAAATGATGGAATGGTTGTAAGTTTCGATTCTTGTCCATTTTTCATAGCTGAAACCGAAAATATTTTCTGTTCAGCCATTGGTGAGCATGATGACGAAGGTAAATTCAAGGGCTTGTGTTGGTTTAATCGCCTTTTTTTTCCCAGCACAAGTGAAAGCTGCCTTGCATCCAATTCTCTTTTTACGGCATTATATATATGATTCTTGTGGTGATGCTAGTTTGCTATACTTGTTTAATGATTCATTTTCAGTGGTTTTCATTTTTCGTTTTCTTCTCTAAGCATTATCTCTGAATTTTTCTTTTCTTTGTTATGTAATGGAATTCTTTTCCTGGCACCAGAGAGTTTATACTTTTGGCAAAGGAAGGAGTGAAGGCAACAAAAGCATGAAGTCTTTGGTGAGCCTTTTGTATCTTTTTACTGAATATTCCCATCACTTTATTTGTTATAATTGGAGGGGTAAGGTGTCTGCCATAAAAGGGATTTAATTTGGCTAATTCAGTTATCCAGAAATGCGATTGGTTGCTTCTTTAACATGATGTTGTGTGTTTTTTTTGGTTGTAGTTGGGTGGGAAAGGTGCAAATCTTGCTGAAATGGCAAGCATCGGTTTATCTGTCCCACCAGGGCTCACAATATCAACAGAAGCATGCCAGGAATATCAGCAGAATGGCAAGAAGCTACCACAAGGATTGTGGGAGGAAATATTGGATGGGTTAGAGGTTATTGAGAAAGACATGGGTGCTTTTCTGGGGGACCCGTCCAAGCCTCTCCTCCTTTCTGTTAGATCCGGTGCAGCGGTATGTTTTTCAGCCATAAGCTTCTTCCTTGATTTGCCAGTGTCTGCTCTCTACAGATGCATTAGATTAGCAAAAATGAGTATTTATTTCTGATTATTCTACAACAAGGTTTTGATCTTTGTGGTCCTGAGAACAGTTATATTAAGGATATATGCATGGTGACAGTTTAATGATCGGAATTTCGATACATAACGGATAATCTTTGGCTGACTATGGCAGCACTGTATTTTTTCAGATTTCTATGCCGGGCATGATGGATACAGTCTTAAATCTTGGACTCAATGATGAAGTTGTTGCTGGTTTGGCTGCGAAAAGTGGTGAGCGTTTTGCATATGACTCATACAGAAGGTTCCTCGACATGTTTGGAGATGTTGTGAGTGTCTACCAAATCATTTGCTTCAGGGTTTTAAGCAAATTTGCACTAAGCATTCAACAAGCTATGCATTTCCATTCTCTCCTTTCCAAGCATTTTAGATGTGTGTGAATAACGCATGGTCATTCAACATGATTTCTGATCAGTGTATTTTCTCGTCTTGCCTCCTGCTTCATCAAAGGTAATGGACGTTCCGCATTCTCTGTTTGAGGAGAAGTTGCAAATGTTGAAGGATGAGAAGGGTGTCAAGTTGGACACCGACCTATCAGCTTCTGATCTTAAGGAGCTTGTGGAACAATACAAAAATGTCTACGTTGAAGCTACCGGAGAACAGTTTCCTTCGGGTACCCCATACCATAATCAGCATCTATAATTACATTCATATTTGTTTCTTAATAATCTTCCCATTTTGATCCAGGAAGGCGCAATGTATTTATCCGTTAAGTTTTCAATTCCATTTCTCATGGTAATCCACAGATCCAAAGAAGCAGTTAGAATTGGCAGTCAAGGCAGTATTCAATTCATGGGACAGTCCGAGGGCTATAAAGTATAGGAGCATTAACCAGATAACTGGACTGAAGGGTACTGCAGTTAACATCCAAAGCATGGTGTTTGGAAACATGGGAAATACTTCTGGAACAGGTGTTCTCTTTACCAGGAATCCAAGTACAGGAGAAAAGCAGCTCTATGGGGAGTTTCTAGTGAATGCTCAGGTCGTGAACTACTTGCTACTACAGTTTTGTTTTATTTTGAATTGCCTGTACACTCTGTAAATCCTAGTAGTACTTTTTGGTTTTATCTATCAGCTGATACATAGGTTTGTACAGGGAGAGGATGTCGTAGCTGGAATTAGGACACCTGAAGACTTGGATACCATGAAGAACTGTATGCCTGAAGCCTACAAAGAACTTGTGGAGAATTGTGAAATTTTAGAAAGACATTACAAGGAGATGATGGTAGACATTGCACCCTTAAGAATATATTTGTTAAACCATAAGATGGGTTGTTGTTAATGTCTTCTTTTGGCAGGATATTGAGTTCACAGTTCAAGAGAATAGGCTGTGGATGTTGCAATGTCGGACAGGGAAACGTACCGGCAAAGGTGCAATAAAGATTGCTGTTGACATGGTTAATGAAGGGCTTGTCGATACTAACACTGCAATAAAAATGGTGGAGCCTCAGCATATTGATCAACTTCTTCACCCACAGGTATGAACATTAGAAAATTTTTGAGTTTTCCTTAGTTAATATCTAGGTTGTCTTTTTACAGCAGCTTGGTTGAAGCAAATACCGTAATAACTTGTGCATTTTGATAGCTTTCTGATGAGATCTGCATAACTACATATATGTTGTGAGATTTGCTATTTTTAGTAACTCTATTATTGACTTATTGGTCTAGTTTGAAAATCCAAATGGTTACAAAGACTTCGTGATTGCAAAAGGCCTTCCTGCTTCCCCTGGAGCAGCAGTAGGACAGATTGTCTTTAATGCTGAAGATGCTGAAACATGGCACGCTCAAGGAAAGACGGTCATTTTGGTATGCCTATTTATATACTGCAATTTCGTCCTTCCTGTTGGCAAAATATAAAAGTTCTGAGTTGATTATTCTTGAATTTTCTCAATATCAATGTCATTGAGGGAATGCTTCTGATCATTTATGCGCGATTGAAGGTAAGAACCGAAACTAGTCCTGAGGATGTTGGAGGGATGCATGCAGCTGCGGGGATCTTGACTGCTAGGGGTGGAATGACGTCCCATGCTGCTGTTGTAGCCCGTGGCTGGGGAAAATGTTGTGTTTCTGGTTGTTCTGACATCCGCGTGAATGACTCTGAAAGGGTATACTTTGCAAATTACAAAGGCAGACTATATCTCTGGCTTCGGCAGCAGAAAAGATCTCTAATATCTTCATCACACTGCAGGTTCTATTAGTAGGGGGGAAGGTGATTAAGGAAGGAGAATGTGTTTCACTAAATGGTTCTACTGGTGAAGTGATATTGGGTAAACAACCACTGTCCCCTCCTGTCATAACAGGCGATTTGGAGATCTTCATGTCTTGGGCTGACAAAACAAGGAGGATTAAGGTGTGACAGAAGTTTATAACACAGCTTATGTATCTGAACTGTCAATCTGTTGAGTACTTTACAATTGATTACTCAAGTACTGTACTCATTCACTGAGATAGGTGATGGCGAATGCGGACACACCTGAAGATGCACTCACTGCACGGAGCAATGGTGCTGAAGGAATTGGTTTATGCCGCACAGAACACATGGTAACAGTTTTCTTGTACTATTTCCCCATTTTTTCCCTCTTTTTTAATTATAAAATATTTCGCTTCACAATATCCTTCCTACCTAATTCTAAGGATTCTTGCAGAGAAATTTATTTTCCAGTGTCGGGACTAATGACATCTTGCAAAAGAAATAAATGCATTTTCCAGTGTAAAGAACTTGTGAAATGCTTTATGCTTTCTCTTTCAGTTCTTTGCCTCTGATGAGAGAATAAAGGCTGTGAGGAAGATGATAATGGCAATCACCCCTGAGCAGAGGAGGGCAGCCCTGGACTTGTTGCTGCCTTATCAACGTTCTGATTTTGAGGGCATTTTCCGCGCAATGGATGGTATTATTATCTTTGGCAAATGAGTAATCTTGATGTATTAAATGTCCATGTTGATAACTACATTATGGTAACAAGGTAGCAGTAGTCAGACGAGTGATGAGACAGCTTACTTTATCTGAGGGATGCTTCAAACTTCTTCAATTGTGAAATAATTGACAATCTTGTAGGTCTTCCTGTAACGATAAGGCTGCTAGACCCTCCCCTTCATGAGTTTCTACCAGAAGGTAACCTAGAGGAGATCGTTGGCGAATTAACTACAGATACAGGCATGACAGAAGATGAAGTTTACTCAAGGATTGAGAAATTATCAGAAGTGAATCCAATGCTTGGATTTCGAGGATGCAGGTTTGTTTTGAACTTTCAGAGCTGCTGAAGTTATGGACATGAAGCTCCATGAGTTTAAACATTCACTCGGAACTAGTATATTAATGGAAACTTCAACAGAAAATCATGCTGGATTCTTATGATTAGACTACAGAATACTTAAATCATGGAGCTAATGAACTCTTGCTATTTTCACTCCTTTTTTCTTCCCTAAACAGAAACGAAAATCGTATTCAGAAAAGTTACATGTGACTCTGCATAAATGTGGGGTATTTGGTAGATTTTCTAGTATATTAGATATGCCTGGACCTACATCTCGATTAATTTTCCGTTGTCTCTATGCGTTCTTCTGGCAGACTAGGAATATCATACCCCGAGTTGACAGAAATGCAGGTCCGTGCAATATTTCAGGCTGCAGTAACCATGAACAACCAAGGCTTCACAGTGCTTCCAGAGATTATGGTACCCCTTATTGGAACACCTCAGGCAAGTCTGATATCACTTTTGAATTTGTCCAATGATTGCAAGAAAGTTGAACATTCCTTTCTGATTGGAGCTTCTGAATATAGGAATTGAGTCACCAAGTAAGCCTAGTTCGCAGTGTTGCCAAAGAAGTCTTCTCAGAGATGGGTACATCATTGAGCTACAAGGTGGGCACCATGATAGAAATTCCTAGAGCTGCTTTGGTTGCAGATGAGGTATGCTGCTGGTATTATTCATCATTGTTTTCTCAAAGAGAAACAGCCCATAAACTTGAGAAAGTTGTCGAATGTAGAAAAGACTAAAAGGACTAATAATGCAGCCTAGGATGTCCTTATACTGACACTGCATTCTTTGAATGAAAATTTAGATTGCTAAGGAAGCAGAATTCTTCTCCTTCGGAACCAATGACCTCACCCAATTGACATTTGGATATAGTAGGGACGATGTTGGCAAGTTCCTCCCTATATATTTGGCTAAAGGCATTCTCCAAGCTGATCCATTCGAGGTTAGTTTGTCCATTCGGGGGTATTACATTGTCATCACATATCAAAGAATAAATGAAAGTTCTTTTCTTGAGTCTAACTCAGGCCCTTTTGCACTGCTGTTTAGGTACTTGATCAGAAAGGTGTTGGCCAACTCATCAAGATCGCCACCGAACGAGGCCGTGCAGCTAGACCAAGCTTGAAGGTGAGAACAAATGATTTGGTTAACACCATTAACCACGTCTAACCTTTGCATCAGCTCCAAAACATTTTTGACATTATGCTGTATTATCAAGTTTTAGTCTCTCTGGCTTATAACTCCTCATCTTTTAGAATTCATTTGCACTGGTTGATGAACATGTGTGACTGATAAACAGGTTGGAATCTGTGGGGAACATGGTGGAGAACCTTCTTCTGTGGCCTTTTTTGCAGAAGCTGGGCTTGACTATGTTTCATGCTCTCCATTTAGGTACCATTCTTCAACTTGATCATTTATCTCCAGCCATTAACATCAATGTACATTTATTTACTCTTGAGCCTCAATTCAGCAACCTTTCTGATGAATCCGTTTCCTCCTGTCAGGGTCCCCATTGCTAGGCTTGCAGCTGCTCAAGTTGCAGTGTAAATGAGGATGAATTCTGGGCTAGAAAGCCTCCCCCGTTGCCTATTTTTCATTCACATTTGTATATATTGAATGCAAGGATTTAGGAGTTGCAAATAAAACATTATAGGTGAGCTTTCTTGTTGGCAGAGGGATTGAAATGCCATGTAGATGTGGGAAAATTCCTTTACAAAATAAGGATATTTGGTTATATTTTCATATTTTGGCCCTTGATCATGTCCAAAATTGGGATATAAATAGGGTCAATATGAAGATTCTCTTCTTGACAATTTTTTTTTTCTTAATTAGTGTCAAAACCAAAAAAATACCTATTTTACATGAAATAGAATAATAATTACAAATGGTCATTCTATAAATAGAAAGGGGAGAACAACAAAAGAAAAGAAAAAATTACATAAAATCCAGTGGACGTGTTTCTCACGCTTTCCTCGTATCGCATCTAAAGGCGTTATTTATAGCATGGAGTAAGAATCACGGATCGCTACATGAACTTAAGAGCGCCCCTTCCGCAGGCCAAACGACGTCGTTTCACATTGATATTGATCGTCTTGTCGCGAACCTAAAACCCTGAGACATTGCAGAAGACTGCGCCAAAACCCAGCTCCCTCCCGCCCGCCACCGCCCGCTTCCCCACTTTTCACACACACACACGGAGTCACTCATATATGTGTGTAATGGAGAATGAAAAGGGATATGAGAGCTATGTGTTGATACACAATATAGCAAAAAGGCACAACGTGGGCACGTTGGCGCGAAGCTGCACAGCTTTTGGCGTTTCAGAGCTGATTCTAGTGGGGCGCAGGGATTTCAACGCCTTTGGCAGCCATGGTTCTACTTCTCACCTCAAGTTCCGCCACTTCCACTCTCTCTCCGAGGCCAAATCCTTCCTCAAGGTCAGCCAATTTTAAAATGAATTTAAAAACTAAAAACCAGTAAGTAAAGGAAAAAAAAAAAGAAGTCTTTCTTTATTTTTATGGTTCTTTGAATCTTGAAAGATGAAGTCTTTTTGAGTTGTTTTTCTTGATTCATTAAATGGGTTTCCTTTTTCAATCTGTTTACTGACTATAATAGGGTCGTAAGCTCCTGATACATGTATAAACTATGAAAGATGGGATGTTTATAGACGTTTATTATGCATTCGGCTTGTTTTGCGATTGGGGGAGTATTATGGTCTGTGGTGTGTATGTATATGAGAGTGTGAAAGATGGGATCTTTATGGATTTATTTGGGTTGATTTGCTGTATGATTACCGCGAAGTAGGCTCATTTAAGTGTAAAAGATGGGTTCTTTACGGGGTGTGTATTCTAAAAGGGTTTGATGGCTTGGATTGAGGTGTTTACTATTATGTTCGTTTCGGTTTGCGATATATAGGAGAGAAATTGCGATATATGTGGGGTGGAAATCACCGATAATGCTGTGGCTGTAAATGAGCATCCTTTCAAGAGAAGCACTGCATTTCTCCTTGGTAATGAGGTACTTTTTTCTTTTATTCTTTAAGATTTTGACTGTTAAGTTGTAGCAGTAGAGATTTATGACAATGCCTTTGAGTGTCAGTCAGCATCCATCTCTCTTAGTATCTATTGCTTTGGTAACCTTCATTATTTGGAGGATCAAATCTTTACTTCTTTACACTATATGTTCTTAATAATTGAGGCCTTTAAGAGTGTTAATTGCAGAATGTCGTCTTAAGATTCTAAACTACCTCTATTCACCCGGAAAATGTGTGTTTGAAAGTTGATTATATCATTATACGAATTGTTTTCAGGATGTCGCGTATTGTGAGCTTGGTTATGTATACAATTTTTTTCCTCCAGTGATAAGGAATTCATCTTAAGTTCCTTTTTCACCTATATAGTACGAGATAATCATTGCATATCTATATGTGAATGTTGATCTGGACTTTGTAGGGAACAGGGCTCTCTGCAAAAGAATGTGAGATATGTGATTTTTTTGTTTACATTCCACAATACGGGAGTGGCACTGCTTCTTTAAATGTTACTGTTGCAGCATCTATTGTTCTACATCACTTTGGAGGTAATTGCCTAGCAACTTTGGAGGTATACATGTTCATCAGTGCATTTGCTGGTTTATTTGGTGAACAAGTAGGTTCATTGTGATATTGTCTGTTTGAAGGAACTTAGTAGCTAAAAATACCCATAGTCAATCCCTTTTACCTATCTATTCTGGTGACCTAACTCCCTGTCCTTGATTATTTTCAGTTTGGGCAGGATTTTCTGAGAGAATTCGGGAAGGCAGTAAGTTTGTTGTGGCAGAAAGACCAGTGAAGCAGGATAGGAGGAATTTCTCTGCAGAAACATCAGAATCTGTTAGTGAGGTGAGAAGACTTAAAAGAGAAAGTATTTCAAATTGGTTTTTTGACCAGAGCGGTAAAGATGAATCATCATCGTCCAATCTTTTGGATGGGCTTTTTGGTTCTTAGTGTAAGGAAACAATTTAATCTCCTTACAAGGAAGCAAAATTCGGCATCATGAATTCCACCAGGGAACCTGGATTTTAATTGAGGGTCAACTGGTGTTGCCTCTATGGACACGGGCAAAATTAAGACTTGCATTCTTTCTGAAGCATTTTGCTTTTTCTGGAAGTAGAAGAGCCTGCCTACTCGACCAATTGATAGTCCAGAGTTGCATTGACCAGCTGGATGACATCTTATGAACCTTTAATGTGTCAGTTTTGGAACGGCTACCAAAAATTCCTGTATCAGAATTGCATTAGCATGTTCTTGTCTTGTATACGAGGTACCAATTGACAAGACGCTGTAGAACATTCTTGTGAGGGATTTTCTTATGTGGCTTTAGTTTCTTTATTATGTAGTTAAGCTCAGTTTTCGATATGATTGTGCGTGTGCATTTATTTACTTATTTTTTTGCGGGTACTATTTGCGTAAGCGCACGATTGTGCCTGTGAAGTTTCCTTTGTCATGCATAATGGTAGGTAGAATATTTGTAGAAGGTTATTTCTACTCAAAACACTAGTTTAGTGGATCACGCAATTATTCCCTAGATTCCTTGAGCGCTGACATGCAATGTTTCAAAGCTTATGAAACACACATCGTGCGTAATCTTGGCCAGATTGTACATGAGAATAGTGTCTAATACTCGATGCCTGAAGTCTTGTATTTTTGGCGTGTAAAATTACGGCGTGATTGCCGTCATGCCGTGTTAGATAATTGGTTGGTAGACCATTTGACCTTTGTTGTAAGAATGACCATCCCCACTCCCTCTCTTCTTCCTCCCTTCTTGCCTGCACAAAATGGCCTCAACTGGCACACCCTCTTGACCCATTCTTTACATGTTTTTGATTAGTAATAAAACTCGTTTTATGGTTGCTTCTACTTTTGTACTAATACTACTTTGCATAAAAAGTATTGCATACTGAAATAGTGCATGTTATCTCTGTGCCGTCATATTTTGGTTAGTGTCGGCATACTTGAAAGATAATGAGTGAGAGGAAAAAAGAAGGGCATGATGTTTCAATGATTAAAGAAAAGCATCAGTGAGAGAATTTGGCAATTGGGATTCCTGGTACTGGAGGGTTCCCTTACTTTTCCAAAATGTCTGTCTGTCTCTCTTTGCTCACATCCTTTTGACTTCTTGACAAATGGACAAAGAAAATAGTACCCAGAACTGTCTAATGGGGGTTAGTGAAAATATGTTAAACTGCTGCGACCAAATTATTAAGACCTTAGGTTTGTTGATTATAATACTGATTAGTAGTGTGCTGTTACTGCAACTATTCTATTGTCAACAAGTTCTTCATCAGCATTTGAAGTCTACATTTACTTCTTTAGTCTTGCAGATACACTTCAATGTGAAGGCATTCATCCTTAATATCACAACGAGGAAGACACTTGATGAACTTTTTCTCTTTTCTTCTGTTATAATATGATTCTTTGATTGGAAAGAAAAAGTCCATTCGCAGGTGGGAGTAGTTGTAATTTTGTTGTCATGACATAGAAGATCTACTATGTTGGCAACATTGTCAACATCCAACTCAATTCTGGGAGCAGTTGGGATGTAATTTGTCTTTACACCCCTTCCACTTCCTTAATCCTTTTCAGGCACCTCTTCGCTTATTTTCAACTTGGCTCACCAAATAAAAACTTACAACACTTGAAATCTCAAATGAATTTATCGTAGATATCATCTCAAGTTCAGTTGTTGGAGATGGAAGCATTGCACCCAATGCATTCAAGAGACATTTCAGAGCCAAAGTGCAATAAGAAAATGTCTCACATGTTTCGGATCCTCAGCAGGAGATTACGTCGCTTTTGTTCGAAGATAAAGCGGTGGTTTTGGAGGCGTCCAAAGCCTAAAGTTGTTATCAGAAGGTTTGGGAAGCTGAACTCAAAAGGTCAGCCAAAAGTAACTACCAGAAACTCTCCCAGTCATGTAAATGAAGAAGTGAAAGTTGCTCCTATAGAGAGGCCCATTCGAGTTGCCGCTCCTATAGAAAGGCCCATTCGAGTTGCCACTTTTAATACTGCCCTGTTTTCACTTGCACCAGCTGTCCCCAGGGCTGAAAAATCAGTTGTTTTCATTCATGGAAATGAAGATTATTTGAAGATTGATTGTCAGCCGAAGCCGGCAAATTGTCGTCCAAAGAGTATACTTAAACAGTCTCCCCTGCATCCAGCACTTGGGGATCCTGCGCTCACTTCCAATCAAAGCAAACTGACAAGATCAAAGCAAAGAGTTTCCATAAATCTTCCTGAAAATGAGATCTCGCTGGCACAAAATAAGGTGCTTAGCGTTGTGGAAGATTCTTCAAACAACCTTATGACTCTTAACTCTAACAGCATAGCTCCAATGAGGTCTCCCATATGCTTCCCTCTTGGCATGGCTAACTGGATGAATGATGGAAGCCTGACAATCGGAAGTAAGACCATTTTTGATGTGCTTAAAGAAGTGGATGCAGATATCTTGGCTTTGCAAGATGTAAAAGCTGAGGAAGAGAAAAACATGACCCCTTTATCTGATTTAGCTGAGGCCTTAGGTATGAATTATGTCTTTGCTGAAAGCTGGGCTCCTGAGTACGGCAATGCTATACTTTCAAAATGGCCGATCAAGAGGTGGAAAGTTCAGAAAATCTATGATGACAAAGATTTCAGGTAATTATTGCTTACTAGTTCTAGGAACATCTTGGTTTTCTCATCTTAGAAGTTGGAGGAGTTGTTTTCATTGTTCAATTTTGTGTACCTACAAAAAACCAGCATTCGTTCTGGAAGTGCTAGTCATCATGCATGAATATTCTGTTTTACAATTCTATTTTACATATTAATTTTCATGTGCCAGTTTCCTCTGCTATAAAGGGGCTTAGAAATTCTATTTTAGAACACTGAAATAACTGAATGCTTGCGAATTTGAATTAGTTTAACAGCATCCACTTATATTCGAACTTATATTATACAACTATTTGTGCTGTTTTATGACAGAAACGTACTCAAGGCTACAATTCATGTCCCATGGATGGGGGAGCTTAATTTCTACTGCACCCAACTTGATCATTTAGATGAGAATTGGAGGATGAAGCAAATTAATGCAATCATCCAATCAAGCGATCAACCCCATATTCTGGCTGGAGGTCTAAATTCTCTTGATGCCTCGGACTATTCATTGGAAAGATGGGCCAATATTGTGAAGGTAGAAAACTATACTCCCACATTTTGAAAATTTTATGCAATTGAACTGAGCAAGTGTACTAATAATTTCACCTTTTCATGTAAATTTTGGTGATGGCAGTATTATGAGGAGTTAGGAAAACCAACACCAAAGGTTGAAGTGACCAACTTCTTGAAGGAAAAAGAGTACACTGATGCAAAGTACTTCCCTGGCGAATTCGAGCCAGTGGTCATCATTGCCAAAGGCCAAAGTACAGCTAGACTTTCTCTTTGATACACATACTTTTCCTTTAATTATCTTTAATGACCATTTGCTGGAAAGTTTAACCATCAATAACTTTGTCAAGACATGATTTTCCTAGTTTGAGACCTGCAAGAATCATCCAACTGTTGTTCTGAATCGACCTGCACTGCTGGTTTTTGGTTTTCTTGAACCAGGTGTTCAGGGGACATGCAAGTATGGCACTCGTGTAGATTATATGGTGGCCTCCCCTGATTTGCCCTACAACTTTGTACCTGGATCTTACTCTGTAATTTCATCAAAAGGAACGTCTGATCATCACATTGTAAAGGTTGATATCATGAAATCAGCAAGCTTTGCCGAAGAGAGAAGCAAAAAGAGACAGAAGAAATTGAAACAAAGAGTTGTAAAGATCACAAGTTCTTGCAGTTCTGGAGGACTTTGGCAGTTGTAAACGCTACCAAAACTTGCACACCTACATTACTAAATGTCTCTGTCATTTTTTCCTTTAATTCATTAGTAGTAGTATAAATGAGCTATATGCATACGTTTTTGTGAATATTTCACAAAGAAATCTTTGATTTTCACACGCACAAAATTAACCAAAATAAAGAAAGAAAGAAAGAAAGAAATAAATTTCTTTTATTTTTTCTTATCAACATTGGATACTTTCTTTCATCGTATCCTCATCATTGTCAAACTGAAAACGAAATTTTCTTTTATTCTTTCTTGTCAACATTGGTTACTTTCTTTCATCATATCCTCAGCATTGTCAAACTGAAAACTCAACATAACATCTAGCATTTTAAGTAAAGCCAAAGTTGTTTATGATGAGGTCATCACATGTATCAAAGTTGTTTAAGCATGATAGATTACTTAGGGGGACTGAATTTCATTAAAGAAAGTGAATAAGAAGCCAATACCAATGACCTTATGATGACAGAGATAATCCAAAAAGATTGTAATTATCAGTGAAATTAGAAAATCTATTCAACATGACCATGTCCTAATCTAAGATTAGATTTGGATCAAGTTTACAAATTAACTAAAGTTGAAGAATATCCCTTTGATTAGTTCCATTTTACTAATAAAAACATGAAAATTATTAACTAGAATTGCACACCATGATCGTTTTTAGTATCACCAAAAGGCACATTCTCATCATGAGTACATTTCTAACGTTGACTTTGTTAAAACTAATTAGTTAAGCAATGAAGGATTGCATTACACAGACTCTTTCGTCTTAGATTACAAGTTACATGGTATGTAAAGTGTACACATTAAACACATATTTGTGTTTTATTTAATTTGTTCCACGTTAAGGTGCAGAAACAAATCCAAAATGATGTACTAATCCTATTTCACAAGTTTTTTTTTTCTTTTTTTGCAAGAATTGGGATTTTGTTTTTTTGCCCGATTCAATGGGATATTCATGGTCAAGAATGGTGTTAATTTTTATTTTGTATCAACCCCATTTGACTTTGTTTCCTGTGTAATCAAACTAATCCTAAATTTGTACTAACATATGTAGGCATTCCTTCTTGTTTTCAAATGCTAGCCAATGGTGCATGAGAATTCATTGGATTTCCCATTCTTGAATCCAACAACAACTATTAACTGCCAAATTGATGCCATCGAATGTTTACTTAGGAGATAGACTGATATCAGTAACGTTAGGTATATTTATAAATTTTCTTTTGTGTACAACTGGACTTTGACCATTAGTTCTGAAACTTAGTAGGGGTGAGTTATGCCCGACACCTCAAAACTAGGAGAATATGTTCGACGTGATAACGTTACATAGTTAATGGCTTTAAAATCACACAACCTATACAAACACTTATCAACAAATGTTTGATATACGCACAATCATTTGGTGTAATATTTTTATTTAATTTTTTTTAAATAAAAATAAAATATTCAAATATATTTTTATTTCAAAATTTAAAATTTAAAATTTTTAATTTAAATTCTTCTCACATAATTTAAAAAAATTTTCTCTCTTATTTTTCTCTTTAAAATATTTCTTCTATCAACAAAATACCTATCAAAATTTTTACACATTTAAATACAATTTTTTTCAAATACATTACACTCCAAACGAAGCCTTAGTATGGGTGAGTTATGCCCGACTCCTGAAAACTAGGAGAATATGTACGAGGTGATAACGTTACATAGTTAATGGCTTTTAAAATCACACAATCTATACAAAGACTTATCAACAACTGTTTGATATACGCACAATCATTACGTGCACTTTGATATTTGAGAATTCTATATTAATTTAAGTATCGAAATGTTTAAAAAGTCAAAATCTCACATTACAAGTTAATCACTTAATTAGAACTCATTGGGAAATACACTTCGAATAGCAAACGGTATCGTTGATTATGGTTTTCATTTTACCATTAATTCCTTTGTTTGAAACAGGTAACGAAAGGGTGGAGGAGGGGTTGGCATTTTAACCTACTAGTATAATGAATTTGATACAATTTAAAAAGAATAAAGGAAAACAAAGTCATCAACAATTAATCTTACACAATCACAAATCCCACACTATATAAATTAATAGACATACTATTACAAATTCTTCATACTATTACAATATTGCTAGAGCCTTAACATATAGCTCTAGTCATTGTATCAATGAAGTAAAGAAATGGAAGCAGCAGACTTGTTGCCGGAAGCAGGGTAGCCAACGTAATGGCGGTTGGTGGGGAACAAGAAAAACACTACGCTAGAAACCGCCCCAACAAGACCAGGCAGGATTTTGATCAGAATCTTCTTCCCATTCTCAAACGATGGATAAAAGCAGTCCACAGTTTCATCATTCAACAGAGCCACAGCACCAAACGCAAACAAAGCAAAGAATGCATGCACAAAGTCGCCAAATCTGATCTTGTGAGAAGACAAGTCCTCGTTGTCAGGATTCGGCCACAAACCTTTGAACGTAGCAATCCCATAATGAGTTTTGCCGTCACTGTCTTCGTAACTATCAGTAAAAGTGTCGAAAAAGCAGGTGAGCCCACAGAGCACAATGAGAATGAGGCACAGCGTCTTGTTGATGGGTTCACAGCTACCATTGTCGCCAAGGAGCAATGGATTTATGAACTGATAGATGAACATGGTTCCGGTAGGGAGAAGCTTGATTAGGCTGGCAAGCCCATCAAATGCTTTATTTGAGATGCTAGAACTCATAGTTTAACTTCTCTGTCGGTGGTGGAGGAAACTTAATGTTGTTTATGATGGATTGAAACTTTTATTCCCAGCTTGTGCGTATATATGCAAGAAAAGTTGATGAAGGAGGACATGCAAGAAGAATTACGTGCAAGTAAATGGTTAACAATGACTTCATTGATGTTTACAATAGTTTTTCTTAGTTGACATTGCTTGCTTTATTGAATTGAGGTGTCAAACGTCAAGAATAACATTGTATTAATTAATCATTAAGTATATACAAATTATTCACCATTCATTAGCATTAAAATGTAGCTAAAATTTAATTACAAATCACGTTGGTGCTCTCATGCATCCAAAATAGTATTTTAAGGATTTATGATACACTTATGGAATCCTTCGACCTTTCTCAAAAGCGATTTATTGTTTTTTTCAAATGTATAATAGTAATAATATAACATTTAAACTAACTATTTTGTTTTTTCTGTTAATTGTTTTGTACAATCAACAGACACACATAGATATTGGCTCAAAGAATATGAGAAGTTACATGCTGGAAGAAAGAATGGAAACTTGGAAAGCCTATTCAGGGAGAGCAAGCAGTTCAGGATCCAGCTACCAACATTATTACCTATTTATCTGGTAGTGTAATGGTAGTTTAGGATTTGCTGCTGGCATGAAAGTGCTGAGCGTATTGAGCTAAGAAATATGGATGCATATTATAAATATTTTTATATGGTTTTCTGCATGCATGAGTATTTTGAAGCCATTTATAGCCTATGTATGGTTTCTATTATTTAAAATATGGAGCTTATTTGGCTTTTAAAATTTAAGGAATTTTGATACATATTTAGACAACCCTACTAATATAATTAATAATGAAATTAGTTCATCACCCACCCCGTTTGCCCTTTATATTTGTTAATCTAAATATGATAGTGTTTCTTATAAATTTAACAGGTAAAATAATATCTATTCAATTCAATTTGTTTTAAACAACAAATGTTCGTTGGTGATTTTGTGTTTGAACCAGTGTAAAAACTTTGAAAATATTTTGACAATACATTAAGTCTAAAATTATTTTAAAATCTTTTTACCCCATTTATATCTATTTAACCTCTTCCTTATTTATTGAGTGCGTAAGAATGAGTTTAAATAGACATGGGCGGCCCAAGAAGTATAGGGCGGAAGCATAGGTCCTGGATCAGACCCCTTAAAAAGGTCAGTTTTTCTCACCTCTCGAGTGTGTATTTATTGTAAAAGATCAGGCCCAATTTAGATGAAAAAAGCCCATTTTTCTTTTCATCTTGTTAAAATAAAAAAATAAAAAAATCCTCTTTCGTACTCGAGAGGAGAGCGCGTGCAGAATCGTTCAACTCTCTTTCTTTTGATCTTTGCTTTAACTTTTTTTTTTCTAAAATAAAAAAAAGAATTTTTGTTAAATCAAAAATTCAAAATGAGGGGAAAGAATAATAATTGATTTAATTAATTGGGGTGATCTTTTTCACTCTATAAATTTTAAAAACTACAAGGAAGGCAACTTGTAACACTAAAATAATATTTGTATTCCATTCCATCTTTGAAATTTGACCCACAAAAAATAAAAATAAAAATAATAACAATAGTACAAATGAAAATGACTCCCAATTGAGTGAGAATAGTGCTTGACATTTCCACAAGTTAAAGATAATTGGCACACATTTCCTTTCATTTTCTGTGGATGTGTGTGAAGTGGGGTTCTTTTTTAAAAAACATTAATGCATACTTTGAATCTTTATGTCAAAAACGGAGACAACAAGGAAGTGATTATCTCCATTTTCCGCCAATTGAATCAATAGGAGTAAGTTGAAGTAAAAAAATAAAATAAAAAATGAAATACTAATACTTAGAAGGTACAATATCCCATGTTGTTGTTGATAGTTGGTTTTTCTTGATCTTTATCATAGAATTAATTAAGGGCAAACAATATGTACACTTACACAGATTATTCGTTAGTATAATATAAATGTATTTATATGTATTTTTAAACTTTGTCATATTTTGTTATCATTGCGAAATGGATAATATATTAAATGAGTTTAACTATAAGTAAATTTCATAACAAATGGACAATCTCGTACAACATTATTGCCTTAATGTTGTTGGTGTACGGTGAGTTTGGTGTTCTTGATCACAGTTAGAAGTTTACAAGCATGCATGACCTTATGGTTAATTAGGGATGGCACGAATTTTTTTCCATTTTCGTTAGCGAGGAGGTGTGTGTTACATCATATCAACATGAGAGGGGATAGGGGATGGGGAAAATATTGTAATATAACAATTTTTATTTTTAAATTATGGAAATATATATATTTTTAAAAAACAATATCTTAATGCAGTAATGGAACTATTTTTACGGGAAAAACCATAAACCAATTCATTGCATAAATAAAATATTTAAAATTTTTTCCCTACTTTTATATTTAACGTGGCAAGTTGATAACGAGAAATAGAGTGAAATCTTTCGTCTTTTAGCCCTCTTTTATTTGACTAATTTTTGGATCACACATGTTATTGTTAATCCATTGTTCTTCCCAATCCATCATACATCATAAAATTATGGGCAAAATACATCGAAAAATAACACTGTGGCCCAAATTAAAAATTTTAAAACTCTTTTTACAGAAACAATTAATGATGAATACATCTCTTTGGTTAGCAAACTTATAATCATAAAAAGACAGAGAGAGACTTTTGATTTCTTGCCCTCAATTTTGGCAAACTTGTTGAAGTTTTCCCAAAATTAAGAAATTTCTCCACTTTAATTGTAGTAGTTCCCCGAAGGATTTTCTCCTTTCATAAACTATTTGCCTAATATAACATTTCTTCCTTTAAAAAAGAAACTACTTTAATTTTTTTTTTTTAAAAAAAAATCCATTTTGAATAAAAATTTTACATTATCTTTACTAATAATAACCATATATTATCTAAAATTAAAAAGTAATAATAAAAATAAAAAATAAAAAATAATATATTTAACCATACATTAAGTATATTGTATCTCAAAACAGAAGTTAACTAAATTTAAAATAACTTTTTTTTTTTTGAAATGATGAGGACTTTTTTATATTTGTTTTGTTATTGTACAATCGACGATTTCTGTGAACACTGCAAATTGATTCTAGATTTCCAAGATACGGAGCAAATTTGAAATGTACCTTTTTTTTTTCCTTTTGCTTTTCTTTTATTGGTATGTTTGTTTCTTGGCAAAATTAATTGGCACCAATCCAAATATTTAATTTCACAACACGATGGTTTGTTTGATGATCATTTCAATGTGCGTACTTCTTCTTCCTCCGTATGTACTTCATCTCATACGCTTCTATCCTTGGAATGAATCACAAATGGTACTAATTCAAATTGTCATCAAACCAACGCATATGCAAAATTTTGTGCCAAGTCAAAAAACCAAATAGTCTAGTATTGAAATATAGTTGAGGAAGAACATGCATAATTTTTCATAATGTAAATACTAGGAATTCTTCTTCCAAAAACCATATAATAAAAAAAAATTATCATTACACATACTATAGAAATCTTTCATTTCATCATCAAGATAGACAATACACGCGCTACCATACATAGTATAGTAGCATGGAACTTTTATTCAATATCTTCCCCAAACCAAACATAAACGAAGAACCCAAAAAAAAATAAATAAATAAATCCAATCATGTATACAATAATTGATAATCAATCCTTTTGCATTGGGGTGAGAGGAAAATTAATATTATTCATGCCGGGGAAATTTATTCATTAAGCTTTCTGATCACCACTGGTTTGCTGGCTTGAAGATGATGATGAATTTGTAGGGTAGCCTATGCCATGGCGTTTGATGGGAAAGGTAGCAAAAACAGAAGCCGCAACTGCACCAATGACTGGAGGCAAGGCCATTAGCAAAGCCTTCTCAGTAGTCTGAAAAGATGGATAGAAGCACTGAACTGTGTTGGAATCCAACAGGGATAAAGCACAGAACACAATCAATGAAAGGAAAGCATGAACAAAATCTCCAATTTGAAGCCTGTATGATTTGAAATCCACTGATGAAGTGGCTGCTCCATCTGCAGGTGTTGGCCAAAAACCCTTAAACGTTGCAATCCCATAATGGGTGTTTCCTTGATCATCTTGGAAACTATCTGTGAATGTGGAGAAAAAGCAAGAAAGCCCACAAACGGCAAAAAGTACGCTCGAGACATACTTGTTTGTAGTGCTACAACTGCCATTGTTGGTTAATATGGGATTCAGAAACTGGTAAAAGAAAACAGTCCCTGTGGGAAGAAGCCTAATAAGGTTTCCAAGACCATTGAGTGTTTTATCCGAGACGCTGCTATTACTGTTAGTATTTTGTGGGGTTGAGGGAACCGCGGGAGGTTGTGTAGCCATGTTCTTGTGTGTGATAATCAAATGTTTATGGCTAGGGTTTTGAGAGTTGAACAATGAAGCAACTCCTGACGAGAAAATGAACTGGAGGTTTGGCTTGGATATATTGATTGATTGATTGATTTGTGGATGGATGAATGAAAAGAATTTGTGTCACATATTTATAGCTAGAGTTGATGAAGAGGGAAAGAGGGTGGAATTTTAGGTTGCTTCTACGAAAGATGAATGGTGTGTATTTTGTGCTTTAATTGCAAGTAGTAGAATTTGTTTGGCTTTTACTTTTCGAAACGTCATGGCTGCTTGGATATTCTCTAAACTTAAAGATAAAGAAGAGTTTCTAATTTGAGATTCCGTGCGATGAATTAGAAGGAAATGACGAAGCAAGAAAGAAGAATGGAGAGGAATAGAATTGAACCTATGTAAAACAAAAGATCTTTGACAACTTTGTTATATTTATCTAACCTATGGAAAAAAATCGAAGAAGAAGAAAAATGGATGATGAAGTGAAAAGAAAAATAAAAAGAGAAAAAAAATAAAACCCTTTATTTATAACTTGAAAATAGAGAACCTTGATTGGTCGTATCCGACCCTTTTAAAAAAAATAAAATAGATAGCCAATTCTCAATTAATCTTGACTTGTATATGTGCCTAAAGTTAATAATGTACTCTATCCTCATGTTCAAAATTTTGTCTTTGATAAATTATATACAATGAAATCTTGATTTACGCTTATCTATACAATGAAATCATGATTTAGACTTGTATATACATGGATATCTTTGTTTGTGTAGAAGTCTACGATCGAGTTTGAAGTCATTTAACTCCATGAGTACGTTGCTTTAATAAAATTGTCACCATCCATGCATGTACGTATGGTTGCAAAGCGTATCATACAAGTACATGCACAACAACGCAACGACCGTTGATAAATTGCCATTAGTATTAACACTCCATGCAACAGCTCGGCTTAAACAGCTACAATACAAGATAGACATGCAGATCTTGTTCAAACTTGGCCAAACACATATACTAATATTTCTTTGTGTGAAAGAGAAATATGGCACTTATATCGTTCCAAAAAAAAAAGAAAAAGAAAAAAGATTTCACATTTGATTCAATATAATTTTTTTTAACTATAAGATACAACAAATTTAATTCGCCACTAAATTGTTATTATTGTCGCTCTATCTTAATGTACTCAATGGTTTGAAACTAATCTGTTTTGTTTTTTACTTTCCATAAACGAGTTCGAACCTTTTCTAATGGTTCAAAAACTGCTTTTCGAAATTTTTCTAAATTTCAAATAGTATTTAACAATAATAAGAACGTCATATAGTTTTATTCAAAAATAGATATTTTTTTCGGAACAAAAAGTTTTGAAATTATTATTATTATTATTTTTTGGCTGAAGGAAATACTAATCAACTCTAATGCTAAGAATATAAGATTTTTAAATTGTGATTTTGACTGAATCCTGCATGCCAATTGCCAATATATTTTCATATTCTTGCTATAAACGCATGTGGCCCAATTGCGTGAATATAATGCACATATAATTGTTGCCTAACTGGAGAGCGTTATCGGTGTTTTGTTTAAGGCGGCTAATTTGGGTTGGTGAATTTTGAGCCAATTTAATGATGCATTAATCTGGTGATTAACTTTAACTACTGATAGTTCTAACATTTGATTCAAATGTCATCAACTAAAGGGTGTTCTTGCTGGATTGAGACTCAAAAAAATCAACGTTTTGGACAATTGAACGTTGTACATGTCCACTCCCAACCATAATAAACGTGCGTCTTATTTATAATTAATTATGTCCACAAATAGCTTAATCGCCACTAATTTTGGTAAGTATCGTTCAAATGGATTTAGGAAAAGCCATTGGCCATTATTTAGCCTAGTTTTATTAATTATAAAGTTGAGGAGACTGGGTATGATTGATTTTCAATTAAAAAACTCAGCCTTATTAACAAAAAGGCTATGGAGGTTTGGCAATGAGGTGAATTCGTTATGGAGGAATTTTATTGTGGAAAAATATGGGCTTGATAAGAAGCGACTTCTCCCCACTCGATGTAATAATAGTATCGTCTCTAATTCATGGAAAGCTATTACTGCTCCCCTTAATCCTTCTAACAAATTTTATGAGGTTGTTTCAGCAGGAATGAGGGCATTGCTCGGGAAGGGGGAAAATATTATTTTCTGGCAAGATGAATGGATAGAAGGAGTGATCCTAAAAGGTGCTTCCCTCGGATCTTTGCTCTGTCCGTGAATAAGGATGGATGTGTGGTTGATTTTGGTAATTGGAGGAATGGTCAATGGGAATGGAGGATTGCTCTCCGCCGGGCTGTTTTTGATTGGGAAAAGCAGCAGTGGGAGAACCTGCTATATTTGCTGCAAGGCCAATTCCCAAGTCAAATGTCCCAAGATCGGATCATCTAGCGAGGAGTCCCGAATGGTTTGCTACGTGGTTTAAGGCGAGATGGCCTTCTTCTACAGCATTTATTACAGACATATTTCGACAGCCGAATAGCGCAGAAGTGAGGCGGGAACTGGGGTGCATGAAGGAAAGTGCTACTTGGTCTCGGCCCAAACCAGGTATAATGAAGTTTAATGTGGATGGTTCAGCTATCGGGAAATCAGGCAGGGCAGGAATTGGGGGAATTCTTAGGGATGATTTGGGAAAAACAAAGGCCGTGTTCTCGAAGCAGGTTGGGATCCTAGAGTCGAATCAGGCGGAGTTTTATGCTATTCGTGAGGCTTTTCAGGTGTTTACTGAGTCTATTTGGAGGAGCTCTCATATCTTTGTAGTCGAAAGTGACTCAGTTAACGCAATCAGGTGGCTAAAGAATCCAAACAGCGCCCCCTGGCACCTTAAAAATGTCTCAAACCATTTGGACCTGCTGAAGAAGAAACTTAAGCACTGGGAGGCTTATCATATTCCAAGAGGCATCAATAGTGTGGCCGATAGGTTGGCAAAGTCAGGAGTGTTCAAATCGCAAAATTTGTTGGCAATCATTAAGTAAATAGTGCATGCCTCTATTTCCTATCTCTATAGTAGTCTGAGGAGTAGGATTGTTATTGTGTCTCTCTTATTTACTATCTTATGTATTGTAAACTTTTTCTCATCATCTAATAATCAATTTGCCTTCTTGGCTTGTCAAAAAAAAAAATAAATAAAGTTGAGGAGACAAGATGGCACGGTAGAGAGGTTATGTGTCTCAAGAAGTTAAAAAGTGTCAGTAATAATAACTTTATTGCTTATGAATAAAGTAACATTTAATATTGGATAAAGTTAAATAGGATGAGAGGAATTCACCAGAAGATAACCAAAACGAAACCCCCGGGGTTCAGCTAACATGGTTTGTCCAACGGAAGTCTCCAGGGTAGGTTACGGGTTCGAATATCCGGACTATCGTCCTTAATGGGGGTGGTGAGGAGTTGGGACCTACTGATTATCCCGAATTAATATATTATTATTCTGAATGGAGTTTGGAATACACACTGAATGATAGGATTATTCAATTCCAAGCATAGTTATCAGACTCGGACCGGTCGTCGACTCGGTTGAGGCTTCGAGTTAACGGGTCAATGGTTCAACCGGTGAGTCAATGGTCGAACCAGTGGGTCAATTATAAAATTAATAAAAAATAAAAATAATATCAAAATATTAAAAAAATATATAAAATATTTTAAAATTAATTATAAAATTAATAATTATGTTGTTTGGTATTATTTTTTGTTATAAAAGAAATAAAAATAAAAATAAAACTTAATATTAATATTTAAAAAATTATCAATATATTTTTTTAAAGATAAATTATAAATATATTATTATTTTATATTTATATTACATTTAATAAAATCAAATCTTGTAGCAAAAATAGGCAAAGTGCATGTCAATTTGTAGAGAAAAATATTTTATACTTGTTAGTGAAATTTATTTTTAAAAAAAGAAAAAAAAAAGTGAAATAGCCTTTAGAGATTAGGGGGGATTGTTTGCAAAATATAACACGTGGCACGCGCCCAACTTCAGTGGTTGACAGACGCTGTTGCTGTTTTTTTTTTTTTTTGTTTGAACAAATGGCCAAAACGACGTCGTTTTGGCCATTTGTAAAAAAAAAAAATAAAATTTCAAAGACTGGACCGAATGATTTGACTCGGACCAGTCTAGGATCCGGTTCACCGGTTGAACCGGCCGGTCCGAGCCGAATTTTATAACCGTGATTTCAAGTCAATAAAAAAAAAAATTTAGTAATACGTACAAGACCCTACAAAACACTTTGGGGCCCCTTTGCTAGCACATCAACCAATTAGGATTGTTTTGGGGATAGGGATTTGGCCTCGAAGGCCGAATTCTCCTGGAGAAAACCTATTGGCGGAATGCGACACCACACTATTGAAACCGTGACGTGTAAGTGGGGGATGAATTACACAAAAATCGTGAAAAATCTAAACGTGACTGAAAGTGGAGAGTCTAAATTCCACCCAAATGAATTTTCCTGATGACTTATATAGTATTTATGCGATAAAATACTATTAAATAATTAAAATTACTATTATTTAATAATTTTTATTATATAAATGTCCCGTTACAAAAATTGTGTTGAAGTGAGTGGTAATATATGTTTGTCACATCCAATTAATTTACAAGAGAAATGGTCACCCCAATTGTGTTGAAATTTGGTCACATCCAATTAATTTGCAAGAGAAATGGTAACCCCAAAAGGCCAAAACCATATGTGCATTCCAAGGATCAGAACCGATGAAGTCAATGAATGGGTCTACCCTGGTTGATAATTAAATAACAACGGATTCAAGCCATTTCCACGGACTGCCTAATCAGGTTGATCAGATGGGACTGTTTGTGGCTGACTGCACGCGTTTGTGATCAGTGTGTTTTTTTTTTTTCTTTTCAAATAGGCAAACATCTAACTTAAAATGAATAATCCAAAAAAGTGCGTGCTTCATTCTTAAAATTTTTCTTTTTTAAAACTCAATTTGATCGAATAATCAACATTTGACTCCGTGACTAACTTCTCTATTGAATTTGGTTTTATGGAGTTTGGTAATTTTTTTTAAGGCACATTTTTATTACTGTGGAATTTCAAGTATAAATATACAGTATGAATACATTCTAATCTTGTTAGATAAGAGGAGAAAAACTTTAATTCAAATATTGAAATATCTACTACTGTAGTAGTATCAAATAATCTATCACGTGAATAATGAAATCAGACATATATTCATTTCGAATCAAATAGTGAATATTCGTTTCATTATTTGGTAATGCTTACAAATTTTAACATCTTTTCTGTCAAGAGGAAATTTGTAATGTTATCCCATCAAACAAAGGGAACCAATCATTTTTTTCAAGATTTTTCCATGTATTTATATGTATTTTCAAACTTTGAAATATTCTGTTATCATTGCAAAATGGATAATATATTAAAGGGTAAATTATATTTACTATTCTTGTGGTTTGTGAAAACTATGAATCGAATCTCAAGATTTGGAAAAACTACTAATACCCCCATTTGACCTAAGTTCCTAACGACCATTAAAGTTAACTAATGAAATAAGTGAAATGACCAAAAAATCAGTCTAAAAAAATAATATATATACCCCCTTGAGATTTGTTCTAATTACAAAAAGGCCTTCAAAGTTTTAAAATTTTATTAAATAAAATTTAATAACTTCAATTTCTTTATTTTATATTCTTATTTCTTTTTCTTTTCTTTTCTAGAAGAATAATTTTATAATCTTATTTTATATCGTAAACCAATAAATTGAAAAGGTAATAACAATATAATATCAATACATGCCTTTAGAATTTTTAAAAATTGAATAATAAAATTAATTAATATTTTTTTACCATATTACTATTTCATCATCTTCAAATTTGAAATTTTATTTTTTGAATTTTTTATTATACCTTCAATATTAATCTATCAGTACTGTCCCTTTAAATGATTAAATGATTATTTTTATTATTTGTGCATCTCTATAAACTTTTAAGAAATAGTTATTTATTTAAAATCTTGTAGTTTTTTTTTAGTTATTAGAATTTGATGTAATAGTTGTAAACTTAAGAGTTATTTTAGTTATTAAGATTTGATATAATGGTCATAAAACTAATAACTATATTTATTAGATTGAACTTAAATTATTTGAATGGAAATGAAAAAATAAGCATAATAAAATATTGCAACGTCTAAACTTTATAACTATTTTGGTAAGATGTTATCTTGTTAAATTGTATAGAGAATTGTCTAAATTGTATGGGAAATTTACAAATATAGCACCTTTGACTGTTAACTTTACAAAAATAACACCCTCCTTTTTTTGTTCTCTGTTATAGCACTTCTACAAAAAAAAAGACTACAACACCCCTCGGCAGACTTCACTCCATCTTCTTCTTCTTTGTTCTCAAAACCCATTTGATGGATTCAACAAAATTTGTTCTCACACCCCGTTGTTTGCACACCTCATTGTTCGTATACCTTATTGGACTATCATCTCCAAGCAAAAAGGCCGCAATCGTAGAGAAGAAATCGCATAAATTTGATGTTAGTTGAAATTTGCAGTAGTTGAACTGGGTTTGTGAATTTAAAGAAGCGAATGGTCGAGTTCTAGGTTGAGTTTTAGGTCGAGCACAAGGTTAGGTCAATGTTGCTAGGTCAACTTTTAGGTCGAGCACTAAATTTGGTCGAGTTTTAGGTTAAATATGTCAAATTTAGGTCGAGCTCGACCTAATGCTTGACCAAATTTAGGTCGAGTGAATTTTTTTTTTAATTTTCTTTTTTTTAAAAAAAATTCACTCAACTTAAATTTGGTCGAGCATTAGGTCGAGCTCGACCTAGTATTAGGTCGAGTGAATTTTTTTTAATAAAAAAAATAAAAATTCACTCAACCTAAATTTGGTCAAGCATTAGGTCGAGCATTAGGTTGAGCACAAGGTTAGGCTCAACTTAACCTTGTGCTCAACCTAATGCTTGACCAAATTTAGGTTGAGTGAATTTTTATTTTTTTTAATTTTTTTTATTAAAAAAATTTCACTCGACCTAATACTAAGTCGAGCTCAACCTAATGCTCGACCAAATTTAAGTTGAGTGAAATTTTTTTTAAAAAAAAGAAAATTAAAAAAAAAATAAAAATTCACTCGACCTAAATTTGGTCAAGCATTAGGTCGAGCTCGACCTAAATTTGACATATTCGACCTAAAACTCGACCAAATTTAGTGCTCGACCTAAAAGTTGACCTAGCAACATTGACCTAACCTTGTGCTCGACCTAAAACTCGACCTAGAGCTCGACCATTCGCTTCTTTAAATTCACAAACCCAGTTCAACTACTGCAAATTTCAACTAACATCAAATTTATGCGATTTCCTTCTTTACGATTGCGGCCTTTTTGCTTGGAGATGATAGTCCAATAAGGTATACGAACAATGAGGTGTGCAAACAACGGGGTGTGAGAACAAATTTTGTTGAATCCATCAAATGGGTTTTGAGAACAAAGAAGAAGAAGATGGAGTGAAGTCTGCCGAGGGGTGTTGTAGTCTTTTTTTTTGTGAAAGTGCTATAACAGAGAATAAAAAAAGGAGGGTGTTATTTTTGTAAAGTCAACGGTCAAAGGTGCTATATTTGTAAATTTCCCAAATTGTATCCATATTTTGTTTATCAGTAGTTGTTATTAACTTTTTTGTAACACTAATTAAATAAGAAAAAAAATGGGAAGGGACCTATTTTGTTAAACCTTAAGTCCATTTTGTAATTAAAACAAATGTCAAAGGGGCTAAATATAATTCAAATATTATAGTTTAAAGGATAGTTTAATAATTTTAAACAAATTAACCATTGACTTGGTTAAAAGTCAATAGTCAATGTTAGTCAACTAACGGTAGGAGGTTAAATGTTAAGAATTTATCAAATTTAAGGAGGTATTAATAGTTTATCCAAAACTTGGAATTCGATTGGTAATTTCCACAAATCACAAGAGTAACAGATGTAATTTACTCATGTATTAAATGGGTATAACTATAAGTAAATTTCATAACAAATGGACAATCTCGTACAACATTAATGTCTTAATGTTGTTGGTGTATAGTGACTTTGGTGTTCTTGATCACAGTTAGAAGTTTGAAAGCATGCATGACAAAGTGGTAATGACATTGTTTTTTTTTTTTTTACATTTTTGTTAGCGAGGAGGTGTGTGTTACATCATATCAACATGAGATAGGATGGGGAAAACGTAATATAACAATTTTTAATTTTAAATTATGGAAATATATATATTTTTAAAAACAATATCTTAATGCAGTAATGGAACTATTTTTACCGAAAAAAAATAAACCAACTCATTTTACAAACCAAATATTTAATAAAATTTCCCTACTCTTATATTTAATGTAGCAAGTTAATAACGAGAAATATTAGAGTGAAATCTTTCGTCTTTTAACCCTCTTTTACTTGACTAATTTTTGGATCACATATGTTATTGTTAATCCATGGTTCTTCCCAATCCATCATTCACAATGAAATTATGGGCAAAATACATTAAAAAATAAACATTGTGGCCCAAATTAAAAATTTTTAAGCTCTTTTTACAGAAACAATTAATGATGAATACATCTCCCTGGTTATTACATTTAGTATAGCAAACTTATAATCATAAAAAGAGACTTTTGATTTCTTGCCCTCCTTGAATGGAGTCATTCCCCTAAGGATTTTCTCCTTTCATAAACTATTTGCCTAATATAGCATTCTTCCTTTTAAAAAAGGTCCACTTTTAAAACTTTTTTTTATTTAAAAAAAATCTATTTTGAATAAAAGTTTTACATTATCTTTACTAATAATAACCATATATTATCTAAAATTAAAAAGTAAGAATAAAAATAAAAAATTATAGATTTAACCATACATTAAATATGTTGTATCTCAAAACAAAACTTAACTAAATTTAAAATAATTTTTTTTTTTTTGAGATGATGAGTGTATATTCAAACTTTTTTATGTTTGTTTTGTTATCATACAATTGAAAATTGCTGTTAACACTGCAAATTGATCCTAGATTTCCAAGATACGAGCAAATTCGAAATGTACTTTTTTCTTCCTTTTGCTTTTCTTTATTGGTATGTTTGTTTCTTGGCAAAATGAATTAACACTAATCAAAATATTTAATTTCACAACACGATGGTTTGTTCGATGATCATTTCAATATGCGTACTTCTTCTTCCTCCGTATGTACTTCAACTCATACGCTTCTATCCTTGGAATGAATCACAAATGGTACTAATTCAAATTGTCATCAAACCAACGCATATGCAAAATTTTGTGCCAAGTCAAAAAACCAAATAGGCTAGTATTCAAATATAGTTGACGAAGTACATGCATAATTTTTAATTCATAATGTAAATACTAAGAATTCTTCTTCCAAAAACCATATAATAAAAAAAATTATCATTACACATACTATAGAAATCTTTCATTTCATCATCATCAGGATAGACAATTCGCGTGATACCATACATAGTATAGTAGCATGGAACTCTTAGTCAATATCTTCCCCAAACCAATCATAAGGTAGAACCTCCAAAAAAAATAAAAATAAATAAAATCTAATCATGTATACAAGAAATGATAATCAATCACTTTTGCATTAGGGTGAGAGGAAAATTAATATTATTCATGCCGGGGAATTTTATTCATTAAGCTTTCTGATCACCACTGGTTTGCTGGCTTGAAGATGATGATCAATTTTTAGGGTAGCCTATGCCATGGCGTTTGATGGGAAAGGTAGCAAAAACGGAAGCCGCAACTGCACCAATGACTGGAGGCAAGGCCATTAGCAAAGCCTTGTCAGTAGTCTCAAAAGATGGATAGAAGCAATGAACTGTGTTGGAATCCAACAGGGATAAAACACAGAACACAATCAATGAAAGGAAAGCATGAACAAAATCTCCAATTTGAATCCTGTATGATTTGAAATCCACTGATGAAGTGGCTGCTCCATCTGCAGGAGTTGGCCAAAAACCCTTAAACGTTGCAATCCCATAATGGGTGTTTCCTTCATCATCTTGGAAACTATCTGTGAATGTGGAGAAAAAGCAAGAAAGCCCACAAACGGCAAAAAGTAGGCTCGAGACATACTTGTTTGTAGTGCTGCAACTGCCATTGTTGGTTAATATGGGATTCAGAAACTGGTAAAAGAAAACAGTCCCTGTGGGAAGAATCTTAATAAGGTTTCCAAGACCATTGAGTGTTTTATCCGAGACGCTGCTATTATTGTTAGTATTTTTTGAGGTTAAGGGAACCACGAGAGGTTGTGTAGACATGTTCTTGTGTGTGATAATCAAATGTTTATGGCTAGGGTTTTGAGAGTTGAACAATGAAGCAACTCTTCAAGAGAAAATGAAGTCGAGGTTTGGCTTGAATATATTGATTGATTGATTGATTTGTGGATGGATGAAAAGAATTTGTGTAACATATTTATAGCTAGAGTTGATGAAGAAAGAGGGTGGAATTTTAGCTTGCTTCTGCGAAAGATGAATGGTGTTTTTTTTTTGTGCTTTATTTGCAAGTAGTAGAATTTGTTTAGCTGTCACTTTTCGAAAGGTCATGGCAATAGAGAAGAGTTTCTAATTTGAGATTCCATGAGATGAATAGAAGGAAATGACAACGCGAGAAAGAAAAACGGAGAGGAATAGAATTGAACCTACATAAAACAAAAGATTTTTTTGACAACTTTGTTATATTTATCTAACTCAAGGAAAAAAAATAGAAGAAGAAGAAAAATGGAAATGATGAAGTGAAAAGAAAAATAAAAAGAGCAAAAATTAAACCCTTTATTTACAACTTGAAAAATAAAGAACCTCAATTGGTCGTATCTAATTTTAACCATTTTTGTACCCAAAAAAAAAAAAAAAATAGACAGCCAATTCTCAATTTCAATTAATCTTGTATATGTGCTTAAGTTAATAATGTACTCCATCCTCATGTTTGACTTTGATAAATTATATGTAATTAAATCTTGATTTAGGCTTATATATAAATGGATATCTTTGTTTATGTAGAAGTCTACGATCGAATTTGAAGTTATTTAACTCCATGAGTACGTTGTCTAACAACATTGTCACCATCCACGGACGTATGGTTGGAATGCGTTGCGTATCACACAAGTATATGCACAACAACGCCACGATCGTTAATAAATTGCAACAGCTAGGCATAAACAACTAAAATACAAGATAGACACGCAATTCTTGTTCAGACTTAGCCAAACACATATACTAATATTTCTTTGCGTGAAAAAGAAATATGGCACTCATATCGTCCCAAAAAAAAAGAAGAAGAAAAAGTTCACATTTAATTAAATGTTATTTTATATACTAATATTTCTTTGTGTGAAAGAGAAATATGGCACTCATATTGTCGAGAAAAAAAAAAAGGTTCACATTTGATTAAATATTATTATTTTTAACTATAAAATACAACAAATTTAATCCGCCACTAAATAGTTATTTATGTCGCTTTGTCTTAAGGTACTCAATGACTTGAAACTAATCTGTTTTGTTTTTTACTTTCCATAAACGAGTTCGAACTTTTTCTAAAGGTTCAAAAACTTCTCCTCCATATTTTTCTGAATTTCAAATAATATTTAATGATAATATTAGAACATCATTTAATTTTATTCAAAAATAGATTTTTTTTTGAAATGAGAAAATTTTTTGAAAATTTCTTTTTTCTAGGCCGAAGGAAATACTAATCAACTCAAAATTAATGCTACGAATATAAGATTTTCCAATTGTGATTTTGACTGAATTAATCCTGCATGCCAATTTAACCGGAGAGCGTTATATATATTATTGTTGCCTAACCGGAGAGCGTTGTCGGTGTTTTGTTTATATATATATATATTCTTGCTATAAACGCATGTGGTCTACGTACCAATTGCGTGATTATAATGCATTTATTATTGTTGCCTAACTGGAGAGCGTTATCGGTGTTTTGTTTAAGGCGGCTAATCTGGATTAGTGAATTTCGAGCCAATTTAATTATGCATTAATCTGGTGATTAACTTTAATCACTGTTAGTTCTAACATCTGATTCAAATATCATCAACTAAAGGGTGTTTTTGTCGGATTGAGACTCAAAAAATCAACGTTTTGGACAATTGAACGTTGTACATGTCCACTTCCAAGTATAATAAATGCGTTGTCTTATTTATAATTAATTATGTCCACAAATAGCTTAATCGCCACTAATTTTGGTAAGTACGTTCAAATGGATTCAGGAAAAGCCACTGGCCATTATTTAGCCTAGTTTTATTAATTATAAAGTCGAAGAGACACAACGGAACGGTAGAGACATGATATGTCTCGAGAAATTAAAATGTGCCAGTAATAATAACTTTATTGCTTGTGAACAATGAAACATTTAATGTTGAATAAGGATGAATAGAATAAAAAGCATTCCAAGGAAGATAACCAAAACAGAATTCCTAATCCGACTAGGTAACATTGATTACTCAATTTAGTAATAATATGTATATAACTCGCACTCAATTTAGTAATACGAACAAGATCCTATGAAACATTTTGGGGTCCTTAGCTAGCACATACCAATCAGGATTGTTTTGGGATAGGGATTTTGCCTTCTGATGAAGGCGGAATTCCCATGAGGGAAACCTATTGACAGAATGCAATACCACATTTTAAAAATCGTGACGTTTAAGTCGGATGAAATGCATGAAAATCGTAAAAAATCCAAACGTGACCGAAATGGGATATTTCGACACCGAATTCCATCCAAATGAATTTTCATGATAATTTATATAGTATTCATGTGATAAAATGATACTAATTATTATTTAATAATTTTTATTATATGAATGTCACGTTAAGGAAATTGTGTTAAAGTGAGTGTGGTAATATATGTTTGGTCACATCCAATTAATTTACAAGAGAAATGGTCACCCCAAAAGGCCAAAACCATGTGTGCATTCCACGGATCAAAACAAATGAAGTCAATGAATGGGTCTACCCTGGTTGATAATTCAAATAACGGATTCAAGTCATTTTCATGGACTGTCTAATCAGATTGAGATGGGAAGAAATTTATGACAGATACTGTTTGTGGATGACTGCACCGTTTGTGATCAGTATTTTATTTTATTTTTCTTTTCCAATAGGCAAACATCTAACTTAAAATGAATAATCCAAAAAATGTGTGCTTCATTCTTTAAATTTTTCTTTCTTCAAACTCAATTTGATCGAATAATCAAAATTTGACTCCGTGACTAACTTCTCTATTGAATTTGGTTTTATGGTGTCTGGTAATTTTTTTTTAAGGTAGATTTTTATTGCGTGGAATTTCAAAAGTGTGAATACATCCTAATCTTGTTAGATAAGAGGAGAAAAACCTTAATCCAAATATTGAAATATCGATTACTTTAGTAGCATCAAACAGTCTATCACGTGAATACTAAAATTAGACATATATTCATTTCGAATCAAATAGCAAATACCCGTTTCATTATTTGGTGATGCTTACAAACCCGTTTCATTATTTGGTGACGCTTACAAACTTCAACATCTTTTCTATCAAGAGGAAATTTTGTAGCATTATTCCATAAAAAAAAAAGGGAAGCAATCATTTTAGACAAGACTTTTCCAAGGCTTTTCCCTGTATATCTGTATTTTCAAACTCACACATATTCTGTTATCATTGAGAAATGGATAATATATTTAATGGGTATAACTTAAATTACATATACACTTCTAAAGTTTTTATTTATTATTAATTAAACCTTATTGTTTGTCAACACTACCAATACCTTCTTGAATCTTAAAAACATTTAACATATACCCCCATTGAGATTTTTGTTCATTACCAATCGAACTTTACTGTTTGTTAAAACTACCAATACCCCCGCTAAATCTTAAAAACGGATCGCTGGGCAAAGAAATAAGGTATGATATAAAATTTTTTATAATTTATTTCATAGTCAAATCCACCAAACCAACAAAAACAAAACTACATATATTTCTTTTTTTCATACATACCATACATTCTTTTCATTTTTTTTTTTTGAAAAGCCAAAAGGCAAATTTTATTATTGAATAGCAGGAGCCAAAGTTACAAAAAGGGACGTAACAGTAGCAATCCTACTCTACGGGAAGAGCGCCCGCCAAAGAGCAGGGAAATAAGATGTAGCAGAGACATAGGCTTACATTCTTTTTTTGTTAATAATTTTTTTTTAATCTTCAATTAATTTGAATTTTTGAATGCAAGTCAACTTTCTACTTGTATTTTCTTCTTGCATACTATGTCTTCGGTGCAAATGAATATGTTTAATTTTTACTTTTATTTATAAGGTAAATGTCAGTTATGAGTATTTTTTTATACATATTAATAGCTGAAGTATGAAGGGTAGCTTTGTCCAAATATTGAAAATTTTTACTGTTATAGTATTGTTCATAACAGAGTTTGTTCTCAGGGGGTAAATGTTTTTAAGATTCAAGGGGGTAGTGGTAATTTTGACAAACAATAAAGTTTAATTGGTAGTAAACAAAAATATCAGGATGGTAAATATTAAACATTTTTAAGATTTAGGGGGGTATTTGTAGTTTTGACAAACAATAAGGTTCAATTAGTAATAAATAAAAATCTTAGGGGGTATATGTTAAATATTTTTAAGATTATGGGAGTATTAATAGTTTTAATAAACAGTAAAGTTCAATTAGTAATAAATAAAAATCTCAAGAGGTAAGTAAATTTCATAACAAATGGACTATCTTGTACAACATTAATGTCTTAATGTTGTTGGTGTATAGTGAGTTTGGTGTTCTTGATCACGGTTAGAAGTTTACAAGCATGCATGACCTTGTGCCCTGTGGGAAATTAGGGATGGCACGAAATTTTTTCCATTTTTGTTAGCGAGGAGGTGTGTGGTACATCATATCAGCATGAGATAGGATGGGGGAAATGTAATATAACAATTTTTATTTTAAATTATGGAAATATATATATATATTTTAAAACAATATCTTAATGCAGTAATGGAACTATTTTTACCGAAAAAACCATAAACCAACTCATTTTACAAACCAAATATTTAATAAAATTTCCCTACTCTTATATTTAATGTAGCAAGTTAATAACGAGAAATAAAGTGAAATCTTTCGTCTTTTAGCCCTCTTTTATTTGACTAATTTTTGAATCACACATGTTATTGTTAATTCAAGGTTCTTCCCAATCCATCATACACCATGAAATTATGGGCAAAATACATTGAAAAATAAACAGTACTGTGGCCCAAATTAAAAAATTTTAAACTCTTTTTACAGAAACAATTAATGATGAATACATCTCCTTGGTTATTACATTTAGTACAGCAAACTTATAATCATAAAAAGACAGAGAGAGACTTTTGATTTCTGGCCCTCCTTGAATTTGGCAAACTTGTTGAAGTTTTCCAAAAATTAAGAAATTTCTCCACTTTGATGCAGTCATTTCCCTAAGGATTTTCTCCTTTCATAAACTATTTGCCTAATATAGCATTCTTCCTTTAAAAGACAGAGTCCACTTTTAATTTTTTTTAAAAAAAAATCATTTTGAATAAAAGTTTTACACTATCTTTACTAATAATAACCATATATTATCTAAAATTAAAAATTAAAAATTAAAATAAAAAACCATATATTTGACCATACATTAAATATGTTGTATCTCAAAATAGAAGTTAACTAAATTTCATTTAATTTTTTTTGTCCCCGCATGAGTGTCCCAGTGGTAAGGACGTGTTGTAAACCCTGAGTCGTAGTCTCGAGGTTAAAGACCCTTGGGATTGGAGTTCAACATTTAAAAATTTTTTTTTTTTTGAAATGATGAGGACTTTTTTTATATTTGTTTTGTTATCGTACAATCGACAATTGCTGTTAACACTGCAAATTGATTCTAGATTTCCAAGATACGAGCAAATTTGAAATGTACTTTTTTTTTCCTTTTCCTTTTCTTTTATTGGTATGTTTGTTTCTTGACAAAATTAATTGACACTAATCAAAATATCTAATTACACAACACGATGGTTTGTTTGATGATCATTTCAATGTGCGTACTTCTTCTTCATCCGTATGTACTTCATCTCACACTCTTCTATCCTTGGAATGAATCACAAATGGTACTAATTCAAATTGTCATCAAACCAACGCATATGCAAATTTTTTTCCCCAGTCAAATAACCAAATAGTCTAGTATTCAAATATAGTTGAGGAAGAACATGCATAATTTTTCATAATGTGAATATTAGGAATTCTTCTTCCAAAAACCATATAATAATAAAAAAAAATTATCATTACACATACTACAGAAATCTTTTATTTCATCATCAAGATAGACAATACACGTGCTACCATACATAGTATAGTAGCATTGAACTTTTATTCAATATCTTCCCCAAACCAATCATAAACGAAGAACCCAAAATGAAAAATAAAAAAAATTTCCAATCATGTATACAAGAATTGATAATCAATCACTTTTGCTTTAGGGTGAGAGGAAAATTAATATTATTCATGCCGGGGAAATTTATTCATTAAGCTTTCTGATCACCACTGGTTTGCTGGCTTGAAGATGATGAATTTGAAGGGTAGCCTATGCCATGGCGTTTGATGGGAAAGGTAGCAAAAACAGAAACCGCAACTGAACCAATGACTGGAGGCAAGGCCATTAGCAAAGCCTTCTCAGTAGTCTGAAAAGATGGATAGAAGCACTGAACTGTGTTCGAATCCAACAGGGATAAAACACAGAACACAATCAATGAAAGGAAAGCATGAACAAAATCTCCAATTTGAAGCCTGTATGATTTGAAATCCACTGATGAAGTGGCTGCTCCATCTACAGGGGTAGCCCAAAAACCGTTAAACGTTGCAATCCCATAATGGGTGTTTCCTTGAGCATCTTTGAAACTATCTGTGAATGTGGAGAAAAAGCAAGAAAGCCCACAAACGGCAAAAAGTACGCTCGAGACATACTTGTTTGTAGTGCTACAACTGCCATTGTTGGTTAATATGGGATTCAGAAACTGGTAAAAGAAAACAGTCCCTGTGGGAAGAAGCCTAATAAGGTTTCCAAGACCATTGAATGTTTTGTCCGAGACGCCGCTATTATTGTTAGTATTTTGTGGGGTTGAGGGAACCGTGGGAGGTTGTGTAGCCATGTTCTTGTGTGTGATAATCAAATGTTTATGACTGGGGTTTTGAGAGTTGAACAATGAAGCGACTCTAGATGAGAAAATGAACTCGAGGTTTGGCTGGAATATATTGATTGATTGATTGACTTGTGGATGGATGAAAAGAATTTGTGTCACATATTTATAGCTAGAGTTGATGAAGGGGGAAAGAGGGTGGAATTTTAGGTTGCTTCTGCGAAAGATGAATGGTGCGTTTTTTTGTGCTTTATATATTTGCAAGTAGTAGAATTTGTTTGGCTTTTACTTTTTGAAAGGTCATGGCCGCTTGGATCTTTTCTAAGCTTAAAGATAGAGAATAATTTATAATTTGAGAATCCGTGGGATGAAATAGAAGGAAATGACGGAGCAAGAAAGAAGAATGGAGAGGAATAGACTTGAACCTAAAAAAAAACAAAAGATCTTTGACGACTTAATTTGTTATACTTGTCAAACCATTTATTTATACCTTGGAAATAAAGAACCCGATTGGTCCTTTTTTTTGAAAAAAAAAAAAAGATAGTTAATTCTCAATTTCAATTAATCTTGACTTGTATAATGTACTCTATCCTCATGTTCAAAAATTTGTCTTTGATAAATTATATACAATGCAATCTTGATTTAGGTTTATACAGACATGGATATCTTTGTTTATGTAGAAGTCTACAATGGAATTTGAAGTCATTTAACTTCATGAGTACATAGTTTAACAAAATTGTCACCATCCATGTACGTATGGTTGCAATGCGTATCATAGAAGTATATGCACATGCAACAACGCAACGATCGTTGATAAATTGCCATTAGTATTAACATTCCATGCAACAGCTAGGCTTAAACAACTACAATACAAGATAGACACCCAGATCTTGTTCAAACTTATCCAAACACATATACTAAAATTTCTTTGTGTGAAAAGAGAAATATGGCACTCATATCCTCTCCCTCTCCCCCCCCCCCCCCTCCCCCCTGGTTGTGTTTATAGATACTATTCCACATTAGTAAATTAAGAGAAACTGGAGCACTTAATAAATGGTAAGGACTCATTACCTACTAGCTTAAGTTTTGGATTCAGGTGGACTCCCCAATAAGCGGTTTAGTGGGAACTAGTGGACAAGTAGGTTTGTTGTGATTTACTACTTGCACGGGTATTAAATGGGTCTATGGTGAAGAGATGAGCTTGCTAGAGTAAGGGTGCGCCTGGCTCACGTAGGGGAATGATAAAGGTAATGGAAATGATAGTAGTGGGGAATGATAGTGGGGTCTTTCATTATAATTCTGCTGGTTGGTTTGTGCTGGAGAATGGGAATGATTACTAATAATAGTGGTTGGTTTGTGTTGGGGAATGGAAATGATTATAAATTAATTATAATAATTAGTATTCATTAATTAGTTATTATTAGTTAATTATTTATTATAATATTAAATTAATTAATTATTAATAAAAATATTATTGATTAAATTAATCTTAAGTAATTAATTAATTATAAATTAATTAATATTATCAATTAATTATTTATAAATTAATTAATATTAATTATAATAATTAATATTAGTAAATAATATTAATTAATTATTAAATATAATATTAATTAAATGAATAATTAAGTAAATTAATCTTAATTAGTTAATTTATTATTACTTAATAATAATATGTTGATAATAAATTAATTTATATTAATTATAATAATTAATATTAATTAATTAATTAGTATTAGTTCATTTTTTATTATAATATTAAATTAATTAATTATTAATAAAAATATTATTAATTAAATTAATCTTAAGTAATTAATTAATATTAATTGAATTAATTAATTAGTATTAGTTACTTAATTAGTTAGTAATAATTAGTAATTAATTAATATTAACAATTAATTATACATTAATTATAATAATTAATATTAATAAAATGAGATTAATTAATTAATTATAATATTAATTAAATTAATGATTAATTAAATTAATCTTAATTAGTTAATTTATTATTACTTAATAATGATATGTTAATAATAAATTAATTAATATTAATTATAATAATTACTATTAATAAATGAAATTATTTAATTTATAATATTAAATAAATAAATTATTAATTAAATTAATCTTAATTAATTAACTTATTATTACTTTTAATAATAATAAATTAATTAATATTAATTAATTATAATATTAATTAAAGAAAGAAAGCATTCCCTAACTTTCATACCCCCAATATTGGGGGGTATGAGGATTCCCCTCAAGTGGGGAATGAATTTTACTATTTGCATTTCATTCCTTTGCTCCAGGCAGCAAGAATACTATCAAACCCATTTCCTCTCCTATCACACCCACACTCCAGGTAGGCCCTAAGAATTGGGCTTGTAGGGGAGTGAGCTTTAATGTGGTAGCGTATCCATGAAGGGGGAGGTTTGTTGTATTCATGGATACTATCCAATATTGGAAAATCTAGATAAACTAGAGCACTTAATAAGTGGCAATGATTTATGACCCACTAGCTTAAACTTTTGGGTTCAGGTGGGTTCCTACTGCTTATTGGCCACTCTAGTTGGGCTCCCCATAATTGAAACCTCCCCAACACCCCCCCCCCCCAAAAAAGTTCACATTTGATTAAATATTATTTTTAATATTTCTTTGTGTGAGAGAAATATGACACTCATATCGTCCCCAAAAAAAAAAAAAAAAAAAAGAGTTTACATGTAATTCAATATTATTTTTTAACTATAAGATACAACAAATTTAATTCGCCACTAAATAGTTATTATTGTCGATTTGTTTTAACGTATTCGATGACTTGAAATTAATCTGTTTTGCTTTCTACTTTCCATAAATGAGTTCGGACCTTTTCTAATAGTTCAAAAACTACACTGAAATTTTTCTGAATTTCAAGTAGTATTTAACAATAATATAAGAACATTAATTTTACTAAAAAATAGACATTTTTTTCAAAACGAGAAAAAGTTTTGAAATTAATTTTTTGGATGAATTATATTTACTACCCTTGTGGTTTGTGTAAATTACCAATCGAACCCCGAGATTTAGTAAAACTACCAATACCCTCCTAAGGGGGCTAAATGTTATGAAATTGAATTTGTTGATTAAAAGGGCTAAATGTTATGAATTTATCAAATTTAAGGAGGTATTGGTATTTTTACCAAATCTTGGGATTCAATTCGTAATTTACATAAATTATAAGGGTAGTAGATGTAATTCACCCTAATTTTTTTTTCTTGGCTGAAGGAAATACTTATCAACTCAAATTAATGCTAAGAATATAAGATTTTCGAATTGTGATTTTAACTGAATCCTGCATGCCAATTGCGAATATAAATTCATATTGTTGCTATAAACGCATGTGGTCTGCGTACCAATTGTGTAATTATAATGCATATATTATTGTTGCCTAACCGGAGAGCGTTATCGGATGTTTTGTTTAAGGCGGTTAATCTGGGTTAGTGAATTTTGAGCCAATTTAATGATGCATTAATCTGGTGATTAACTTTAACTACTGTTAGTTCTAACATTTGATACAAATATCATCAACTAAAGGGTGTTCATGTCGGATTGAGACTCAAAAAAATCAACGATTTGGACAATTGAACCTTGTACGTGTCCACTCCCAACTATAATAAACGTGCGTCTTATTTATAATTAATTATGTCCACAAATAGCTTAATCGCCACTAATTTTGGTAAGTTCGTTCAAATGGATTCAGGAAAAGCCACTGACCATTATTTAGCCTAGTTTTATTAATTATAAAGTCGAGGAGACACGACAGCACAGTAGAGATGTGATGCGTCTCCAGAAGTTAAAACGTATCAGTAATAATAATTTTATTATAGGTAAATGGCGCAACATTTAATATTGGATAAGGTTAAATAGGATGAGAAAAATTCGAAAGAAGATAACTAAAACGGAATTCCTAATCCGAGTAGGTAAAATTGACCCATGCTATATTGGGACTCTGGAAAAGGGACTCATGATATGAGCACGACTAGTACTCAATTTAGTAATATGGACAAGACCCTACAAAACGTTTAATGATACTGACATCTGTCTTATGTTAGAAAGTCAGGAAAGTTTGTGTTTCTTGCTTTATTTGCAAGTAGTAGAATTTGTTTGGGCTGTTACTCTTCAAAAGGTCATGGCTGCTTGGGTCTTCTCTAAGCTTAAAGATAGAGAAAGTTTCTAATTTGAGATGCTGTGAGATGAAATAGAAGGAAATGACGAAGCGAGAAAGAAGAATAGAGAGGAATAGAATTGACCGTACATAAAACAAAAGATCTTTGACAACTTTGTTATATTTATCTCACTTAAGGGGAAAAAAATAGAAGAAGAAGAAAAATGGAAATGATGAAGTGAAAAGAAAAATAAAAAGAGAGAAAAAATTAAACCCTTTATTTAAAACTTGGAAATAAAGAACCTCGATAGTCGATTGGCCGTATCTGATTTTATTTTTAAAAAAAATAGATAGTCAATTCTCAATTAATTTGAACTTGTATATGTGCTTAAAGTTAATAATGTACACCATCCTCTTGTTCAAAAATTTGACTTTGATAAATTATATATAATGAAATCTTGATTTAGGCGTATATATTCATGAATGAAATCTTGATTTAGGCTTATATATTCAAGGATATCTTTGTTTATGTAGAAGTCTACGATCGAATTTGAAGTCATTTTACTCCATGAGTACGTTGCTTAACAAAATTGTCACCATCCATGCATGTACGTATGGTTGCAATGCGTATCATACAAGTATACGCACATGCAACAACGCAACGATCGTTGATAAATTGCCATTAGTATTAACATTCCATGCAACAGCTAGGCTTAAACAGCTACAATAGAAGATAGACACACAGATCTTGTTCAAACTTAGCCAAACACATATACTAATATTTCTTTGTGTGAAAGAGAAATATGGCACTCATATCCTCCTCCCTCCCAATAAAAAAGATTTCACATTTGATTAAATATTATTTTTAATAGTTCTTTGTGTGAGAGAAATATGGCACTCATATCGTCCCAAAAAAAGAAAGAAAGAAAAAGAGTTCACATGTGATTAAATATTATTTTTTTAACTATAAGATACAACAAATTTAATCCGTCACTAAATAATTATTATTGTCATTTTGTTTCAAGGTACTCGATGATTTGAAACTAATCTATTATTTTTCTACTTTCCATAATCGAGTTTGGACCTTATCTAATTAACGGTTAAAAAATTGCTCCTTGAAATTTTTTTCAATTTCATATAATATTTAACGATAATATAAGAACGTCATTTAATTTTATTCAAAAATAGACATTTTTTTCTGAACTAGAAAAAGTTTTGAACTTAATGTTTTTTTCTAGGCTAAAGGAAATACTAATCAACTCAAATTAATGCTAAGAAAATAAGATTTTCCAATTGTGATTTTGACTGAATCCTGCATGCCAATTGCCAATATATATTCATATTCTTGCTATAAACGCATGTGGACGTACCAATTGCGTGATTATAATGCATATATTATTGTAGCCTAACTGGAGAGCGTTATCGGTGTTTTGTTTAAGGCGGCTAATCTGGGTTGGTGAATTTTCAGCCAATTTAATAATGCATTAATCTGGTGATTAACTTTAACTACTGTTAGTTCTAACATTTGACTCAAATACCATCAACTAAAGGCTGTTCTTGTCGGATTGAGACTCAAAAAAATCAACTTTTTGGACAATTGAACGTTGTACGTGTTCTCGTGTTCACTCCCAAGTATAATAAACGTGCGTCTTATTATAATTAATTACACTAATTTTGGTAAGTACGTTCAAATGGATTCAGGAAAAGCCAATTGCCATTATTTAGTCTAGTAATTATAAAGTCGAGCAGACATGACGGCAGAGTAAAAACGTGATGTGTCTCGAGAAGTTAAAACGTGTCAGGAATAATAACTTTATTTTGTGTAAATGATCCAACATTTAATGTTGGATAAAGTTAAATAGGATGAGAAAAATTCGAAAGAAGATAACCAAAACGGAATTCCTAATCCGAATAGGTAAAATTGACGTATGCTCTATTGGGACTCTGGAAGAGGGACTCGTGATATGAGCACGACTAGTACTCAATTTAGTAATATGGACAAGACCCTACAAAACATTTGTAGCACATCGACCAATCAGGATTGTTTTGGGATAGGAATTTGGCCTTCTGATGAAGGCCGAATTCTCCTAGAGGAAACCTATTGGCACATTTTTTTAAACCGTAACATGTAAGTGGTGGATAAAATGCACGAAAAACGTGAAAATTTCAAACTTGACCGAAATAGGAGATTCTGACACCGAATTCCACCCAAATGAATTTTCATGATAATTTATATAGTATTTATATGATAAAATAATATTAAATAATTAAAATTATTATTATTATTTAATAATTTTTATTATATAAATGTCACGTTAAAAAAAATTGTGTTGAAGTGAGTGTGGTAATATATGTTTGGTCACATCCAATTAATCTACAAGAGAAATGGTCACCCCAAAAGGCCAAAACCATGTGTGCATTTCACGGATCAAAACAAATGAAGTCAATGAATGGGTCTACCCTGGTTGATAATTCAACGAACGGATTCAAGCAGATTGAGATGGGAAGAAATTTATGACAGATACTGTTTGTGACTGAGTGCACGCGTTTGTGATCAGTGTTTTTTTTAATGACATTTGACTCCGTGACTAACTTCTCCATTGAATTTGGTTTTATGGAGTTTGGTAATTTTTTTAAGGCACATTTTTATTACTGTAGAATTTATTATATAAATGTCACGTTAAAAAAAATTGTGTTGAAGTGAGTGTGGTAATATATGTCTGGCCACATCCAATTAATTTACAAGAGAAATGGTCACCCCAAAAGGCCAAAATCATATGTGCATTCCACGGACCAAAACAAATGAAGTCAATGAATGGGTCTACCTTGGTTGATAATTAAATAATAACGGATTCAAGCCATTTTAATGGACTGCCTAATCAGATTGAGATGGGAAGAAATTTAAGAAACACACTGTTTGTGGCTGACTGCACGCGTTTGTGATCAGTGTTTTTTTTTTTCTTCTCAAATAGGCAAACATCTAACTTAAAATGAATAATCCAAAAAAGTGCGTGCTTCAGTCTTTAAATTTTTCCTTTTTCAAACTCAATTTGATCGAATAATCAACATTTGACTCCATGACTAACTTCTCTATTGAATTTGGTTTTATGGAGTTTGGTAAAAAAATTTAAGGCACATTTTTTTTACGTGGGATTTCAAATATAAATCTATATTGTGAATACATTCTAATCTTGTTAGATAACCGGAGAAAAATCTTAATTCAAATATTGAAATATCTACTATTTTAGTAGCATCAAATAATCTATAACGTGAATAGTGAAATCAGACATAAATTCATTTCGAATCGAATAGTGAATATTTGTTTCATTATTTTGTGATGCTTACAAGCTTTAACATCTTTTCAATCGAGAGGAAATTTTGTAGCATTATCCCCTCAAACAAAGGGAACCAATCAATTTTTACAAAACTTTTTCATGTATTTATATGTATTTTCAAACTCAAACATACTCTATTATCATTGCGAAATAGATAATATATTAATAGTGATGATACTTTTAATGATTAATTACAATGACTTTTTGTAGTAACTAATGCAGTAAGTATAAAAAGACAAAATTCACTAATCACCCTTTTTAAAAAAAATGTAAAATAATAGAGGATGATTTTGTTCTTTCATACTTGCCACATTAATTACGATGAAAAGTCAATATAAATATCATTACTCATATATTAAATGTGTATAACTATAAGTAAATTTCATAACGATTGGACTATCTCGTACCACATTAATGTCTTAATGTTGTTGGTGTATAGTGAGTTTGGTGCTCTTGATCACAGTTAGAAGTTTGCAAGCGTGCATGACCTAGTGGTGAATTAGGGATGGCACGATTTTTTTACATTTTTTTTACATTTTTATTAGTGAGGAGTGGTGTGTTACAATTATAACGAGAAGAAACGCTGGGCCACGCTGCCCATTTTTTCTTTCAAAAAAGTTAGTAGGGGCGATTGAAGGTGCGGCAACGGTGCGATTTTCGCACTGTTGCCGCTTTTCCCTTTTCTTTTTTTTTTTGGATTGTTGTTGTTTTTTTGTTTTTAAGGTACTGCAGTCTCTTCATACGGTAGTAGCAGAATCGTTTGACTATTCAACGCTTGCGGTAGTAGGTGGGTGACAGCGCTATTCAACGTATGCAACGGTAGTAGCAAATTGTCTGACTATTCAACGCTTGCGGTAGTAATTGGATGACGGCGCTATTCAACGTATGCAGATTGGATTCCACACAACGGCATGAGTTCGTCGGTGTTGTTATTCAACGTCTGCAGATTGGCTTTCACGCAACGGCACGTGGTGAGAGATAGACATTAAGTTGTAGTTTCTTTCATCATAGGTCATGTGTAGTGGGTCACTTCAGTGTAATATAATTTTGTATAGTACTAATGTCCTGATATATCTGGACTTTTGTATTCGGGTAGTACCTAGGTTGTCCAAGTCCTCAACCATTTCCGTCTTGGGCGGGGTTCAATGCGGTTGAATTTAGGTCGTCTAGGTTGTCTCCCTTCCCGTCTAGTGCGGGTTTAGCTTCCCGTCATGTGCGGGTTTTCTTTATTTTTCTTTATTTTGCTTTTTCTTGCCCCTCGTGGGCTTTTTGCCCCTTTGCGGGCCTTTGTTTTCGTGGGTTATAGCGCTGCTTTCAGTTGCGACGCCACGAAACTCTAAGCCCTTGTGGTTTTGTACATTGGCCTTTGTGCCACTCTATCAATATATCTACTATCGTTTTCGAAAAAAAAAAAAAAGGAGTGGTGTGTTACATCATATCAATCTGAGATAGGATAGGCAAAATGTAATATAACAAATTTTAATTTTAAATTATGGATATATATATATATATATATATATATATATATATATATCATCATCATCATCATCACCTTTATCCCAAATTAGTTGAGGTCAGCAGTCGATGAACCCAAAGGCATAAATCCATAAAATAAGGTACGCTCCAACGAAATATCCTTTGGGTTCATCTCATAAAAGATAGCTAGTTTTTTTATAGCCGGTTCGCAACGCCTGACGCAACCCTCTTCACTTTATCCTGACTTGGGATAGGCTATGCAAACATGCATAAACGTAGTTTGCATAAGTAGTAATGGAACTATTTTTACCGAAAAAACCATAAACCAATTCATTTTACAAACAAAATATTTAATAAAATTTCCCTACTCTTATATTTAATGTAACAAGTTAATAACGAGAAATAGAGTGAAATCTTTCGTCTTTTTACCCTCTTTATTTGACTAATTTTTGGATCACATATGTTATTGTTAATTCATGGTTCTTCCCAATCCATCATACACCATGAAATTATGGGCCGAATGCATTGAAAAATAAACACTGTGGCCCAAATTAAAAAATTTTAAACTCTTTTTACAGAAACAATTAATGATGAATACATCTCCTTGGTTATTACATTTAGGACAGCAAACTTATAATCAAAAAAAGGCAGAGAGAGACTTTTGACTTCTTGCCCTCCTTAAATTCGGCAAACTTGTTGAAGTTTTCCCAAAATTAAGAAATTTCTCCACTTTGATGCAGTCGTTCCCCTGAGGATTTTCTCCTTTCATAAACTATTTGCCTGATATAGCATTTTTTTTTTCTTTAAAAAAGAGTCCACTTTTAAAGCATTTTTTTTTGTTTTAAAAAAATCCATTTTAAATAAAAGTTTTACATTATCTTTACTAATAATAACTATATATTATCTAAAATTAAAAAGTAAAAATAAAAATAAAAAATCATATATTTAACTATACATTAAATATGTGCGTATTTCTTCTTCATCCGTATGTACTCCATCTCACACGCTTCGATCCTTGGAATGAATTACTAATTCAAATTGTCATCAAACCAACGCATTTGCAAAATTTTGTGCCAAGTCAAATAACCAAATAGTCTAGTATTCAAATATAGTTGAAGAAGAACATGCATAATTTTTAATTCAAAATGTAAACACTAGGAATTCTTCTTCCAAAAACCATATAATTAAAAAAAATATCATTACACATACTACAGAAATCTTTCATTTCATCATCATGATAGACAATACACGTGCTACCATACATAGTATAGTAGCATGGAACTTTTATTTAATATCTTCCCCAAACCAATGATAAGGTAGAACGCAAAAAAAATTAAAAAATTAAAAAAAAATCTAATCATGTATACAAGAAATGATAATCAATCACTTTTGCATTAGGGTGAGAGGAAAATTAATATTATTCATGCCGGGGAAATTTATTCATTAAGCTTTCTGATCACCACTGGTTTTCTGGCTTGAAGATGATGATGAATCTGTAGGGTAGCCTATGCCATGGCGATTGATGGGAAAGGTAGCAAAAACAGTAACCGCAACTGAACCAATGACTGTAGGCAAGGCCATAAGCAAAGCCTTGTCAGTAGTCTCAAAAGATGGATAGAAGCAATGAACTGTGTTGGAATCCAACAGGGATAAAACACAGAACACAATCAATGAAAGGAAAGCATGAACAAAATCTCCAATTTGAAGCCTGTATGATTTGAAATCCACTGATGAAGTGGCTGCTTCATCTGCAGGAGTTGGCCAAAAACCCTTAAACGTTGCAATCCCATAATGGGTGTTTCCTTGATCATCTTGGAAACTATCTGTGAATGTGGAGAAAAAGCAAGAAAGCCCACAAACGGCAAAAAGTAGGCTCGAGACATACTTGTTTGTAGTGCTACAACTGCCGTTGTTGGTTAATATGGGATTCAGAAACTGGTAAGAGAAAACAGTCCCTGTGGGAAGAAGCCTAATAAGGTTTCCAAGACCATTGAGTGTTTTATCCGAGAAGCTGCTATTATTGTTAGTATTTTTTGAGGTTAAGGGAACCGTGAGAGGTTGTGTAGACATGTTCTTGTGTGTGATATTCAAATGTTTATGGCTTGGGTTTTGAGAGTTGAACAATGAAGCAACTCTTGATGAGAAAATGAAGTCGAAGTTTGGCTTGAATATATTGATTGACTGATTGATTTGTGGATGGATGAAAAGAATTTGTGTGACATATTTATAGCTAGAGTTGATGAAGAGAGAAAGAGGGTGGAATTTTAGGTTGCTTCTGCGAAAGATGAATGGTGTTTTTTTTTTGTGCTTTATTTGCAAGTAGTAGAATTTGTTTAGCTGTCACTTTTTGAAAGGTCATGGCTGCTTGGATCTTCTCTAAGCTTAAAGATAGAGAAAAGTTTCCAATTTGAGATTCCATGAGATGAAACAGAAGGAAATGACAAAGCGAGAAAGAAGAATGGAGAGGAATATAATTGACCGTACATAAAACAAAAGATCTTTGACAACTTTGTTATATTTATCTAACTTAAAAAAAAAATAGAAGAAGAAAAATGGAAATGATGAAAGGAAAAGAAAAATAAAAAGAGAAAAAATTAACCCTTTATTTATAACTTGAAAATAAAGAACCTCAATTGGTCATATCTGATTTTAACCATTTTTGTTAAAAAAAAAAAATAGATAGCCAATTCTCAATTAATCTTGACTTGTATATGTGCTTAAAGTTAATAATGTACTCCATCCTCATGTTCAAATATTTGACTTTGATAAATTATATATAATGAATTCTTGATTTAGGCTTATAGATAAATGGATATCTTTGTTTATGTAGAAGTCTACGATCGAATTTGAAGTTATTTAACTCCATGAGTACGTTGTTTAACAACATTGTCACCATCCATGGACGTATGGTTGCAATGCGTTGCGTATCACACAAGTATATGCTTAACAACGCCACGATCGTTAATAAATTGCAACAGCTAGGCTTAAACAACTACAATACAAGATAGACACGCAGATCTTGTTCAGACTTAGCCAAACACATATACTAATATTTCTTTGTGTGACAGAGAAATATGGCACTCACATCGTTACAAAAAAAAAAAAAAAAAAAAGGTTCACATTTAATTAAATATTATTTTTAAAGGTAAATTACATCTATTATCCCTGTGATTCGTATAAATTATCAATCGAACATTGAGATTTGGTAAAATTACTAATACCCCCTTAAGAGGGCTAAATGTTATGAATTTATCAAATTTAAGGGGGTATTGGTAATTTCTCATATCTGGGGGTTTGATTGGTAGTTTTTACAAACTACAGGAGTAGTAGATGTAATTTACCCTATTTTTAATATTTCTTTGTTTGAAAGAGAAATATGGCACTCATATTGTCTAGAAAAAAAAATTCACATTTGATTAAATATTATTATTTTTAACTATAAGATACAACAAATTTAATCTGGCACTAAATAGTTATTATTGTCGCTTTGTCTTAAGGTACTTGATGACTTGAAACCAATCTATTTTGCTTTCTACTTTCCATAAACAAGTTCGAACATTTTCTAAAGGTTTTAAAATTCCTCCTCGAAGTTTTTCTGAATTTCAAATAATATTTAACAATAATATAAGAACATCATTTAATTTTAGGGTAAATTACATCTACTACTCATGTGGTTCTTGTAAACTACCAATCGAACCCCGAGATTTGGTAAAACTACCAATACCCCTTTTTTTTTTCCAAACGATAGTAGATTAAAAGGCTCAATGGCAAATGTACAAGCCACGAGGGCGTAGAGAGTTTCGTGGTGTCGCTACTGAAGACAGCGCTATAACCCACGAAAACAAAGCCCACAAAGGGGCAAAATCCCCGAAGGACAACCCGACAAGTGGGAAGAAAAAGAAAAACAGAGCAAAATAAACTCGCACTAGACGGGAAGGGTTGACAACCTAAACGACCTAAGTTCAACCGAATTTAAACCCGCACAAGACGGGAAGGGTTGAGAACTTGAACAACCTAGGAACAACCCAAAGTACCTAAATACAAAAGCCCGGTTATATCGGGACGCTAATACTATACACAAGTAATGCTACGCATCTCAAGTGGCCCACTACTAAGGGCCTATGGTGTAAGAAACTAGAACTAAATCTCTAACTCGCACCTCAAGCCGTGGCGTGAAACCAGCCTGCAGACGTTGAATAGCGTCGCCCCCCCAACTACTGCCGCAAGCGTTGAATAGCCAGATGGATCTATTGCCCCCAACCATCGCATGAAGCGTTGAATAGCGGATGGATCACGCCCCAACTACTGTCGCAAGCGTTGAATAGTCAGACGGATCTGCTACTACCGTATGGAGAGAACGTAGCACTAAAAAATAAAAAATTTTAAAAAAAACGGTCATGAACAGTAAATACTGTTCATGAACGTTAAATTTTTAAAAATTTTACTGTGCGATGAACAGTAAATACTTTTCATCGCACAGTAAAATTTTCGCATTGCAAATCGCCCGCAGGAACAGTAAAAATGCAAAAGCAACGGCCTCTGTGGCAAGACTTTACTAAGCATACCAATACCCCTTTAAGGGGATTAAATGTTATAAATTTAGTTATAGAAGGGGTTAAATGTTATGAATTTATCAAATTAAGGGGGTATTAGTAGTTTTACCAATTCTCAGGATTTGATTAGTAATTTACACGAACCACAGGGGTAGTAGATGTAACTCACCCTTAATTTTATTCAAAAATAGACTTTTTCGGAACGAGAAAAGTTTTGAAATTAATTATTTTTTTTCTATGCCGAAGGAAATACTAATCAAGTCAAATTAATGCTAAGAATAATTGTGATTTTGACTAAATCCTGCTTGCCAATTGCCAATATATATTCATATTCTTGCTATAAATGCATGTGGTCTACGTACCAATTGCGTGATTATAATGCATATATTATTGTTGCCTAACTGGAGGGCATTATCGGTGTTTTGTTTAAGGCGGCAAATCTGGGCTAGTGAATTTTGAGCCAATTTAATGATGGATTAATCTGGTGATTAACTTTAAATACTGTTAGTACGTTCTAACATTTGATTCAAATATCATCAACTAAAGGGTGTTCTTGTCGGATTGAGACTCAAAAAACCAACTTTTTGGACAATTGAACGTTGTACATGTCCACTCCCAAGTATAATAAACGCGTGTCTTATTTATAATTAATTATGTTCACAAATAGCTTAATCGCCACTAATTTTTGTAAGTACGTTCAAATGGATTCAGGAAAAGTCACTGGGCATTATTTACCCTAATTTTATTAATTGTAAAGTTGAGGAGACATGACGGCACAGTAAAAACATGATATGTCTCAAAAAGTTAAAATATGCCCGTAATGATAGTTTTATTGCGTGTGAATAGTGTCCACCACGAAAATCCCTTTTCCCCTAGTGGGATTTTCCCGCTTTGTCGGGTCTACTTGCCCCTCTGTGGGTAATTGTTTTCGTGAGATTCTGTATAGTATCTGATGGCGAAACTCAAAAGCCCTGCTGTCAGATAATCGCCATTGCCTTTTTAATATAATATCGTTTCGGAAAAAAAAAATAAAGGTGAATAGAATAAAAAGCATTCCAAGAAAGATAACCAAAACAGAATTCCTAATCCGATTAGGTAAAATTGACAGATGTTGTATTGAGACTCTGGAGGGGGATTCATGATATGAAATTATGAATACGACTCGCACTCAATTTAGTAATACGAACAAGACCCTACGAAACACTTTGGGGGTCCTTTGCTAGCACGTCGACCAATCTGGATTGTTTTGGGATAGGGATTTGGCCTTCTTTAAGAAGGCTGAATTCCTCTAGAGGAAACCTATTGGCAGAATATAAGCGAGAGAGATGAAATGCGCGAAAATCGTGGAAAATTCGAATGTGACCGAAATGGGATAATCCGACGCCATATTTCACCCAAATGAATTTTCATAATATGCGATAAAATAATATTAAATAAATAAAGTCATTATTACTTAATAATTTTTATTATATAAATGTCACGTTAAGGAAATTGTGTTGAAGTGAGTGTGGTAATATATGTTTGGTCACATCCAATTAATTTACAAGAGAAATGGTCACCCCAAAAGGCCAAAACCATGTGTCCATTCCACGGATCAAAACAAATGAAGTCAATGAATGGGTCTACCCTGGTTGATAATTCAACTAACGGATTCAAGCAGATTGAGATGGGAAGAAATTTATGACAGATACTGTTTGTGACTGAGTGCACGCGTTTGTGATCAGTGTTTTTTTTAATGACATTTGACTCCGTGACTAACTTCTCGATTGAATTTGGTTTTATGGAGTTTGGTAATTTTTTTAGAGATAACACCCAAAATAGTCCTTCACATTTCAGCGAATAATCTTTATAGTCTTTCACTTTTAAAACGGGAACAAATAATTCTTCACATTTTATAAATGTATTCGTTTAATCCTTCGTTACAATTCCGTTTCTTTTTCTGTTAAATAAGCTCACGTACCGTGCACAGACCTTTTACCCATGGGTAAAGGTGTAATCTTGCAAGTTTGGAGTAATCTTGCAATTTACACCTGTTCCAGAAACTGTGAATCAATACTTGACCAAGCAAAGGATAATTAATTATGCATCTCATGTATATCAGCACTTTTCTCGCACCTTCAAATTGACTAAAACATTTGATCTCATAAAAAAAAATAAAAAATTCAGAAGCTAGAAGAAGGGAAAAATCAATTAGGCCATGATGGAAAATGGTGACAGTGAACGCATAAATGTAGGAATACCATTAGGAAAAGAGCCAAAGAAGGAATCAGTCTCTGCAATAAGAAATTCTGGGAAGAAAATCACAACCGAGCGTTCAAGAAAAGGGTGTATGAGAGGGAAAGGAGGAGCAGAAAATGCACTTTGCACATTCAAGGGTGTTAGACAGAGGACTTGGGGGAAATGGGTAGCCGAAATTCGCGAGCCAAATCGTGGGGCAAGAATTTGGCTTGGCACTTTCAGTACCTTACTTGAAGCAGCCAGAGCTTATGACGATGCAGCAGAAAAGCTATACGGAAATTACGCTAAACTCAATTTCCGTGATGAAGATCAATCTTCATCATCATCGCCGCTGAGCTCAGCCTCATCATCATCTGATATCAATCCCATTCCCCAAAGCTATAATCACCTTGTTTCTTCTTTGAATTTGTTCAAGCATACGATACTTCATTTGATGAAGAACCAGACCAAAAAACAGGCATTCCAAGAGATTTTGCTAAAATTTAAAAATAGAAACAACCCAAAGAGCTTCAATTTCAACAGCAATCAGTAAATCAAATTCTTCCATTTTGATGCAGAAATAGAATAAAAACAAACATCAAACTCCCAATTTAAAATTCAACTAAAATTATCAACAGAAGCAGTAACCCAAATCAGCCTCCATTTTGTTGTCGAATTGATGAAAACGTCAACAACAAAAGCAAAAGTAGAAAGTTTGATGATGAGGGATACAAAGATAGCGGATTCATTAGCCCAGCTACTGAAGAGGGAAACACAGGAGCAGATCCACCATTTGCTGCCCATCTATAAATTGATGCTCACTAAAACATGCCATATACTGCCAAGTCACAGCCGATGTTTTGGTAGCTGAAATTAACATCACACTACTAAATACCATCTCCGAATCTTTGTGTAATTTTTATCTCCTTCAACTGCCGGTTCTAGAGGGGGGTGGGGATAAACCTTGGGTTCTAGCACTGGCGGCGTTATAGTGGAGATGCGCCTAGAGCTCGCCTTGCACGACGTTACAGGCTTGTACGGAGGAACAACGAGGATGCACTGCACATGGGTTTAGGGCTCGACTTTGTCGACGGGGCTACAGGGAACCACGGGATAGAGGGAGTTGGGGTTGATTTGCAGAGGACGACGTTTTCGCTGTCGACTGAGGAGAGGACGATGGGGGCGCTAATGAAATTAGGGTTCGACGAATTTTGGGGGGAAGAGGGAGAAGAGGAGGACAGCGATGGTGATGGGTCAAAGGGAGAACTTGGGACGATGACGAGTGAAGGGTGGGGGGACCACGGGTCAAGGGTTAAAGGGGAGGGTTTTTTTTGTTTAATTCCACTTTTGCCCATGCTTAACATGTCACGAGCAACGCACGTGGGCTCATTTAACAGAAAAAGAAACGGAATTGTAACGAAGGACTAAACGAATACATTTATAAAATGTGAAGGACTATTTGTTCCCGTTTTAAAAGTGAAGGACTATAAAGATTATTCGCCGAAATGTGAATGACTATTTTGGGTGTTATCTCATTTTTTTAAGGCACATTTTTATTACTGTAGAATTTATTATATAAATGTCACGTTAAAAAAAATTGTGTTGAAGTGAGTGTGGTAATATATGTTTGGTCACATCCAATTAATTTACAAGAGAAATGGTAAAAAATACTCATAACTAATATTTACCTTAGAAATAAAAGTAAAAAATTTACATATTCATTTACACCAAAAACAGAGTACGCAAGAAGAAAATAAAAGTAGAAAGTTGACTTACATTCAAAAATTCAAATTAATTGAAGATAAAAAAAAGTTTATTAACGAAAAAATAATGTATGGTATGTATGGAAAAAGAAATATATGTGTTTTTGTTTTTGTTGGTTTGGTGGATTTGACTATGAAATGAATTATAGAAATTTTCATATCATACTTTATTTCTTCATTGATAGATTTGTTTTTTACTCTTCAATTAATTTGAATTTTTTTATACAAGTGCGTACTTTGCCTTTGATACAAATGAATATGTATAATTTTTTCTTTTATTTATAGGGTAAATGTCAGTTATAGGTATTTTTGTTTACAAATTAATAGCTGCAGTATATGTGCAAAAATATTGAAATTTTTTACTGTTATAGTACTGTTCGTAACGGAGTTTGTTCTCAGGGGGTAAATGTTTTTAAGATTCAGGAGGGTATTGATAGTTTTGACAAATAGTAAGATTCGATTGGTAATAAACAAAAATCTCAGAGGGGTAAATATTAAACGTTTTTAAAATTCAGAGGGGTATTGATAGTTTTAACAAATAGTAATGTTCGATTGGTAATAAACAAAATTCTTAGGGGGTATATGTTAAACGTTTTTAACATTCAGGGAGGGTATTGATAGTGTTGACAAATAGTAAGGTTCGATTAATAATAAATAAAAACCTCATGGGGTATATGTAATTTACCGTGTTACCAAACGTTTAAAAAATAACCCACTTGGTGCTAACGTCATCAAAGTCTTATTCTGTGAGGACGATTTTACCCTCACAATACAGGATTAATTACATTTAGTTTTCCTAAGGTTTGGGCTTATTACCGTCAAACCCCTTGTCCAGCCAAATGTTCAACAAATAACTCAGCTCGCGTTAATGTCGTTAAAGACATATTTTGTGAGGTTACTTTTACCCTCACAATGCATATAGAAGCAAAATAGGGAATCAATAGACAAAAATACCATAAGACAAACTTTTGTAAGCGACAGGAAGAAAATCAGACTGAAAAACCATTAAAATAACTTTTTGTTGATTTATAGAGTATGCTCATACGAACATCTTTAAAAACTATTTTCCAAAAAAAATGTGTCAATTCTTGTATACTAAGGTCTAGGAGCTTGCTTCAAACCATATAATGTCTTCTTTGTAAACTTTATTTTCATGAGATTTCTTAACATAACCTTCAGACTACTCAACAAAAATTTCTTATTCAAGAATACCATAACCATACATTAAATATGTTGTATCTCAAAATAGAAGTTAACTAAATTTAAAATATTTTTTTTTTTTTGAGATGATGAGAGTATATTAAGACTTTTATATTTGTTTTGTTATCGGGCAATCGACTATTGCTGTTAATACTGCAAAGTGATTCTAGATTTCCAAGATACAAGCAAATTTGAAATGTACTTTTTTCTCTCCTTTTGTTTTTCTTTTATTGGTATGTTTGTTTCATGGCAAAATTAATTGACACTAGTCAAAATATTTAATTGCACAACACGATGGTTTGTTTGATGATCATTTCAATGTGCGTACTTCTTCTTTGTCCGTATGTACTTCATCTCACACGCTTCCATCCTTGGAACGAATTAATTCAAATTGTCATCAAACCAACACACATGCAAAATTTTGTGCCAAGTCAAATAACCAAATAATCTAGTATTCAAATATAGTTGACGAAGAACAAGCATAATTTTCAATTCATAATGAAAATACTAGGAATTCTTCTTCCAAAAACCATATAATAAAAAAAAATTATCATTACACATACTATAGAAATCTTTCATTTCATCATCAGGATAGACAATACACGTGCTACCATACATTGAATAGTAGCATGAAACTTTTATTCAATATCTTCCCCAAACCAATCATAAACGAAGAACGCAAAAAAATAAAAAAATCCAATCATATATACAAGAATTGATAATCAATCACTTTTGCATTAGGGTGAGAGAAAAATTAATATTATTCATGCCGGGAATTTTATTCATTAAGCTTTCTGATCACCACTGGTTTTCTGGGTTGAAGATGATGATGAATTTTTAGGGTAGCCTATGCCATGGCGTTTGATGGGAAAGGCAGCAAAAACAGAAACCGCAACTGAACCAATGACTGGAGGCAAGGCCATTAGCAAAGCCTTGTCAGTAGTCTCAAAAGATGGATAGAAGCAATGAACTGTGTTGGAATCCAACAGGGATAAAACACAGAACACAATCAATGAAAGGAAAGCATGAACAAAATCTCCAATTTGAAGCCTGTATGATTTGAAATCCACTGATGAAGTGGCTGCTCCATCTGCAGGAGTTGGCCAAAAGCCCTTAAACGTTGCAATCCCATAATGGGTGTTTCCTTGATCATCTTGGAAACTATCTGTGAATGTGGAGAAAAAGCAAGAAAGCCCACAAACGGCAAAAAGTACGCTCGAGACATACTTGTTTGTAGTGCTACAACTGCCATTGTTGGTTAATATGGGATTCAGAAACTGGTAAAAGAAAACAGTCCCTGTGGGAAGAAGCTTAATAAGGTTTCCAAGACCATTGAATGTTTTATCCGAGGCGCCGCTATCATTGTTAGTATTTTTTGAGGTTGAGGGAACCGTGACAGATTGTGTAGCCATGTTCTTGTGTGTGATAATCAAATGTTTATGGCTAGGTTTTGAGAGTTGAACAATGAAGCAACTCTTGATGAGAAAATGAAGTCGAGGTTTGGCTTGAATATATTGATTGCTTGATTGATTTGTGATGAATGAAAAGAATTTGAGTCACATATTTATAGCTAGAGTAGATAAATAGGGTGGAATTTTAGGTTGTTTCTGCGAAAGATGAATGGTGTGTATTTCTTGCTTTATTTGCAAGTAGTAGAATTTCTTTGGCTTTTACTTTTCGAAAGTCATGGCAACTACTGTTAGTTCTAACATTTGATTCAAATATCATTAACTGAAGGGTGTTTTTGTCTGATTGAGACTCAAAAAATCAACTTTTTGGACAATTGTACGTTGTACATGTCCACTCCCAAGTATACTTAACGTGCGAGTTATTTATAATTAATTAGGTCCTCAAATAGCTTAATCACTACTAATTTAGGTAAGTACGTTCAAATGGATTCCTATGAGGAAAAGCGATTGGCCATTATTTAGCCTAGTTTTACTAATTATAAAATCGAGGCACCACGACAGCACGGTAAAGACATGACATGTTTCGAGAAGTTAAAACGTACCCGTAATAATAGCTTTATTGTGTGTGAACAACGTAATATTTAATATTAGATAAGGATAAATAGAATGAAGAACATTAGAAGGAAGATAACCAAAACAGAATTCCTAATCCGGCTAGGTAAAATTGACCCATCCTGGGACTCTCGAGGGGTATTCATGATATGATTACGATTCGCAAATCCTTTTGCCTAGCACATCAACTAATCAGGATAGTTTTGGGCATGGGGATTTGGCCTTATAATGAAGGCTGTATTCCTCTAAAGGAAAACTATTGACAGAATGCGACACTATACTTTTGAAACCGTAACATATAAATGGGGTGAAATGTAAGAAAATCGTGAAAAATCTGAACGTGAACGAAATGGGAGATTCCGACACCTAATTCCATTCAAATGAATTTTCATAATGACTTATGTGGTATTCATATAATAAAATATTATTAAATAATTAGAGTCAATATTACTAATTTTTGTTATATTTTTTATGTCACGTTAAAGAAATCGTGTAGAAGTGAGTGTGGTAATATATGGTTGGTCACATCCAATTAATTTCCAAGAGAAATGGTCACCCCAGAAGGCCAAAACCACACGGTGCATTCCACGGACCAAAACAAAATGAAGTAAATGAATTGGTGTACCCTGGTTGATCATTCAAATAAGGGATTGGAGCCATTTTCATGGACTGGCTAATCACATTAAGATATGGGAAGAAATTTATGAAACACACAGTTTGTGGCTGACTGCACGTACACGTAACACGTTTGTGATCAGTTCAATTGATTCCAACAAAGATTCATGATTTTTCTTCTTTCTTTTCATATAGGCAATATCTAACTTAAAATGAATAGTCACCAAGTGAGTGTGACATTCTTTAAATTTTTCTTTTTTCAAACTCGTTACAAAATTTGATCGAATAATCAACATTTGACTCGGTGACTAACTTTTCTATTCAATTTGGTAACTCACGTATTTTTATAATGTGAAATTTTAAATATAAATGCATATTCGTACGATCTCAAATTTTATATATAAGTACATCTTAATCTTATTAAGTAATAAGTGGAGAAAACTCTAATTCAAATATTTTTAATTTTGATAATCCAAAACCTTATTGTTAACTCAAGTATCAGAATATTTACTACGATAATAAAATTAAGCCTATAATTTGCAACGACAATAGTGAAATCAAACATATATTCATTTCGTATGGAATAGCAAATATTTGTTTCAATATTTGGTGATTCTTTCCTAACAAGAGGAAATTTTGTATCATTATCCCATCAAAGAAAGGGACCCAATCCTTCTAGACAAGACTTTTCCATGCATGTTTTTGACTTGGAGTTTTTTTGGTTTCAGTTTCTAAAACAAGTTAATTTGAGTTGACAAAACAAGTTCGTTTCTGATAGTACTGTTTCTGAATTAATTAATCCCGCGTCGTTGAAGGAAATGATTTGTGGACGAGATCAGAGATGGCACAAAGTTTTGGGAAGGGGTCAGTATATATCATCCAAAGTTTTGAAAATTCTACAGTTTGGAGAGGCCATTTAAAGTGCAGTTGCTTGATTTGAATGATAACATGGGCTGACTCTTCTTCTTTTACCACGTTTATTTCACGAGCCTCTTTTTTTTTTTTTTTCGGGTATTCCTATTATATATAATACTTCAATAGTTCAATCTCTCCCTTCTAATGAATAATACTCACGATGTTCTAAAAAATAGTCCATTTTCAAAAAAAAAAAAAAAACCTTGTTTAAATAAAAGAGTTCACTTTCAAACTAAAATTTTAAAATATCCTTACTAATAATGATGGTGTATACTTATAATTAAAAAAATAAAAATATAAAATGTAAAATTATATATTTAGTTGGTATATTAAATGTGTTATATCCAATAATTATTAAAAATTATATTTAAACCAAATTAGACTTTTTTTTTAGTACAGATGGAATAGTATTAATGATTGAAAAAGGAAAAACCAATGAAAAACTGACAATAGAACTTGTATATTTGGTGGTGGGGTGGGGGTGTTCAGAAATGCATTTGTTTAGGCCTTGTTTGGACAGGGAGTTTGCATTTGCAAATAAGAAAATTTTCAAATAAAAATAAACTATCCAAACACATTTTTATTTCAAAATTTAAAATTCAAATTTTCTCACTCAAATTCCTCTTACATAATTTTAAAAAAATTTCCTTCTTATTTTTCCCTCCAAAATACTTTTTCTATCAAAAATACCCACTAAAATTTTCACACATGCCAATACAACTTTTCTCAAATAAGGGACACACACACAATTGAATTGATTAGTTGCTTGTTCGAAATTGAATTGATTTAGAATTATTTATATACATATAGAGACACAGAAAGTAGTAAAGTTTAATCAAATTTATTATAAAAAATTCTCAAATTCTAATTTTAAAGAAGAACCAAACACACAGAATTGTTTGTGAGATTGGGCGAAGTATCCTTTTATTTCGGGTAAAATAAATCTTTGCATGAAGTACTCCTTTCTACTCTAAACAAATCTACATTCAAAATTTTTCTTTATTCTAAAAAAAATCACTTTTTGAATCAATTTATATAATATCTTTATTAATAAAAATTATATACGATCCACATTTAAAATAAGAATAAAATTAAAAAATTATATATTTACATTAAATGTATTATAACTTATAACTTAAAAAAAAAGAAGAAAAAAGTAGTACTCTATCTAAAGTGGACTTTTTTATTTCCTGAGACAAAGAGAGTATTTTTTTTTCCTTTATAGAATTTTGTTTAAATATTGTAAAAATTATTTTGAACTCTTAACTCATTTCTTTGTAGTGTAAGTTTCCAAGAATTGTAAATACGAAGATTAGTCAAGGGATGTTTGGTTTGGGGGTTTGGGAGGGAGGGAATAGGAATAAAAATATTCCCTCCATTTGATTTGAGGGTTTGATTACTCCATTGGGGGTTTCCTCATACCCTCCAATATTGGGGGTATGGAAGCTATTAAACCAAAAAAAATAAAAAAATTCCCTTCCTATGATTAAAAATGATTTTAATTAATAATAAATTAATTTAATATTATAATAAATTATTATTTATTATTTATTATTATAATTAATATAAAAATAATTTATAATTAACTTATTATTATTAAGTAATAATAAATTAATTTAATTAATCATTCATTTACTTAATATTGTAATTTAATATTATAATTAATAATTAATTAATCTCATTTATTAAAATAAATAATTATAATAATTAATATTAATTAATTACTTAAGATTAATTTAATCAATAATATTTTTATTAATAATTAATTAATTTAATATTATAATAAATAATTAACTAATACTAACTAATTAATTAATACTAATTATTATAATTAATTTATAATTATAATTAGTAATTATATCTATTCCCCAACACAAATCAACCAGCATAATTATAATAAAACAACCGACTATCATTTTTATTCCATTTCCCATACCTTTAAGCGAACCAAGCACTCCCTTAAATTTTCGATTATAATGTAGCTTCGGGTTAGAGAATCAAAGAAGTCCACCCGATGAGTGCTGGGCTTTGGCCCAAGCCCAGCTCGACGTATCCGTGTCTATTTCACTTGCGTGTGAACTGTTAACATGATAACTACCGTAATCCTTAATTAGAAATGGATTAGTTGCAATTTGAATGGCCAAACCGCATTCGTTCAAACCTCTAACCCAAACTCTTTTTACTATCAACTGTAATAAGAAAAATTCCTACCTTTTTTTTGGTCTAATAATTAGTTCTTTCTCTAACCTATTTTACTCAGATGATTGCTTAACTAAACGGGTGGAGACTGAAAGAGCTCAATTGAATCTATAGAGGATAACATTTACCCCTAAACCAATTAAATTTATTAACATTTACTGGATTTATAGTGCCAAAGATGGAATTTTAGTTTTGCACCCATTACAAGAAAAGAATCAAATAACTTTTTTTGGTAAAATATATTTCTCCTCTCCCTCTCCTTCTCGAATGGATTCTTTTTTTGGGTTCCAAGAGAATTCCATTAATTTGTTTTGAAAGATACACTAATCCTTTTAACTTCAATTCCCACATATATCATCCCTCTCAAAATCACATTCTCTTTTATACCTTTCAATTAATCGATTCTCTTTTATAACTTTCAACTAATCGATACACCACTGAAGAAGTTTTTTGAAAACTCGTTTCAGATATAAAATTTTGAATATGAATAACTATAGGAGCAAATCCAAATGGCGAATTCATGTAGCATAAAAAATCAATTTTTAGTCTTGCACCCCATTACAGTGGCTAATTCTGATTGTATTCGTTTGTTCAGTTAATTCAAAACTTACGGGGCTAGTTTTAAGCATCACAATTTGGAAACGTAGAAGTCAACTTACAAGACTAGTTTAAGCATCAAGATTTGGAGTTGAGATCATAGTTGTTAAAATCGCAATCCGGATCGTAGAATCGTGCATCGTAGAATCGCACGATTCTACGATCCCACCTAACAAAATCGATCATGGATCGCACAAAATCGTTCAGCAAGTAAAATCGTTAGTAGAATCAGTCAGAATCGTTGGTAGAATCATTTTTTTAATTTTTTTTTTAATTTTTTTTTTCTAAACTGACCGTTTTTCTTCTTTTTAGTTAATGCTATTATTATTTTGGGTAGAATGTGGTTGAATAGTTGAATGATTGAATGATATATGTCATTGTTAAACAGGATTTGGACAAAATTCAGAACGTATATATATTGAATATTTTATAATGTTGATTTTTTACAATTTAGCACAAGTACACAACTTATTTTTGTAAAAAAAATTAATGTATGTGATAAAATATGAATAATTAGAATTATTTTGATTATTTTTTATAGAATTTTATAATTCTACGCCAATTCTACCGATCCGATTCTGCTATCCCAAATCGATTCTACGTAAAATCCCGATTTTTTATGAACTATGTTTGAGATGCATCGAATGCATTAAATATTTAGTTCAATATATTAGCAGTGGTACTAACATGAATTGAATAACACAACTCTCCTAGCAAAACTATGAATCTCAAAGAAGGATTCGAGGAAAAGAACGTAATCTAAGCAATATCAACGCAATGGTCCTTATGTAGAAGACGAATCGGAAACTGAACTTTCCTAAACCAAATCAAAATCCAAAAGCAAAATAAATGAAACACAAACGTATTCAAATGGCAATATGCAAGTAAATCTGGTCACTCAAAATATGTAGATGTATATATATATATATATTTCCATTATTATGATGCTCACTGAAATGAGAATCAATTTACATCATCCTCAACACCAATAACAACAGACCATTAAACCATTATCATGACCAAATTTCTTTTCTTCTTCTTCTTCTTCTTCTTCCTCCATACTTGAACCTAACAATACAATCAGGAGCACCACAATATATTACAATACTCCCAAGGCTACTCTGATTAGCCACTCTATTACCTTACACAATACCAAATCCTTGGTACCATGTCATCAAAATAACAAGCCCAACTTTTTTTTTTCCTTTTTTCTTGGGAAGGATATATATTATAAGTTCCAGCCACAGGAGGGCCAAAACACCTGCACCAAATATAGCTAGCTAGCTACAGAAACAAAGAAGAAATATATTCTACAAATCCCATCCTCAATTCGCCCCCATTTATGACATTTCTCCATTTCAGACCTCTTTGCTTTCCCCATATTCCCAAAAAAATTATATGGGGAAATTTGGATCCAGAAAAGATGAGAAACCTGAAGCGAACCCAACGATTATAACGTTAATAGTAGTAATAGTAGTAGTACCAGGTAGTTGAATTTTGATGGTTCGTACGTTTTTTCTCCGTGCCTATCCCGTACGAATTTCATAACCTAAGCATGGACGGTGCAGGCTGATCATGCCCGATTTCATTCGAGACGAAGCAACCGCCTCAGATCTCTGGTGGCCGAGTCATGAAACTGATCATTTTTCGTGGTGATGGTTTTGTTGTTGTTGAAAAATGAAGGCAATGGAAGCGCGCTAGGAGAAGGCGAAACAAAAAACGCGGATCCCGCGTAAACAACGCCCTCATCCATGTGATTCTCCTTGATAAGCAAATCCGTGGCTACGTTATTCACATCCCTTTTCATTTTCGTGGCATCAATGGCGTCCAAAGACTGCTCTCTTCTCAAGATCCGGACCCGACCACCCATTTGTGTAGGAGCTCCAAATTTGTTGTGATGATGGGCTTGTTGTAACTCATCGGCACTCAAAGACCTCCTCGGAATTGGGGCTGAGATGAGCTCCCGCTGTTGCAGCTGGGGTTGTGGTGGTGGTGGTGTTGTCGAGGGGGTTGGCGGTGGTGATGGAGACTTTCTTCTTTGGTCATGCCTTTCCCGACGGGGTAAAGACGGTCTCCGGTGAGGTCTCGTGTTGGGGCAGTAGCTTCTCCGGCGGAACGCTGGAGGAGACAGCCGGAATCTATCTGACCAAAAATCTTGAGGTCTCAAAACCTCCGTGGCCATCTCGTCAAAAGGGGAATCCTAAACAACTTAGGAAATAAAAAAATTTAAAAAAAAATTCTAAATCTCTAAAACTGGTGTGGCCTAATTGGCCTAATTATCGTCAGCTTATGCTAAATGAACTTTCAAAGATGAACAAGAGCCCAAACCGACATTTGTAGAAAATTTGTAATATCCACAAAGGAGAAGAAAGCATTAAATACAGAGTTATTTTCTGGGTCTTCTGAAAAAAAGTTGCTTGGTTTAGATTAAATAGACTAAAACAGAAGAATCTGCAAAATATTCAAATTATTTCTTTCTCCTTCCTCAAGGCTTTGCTGGGAACTGAAAAGGGTCGGTGATGAATTGATAAAATTCTTTCTTCTACTCCAAATAATCGGAGAAATCGAGAAGAAAAATTGATTATTTTCTTCCCTCTGAAGAAAAAACAAACAAGATGGCGTTGGGTGGGGGTGAAATTCTGTGGTTGTCTTTGCTGTTTGGGTAATTGAAATTGCTAAGTTGATAAGAATGGAAGGGTGGACGAGAGTGGGATGGTTTATATAGGTGGGGATGAGGAGGAAGCTCAAAGGAAAGAGGTGGGGATTTAAGCTTGCCACTTGTCACCGACTGACCAACCGACCCCCGCCATGATCGACGCGTGAATAAAGCTGATTATGATTAAATATTTAAGCTGTCATAGATTTTTTCCACATTTTCTAATCTTCCTCATATCCATCTATACATCTTGTTTTTGTTGTTTTTCACATCCAAGTGTAATGAAAATAAGTTCGAAAAAATATTTTATGCATGGATTGTATTTTAATTTTTATCACGATGTGTTAATTATATAAAATTTTATTTTTCAATTTGACGGTCTCTATAATTATATTTTAGAATATCATCTTATTTGATGTAACGAATGTATAAAATAATTTTAGTGTATTGTAGACCTTGGTTAATTCATTATTTAAATCTTCAAATTTTTTTAATATTTTAGAGAAATGGTTATACTAATAATATTGACAGTGATTGCATGTTGTTTCTCAAAATTAATAGTCTTGAGTATATATTCCATTCCCCATTTTTTTTGTAGCCTAAACTCCAAAGATATAGGAGTGACAGGCATGCATATTTGTTTTATAGATTGTAGATTATGAGCTCATATAAATCACTTAATCTTCCACCATAAGAATCATCCTATATTTTCAAATTTCAATCTTGCACCATATAATAATTTAATTTTATATAATTATCACAATATAATATTGTGTCTATTTTATGTTTGGATACAATTTTTTTTATTTATCTGTCGCAACACACTTTATGTGTTTTTTAAATATATAATTTTTTATTTTTATCTTTAATTATCTACATTGTTATTATTAATAAAAATAATATAGAAATTTTATCTAATCGTATTTAATAATAAACTGTTTTTTGAAAATAAAACAGTATGTCTTTTCCCTTTTCTTCTTTTCTTCTTTTCTTCTTTTCTTTCTTTTTTTTTTTCTTTTACTTTGTTGAAGTAAATGATTTCAATTTACAACCATATATGATTCCAACAATGGGAAGAAAAGATGGCCACTAGACTTTATCTTTTTATTCCTTTTGGGAAGAGGCCCCCATTTGGTTGGTATGTGTAGTGGGAAGGGAACTTTATCTTTTTTGGAGTGTTTTTTTGTGACTGTGGACCGATGGTTTTCATTTCAGCTCAAACTGCCTTTATAATAGTTGGCTTTTTGTAGCTTTATTTTTGTGTTTTGAGAGTTAATGTTATATAGATTGGTGTTTTGTGTTTAGAGAAATAATGCAATTTTGGGCCAGCCAAAGTGCACCACTCCTTTAGCCTTTCCGGTGGTGTTCATTTGTTATGGTTTGTTAAACTCACAGCTTAGGACTTAATAATTCCCCACCTTAATATTGCATCTAACTTTGGTAGATTAAGGTACGCATATAATGAATTTGAATGACAGCCTCTAAAGTCTAAACGCACAATAATCTAATAGAAATATTATACAATAAAGTAATTTAACAACGTACGTTATTATGCGATCGATCGAATCTATTAATAGAGTATAATAGAATTTCTCGATTCTTTTAAAGGTTAAAAAATAAAAAAGAAGATGTTGCATTTTTCACATATAAGACTCGAATTTATGACTTAAAAAGTGAATATTCAAAATTTTACCGTCATGTCTGTAATAGAATTGTAAACAAACTGAATATAAACGAATACATATTAGCTCTATTAATAAAGTATAATAGAATTTCTCAATTCTTTTAGAGGTTAAAAAATAAAAAAGAAGATGTTGCATTTTTCACATACGAGACTCGAATTTATGACTTAAGAAGTGAATATTCAAAATTTTACCGTCATGTCTATAGTAGAATTGTAAACAAACCGAACATAAACAAATATATATGAGTTGAAAATGCACAAAAATAACCATGGCAAAGTTTGAACCTGGGTCTGGAAATTAAAAGTCCAAAAATTTACCACTACACTATTACACACATTTTTATAAATAATGAACAAACAATATTATATATATTATATTATTATTTTAATATAATTGATTAATTAAGTTTTAAACGAACACTAATCAAGTTTGTTCATGAACACTAAACGAACTTGTTCGTGAACATAAAAGAACCAAACACATGTCTGTTCGTATTCGTGTTTATTTATTAAACAAAATGTGTTCATTTATTGTTCGTTTACCATAACAAACGAATATAAACGAACATAATCGAGTTTGTTCACAAATTATTCACCGAATGTACTAGTTCGTTTATACTTTTAGTCGGTAGTCGATTTTGAATTTCTTAATATGATCATTCGAAAAGATCATTCGAGTTTGAATGATTACTTTCGTGTAATACTTTGAAATTTGAAAACATATTTACCGATTGTCGAAAGTAATTTTGTCGGTAATCAATGCTTAGCCTACGACCTCTATGCTAATTAATGCTTAACGATAGCGTAAAAATGGTAGAATTTTGTCGGTAATCAATGCTTAACTTACGACCTAAATGCTAATCAATGGTTAACGATAGCATAAAAATGATAGTAATTTATGGTTTTAATTAAGATTCATATCATAGTAAATCACTAATTTTTTTTTTTCTAAGCAAAATAACTCAATTCCAAGATTGATTTTTTTTATTCCCATCCACATCAAATGAGCAATAATTTATGAGATATCATAGATTCGCTTGCCTGGATGGGATCTCGAAGTGGCCGCCCACTTTAGTGTACTCTTATCTTTAATTACGTATAAATCAAGCCCCACCTCAACACAATTAAGCTTTTTTTGATGATCAAAAATTAAAGTTTGTCTACATTCATCTTACACAAATAAATAATTAGTACTAAACCAAAATAAATGACTAGGACAAAGTTGTACCTGGTCAATTTTGTGAATAAACTTTGTACACGTACCCTAACACTTGGATTAGCACAAAATAATCTCACATTAATTATTGTCACGGATTCTTACTTTCTAAATCATGCCACTTTAAACGAGACAAAAGTAAATAATATAAAGGTGCCATTGGGGGCAACTCACAAGATGAATTGATTCCTTTTCTTTTTCTTTTTTTTTTCATGCAATAAATTCGTAATTATTTGTTTGGTGGGAGACATACTACGTTTGAAATTTTATAACTTTTGTATTTTTTGGCATATTTTTAATTTCGCCATATCCCACATCAAATAGTTAATTATAATTACTAATAATGTTTAGAATAGAGCAATACTATTGGCATTTCATTTTATGTTATCAACACTTTTTTATCGTAAAAAAAAAAATTAATAACATAATTTTGTATCTAACATGATATGAAATGAAGTACATGTAAGGTTAAAGATGCCACAACAATGGAGATTGAAGATAAGTTGTACTTCAATTGAATTATCTAACATGCTGTGTGATCAAAGATTTGGATGTTCTTCATTTGAATTACCTAAAATGATACATATAGTATGATTTTATATATATATATATATATATGTGTGTGTGTGTGTGTGTGTGTGGCTCTAATTTCGAGACATTTGAATTTATCTTTGGAGATAGTCATGATTTGGTTTGGAACCGGCCAAGCAAATTGCAAAATTTTCTCAATCTTAACCATTTGGACTAACCTTCGGTGTGTCTAGTGTTTATTAATGATGCTACTTATACTATGTGTTTATTATTCTACTACTCATTTATTTATGCAAGAATGTATTAATATTTCGTTGATTTTAGAAGAAACTAAAAAAGACATTTTATTAGAAAATACTATTAAATCAATGGAATTAAAATGGCTAAACTATTATAGAGATATTCCATCTATTTATTTAGTTGCTTGTGTTTTTGATCCACGTTGTAAAATTGATGGTTTATATGATTGCTTGCAAGCTTATTATGAATATTTAGGATTAAATGATAATGTAGATATTACAAAAATAATTTCTTGTACTAGAGCCTTAGTAGTAAATGTATATGAAGAATTTTGTAAGACTTATAATGACACTCTCCCATCCTCTCAATCTAATAGTAGACAAAATGAGAATTTAGGCATTAAAATGAATAAAGAATTAGAGATTATCATGCATAGGCATAAAAAATATAAGGCGGGATTAGGAAGTAACTCTGAAATAGATAATTATCTAATAACACATTTTGAGTTTGATGATAGTGTAGAATTCAAAATACTAGATTGGTGGAAGGGGCATTCGAGCCAATACCCAATTCTTTCTATGATTGCAAAAAATGTTTTAGCAACTCCATGTTCGATAGTTGCCGTAGAACAAGCATTTAGCGTCGGAGGGCATATTTTAGATGAAAGGCGTTCAAGTATTAGTCCTGAATCATTGGAGGCTCAAGTTTGCGTTGATGATTGGACAAAAGCACAATATCGACAACAAGAGATAGATCGTGCAGAATTAGAGTTATTTGATGTAATGGAGACACCACTGATTGAGGTAAGTAGGGGATTACTATACGCTAAGAGAACTACATGGGCTTTGATTCCGGATGATATGTAGCCCTCTTTTTCCTTTCTTTTTATTCAAAATATAGTAATTTTAGATTTTTGATGATTTTGTTGTATAAAATTGTTTGTATTAAAATGAACTAAAACTGCAGTGAAATTAAAAAAAAAAAAATGCCCCCTATTTTTTTGGGAACCGCCCCCCCCGTTCTCTTAAAGGTTCGGTTCTTTTCTCTCATTTTAAACTATTTGGAGACAAAAGTTTCATAATAAAAAAAAAAAATAGAGAGAGGGATCAAATTGAGAGAACTTTTGAAAGTGTAGGGCGTAGGAAACATAAGTGCCATAATTTTGGCATTCTTGATAAAAGTTGATTAGTTTAAGAGAACAATAATGGTCCTTGTCGCCTGGTTTCCTTTCTAATCTTATAGTATATTGCCCATCATGAAAAGCTTTATTAAAAGAAGGAAAATTTTTTGAGAATGCTGCCTGCCAAAAGTAGAATATGAGCCATAATTTTTTAGTCTATATTAAAAATGAAAAAGGGTTTTTTTTTTTTTTTTTTGGCAAGAAACGAGGCGAATTAGTACGATTCTTGGAGATTAATAGAATAGAACTATATATATGTGTGTGTGTGGAAATTAAAGGTAAAATGTATCCCCTTCCTTGCCTATCTGTGAGAGTGACATTTTGGTATATGTTCAAAGTAGATATTTTGTAACATAATTATGGTTAATAATTAATTTGCCAGCGATCATCAGGGATTCTTAGAAATAATCTAGAAGGAATCAACTCCATCTCTACCTAATTATTTTGGCAAAATGTAAATAACAGCCATATGTTTTTGTCTAAATTCTAATAACATCATCAATCCCTGCCCTGTCTTGCAAGATTGAACACAAAGAAAATGATTGAGCGACAAAAATGTTTGGAACGTGGCAGCATTGCATGGAATTTTCTTTCCTGTGGGATCTGCAAAATCACTGCAGATATGTATATGAACTGTGTTTTGTCACTTTCCATATGAATTTGGCAATTGGCATCCACATGTTATGCAAATACAGGTTGTCCTTCATTTCTTCTTGTGAGCCTGAACCACTGATCTGAGATTTTATTTTATTGAGGATGAGGCATCTTCGTCATCATCAATTCATGGCCAACCCCAGAAGACGAGGAAACTTCCTCTAACCATTACTTCAAAGAAACCTCATCGTATTAAATGCAATACATAGGTAAGAATTGACAGATTGTGGATTTATCATCATACATCCATGGATTCATAGTTTTTTGTGTTGCTTGCCACAACTTTTTATTTACTTTTTTATGTATATATATATATATATATATATATATCGAGCGATTCATATAGAAGCGTGAATTTTGCAAAAATAGTATTTTTTTTAGTGACATAGTTGAAGAATAGCACATGCTAAAACTTTTTTTGCCAAAATAACAAGTTAACACAGTTTGACTATGTGAAAAAATTTAAATAACCCATTCTTCTGTATTTTTCATCGATCTAACATCCCATTCTTCAAAGTGTCATTCTTCTGTATTCTTTCTCGATTCAATATCGATCCAACACAATCCATAGTCGTTTGCATCAATGGCATATACACGAGAAGAACCAGCATTTTTAAGCAAAAAGACTGTCGCCATAGAGAAAAATTCGCAAAAATTGACGAAATACGATAATTTAAGATTTTGTTGAGTACACGTCGAGTACATGTCGAGCACATGGGTAATTCATGTGCTCGACATGTGCTTAATAATTTTCTCAAGTTTCCAAATTTTCTCTCCTTCATGTGCTCGACATGTGCTTAACAATTTTATCAAGCCTCCAAATTTTCTCTCTTTTGTCATTGTAATATCCAATTAAGGACACCAAGTGACGATGCATGAGATTGGACAACATCTCGATTTTAGTAAGAAACTCGTGGGCATCTTGACTGGAAAAAGGATTCAGTCGCTTAATTGCAACGGCGGTGCGGTTGGGGTTAATGTACCCTCTGTACATGTTGCCAAATCCTCTCGTCCTAATCACGAAACAAAAGTGGAATCGAAGTTGGTCGTGGTGGATTTAATTTCCTTCAGAGATAATCGTCTACAAAGATCGGACGGCATAGAAGATGGGCTACTTAACACACTTGTCTTGGTTGTCCTTGATTTTGGGGCACTATTTTGGTCAAAATCTTTCAATCCTCTCCGTCGTTGGCTAATCATAAAAACCAATATCAAAATTTTGGCGCCCCATTCCACCACTCCTCCGACAACAGTGAAGACTATCCCAATCCGGCCCTTCTCCTTCTTCCTCTCTTGTGACTTAGAATTTGGCTTGAGTTTGCCATCATTTGAAAGTTTGGTGAAATTAAAGAAAAGATTGAGATTTGGAAGTTTGAGAAAATTGTCGAGCACATGAATTATTCATGTACTCGATGTGTGTTCGACAAAACCTTAACTTATCGTACTTTATCTGTTTTTGCGATTTTTTCTACATGGCGGTAGCCTTTTTAATTGAAGCTGCCGATCCTCCTCATGTATGTGTCATTGATGCAGACGATTATGAATTGTGTTGAATCGATGTTGGATTGAGTAAGAATGCAGAAAAATGACACTTTGAAGAATGGGATATTCAATTGATGAAAAATGCATAAGAATGGGTTATTTAAGTATTTTCACATGGTCAAATTGCATTGATTTGTTATTTTGATAAAAAAAAAAATTAACAGGTGCTATTTTTTAACTATGCCACTAAAAAAAATTATTTTTGCAAATTTCCCTATGGAAGCAGCCAGGATAGAAAAGGTGATGACTGAATAATATAATCCCACTTGACCAAGTAAACCGTACGCTGAACGTGAAATTTTGCAAATTTGCAAGTCAACAGTCCTGGGCGACCCAGTCAGTTTGCGTGTACTCAGTCAAGGTCCAAAGTTTGGTAAGTCAAGGTCTGCGGATGAGAGGTTGCTTGGTCATGGTCCATAGGATTTTTCTTCCAATTTCCAAATGCAATCCATGGTCAGTCAAGGTCTGCGGATGAGAGGTTGCTTGGTCATGGTCCATAGGATTTTTCTTCCAATTTCCAAATGCAATCCATACGTACTAAATTAACTCTTGTACATCTTGCCTCAAATATTCTATAGTGTAAGAAAGAACTAACTTCAACGTCTGATCATTTTTGTATAGTATTAGTGATCCGATATAACCGGACTTTTATACTTTTGATTGAGTTTAGGTTGTATTTTATCAATTTACTATCATTTCAGTTAAAAAAAAAAAGAAAGACCTAACTAATTTATCAACAAGAAATACGGTAGCACTTATCTTGACGGGCATTATCAGTCGTTTTCATTTATTGTTTTTCTTCCAAAAGCAAATTTTTACGCGTTATCTGCATGTTCGTTGTTGAAAATATCACTTTTCATTCGACTTCCAAGTAATAAAAAATATTTTTTATTGTAAATTTTTAAGATGCCGATTATTGACTTTTTAAATTTAATTTTGATACTAATTATTCATGATGAACGTGATTAAACATGTACACTTACACTAATTATAAAAGAGTGATAATATTTGCAATGAATTTTTTTAATAAATTATCTCATATGGTGTAAATATGACTTCCAACAGGTGGAATTTATAGTGATTATTGTTTAGTACAAAAATTTACTTAAATGGTTCACCTTATATGCCATTGGTTATTAGTGATAAAAATGTTTTTCAATGTGTGAACTCTTATTTCATCTTATACGCCATTGGTTACTAATGATAAAGAAGTACTTCAATGTGTGAACTCTTATTTTTCTTTTGTTCCTTCGTACTCAATCAATGCTTTTCTAGATGTGAACTCTTATTTTTCTTTTGTTCGATCGTAATCAATCAATGTTAAGTGATGAAAACTCTCATTTTTTAAGTGAATCTCTTTCATTTCAATAAAAGAAGGTAATCCGATGTATTAAAACTTTTACACGTATTAGGTTTGACCAAAATAAAAAAATAAAAAAATCACTCATTAATATTCAATGTAGACAAGTATTATCGTTGTGTTAAAACTCTCATTCAATATCTTTTTGGCCATTTTGATCTTTTGGAACAACTCTTTGAATTTAAAGGAAGAAGGCAAGCCAGCCTATGTATGAACAAGGATTCATGTTATTCTATTGAAATAGAACAAGAAATGTAAGTACCTTGTGTCATAATTGAGAAATTTTATAGATCGTATCTTTAGCATTTTCTTATTTATTACCTGTATTTACTATTTAGGAAGAATACCGTTCCCCATTCTTACTAAGAAACTGAAAGAAACATCTCACAAGCAGAAGAAGGAGTGGAAAGTGAGGAAGAAGGGGGTGTAAAAATAGAAACAATTTCTGAAATGAAGGGGACGAAAATCAATACGTAAATAGAAGTGAGAGGAGAAGTTAGTAGTTGACCATGCAATGTTTTAGTAGATGGAATTTTAGACTGTTAATAATACTGGGTGAGGCAAATTCTATCAAGGAGGAAGCAATGACACATGACTTATAGTGGGCAAGGTAAATTTTTTCTAATTAGAAAGATTATATTATCTACTATGGTGAGGGATAGGTGTTGGTTAACTTTAGAACTTTTGAATAAGCAGTTAGAATATTTTATTTTGGAATTTATACCGATATGAAGCATTAAGGAGATCATTGGGTGCGTACGCATTGTGTTTTAAAATGTCATTTCACATTTTTTGAAATAGATATTATGAGATAAAAAACATATTAAAAAATATAAAATATGTTTTAAAACATCAATCCTTATTTTACTTGTGCTTCTTCTAAAATCAGCTTAGATTGAAGTAAAATGCACAAACCACGAAAGGGATGGGAAAACATAAACCATACACAAATAAAGCCAAACTCCCCCCATCCAAAATTACCAACCCCTGGAAAAAAAGTCAGTTAATGTCAGTTAATGTCGCAATTTTGCATGTTGTATTGAGCCCAAGAAAGTTGCAGGAACTATGCGTCTCTCAGGTCATGGAACGGCACCGATGACCTTCATTGGTGTTAGATTATGTAACATACTGAAAAGAATGTTTGGAGATCCTGGAGTAAATTTCTGGCCGAGTGGCCGACTGCATTTTCCAAGAGAACCCCGTTTTGCTCTCTCTCTCTCTTACCAGTTCTTGTCGTAATTAGTTTTTCTCTCCGTTTGTTCACTTTGATTAGGAGCATAATTTATAGGATCGATATTTTACACAGAATTGATTTAGCATAGTAAAATTAGATTAGTAAAATGAAATTGTAAAATTATAAAATTTTACAAAAAATAAGAAAATATAATTCTAAAAGAATTGATTAATTAATAAAAGAATTCATGTATTAAAAGAATTGTAATTTTTTTAAAAGAATTATTAATTAATATATAAATAGATATGTAAAAAATTCATGTATAGTTTATAATTAAATGATGTTATTTTAATTTTTATTTTTTATAACATTTTTTATAATTTTTTAATATTTCAGTTGTTATCACAGTCGAAGGATATTTATGTCTAATTTATTTATTTGTAATTAAAAGTTAATAAAAATATAATTAAACTAATTAAATTATTTATATAATGATAAATCTTAATTTTATTTAGATATAAATTTTTTTAAAGTAAATTTAATTATATTTTATTCACATAATAAGTTAGGATCTTAATTAGGATCGGGATCGTTTCACTAATGACATAATGACATAAAAGCATAGTAAGCTGAACGTGAAAATTTGCAAAATTACAAGTCAAGAGTCTTGGGCGATGTACTCAGTCGTGGTCCAAAGTTTGGTAAGTCAGGGTCTGCGAATGAGGGGAAAATTTCAAATATAGTACCTTTTGGTATGACATTTACAAATATAGCAGCTTCAAAATTTTCTTCACAAATATAGCAGGTCAATACTTTTGACCAAGCAAAAAGACTAAAAGGCCCTTTTATTCACCAAAAAAACAACTGAAACATCGTTCAAAACTTCTCCTTTTCATTTTTTCATTTTTCATTTTCTTGCTCATTCAATTATTCTTCATTGATTCAACATCTCGTTTATTTGAAGCTGCATCAAAGGCACGTACGCTAGGAGGATAGGCATTTTCAAGGAAAAAAATTACCGCCATAGAATAGCATTTTCTTCCTGTCATTTTTTCACTTCAAATTTCCTTACCCATTTAATTATTATTCATCGATTCAATATTTCATTCATTCAACCTTGCCTACGTTCAGATTGCTGATGTTGCTTTGAGCTTCGTTGGTTTTCTTCTTTGAACTGGGTTTGCATGGTGTTCGACATAAAATTTAACATTTTTATATCGAATTCTACATTTTTTTTTGTAGAATTCGACATAAAAATGTAGAATTTTACATAAAATGTCGAATTCTACATAAAATGTCTACTTCTACATTTTTATGTAGAATTCTACATTTTTTTTTGTAGAATTCGACATAAAAATATAGAATTCTACATAAAATGTCTAATTCTACGTAAAATGTTGAATTCTACATTTTTTTTTGTAGAATTCGAAATAAAAATGGCGAATTTTATGTCGAACACCATGCAAACCCAGTTCAAAGAAGAAAACCAACGAAACTCAAAGCAACATTAGCAATCCGAATGTAGGCAAGGTCAAATGAATGGAATATTGAATCGATGAATAATGATTAAATGGGCAAGGAAATTTGAAGTGAAAAAATGACGGGAAGAAAATGCAATTCTATGGTGGTAATTTTTTTCCTTGAAAATGCCTATCCTCCTAGCGTACGTGACTTTGATGCAGCTTTGAATAAACAAAATGTTGAATCAATGAAGAATGATTGAATGGGCAAGGAAATTCGAAGTGAAAAAATGAAAGGGAGAAGTCTTGAACGATGTTTCAGTTGTTTTTTTGGTGAATAAAAGGGCCTTTTAGTCTTTTCGCTTGGTCAAAAGCATTGACCTACTACATTTGTAAAGAAAATTCTGGAACTGCTATATTTGTAAAAGGTCAGGCCAAAAGTGTTATATTTGTAAATTTCCCGTTGATGAGAGGTTGCTTGGTCATGGTTCATAGCATTTTTCTTCCAAATGCAATCAATGCGTACTAAATTAACTCTTGTACATCTTGCCTCAAATATTTTTCTTTTCTTAACAAGAATTAGCAGTTGTTTTAACAAGAATTAGCACTTTTCTTAACAAGAATTAGCAGTTGTTTTCATCTTTTGTTTTTCTTCCAAAAGCAAGTTCTTACACGTTTACTTGCTTCTCCATTATTGAAAATATCACTTCTCATTCGACTTGCGTGTAATGTAAAATATTTTTTTATCGTGAACTTTTAAGATGTTGGTCATTGATTTTTATAATTTGATTCTGATACTAATTATTCACACTGAACGTGATTAAACATGTATACTAATTATAAATATGGTGTAATTTTTTTGATACTAATTATAAATACTAATTCTGATACTAAATATTTGCAGTGAAATTTTTTTGATAAATTATCTCATATGGTGTAAATATGACTTCCAACAGGTGGAATTTATAGTGATTATTGTTTAGCATAACAATTTACTTAAATGGTTCACCTTACACGCCATTGGTTATTAGTGATAAAAATGTTTTTCAATGTGTGAACTCTTATTTCACCTTATACGCCATTGGTTACTAATGATAAAGAAGTACTTCAATGTGTGAACTCGTATTTTTCTTTTGTTCCTTCGTAATCAATCAATGCCTTTCTACATGTGAACTCTTATTTTTTCCTGTTGTTCCATCGTAATCAATCAATGTTAAGTGATAAAAACTCTCATTTTTTAAGTGAATCTCTTTCATTTCAATAAAAGAAGGCAATCCGATAAATAAAAACTTTTACACATATAAAGTTTGACAAAAAAAAAAAAAAAAACTCTCATTAAAACTCAATGTAGGCAATTAATATCGTTGTGTTAAAACTCTCATTCAATCTCTTTTGCTTCGATAAAGTAAATAGCACTTGCGTATAAATTATATTTCAACATATATTTTTATATTTTTTTGAATAAATATTATAAAATAAAAAAATATATTAGAAAGTACAAAAATATATTTTAAAACATCAATCCTCATTTTTCTTGTGCTTCTTTCCTTAGCCATCCAAATGAAAAAGAAAAAAAATAATTATAAAATCACCTTAGAATGAAGCAAAATGCACAAACCACATAAGGGATGGGAAAACAGAAACCATACACAAATAAAGCCAAACTCCCCTTATCCAAAATTACCAACATCTGGAAAAAAAGAAAACCAAATTAAAACAATAAAAACACCAAAAAAGAAAAAAGGAAAAAAGAAAAGGGCAGAAAAAGAAAAACAAAAAACAAAGATGCTGCCTAAAGAATCGGGAGTGGCCAACAACTTCGATCTTCCCGAGGAAGTGTTGGAAGTACTGCCGCCGGATCCCTTTGAACAGCTGGATGTCGCGCGCAAAATCACCTCCATTGCTCTGTCGACACGTATCGCTTCCCTCGAATCAGAGGCGTCTGTTCTCCGTCGCACCCTCACCGAGAAGGACGCTATCATCGCCGACCTCCAGTCCCAGCTCGAGTCCTTCGACTCGTCCCTTTCCGACGCCTCCGATAAACTCGCCCGAGCCGACGAAGAAAAGGTCCGGACTCCGAAAACTGACCCGACCCAAATGATTTTCTTCAACCGTAGTGTTTAATTTAATTAATAATTTTTGTTTTTTCTTTTGGGTTGGGATTTGAAAATAGGAGAATCTGGTGAAAGAGAATGAGACGCTGTCGAATACAGTGAAGAAGCTGAACCGGGATGTCGCAAAGGTAGTAAATTTGAGGTGTTTTCCAGGTTAAAATGGTCAGTTGACTTATGGGTTTTTCATTTTTTTGGAAAGATACTTTGGTCTCGCTTGGAAATTTAAGTTGTGAAATTGTTAATTTTGGAATTATTTTTTTTTAATTTTCTAATTTAGTAGTAATTTAGTGGGGTGAGCTGAAATGAAGCTTTTGACTTTAGAAATGACGTATTCTCATTCACATTTCTCAATTTATATAGTTTTTAATTTTTTTATTTTTTTTGGTGGGATTGTTCTTGAATTCAAAAGTTGGTGGTGGTACTGGTGATGTATTTAGTTAGTGAATGGTAAGGAAAACAATAATGTGTTTACTTTAGTTATTCTTTAAGAATTTCGATGCTTCATGCAAAAATATTTGCTGAGAAATGGGTAATCTGCGGGGTATGGATTTTATTTTTATTTTTATTTTTAAAAATAATTATGTAAAAAGAAGAAAAATGAAGCATTGGGTTAAGAATTGTATAGTCATTCTATATGAAGGGGTAACAATGATGTTTAACCATTGGGCTGTATCTGATTCTCAATGTGAGTTTACAGTTTTTTAAAGTTGTATGTGGAAAAACTAACTAGCCCTTATTGTCTTTGTGTGTCATGGTACATAATTTCGATGTGTATTAGCACGCTTTTAGATGCTAAATTTGAAACAATACTTCAGAGAAGACAAATAGAGATTTTTGTTTTTGTGGAAGATTGTAGGAAATAGAAATTTTGTTTATGTGGAAGATTGAGTTGTCTTTGTTGTTTCCAATTGTTGCAGTTGGAAGCCTTTAGAAAGACACTCATGCGATCACTCCAGGATGATGAGGATCATTCTGTAAGTTGATGCATTTTACTACTCTCAAGGATTTAAAGTTCCTTAAACTTTTGTTTACATATGAACATTTACCTCTGGTTAATTTCCTATAGTGCATATGACTATTCTTGCAAAGCATTTGGAAATTGTTTGTCAGTTATCTTATCTGAGCTTTGGCAAAAATGTCACTCCTAGCTCAATTTTGAAGCTTCTAATGTAGTATCTTCTTGTGTTCAATATGGTAGGCCGGCGGTAATCAAGACCAAGCAAAAAGCTCAACAGGTATTTTATTTTATTTTATTTTTTTCCCTGGCCACTTGATTGATTAGCTCTGAACATATTTTCCTGAAAGGTTTCTTGCAAGTAATTAATGATTTTTAAACTTATTTCTATTGAGGTTTGAGGAGTTTCATGTAGATTATCAGCTTGTGTATGTTCTCCAACAGGCAGAATTAGAACATTCAAGTTACTTTTCTTTTCTGTGATATTGTTTCATCTTGACATCTTTCAGATTGTATTTAAGTACTTAAAGATATGTAGTAGGATTTGTACATATTTAGCTCTTTGATTAAAGCTCCATTTATTCTTTCAGAAGATGATGCATCCTTGCCACCTACAAGAACCCTTTCAATGCAGAGTCAATTCTCTGACTTTGGAAGCCCATATTTGGAGGATACTGATGCAGAAGGTGTGTTATTTGAACTTGGATTACCTATTATAACAATTTAACTACCATGAATTAAGTTCTTTCATTTACAAAATCAAAACTTTCAAAATGGGCAATATGAACATTTCAAGATAATTTACATGATTATTGTCAATATATAATGCCTGACAATTCTTTTTGGATTTTTAGCTGGGCCTCCCAGGAGCTCTTCCCTGGTAAAGGCTGACGTAAAAAACTCATTAACATATTTACCTCATGACAGCTCCAAGGCCTCGCATATCATCTGGACTGTTGCTAGCATCCCAATCTACCACACCTAAGCTTACTCCTCCTCTTTCCCCTCCCAGTCAATCAGCATCTGTGTCTCCAACAAGGACTCCCAAACCACTATCTCCAAGGAGGCATTCTATTTCAATTTCAAGTACAAGGGGCTTCTTTGAAGACCGACCTTCGTCGATGTCAAGCTTGGAAACAGGATCACAATCTGGTTAGTACTGCCTTTTTCCTCAAGTATTCTGTGTGAGTTGGAAAGAACCTAAGCAATTCACTATTTTCCGCAATAAAGGATATGCTAATGCTAGTATTCAACGACATATATGGTTTGCGAAGTGCTAACTTTGTAGTGTTCTACCTTTGACAGTGTCATGAAGATAGATTAAATAAGTTCAACTTGATGGATTATCTGTTGAATGGGAATAGTGGTTTTCAGCTTCACTGCCTTCTTTCAACTTAAATTAGGAACTTTGTTCGACAATTATCAATTTGAATTTCTTCTCTTAAAACCATGTTATCTTTGATACTCCAAAACTAAGGGTGCCTTGTTCTTCTATCTACTTTACACTTACCCATCTATTTCTGCCATTTTTATTGTTACTTTCCATGCTCTGATACAGGAAGAACTCGGGTTGATGGAAAAGAATTCTTTCGCCAAGTCAGGTATGGATGCTTATCCTGTAGTTTGGAGGTGAAACAATGCGTTCTCAGTGCGAGGACAGTCAGCAAGTCCTTTCAATACAGCATCAGATGATTTAGTAGCCATCTTTTTTTTCTTCTTGTTGCATCTCAAAAGATAGCTTATTTTCTGTTACCTATGTTTTATTAGGAGCCGATTGTCATATGAGCAGTTTGGCGCCTTTCTGGCAAATGTAAAGGAATTGAACTCCCACAAGCAAACAAAAGAGGTAGCATATTTTTTGCATCAGCTCATCTAGCTCTATTCCACCCTCTTTCCTTTTCTTTCCAGTACATTCTAACACCTCTTTACCTTTGGGAATCTCAGGAAACCCTGCGGAAAGCTGGTGAGATTTTTGGCCCAGAAAACAAAGATCTTTATGCTGTTTTTGAGGGATTGATTACACGTAATGTGCACTAAAAAAAGAATGAAATTGTATGTATGTAAAGTTTCTGAAGATGGGTTTCTGCCACACTGTAGCTTCATACTCATGAAACCTTGTTATAGAGTTTGAGTATACCTTTTGTGCCAGTCTGTGTAACATCATGTTCAGACTGAACAGAATGTACAAAAACTGTACCTTTTATGTTTATCATTACTAATTAGAGCAGCTCTTGAAAAATTATTCAGTCAAGCAGAAAGCTTGGACAGTGTATTTAAGTCACCTGACTGTTGCCATTGCCTATCCCGAAAAGCAATTATAAAATATTGAAGAGGGCTTAGTGCAATTGTAAATTTACCCCATTCTTAAATTATTCTGTAAATAGGAGGAATGGAAATATTAAACGAAAAGGAAACCAATAAATAGTATACTGAATTTTGATTAGAAATTTGGTTGGTAGTATGCTTGTAAAATTGTGGGCTATAAAATGGGATTGTGCCATTTTTGTACCTTGATGATCGTTACCGGTTTTTTAGTTAGTCCCACATTGTTAAATAGAAAGTACACACTTCATCATAGGCCATTCTTGAAAAGAGGAAATATCCTTGGGAATCCCTGTTCGAGCTGCCAACATTCTTTGGTTTTAAACTTTTAAACACTCAAAATTTTCATGCTTAAATTTTATTTTTACGTTTTCTTTACGTGTGTAAACCGAGTTTTAAAAAAACCCAAAAAAATATTGAAATTATAAAAGGCCGATTTTCCTGCATTCCTAATTGGTATGTCTCAAGAAAATCTCGTCTCAACACATTAACCACCGTTATTTTCTCTCTTTCTCTCTAGGAGTTGCGGAGACCCACATTTGCAAATCCCATTTTGGTTCTTGGAGCCGCAGGTTTTGCTGCCTCTGAGGAACCATGGAAACTTCCCCGGTGCATTCAGCTTCTTCAAGGTTATTCAACTTTTGTTTTGGATTTTGTGGGCTCTTGATGATTTAGCTTCTGGGCTATGATTTTTCTGTTTTGAGGGTACAATCTGTAAAATCCAGTTTATGCATGTTTGAGTTGTTTTCATGATTGTTCCTAGTAATCAAGCATGAGATCTTATGATCGGCATTGCATCTGGGATTTGAATGTTTACTTTAACTTGAATGAGATTTTGTTCTTACCAACAGTTTGCTGATGGAGAAATGCCTGCGAATATGTTGTTGATATGCACCTGGAAAATGAATGCCAATATCTATTTATTTCTGCATGATATCAATCTATATGCAAGATTTTAGTTTTGTTGGCATTAGGTTGTTTTGCGGATTATGCATGTCCGAATAGTTCATTTGCTCAGAGGAACAGAAGAAAAAATCCTAAAGAAATATTGAATGGATTATGCATGCCGAAGCACTTCATAGCATACATGTCCTTCAAAGATGTGTGCTTTATCTGATTGAATGACCATCCTTGCGTTGTGTCACTTTTTTCATTACAGCGTTTCCTCTCTCAGAAATTCAGGGGCATGCCTCTGTTTTCTCAGTTTTTTTCATCATCAATGTAGTTTCTATATTCTCACGTCTTTAGTAGTTTTGACTAAGTTTGTAATGGCTTAACCTTTTGCTGATTGGTTCCTTTAGCCTTGGTTATTTCACAATCGATCAGTTATTTAAATCAGTTGAAGTTAATTATCCCTTTTTATGTAACTTCTAAGATCTCTTTGATTGTGAAATTGAACATTGCTAGTGAGAATGTCTGCTATAGCTCAGAAGGAAATTCAGATGAGGATGTATTTCACGTTGGACAGAAGTTTCTATTCTCTCTTTCCTCCATTAGTCTATCAGCAGAAGGTAATCTCCAACTTTTTAATTGATTTTTTTCATGCATATGCGTTATGTTCATCCAAGAATAAACTTGATAGAAAAGTATTTAGACTTTGGTACTACTAATGTCTATTTTGATTTGGTAACTTCTGCAGCTATGCTTCCTTAGAATCCAAAAACCCATTATCCCACGATTAGTGACTTATATTTTTGCATTGTGTTCAGAGGTGGAGGGTTTGAATTTCAAGGACGGAAACAATGATGAGCTTGCTAGCAGAGAAGCTTCAAAGGATGAGCCTGAATCAGAAACAACAGTTTCAGAGGTCAGCACTTCAGATTCTCGATGTCAAATAGATGAAAAAGGTGATTCTCAATGGCGTGGGTTCCTTCGAAAACTTAAAAAGGGATCAACAATTTCCTTCCATCCAACCTTACCTTCCCTACCTTCCATCAAGAAGATCTCAAGAAAAAAAAGTAGGAATTCAACTCAAAGTTTGTCATCACTGCCTCCCACTTTAGATACTCAGCTGTGTAATTGCTTTGAGGCTTCTTGGAAGAATTTCACTCTCTCAGAGCTCCAAAATGCAACCAACAATTTCAGCCATGGTACAGTCCTTGAGATTCTCATTTTCAAAATTTTCAAAGCTTTTGAAATTAAATAAACAATTAAACATAAGGTCAGAACTTGAACAGAAAGATTACCGAGTGATTCATTTTAAACATTTATTAAGTTCTATCATCCAGCAAGTATGAGATACCATATCTGCAATTTTCTAAGTATGTATTTAACTCAGGTTTTTATTGTATTATTCAAAAGCTCATTTTTCATTTTCTCCATGGTATTTCTTTCCAAAGAGAATTTGATTGGCGAGGGAGGCTATTCTGAAGTTTACAAGGGACATATGCAAGATGGGAAACTAGTAGCAATTAAAAGGCTGAATAGAGGAAGCCCTGAGGAAATGACAGCAGACTACTTATCTGAGCTAGGAATCTTAGTACATGTCAACCATCCGAACATTGCTAGTGTAATTGGTTATGGGGTGGAAGGGGGATTGCACCTTGTCCTTCCTTTGTCCCCTCATGGAAGCCTGGCATCCCTGCTCTATGGTTTGCATTATATTTATTGCTCGCCAATGCTATTTTCCATTCTCATTGCACAATTACTTAAATCTCATTGGTTCTTTTGCACTCTTGTGTTTAAGGTGAGAAGGAGAAATTAACCTGGGTCCGTAGATACAATATTGCTGTAGGAACTGCATCTGGCCTTGGATATCTTCACGAAGGATGTCAAAGGAGAATCCTTCATAGAGATATTAAGGCCGCTAATATTCTGCTTACAGAAAATTTCGAACCTCAGGTACCTTTAGGAATAGAAAAACTCAACAAGAAATAAATGTTTTTTTGCTTGTAACTTTTTTTAACTGGATAACGAGCTAGTATTTACTGTAGAAGTCGTTTTCTGGACTATGGTGCTCAAGTTTTAGCCTGATGCAGATTTCAGATTTTGGGCTTGCAAAATGGCTCCCAGATCAGTGGACTCACCTGAATGTCTCACAGTTTGAAGGAACTTTCGGGTTCGTGAGAGATGAAACTTATCTGAATTCTGGTCATATCTTCAATTTTGTTGTTTCTACCTCTTAACCTTGTTCTTGTTATGACAGCTACCTTCCACCTGAGTTCTTCCTACACGGCACAGTAGATGAGAAAACAGACGTCTATGCATTTGGAGTACTATTGTTAGAGCTCATGACTGGACGTCCAGCTCTAGATGAGTCAAATAACAGTGTTGTGATGTGGGTATGTACACACTCCTTGATATCCTTTTGACCCGCACCAGTTAACAATTTAGTGACTTGCGTTTTTGGAAGAGCAGTGCACTGTTTGCTTATCAGAATTCTAGTAAACGAAGAGAAAAAGTTTAATTACTTTCTTGCAGGCTAAACCTTTTCTCCTAAGCAAAAACAACGAGGAACTGGTTGATCCATCCCTTGGTGGTGTTTATGATGCAGAACAGTTGAATCTTATGGTAATGGTTGTCTCTTTGTGCTTACAACAGTCTGCAGCTGACCGGCCTCCCATGAGCCAGGCATGTTTTCTTTGGCAAAATATTAATGGAATTTATGCATGCTATCTTGAGAGGAAAAATTCTATATTGAACTATTAAGTGCTTGGTGGAAGAATCTGAATCTGGGGCTCAGATGGAAAATTTTTACAGTACTACCTTTGCCTTTTCCAAAATACTTACCAATGAAAATTGATGCATGCAGTTGGTGAGGATGTTGAAGGGGGATGAAGGCATCTTGCAGAACAAGAAAAAGTTTCAGAAAAGGCCTGGCCTTAGGAGAACATATCCTTTGGAACTGTACACTATAGAAGAATCTCCAAAATGTGTAAATGATGCAGGGCAACAAAATGAGGTTGCTGTGGAGCAATGAAGCATTCTTCTTCTTGTAATTTTGCGGGTTGCTCTTTGAACAGGGTCTGTACATATGCGAGTTCAACAAACTGACTTATAGAAAAGAAAAGAGATTCGAGACTCTTAGGGGGCAACTTAAGGTTGCAGAATTCAGCATTAGGAATTTTATTGAAAAAACTGTACTCAATCAATGTTCCATTCCATGCAGCTTTTGATTACATTGTTGATTTCAATTGTCAGGTTCAGATGCCAAGTTTGTCGTGTCAACAAAATGACAGTAAATACTGCTTTATTTTGGTGGCTGGAAGCCATTTAGACAAAACATAGATTGATCCAAATTTATTACACTTTGAGAGGGAAGAACTATTAATTACTAGATATAAGATAGGGAATTATACAACTCCATCTATTTAACTTATTATTCGTTCTCAAGTCATTAAACTTCAACTAACTCGCAATATTATACAACTTTCGACATTTCAACATTAGATAAAGAGTGTCCACATTTTCAATATTAAATAAGAAGTTATAAAACCTGTATAAAGAGTTATAGAACTTTACTCAAGTCTAAGCGCAATATTAACATGTTCACGTGTAATTTTCCATGACAAAAAAGATAAAAAAAGCCCTTTATTCTTTATAAAATGTAATAACTTAGTGTAACATTAATATGTTTATAAGAGCACCCACAGGAGCCCCTTTTGGGGCTGGCCGTGGGTGGCCTGGGCCACGCCAACTCAACAAATGTGATGAGTTGGCGTTGCCTTTGCTTGCACCCATTTTTTTTCGTCCGGTTTTTCCGGACGATGCCACGGCTTATTTTTTCGTCAAAGCGACGGTTTATGTCAAAAGACGCAAACGGCGTGCTTGCACTGTGTCGGCCGACAACCGACAGCGCGCTGAGGCAGCGTAAATTTTTTCGCCACAAAAGACGCCGTTTTGCTTTTTTTTTTTCGCGCTTCAATGGGCAAACAAAAAAAGCAAATCAGCCATTGATTTGCAACAACCATTTCTACTATTTTTTTTAAAAAAAAATAAAAATCACCAATTAATAGGAAATATTTTTCTCTACAAATTGACATGCACTTTGACTATTTTTGGAGTTAAATATGATATTTTTATTTTTCATTAATTGTAATAAGCATTACATAAAGTATTTATTTTTATTTATTAAATTTATTATTACAATTTTTATTAATTTAGAATATATTTTTTATTTTAATTTTTGTGTAATGAAAAATTTATTTTCTATTAATTATTTTAAATATTTCATATTTAATTTATCGTATTTATTTTTATGTTTTAAGTCTATTATTAAATTTTAATTTTAATGTAATGAAAAAATTTCTATTAATTGTTTTAAGTATTTAATGTATGATAAATAACATTATAAGTTGTATTCTTAATGTGAAAAAAATTTAGCTTATTTATTCGAATGGTTTAAGTAAGTATATAACATAATTTTAATTTTAGTGTAATGAACATTTATTAAATTTTAATTTTAATGACGCACGTTTTTTTTAAGTATTTCATATTTAATTTATCATATTTATTTCATGTTTTTAGTGTATTAGTAAATTTTAATTTTAATGTAATGAAAAATTTTCGATTAAATATTTTTTAGTATTTAATATACGATAATTTTAATTTAATGTATAAGTTGCATTATTAATATAAAAGGAATTTGGTAATAGTTTGGAATATGGTGAAGGAGAGAGAATTAGTGGAGAGAGCTGATGTGGCTGTGGAGTTGACGTGGAACTGATGTGGCAAAAAAGGCCATGGCTTGGGCCAGGGGCTCCTGTGGATGCCCTAATAAGAAACCAACTAAGTTAAATATGTTTATGACTTGAAATATGCATGTTTAACCTAACGGAATCAATCGGACAATATTAATTTACTGTAACTATCTCGATTATTTAATTTTAGTTTAGTTATTTTCATAAATCTTAATGCTATTATTAATTTACTATGGAACGCTATCGTGCCTAATCAATTAATGATAAGTTTTGATACGGGTGTTGTACTTGGTCAATTACATTAGAAAAATAAAAATTTATTACGGCTATCCTAATAGATTTCAAATTAAATATTTGAATTTGTAAAATAATTTTTTTAACCTATAATCAGTGATATAATTGAATGAGATCAACTCTTGTATCGAAAGTTTAGTAATTTTTTTTTCTAATTTTCTGTTTGGATATTTATTTAATCACTTGTTAGAATTTTGTCAAGTGGCTATTTTTATGGGAAAAAAAACTCCTTTTCTAGTTTATATATATATTTTTAATTTATTGTTTAAAGGTTAAAACTTTACTTCGATTTCCTTGGATTCGACTTGATTTGTTACTGTTGCAAATTTAATTTATAATTACTCAAAAAATAATAATTAATTTTACAAATTTCGACAAATCCGTCTGTGTTCCAACTCAATTATGGACTTTATTCCTTCAACTCAGCTCCCCTTTATCTATCCAATTTATCCTACTTGTTCAGCTGGTTTTCGGAAGCCGTTCATATCATTGTGAATATTAAATTTTAAGGCTCAAATATTGAACCCGAAGAGTCACCAATTTGTTGGTCTAACTTCAAATTAGGAGCATAAAAAAAATCGCTTACACAGCTTGCACAATTATTTGGTCTAATCAAATTCCTGAATCCGCACCAAATGAAGAAAACCTGGCCTGTATTTTAATAAGAAAGACAAAGACCAGCTATGGCCCGACTTTTTCAGTATGACATTCTAGTTCTGAGCAAATTGCTATTAGCTACAAGCAACCACCCCCATCTCCCCAAAAAAATAAAAAAAAAAATAAAAAATAAAAAGAAAATGTCCTTTTCCACCACCCACGCCTAGTTTGTTTCTATTCGGGCCGGCGATGGGAGTGCTGATCAAGTGTCCAATTGATGAGATGGTAAACGGTAGAAAGTCAGTAAGTAGAAGGTCAATCATGGAGAAGACCTGGCCGTGGCTTGTTGGATGAGAAATCAAGTCCACTCATGAATCACTCCCAAATATATATAATTATTTTGATCTTTTGGCACAGAAAATGGAGGATATCTTACAATAGAAGTGACAATAAGCCATCATCAAGTATCAAATAACTTTCAGTGTAACATTAGGTCATTGAGGAATTCATGTATGGATCTTCATAGCTCTTCCTTATTAGAACTTCATGTAAATAGTTTAGCTACTGCAAGATAGTGTTATAATTTCATCCGCTCCTAGTCCACTCATGTATGTATCATTTGGCAGTATGCAATAGAGTTTGCAGAAGAGGATCCAAAGACGTACGTTTCTTTGTATTTTCCACCCAATTGTCTCAAATGTTCATACATAAATCTTTGAAGCTCAGTTGCATGTGAATAGATATAGACTGGCTCGTACTCCTTTTCATTGATTGGATTGAGCTTTGATAGTTTGCCTAGAGAAACATAATGCCAAGAATCCTAGAGTAACATACGGCGGTGCATTCTCCTCTTTTACCAATCCAGGTCTCCTAAATAAATTTCTAAATGTGCATTTGCAACCCCTTGTTACACATATGCGTTGCTATTAACACATAAACAAACATATACTTTTTTCATCCCAAAAAAAAAGTCCACTTTGATTAATATATAATTTTTTATTAATTATTAAATATAACTTATTTACTGAACTAATAAATGTATAATTTTATATTTATATTTATATTTATATTTTTTTATTTTGTGTCTAAGTAATTATTATTATTAAGGATATTTTAGTTTAAAAATGAACTCTTTTTTTTGAATAAAAAAAAGTTTTTATTTTTTTTTGAGACGGAAGGAATATTTCTTTTAAATAAATATCAGAGTTCTCATATTCTCTTTTTTTTAGACATAAGAGATATTTCCATATTCACTGATATTATGTGACTTGTTTATATTACGCACTTTTATTACTGGTATGTGAAATCTACAAGCATAGCCCACAAGCCCAGGAGGTATCCCCACATCAGAGTTCACATATTCACCTACTCCATTTTATTGACATGGTCTTCGTTTGGAAGATGACTGAAATTTTTTATTTTCTTGAAAATTCCCTACAAAGTAGGGACATTCAAGAACCATAATTAGAATGCCAAAACTTCAGTGGAGCATTGGGAAACTGGAGTCGAACAGAACCCAATAAGAAAGCTTGCATTGTTTTTTTTTCTCTCTCAAATCCACAGCACAAATCTAACCTTGACTTGCTTACTGATGAATTTAAAAATATTAGCATAAATTATCAGATTTATACTTACTTATTAGGGTATATAATATTAAATAGCACACAAAAGATAGCAATAAATCCAATGCGAACTTAATGCCCATTACATTTTTAAAGAATAAATGAGAAATATTTCACATGAATATTCATTTCAATAATATTTGTAATCTTAACCGAAATAGGTTGGGAAAATGAATAGAGAAACATAGCTAATAGATTAGACTGTTCATTTTTGTAAATTTATCATTTATTATACTTAAGCTAATTAATTAATCAATTAAGATTGAAATCTTTGACTCTTTTGAGAATAAAAAATTAAATGTTTTTATAAAATCAAAATTGCCATTATGCACAAAAATCAAAAGTACATGAAATCAAGGATAAATAATATTTCTTAGCTTTTCTCATTTTATATTGAAATGCTGTTGTTGTTAAAAAATAATATTAACATGAAATGATTATCATTCAACAAAATTTACTTTAAAAAGTCAGAAATTTTTTTCTACTCTTTTCATGTTGGCATGTGCAATTTCATTTTTACCAAAAAAAATTAAAACTTAAATTATTTATTACTAGTTCCTAAACATCCCGTTAAATTCTTGTGTTCTAACTTTAAATCTCTAGTCCAATGTTTTTGTCTCAATTAGGATTTTTTCAAAGATGTAAGCATATTGGTTGTGGACATTCATAATTCCTCTTCAATAAGCCTTCAAAAGGAAAAAAATTACAAGATTTAAATATATTCTTCTAAATTAGCAGGATATTCAATTTTTTTTAAAAAAAATTTATATCAAAGATATAGAATTTTTTTTTTTAGGTTTTTCAATTTAATCAAAAGACAAATATATGTTGGTATTATTGATATTTTTTTATTCAAAACATAGCCCACTATAAGTGATATTTCAATGTTGATCAAAGTATCACCACAAAATAAGTGATACTTTAATGTTTATCAAAGCATATCTTAATTAGAAAATGAAATTATCCTTTTTGCTCTTTTAATATATTAAGTGATACTTTTAACATAAATAGTTAAAGAGTAATGTAAAATAAAATAAATTAAAACACCATAAAAGATGTAAAGAGTTGTTAAAGAGAGTTATGAATCAAATAGTACATGAATTAAAAGCATAATTAAAGATGGGGTTATCCAGCAAAGATTTTTGACAAACTTAACCAAAGCAAACACATTACACACAAAGTACTTAAATTATTAGTACTATGCTTCAATAGTTGACACTATTGATGGAAACAATATCAGCAGGGCAGGCATTCCCAGGGACCCCATCGACCAAATGTTCACTGTCGGAGTCTCCAATGTAGCTGCAAATGGGAAAAAAAAAAAGAAAAAAGAAATTGTATGTAAATGAAGAAAACTGGGTAGAGAAAGCGTATGGAATGCATCATAACAGTCAGAGATACCCCAGATCAAACAGTACTAGAAAATTATATTAACTGTGGCTAATTGAATGTCCGAAATTATAGAATTACAAAAATATTAATACACTAATAGTTCATTTTTAAAATGAACCATAAGTTAGAAAATATATAATTACATATTAATATTTATCATTAACGTAACTTTAAAAAATTCTCAACAAAAATCATTATATTCAAACAGCCAATGAGACCAAGTAATCGTAATTTACATAAATTTTTCTATATTTGAAATTTAACTAAAATTTGATTTTATTACTGACGTAACTAAATAAAAGATTACTGAAGTAACTAAGTAATGTAATAGTTTAGTCACTATTATTGGAAATGTAAACAAGAATATTACTTGTTATAGAATATAAAGTATAGTCACCTATTTTTTTTCTTTTTCAAAATGTTTATGTAATTAACCAAGAAGAAACAGTTGAAATTGAGCAATATCTCTTTTCTAAAATTTTTCCTTTTCCAATTGTGCTAAATTAATAATCACCTTCTTCTTCAATCAAGCTTTTTCACTTATTCTCTCAACTTTTTAATTTTTTTTAAAGAAGAAAAGAAAAGGAAAATTCTCTAATGTTAGTTCTGGGGTTCTTAAAATTTAGACCAGTTGAAGGAAATTTAAAAAAAAAAAAAGTTTGAAACTTAGCGTGTTTAACAAAAGAAAAAAAATTAATTAGTGATAAAAAAAGAAAGAATGAGTTTGGGCAATGAATGGAGTACCCATACAATTTGCTCCTCGCTTGTTAAAATATTGTTTTTGTCAAAATTAATGTGGTAAAAGTTAATTTAATTCTAAAACATTTACTCCTATAAATATTGGCACCGAATCTGACTATAGTACTGCACACGGACAAGCTACTAAATAGGAATTTAAACAAGAAGATGACAATTAGGATCAATACCTGATTTCTTCTGAAATCACAATGGAAATTTTCTTATGCAATCACAATGGAGGGAACATGACAAACTTTGTGGAAATCTTCCCCCTCTTCACCCTCTGGAGTTTTCCTAATCCTCTCATCGAAGCTTTTTGGCATGCGCCTTATCTCCAATTCTTTGAGTTTTGTCACAAATCCCAAACCATCTGGAATCTTCTCTAAATTAAAACAACTTACAATTTTAAGACAAGAAAGATTGGGCAAGGCTCCACTTTCCACCCTCCATTCCCTCAACTGTGTCAACCCGTCCAGTAAAAGAAATCTAAGTTGAGGAAACCCAGTGCTAGAGCAAATTATCTCTTCTCCAACAAAGGCTTTCCACCTCAACCAAAGACTTTGTAAACTGGGCAGCTTTTCTAGTGTTCCCATCAAGTTTATTTCAATCAAAGATCCATTGAGTTCCAATTCAACCAAGTTTTGGAAGAAGTGGGTTTTGTACCCTGGCAACACTATTAAAGGACCTTTCAGAGACAAGTGCCACAGATTGCTGCCAAACAACTTCTCTACAAGAGACAACCACTTTTCTGAGCTAAGAAACTCCACGTGCATTTCAAGCCACACACTTGCCTCCTTTAAGCGCTGTGAATCTGAGATAAAATTGATGATTTCTTCACATTCATTCTTCTTCGATATTTCCGATGTTTTTAGCACTTGGAGGTTACTCAATTCGAGCAAATCTTTAATTTCACACAATCTAGGATCCAAGTTTTCTAATATCTCAAGCTTACTCAAGCCAAGCAAGCGGAGTTTTCTACAGATTCTTGGACGAGGAGGCAAATTAGTGGGAAGATACAGATGCCTTAAATTTTTCATCTTCCACAGAACATTCCGTATTAACAATATCACTAAACAACGTAAATCAAGGGTTTCCAAATGTTCCAAGTTGCCTAAGGATGAAGGCAGCATAAAAAAGGAGTCGTCTTTGAGACAAACATATCGCAAGTGGATAAGGTCACCGATTTCTAACTTGAATAGTTGGATAAGTGTGCGAATGGCATCATAGAGCTTATCTTCACCATCTTCACCACCTTCACCACCAGGCATCATCCCTTTAACAGTCAAAGCTCTAAGCATCTTGAAATTGTTAAATTTTGTACTTGCCATATGTCCATCATAAACACCTCCACCAAGCCTATGAAATGTGAGGGACCGAACATGCTTAATCATTTCTCTCTTTGGAGGAACGTACTTAGATACATCTTCATTCAAAAATATGGCCATTCTGTGACATTTGCTCCTTGAACAATTAGAATCCACTATCTTTGGATTGTTTTCTTCTCGATAATCAACGATCTCTATAAAATTTTCATTCCTTGCCTTGGCCAAGCACATATCTCTCATAAGGTCATGAAGTCTACATGATTGGAATTTTCGAAGTGTGGGTCCCTCTTTCAAACTCACCTGAATCATGCAACGCATTACTAACTCACACAAGTAACGTTCCGCCACATCCATCATTGATTCATCTCCAATTCGATCTTCTTCAGAAACCATTCCTTCAGCCATCCACAATTGATACAATGTCTCTGTTTCGATGTCGTAATCTTCGGGATATATGCTTAAATAGAGAAAACAGGGCTTCAATTGGTATGGCAAGTCACGGTAACTCAAAGCTAATATCCTCTGAAATTCTCCTTCTCGTCCAATGTTTTCACCCTTTGCAAGATATGATTTGATGTTTTGGTGGACGAATTTCCACTCATTTAACTCGTGCTTTGTTGCCAGAATTCCTCCCACAACAACCACTGCTAATGGAAGTCCCCCGCAACATTTGACCACTTCTTTCCCTAACTCCTCAAATCTATGGATATCATCCAAGTCTACGTATGAATGAATGACACATGATTATGATGAAATTTTGACACATGCAGTGAATAAACTGAGGAATTTATTTATTTATTATTATTATTATTATTATTATTGGTCTCCTATCACTCACATGATTAAGAACATAAGAAATCAAGGCATGAAATTGAAAACTTTCTTGCTGGTGCAAGTTCATAGGTATTGAGGATGCAAATTAAGGAAGTATCAAATTTTAAGCACGAATGTCCTGGACCTTTATAATTACCACAATCCAATATATCAAAGGTGGTTTTCATCTGTTTAGAAGGTTTAAGAATGATTTGAGTGATAAGAGGATAGTTTCTAAATTTCAATAAGAGAAGATATGGAAGCACTAATACAATCAATCAATCAATCAACTATGAATCCATTGTTCAACAAATCTTAAATTAAACACATCCTAAATGAGTTTAAATTGTGGCTTTTTTTTTCATTACTCACTAAATTTTTCTCGTTCATGCTAATTGTCCTTAGATAAACAAATCGCCCTATCTAGATCCTCTGTTACTTATTTTACTCTAAAACTAAATCTCCAATTCCATTAAGAGTGGAATGCACATGGGAAAAGTAAACAGCAATAAAAAAAAATAAATGCTAACGATAGAATTCAAATGTAACATTGAACTAAAAACTCATACCATGATCATTGCTGTGTCGTCCCCTTAAGGCTTTCTTCTGAAGTAGCTCCCAACTTTCATCATGGCTTAGAAGTCGAGGTTCATGGTGGAAACCGTCTGGCCTTATGTGGATCGCCACATTTTTATTCCGAGTGGTAAGCAATATTTTGCTTACTGGTCTCTCTGTTGTTGGGAATGCATTTCTAATACATTCCCAGGCATCCGCTGACCAAATATCATCAAGAACTATCAAACATCTTTTGCTCTGCTGAATCTCATAGAGATGTCGGACCAGCTGATCCTCTGTCCATTGTTTCAAAATTTGTTCACCATTCTCAGGAATTATTTTTACCAATATTCCCTGTAAGACATCTTTGGTTTGCCACTGTTGTGATATGCAAACCCAGGCAAAAGCATCAAAATGTTGCCTCACATTTGGGTGGTTGTATATTTTTCTAGCAATTGTGGTCTTTCCTATACCCCCCATTCCAGAAATGGAGACAACACTATGGGGACTTACCTCATGTTCATTGGTCAAATGCTGCACCAGCAACTTGACATCATCCTCCAATCCAACAAAATCCTCCTCCTCAACATGAGAATAAGTGCGCCTCATCAACTGTTGTTGCCTTGAACTTGGACTTTCCCTCTCCATTCTATTTCTGATCCCATATTCATGAAAACTTCTGGTAAGATCAGAGATTCTGCTATGAAGATTTTGGATCTCTGATCCTACTCTGTGACGCATGTAGCATTCACTCAGGGTACAAGAGTATCTTTTCAAGAAATTAGCAATGCCTTTTCCTCCTGGATGCAACTTTGAAGGCAAAGGCTTCTAGTGCATCTTCAGCATCATAAGCAACAATTTTGCTTTGAGAGATCCACTCCCGAATGAGCGCACCCTCATCTTGTCTCGAATCAGCATCTCTTAACAGCGACAGCATTAGGCTCATCTTTGATTGAAGCTGCTCAGCTTGATCACTCACACCTACTAAAGATTGGGCTTCTTCTATCAACAATTTGGTGATATTTTTGAAAGAAAAGATACTACAGGCTCTGCTAATTCCGCCATTAATTAGAACTGTAGAATGGTATAGTTTCTCAAGCGGTGAAAGAATGAGCAAACTCAAATATTTATTTGTATTAGACACATATAGCAGCAACTGGGACACTCAATGATCATTCTTTACAGTTGAAACTCGCAGGTTTTTTATTTTATTTTTTAAAATTTACCTCACTTTATTCCAACTCAATTATTTAACTTTCTTCGTTCAATTCTGCTTCTGTTCAAACTTGGTGTGCCGATAACAGATCTGGGGAAGGCTTGTGTGGTTCAGGATGATGTGGGTCCAGCCGAGGAATCAATTAAAGTCAATGATGTAGATTGATCTGAGAAGATTTTTTGTTTGTGCATGTAAAATAAAGTTACTGTCACAAAATACATTCTCTTATTGTTTTCAAGTAATAGTCAAAAAGTTTTCCCCAAGTTTATTAACTCTTGAATTCAACATAAGGCATTCAAAAAAAAAAAAACATTCACTAATGGGACACAATTCGTACACATACATAAAATTACCAATTTGTTGGTCTATCTCCAAATTGGGAGCACTTAAAAAAATTGCGAATACAGCTTGCACCAAAATGCTTTGTAGAAAAAAATTATATCTTTAGGAAATTTAAGTTATTTCAATGGCATAAATAATAAAATTTTTAAAAATTATGTCCTTTTTAATAATTCATTTTTTCCTTGTCCCTTAAAAAAAATTATTTTTTATTTATTTTAACTTAATTAACAAAGGTACATTATATTTTCCTTTTTTGAGATTTTGTAATATTACTAAACAAACTAGCAAATAATTTGACAAAATTATCAAAAATCCTTTAATTAGCAGAATATTTAACACATAATATTCTTCCTATAATGGACGTTCAAAATAAATAAATTTAATGGTTAAACTACCACCTGACGATAGAATTCAAAAAAAGGAAGGTAAAAAAAAAATCCCTCTTCCTTTTCTTCACCACTATGGCATCTGTGCAAATCCTTCCACTCCACTAGTGCCTTTTCTTTTCGTTAGATAATGGGTAATGATATCACTTTATTTTTATCGTAAAAAATAAAATTATTAATACAATTTCATACTTTTAACTATAGATAAAAGTACCAAGAACAATAAATAAAATACCAATATCATCAATTTTAGATTATTATCTTTTTTTTTTTTTTTTTTTTGGGTCCCTTGCAAGTAATCACATACTTTTCTTCAAAAGTTTAGCGACAACCCCTTATCCATTACCCCTAAGCTGGCATTCCCACCCATTTTCCGCAAGATTCAATATATTTGATTGATTTTCGATATTTAAAATTTTCAATTCATATATATTTCAAAATTTGGCAATTTAATTTTGGATCGTTCTTCATTAAACCTGCCAAACCCATACATCATGTTCTTCAAACGTTATCACATGAAATTGAAAGATTTTTTAAATATTCCTACATCTAGCTAGTTATGGCATCCAAAAAAAAATATTTCAATTTCATGTGATTTTGGTGGAAAATTAGATCCATTGATTGGGTTGATTTTATCCAAAGAACTAAGTAAAATCAAATTATTATATCTAAGATTAAGTTGAAATTATTCTAATATCAAGGACTAAATGAAATTTAAACATAATTTACTTCAAATACCTTGTATACATACATAATGTAAAAGATATTAAAGTTATTATCTCCTGACCATTTTATCCACTACTTGTTGGCTTTATGAAAATAATTTAAGTGAATATATTCTTAACATTTTATAAAGTAATAAATATTAATAGATTAAGCACTTGTTGTAGCAAATATGAACAAAAAAATTTTAACTTTCAATTGTTGAATCTCATTAACCTCAGAGACATATACAATTTCCATTCAATTTATTTTAGACAATACATAAAAAAAATACAAATATGCTTTATTATTAACACACAATAAATAAATGCATATTTCTACGCACAATCTGTTGAGATTGTTTCTACATATATAAAATCCAGTTGTCTTATAGAGATAGTCAAATACATGGTTTTTTTTTTTGTCAAAAATATTAACTTCAGAAACTCCATATCTCGCACATTTTATTTTTGAAATTTGTTGAGAAGGGAATTTAAACGTAATATAAAGTTCTATTGTCATAATACTAATTTACTTGAATTTGAATAATGACATAATAGGGCCAAAAGTTTCTTCCTTTGTATTATATTTTTCTAAAAAAAGAGTTCACTTTTAATTGATTATAATTCTTTTTAATTATAAAATAAAACTCATTTAATTTATATTGAATATATAATTTTAAAGTTTTATTTTTACTTTTTAATATTAGAATTATTATTATTATTATTATTATTATTAAGGATAATATAAAAATATAATTTTATTTTCTTTAAAAGTAAACTTTTTTAGATAAAAAAAATTTGAAAAATAAACTTTTTTCTTCCTGAGACATAAGGAGTAATAGTCATATCTAAATTCGCATGTAGGAAGTTGTTTGTTCAAATATTGTAGGTTAACTTTTGTATCCCCATCACAAAGCATTACCAACTTGCTTGAAATTACTCTTTCTTATTGCTTCTTGTGGACCTGTATTTTAATAAGAAAGATAAACATTAATTAACACTTTCTCTATTTCAAAAAGTAGTCTATTTTATTTTAAATATAACATTTTGTTAATGGTTAGCTATGACACATTTAATGTATCATTCAATGCATCATTTTATATTTATGTTTTTACTTTTTTTTTTAATTATTAATATATATAATTAGTATTAGTAAAAATAATTTAAAATTTTGATTTAAAAGTTAGACTCTTTTTTTTAGAGTAACAAACGTTTTAAAAGTGATTTTTTTTTTTTTTTTGGATAAGAAAGAGGCTAGCTAAAACATGACTTTTTCAGTATGGCTTTTTTAGCATGACTTTTCTGGTATGGAATTAAAACAAATAGCTATATGTGTGATAGTCAATAGCCATACATTTGACAAAGATCCAAGTATACCATGAAAAACCAAACACATTAATATCAGATATCATTTTGGTTGATAGATTTTGTGTCAAGGGTTCAATTTTTTAGAGAATGTTGGGATTGTTTATAATCCATTGATTGAATTCAAGCATTGATTGGATTTAGACAAGGTATGTAGTTTGAGGTAAAAACCCATCGTGAAGTGTGAAAATGTTGTGATGGGAAAGAAACCAAAACAGAGATTTGTTAAGAATTATTAAAGGTTTCCAAATTAGAATGAGAGGAGAGAAATTTTCTTAATGTCCTAATTTGGTAGTTACCTAATTGTATTAAGAATTGGATGCTGACATTTAGAAAATCTTACCTTGTAACTTTTAAAGGTTTTCTCTCAAATGATAGAGATTTGAAAGAGAGTTTTAGAGGGTTTGAAGAGATATTTTTACATTGAAAATGTATAATGCAAAATTGGTAAGAGGTGGATTGTTTTTAAGGGTTTGGGATTGATGCATATTAAAAAAAAATCTTATAATTTCTAAAGTTATCAATAATACTATCGTCATTTTTATTGTAAATGCAGGCTTAATTTACTGAATTGAATCATAATTTTAAATTTTAAATTTATTTCTTTTTCTTGCTTGTCTATTTTTGAATTCAGAATATAAATTACTTATCCTTTCCATGTACAACAAGCTCTGCAATTCGGCCATTTAATTGGATGGTATAGTATAAAGGCAACGGCAACGAGATCTAAATCCTTTGCATTTGCATAGTAGGAGAGAATGATGATAAGTTCAGTGTTCTAACTTTCTTTATGAAATAATTTCAGCTTTTCCAAATGGTGTTTCTTTTTCTTTGCTTTTCCTTTTGACTTCCACGGCCATGTCGTCCTTTTTAATTTGGCCTCGCCACTACCACAGGGCCTTTGCGAAAGATTTTTTCATTTGTGGTCATAAAATGTAGCACCATTCTGAATGAAATTCATTGATAAAGGTGATGGAAACAGGATCTCTCAGCTATCAATTAATCCGTTGTTAAGATAATGGAAGATGCGTGTCTTGATGTGTCCATTTGGTTAAAGATTCCAATCTCGAAGAATAATTGAGAACTAGTGATATGAATTCAACCAGCATTAAAGAGACTTCGAGCCTGAAGCATGATGATAGTAACGTGAGCGGGAAAAGACGAGAAGAGGAATGTTCGAAGAGCAAGGTCTTGGATCCACTTCAAGGTCTTGGTGGACCAATGACAAGGGCTAGAACAAAGAAAATGAAGGAAGCCTTGAATGGACTCATCCAAACGGCCCAAAAGGATGGAGAGAAGACCAAGATTGACAAGACCATATTTATTAATGTACTAAGTGTAATTGGGTCTTGTTAATTAGACTTTGGAGCCAAATTCCAAGTTGTAACCATAATGGGTTTGGCTTGACTACTATTTTTCTTAGAACCTTAAGATCATTGGGTTTAGTTTTAATTATATGGTAATTAGAGTCATATAGCCCAAGAATCATGTAACCCTTAGAGCCCATTTGGAAACCCTAGCTTGTGAAACCCTAATTTGTGAAACCCTAGCTTGTACTCCATAAGGAGCCGTCGGCCATCTTGAGGGGGCAGATTTTGATGAATGAAAATTTGGTTCTTGACATTACATGCTTGAGAGAATTTGCTCTCTAGTTCTGTAATTACTTGCAAATTACACAAATTCGGAATTTGTGTGTTTGTTTCTTGATTTTCCTAGATTTGTTCCCTAGGAAATTCGGGTATTCTTCCATCAATTGATTCCAAGGTTTTTAGGTACAGGTTATCTAGGGGTTGAGGAGCTATTCCACCTTCAAGGAACATACCATCTCCAAGGAAAGATTTCAGTTGGGTTGATCCAAGGGGTAGAACGCGTGTGGTGAGTTTTTGGAACAAATTATCCAAGGGTTCACGCCAGTTTTTGGTATCAGAGCAGTCTTGGTTCCCAAGCTGTTCATATCTTTTCTTTTACCGAACAAAAACAAAATCATCATCATTGGTATGTTCTTTATCTCCTCAATCTTCTTGTTGTTTTGAATATCATCATCATTGGTATGTTCTTGTATTGATGAAGCAAATTCTGTTCTTGTATTGATGTGTTGGTTTCGGCTTCTTCCATCTTAGACAAATCCGTACCTTTGCTTATTCAATTGTTGTTTATGCCTTGCTGAAATTCTGTTCTTATTCATGTGTTGGTTTCGACTTTCTTGATAAATCCGTATCTTTGCTCTCTTGATAAATCCATACCCTTGCGGCCTTACTTCTGTTATTTCCATATATTATTGCTGTTTATGCCTTGCTGAAATTGGAAAAAAAAAAAAAGAAGAAGAAGAAGAAAAGAAAAAAAAAAAAAGGAAGAAAAAGAGAATTGCTGGAATTTTTTTTGGGGACTTGAGTAGAAAACTTCCGGCGGACAGTAGGTGGTCTTAGCGTCATTTTTTGACCCCCAAAGTCCCAACGGACGGCCTTTGGCCGTCTGCTTGTAGATCTCTCGGAGAGCTTCGATTTGAGTAGTTACGGAGCAAAATCCGACATCGGAGTAGAAAGTTATGACCTTTTGAAGTTACCATGCCAAAAATCCTTTTCTGATTTCGGAAAAAAAAAACAGATTTGCCTTCCGATTGAACTTTGGGTTGTTTCCAGTTTGTGAATAGCCTTCTACTTATCCAAATACATCCCTTCTACCATAGTTTGAACCCAGAAACGTCCTTGACCAATTCCAGAATTTGGAAGGGCTGAGACCGACTACTAATATGCAAGTTACTTTGTCCAAATTTCTATTCTTCAAGTGTCTTGAATTGTGATCCGAAAATTCTTGAATTGTGATCCGAAAATTCTGAAATTTTGTGTGGTTCACTGATTTTTCGTGTAGGTTCTGATTTTGCATTCAGTTTGTCCAAATTCCTTACCAAAAAAAAAATCGAATTCTTGTGTTTTTGGTACTGTTTTCATTGAATTCCTTATATTCATTCTAATCTCATTGTCCACTTGCATTACCTTGTTGTAAATTCCTTTGTGTAAAATTGAGTTGTGGTCAGAAAATTCTGAAATTTTGTGTGTCTCACTGATTTTTCGTGTACATTCTGATTTTGCATTCAGTTTGTCCAAATTCTTTACCAAAAAATTCGAATTCTTGTGTTTTTGGTACTGTTTTCATTGATTCCTTAGATTCATTCCAATCTCATTGTCCACTTGCATTACTTTGTTGTGAATTCCTTTGTGTAATATTGTTTGAGTAAGAATAGAAACAGAAGAGCAAATTGAGTGGTGTGAATCCGACCCTTCACTTATATAAGCCCGAGAGTACTCAAACACTTGGTGAGTGAATTTGCAGATTTGGGAAGGGAAGTGAGGACTTATAAACTGTTTTATTTTCTTTGCTAACCTTTGCAGCTATAATGGAGAGGCAACCGCCACCACCACCGGGTTCTAAGGAATCCTATGAGGAGATGTTGGCAAAATTTTACACTTTGGTTTCAGGATTGCAACAGGAAATCAAGGAGCTCAAAGCTGAGAGAGCCGAATCCTCTCGATCTACAAAGACCACATATGGCAATGACAATGATGATGAAGCCTTCGAGGCATTTCAGGGAAGTCAATACCGTACTCCTAGAATTGATTCCAATTTAGGATGTATCAAAATGAAAATTCCTCAATTCTTTGGTAAGCAAGATTCTGAAACTTTCTTTGAATGGTCTGATAAGATTGAAAGTATTTTTACAGTGCACAACTATTCGGAGGAAAAGAAGGTCAAGTTAGCTGTGGTTGAATTTGCTGGATATGCCCGAAACTGGTGGACTAAAATTCAGGCAGAAAGGAGGCGTGATGAAGAAGGGCCTGTTCGAACTTGGGATGAATTGAAAAAGCTCATGAAAAAGCGATTTGTTCCACACCAATACTACAGGGAGATGTTCAACAAATTGCAAAAGATCACCCAAGGAAATAGGACTGTGGAGGATTATTACCAAGAGTTGGAGACTACTATGCTTCGAGTCAACATTCAAGAGGACAGTGAAGCTATTATGGCTAGATTTCTAGGAGGACTAAGGAAGGATATTGCCCACATTGTAGAAATGCAGGAGTATGAAGATCTCAATGAGATGTATCACAAGGCAATGAAAGCTGAGAGGCAGCTTAAGGAGATGGGTGCCCGAACCTTTTCAACCCCACAGAATTCAAATTCAAACACTTTGAAATCTACATGGCCTAAGAAAGATTTAAGCACCGACTTCAAAAAGGCCGCAGCTCCTAGTACCTCAAAAACTACTCCAACCGTGGTTTCAAACACTCAAAAATCAAGTGAGGTGAGAAAACCAACCAGGGAGGTTACATGCTTCAAGTGCCAAGGCAAGGGACACTATGCACGAGAGTGTCCTAATACTCGAATTATGGTTGTCAGAGATGATGGCATGATCGAAAGTGAGAGTGAACATGAAAGTGACCATGATGATATGCCAGCACTTGTAGAAAATGGTGAATCTAATGAAGATGTTTTTGGTCCTGATGAAGGACCATCTTTGGTGACTATGCGATCTTTAAATGTTTAGATTAAGGAGGAGAACAATGTTCAACGCCAGAATATCTTCCACACTAAATGCACCACCAATGAGAAGGTATGTATACTTGTTATTGACAGTGGTAGTTGTACTAACATTGCTTCGACTTTACTTGTAGATAAACTAAAATTGCCCACACTTCGGCATCCACATCCATACACGTTGCAATGGTTCAATGAGAGTGGAGAAGTGAAAGTCACAAAACAAGTCTTGGTAAATTTTTCAGTCAACAAATACAAAGATGAAGTTTTGTGTGATGTGGCTTCTATGCAAGCTGATCATCTATTGCTTGGTAGACCTTGGCAATTTGACAGGGATGCTTCCCACAGTGGACGAAGTAATAGGTACACTTTCCTTGTTAATGGTAGAAAAACTACTTTACTGCCCTTGTCGCCTACTCAAGTTTATGAAACTCAATTGCATTTAAAGGGCGAATTTGAGCAAATGATGAAATTGAATTCTGCACTACTCGTGAGGAGAGAAGGACAATTTGAAAATTCTAAGCCTAAGCAATATGAGTTAAATGAAGTAGAACACATTGAGAGGAAGAAAGTGATTCAAGTAAATAAGAAACAACCGAATTTTTATGCAAATGTCCGACATGTTGATAATTGTCTGCATACTAATCGTATTTTGTTTCTTCTTATTTGTTGTGAATCTAATGTTCTACTTAGTGCTGACTTACCATCCAACCTACCGGTTGAGATTTCTAACATATTGCAGGAATTCCGAGATGTATTTCCTGACGAGTTACCAGCCGGATTGCCGCCCAAAAGAGGAATTGAACATCAAATTGATTTCATACCGGGCACAAACATACCAAATAGACCAGCATATCGGTCCAACCCTGAAGAGACCAAAGAGCTACAACGACAAGTTGAAGATCTTTTAGTTCGCGGTCAGGTAAGGGAATCTTTGAGCCCATGTGCGGTTCCTGTCATTCTTGTGCCTAAGAAAACTGGTGAATGGCGTATGTGTACTGATTGTCGTGCTGTTAATAAAATCACCATTAAGTATAGGCACCCAATTCCACGTCTAGATGACATGTTGGATGAGCTGCATGGTTCAAAGGTGTACACCAAAATTGATTTAAAATCTGGATACCACCAAATTCGAATTAGAGAGGGTGATGAATGGAAGACAGCTTTTAAGACCAAGTTTGGTTTGTATGAGTGGCTTGTTTTGCCTTTTGGTTTGACAAATGCTCCTAGTACCTTTATGCGTCTTATGAATCATGTCCTGCGTTCTTTTCTCAACAAATTTGTTGTGGTATACTTTGATGACATATTGGTTTATAGCAAATACATTAATGAGCATGTTGAACATTTGAAACTTGTTTTAATGACTTTGCGAAAAGAAAAACTTTTTGCTAATTTAGCTAAGTGCTCCTTCTGTGTAGAAGAAGTTGTTTTTCTTGGTTTTATTGTTAGTGCACAGGGAATTAAAGTTGATGAGCAAAAAGTGGAGGCCATTCGATCTTGGCCAATTCCTACTTCGGCATCTGAGGTTCGAAGTTTTCACGGCTTTGCAAGCTTCTAGAGGAGGTTTGTGAAGGATTTTTCCACAAAGGCCGCACCCCTGAATGAGTTAGTTAAGAAAGATGTGAAATTTGAATGGGGTGAAAAGCAGCAAGAGGCGTTTGATTTACTTAGCATGAGTTAACACATTCACCTATTTTAGCATTACCTAACTTTGACCTAATGTTTGAAATAGATTGTGATGCTTCCGGGATAGGCATTGGAGCAGTGCTTCAACAAGAGGGACGTCCAATTGCGTACTTTAGTGAGAAGCTAAATGGAGCAGCCTTGAACTATCCTACATATGATAAAGAGATGTATGTGGTGGTAAGGGCTCTAGAGACTTGGCAGCATTATCTTTATCCCAAGGAGTTCATCATCCATACCGATCATGAATCCCTCAAGCACTTGTTTTTCTTGGTTTTGTTGTTAGTGCACAGGGAATTAAAGTTGATGAGCAAAAAGTGGAGGCCATTCGATCTTGGCCAATTCCTACTTCAAGATCCGAGGTTCAAGTTTTCACTACTTGCAAGCTTCTATAGGAGGTTTGTGAAGGATTTTTCCACAAAGGCCGCACTCGAATGAGTTAGTTAAGAAAGATGTGAAATTTGAATGGGGTGAAAAGAAAGAAGAGGCGTTGATTTACTTAAGCATGAGTTAACACATTCTCCTATTTTAGCATTACCTAACTTTGACCTAATGTTTGAAATTGATTGTGATGCTTCCGGATAGGCATTGAGTAGTGCTTCAACAAGAGGACGCCCAATTGCGACTTTAATGAGAAGCTAAATGGAGCAAACTTTGAACTATCCTACATATGATAAAGAGATGTATGCGGTGGTAAGGGCTCTAGAAACTTGGCAGCATTATCTTTATCCCAAGGAGTTCATCATCCATACCGATCATGAATCCCTCAAGCACTTGAAGGGACAAGTTAACTTAGGTAAGCGTCATGCTAAGTGGGTTTCTTTCATTGACACTTTTCCCTATGTTATCAAATATAAGAAAGGCAAAGACAATGTTGTTGCTGATGCTTTGTCTAGAAGGTTTGCACTTCTCACTACCTTAGGCACTAAGATTTTGGGTTTTGAATTGATGAAGGAATTATATGCAACTGATCCTGAGTTTTCTAGTGTCTATTTTGCTTGTGAACACGGTACTTTCAACAAATTTTTCCGATTTGAAGGTTTCTTGTTCAAAGAGAACAGGTTGTGTGTTCCGAGGAGTTCCATACGTGAGCTGTTGGTCCGCGAAGCTCATAGCGGCGGTTTAATGGGACATTTTGGTGTCTTAAAGACTTACGAGATTCTGCGTGAGCATTTTTATTGACCTAAGATGAAAGTGGAAGTTGAAAGAATTTGCATCATGCGTTGCAGTGCAAGCTAAGTCTACAAGTCACACTGATTGTATCATCCATTACCGGCCCAACTTCACCTCGACGGAAATTTCCATGGATTTTATCCTTGACTTCCAAGGAGTCAATGAGGTAATGATTCCATTTTTGTGGTTGTTGATCGGCTTTCTAAGATGTCGATTTCATACCTTGCAGAAATCGATGACGCAAAGCATGTCGATTTGTTCTTTAAGAGATAGTTCGACTACATGGAATACCGAGAAGCATTGTCGATGATCGTGATGTAAAGTTCCTTAGTTATTTTTGGAAGACTTTATGGGGTAAGTTAGGACTAAATTGTTGTTTTCTACCACGAGTCATCCACAAACGGATGGCCAAACCGAGGTAACTAATCGCACTGGGACTTTACTTCGCCATTGTGCAAAAGAATCTCAAAATCGGGAGGAGTGTTTATCTATTTGTGAGTTTGCTTACAATAGGACTCTTCACAATCGCTACTAACCATTCTCCTTTGAAGTTGTGTATGGTTTTAATCCTTTGACACCTTTAGATCTTTCACCTTCGCCAATCGCGAGCAGCCTTAATTTAGATGGCAAGCACAAGGTCGACTTTGTCCGTGGTTACATGAGCAAGTTCTACCAACATTGAGAAGAGGAATGAATCCTATGCTCTAATGCAAACAAAGGTCGAAAGAAAGTCACTTTTGACCCGTGAGATTGGGTGTGGGTTCATATGCGCAAGGAAAGATTTCAGACAAAGATCGACAAAATTGCATCCACGAGATGGACCTTTCCAAGTTGTCGCGAAAATCAATGACAACGCTTACAAGATCGACCTTCCTGGTAAGTACTATGTAAGTACGACATACAATGTAGCCGATTTGTCTCCTTTTGACATTGCAGACATGACGATCCAATTCGGCGACTAATCCTCTCAAAGAATGGGACTGATATGAATTCAACCAGCATTAAAGAGACTTCGAGCCTGGAGCATGATGATAGTAGCGTGAGCGGGAAAAGACGAGAAGAGGAAGGTTAGAAGAGCAAGCTCTCTGATCCACTTCAAGGTCTTGTGGACCAATGACAAGGGCTGTAACAAAGAAAATGAAAGGTTTGAATGGACTCATCCAAACTACCAAAAGGATGGAGAGAGAAGACCAAGATTGACAAGACCATGTTTATTAATGTACCAAGTGTAATTGGGTCTTGTTAATTAGACTTTGAGCCAAATTCCAAGTTGTAACCATAATGGGTTTGGCTTGACTACTATTTTTCTTAACCTTAAGATCATTGGGTTTAGTTTTAATTATATGGTAATTAGAGTCATGTAATTTCAAGAATCATGTAACCCTTAGAGCCCATTTGGAAACCCTAGCTTGAAACCCTAATTTGTGAAACCCTAGCTTGTACTCCATGGAGTCATTACCATCTTGAGGGCAGATTTTGATGAATGAAAATTTGGTTCTTGACATTACATGCTTGAGAGAATTTGCTCTCTAGTCAGAATTATTTATAAATTACACAAATTCGAATTTGTGTGTTTGTTTCTTGATTTTCCTAGATTTGTTCCCTAGAAATTCGTATTCTTCCATCAATTGATTCCAAGGTTTCCTGCAGTGTTATCTAGGGGTTGAGGAGCTATTCCACCTTCAAGGAACATACCATCTCCAAGGAAAGATTTCAGTTGGGTTGATCCAAGGGGTAGAACGCGTGTGGTGAGTTTTTGGAACAAGTTATCCAAGGGTTCATGCCAACTAGTCATAAAGTGGAGCAATTATCAGGCTATATCTGCAGTAGTTTTTAAATTAAAGAAAATTTTGCATTCACTTTTTTTTATCCCTGTTAATCAATCACCTAGCTAATCTTATTTTCAAAATTTTCCCCTTACATATATTTTATTAAATACCAACTTTTCCCCCCTTAATAATGTATTACCATTTAAAATAAAAAAATTAAACATTTAAAATAGATATTTTTATATTGTAAAAGAAAGTAGGACTAATCTACTTTCGTCCCAAAAGAAGAATCCAATTTTAAAAATCTTGTTTGTTCTAAAAAAAAAAAAAGTTCGCTTTTGGTATGAGATTTGTGTATTACCTTTACTAATAAAATCAAATGTAGAAATATAAATTTGAATTTATATGAGCCCATAAATTGAATTATAAATTATAATTTCTAGAATAAAATAAGTATTTAGTCTTATAATCTACAAAATAACAATTTTATTGCAAAACTAATAATAACTACAATATATAAATTTAAATGAAAATCTACAACAACTATAATTAAATTATCACAAAATAATTCTCTAATTAGAACAAATTATAAAATAATAGTAACAACAACAATAGCAACAACAACAACTAAAACAACTCAACACAAATCATCTAAAAAATATCATAGAATCAAAAGTTATCTTCTTTTAAAGTAATTAAATTTCAAAAAAATGGTAATTAAAAATGTTAGCAATGAGTTGATTATCCAACTTATGTATTTTTTAATCAGATATTATAAAAATAGATTTTTTTTTTTTACCAATTTATCAATTTTTATGCATGGTACACCTTATATCTTATGGGTTTGAATTCATCCATATCATACGTTATGAACTATGGGTTGTGAATTGTACATTAATTCTTACCCTATCCTATAGAGAGACTAGAGAGTTGTATCTTATCTTCATCGATCCTACTCTATCACACAGAATAAGAATAATGTATAAGTTCACCTAATCCTTTTGCTCACACCCAGTTTTAGTCAAAGCAATCAAGCAGTTTCTTAATAAGGCTCCTTTTATCACGGCATAAATTATTTGCCAGTTGAACTTACATTAAAAGAAGAGGAACAATTCTGAGAAATAAAAAGCTATATAGACAAAGCAATCAGCATTCTTCTATCATTTACCCATCAAAGTTTTTTTGCTATTCTCTGGATCTATTTTTACCAATATTCCTTGTAAAAGATCTTTGGTTTGCCACTGTTGTGATATGCAAACCCAGGCAAAAGCATCAAAATGTTGCCTCACTATTGGGTGGTTGTATACTTTTCTAGCAATTGTGGTCTTTCCTATACCCCCATCCCGCAAATGGAGACAACACTATGGGCACTTAGTCACTTACCTCGTGCTCCTTGGTCAAATACTGCACCAGCAACATGACATCCTTCTCCAATCCAACAAAATCATCCTCCTCAACATGAGAATAAGCCCGCCTCAGCAAGCGCGGTTGCCTTGAACTTGGACCTTCCCTCTCCATTATATTTCTGATCCCATATTCATGAAAACTTCTCTTAAGATCAGAGATTCCGCTATGAAGATTTTGGATCTCTGATCCTACTCTGTGATGCATGTAGCATTCACTCAGGATACAAGAGTATCTCTTCAAGAAATTAGCAACGCCTTTTCCCCTTCTGGATGCAACATTGAAGGCAAAGGCTTCTAGTGCATTTTCAGTATCATAAGCAACAATTTTGCTTTGAGAGATCCACTTCCGAATGGCCGCATCCTCATCTTGTCTCATATCAGCATCTCTTAACAGTGACAGCATTAGCTCCATCTCTGATTGGAGCTTCCTAGCTTGCTCACTCACGCCTCCTAGAAATTGGGCTTCTTCTGTCAACAATTTGGTGATATTTTCTAAAAGAAAAGACACAACAGGCTCTGCCAATTCCGCCATTACTTGGAACTGTAAAATGGTATAGTTTCTCAAGGGGTGGAAGAATGAGCAAACTCAAATATTGATTTGTATTACACACATACTGGAACACTCAATGATCATTCTTTAAAGTTGAAACTCGCAGATTCTTTTTTTTTTTTTTTTTAAATTTACCCCACTTTATTCCAGCTCAATTATTTAACTTTATTCGTTCAATTCTGCTTCTTTTCAAACTTGGTGCGCCGATAACAGATCTGGATAAGGCTTGCGGGGTTCAGGATGATGTGGGTCCAGCCGAGGATTCTATTAAACTCAATGATGTAGATTCAACTGACAAAGTTTTTTGCATGTAAAATAAAGTTATTATGACAAGATGCATTCTCTTATTATATTGTTTTCAAGTAATAAACTTTTATGCTAAAAATAATTGAAATATAAATAAATTCTGACCACATAAGTATAAATAACGAATAACTATAATTATGTCAATATATTTGTAAAAGATAGTGTTTTAAAATATATTTTTATATTTTAAAAAAAAATAATTATAAAACAATAAATGCATTAAAAGTGTATTAAAAACGCAATCGTGATCTGATTTTGACCGGAGAATGTAACGGACGTACTGCCATCGCTAGTGGTCGAGCCGGACGCTCATTGTCTAAAATGGGCACATCGAAAAAGCTTGGACTGGTCCACCGAAGCACGCAGATGGGCCCAACTATCGCCGAAGCTCAAAAGATGTCCCGTCCCTATCCCAAGCATTTCAAGAACGCCTCGCTTTGTTTTGCTGCGATGTATTTAAGAAAAATCAGATTAAATGCCAGAAATTTTAATAAATATTTTTTAATAGAAAAAATATTTTTGAAGGAAAAATAAGAGAATTTTTTTTTTAAAATTAAGTGAAAGGATTTTGAGTAAGAAAATATGAATTTTAAATTCTAAAATAAAAATACGTTTAAATATTTTATTTTTATTTAATAAAAATTAATTTTTATATTTAAGAATTCTTGTCCAAACATAGCCTTTAAAGTTTTCCCCAAGCTTATTAACTCTTGAATTCAAGACAACGCATCCATGAAAAAAAAAAGTTAACTTTCAATTGCTGAATCTCATTAACCTCAGAGACATATACAATTTTCCTTCAATTTATTTTATACAAATACATAAAAATAAAAGTACAAATATGCTTTATTATTAACAAACGCATATTTCTACGCACAATTTGTTGAGATTATTTCTACATATATAAAATCCCGTTGTCTTATAGTGATAGTTGTATACATGATTTTTTTTTTTTGATAAAAAATATTAACTTCGGAAACTCTATATCTCGCACATTTTATTTTTGAAATTTGTTAAGAATGGAATTTAAACATAATATAAAGTTCTATTGTCTTACTTGAATTTGAATATTGACATAATAGGGCCAAAAGTTTCTTCCTTTGTATTATATTTTTCTAAAAAAAGAGTTCACTTTTAATTGATTATAATTCTTTTTAATTATAAAGTAAAACTCATTTAATTTATATTGAATATATAATTTTAAAGTTTTATCTTTACTTTTTAACATTAGAATCTATATTATTATTATTATTATTAAGGATAATATAAAAATATAATTTTATTTTCTTTAAACGTAAACTTTTTTAGATAAAATTTTTTTTGAAAAATAAACTTTTTTCTTCCTGAGACATAAGGAGTAATAGTCATATCTAAATTCGCATGTAGGAAGTTGTTTGTTCAAATATTGTAGGTTAACTTTTGTATCCCCATCACAAAGCATTACCAACTTGCTTGAAATTACTCTTTCTTATTGCTTCTTGTGGACCTGTATTTTAATAAGAAAGATAAACATTAATTAACACTTTCTATATTTCAAAAGTAGTCTATTTTATTTTAAATATAACATTTTGTTAATGGTTAGCTGTGACACATTTAATGTATCATTCAATGCATCATTTTATATTTATATTTTTACTTTTTGTAATTATTAATATATACAATTAGTATTAGTAAAAATAATTTAAAATTTTGATTTAAAAGTTGACTCTTTTTTTTAGAGTAATAGACGTTTTAAAAGTGATTTTTTTTTTGGATAAGAAAGAGGCCAGCTAAAACATGACTTTTTCAGTATGGCTTTTTTAGCATGACTTTTCTGGTATGGAATTAAAACAAATAGCTATATGTGTGATAGTCAATAGCCATACATTTGACAAAGATCCAAGTATACCATGAAAAACCAAACACATTAATATCAGATATCATTTTGGTTGATAGATTTTGTATCAAGGGTTAATTTTTTTAGAGAATGTTGGGATTGCTTATAATCCATTGATTGAATTCAAGCATTGATTGGATTTAGACAAGGTATGTAGTTTGAGGTAAAAACCCATCGTGAAGTGTGAAAATATTGTGATGGGAAAGAAACCAAAACAGAGATTTGTTAAGAATTATTAAAGGTTTCCAAATTAGAATGAGAGGAGAGAAATTTTCTTAATGTCCTAATTTGGTAGTTACCTAACTGTATTAAGAATTGATGCTGACATTTAGAAAATCTTACCTTGTAACTTTTAAAGGTTTTCTCTCAAATGATAGAGATTTGAAAGAGAGTTTTAGAGGGTTTGAAGAGATATTTTTACATTGAAAATGTATAATGCAAAATTGGTGAGAGGTGGATTGTTTTTAAGGGTTTGGGATTGATGCATATTAAAAAAAAATCTTATAATTTCTAAAGTTATCAATAATAGTATTGTCATTTTTATTGTAAATGCAGGCTTAATTTACTGAATTGAATCAAAATTTTAAAATTTTAATTTATTTCTTTTTCTTGCTTGTCTATTTTTGAATTCAGAATATAATCACAACACCTTCCTCAATCAATAAATTACTTATCCTTTCCATGTACAACAAGCTCTGCAATTCGACCATTTAATTGGATGGTATAGTATAAAGGCAACGGCAACGAGATCTAAATCCTTTGCATTTGCATAGTAGGAGAGAATGATGATAAGTTCAGTGTTCTAACTTTCTTTATGAAATAATTTCAGCTTTTTCAAATGGTGTTTCTTTTTCTTTGCTTTTCCTTTTGGCTTCCACGGCCGAGTCTCCTCCATTCTTTTCTTTAATGAATAGATTTGATTGTAACTTCGAATATAAAATTAAAAGGATCAAATAAAAATAATGAAAAAAACTCTAAATCATAAAATTATAATAAAGAGTAAGAAGAAATGGTAACCTTCTTTCTACCCTTTCCCTGTACTCTTTGTCCTGGCATCCAAGTTTTCTTTTCCATGAAAAATCGTTGCAATTGGACACTTGATTCCTGTGGACAACATCGGACCCCATAGCTTTGTTTTCTCTGTCTTTGTCCTTCGCATGATTTTGGACAATCAATCATATGAAACCATAGGGACGGCTTCGCACCATAGCCAGAAAGTAGTGATAGTGGAGGAGGATTTCTTTTGCCTCCAAACTTTTAATTTGGCCTTGTCACTACCCCAGGGCCTTTGCGAAAGATTTTTCCATTTTGTGGTCATAAAGTGTAGCACCATTCTGAATGAAATTCATTCCTGGTATTTCTAATATTAGCAAAACATGGAGCTGCTACTCTATATTATGAATGCCAAAAGTAACTATAGGTCATGCAAAGCTAAATGAAATGTGTTGTACTTTTTTAAGAGGAAAATTTTTACCTATTATCATTTTTTGGTCCCTTATAGTCCAATAGGGATGTGCAATTTCATTTTTACTAAAAAAAAATAAAACTTAAATTATTTATAGTACAGGTGGAAAGCATTGCATTATTAATTACTTGTGTTCTGCCTTCAAATCTCTAGTCCAAATTAGTAGAATTTGATGCCTCAATTACGGTTTTTTTTTTTAAGATGTAAGCGTATCGGTTGAGGACACAATTTCTCTTCAACGACCCTCCCAATGGGAAAAAAATCTCAAGGCTTAAATTCTTTTGAATTAACAGAATATTCAAACTTATTTTTTTTTATTTTTATCAAAGATATAGTAATTTTTCTTAAACTTTTTAATTTAATTGAAAAACAATATACGTTGACATTGTTGATATTTTTTTATTCAAAACATTGCTCACCATTAGTGATATTTCAATGTTTATGAAGGCGGTCTTAATTGGAAAACGAAATTACACTGCATATTTTATGGACCCTTTAGTATAAATAGTGAAAGAGTTATGTAAAATAAAATAAATCAAAATACCATAAAAGACGTATGGAGAAATTAAAGAGAATTATGAATCAAATAGTGCCTGATTTACAAGCATGAAGATGGGGCCAGATTTTTGACGAACTTTAGAGCTAAAATTTAGGCAAAAGAGAGAGAGAGAGAGTGTTGCATTAATCCAAAGCAAACACATTCCACACAAACCTACTTAAATTATTAGTATTAATTAAAGAAGATACTATATATATTTCAATAATTGACACTATTAATGGAAACATCAACAAGGCAGGCAGTCCCAGGGACCCCAACAACCAAATGGTTACACTCCATCATTTTATTTTCTGAGCTGTAAATGAAAAGAAAAATATTATAAGTAAATGAAGAAAACTGGGCAGAGAAAGCGTATGGAATGCATCAATATAGATCGCTTATCAGAAGTAAAGCTAGAAAATTACATTAGCTGGGGCTAATTGAATATGTGAAATTATATAACTACAAAACTATTAATACACCCACAATTCATTAATTATTAAAACGAACCATAACTTCACAAATATATATAATTAACATTTATTATTCACATAATTTTAAGAAACTCTCTATAAAAATTATTATCTCAAAAACAGCAAATGAAATCAAATAATCGTATATTTTACATAATTTTCTATATTTGAAATTTAACTAATATTCAATTTTATTATTCAGATTTTTTATACTTAATTCTCAGCAGATGTAACAAAATAAAAGATAGTGCAGTAGTTTAGACAATATTATGGGAAATGTAAGTATATAAATTACTTGTTAAAGTGTATAAAGAATAGTTACCTGCTGCTACTCTATATGCTTTCCTAACTAATCACCTTCTTTTTGGATCAAACTTTTTCATTCATTCTCTCAACTTCTGAATTTTTTTTAAGAGAAAAGAAAAGAAAATTTTCTTCTACTGGTTCTGCTGTTTTTAAAATGAAGATTTGAAGAATGAAAAATAAATAAATAAATATGTATATGTGTGTATAAAATTTGACATCTTCATTTTAACGTGTTTAACAATAAATATATATATTTAATTTGCTCCACACTTTGTTTTTATCAGTATTTAAATGGTCCAGATTTTTAATTGGTCAAATGAATTTTTTTTTTTGGTTAAATTTAATGCGGGCAAAGTTAATTTAATTTTAAAACATAAAACCTACTAAATAGGAATTTAAACAAGCCAATGAAATCCGGTTGCAGTTGTCATATTTATTCCCAATTACGGATTTCTGCAATCACAATGGAGGGTACATGACATACTTTGCTGCCAAACAACTTTTCTAAAAGAGCCAACAAGTTTTCTGAGCTACAAAACTCCACGTGCATTGGAAGACGCATGAGTGCCTCCTTTAAGCGCTGTGAATCTGAGATAAAATTGATGATTTCTTCACATTCATTCTCCATCCATGTCTTTAGCGCTTGGAGGTTACTTAACTTGCATAAATCTTTAATTTCAAAAAAACTAGAATTCCAGTTATCTAATATCTCTAGCTTAGTCAAGCCAAATAACAGGGACTTACCAGAAATTTAAAGACGATCGAGAAGATACAGATGCCATAAATTTTTCAACTTCTACAGAACATTCCTCATGAAAATGTATCAGCATGACGTAAATCAAGGGTTTCCAAGTGTTCCAAGTTGCCTAAGGATGAAGGCAGCATAGGAAAGTTGGAGGATTTGACACAAACATATCGCAAGTGGATAAGGTCACCGATTTCTAACTTGTATGATTGGATCAATGCACGAAAGGCATCATAGAGCGTACCTGCAGCCCTATGCCTCATCCCTTCAACAGTCAAAGCTCTAAGCATCATGAAATCGTTAAATTTAGTACTTGCCATAAGTCCATCACAATAATATCCACCAAGTCTGCAAAATATAAGGGACCGAACATGCTTAATCATTTCTCTCTTTGGAGGAACGTACTTAGATACATCTTTTTCATTCAAAAATATGGCCATTCTATGATATTTGCTCCTTGAACTATTAGAATCCACTATCTCTGGATTCTTTTCTTCTCGATAATCAACGATCTTTATAAAATTTTCATTCCTTGCCATGGCCAAGCACATATCTCTCATAAGGTCATTAAGTCTACATGATTGGAATTTTCGAAGTTCGGGTCCCTTCTTCAAACTCACCTGGATCAGGCAACGCTTCACTAAATCACCCAAATAACGTTCTGCCACATCCATCATTGATTCATCTCCAATTCAATCTTCTTCAGAAACCATTCCTTCAGCCATCCACAGTTGATACAATGTCTCTGTTTTGATATCGTAATCTTCGGGATATATGCTTAAATACAGAAAACAGGGCTTCAATTGGTATGGCAAGTCACGGTAACTCAAAGCTAATATCCTCTGAACTTCTCCTTCTCGTCCAATGTTTTCACCCTTTGCAAGATATGATTTGATGTTTTGGTAGACGAATTTCCACTCATTTAACTCGTGCTTTGTTGCCAGAATTCCTCCGACAACAACCACTGGTAATGGAAGTCCCCCGCAACATTTAACCATTTCCTTCCCTAACTCCTCAAATCTATGGATATCGTCCAAGCCTACATATGAATGAATGACACATGATTATGATGAAATTTTGACACATGCAGTGAATAAAGTGGGGAAATTTTTATTTTTTTTTTTAGTCTCCTATCACTCACATGACTAAGAACGGAAGAAATCAAGGCATGAAAACTTTCTTGCGGGTGCAAGTTCATAGGTATTGAGGATGCTAATTAAGGAAGGATCAAATTTTAAGCACAAATGTCCTGGACCTTTATAATTACCGCAATCCAAAATATCAAAGGTGGTTTTGATCTGTTTAGAAGGCTTAAGAATGATTTGAATGGCAGAGGATAATTTCTAAATTTCAATAAGAGAAGATATGGAAGCATTAATACAGTCAATCCATCAACTATGAATCCAGAGTTCAACAAATCTTAAATTAAACACAGCCTAAATGAGTTTAAATTGTGGCCATTTTTTTTCGTTACTCGCTAAATTTTTCTCCTTCGTGCTAATTGTCCTTAGGGAAACAATTAATTAATCAATTAAGATTGAAATCTTGACTCTTTTGAGAATAAAAATTAAATGTTTTATAAAATCAAAATTGCCATTATGTACAAAAATCAAAAGTAAATGAAATAAGGATAAATAATATTTCTTAGCTTTTCTCATCTTATATTTAAATTCTGATTTTATTAAAAAAATAATATTAACAAGGAATGATTATCATTCAACAAAATTTACTTTAAAAAGTCAGAAATTTTTTTCTACTCTTTTCATGTTGGCACGTGCAATTTCATTGTTACCAAAAAAATAATGATTAAAACTTAAATTATTTATTCCTAGTTCCTAAAAATGACAGTTAAATTCATGTGTTCTGGCTTTAAATCTCCAATCCAATTTTTTTGTCTCAATTAGGATTTTTCAAAGATGTAAGCTTATAGGTTGAGGACATTCATAATTCCTCTTCAATGAGCCTTCAAAAGGAAAAAATTTGCAAGACTTAAATTCTTCTAAATTTGCAGGATATTCAAACTATTTTTTTTTAATTTATATCAAAGATATAGTAATTTTTTTTAGGTTTTTCAATTTAATCAAAAGACAAATATATGTTGGTGTTATTGATTTTTTTTATTCAAAACATGGCTCACCATAAGTGATATTTCAATGTTGATCAAAGTATCGCCCCTAAATAAGTGATACTTTAATGTTTATCAAGGCATATTTTAATTAGAAAATGAAATTACACTACATATATTATGACCCTTTTTTCTCTTTTAATATATTAAGTGATACTTTTAATATAAATAGTTAAGGGAAATTTACAAAAATAGCATATTTGACCATTGACTTTACAAAAATAGCACATTCCTTTTTTTCTTTTCTGTTATAACACTTTCAGCCCAAAAAAGACTACCATGACCCTCTCTTGTATTATAGAACCCAATAGACATACTGCTTCAAAACCGTAATTTTTCTTTGTTTCCTCATTACAATCTTTAGCAATAGAACTGTTCTTCTCCTTCCAAAACCTTCTTTATTTTCTTCTTCATATCCTTCCAAAACCTTTATTATTTTCCGCTTCATAACTTGCTTTAAAACTATCGTGTTATCCCATTCCGAACATTTAGAAAGGCACGCATAAAGAGAGGATGATCATCTTCCATCGTTAAAAGAGTAGCTGCAACGGAGAAGAAGAAAGAAGCACATCATAATGAGGTCAATACCATTTTGTCGAGAAATTTGTCATTTTATTCTTCGTACGTAGTGTGTGTTGATATTGTATATACGCATTTGAAATGGGTTGTCTAAATTTGGTCAAAAAATTGATCGGGCGGGGATCGATGATGGGTCGAGCCCTAAATTGAGCGTTACTCGACCTCTTAAAAAGTCGAGTTTTAAGTCAAATCTTTAGTCGATTCAATGGTTCACCAATGGTCCAGGTTTTAATTTTTTTCAGTACTTTTTGTGTTTGGTCGAGCTATTAGTCGAGTAAAGGGTCGAGCCAATTTATTAATTTTATGTTATTAGAACTTTATGTTTTTTGTCTAGCTATTAGTCGAGTAAAGGGTCGAGCCAATTTATTAATTTTATGTTATCAGAACTTTATGTTTTTTTGTCGAGTAATTAGTCGAGTAAAGGGTCAAGCCAGTTTATGAATTTTATGTTATTCAGAACTTTATGTTTTTGGTTGAGTTATTAGTCAAGTAAATGGTCGAGCCAGTTTATTAATTTTATGTTTTTAGAACTTTATGTTTTTGATTGAGTTAATTTTATGTTTTCAGTGGCAATACATATCACCCGTTTCAATGGCAAGCACAAAAGGAAGACCATCTACAAGCAAGAAAGTGCAGGCTCACGAGGTCAGTCGAAATTTCACTACAAATTGTCATTTTAATCTTACAAATTCGTACAGAGAGTGCTTTGATATAGTGCAGTGTTGTTGATTGTTTGAACTTGTCGAGCAAATTATCAAGCATGAATCAAGCATATTCCTTTTATTTTCTTTCATGTCTTGCAGGAGAAATGGGACATCGTAGCTCAGGATATGCATGAACGAATGAATGCTCTTGTCCTCGACATAGCGGCAATAGCAGAGAGATGCCAGCAATACACTGGTAGCGTAAAGAAGGCTATCAAACATTTGAATAAGGCCACCAAACATTTGAATGCTCGTGTTGAGAAGCTGAAGGCCAAAATTCAGCATTTAGAAAATGTCATAGAAAATGTTTCTGAAAAAGTAGGAAATGTTTCTAAAAATGACGAATGTAGTGCAATTGAAGACAATTGACAAAAAACAAATGTCAATTTGGTGTTTGTCTTCAATGTTATTTTACGGAACATTTTAAGATATTGTCATTTTTTCGTTTGTTTGTAGAATATTTTGTTGTTATTCAAGATGATTGGTATATGTTGAACATCAATATGTCCTGCTGCCCAGTTAGTTTAGTCCTTATGCGCAACATTTTGTTGGCTTCATAGTATTGACCTATTAATCGACCAATTTAGTCTTATTACTCGACCTAAAATAGAACTCGACTAAACGATCGACCTATTAATCGACCTAATATAGTTCTCCAAAACTATTATTTTCTTTTTGAAAAAAAAATTCACTCGACCTAGTACTAAGTCGAGATCTACCTAATACGTGACCTAGTATTAGGTCGAGTGAATTTTTTTTTTCAAAAAAAAAAAAAAAACTTGACCTAATATTAGGTTGAGTTTGAGGTCGAGTATTAGGTCGAGCGCGATCTAAATTCGATCTAACTTAGTACTCGACCTAAAACTTGACCTAAAACTCGACCATTCTCTCCTTCAAATTCACAGACCCAATTCAACTAGTGCATATTTCAACTAACTAACATAACATATCATCGATGGGATTTCTTCTCTACGATTGCGGCTTTCTTCAAATAGGGTGTACGAACAGTGGGGTGTGAGAACAAATTTTGTTGAATCGATGAAACGAGGTCTGAGAAAACAAAAAGGCTATGGGGTGAAGTGCTATCTCTCTGCGTTCTATAGAAGCGAGGGGCATTGTAGTCTTTTTTGGATGGAAGTACTATAACACAAAACAAATAAAGGAATGTGCTATTTTTATAAAGTCAATGATCAAATGTGCTATTTTTGTAAATTTCCCAATAGTTAATGAGTTATGTAAAATAGAATAAATCAAAACACCATAAGAGAATAAATCAAAACACCATAAAAGATGTAAAGGGTTATTAAAGAGAGTTATGAATCAAATAGTACATGAATCATAAGCATAATTAAAGATGGGGTTACCCAGCAAAGATTTTTGACAAACTTAACCAAAGCAAACACGTCACACACAAAGTACTCAAAGTATTAGTACTATGTTTCAATAGTTGATACTATTAATGGAAACATCAACAGGGCAGGCATTCCCAAGGACCCCAACGACCGAATGATCTCTCTCAGTCTCATCATATTCTTCGTCGTCGCTGCAAATGGAAAAAAAAATAACAAATTGTATGTGAATGAAGAAAAATGGGTAGAGAAAGCATATGGAATGCATCATAACAGTGGTAGAGCTAGGTAGAAAATTATATTAACTGTGACTAATTGAATGTCCGAAATTATAGAATTACAAAAATATTAATACACTAATAGTTCATTTTTAAAATGAACCAGAAGTTAGAAAATTTATAATTACATATTAATATTTATCATTGACGTAATTTTAAGAAATTCTCAATAAAGATCATTATATTCAAAACAGCAAATGAAATCAAGTAATCGTAATTTACATAATTTTTTCTATATTTGAAATTTAACTAAGATTTGATTTTATTACTAAAGTAACTAAATAAAAGATATTAATGTAAACAAGTATATTACTTGTTATAGAATATAAAGTATAGTTACTAATTTTTTTTCTTTTTCAAAATGCTTACGTTTCCTAAATTTTTCCCTTTTCCAATTGTGCTAAATTAACAATCACCTTCTTCTTCGATCAAGCTTTTTCACTCATTCTCTCAACTTTTATTTTTTTAAAAAAAAAAAAAGAAAAGAAAAGGAAAATTCTCTACTGTTTGATCTAGGGTTCTTAAAATTTAGACTAGTTGAAGGAATTTTTTTTTTTTTTTAAAAAAAAAAAAGGTTTGAAACACGTGTTTAACAAAAGAAAAAAAATAATTAGTGATAAAATAAGAAAGAATGAGTTTGGGCAATGAATGGAGTACCCATACAATTTGTTCCACGCTTGTTAAAATCTTGTTTTTGTTAAAATTAATGTGGTAAAAGTTAATTTAATTCTAAAACATTTATTCCTATAAATATTGGCACCGACCCTAATTATAGTACTACACACTGACTAGCTACTAAATAGGAATGTAAAAAAGAAGATAACAATTAAGATCAATACCTGATTTCATGTGCAACCACAATGGAGGGTACATGACGTACTTTGTGGAAATCTTCCCCTTCTTCACCCTCTGGAGTCTTCCTAATCCTCTTACCGATCCTATTTATCATGCTCCTTATCTCCAATTCTTTGAGTTTTCTCACAAATCCCAAACCATCTGGAATCTTCTCTAATCTTTGACAACGTACAATTTTAAGACAAGAAAGATTGGGCAAGGCTCCACTTTCCACCCTCCATTCCCTCAGGTAACGGAGATCTTCCAGTAAAAGAAATCTAAGTTGAGGAAACCCAGTACTAGAGCAAATTATCTCTTCTCCAACAAAGGCTTTGTACCTCAACCAGAGACTTTGTAAACTGGGCAGCTTTTCCAGTGTTCCCATCAAGTTTATTTCAATTTTAGTTTTTTCAAGTTCCAATTCAACCAAGTTTTGGAAGAAGTGGGTTTTGTACTCTGGCAACACTTTTAAACGACCATCTAGAGACAAGTGACGCAGATTGCTGCCAAACAACTTCTCTACAAGAGCCAACCACTTTTCTGAGCTAAGAAACTCCTCGTCAATATGAAGCTCCACGCTTGCCTCCTTTAAGCGTTGTGAATCTGAGATTAAATTGATGATTTCTTCACATTCATTCTCTTCCAATGTTCCCAATAATTTTATCACCTGGATGTTACTCAATTTGTGCAAGTCTTTAATTTCAAACACACTAGGATCCAAGTTTTCTAATATCTCAAGCTTACTCAAGCCAAGCAATGTGAACTTAAATTCAAAAGCAGCAGTACTATCGGGAAGATACAAATGTCTTAAATTTTTCATCTTCCTCACAACATTCGTCATGAACCGTGTATCAGAAGTAGAACCACGTAAATCAAGAGTTTCCAAATGTTCCAGCTTGCCTAAGGATGAAGGCATCATCGAGAACTGGAATTTCCTCATACCAAGATATCGCAAGTGGATAAGGCCACCGATTTCCAAATTCATTCCTGGAAAATCCCCTTCCACAGTCAAAGCTCTAAGCATCCTGAAATTGTTAAATATAGTACTTGCCATAACTTCATCATATTCATCTCCACCAAGCCTACGAAATGTGAGGGATCGAACATGCTGAACCATTTCTCTCTTTGGCGGAACGTACTTGGATACATTTCCTTCATTCAAAACTGTGACCATTCTATGACATTTTCTACCACTTGTTGAAGAATTTAAATCCCCTAACTCTCCATTGTTTCCTTCTCGAGAATCAATAATCTTCATAAAATTTTCATCCCTTGCCTTGGTCAAGCACAAATCTCTCATGAGGTCATGAAGTCGACATGATTTGAATTTTCGAACTGCAGGTCCATCCTTCAAACTCACATGGATCATGGAACGTTTTACTAGCTCACCCAAGTAACGTTCTGCCACATCCATCATTGATTCATCTCCCATTCGATCTCTTTGGAGTACCATTCCTTCAGCCAACCACAGGTGATATAATGTCTCTGTTTCGATATCATAATCTTCGGGATATATGCTTAAATACAGAAAACAGGGCTTCAATTCGTATGGTAAGTCATAGTAACTTAAAGCTAATATCTTCTGAAATTCTGCTTCTTGTCCAATTTTTTCACCCCTTTCAAGTAAAGATTTGATATTCTTGTGTACTTCTCGCCACTCGTCCAACGAGTGTTTTGTTGCAAGAATTCCTCCGATCACAACAACAGCCAATGGAAGTCCAGCACAACACTTGGCGATTTCCTTTCCTAACTTTTCAAGACCTACACATAAATGACTGAATGAATGGCGCACCATTATGACTCATTTCTTTCTCAAGCAGGGAGTCTTATAATTTGAATACAATTAATATTCAACTTCTCCTAATGAGATATGGTTTAATTATGTGTCCAAGGGTGTTTATTAGTAAGAATATAGACCACTGTTTGCATAATAATGAACTCGAAATGAACTTTACTTAAAAATCACCGTTAGCATTAATTAAAGAATTATTATTAACACATCAAGTTTTACGAATTCAGCCAAACATGGTCTACAATGATTTGAAATCTACAAAATTCTGCTGTTAACAAGATTAAATTATTAGCTTTTACTATTTATGCTATAATATAATTTCACGTACGTGTAAACTAGTGCTTTATTACTAGTTATATTGTTATGATTATGTGACTTTTAGAATGATTTGAATCACAAAAAAAGAACAATTTCTAAACCTCAACAAAAGAAAAGGATGTATCAATACAGTGAATTATTCAATCATGAACTTCAGAATTAATCAAATCTAAAGTTAAACACATGGAAATAGATTTTAGATAGTTATGATTTTTCCCCCTTCATCCTAGATGCCTAAATTTTTCTCATTTTCTGTTACCCGTACAGAGATACACAAGTGGACTGCACATACGAGAAGTATGCATCCACAGCCATGACAAAATAATTGCTAAAAATAGAATTCAAAAGCATCATTAAACTGGAAAGACATACCATGATCAACACTGTTTCCTCCCCTTGAGGCTTTTTTCTGGAGTAGATCCCAACTTTCATCTTCCCCTAGAAGTCGAGGTTGATGGTGGAAACCAGATGGCCCAACGCAGGTCGCCACGTCTAGTTTCCGAGTAGTAAGCAATATTTTGCTTCTTGATCTCTCTGGAGATGGGAATGCATTTTTCAAATCATCCCAAGCATCTGTCGACCAAAGGTCATCCAGAACTATCAAACATGTTTTGCTCTGCTGAATCTCATAAAGATGTCGGAACAGTTGATCCTCTGTCCATTCTTTCAAATTTTTTTTGCTATTCTCTGGATCTATTTTTACCAATATTCCTTGTAAAAGATCTTTAGTTTGCCACTGTTGTGATATGCAAACCCAGGCAAAAGCATCAAAATGTTGCCTCACATTTGGGTGGTTGTATACTTTTCTAGCAATTGTGGTCTTTCCTATACCCCCATCCCGCAAATGGAGACAACACTATGGGCACTTACCTCGTGCTCCTTGGTCAAATACTGCACCAGCGACTTGACATCATTCTCCAATCCAACTAAATCATCCTCCTCAACATGAGAATAAGCCCGCCTCAGCAAGCGCGGTTGCCTTGAACTTGGACCTTCCCTCCCCATTATATTTCTGATCCCATATTCATGAAAACTTCTCTTAAGATCAGAGATTCGGCTATGAAGATTTTGGATCTCTGATCCTACTCTGTGACGCATGTAACATTCACTCAGGATACAAGAGTATCTCTTCAAGAAATTAGCTACGCCTTTTCCCCTTCTGGATGCAATATTGAAGGCAAAGGCTTCTAGTGCATTTTCAGCATCATAAGCAACAATTTTGCTTTGAGAGACCCACGTCCGAATGGCCGCATCCTTATCTTGTCTCATATCAGCATCTCTTAACAGTGACAGCATTAGCTCCATCTCTGATTGGAGCTTCCTAGCTTGCTCACTCACGCCTCCTAGAAATTGGGCTTCTTCTGTCAACAATTTGGTGATGTTTTCTAAAAGAAAAGACACAACAGGCTCTGCCAACTCCGCCATTACTTGGAACTGTAAAATGGTACAGTTTCTCAAGGGGTGAAAGAATGAGCAAACTCAAATATTGATTTGTATTACAACACTCAATGATCATTCTTTAAAGTTGAAACTCGCAGATTGATTCTTTTTTTCTTTTTTTTTAAAATTTACCTCACTTTATTCCAACTCAATTATTTAATTCTGCTTCTTTTCAAACTTGGTGCGCCGATAACAGATCTGGATAAGGCTTGTGCGGTTCAGGATGATGTGTGTCTAAAATGGGCACATGGAAAAAGCTTGGACTGGTCCACTGAATTACCTGTATGGGCTCAACTATCGTGAGAAGCATGAAAAGATGTCATGTCCCTATCCCAAGCATTTCAGTAACGTCTCAGCTTTGTTTGGGTGCGATCTATCTGAGAAAAATTATATTAAAATGTGAAAAAATTTTAATAAATATTTTTTAATAAAAAAAATATTTTTGAAATAAAAATAAGAAAAAATTATTTTTAAAATTATGTGAAAGAATTTTGAGTAAGAAAATATAAATTTTAAATTCTAAAATAAAAATATTTTTAGATATTTTATTTTTATTTAATAAAAATTAATTTTTATATTTAAGAATTCTTGTCCAAACATAGCCTTTAAAGTTTTCCCCAAAGTTATTAACTCTTGAATTCAAGACAACGCATCCATGAAAAAAAATAAGTTAACTTTCAATTGCTGAATCTCATTAACCTCAGAGACATATACAATTTTCCTTCAATTTATTTTATACAAATACATAAAAATAAAAGTACACATATGCTTTATTATTAACAAACGCATATTTCTACGCACAATTTGTTGAAATTATTTCTACATATATAAAATCCCGTTGTCTTCTAGAGATAGTTGTATACATGATTTTTTTTTTTTGTCAAAAATATTAACTTCGGAAATTTTATATCTCACACATTTTATTTTTGAAATTTGTTGAGAATGGAATTTAAACGTAATATAAAGTTCTATTGTCATAATACTAATTTACTTGAATTTGAATATTGACATAATAGGGCCAAAAGTTTCTTCCTTTGTATTATATTTTTCTAAAAAAAGAGTTCACTTTTAATTGATTACAATTCTTTTTAATTATAAAGCAAAACTCATTTAATTTATATTGAATATATAATTTTAAAGTTTTATCTTTACTTTTTAACATTAGAATCTATATTATTATTATTAGTATTATTAAGGATAATATAAAAATATAATTTTATTTTCTTTAAAAGTAAACTTTTTAGATAAAAAATTTGAAAAATAAACTTTTTCTTCCCGAGACATAAGAAGTAATAGCCATATCTAAATTCGCATGTAGGAAGTTGTTTGTTCAAATATTGTAGGTTAACTTTTGTAACCCCATCTCAAAGCATTACCAACTTGCTTGAAATTACTCTTTCTTATTGCTTCTTGTGGACCTGTATTTTAATAAGAAAGATAAACATTAATTAACACTTTCTCTATTCTAAAAAGTAGTCCATTTTATTTTAAATATAACATTTTATTCATTGTTAGCTATGACACATTTAATGTATCATTCAATGTAACATTTTACATTTTTATTCTTACTTTTTAATTGTTAATATATATAATTAGCATGTGTAAAGATATTTTAAAATTTTGATTTAAAAGTTGATTTGTTCTTTTAGAGTAACAAACATTTTGGAAGTGATTTTTTTTTTTTTTGAATAAGAAAGAGGACAGCTAAAACATGACTTTTTCAATATGGTTTTTGGAATATGATTTTTCTGGTATGAAATTAAAACAAATAGCTATTTGCGTGATAGTCAAAAGCCATACATTTGACAAAGAACCAAGTATACCATGGAAAAACCAAACACATTGATATCAGATATCATTTTATTTGACAAATTTTTTATCAAGGGTTAATTTTTCTAGAGAATATTGAGATTGCTTAAAATCCATTAATTGAATTCAAGCATTGATTGGATTTAGAAAAGATCTGTAATTTGAGATAAAAACCCATCGTCAAGTGTGAAAACGTTGTGATGGGAAAGAATAAACCCATTGTGAAGCGTGAAAACGTTGTGATGGGAAAGAAACCAAAACAGAGATTTGTTAAGAATTATTAAATGTTTCCAAATTAGAATGAGAGCAAGAAATTTTCTTAATGTCCTAATTTGGTAGTCACCTAATTGTATTAAGAATTGGATGTTGACAGTTAGGAAATCTTACTTACCTTGTAACTTTTAAAGGTTTTCTCTCAAATGACAGAGATTTGAAAGAGAGTTTTAGGGGGTTTGAAGAGATATTTTTACATTGAAAATGTATAGTGCAAAATTGGTAAGAAGTGGATTGTTTTTAAGGGTTTGGGATTAATGCATACTAAAAAAATTCTTCTAATTTGTAAAGTTATCAATAATAGTCTCGTCATTTTTATTGTAAATGCAAGCTTAATTTTCTGAATTGAATCATAATTTTTATGTTTTTAATTTATTTCTTTTCTTACTTGTCTATTTTTGAATTCAAAATATAATCACAACACCCCCTCAATCAAATAATTTGCTTATTCTTTCCATGTACAACAGGCTCTGCAATTCGGCCATTTAATTGGATGGCATAGTATATAGGCAACGACAACGAGATCTAAATCCTTTGCTGTAGTGATTTCTGAACACAAAACTTTTTTTGTATAGAAGGAGAGAATGATGATAAGTTCAATGTTCTAACTTTCTTTATGAAATAATTTCAGCTCTTCCAAATGGTGTTTCTTTTTCTTTGCTTTCCTTTTGACTTCCACGGCCATGTCTCCTCCATTATTTTCTTTAATGAATAGATTTGATCGCAACTTCCAATATAAAATTAAAAGGATCAAATAAAATAATGAAAAAAACTCTAAATCATAAAATTATAATAAAGAGTAAGAAGAAATGGTTACCTTCTTTCTACCCTTTCCCAGTACTCTTTGTCCTGGCATCCATGTTTTCTTTTCCATGAAATATCGCTGCAATTGGACACTTGATTCCTGTGGACAACATCGGACCCCATAGCTTTGTTTTCTCTGTCTTTGTCCTTTGCATGATTTTGGACAATCAATCATATGAAACCATAGGGACGGCTTCGCACCATAGCCAGAAAGTAGTGATAGTGGAGGAGGATTTCTTTTGCCTCCAAACTTTTTAATTTGGCCTTGTCACTACCCCAGGGCCTTTGCGAAAGATTTTTCCATTTGTCGTCATAAAGTGTAGCACCATTCTGAATGAAATTCATTCCTGGTATTTCTAATATTAGCAAAACATGGAGCTGCTACTCTATATTATGAATGCCAAAAGTAACTATATGTCATGCAAAGCTAAATGAAATGTGTTGGACTTTTTTAAGAGGAAAATTTTTACCTATTATCATTTTTTTGTCCCTTATAGTCCATATAGGCATGTGCAATTTCATTTTTACTAAAAAAAAAATAAAACTTAAATTATTTATAGTACAGGTGGAAAGCATTGCATTATTAATTACTTGTGTTCTGCCTTCAAATCTCTAGTCCAAATTAGTTGAATTTGATGCCTCAATTACGGTTTTTTTTTAAGACGTAAGCGTATCGGTTGAGGACACAATTTCTATTCAACGAACCTCCCAATAGAAAAAAAAAATGCAAGGCTTAAATTCTTTTGAATTAACAGAATATTCAAACTTATTTTTTATTTTTATCAAAGATATAGTAATTTTTCTTAAGCTTTTTAATTTAATTGAAAAACAATATACATTGACATTGTTGATATTTTTTTATTCAAGACATTGCTCACCATAAGTGATATTTCAATGTTTATGAAGGCGGTCTTAATTGGAAAACAAAATTACACTGCATATTTTATGGACCCTTTAGTATAAATAGTGAAAGAGTTATGTAAAATAAAATAAATCAAAATACCATAAAAGACATATGGAGAAATTAAAGAGAATTATGAATCAAATAGTGCCTGATTTACAAGCATGAAGATGGGGTCAGATTTTTGACAAACTTTAGAGCTAAAATTTAGGCAAAAGAGAGAGAGAGAGAGTGTTGCATTAATCCAAAGCAAACACATTCCACACAAACCTACTTAAATTATTAGTATTAATTAAAGAAGATACTATATATATTTCAATAATTGACACTATTAATGGAAACATCAACAAGGCAGGCAATCCAAGGGACCCTAACAACCAAATGGTTACACTCCATCATTTTCTGAGCTGTAAATGAAAAGAAAAATATTATAAGTAAATGAAGAAAACTGGGCAGAGAAAGCGTATGGAATGCATCAATATAGATAGCTTATCAGAAGTAAAGCTAGAAAATTACATTAGCTGGGGCTAATTGAATACGTGAAATTATATAACTACAAAAATATTAATACACCCACAATTCATTATTAAAACAAACCATAACTTAACAAATATATATAATTAACATTTATTATTAACATAATTTTAAGAAACTCTCTATAAAAATTATTATCTCAAAACAGCAAATGAAATCAAATAATCGTATATTTTACATAATTTTCTATATTTGAAATTTAACTAATATTCAATTTTATTATTCAGATTTTTTATACTTAATGCTCAACAGATGTAACAAAATAAAAGATAGTGCAGTAGTTTACACACTATTATGGGAAATGTAAGTATATAAATTACTTGTTAAAGTGTATAAAGGATAGTTACCTTTTGCTTTTAAATGCTTTCCTAACTAATCACCTTCTTTTTGGATCAAACTTTTTCATTCATTCTCTCAACTTCTGAATTTTTTTAAAGAGAAAAGAAAAGAAAATTTTCTTCTACTGGTTCTGCTGTTTTTAAAATGAAGATTTGAAGAATGAAAATTAATAAATAAATATGTGTATGTGTGTATAAAATTTGACATCTTCATTTTAACGTGTTTAACAAAATATATATATATATATTTTTAATTTGCTCCACACTTTGTTTTTATCAGTATTTAAATGGTCCAGATTTTTAATTGGTCAAATGAAATATTTTTTTTTTTGGTTAAATTTAATGCGGGCAAAGTTAATTTAATTTTAAAACATAAAACCTACTAAATAGGAATTTAAACAAGCCAATGAAATCCGGTTGCAGTTGTCATATTTATTCCCAATTACGGATTTCTGCAATTACAATGGAGGGTACATGACATACTTTGTGGAAATCTTCCCCTTCTTCACCATGATAAAGCAAAAAATGTGTCAATGTACTTCAGTCCAAGAAAACTAGAAAAAATCAGAATAATATTTAGACATGGATCCATGGATCCATTCATGTACTCTGCTGGCTTGCACATATGTGGATCCATTTAAACATTAAGCATGATCACGTAGGATAGTAAAAGCAGTACAAAACCAACATCCAAAATGCAATAGAAAGTTATGCATAAATGTCAAAAACTACAAAATATATTAACCTTGAGAAGAGCATGTTAGTAAGGAATTCAAGGAACCACAAAATCTGGATTGAAGGAACCTTGACAAGCAAACTTGAGGGATTCAATCCAGAAAACCTATTTCAAATCGGTGCGCAAAAAAGTCCCAAATATTTAACTGAAAAAACAACCACAAAAGCCGGCAAAACAAATACCAGTACCTCTTGCATACCCAAAACAAATACCAACCACTCGCAGAACATAAATAGCCAAAACAAATACCAGAAAAAATTTCAGAACATATACATACCCAAAAAAATACCACAAAAATTACCAAAAAATACCAGTACATTACCAGAGTAGAAAATTACCCAAAACAGATAAAAAAAATCCTCCAAAGTCAAGCACACACAGTGATAGTTCGGAACTGCAGATTCCTGCTAAAAAAATGAATGGGAACAATAAATTGAACGATTGACACCCGAAAATCTAAACAAAAAAATGATAATATCGAAAATGGAGGATTTGGTGGGTTTGGCATACCGATTGTTTGCTGGTGGCTTCGGCTGAATTTGGGAGCTGACCTAGGTGAGTTCTTCAGTGGCTTCGTGGCGGAGGAAGTTGACTTCCCTATTGGAAGATGTGCCGAGAACGGAATTGGAGGATGATGCTGGCACAATTTCTTGCTGGAGGAAGAAAATGCCAAACTGCAATGGAGGACTGAGGAGGTGAAAATGGAGAACTGGAAATGCAGAATGAAAATGGCTACAATGAAGGAACGAAATGGAAGACGAAAATGGTGTTAATGGAGAAACAAACTGGAAAACGAAAATGGTTAAAATGGAAGAGAAAATGGAAGAACAATAACCTGGGAAATGGAGGAGGAAAGTTATGGAAATCGATCGGAAACCCTTGGCCAGCAAAGAGAAATGCGAGGGAGGAAATGGATTTCTGAATTTGGATTTCTGCCTTTCATTCCCTCCAATTATGGGGGCTATGCGGATTTACTCAAACTGGGTAATGAGAATTACTGTTCGTATTCCATTCCTTTATTTCAGGCAGCCCAAATACTATCAAACCTATTTCCTTTACTATCAAACCCACACTTCAGGCACACCCTCAGTCTCTTCAAAGTAGTCACTGCAAATGGAAAAAGAAAAAAAAATGAAATTGTATGTAAATGAAGAAAACTGGGTAGAGAAAGCATATGGAATGCATCATAACAATGGTAGAGCTAGGAAGAAAATTATATTAACTGTGGCTAATTGAATGTCCGAAATTATAGAATTACAAAAATATTAATACACTAATAATAGTTCATTTTTAAAATGAACCATAAGTTAGAAAATATATAATTACATATTAATATTTATCATTAACGTAACTTTAAGAAATTCTCAACAAAAATCATTATATTTAAAACAGCAAATGAAATCAAGTAATCGTAATTTACATAATTTTTTCTATATTTGAAATTTAACTAAGATTTGAGTTTATTACTGAAGAAACTAAATAAAAGATTACTGAAGTAACTAAGTAATGTAACAGTTTAGTCACTACTATTGGAAATGTAAACAAGTATATTACTTGTTATAAAATATAAAGTATAGTTACCTATTTTTTCCTTTTTCAAAATGCTTTCGTAACTAATTAAAAAGAAACAGTTGAAATTGAGCGATATCTCTTTCCTAAAATTTTCCTTTTCCAAATGTGCTAAATTAATAATCACCTTCTTCATCGATCAAGTTTTTTCACTCATTCTCTCAACTTTTTAATTTTTTTAAAGAAGAAAAGAAAAGGAAAATTCTCTATTGTTTGATATGGGGTTCTTAAAATTTAGACTAATTGAAGGAAATTTTTTTAAAAAAAAAAAAAATGAAACTTAACGTGTTTAACAAAAGAAAAAAATTAATTAGTGATAAAAAAAGAAAGAATGAGTTTGGGCAATGAATGGAGTACCCATACAATTTGCTCCTCGCTTGTTAAAATATTGTTTATGTTAAAATTAATGTGGTAAAAGTTAATTTAATTCTAAAACATTTACTCCTATAAATATTGGCACGGAATCTGACTATAGTACTACACACTAACAAGCTACTAAATAGGAATTTAAACAAGAAGATGACAATTAGGATCAATACCTCACTTCTTCTAAAATAGATTTCTTCTGCAATCACAATGGAGGGAACATGACAAACTTTGTGGAAATCTTCCCCCTCTTCACCCTCTGGAGTTTTCCTAATCCTCTCACCGAAGTTTATTGGCATGCCGCTTATCTTCAATTCTTTGAGTTTTCTCACAAATCCCAAACCATCTGGAATCTTCTCTAATTTTTGACAATATACAATTTGAAGACAAGAAAGAATGGGCAAGGCTCCATTTTCCACCCTCCATTCCCTCAACTGGGTCAACCCCTGTAGTAAAAGAAATCTAAGTTGAGGAAACCCAATGCTAGAGCAAATTATCTCTTCTCCAACAAAGGCATCCATCCTCAACCAGAGACTTTGTAAACTGGGCAGCTTTTCCAGTGTTCCCATCAAGTTTATTTCAATCCTAGAGCCCCGAAGTTCCAATTCAACCAAGTTTTGGAAGAAGTGGGTTTTGTACTCTGGCAACACTCTTAAACCACCTCCCAGAGACAAGTGACACAGATTGCTGCCAAACAACTTCTCTACAAGAGCCAACCACTTTTCTGAGCTAAGAAACTCCTCTGGCATTTCAAGCCACACACTTGCCTCCTTTAATCTCAGTGAATCTGAGATAAAATTGATGATTTCTTCACATTCATTCTCCTTCGATATTACAAATGTTTTTAGCACTTGGAGGTTACTCAATTCGAGCAAATCTTTAATTTCACACAATCTAGGATCCAAGTTTTCTAATATCTCAAGCTTACTCAAGCCAAGCAAGCGGAGTTTTCTACAGATTTTGGGAGGATGAGCAAAGAAAGTAGTATCGGGAAGATACAGATGCCTTAAATTTTTCATTTTCCACAGAACATTCCGTATTAACAATATCTGTAAATCACGTAAATCAAGGGTTTCCAAATGTTCCAAGTTGCCTAAGGATGAAGGCAGCATTAAAACAACGGACTTTTTGAGACAAACATATCGCAAGTGGATAAGGTCACCGATTTCTAACTTGAATAGTTGGATAAGTGTGCGAATGAGATCATAGAGCTTATCTTCACCATCTTCACCATCTTCACCACCAGGCATCATCCCTTCAACAGTCAAAGCTCTAAGCATCTTGAAATTGTTAAATTTTGTACTTGCCATATGTCCTTCATATTCATCTCCACCAAGCATATGAAATGTGAGGGCCCGAATATGCTTAATCATTTCTCTCTTTGGAGGAACGTACTTGGATACATCATCTTCATTCAAAAATATGGCCATTCTATGACATTTGCTCCTTGAACAATTAGAATCCACTATCTTTGGATTGTTTTCTTCTCGATAATCAACGATCTCTATAAAATTTTCATTCCTTGCCTTGGCCAAGCACATATCTCTCATAAGGTCATGAAGTCTACATGATTGGAATTTTCGAAGTGTGGGTCCCTCTTTCAAACTCACCTGAATCATGCAACGATTCTTAACTCACCCAAGTAACGCTCCGCCACATCCATCATTGATTCATCTCCAATTCGATCTTCTTGAAACCATTCCTTCAACCCATCCACAATCGATACAATGTCTCTGTTTCGATATCGTAATCTTCGGGATATATGCTTAAATATAGAAAACAGGGCTTCAATTGGTATGGCAAGTCACGGTAACTCAAAGCTAATATCCTCTGAAATTCTCCTTCTCGTCCAATGTTTTCACCCTTTGCAAGATATGATTTGATGTTTTGGTAGACGAATTTCCACTCATTTAACTCGTGCTTTGTTGCCAGAATTCCTCCCACAACAACCACTGCTAATGGAAGTCCCCCGCAACATTTAACCATTTCTTTCCCTAACTCCTCAAATCTATGGATATCATCCAAGCCTACGTACGAATGAATGACACATGATTATGATGAAATTTTGACACATGCAGTGAATAAACTGAGGAATTTATTTATTTATTATTATTATTATTTTTTTTTTTGGTCTCCTATCACTCACATGATTAAGAACATAAGAAATCAAGGCATGAAATTGAAAACTTTCTTGCTGGTGCAAGTTCATAGGAATTGAGGATGCAAATTAAGGAAGTATCAAATTTTAAGCACGAATGTCCTGGACCTTTATAATTACCACAATCCAATATATCAAAGGTGGTTTTCATCTGTTTAGAAGGTTTAAGAATGATTAGAGTGATAAGAGGATAGTTTCTAAATTTCAATAAGAGAAGATATGGAAGCACTAATACAATCAATCAATCAATCAACTATGAATCCATAGTTCAACAAATCTTAAATTAAACACATCCTGAACGAGTTTAAATTGTGGCTTTTTTTTTCATTACTCACTAAATTTTTCTCGTTCATGCTAATTGTCCTTGGATAAACAAATCGCCCTATCTAGATCCTTTGTTACTTATTTTACTCTAAAACTAAATCTCCAATTGCATTAAGAGTGGAATGCACATGGGAAAAGTATACAGCAATAAAAATAAATAAATGCTAACGATAGAATTCAAATGTAACATTGAACTAAAAACTCTTACCATGATCATTGCTGTGTCGTCCACTTAAGGCTTTCTTCTGAAGTAGCTCCCAACTTTCATCATGGCTTAGAAGTCGAGGTTCATGGTGGAAACCGTCTGGCCCTATGTGGATCGCCACATTTTTATTCCGAGTGGTAAGCAATATTTTGCTTACTGGTCTCTCTGTTGTTGGGAATGCATTTCTAATACATTCCCAGGCATCCGCTGACCAAATATCATCAAGAACTATCAAACATCTTTTGCTCTGCTGAATCTCATAGAGATGTCGGACCAGCTGATCCTCTGTCCATTGTTTCAAAATTTGTTCAGCATTCTCAGGAATTATTTTTACCAATATTCCCTGTAAGACATCTTTGGTTTGCCACTGTTGTGATATGCAAACCCAGGCAAAAGCATCAAAATGTTGCCTCACATTTGGGTGGTTGTATATTTTTCTAGCAATTGTGGTCTTTCCTATACCCCCCATTCCAGAAATGGAGACAACACTATGGGGACTTACCTCATGTTCATTGGTCAAATGCTGCACCAACAACTTGACATCATCCTCCAATCCAACAACATCCTCCTCAACATGAGAATAAGTGCGCCTCATCAACTGTTGTTGCCTTGAACTTGGACCTTCCCTCTCCATTATATTTCTGATCCCATATTCATGAAAACTTCTGGTAAGATCAGAGATTCTGCTATGAAGCTTTTGGATCTCTGATCCTACTCTGTGACGCATGTAGCATTCACTCAGGATACAAGAGTATCTTTTCAAGAAATTAGCAGTGCCTTTTCCCCTCCTGGATGCAACTTTGAAGGCAAAGGCTTCTAGTGCATTTTCAGCATCATAAGCAACAATTTTGCTTTGAGAGATCCACTCCCGAATGACCGCATCCTCATCTTGTCTCGAATCAGCATCTCTCAACAGCGACAGCATTAGGCTCATCTTTGATTGAAGCTGCTCAGCTTGCTCACTCACACCTGCTAGAAATTGGGCCTCTTCTTTCAACAATTTGGTGATATTTTCTAAAAGAAAAGTCACGACAGGCTCTGCCAACTCCGCCATTACTTGGAACTGTAAAATGGTATAGTTTCTCAAGGGGTGAAAGAATGAGCAAATTCAAATATTTATTTGTATTACACACCTGTAGAAGCAAAAGGACACACTCAATGATCATTCTTTACTGTTGAAACTTGCAGATTTTTTTAATTTTTTTTTTAAATTACTTTACTTTATTCCAACTCAATTATTAACTTTATTTGTTCAATTCAGCACCCCTTTATCCTCACTCAGTGTCACAGTGTGTCGATAACATACTAGTTTTACGATGGCAAAAGAATATATGGATGGATGCCAGGACAAAGGATGATAAGGAGAAAAAGTTGTCGGCAAAAATTTCTCCTCCGCTTTCCAGGACGATGTGGGACTACCCAGCACATGGATAAAAAAGATCGTTTTTGAGCAAGTTTGTATCTTGAAGGTGATTTGGAGAATTTTAGGAGTTTGGTTTTTTTTTTTTTTCCCTTTTATTAGACTATTTACTTGTTTAGTTTTTCGCTATTAGAAGTGCTAAACTTAGATATAGTTTGGAAATGAAGTGGATTCAACTGACAAGGTTTTTTTGGCTTGTGCGAGTAAAATAAAGGTACTATTACAAAATACATTCACTTATTGTTTTCAAATAATAGCCAAAAAGTTTTCCCCAACTTTATTAACTCTTGAATTAATTCAACATAAGGCATTAAAAAAAAAAATTCACTAATGGGACACAATAGTTCTTAAAAATTTAAGTTATTTCAATGGCGTAAATAATAAAATTTTTAAAAACTATGTCCTCTTCAATAATTCCTTCTTTCTTTGGCCCAAAAAAAAATCCCTCTTTCTTTTCTTCACCACTATGGCATCTTTGCAAATCCTTCCACTCCACTAGTGCCTTTTCTTTTCGTTAGATAATGGGTAATGATATCACTTTATTTTTATAGTAAAAAATAAAATTATTAATACAATTTCATACTTTTAACAATGGATAAAAGTACCAAGAACAATAAATAAAATATCAATATCATCAATTTTAGATTATTATTATTTTTTTTCTTTTTTAGGGTTCCTTGCTAGTAATCACATAATTTTCTTCAAAAGTTTAGCGACAACCCCCATTACCCCTAAACTGGCATTCCCACCCGTTTTCCACAAGATTCAATATATTTGATTGATTTTCGATATTTAAAACTTTCAATTCATATATATTTTAAAATTTGGCAATTTAATTTTGGATCGTTTTTCGGTTAAACCTGCCCAAACCCATACATCATGTCCTTCAAACGTTACCACATGAAATTGAAAGATTTTTTAAATATTACTAAATCTAGCTAGTTATGGCATCCAAAAAAAAATATTTCAATTTCATGTGATTTTGCTGGAAAATTAGATCCATTGATTGGGTTGATTTTATCCAAAGAACTAAGTAAAATCAAATTATTATATCTAAGATTAAGTTGAAATTATTCTAATATCAAGGACTAAATGAAATTTAAACATAATTTACTTCAAATACCTTGTATACATACATAATGTAAAAGATATTAAAGTTATTATCTCCTGACCATTTTATCCACTACTTGTTGGCTTTATGAAAATAATTTATTAAAGTGAATATATTCTTAACATTTTGTAAAGTAATAAAGATTAATAGATTATGCACTTGTTGTAGCAAATATGAACAAAATTTTTTTTTAACTTTCAATTGCTGAATCTCATTAACCTCAGAGACATATACAATTTCCATTCAATTTATTTTAGACAATACATAAAAATAAAAAAAAAATACAGAACAGATATGCTTTATTATTAACACACAATAAATAAATACATATTTCTACGCACAATTTGTTGAGATTGTTTCTACATATATAAAATCCAGTTGTCTTATGGAGATAGTCATATACATGGTTTTTTTTGGTAAAAAATATTAACTTTGGAAACTCCATATCTCGCACATTTTATTTTTGAAATTTGTTGAGAATGGAATTTAAACGTAATATAAAGTTCTATTGTCAATTTGTCATAATAGTAATTTACTTGAATTTGAATATTGACATAATAGGGCCAAAAGCTTCTTCCTTTGTATTATATTTTTCTAAAAAAAGAGTTCACTTTTAATTGATAACAATTCTTTTTAATTATAAAGTACAACTCATTTAATTCATTATTAAATGTATAATTTAAAATTTTTATTTTTACTTTTTACCATTAGAATCTAGATTATTATTATTATTATTATCAAGGATAATATAAAAATATAATTTTATTTTCTTTAAAAGTAAAGTTTTTTTAGATAGAAAGAGTTTTGAAAAATAAACTTTTTTTCTTCGTGAGACACAAGGAGTAATGGACATATCTAAATTCGCATGTACGAAGTTGTTTGTTTAAATATCATAGGTTAACTTTTGTATTCCCATCACAAACCATTACCATTACCAACTTGCTTGAAATTACTCTTTCTTATTGCTTCTTGTGGACCTGTATTTTAAAAGGACGCTGCAATTGGACATTTGACTCCTTTGGACAACGTCGGACCCCGTAGGTTTGTTTTTTCAGTCGTTGTCCTTTGCATGATTTTGGACAACCAATCATATGAACCAGTAGGGACGGCTTCGCACCATAGCCAGAAAGTAGTGATAGTGGAGGAGGATTTCTTTTGCCTCCAAACTTTTAATTTGGCCTCGTCGCCTTTGCGAGAGATTTTTTCATTTGTGGTCATAAAAGTGTAGCACCATTCCGAATGAAATTCATTCCTGGTATTTCTAATATTAGCAAAACATGGAGCTGCTACTCTATATTATGAATGCCAAAAGTAACTATATGTCATTATTAGAATCTAGATTATTATTATTATTATTAAGAATAATATCAAAATATAATTTTATTTTCTTTAAAAGTAAACTTTTTTTAGATAGAATAATATCAAAATATAATTTTATTTTCTTTAAAAGTAAACTTTTTTTAGATAGAATAATATCAAAATATAATTTTATTTTCTTTAAAAGTAAACTTTTTTGAGATAAAAAAAAGTTTTGAAAAATAAACTTTTTTCTTCCTGAGAAATAAGGAGTAATGGTCATATCTAAATTCGCATGTAGGAAGTTGTTTGTTCAAATATCGTAGGTTAACTTTTGTATCCCCATCACAAAGCATTACCAACTTGCTTGAAATTACTCTTTCTTATTGCTTCTTGTGGACCTGTATTTTAATAAGAAAGATAAACATTAATTAACACTTTCTCTATTTCAAAAAGTAGTCTATTTTATTTTAAATATAACATTTTGTTAATGATTAGCTATGACACATTTAATGTATCATTCAATGCATTATTTTATATTTATATTTTTACTTTTTTTAATTATTAATATATATAATTAGTATTAGTAAAAATATTTTAAAATTTTAATTTAAAAGTTGACTCTTTCTTTTAGAGTAACAAACGTTTTGGAAGTGATTTTATTATTATTATTCTTTTTTTTGGATAAGAAAGAGACCAGCTAAAACATGACTTTTTTAGTATGGCTTTTTTAGCATGACTTTTCTGGTATGGAATTAAAACAAATAGCTATATGTGTGATAGTTAAAAGCCATACATTTGACAAAGATCCAAGTATACCATGAAAAACCAAACACATTAATATCATATATCATTTTGGTTGATAGATTTTGTATCAAGGGATAATTTTTTTTAGAGAATGTTGGGATTGCTTATAATCCATTGATTGAATTCAAGCATTGATTGGATTTGGACAAGGTTAGGGGTGGTCATGGTTTGGTTAAACCGAAAAAATCGACCGAAAAAACCGAGTCGAAAAACCAAAAAAACCAAATCGAAAATGAATTCGGTTTATTCGGTTCAGTTTTAACCAAACCGAATAAGTTATTCGGTTTTCGGTTCGGTTTTTGGTTTGGGTGCTGAAAATCGAACCGAACCGAATAAACCGAACCGAATAAGGAACTGAACCGAATAAGGAAACCGAATCGAATAAGGAAACCGAACCGAATAAGGAAACCGAATCGAATAAACCGAATAAACCAAATAAAACCGAATTTCAAAATTTATAAACATATTTTATATATATAAGTATAAATATAAATATATGTTATTTTATAGAATAGTTATGGTTTATAGTTTATAAAACTATTGTAAACTTTGTAGTTATGTATATATATTTTTGTATAATTAATTTATTGTTATTATAAAATTTATCATGTATAGAACTATATACTATATTGTTATCATTAATATACTATCATTAATATTGTTTTCATTAATATACTATATTGTTATTATAAAATTTATCATGTATAAAACTATATTTATTGTTATCATTAATGAATAATGATATGGACAATATAATGAATATATAGTAATATTAAATTATTAATATAGTATATAACTATATACTATATACTAAACAATTTTTCTATATATTATATACTAAACTATATACTAAATAATTTTACTATGTACTAAACTATATATTATATACTATATACTAAACTATATACTAGTATAGTTTATACTTTATACTGTAATTTTAATTTATCAATTTATTTAAAAGTTAAACAAATATAAAATATCAAATTACAAATAAAGAAAAATAAAATAATGCATAAGTTGACAAAGTTGTTAAAATGTTAAGCATCTAGAAGGTGTAAGCCCTATAGGCTGTAGGCTATATAGCGTACTAGCGTGTAACTATATAGCATGCGATTAGCCGATTATTATGTTTTATGTATTTAATTAGAATCAATATCATATATTCATAATATCATCAATTATTCAATATAATAGTCAATAATTAATAACTTATTGTTGTTAACTAAGTGATTACTAAGTATTAACTATTAAATGACTGAGTGTTGAGTTTTTGAGTAATCAATTATAACTATATAATATTTACTAACGGTTATTTATTCAAAATTCTAAATTATTTATAATTTACAAATTAATTATACGTATTTAAATTGAGTCAAATATCATAATAATTAATGCTTATAATTAGTTATTATTGATCAAGTAATTATTATTACAACTAAATACTAACCTAGTTAAACTTATAATACTAAGAAGTACTAACATGTTACATAGTTAATACTTAATACTAACTTAGCTATAGTAATATGTTAATAACTAATAATGATTAATGAATAATGAGTACTAAGTTTACTAACGAACTAAGCACTAAATTAGTTAGTACTTATTTAATATTAACTTAGTGTTGAATAATACTTAATATACATAAGTTAATACTAACTTAGTTAACACTAATAAGTGATAAGTAAATAAGAAATAAATTACTAATTAGGCATTAACTTAGATAATATAATGCAGCTAATGCTTTGATTTTGTTTATAGTTTGTATTTTGTAACGTTTTGGTTTGATGAATGATAAGTACTGAGCCATAACTCATAAGGAGTTAAGGAAGTTTGTAAATTTGTAATGCTTTGTGAATGTTTGTTTCATGTTTGAAACCGAATTTGAAAAAATTATTTGTGAATGTTTGATTTGAAACCGAATTATTTAATTTATTTGTGAAGTTTTGAAAAAAAAAAAGAAAAAAAAGAAATTCGATTTATTTGGTTAACCAAATTCCTTATTCGGTTTGTGAAACCAAATAAAACCGAATAAATCGAATCGAATTCTTATTTGGTTTTATTCGGTTTAAACCGAACCGAATCGAATTCTTATTTGGTTTATTCGGTTTTATTTGGTTTTCGGTTAGGGGGTTCCAAAATATCAAACCGAATAAACCGAAAATCGAACCGATGACCACCCCTAGTAAAAACCCATCGTGAAGTGTGAAAATGTTGTGATGGGAAAGAAACCAAAACAGAGATTTACTAAGAATTATTAAAGGTTTCCAAATTAGAATGAGAGGAGAGAAATTTTCTTAATGTCCTAATTTGGTAGTTACCTAATTGTATCAAGAATTGGATGCTGACATTTAGAAAATCTTACCTTGTAACTTTTAAAGGTTTTCTCTCAAATGATAGAGATTTGAAAGAGAGTTTTAGAGGGTTTGAAGAGATATTTTTACATTGAAAATGTATAATGCAAAATTGGTAAGAGGTGGATTGTTTTTAAGGGTTTGGGATTGATGCATATTAAAAAAAATATTATAATTTCTAAAGTTATCAATAATAGTATCGTCATTTTTATTGTAAATGCAGGCTTAATTTACTGAATTGAATCATAATTTTAAAATTTTAATTTATTTCTTTTTCTTGCTTGTCTATTTTTGAATTCAGAATATAAATTACTTATCCTTTCCATGTACAACAAGCTCTGCAATTCGGCCATTTAATTGGATGGTATAGTATAAAGGCAACGGCAACGAGATCTAAATCCTTTGCATAGTAGGAGAGAATGATGATAAGTTCAGTGTTCTAACTTTCTTTATGAAATAATTTCAGCTTTTCCAAATGGTGTTTCTTTTTCTTTGCTTTTCCTTTTGACTTCCACGGCCATGTCGTCCTTTTTAATTTGGCCTCGTCACTACCACAGGGCCTTTGCGAAAGATTTTTTCATTTGTGGTCATAAAATGTAGCACCATTCTGAATGAAATTCATTGACAAAGGTGATGGAAACAGGATCTCTCAGCTATCAATTAATCCGTTGTTAAGATAATGGAAGATGCGTGTCTTGATGTGTACATTTGGTTAAAGATTCCAATCTCGAACAATAATTGAGAACTAGTCATAAAGTGGAGCAATGATCAGGCTATATCTGCAGTAGTTTTTAAATTAAAGAAAAATTTGCATTCACTTTTTTTATCCCTGTTAATCGATCACCTAGCTAATCTTATTTTCAAAATTTTTCCCTTACATATCTTTTATTAAATACCAACTTTCCCCCCCTTAATAATGTATTACCATTTAAAATAAAAAAAATTAAACATTTAAAATAGATATTTTTATATTGTAAAAGAAAATAGGACTAATCTACTTTCGTCCTAAAAGAAGAATCCAATTTCAAAAATCTTGTTTGTTCTAAAAAAAAAAGAGTTCGCTTTTGGTGTGAGATTTGTGTACTACCTTTACTAATAAAATCAAATGTAGAAATATAAATTTGAATTTATATGAGTCCATAAATTGAATTATAAATTATAATTTCGAGAATAAAATAAGTATTTAGTCTTATAATCTACAAAATAACCCTTTTATTGCAAAACTAATAATAACTACAATATATAAATTTAAATGAAAATCTACGACAATTATAATTAAATTATCACAAAATAATTCTCTAATTAGAACAAATTATAAAATAATAGTAACAACAACAATAGCAACAACAACAAAAACAACTCAACACAAATCATCTAAAAAATATCATAGAATCAAAAGTTATCTTCTTTTAAAGTAATTAAATTTCAAAAAAATGGTAATTAAAAATGTTAGCAATGAGTTGATTATCCAACTTATGTATTTTTTAATCAGATATTATAAAAATAAATTTTTTTTCTTTTTTTTACCAATTTATCAATTTTTATGCATGGTACACCTTATATCTTATGGGTTTGAATTAATCCATATCATACGTTATGAACTATGGGTTGTGAATTGTACATTAATTTTTACCCTATCCTATAGAGAGACTAGAGAGTTGTATCTTATGTTCATCCTACTCTATCACACAGAATAAGAATAATGTATAAGTTCACCTAGTCCATTTGCTCACACCTAGTTTTAGTCAAAGCAATCAAGCAGTTTCTTAATAAGGCTCCTTTTATGATGGCATAAATTATTTGCCAGTTGAACTTGCATTAAAAGAAGAGGAACAATTCTGAGAAATAAAAAGCTATATAGACAAAGCAATCAGCATTCTTCTATCATTTACCCATCAATTTTTTGAAGCTTCCAGCAGCATTCTTGCCTCCATGACCACCACACGCACTAGGATTTTCCTTGGGAATCAAATCACAAAAGAAAAGAACAGTCGCCATTGTTTTTATTGTTGTTGTTATTATTATTATTTTAATTTGAAAAAAATTCTAGATAATATATTTTAGAGAAATGAGTTGATATTTTAGAAAAGATACAAGCTCTGCCAATTGGGTCATTTATTTGAGGTGATAATATGGTAAAGCAGCCATGGTGATTTGTAAATTCTTTTCAGCTTCAAAGTGTGGTTGTTGATGAACAAGTCTGTTTTGTGTATTGGGATTGATATTTTGCATATCTTGCTTATAGAAGGAGCAAATGCTGTGCAGAATCTTTAGCTTTTCTTTATAAGTCAAATTCAATTTTTCCAAATGCTTCGCTCTTTTCAATTTCTTGTTCTTATATCTTTGGCATGAAGTGCTAGATGGAAATAATCAAATTTTCTTTTTCTCTTTCCTTTTTAAGAGTGCAAGTTAAGTAGATATTCATAACCTGAGTTACATCTAAAATTGAGTGCCACCCTTAAATCCAAATATCAATGTTCAACTTGTTGAGTAAAGAGCATTTCAATCTTCTCACCTAGAGCTCTAAAATTTGCCTGTTTAACATTGAGATTACATTCGAGAGAATATAGAGATTACTTTCCCTGCAGGAAAACCAAAACATATGTTGAAAGAGTTTGATCTGACCTTATTGGCATCATTGGAAAAACAATGAAAAATTATAGAAACAAGAAGAGTATAATAATATTTTAATACAAATTTAGGCATAAATTAACGAGCTCTCTTTAAACTTGTTCACTTCCTTGTAAGAAAATGAAAGCAGACTTGATCATTAGTGAATGCTACAAAGAGATGTGATAATACATCAGTAAAGAAGATCCGCAGCATCTCTTCGCAGCCTAAAAAGGGATTGCAGCCGCAGGCATCCAGTTTGAGTTAAGCACTTTCCTTCATTCTCCACTGCTACAGTACCAGCAATTTCAAAGGAATAGCAGTACTTGGGTAGCATTGATTCTAGTAAGCCAAATCTTAACATGTCCCATTTCGAAGATGCCCGTTACTAGTTCCTAAAAACTTAAATGATTTATTATTAGTTCCTAAAAATGCCCGTTAAATTCTTGTGTTGTGGTTTTAAATCTCTTGTCCAAATTTTATGCCTCAATTAGGATTTTTCGAAGATGTAATCGGTTGAGGACATTCATAATTCCTTTTCAATGTGCTTTCCATTGGGAAAAAAATCGCAAGACTTAATTTTTCTGAATTAGCAGGATATTCCAACTACATTTTTCAAGAAATTAGCAATGCCTTTTCCCCTTCTGGATGCAACTTTGAAGGCAAAGGTTTCCAGTGCATTTTCAGCATCATAAGCAACATTTTTGCTTTGAGAGATTCACTCCCGAATGACCGCATCCTCATCTTGTCTCGATTCAGCATCTCTTAACAGTGATAGCATTAGTCTCATCTTTGATTGAAGCAGCTCAGCTTGATCACTCACACCTCTTAGAAATCGAGCTTCTTCTATCAATAATTTGCTAATATTTTCTAGAAGAAAAGATACAACAGGCTCTGCCAAGTCCATTACTTGGCATTGTGGAGTGGTATATTTTCTCCATGGGTGAAAGAATGAGCAAATTCAAATACTTATTTGCATTAATTAGACATATAGAATGTATCACTTTATTTTTATCATAAAAAATAAAATTAATAATACAATTTCATACTTTTAACAATGGATAAAAGTATAGAAGGAGAGAATGATGATAAGTTCAGTGTTCTAACTTTTTTTATGAAATAATTTCAGCTTTTCCAAATGGTGTTTCTTTTTCTTTGCTTTTCCTTTTGACTTCCACGGCCGAGTCTCCTCCATTCTTTTCTTTAATGAATAGATTTGATTGTAACTTCGAATATAAAATTAAAAGGATCAAATAAAAATAATGAAAAAAACTCTAAATCATAAAATTATAATAAAGAGTAAGAAGAAATGGTAACCTTCTTTCTACCCTTTCCCTGTACTCTTTGTCCTGGCATCCAAGTTTTCTTTTTCCATGAAAAATCGTTGCAATTGGACACTTGATTCCATTGGACAACATCGGACCCCATAGGTTTGTTTTCTCTGTCTTTCTCCTTTGCATGATTTTGGACAATCAATCATATGAACCAGTAGGGACGGCTTCGCACCATAGCCAGAAAGTAGTGATAGTGGGGGAGGATTTCTTTTGCCTCCAAACTTTTAATTTGGCCTTGTCACTACCCCAGGGCCTGCAAAAGATTTTTTCATTTGTGGTCATAAAGTGTAGCACCATTCTGAATGAAATTCATTCCTGGTATTTCTAATATTAGCAAAACATGGAGCTGCTACTCTATATTATTAATGCCAAAAATAACTATAGGTCATGCAAAGCTAAGTGAAATGTGTTGTACATTTTTAAGAGGAAAATTTTTACCTATTATCATTTTTTTGTCCCTTATGGTCCATGTACGCATGTGCAATTTCATTTTTACTAAAAAAAATAAAACTTAAAATTATTTATAGTACAAGTGGAAAGCATTGCATAATTATTTCTTGTGTTCTGGCTTCAAATCTCTAGTCCAAATTAGTCCAATTTGATGCCTCAATTATAGTGTTTTTTTTTAAGACGTAAGCGTATCGGTTGAGGACACAATTCCTCTTCAACGACCCTCCCAATGGGAAAAAAATCACAAGGCTTAAATTCTTTTGAATTAACAGAATATTAAAACTTAGTTTTTTATGTTTGTCAAAGATATAAATGATAAGATATAATAATTTTTCTCAAACTTTTCAGTTTAATCAAAAAAAGTATATGTTGACATTATTGATATTTTTTTTATTCGAAATATTGCTCACCATAAGTGATACTTCAATGTTTATGAAAGCAGTCTTAATTGAAAAACGAAATTATACTACATATTTTATGAACCCTTTAGTACAAATAAAGTTATGTAAAATAGAATAAATCAAAACACCATAAAAGACGTAAAGAGAAATTAAAGAGAATTATGAATTAAATAGTGCCTGATTTACAAGCATCAAATACTTATTTGTTTTAGAAATATATAGCAGCAAGAGGAACACTCAATGATCATTCTTTGCTGATGAAACTTTCATATTCTTTTTTTTTTTAAAATATATTTATCTTTCCCTTTTCCTTTGGTTTAAAAAATATTAACTGTTCCAACTCAATTATGGACTTTATTCCTGCAACTCAGCTTCCCTTTATCGCTTTATCTATCCAATTTATCCTACTTGCTCAACTGGTTTTCAGAAGCCGTTCATGTCACTGTGAATATTAATTTTAAGGCTCACATATTGAACCCGAAGAGTCACCAATTTGTTGGTCTAACTTCAAATTAGGAGCAAAAAAAGATCGCCAACACAGCCTGCACAATTATTTGGTCAAATAAAATACCTGAATCTGCACCAAATGAAGAAGACCTGGCCTGTATTTTATTAAGAAAGACAAGGCCAGCTATGCCCCGACTTTTTCAGTATGACGTTATACTTCTGAGCAAATTGCTATTAGGTACAACCAACCCCCCACCACGGCCCCCAAAAAAAAAGAACATGTCCTTTTCCCCCACCCACGCCTAGTTTGTTTCTATTCGGGCCCCCGCGCCCAATCCCATCCCCAGCCCCCAAAAACAAAAGAACATGTTCTTTTCCACCACCCACTCCCTCATTTGTGTCTATTCGCGCCCCCCGCTCCCCCCTCCCCAACCCCCGGAAAAAAAAAAAAAGAACATGTTCTTTTCCACCACCCACCCCTAGTTTGTTTCTATTCGGCCCCCCGCGCCCAATCCCATCCCCACCCTCCAAAAACAAAAGAACATGTTCTTTTCCACCACCCACTCCCTCATTTGTTTCTATTCGCGCCCCCCCCCCCCCCCCCCCCCACCCCCCCGAAAAAAAAAAGAACATGTCCTTTTCCACCACCCACCCCTAGTTTGTTTCTATTCGGGCCGGCTATGGGAGTGCTGATCAAGTGTCCAATTGATGAGATGGTAAACGTAGAAAGTCAGTAATATAATACATATAAGTAATATAATACATGGAGAAGACCTGGCCGTGGATGTAGGATGAGAAATCAAGTCCACCCATGAATCACTCCCAAATACATATAATTATTTTGATCTTTTGGCACAGAAAATGGAGGATATCTTACAATAGAAGTGACAATAAGCCATCTTCAAGTATTAAATAACTTTTAGTGTAACATTAGGTCATTGAGGAATTCATGCATGGATCTTCATAGCTCTTCCTTATTAAAACTTCATGTAAATAGTTTAGCTACTGCAAGATAGTGTAATAATTTCATCCGCTTCTAGTCCCAAAATCCCATGTATCATTTTGGCAGTATGCAAAAGAGTTTGCAGAAGAGGATCCTAAGACGTACGTTTCTTTGTATTTTCCACCAATTTGTCTCAAATGTTCATACATAAACTTTTGAAGCTCAGTTGCATGTGAATATATATAGACGGACGACTCAAGAATATTGGGGTTAAGGTCGAGGGTTCGAACGCCACCTCTGTTATCCCCTTCTTTCAGCCCTCAGATCTCTTGGTTCGGGAGTCTCACCCCATTAGGTGTGAGGCGCAGCAATTGTAATACATACATTGGAGTGATAGGGCCATTGTTGTAATAGAATAGGACTCTTCAAAAAAACAAAAATATAGATCGGCTCGTTTTCCTTCTCATTGATTGAATTGGGTTTTGAGAGTTTGCCTAGAGAAACATAATGCTAAGAATCAAACAATAGGGTCTTAGTGATGCAGCGTTCAGTGTAGAAAAATATTTGGGGAAAATCAATTCTGAAAAAAAAAGAGAATAATAATGAATAATTGTCGAAGAAATCCTAAACAAGGCCTAAAATACAATGCTTCAAATAAAAATTTTAAAATATATTAAAAATCAAAAAAAATTAGAAAATACTAAAAAATTAAAAAACTCTAGGTAAACGATTCCGGATTGCCGAAATCCATCGTACTTCATGGCAAAGCGATGAGTATCGATCCCCACACCATTTCGCTTCAAATGAACGAATTTGAGCCCAAAACGATGTCGTCAACCTGGTCCACCAATTCTAGACGCCATACTGTTTCGCCTTCCAGTTGGACTTCTTCCTGTCGAATTGATCCATAAACGCAGCACTAATACATTCCACATCACATATGGAGGTGCATTCTCCTCTTTTACCAATCCAGGTCTCCGAAATAAATTTCTAAAGGTGCATTTGCAACCGCTTGTTACACATATGCTTTGCTATTATCACGTACACAAACATATACTTTCTTCATCCAAAAAAAAAGTTCACTTTGATTAATATATAACTTTTTATTAGTTATTAAATATAACTCATTTAATACACTACTAAATATATAATTTTATATTTATATTTTTACTTTTTAATTTTGAGTCTAAATAATTATTGTTAGTAAGAATATTTTAGAAATTTAGTTTAAAAATAAACTCTTTTTTTCAAACAATAAAAAGTTTTTGAAATGGATTTTTTTTTTTTGAGACGAAGGAGTATTTCTTTCAAATAAATATCAGAGTTCACATATTCACCTATTCCATTTTATTGACATGGTCTTCGTTTGGAAGATGACTGAAATTTTTTTATTTTCTTGAAAATTCCATACAAAGTAGGGACATTCAAGAACCGTAATTAGAATGCCAAAACTTCAGTGGAGCATTGGGAAACTGGAGTCGAACAGAACCCAATAAGAAAGTTTATTGACTTGCTTATTGATGAATATAAAAAATATTAGAATAAATTATGAGATTTATACTTACTTATTAGAGTATATAATATTAAATAGCACACAAAAGATAGTAATAAATTCAATGTGGACTTAATGCCCATTACATTTTTAAAGAATAAATGAGAAATATTTCACACAAATATCCATTTCAATAATATTTGTAATTTGAACCGAAATAGGCCGAGAAAATAAATATATCCTGGGAGTGAACTACGAAATAAATTATATTATTTGAAAACAAATAAATAGAGAAACATAGCTAATAGATTAGACTGTTCATTTTTGTAAATTTATCATTTATTATACTTAAGCTAATTAATTAATCAATTAAGATTGAAATCTTTGACTCTTTTGAGAATAAAAAATTAAATGTTTTTATAAAATCAAAATTGCCATTATGTAAAAAAATCAAAAGTAAATGAAATCAAGGATAAATAATATTTCTTAGCTTTTCTCATCTTATATTTAAATGCTGATTTTATTAAAAAATAATATTAACACGGAATGATTATCATTCTACAAAATTTATTTTAAAAAAGTCAGAAATTTTTGTCTACTCTTTTCATGTTGGCATGTGCAATTTCATTTTTACAAAAAAAATAATAATTAAAACTTAAATTCTTTATTACTAGTTCCTAAAAATGACCGTTAAATTCTTGTGTTCTGGTTTTAAATCTCCAGTCCAATTTTTTTTTGTCTCGATTAGAATTTTTTTAAAGATGTAAGCATATAGGTTGAGGACATTCATAATTCCTCTTCAATGAGCCTTTGAAAGGAAAAAATTTACAAGACTTAAATTCTCCTAAATTAGCAGGATATTCAAACTGTTATTTTTTTTTTAATTTATATCAAAGATATAGTAAATTTTCTTAGGTTTTTCAATTTAATCAAAAGACAAATATATGTTGGTATTATTGATATTTTTTTTATGCAAAACATAGCCCACCATAAGTGATATTTCAATGTTGATCAAAGTATCACCTCTCAATAAATGACACTTTAATATTTATCAAGACATATCTTAATTAGAAAATGAAATTATCCTTTTCGCTCTTTTAATATAGGGATAATATCAAATACCCCCCTTGGGATTTGATAAAATAACAAAACGGACCCTAGGGTTTGAAAAAAAACATATACCCCCCCTCACTGAAAAAGAAAACAACATGAACCCCCTTGAGATTAAATCAATTAAAGCAACAGTAAACTAAAGAAAATTTGTAGACTAATTTGCCCTTTTATTTCTGTCATTTGAATACCGTATCTCCATCTCCAACCACCAAACCCAGACAGAACTCATTCATTCCAAACTTAAAGCCTCCAGAATCGACCGTGAACCAGAAAGAGCTGAGCTAACCCAGCTGATCTTCAAGGATCTAAACTAAAGCCTCCACGCAAGAAGAGCTAACCCAACTGGTTCGGACATAACGGATCTTGACCGTGAACCAGCAGCATCTACAATCAATCCAGCTGCAATCAACCGGTGGGTTGTGGATCTTGACCGTGAAAGTAATGCTGCTTTTTTTTTTTTTTGCTGCAACCGATTTGGATTTAGTTTTACTACTATTCATTTTACTGGGATGGTGATTGGGGATCTGATGAGAACATTTTACTATTGTTCTTGATTGCTGAAACTATACCATTGGCTAAGTCAGAAGATGATTTTAAGATAACAGTGTAGGGACAACAGAGATATAACTGAAATCTTGAAATTGCGTGTCAGCAATCTGGAAATTTTGGATGTGCTTAGCGGTGAGGATTTTCAAGAAAGATCACCTCTCTGTGTGCCCTTAGTTATGAGAGGCCTCCTGACTTATTCTGCAAGTAATATGTAATAGGTGCCACTGTTGTTTAGTTTGTTTCTCAACTTCTATGATGAATGTTAGCGACCAGGCTAGAGATACTTAGCTTCATAACAATGTTGTATTGCGAGATGACCATTCACAGTGTATGTTTGCTTAGTGAAATTTAATTTATGTGTGGTCTGATAGGTTTTGTAAGCCTGGGTGGACTAGGGACTTTCATTTCATTAGAAACTCTACTCTTTGTAAACCTTCAATCGGCATTTATATCTTCTAATTTGCCTCTGTCAACTTTTTGAGCTTACGTTTGATGAAGTTACCTTTATTTTTACAGGGTCCAAGGAAGAAGATAATTCTAGCATTGGAGTATAGATTATGTAGCTAGTGGTTTTCCCTGTTTTCTTTCTTGATTGTGTTAATCGGTCCATCATCCCAAAAACTGGCTCTGCTTTTGATTTACTGTACGTTCTTTCCCTCCAAAAGGTTGATGCATCCTTTAGTTAATTATGTTGTTTAATCTCAGGTTTACAAAGGACCCTTTTGTCTTTTCAACCATTTTTATAAATTAATTGGTCTAATTGTAAGTCAAGGGGTATATGTTTTTTTTCAAACCCTAGGGTTCGTTTTGTTATTTTATCAAACCCCAAGGGGGTATTTGATATTATCCCTTTAATATATTAAGTGATACTTTTAACATAAATAGTTAAAGAGTTATGTAAAATAAAATAAATTAAAACACCATAAAAGATGTCAAGGGTTGTTAAAGAGAGTTATGAATCAAATAGTACATGAATCAGAAGCATAATTAAAGATAGGGTTACCCAGCAAAGATTTTTGACAAACTTAACCCAAGCAAACACATTACACACAAAGTACTTAAATTATTAGTACTATGTTTCAATAGTTGACACTATTAATGGAAACATCAACAGTGCAGGCATTCACAGCGACCCCAACGACCGAATGATCACTCTCAGTCTCATCCTTTTCTTCGTCGTCGCCCTTTTCTTCGTCGTCGCTACAAATGGAAAAAGAAAAAGAAAAAGAAATTGTATGTAAATGAAGAAAAGTGGGTAGAGAAAGCATATGGAATGCATCATAACAGTGGTAGAGCTAGCTAGAAAATTATATTAACTGTGGCTAATTGAATGTCCGAAATTATAGAATTACAAAAATATTAATACACTAATAATAGTTCATTTTTAAAATGAACCATATGTTAGAAAATATATAATTACCTATTAATATTTATCAATAACGTAACTTTAAGAAATTCTCAATAAAAATCATTATATTCAAAACAGCAAATGAAATCAAGTAATCGTAATTTACATAATTTTTTCTATATTTGAAATTTAACTAAGATTTGAGTTTATTACTGAAGAAACTAAATAAAAGATTACTGAAGTAACTAAGTAATGTAACAGTTTAGTCACTATTATTGGAAATGTAAACAAGTATATTACTTGTTATAAAATATAAAGTATAGTTACCTATTTTTTCCTTTTTCAAAATGCTTTCGTAACTAATTAAAAAGAAACAGTTGAAATTGAGCGATATCTCTTTCCTAAAATTTTCCCTTTTCCAATTGTGCTAAATTAATAATCACCTTCTTCATCAATCAAGCTTTTTCACTCATTCTCTCAACTTTTTAATTTTTTTAAAGAAGAAAAGAAAAGGAAAATTCTCTATTGTTTGATATGGGGTTCTCAAAATTTAGACTAATTGAAGGAAATTTTTTTTTTTTTTAAAAGTTTGAAACTTAACGTGTTTAACAAAAGAAAAAAATTAATTAGTGATAAAAGGAGAAAGAATGAGTTTGGGTAATGAATGGAGTACCCATACAATTTGCTCCACGCTTGTTAAAATATTGTTTTTGTTAAAATTAATGTGGTAACAGTTAATTTAATTCTAAATTATTTACTCCTATAAATATTGGTACTGAGTTTGACTATAGTATTACATCCTGACAAGCTACTAAATAGGAATTTAAACAAGAAGATGGCAATTATGATCAATACCTGATTTTTTTCTGCAAACACAATGGAGGGCACATGACGTACTTTGTGAAAATCTTCCCCTTCTTCACCCTCTGGAGTCTTCCTAATTCTCTCACAGAACTTTTTTGGCATCTTTATTATCGCCAATTCTTTGAGTTTTCTCACAAATCGCAAACCATCTGGAATCTTCTCTAAAGAAGGACAACCTACAATTTTAAGACAAGAAAGATTGGGCAAGGCTCCACTTTCCACCCTCCATTCCCTCAACTGTCTCAACCCGTCCAGTAAAAGAAATCTAAGTTGAGGAAACCCAGTGCTAGAGCAAATTATCTCTTCTCCATCAAAGGCAAGCCTCAACCAGAGACTTTGTAAACTGGGCAGCTTTTCCAGTGTTCCCATCAAGTTTATTTCAATCCTAGAGCCCCGAAGTTCCAATTCAACCAAGTTTTGGAAGAAGTGGGTTTTGTACTCTGGCAACACTTTTAAACCAACTCCCAGAGACAAGTGACACAGATTGCTGCCAAACAACTTCTCTACAAGAGCCAACCACTTTTCTGAGCTAAGAAACTCCTGGTCCATATGAAGAAACACGCTTGCCTCCTTTAAGCTTTGTGAATCTGAGATAAAATTGATGATTTCTTCACATTCATTCTCTTCCCATATTTCCAATGATTTTATCACCTGGATGTTACTCAATTTGTGCAAGTCTTTAATTTCACACACACTAGAATCCAAGATTTCTAATGTCTCAAGCTTACTCAAGCCAAGCAAGCGGAGTTTTCCACAGATTCTTGGACGACGATTCAGAGTATAGGGAAGATACAGATGCCTTAAATTTTTCATTTTCCACAGAACATTCCTTATTAACAATATCTCAGAATCACGTAAATCAAGGGTTTCCAAATGTTCCAAGTTGCCTAAGGATGAAGGCAGCATAAAAAACCGGGAGTCTTTGAGACAAACGTATCGCAAGTGGATAAGGTCACCGATTTCTAACTTGAATACTTGGATAAGTTTGCGAATGGCATCATAGAGCTTTTCTCCACCATCCATTGGGTCCATCCCTTCAACAGTCAAAGCTCTAAGCATCTTGAAATTGTTAAATTTAGTACCTGCCATAACTTCATCATATTCATTTCCACGAATTGTGAGGGATCGAACATGCTGAACCATTTCTCTCTTTGGCGGATCGTACTTGGATACATTTCCTTTATTCCAAAATATGGCCATTCTATGACATTTAGTACTACTTGTTGAAGAATTTAAATCCCCTAACTCTCCATTGTTTCCTTCTTGAGAATCAATAATCTTCATAAAATTTTCATCCCTTGCCTTGGTCAAGCACAAATCTCTCATAAGGTCATGAAGTCGACATGATTTGAATTTTCGAACTGCAGGTTCATCCTTCAAACTCACATGGATCATGGAACGTTTTACTAGCTCACCTAAGTAACGTTCTGCCATATCCATCATTGATTCATCTTTATTTTTTCGATCTCTTTGGAGTACCATTCCTTCAGCCAACCACAGGTGATATAATGTCTCTGTTTCGATATCATAATCTTCGGGATATATGCTTAAATACAGAAAACAGGGCTTCAATTCGTATGGTAAGTCATAGTAACTTAAAGCTAATATCTTCTGAAATTCTGCTTCTTGTCCAATTTTTTCACCCCTTTCAAGTAAAGATTTGATATTCTTGTGTACTTCTCGCCACTCGTCCAACGAGTGTTTTGTTGCAAGAATTCCTCCGATCACAACAACAGCCAATGGAAGTCCGGCACAACACTTGGCGATTTCCTTTCCTAACTTTTCAAGACCTACACATAAATGAATGAATGAATGGCGCACCATTACGACTCATTTCTTTCTCAAGCAGGGAGTCTTATAATTTGAATACAGTTAATACTCAACTTCTCGTAATGAGATATGGTTTAATTATGTGTCCAAGGGTGTTTATTAGTGAGAATATAGACCACTGTTTGCATAATAATGAACTCGAAATGAACTTTACTTAAAAATCACCGTTAGCATTAATTAAAGAATTATTATTAACACATCAAGTTTTACGAATTCAGCCAAACATGGTCTACAATGATTTGAAATCTACAAAATTCTGCTGTTAACAAGATTAAATTATTAGCTTTTACTATTTATGCTATAATATAATTTCACGTACGTGTAAACTAGTGCTTTATTACTAGTTATATTGTTATGATTATGTGACTTTTAGAATGATTTGAATCACAAAAAAAGAACAATTTCTAAACCTCAACAAAAGAAAAGCATGTATCAATACAGTGAATTATTCAATCATGAACTTCAGAATTAATCAAATCTAAAGTTAAACACATGGAAATAGATTTTAGATAGTTATGATTTTTCCCCCTTCATCCTAGATGCCTAAATTTTTCTCATTTTCTGTTACCCGTACAGAGATACACAAGTGGACTGCACATACGAGAAGTATGCATCCACAGCCATGACAAAATAATTGCTAAAAATAGAATTCAAAAGCATCATTAAACTGGAAAGACATACCATGATCAACACTGTTTCCTCCCCTTGAGGCTTTTTTCTGGAGTAGATCCCAACTTTCATCTTCCCCTAGAAGTCGAGGTTGATGGTGGAAACCAGATGGCCCAACGTAGGTCGCCACGTCTAGTTTCCGAGTAGTAAGCAATATTTTGCTTCTTGATCTCTCTGGAGAAGGGAATGCATTTTTCAAATCATCCCAAGCATCTGTCGACCAAAGGTCATCCAGAACTATCAAACATGTTTTGCTCTGCTGAATCTCATAAAGATGTCGGAACAGTTGATCCTCTGTCCATTCTTTCAAAATTTTTTTGCTATTCTCTGGATCTATTTTTACCAATATTCCTTGTAAAAGATCTTTGGTTTGCCACTGTTGTGATATGCAAACCCAGGCAAAAGCATCAAAATGTTGCCTCACATTTGGGTGGGTGTATACTTTTCTAGCAATTGTGGTCTTTCCTATACCCCCCATCCCACAAATGGAGACAACACTATGGGGACTTACCTCGTGTTCGTTGGTCAAATGCTGCACCAGCGACTTGACATCATTCTCCAATCCAACTAAATCATCCTCCTCAACATGAGAATATGTCCGCCTCAGCAAGCGCGGTTGCCTTGAACTTGGACCTTCCCTCCCCATTATATTTCTGATTCCATATTCATGAAAACTTCTCTTAAGATCAGAGATTCCGCTATGAAGATTTTGGATCTCTGATCCTACTCTGTGACGCATGTAACATTCACTCAGGATACAAGAGTATCTCTTCAAGAAATTAGCTACGCCTTTTCCCCTTCTGGATGCAATATTGAAGGCAAAGGCTTCTAGTGCATTTTCAGCATCATAAGCAACAATTTTGCTTTGACAGATCCACGTCCGAATGGCCGCATCCTCATCTTGTCTCATATCAGCATCTCTTAACAGTGACAGCATTAGCTCCATCTCTGATTGGAGCTTCCTAGCTTGCTCACTCACGCCTCCTAGAAATTGGGCTTCTTCTGTCAACAATTTGGTGATATTTTCTAAAAGAAAAGACACAACAGGCTCTGCCAATTCCGCCATTACTTGGAACTGTAAAATGGTATAGTTTCTCAAGGGGTGAAAGAATGAGCAAACTCAAATATTGATTTGTATTACACACATACTGGAACACTCAATGATCATTCTTTAAAGTTGAAACTCGCAGATTCTTTTTTTTTTTGTTTTTTTAAATTTACATTCCAACTCAATTATTTAACTTTATTCGTTCAATTCTGCTTCTTTTCAAACTTGGTGCGCCGATAACAGATCTGGATAAGGCTTGTGGGGTTCAGGATGATGTGGGTCCAGCCGAGGATTCTATTAAACTCAATGATGTAGATTCAACTGAGAAAGGTTTTTTGCCTGTGCATGCAAAATAAAGTTATTATGACAAGATGCATTCTCTTATTATATTGTTTTCAAGTAATAAACCTTTATGCTAAAAATAATTGAAATATAAATAAATTCTGACCACATAAGTATAAATAACGAATAACTAATATATTTGTAAAGATTGTGTTTTAAAATATATTTTTATATTTTTAAAAATAATAATTATAAAACAATAAATGCATTAAAAGTATATTAAAAACGCAATCATGATCTGATTTTGACCGGAGAATGTAACGGACGTACCTGGCTAGTGGTCGGGAGCTGGACGTTCGCTTGTACTGGTCCACTGAGTTACCGGTATGGGCCCAACTATCGTCAGAAGCCTGAAAAGATGTCATGTCCCTATCCCCAGCATTTCAGCAACGTCTCGGCTTTGTATAAAATATGAATAAAAATATATTTAGATATTTTATTTTTATTTAATAAAAATTAATTTTTATATTTAAGAATTCTTGTCCAAACATAGCCTTTAAAGTTTTCCCCAAGGTTATTAACTCTTGAATTCAAGACAACGCATCCATGAAAAAAAATAAGTTAACTTTCAATTGCTGAATCTCATTAACATCAGAGACATATACAATTTTCCTTCAATTTATTTTATACAAATACATAAAAATAAAAGTACACATATTATGCTTTATTATTAACAAACGCATATTTCTACGCACAATTTGTTGAGATTATTTCCACATATATAAAATCCCGTTGTCTTATAGAGATAGTTGTATACATGATTTTTTTTTTGTCAAAAATATTAACTTCGGAAACTCTATATCTCGCACATTTTATTTTTGAAATTTGTTGAGAATGGAATTTAAACATAATATAAAGTTCTATTGTCATAATACTAATTTACTTGAATTTGAATATTGACATAATAGGGCCAAAAGTTTCTTCCTTTGTATTATATTTTTCTACAAAAAGAGTTCACTTTTAATTGATTATAATTCTTTTTAATTATAAAGTAAAACTCATTTAATTTATATTGAATATATAATTTTAAAGTTTTATCTTTACTTTTTAACATTAGAATCTATATTATTATTATTAAGGATAATATAAAAATATAATTTTATTTTCTTTAAAAGTAAACTTTTTTAGATAAATTTTTTTTTTGAAAAATAAACTTTTTCTTCCTGAGACATAAGGAGTAATAGTCATATCTAAATTCGCATGTAGGAAGTTGTTTGTTCAAATATTGTAGGTTAACTTTTGTATCCCCATCACAAAGCATTACCAACTTGCTTGAAATTACTCTTTCTTATTGCTTCTTGTGGACCTGTATTTTAATAAGAAAGATAAACATTAATTAACACTTTCTCTATAACATTTTGTTAATGGTTAGCTACGACACATTTCATGTATCATTCAATGCATCATTTTATATTTATATTTTTACTTTTTTTAATTATTAATATATATAATTAGTATTAGTAAAAATATTTTAAAATTTTGATTTAAAAGTTGACTCTTTCTTTTAGAGTAACAAACGTTTTAAAAGTGATTTTTTTTTTTTGATAAGAAAGAGGCCAGCTAAAACATGACTTTTTCAGTATGGCTTTTTTAGCATGACTTTTCTGGTATGGAATTAAAACAAATAGCTATATGTGTGATAGTCAATAGCCATAAATTTGACAAAGATCCAAGTATACCATGAAAAACCAAACACATTAATATCAGATATCATTTTGGTTGATAGATTTTGTATCAAGGGTTCATTTTTTTAGAGAATGTTGGGATTGCTTATAATCCATTGATTGAATTCAAGCATTGATTGGATTTAGACAAGGTATGTAGTTTGAGGTAAAAACCCATCGTGAAGTGTGAAAATGTTGTGATGGGAAAGAAACCAAAACAGAGATTTGTTAAGAATTATTAAAGGTTTCCAAATTAGAATGAGAGGAGAGAAATTTTCTTAATGTCCTAATTTGGTAGTTACCTAATTGTATTAAGAATTGGATGCTGACATTTAGAAAATCTTACCTTGTAACTTTTAAAGGTTTTCTCTCAAATGATAGAGATTTGAAGGAGAGTTTTAGAGGGTTTGAAGAGATATTTTTACATTGAAAATGTATAATGCAAAATTGGTAAGAGGTGGATTGTTTTTAAGGGTTTGGGATTGATGCATATTAAAAAAAAAATCTTATAATTTCTAAAGTTATCAATAATAGTATCGTCATTTTTATTGTAAATGCAGGCTTAATTTACTGAATTGAATCATAATTTTAAAATTTTAATTTATTTCTTTTTCTTGCTTGTCTATTTTTGAATTCAGAATATAATCACAACACCCTCCTCAATCAATAAATTACTTTATCCTTTCCATGTACAACAAGCTTTGCAATTCGGCCATTTAATTGGATGGTATAGTATAAAGGCAACGGCAACGAGATCTAAATCCTTTGGATAGTAGGAGAGAATGATGATAAGTTCAGTGTTCTAACTTTCTTTATGAAATAATTTCAGCTTTTCCAAATGGTGTTTCTTTTTCTTTGCTTTTCCTTTTGACTTCTCTCCTCCATTCTTTTCTTTAATGAATAGATTTGATTGTAACTTCGAATATAAAATTAAAAGGATCAAATAAAAATAATGAAAAAAACTCTAAATCATAAAATTATAATAAAGAGTAAGAAGAAATGGTAACCTTCTTTCTACCCTTTCCCTGTACTCTTTGTCCTGGCATCCAAGTTTTCTTTTTCCATGAAAAATCGTTGCAATTGGACACTTGATTCCATTGGACAACATCGGACCCCATAGGTTTGTTTTCTCTGTCTTTCTCCTTTGCATGATTTTGGACAATCAATCATATGAACCAGTAGGGACGGCTTCGCACCATAGCCAGAAAGTAGTGATAGTGGGGGAGGATTTCTTTTGCCTCCAAACTTTTAATTTGGCCTTGTCACTACCCCAGGGCCTTTGCAAAAGATTTTTTCATTTGTGGTCATAAAGTGTAGCACCATTCTGAATGAAATTCATTCCTGGTATTTCTAATATTAGCAAAACATGGAGCTGCTACTCTATATTATGAATGCCAAAAATAACTATAGGTCATGCAAAGCTAAATGAAATGTGTTGTACATTTTTAAGAGGAAAATTTTACCTATTATCATTTTTTTGTCCCTTATGGTCCATGTACGCATGTGCAATTTCATTTTTACTAAAAAAATAAAACTTAAAATTATTTATAGTACAAGTGGAAAGCATTGCATAATTATTTCTTGTGTTCTGGCTTCAAATCTCTAGTCCAAATTAGTCCAATTTGATGCCTCAATTACGGTGTTTTTTTTTAAGACGTAAGCGTATCGGTTGAGGACACAATTTCTCTTCAACGACCCTCCCAATGAGAAAAAAAATCACAAGGCTTAAATTCTTTTGAATTAACAGAATATTCAAACTTATTTTTTTATGTTTGTCAAAGATATATTAATGATAAGATGATATAATTTTTCTCAAACTTTTCAGTTTAATCAAAAAAAGTATATGTTGACATTGTTGATATTTTTTTGTTCGAAATATTGCTCACCATAAGTGATACTTCAATGTTTATGAAAGCAGTCTTAATTGAAAAACGAAATTACACTACATATTTTATGAACCTTTTAGTACAAATAGAGTTATGTAAAATAGAATAAATCAAAACACCATAAAAGACGTAAAGAGAAATTAAAGAGAATTATGAATCAAATAGTGCCTGATTTACAAGCATGAAGATGGGGTCAGATTTTTGACAAACTTTAGAGCTAAAATTTAGGCAAAAGAGAGAGAGAGAGAGAGTGTTGCATTAATCCAAAGCAAACACATTCCACACAAACCTACTTAAATTATTAGTATTAATTAAAGAAGATACTATATATATTTCAATAATTGACACTATTAATGGAAACATCAACAAGGCAGGCAATCCAAGGGACCCCAACAACCAAATGGTTACACTCCATCATTTTATTTTCTGAGCTGTAAATGAAAAGAAAAATATTATAAGTAAATGAAGAAAACTGGGCAGAGAAAGCGTATGGAATGCATCAATATAGATAGCTTATCAGAAGTAAAGCTAGAAAATTACATTAGCTGGGGCTAATTGAATATGTGAAATTATATAACTACAAAACTATTAATACACCCACAATTCATTAATTATTAAAACGAACCATAACTTCACAAAATATATATAATTAACATTCATTATTCACATAATTTTAAGAAACTCTCTATAAAAATTATTATCTCAAAACAGCAAATGAAATCAAATAATCGTATATTTTACATAATTTTCTATATTTGAAATTTAACTACTATTCAATTTTATTATTCAGATTTTTTATACTTAATTCTCAACAGATGTAACAAAATAAAAGATAGTGCAGTGGTTTAGACACTATTATGGGAAATGTAAGTATATAAATTACTTGTTAAAGTGTATAAAGAATAGTTACCTGCTGCTACTCTATATGCTTTCCTAACTTTTTTTTTTTTAACGAAAACTATAGTAGATATATTGATAGAGTGGCAAGGCGCCTTTACAAAGCCGAGGTTTAGAGTTTTAGAGCGTCATGGCAAGAAAAAAAAAATATAACCCACGAAAAAAAGCCAGAAAGGGCAGAGCGAAAAAGCAAAATAAAGAAAATAAAAGAACCCGCACATGACGGAGCTAAACCCGCACTAGACGGGAGGAGTTCAATCAGATTGAACCCCTGAGCAGCGGAATGGTTGAGATGTGAACTACCTAGAATACAAAGCCCGGAATAATTTAGACATAAGATTATACAAAATTATATTACATCATGGCTCTACACTACACATGATGAATGATGAAAAAACTACAACTTAACGTTCTCTCACCACGTGCCGTGCGTGCCAATCTGACGTAATAACAACACCGACGAACTCATGCCGCTGTGTGGAATCCAATCAATCGTTGAATAATGGCATCATCCAATTACTACCGCAAGCGTTGAATAGTCAGACGATTTGCTACTACCGTTGCATACGTTGAATAGCGCTGTCACCCACCTACTACCGCAAGCGTTGAATAGTCAGACGATTCTGCTACTAATCACCTTCTTTTTGGATCAAACTTTTTCATTCATTCTCTCAACTTCTGAATTTTTTTTAAGAGAAAAGAAAAGAAAAGAAAAGAAAAGAAAATTTTCTTCTACTGGTTCTGCTGTTTTTAAAATGAAGATTTGAAGAATGAAAAATAAATAAATAAATATGTATATGTGTGTATAAAATTTGACATCTTCATTTTAACGTGTTTAACAAAAAAAATATATATATTTTTAATTTGCTCCACACTTTGTTTTTATCAGTATTTAAATGGTCCAGATTTTTAATTGGTCAAATGAATTTTTTTTTTTTTGGTTAGAAATCGAGCTTCTTCTATCAATAATTTGCTAATATTTTCTAGAAGAAAAGATACAACAGGCTCTGCCAATTCCGCCATTACTTGGAATTGTGGTGTGGTATATTTTCTCAATTGGTGAAAGAATGAGCAAATTCAAATACTTATTTGTTTTAGAAATATATAGCAGCAAGAGGAACACTCAACGATCATTCTTTGCTGATGAAACTTGCATATTCTTTTTGTTTTTTAAATTTATCTTTCCCTTTCCCTTTGGTTTAAAAAATATTAACTGTTCCAACTCAATTATGGACTTTATTCCTTCAACTCAGCTTCCTTTTATGGCTTTATCTAACCAATTTATCCTACTTGTTCAACTGGTTTTCAGAAGCCGTTCATGCCACTGTGAATATTAAATTTTAAGGCTCAAATATTGAACCCGAAGAGTCACCAATTTGTTGGTCTAACTTCAAATTAGGAGCAAAAAAAAACATCGCTAACACAGCTTGCACAATTATTTGGTCAAATAAAATACCTGAATCTGCACCAAATGAAGAAGACCTGGCCTGTATTTTATTAAGAAAGACAAGGCCAGCTATGCCCCGACTTTTTCAGTATGACGTTCTGCTTCTGCGCAAATTGCTACTAGCTACCACCAACACCCCACCACGCTCCTAAAAAAAAAAAAGAACATGTCCTTTTCCACCACCCACTCTGGGTCCATTTAGATAAGTTTTTTTATTTATAAATAAAAAAATTTTCAAATATAAATAAATTATTCAAATATATTTTTATTTCAAAATTTAAAATTTAAAATTTAAAATTTCTCACTCAAATTCCTCTCATATAATTTTAAAAAAATTTCTCTTTTATTTTTCCCCCCAAAATACTTTTTCTATTAATAAATACCTACCAAAATTTTCAAATAAAATTACCTTGTCCAAATAGACTCCTAGTTTGTTTCAATTCTCCCACATCCACCCCCCACCCCCCTCACCCCATCCCCTCCCGGCCCCGTAGAAAAAACCAAAAAAAAAAAAGTCCTTTTACACCACGCACCCCGCCACCCCCCCCAAAAAAAAAAACATGTTCCTTTCCACCACCCAACCCTAATTTGTTTCTATTCGGCGCCACCCCACCCCAGAAAAAAGAACACATCCTTTTCCGCCACCCACCCCGAGTTTGTTTCTATTCGGGCCGGCGATGGAAGTGCTCGTCAAGTGTCCAATTGATGAGATGGTAAACGGTAGAAAGTCGGTAGGTAGAAGGTCAATCATGGAGAAGACCTGGCCGTGGATGTTGGATGAGAAATCAAGTCCGCTCATGAGTCACTCCCAAATATATATAATTATTTTGATCTTTTGGCACAGAAAATGGAGGATATCTTACAATAGAAGTGACAATAAGCCATCATCAAGTATCAAATAACTTTTAGTGTAACATTAGGTCATGTATGGATCTTCATAGCTCTTTCTTATTAAAACTTCATGTAATTAGTTTAGCTACTGCAAGATAGTGTAATAATTTCATCCGCTCCTAGTTCTATAATCCCATGTATCATTTTGGCAGTATGCAAGAGAGTTTGCAGAAGAGGATCCTAAGACCTACATTTCTTTGTATGTTCTACTACATTTCTTGGTTTGGGAAGCTCACCCCGTTATATGTGAGACACAGCAATTATAATATATATATTAGAATGATAGAGTCATTGTTGTAATAGAATAGAACTCTTAAAAAAAACAAAAATATTGACGGGCTCGTATTCCTTCTCATTGATTGGATTGGGCTTTGAGAGTTTGCATAGAGAAACATAAGGCCAAGAATCAAACAATAGGGTCCTAGAGTAACATATGGAGGTGCATTCTCCTCCTTTATCAATCCAGGTCTCCTAAATAAATTTCTAAAGGTGCATTTGCAACCGCTTGTTACACGTATGCTTTGCTATTATCACATACACAAACATATACTTTCTTCATCTCAAAAAAAGAGTTCACTTTGGTTAATATATAACTTTTTATTAATTATTAAATATAACTCATTTAATACACCACTAAATGTATAATTTTATATTTTTATTCTTATTTTTTTAATTTTGAGTCTAAACAATTATTATTAGTAAAAATATTTTAAAATTTTAGTTTTAAAATGAACTATTTTTTTCGAACAATAAAAAGTTTTTAAAATGAATTTTTTTTTCTTTTTTGAGACGGAAGGAGTATTTCTTTCAAATAAATATCAGAGTTCACATATTCACCTACTCCACTTTGTTGACGTGCTCTTCGTTTGGTAGATGACTGAAAATTCCATACAAAGTAGGGGTATTCAAGAACCGTAATTAGAAAGCCAAAACTTCTTATTGGGAAACTGGAGTCGAACACAGCCCAATAAGAAAGCTTATTGACTTTCTTATTGATGAATATAAAAAATATTAGCATAAATTATGAGATTTATACTTACTTACTAGAGTATATTATATTAAATAGCACGTAAAAGATAGTAATAAATCCAATGAGGACTTAATGCCCATTACATTTTTAAAGAATAAATGAGAAATATTTCACACGAATATCCATTTCAATAATATTTGTAATATGAACCAAAATAGGTCGGGAAAATGAATATATCCTTGGGGGTGAACCACGAAATAAATTGTATTATTTGAAGACAAATAAATAGAGAAACAAAGCTAATAGATTAAACTGTTCATTTTTGTAAATTTATCATTTATTATACTTAAGCTAATTAATTAATCAATTAAGATTGAAATCTTTGACTCTTTTGATAATAACAAATTAAATATTTTTATAAAATAAAAATTGCCATCATGTAAAAAAATCAAAAGTAAATGAAATCAAGGATAAATAATATTTCTTAGCTTTTCTCATCTTATATTTAAATGCTGATTTTATTAAGAAATAATATTAACACCGAATGATTATCATTCAACAAAATTTACTTTAAAAAGTCGAAAAAAAATTTCTACTCTTTTCATGTTGGCATGTGCAATTTCATTTTACCAAAAAAAAAATAATAATAAAACTTAAATTATTTATTACTTGTTCTTAAAAATGCCCGTTAAATTCTTGTCTTCTAGTTTTAAATCTCCTGTCCAATGTTTTTGTCTCAATTAGGATTTTTTCAAAGATGCAAGCATATAGGTTGAGGACATTCATAATTCCTCTTCAATGAGCCTTCAAAAGGAAAAAAAATTACAAGACTTAAATTCTTCTAAATTAGCAGGATATTCAAACTATTTTTTTAAAAATTTATATCAAAGATATAGTAATTTTTTTTTTTCAGGAATTTCAATTTAATCAAAAGATAAATATATGTTGGTATTATTGATTTTTTTTATTCAAAACATGGCCCACCATAAGTGATATTTCAATGTTGATCAAAGTATCACCCCTCAATAAGTGATACTTTAATGTTTATCAAAGCATATCTTAATTAGAAAATGAAATTATCCTTTTCGCTCTTTTAATATATTAAGTGATACTTTTAACATAAATAGTTAAAGAGTTATGTAAAATAAAATAAATTAAAACACCATAAAAAATGTAAAGGGTTGTTAAAGAGAGTTATGAATCAAATAGTACATGAATTAGAAGCATAATTAAAGATGGGGTTACCCAGCAAAGATTTTTGACAAACTTAACCAAAGCAAACACATTACACACAAAGTACTTAAATTATAAGTACTCTGCTTCAATAGTTGACACTATTGATGGAAACAATATCAGCAGGGCAGGCATTCCCAGGGACCCCAACGACCAAATGTTCACTGTCCGAGTCTCCAAAATAGCTGCAAATGGGGAAAAAAAAAAAAGAAAAGAAGAAATTGTATGTAAATGAAGAAAACTGGGTAGAGAAAGCGTATGGAATGCATCATAACAGTCAGAGATACCCCAGATCAAACAGTACTAGAAAATTATATTAACTGTGGCTAATTGAATGTCCGAAATTATAGAATTACAAAAATATTAATACACTAATAATAGTTCATTTTTAAAATGAACCATAAGTTAGAAAATATATAATTACATATTAATATTTATCATTAACGTAACTTTAAAAAATTCTCAACAAAAATCATTATATTCAAACAGCAAATGAGACCAGGTAATCTGTAATTTACATAATTTTTTCTATATTTGAAATTTAACTAAAATTTGATTTTATTACTGACGTAACTAAATAAAAGATTACTGAAGTAACTAAGTAATGTAATAGTTTAGTCACTATTATTGGAAATGTAAACAAGTATATTACTTGTTATAGAATATAAAGTATAGTCACCTATTTTTTTTTCTTTTTCAAAATGTTTATGTAATTAACCAAGAAGAAACAGTTGAAATTGAGCAATATCTCTTTTCTAAAATTTTCCCTTTTCCAATTGTGCTAAATTAATAATCACCTTCTTCTTCAATCAAGCTTTTTCACTCATTCTCTCAACTTTTTAATTTTTTTTAAAGAAGAAAAGAAAAGGAAAATTCTCTAATGTTAGTTCTGGGGTTCTTAAAATTTAGACCAGTTGAAGGAAATTTAAAAAAAAAAAAAAGGTTTGAAACTTAACGTGTTTAACTAAGGAAAAAAATTAATTAGTGATAAAAAAAGAAAGAATGAGTTTGGGCAATGAATGGAGTACCCATACAATTTGCTCCACGCTTGTTACAATATTGTTTTTGTTAAAATTAATGTGGTAAAGGTTAATTTAATTCTAAAACATTTACTCCTATAAATATTGGCACCGAATCTGACCATAGTACTACACACTGACAAGCTACTAAATAGGAATTTAAACAAGAAGATGACAATTAAGATCAATACCTGATTTCTTCTGAAATCACAGTGGAGATTTCTTCTGCAATCACAATGGAGGGAACATGACAAACTTTGTGGAAATCTTCCCCCTCTTCACCCTCTGGAGTTTTCCTAATCCTCTCACCGAAGCTTTTTGGCATGCGCCTTATCTCCAATTCTTTGAGTTTTGTCACAAATCCCAAACCATCTGGAATCTTCTCTAAATTTTCACAACTTACAATTTTAAGACAAGAAAGATTGGGCAAGGCTCCACTTTCCACCCTCCATTCCCTCAAGTTATCGAGATACTGTAGTGAAAGAAATCTAAGTTGAGGAAACCCAGTGCTAGAGCAAATTATCTCTTCTCCATCAAAGGCAGACCTCAACCAGAGACTTTGTAAACTGGGCAGCTTTTCCAGTGTTCCCATCAAGTTTATTTCAATCCTAGATCTCCAAAGTTCCAATTCAACCAAGTTTTGGAAGAAGTGGGTTTTGTACTCTGGCAACACTCTTAAACCACCTTCCAGAGACAAGTGACACAGATTGCTGCCAAACAACTTCTCTACAAGAGCCAACCACTTTTCTGAGCTACGAAACTCCTCGTCCATATGAAGCCACACGCTTGCCTCCTTTAAGCTTTGTGAATCTGAGATAAAATTGATGATTTCTTCACATTCATTCTTCTTCGATATTTCCACTGTTTTTAGCACTTGGAGGTTACTCAATTCGAGCAAATCTTTAATTTCACACCATCTAGGATCCAAGTTTTCTAATATCTCAAGCTTACTCAAGCCAAGCAAGCGGAGTTTTCTACAGATTCTGGGAGGATGAGGAAGCAAAGTATCGGGAAGATACAGATGCCTTAAATTTTTCATTTTCCACAGAACATTCCGTATTAACAATATCTCTGAATCACGTAAATCAAGGGTTTCCAAATGTTCCAAGTTGCCTAAGGATGAAGGCAGCATAAAAAAGCCAGAGTCTTTGAGACAAACATATCGCAAGTGGATAAGGTCACCGATTTCTAACTTGAATAGTTGGATAAGTGTGCGAATGAGATCATAGAGCTTATCTTCACCATCTTCACCACCAGGCATCATCCCTTCAACAGTCAAAGCTCTAAGCATCTTGAAATTGTTAAATTTTGTACTTGCCATATGTCCTTCATATTCATCTCCACCGAGCCTACGAAATGTGAGGGCCCGAATATGCTTAATCATTTTTCTCTTTGGAGGAACGTACTTAGATACATCTTCTTCATTCAAAAATATGGCCATTCTATGACATTTGCTCCTTGAACAATTAGAATCCACTATCTTTGGATTGTTTTCTTCTCGATAATCAACGATCTCTATAAAATTTTCATTCCTTGCCTTGGCCAAGCACATATCTCTCATAAGGTCATGAAGTCTACATGATTGGAATTTTCGAAGTGTGGGTCCTCTTTCAAACTCACAGAATCATGCAACGACATTAACTCACCCAAGTATCGTTCCGCCACATCCATCTTTGATACACCTCCAATTTGATCGTCTTCGGAAACTATTCCTTCACCATCCACAATCGATACAATCTCTGCTTCGATATCGTAATCTTGGGATATATGCTTAAATATAGAAAGCAGGCTTCAATTGGTATGGCAAGTCACGGTAACTCAAAGCTAATATCCTCTGAAATTCTCCTTCTCGTCCAATGTTTTCACCCTTTGCAAGATATGATTTCATGTTTTGGTAGACGAATTTCCACTCATTTAACTCGTGCTTTGTTGCCAGAATTCCTCCCACAACAACCACTGCTAATGGAAGTCCCCTGCAACATTTAACCATTTCTTTCCCTAACTCCTCAAATCTATGGATATCATCCAAGCCTACGTATGAATGAATGACACATGATTATGATGAAATTTTGACACATGCAGTGAATAAACTGAGGAATTTATTTATTTATTATTATTATTATTTTTCTTTTGGTCTCCTATCACTCACATGATTAAGAACATAAGAAATCAAGGCATGAAATTGAAAACTTTCTTGCTGGTGCAAGTTCATAGGTATTGAGGATGCAAATTAAGGAAGTATCAAATTTTAAGCACGAATGTCCTGGACCTTTATAATTCCCACAATCCAATATATCAAAGGTGGTTTTCATCTGTTTAGAAGGTTTAAGAATGATTTGAGTGATAAGAGGATAGTTTCTAAATTTCAATAAGAGAAGATATGGAAGCACTAATACAATCAATCAATCAATCAACTATGAATCCATAGTTCAACAAATCTTAAATTAAACACATCCTAAACGAGTTTAAATTGTGGCTTTTTTTTTCATTACTCACTAAATTTTTCTCGTTCATGCTAATTGTCCTTAGATAAACAAATCGCCCTATCTAGATCCTTTGTTACTTATTTTACTCTAAAACTAAATCTCCAATTGCATTAAGAGTGGAATGCACATGGGAAAAGTATACAGCAATAAAAATAAATAAATGCTAACGATAGAATTCAAATGTAACATTGAACTAAAAACTCATACCATGATCATTGCTGTGTCGTCCACTTAAGGCTTTCTTCTGAAGTAGCTCCCAACTTTCATCATGGCTTAGAAGTCGAGGTTCATGGTGGAAACCGTCTGGCCTTATGTGGATCGCCACATTTTTATTCCGAGTAGTAAGCAATATTTTGCTTACTGATCTCCCTGTTGTTGGGAATGCGTTTCTAATACATTCCCAGGCATCTGCTGACCAAATGTCATCAAGAACTATCAAACATCTTTTGCTCTGCTGAATCTCATAAAGATGTTCTAAGAGCTCAGCCACTATCCATTTCAAAATTTCTTCTCTTTGCTCTGGAATTATTTTTACCAATATTCCCTGTAAGACTTCTTTGGTTTGCCACTGTTGTGATATGCAAACCCAGGCAAAAGCATGAAAATGTTGCCTCACATTTGGGTGGTTGTATACTTTTTTAGCAATTGTGGTCTTTCCTATACCCCCCATCCCGCAAATGGAGACAACACTATGGGGACTTTCCTCGTGTTCGTTGGTCAAATGCTGCACCAGCAACTTGACATCATCCTCCAATCCAACAAAATCCTCCTCAACATGAGAATAAGTGCCCCTCATCAACTGTTGTTGCCTTGAACTTGGACCTTCTCTCTCCATTATATTTCTGATCCCATATTCATGAAAACTTCCGGTAAGATCAGAGATTCTGCTATGAAGCTTTTGGATCTCTGATCCTACTCTGTGACGCATGTAGCATTCACTCAGGATACAAGCGTATCTTTTCAAGAAATTAGCAATGCCTTTTCCCCTCCTGGATGCAACTTTGAAGGCAAAGGCTTCTAGTGCATTTTCAGCATCATAAGCAACAATTTTGCTTTGAGAGATCCACTCCCGAATGAGCGCATCCTCATCTTGTCTCGAATCAGCATCTCTCAACAGCGACAGCATTAGGCTCATCTTTGATTGAAGCTGCTCAGCTTGCTCACTCACACCTCCTAGAAATTGGGCCTCTTCTTTCAACAATTTGGTGATATTTTCTAAAAGAAAAGTCACGACAGGCTCTGCCAACTCCGCCATTACTTGGAACTGTAAAATGGTATAGTTTCTCAAGGAGTGAAAGAATGAGCAAATTCAAATATTTATTTGTATTACACACATATAGCAGCAACTGGGACACTCAATGATCATTCTTTAAAGTTGAAACTCGCAGATTCTTTTTTTTTTTGTTTTTTTAAATTTACATTCCAACTCAATTATTTAACTTTATTCGTTCAATTCTGCTTCTGTTCAAACTTGGTGCGCCGATAACAGATCTGGATAAGGCTTGTGGGGTTCAGGATGATGTGGGTCCAGCCGAGGATTCTATTAAACTCAATGATGTAGATTCAGCTGAGAAGGTTTTTTGTTTGTGACTTTGTGCACGTAAAATAAGGTTATTATGACAAGATGCATCCTCTTATTATATTGTTTTCAAGTAATAAACCTTTATGCTAAAAATAATTGAAATATAAATAAATTCTGACCACATAAGTATAAATAACGAATAACTATAACTATGTCAATATATTTTTGTAAAGATAATGTTTTAAAATATATTTTTATATTTTTAAAAATAATAATTATAAAACAATAAATGCATTAAAAGTGTATTAGGTTCCAATTGGACAATTTATTTTTATTTTCAAATAAAAAAAGTAGGTCCTTTTCTTAAATAAAAATATCACACTTCAAATAAATCTTTATTTTAAAATTTAAAATTTAAATTTTTTCACTTAAATTCCTCTCATATAATTTAAAAAAAAAAATTCTTCTCATTTTTTCTTTTAAAATACTTTTTCTATTAAAAAATATTCACTAAAATTTTTACATGTTTCAATATACTTTTTCTCAAAAACATCACACTTCAAATGGAGCCAAATGCAATCGTGATCTGATTTTGACCGGAGAATGTAATGGACGTAGCTGGCTAGTGGTCTGGAGCTGGACATTCGCTTGTCTAAAATGGGCACATGGAAAAAGCTTGGACTGGTCCACTGAGTTACCGGTTTGGGCCCAACTATAGTCAGAAGCCTGAAAAGATGTCATGTCCCTATCCCAAGCCTTTCAGTAACGTCCATGATCAACACTGTTTCCTCCTGTGGCTTTGCTTGGGGTGTGATGTATTTGAAAAAAATTGTGTGAAAATATATAAAAATTTGGCTTAATATACAGAAATAGCCTGAACTTTCTCTCTTGTAACAATTATAGCCCGATCTTTCAATTTTAATAATACAGTACCTAACCTTTTCAATTTGTAACAATTATAACCTCAGTTAGTCCACCGTTAGAACTTCTGTTAAATTAATGACGTGGCTGCCACGTGAGCGACACGTCAGTGCCAAGTCATCGCCCAGTCATCAAAAAAAATTAATTTTTTTGGGTCTTTCTTAACCCATTTTGGCCGCCCAAAACCCACAAAATTTTCTTCCTCTCTCTCTCATCATCTCCGTCCCGTCGCCACTTTTGCCCATTCCTGTCCATTTTCTTAGGTTACTTCATGGAGTTGCTTATGGACATCCTTGGTTTGGAAGATGGGGATATCGGTTTTGCCGTGGCAGTTTTGGAGTGAAAGAGCATCATTATGATAGAGCACTTGAACTTCTTAGCTCCCTGGAACTTGATAAGGTCATTCAGACTTCAATTGCAGAGAGATGCAAGGAAATCAAGCATATAATTGTGCTATAGAGATTTGAGTGAGACCAATTTGATCACCATGCGAGATCTCTTGAGGTTTATGTTGACTCTAAAGTTGAGTGAAGTGAGGAGAAATGCAGCCATCTCAAATTCCAAGGCGCGAATTGGTCCAAAAAATTAATAGCTTGAGTTGTTCTCCAGTCAAGTCTTATGGAGAAGAGAAATCTAGCAAGTCGCAAATTTTCTGCTATTGCTCCCAATGGGACAGTCGATGGCCTCTTAAAAGACTGGAATTCTGACTATTGTAATTGTGGAAGCCTTAAAAATGAAGCAAATCAAAACAAGTCAGAGTTACGTGATGAATAGGCAGGAGGTACGGGATGCAGCTCGCCAACAAATTGGTGATACTGGACGGAGATGATGAGAGAATGAAGAAGAAAATTTTGTGGGTTTTGGGCGGCTAAAATGGGTTAAGAAGACCCAAAAAAAATTAAATTTTTTTTGATGACTGGGCGATGACTTGGCATTGACGTGTCGCCCACGTGGCAGCCACGTCATCAATTTAACAGAAGTTCTAACGGTGGACTAACTGAGGCTATAATTGTTACAAATTGAAATGCTGTATTATTAAAATTGAAAGGTCGGTATAATTATTCTGACAAAGTTATTTATTCTGTATATTAGGCTTAAAAATTTTGGTAAATACTTTTTTATAAAAAAAGTATTTTAAAGGAAAAAATAATTTTTTTAAAAAAAATTTATGTGAGAGGATTTTGAGTGAGAAAATATGAATTTTAAATTTTGAAATAAAAAGGTATTTAAATATTTTATTTTTATTTGAGAAAATTTAATTTTTGTATTTAAGAATCCTTGTCCAAACATAGACAAAAAGTTTTCCCCAAGGTTATTAACTCTTGAATTCAAGACAATGCATTCTCCCCAAAAAAAAAAAAATTCACTAGGGGAATACCATTCATACACATTAATTGGTATAGAAATTACTAATTTGTTGATCTAACTTCAAATTAGAAGCATAAAAATTGCACCATTAATATGCTTTGTATAAATAAATAAATTTGATGACTAAAGTACCACTGAACTATAAAATTAAAGAAAAGGAAGTGAAAAACAAATTCCCGTTCCTTTTCTCACCACTATTGCATCTTTGCAAATCCTTCCACCTCCATTATTGCCTTTTATTTTCGTCAGATAAGGGGTAACGATATTGAGACTTCATTTTATGATATTGACACTCTATTTTTGTTGAAAAAAATAATTATTATACTTTTAACAACATGTAAAAGAGTACTAATAATACTAAATAAATTATCAATGTCATCAAGTTTAGATTATTATCCCTTTTTTTTTTTTAGATTAATTTATCAATGTCATTCTTTTCTTCAAAAGTTTAGTGACAACCCCTTATCCATTATCCCTAAACTGGCATTCCCACCCATTTTCCACAAGATTCAATATATTTCAAAATTTGGCAATTTAATTTTGAATTGTTCTCCGGCTAAACCTGCCCAAACCCAATCATCATGTCATTCAAACTTTATCGCATGAAATTGAAAGATTTTTTTAAATATTCCAAAATCTAGTTATGGCATCCAAAAAAAAAAAAAAAATTTCAATTTCATGTGATTTTGGTGGAAAATTAGACCCATTGATTGGGTTGATTTTATCCAAAGAACTAACTAAATCAAATTATTATATCTAAGATTAAGTTGAAATTATTCTAATATCAAGGACTAAATGAAATTTAAACATAATTTACTTCAAATACCTTGTATACATACATAATGTAAAAGATATTAAAGTTATTATCTCCTGACCATTTTATCCACTACTTGTTGGCTTTATGAAAATAAGTTAAGCGCGCATATTCTTAACATTTTATAAAGTAATAAAGATTAATATATTAAGCACTTGTTGTAGCAAATATGGAAAAAAAAAAATTAACTTTCAATTGCTAAATCTCATTAACCTCATAGACATTTACAATTTCCCTTCAATTTATTTTATACAATACATTAAAAAAAATACACATATGCTTTATTATTACTACACAATAGACAAACGCATATTTCTATGCATAATTTGTTGAGATTTTTTTCTACATATACATGGTTTTTATAGAGATAGTCGTATACATGGTTTTTTTGGTCAAAATATTAACTTCGGAAACCCCATATCTCGCACATTTTATTTTTGAAATTTGTTGAGAATGGAATTTAAACGTAATATAAAGTTCTATTGTCATAATAGTAATTGACTTGAATTTGAATATTGACGTAACAGGGCCAAAAAGTTTCTTCCTTTGTATTATATTTTTCTAAAAAAAGAGTTCACTTTTAATTGATTACAATCTTTTTTAATTATAAAGTACAACACATTTAATCCATTATTGAATGTATAATTTAAAATTTTTATGTTTACTTTTTAACATTATTATTATTATTATTAAGAATAATATCAAAATATAATTTTATTTTCTTTAAAAGTAAACTTTTTTTAGATAAAAAAAGTTTTTAAAAATAAACTTTTTTCTTCATGAGACATAAGGAGTAATGGTCATATCTAAATTCGCATGTAGGGACACTACAAGAAAAATGGCCTTTAGTGACGGAATTTCTAGTGACGAAAAAAAATATCGTCACTAAATATAACCTTTAGTGACCAAAACTTTTATCGTCACTATTTTATTGTCTACTCCAAATTTTTAGTGACGAATCACAAAAAGTCGTCACTAAAGAGTGTGGCGGGAAAATTTCCCGCTAAAATAGTCGTAATTAGTGACGAGAATTCAGTGACGACATTCATTATCGTCACTAAAAGAATCATTGTGACGAAATTTTATCGTCACTAAATTTTAATACCTTTTAGTGACAATATCTTTTTCGTCACTAATGGAAATATGTTTTAGTGACGCAATTGTTTCGTCACTAATTGGCTTTTTTTTTTTCCAAACCAAACTAATTGTATTAAAGTGGAAATCTCCAATTAACACATTACATTAGTATCCATAAAAATATTAGGTTTAAATAGACGTGCATTAACACAAAGTACCTAACCCTAGTAAGGATTGGTTAAGGTCTAAACCTGCTACTGATATATGATTTTTAATTAAATTCTTGATTATATGTATATGTGTGAAATATCAGTAATTAAAAAATATAAAATTTTTTAGTGCATTATAAATATAATTTGTTGGTGCAAAAGAAAATTTAATTAGTAGGTTATGTGACAATGAAAAGAAAATAGTTGTAATCTATTAATTCATTTTTTTTTATACATAGGGTTGAAGTGTGTAATATTATTACATATGGAGATAGAAAAAATTTATTTTAGTATATAATAAAACATAATATTATAAATTTGATGAAAAAATATGTGTGTTAAGCTAATTAATTTGGGATAGAGTAGATAAAATGTTTTGGACTAAATTGCTTGGGCCACAACTTATATAAGTATTGGGCTTGTTTTGGGCCAAATTACTTGGGCCACAACTTATATACGGATTGGCCTTCATTTTTGTTTACTTAATAATTGGGCTATGTAATTTACTTATTAGGCTGAAGTTAATTTTTGAAATATATAATTGTTAATTTTTAATAATTACACTAAAACACTCAAAAAATTATTTTAGTGTATAATAAAACATAATATTATAAATTTGATGAAAAAATATATGTGTTAAACTAATTAATTTGGAATAGAGTAAATAAAATGTTTTGGGCTAAATTGCTTGGGCCACAGCTGATATAAGGATTGGGCTTGTTTTGGGCTAAATTGCTTGGGCCACAGCTGATATAAGGATTGGGCTTGTTTTGGGCTAAATTGCTTGGGCCACAACTGATATAAGGATTGGCCTTCATTTTTGTTTACTTAATAATTGAGCTATGTAATTTATTTACTGGGCCGAAGTTAACTTTTGAAATATATAATTCTTAATTTTTAATAATTGTACTAAAACACCCAAATATTTATTTTAGTGTATAATAAAACGGAATATTATAAATTTTATCAAGAATATATGTGTTAAGCCAATTAATTTGAGATAGAGTAAATAAAATAGTTTGGGCTAAATTGTTTGGGCCACAACTTATATAAGGATTGGGTTTATTCGGTTAAAAATAATTACTAGGCTATGTAATTTACTTATTAGGCTATAGTTAACTTTTGAAATATATAAATCTTAATTTCTAATAATTGTCATCAAACACCCTAATATATATGCATTTGCCTACATTATTTGACGTACGAATAGAGTATTTGTTTTGGATACACTATCACCTTGAGAATTTACGCATATATATGAATTTGCCTACAATATATGAATTTATGCATATAAGCTTAATCACTTTAAATATATAATTTTGTTAGTAGTAATAATCACCTCGAGAACCAATTAGTTTACTAGTTTGACCTACGAATTGGGTTTAATAATATTATTAATTATGTTTGTTGTAGTCATAGTTTATAACTAATAAGAAGTTTTACTAAATTAGCCATTTTTTTTGAGATGGAGAGGGAGAAAATGTATAATATTTTCACTATTTTAATTAAATTTGGCTCAAACCACAGGTGCCACAACCTCATCAAGAACAAGACTACTCTAACATTTGGCTAACAAGAAATGGCTCAAAATTGTATTTTAGTGTATAATATTATTAAATATGGAGATATAAAATATTTGCTTTGGTATATATATAACGAAATTGAATATTGTAAATTTTAATAACAAGATATGCATTGGGACATATAATTTGGAATAAATTAAATAAATGTTTTGGATTAAACTAATTGGGCCACAGCTTATATAAGGATTAGACTTGTTTGGCTAAGGATAATGATTGGACTATGTAATATTTTTGTTTGCTTATATAATTGTAATTTAATCACATAGTCTTTTTTGTATTATCATACACCATTGGTTAGTACTTGTTGGCTTTTTTTAGTAAAGAATAGCAATTGCACTAATCATATTCTTCATTGGGTTGAGATTTATTAGCTTATTTATTTTATGGTTTTTAATTTAAAATAATTATATTATAACACCTTGAAGTTTATGAATTGGCACATACGTTTTGTGAGTGTTAAAATAAACTATTGATTAATGGTAATCAAAAGTGTTGATATTTATTAAATTATATTTCTTTATAAGAAAATTAGAAATTAAAAATATATAGTTTCAAACTAATTATAGCCACTAATGTAATATTACAACACAAGTAGTGAGTAATACATGTACATATATAGTTCTCAGTATAATGTATAACAAAAGTAGTAAATACTTATACGATTATACTCTTTTCTGCTCCAAAAAGGAGTTCGGTTTCACTAATATACAACTTTTTCTTTTTAGTCAATCAAATAGAAGTACAACTAATTTTATACTACTAATTTCTTCATTAAAGGTATTACATGTTATACACCCTTTAATGTAATATGTCTCATTGAGAGTATTTTGGATATGTTGTTGAATGATTAGTTTTGACTTGTGAAACTCTATTATGTTTTGAGACAAACACTTGTTGAGAAACTGAGCTCTTTCTTGTATAGGACAGAGGGAATATTTATATATACATATATAGTTAGGATTAAAATCTATAGTATAAATAGTTAATACATATATATAGTAGTTATGCAGTTACGTAGTTATAATAAAAATAATTATTACAAAATATAACTACTTTTATTGCATATATACACATGCTTGTTGTTAGGTATGATTCATACTTCGTATTTAGGCAACGATAAATTGTCCCCCGAAGACCACGGGGGTCCCGCTCCTTTATATAGGCCTTATGTGATAAATCTCTATCTCCTTTATTTTTTTCTGTTCATTTTCTTTGATTACACGTGAGATTGACGCTATATACCCAAAACTTATAATATGCATAATTTTTTCAATCTCAACATGAAAATATAAATATTATTTTTTTTTTGATAAATTGTTTTAAAACAAAATTCACTTTAGCCATTTAATAACTAATTAAGATTTTAAAATTTAAAGATTAAAAAAAAATCAAATCAGACTTTTCATAAATCAACATAGTATTTTAAATTAAAAAATTAATTACAAGTAAAAAAGGTAAATTTTTTTAATAATTAATAATGAAATGAAAAGTTTTCATGCGTAAAAAACAAAAGGAGAGAAAATAAATTCAGGAAGGAGAGAAAAGCGGGATGCTAAAAAGTTTCTGTTTAAGTGTAGTATCCCGCCCAAACTTTACCCAAATCGATTCACTCCTCCGCTCCATTTTCCCTTTTCCATTTTCCTTTCCCCATCGCCTCTCATCACCGAATCTGTTCTCCACGACTCTCCTTCCTGAGCCTTGGTGGCATCTCCCGCCTCTCCTCCCTCTTTTTGTTCGGTTGTCCTCATTGGTTGTCTCTTCTCTTGCGGTTTAGATGTCGGTTCTCAAATCCAGCCCTTTCTTGTAGAACTTCCTCCATAGAAATCTTAGGTAAGGTCTTGTCAATTCAGTACTAGATATTTGAATTTATATAGGATATTGAAATTTTGATTTTGAAAGTCTTAATCGCTGGGCTTTGGTACCGTTAAATAGTATTTGGTTTGCTATCCTTTTGTTAGAGGTTGTGTAGTATACTAATAAGATTCATCATTTACGTCAATTCTAAGTGTGATTTTTCAAGTATGCAGTAGCATTTGTAGCATATGATAAGAAGTACTCCGTGTTTTCATGTCAAAGTTTCGATCTTCCTGTAGTTATGGATCGAATGGTTTATAAGTTAAAATGATGCTTATGCTTATGCTTATCTTGGTTACCCTGCAATGGTGTCTCGTCCTTTGGATTTTAGGACAATTGATTTAAGATTGGTCTTTGGTGCTTATGGGGATCACATGAAGCTTTCATAGATGATGTTCGGGAGGTATTGCTTTCTTTTTATATCGATTGTCATTCTGTGTTTTGTGTGTGTGTAAATAAGTATGCTACTTCCTAATATCTTGGCTTTGCAAGCAGTTTACATTTGAAAACGTTACTTTCGAAACTCACTTTTCCCATTTGATAATAATAATGGCATAAAGTAGAAACAAGCCAACATAAGCCTTGAGATATTAAAGAAACTGATTGTAATATAACTTTTGGAAGTGGATACAAGCAGTACAACTTGTTGGAGACTTGTTTATGCTGTTGAAATGTTTTGTCAGTATGTGCAACTGGAATTGTGTATTGGCTGATTTTTGTGTTGCTGTTGGCAGGTTTGGCATAATATACATACTACATATAAGGAACAAGGTGATTTCATTGATTTAGCTGAAACGCTTTCCCAGCAATTTGAAGATCTATATGAAAAAGAGGTTGGTTGTACTTATTATTAATTGCACCTAATACTTTCTGCTTATTTGATTTGCAATGCCAAACCTCGATGGCTAAGTCAATGGTTATTGTTGTCTTTGAGTTGATTATGAACCTTGCGATCTTGTCAAAGAAATCTTAACTTCGCTATGAACTTTTAATGTGGGAAGATATTTCTTTGACCAACGTGCATTATTTCATTCTTTTACTATCTGCTGCATTTTGCGGTTTACATATCAATCTCCTTTGTGGGATCAATTGGTTAGTGTGAAATGCTACATTGTCAATTTCGGGTTCCAAGTAAATTAAATGACTTTTTCAAGATCTTGGTGGATTGTGATTCTTTTTAAGTTGAATGTTATCGATTTAATCATTACATGGTATGGAAGATGACTTCTGGACTTATTCTTCTGAAGTTGTGTTTACTCTTATTCAAGATTTAAATGATGTGCTGTGCTCTTTTATCAGTCGATTCACAATGTTATATTTTAGATCCGTCTTTGAGTATTTTGCTTGCCTTTTAAGATTTGGATATCTTTTCCGTGTTACGAGCTTTGTTGAGAAAACCATGTTGCCTTACGATCTTGCTTGAATCAAAAGAGAGAGATGATATACTTGCACATGTGAGTGAGAGTTCAATTCCAAAAGCTCCTTGGGAAGAGGGTATCTGCAAAGTGTGTGGCATGGATAAAGATGATGAAATCATCCGGGGCAGTATATGAAATCATCTCTAGTTTGGATTTCAGTTTTGTGTTTTTTATTTTTGGGTTGTGTAAAGGTGAGTATATGAGCTTGCCGGCCAGTAAGTACTCAGTGTTGTTGGATCGGGAGAGGATAGAGAGAGTTGATGATAACACCTTGGTGTTATGTGTACAATTCAAGTTCTTTGCATTTGAAGTTTGCCTGTTTTGTTAGTCGAGTTGAAGTGCGATCGATGGGTGTTGTATCAAACTCTTGTCTTGCAAGGTTAACCTTTTGTTTTCTTGATTTATGACTTAATTTGAATGCCATCAAAGTATATTAATGTCCTGGAAGTTTTGTGCCATTCTTGATTTCGACGAGGTTCACCAAATGGGTGAAGTATCGACAATAGGAGAAGGTGTGGTTTTATTCAAGTTTGTGTCGAGAGATGGATAGAAAAAGAGTCATCTGAGGATGTGCTTGGGTGTTTGACAAGCAATTGGTTATTCTTCTTGAGTAAAATGGTGATATCGACCAAGCAATGGTTTATAAGTTAAAATGATGCTTATGCTTATGTTACAGCTCTTTATTTCATATTGGATCTAAGATTTGCTGTAGTCGTCACCTAATTATTTCTTCTTTGCCCTTTTTTGCCTTTGGTTGCTGTAGGTTCTTCTTGCTCTAATCAAGAAGAAGTAAAGCGTATTCCTAGTGGGAAAATAAAAAAGAAAGTAAGTTTTCCAAGGTGACTTTTCACTGGTATCTTGGAAAGATTTAACTGGATTGATTAGATGTTTAGCTCCTTGTTATTGTGATTGTATTATCATCTCTGCAGTTCTGTTTCTGTAATTATTATTTACGTTTCATTGAGTCCAAGACTGCTTGATATATCAAGAAGGATAGTTTTATTCATTAGCGTAAGTAATTTTGTTAAAGTCTAAACTTGATGATCTTCTCTTGGAGCTTAATGGACTTGAAAACAAGTGACTCATTCTTTAAAGGTTTCTCATCTTCTACTAAGGCGATCTGGGTATGTTTTGCATGTACTCATTTTGTGTTGCGAGCCTTTACGGTTATTGGGTATCGGAAAATGCATTCGATGTTTGAAATTGTGCGAGAAGTTTTGAAGTCAAAGAACAGAGAAGTTCCAAACTCAAAGGACAAGAATGGAGTTTCAAGGGCATTTGTCATGTGAGTGTCGGATAAAGACTTGTAGATTGACGATCATCTCTATGATAAAGCAATGGTTGTGCGGAGATTCGCATGATGAACTCATTTTTATGCGGTTTATTGATATTAATGGGTTATGCTTAAATTGGGTTATTTATGCACTTAATGGTTTTTTTCATATGTACCTTTGTCATAGAGGTGTTTGATCATTATATGGAAAATTTTTAGCTTTCGTGACCTTAAAAATAGAAGAGAATCATTTGAAGTGTTGTGACCGATTTTTCGTGTTTTTTTTGTTTCGACCGAATTGGCGAAGTGTTGTGACCGATTTTTGCCTTTTGTTCGATATTTTCTTGGCTGAATCGACTGCAATAGAATGCGACAAGGCTTTCGCTTTTTCCGGATTGAATTGAGTATTGGATTGAAGTAGATGCCAGATTTTTCTAGTTTTTGGGTTATTTCGATTGAATTGGCTTGAAGCATTTATCTATGTGTTTTTTAGTGTTCATTTTCCGTTTGTCACAGTGTTTTGTTTTTCCGCTCATTTTGTGGTTTTTCTCAACTAATTTTGGGGTGTTTTTCTAGTTTTTCGATGAAGTGTTGTGAGTTGTGAGTTATTTTTGGTTATGTTTTCTAATTTTTCTGGATTGAAGTAGAATGCGACTAGTTTTTCTGGACTGAAGTTTTTGGACCAAAGTAGATTGCGGTTTATTAGTATGATCTTCGATTTGTGGTTTTGTGATAGATTGCGTGGTTATTTCCGTTAAATGTGATTGGTGGAAAATGTAGTATGATGATTATCATTCATTACGATGAATTGTACTATGTCATGAGATATATAGTTATGGGGTGTTGTTTCCGTAGCTAGTCATATTTACAATTGGATTGGATTGAATTTATAACAATGAGTGCTTTTTCTTTTCTTGTCACAGTGACGCAACCACCACCATATATAGCCACGCATCCATAGATTAAAGGCATCCCCAAATGGCCTGTGGAGGTCTAAGTCATTCCTTTTGCCTCTTTTTTTTTAGAATGCCAATGGAATTGTGTACATTACTATTTTGTGAGATGTAAGGTGTTTGAATAATGTTTTATTCTCATGGTACAACTTGGATATTTGACTTTAATTTTCTTGTATGGGAAAGTAAAATGTTATCTTTTGCAATGCACAAGTTTATCTTTTGTGTATTTCTTCATATAGGTTGTGAATGTTGAATGATTAGTATGATTGCTTTTGTTACATTTTCGTCGGCGATGTTTGTATTAAAAGGATAAATAATGTCACAATCAATATATTGATGTTATTAGTGATAAAATATTGAAATATACAATGTTATAGCTTCAGTTAAAATTGTCACTAATAACACTATTTAGTGACAAATTTCATTTGCGAATGAATTTTTAGTGACGAGATTTTTCTGTCACTAATGCAAAAGGACGTCAAAATTTTCTGTCACAAAATTTCATTTGCCAACAAACTTTTTGTGACAAACTTAAAGTCGTCACTAACCATTTAGTGACGACAAAACATATCGTCACTAGTTCGTCACAGAAAGAGTTGACCATGGTTCTTTTTAGTGACGACTTTTTTTTCCGTCACTAAACCGTCACAACTGCCCAACTGACCGAAATAGTTTTAGTGACGAAAATTTTTCGTCACTAAATTTCGTCACTAAACGTGCTCAATTAGTGACGATTCTTAACTTTTAGTGACGACTTTTTTCCCCTTTTTGTGACGACTTTTTTTCGTCACTAATTTTCGTCACATCTTCAAGTTGTCACTAAAGCCACTCATTTAGTGACGACTTTTTTGTTTCGGTCACTAAAACCCTTTAGTGACGGAGCATTAATGACGACCTAGTGACGAACCATTTTTTCGTCACTAACTGGTTTTTGTGACGAAAAAGCAACTTTTAGTGACGATATTCCAGTCGTCACTAAAGCCCATTTTTCTTGTAGTGGGAGTTGTTTGTTCAAATATCGTACGTTAACTTTTGCATCCCCATCACAAAGCATTACCAACTTGCTTGAAATCACTCTTTCTTATTGCTTCTTGTGGACCTGTATTTTAATAAGAAAGATAAACATTAATTAACACTTTCTCTATTTCAAAAAGTAGTCTATTTTATTTTAAATATAACATTTTGTTAATGGTTAGCTATGACACATTTAATGTATCATTCAATGCATCATTTTATATTTATATTCTTACTTTTTTTTTAATTATTAATATATATAATTAGTATTAGTAAAAATATTTTAAAATTTTAATTTAAAAGTTGACTCTTTCTTTTAGAGTAACAAACGTTTTATTATTATTATTCTTTTTTTTGGATAAGAAAGAGGCCAGCTAAAACACGACTTTTTCAGTATGGCTTTTTTAGCATGACTTTTCTGGTATGGAATTAAAACAAATAGCTATATGTGTGATAGTCAAAAGCCATACATTTGACAAAGATCCAAGTATACCATGCAAAACCAAACACATTAATATCAGATATCATTTTGGTTGATAGATTTTGTATCAAGGGTTAATTTTTTTAGAGAATGTTGGGATTACTTATAATCCATTGATTGAATTGAAGCATTGATTGGATTTAGACAAGGGATGTAGTTTGAGGTAAAAACCCATCGTGAAGTGTGAAAATGTTGTGATGGGAAAGAAACCAAAACAGAGATTTGTTAAGAATTATTAAAGGTTTCCAAATTAGAATGAGAGGAGAGAAATTTTCTTAATGTCCTAATTTGGTAGTTACCTAATTGTATTAAGAATTGGATGCTGACATTTAGAAAATCTTACCTTATAACTTTTAAAGGTTTTCTCTCAAATGATAGAGATTTGAAAGAGAGTTTTAGAGGGTTTGAAGAGATATTTTTACATTGAAAATGTATAGTGCAAAATTGGTAAGAGGTGGATTGTTTTTAAGGGCTTGGGATTGATGCATATTAAAAAAAAAAATCTTATAATTTCTAAAGTTATCAATAATAGTATCGTCATTTTTATTGTAAATGCAGGCTTAATTTACTGAATTGAATCATAATTTTAAAATTTTAATTTATTTCTTTTCCTTGCTTGTCTATTTTTAAATTCAGAATATAATCACAACACCTTCCTCAATCAATAAATTACTTATAGTATAAAGGCAACGGCAACGAGATCTAAATCCTTTGCATAGTAGGAGAGAATGATGATAAGTTCAGTGATGTAACTTTCTTTATGAAATAATTTCAGCTTTTCCAAATGGTGTTTCTTTTTCTTTGCTTTTCCTTTTGACTTCCACGGCCATGTCGTCCTTTTTAATTTGGCCTCGTCACTACCACAGGGCCTTTGCGAAAGATTTTTTCATTTGTGGTCATAAAATGTAGCACCATTCTGAATGAAAATTCATTGACAAAGGTGATGGAAACAGGATCTCTCAGCTATCAATTAATCCGTTGTTAAGATAATGGAAGATGCGTGTCTTGATGTGTACATTTGGTTAAAGATTCCAATCTCGAACAATAATTGAGAACTAGTCATAAAGTGGAGCAATGATCAGGCTATATCTGCAGTAGTTTTTAAATTAAAGAAAAATTTGCATTCACTTTTTTTTATCCCTGTTAATCGATCACCTAGCTAATCTTATTTTCAAAAATTTTCCCTTACATATCTTTTATTAAATACCAACTTTTCCCCCCTTAATAATGTGTTACCATTTAAAATAATAAAAAAATTAAACATTTAAAATAGATATTTTTATATTGTAAAAGAAAGTAGGACTAATCTACTTTCCTCCTAAAAGAAGAATCCAATTTCAAAAATCTTGTTTGTTTTAAATAAAAAAAAAAAAGTTCACTTTTGGTGTGAGATTTGTGTACTATCTTTACTAATAAAATTAAATATAGAAATATAAATTTAAATTTATATGAGCCCATAAATTAAATTATAAATTATAATTTCTAGAATAAAATAAGTATTTAGTCTTATAATCTACAAAATAACCATTTTATTGCAAAACTAATAATAACTACAATATATAAATTTAAATGAAAATCTACGACAACTATAATTAAATTATCACAAAATAATTCTCTAATTAGAACAAATTATAAAATAATAGTAACAACAACAATAGCAACAACAACAACAAAAACAACTCAACACAAATCATCTAAAAAATATCATAGAATCAAAAGTTATCTTCTTTTAAAGTAATTAAATTTCAAAAAAATGGTAATTAAAAATGTTAGCAATGAGTTGATTATCCAACTTAATTATGTATTTTTTAATTAGATATTATAAAAATAGATTTTTTTTTTTACCAATTTATCAATTTTTATGCATGGTACACCTTATATCTTATGGGTTTGAATTAATCCATATCATACGTTATGAACTATGGGTTGTGAATTGTACATTAATTCTTACCCTATCCTATACAGAGACTAGAGAGTTGTATCTTATGTTCATCCTACTCTATCACACAGAATAAGAATAATGTATAAGTTCACCTAATCCATTTGCTCACACCCAGTTTTAGTCAAAGCAATCAAGCAGTTTCTTAATAAGGTTCCTTTTATGATGGCATAAATTATTTGCCAGTTGAACTTACATTAAAAGAAGAGGAACAATTCTGAGAAATAAAAAGCTATATAGACAAAGCAATCAGCATTCTTCTATCATTTACCCATCAATTTTTTGAAGCTTCCAGCAGCATTTTGCCTCCATGACCACCACACGCACTAGGATTTTCCTTGGGAATCAAATCACAAAAGAAAAGAACAGTCGCCATTGTTTTTATTGTTGTTGTTATATTATTATTTTAATTTGAAAAAATTCTAGATAATATATGTTAGAGAAATGAGTTGATATTTTAGAAAAGATACAACAGGCCCTGCCAATTCGGTCATTTATTTGAGGTGATAATATGGTAAAGCAGCCATGGTGATTTGTAAATTCTTTTCAGCTTCAAAATGTGGTTGTTGATGAACAAGTCTGTTTTGTGTATTGGGATTGATATTTTGCATATCTTGCTTATAGAAGGAGCAAATGCTGTGCAGAATCTTTAGCTTTTCTTTATAAGTTAAATTCAACTTTTCCAAATGCTTCGCTCTTTTCAATTTCTTGTTCTTATATCTTTGGCATGAAGCGCTAGATGGAAATAATCAAATTTTCTTTTTCTCTTTCCTTTTTAAGAGTGCAAGTTAAGTAGATATTCATAGCCTGAGTTACATCTAAAATTGAGTGCCACCCTTAAATCCAAATATCAATGTTCAACTTGTTGAATAGAGAGCATTTCAATCTTCTCACCTAGAGCTCTAAAATGTGCCTGTTTAACATTGAGATTACATTCGAGAGAATATAGAGATTACTTTCCCTGCAGGAAAACCAAAACATATGTTGAAAGAGTTTGATCTGACCTTATTGGCATCATTGGAAAAACAATGAAGAATTATAGAAACAAGAAGAGTATAATAATATTTTAGTACAAATTTAGGCATAAATTAACGAGCTCTCTTTAAACTTGTTCACTTCCTTGTGAGAAAATGAAAGCATACTTGATCATTAGTGAATGCTACAAAGAGATGTGATAATACATCAGTAAAGAAGATCCGCAGCATCTCTTAGCAGCCTAAAAAGGGATTGCGACGCGGTATCCAGGTTGAGTTAAGCACTTTTCCTTCATTCTCCATCACATGCAAAGAATTTCAAAGAAATATCAGTACTTGGCTAGCATTGATTCTAGTAAGCCAAATCTTAACGTGTCCCATTTCGAAGATGCCCGTTACTAGTTCCTAAAAACTTAAATTATTTATTAGGCCTAATATACAGAAATAGCCTGAACTTTGCCTTTTGTAACAATTATAGCCCGACCTTTCAATTTTAACAATACAGTACCTGACCTTTTCAATTTGTAACAATTATAGCCTCAGTTAGTCTGCCGTTAGAAATTCTGTTAAATTAATGACGTTGCTGCCACGTGGGCTACACGTGGATATCCAATCAGCGAAAAAAATTTATTTTTTCTTGGGTCTCGGATTCTACTATTTTGGCCCCCAAAACCGACACAAAAATTTCTTCTTCCTCTCCTCCTCTCCGTCACGTCTGCCGCTCCTCTTCGTCGCAGCTGCCGCTTCTCTCTGTCGCGCACATTCCTTCTCTATCGCCCTCTCCTCTCCTCTCCTCTCCTCTCCTCTCCGTCGCGCACATGTTTCTGTGCTCTTGAAGGGCTTCAATTCATGGGGGAAAAAATTTCTTAGAATTCATCTGCATCTGCACATGTATGTTTATGTTCAGTGATTTCGTTCTGGTATTCTGGTAATACCAATGCTTGATTTTGGTGTTTTTTTTAGTATGATGAAATATGTGGGGGACAAAGGATGAGTCTGGATATGAATTCTCACGACGGTCGTCTGAGACACCTTCAAAAGTGTCGGTCTTGATGTTATAAATATCCTTTAATCTAATGTTCTCCTTTCATATTTTTTTTGTATATTGTCTATTGTTCTTTTTTTGATGTTCTTATTTGATTTGTTTGGAGTAGTACTGGGCAGGTTTGTGTTGTTATTGGATCTGATTTAAATATGTTTTTCTGAATATGTTTATATGTTACGTGAATTCTCCAACAGTTTTTTCCCCCTTTTTTGTTTTCTAACATGTCCATGGCTATATAGGTTGGGAAGTGGGGGTTGGGGGGAACAGCTAGTGTTGCAGGGCCACTAGCATTTTGACGTTTCATTTACAGATTTGAGATCTGTTCTTCATTCTGAAAAATGAAGCATTATGTATTATAAGATGCCTTGTAGTAGATGTGCTCAAGTTGTTGGCATGAGATATCACATTCCCTTTGATCATGCATATGATGCTTTTGACATGTTTCTTTTGTTTGAGAGTTTACTTATGTTCGGAATATTTCATCCTGATAACTAACCTCTATAATTGACTGATTAAGTTGTTTTCAAAGATTAATGTTCTGTTGAAATTTTGGATCATATTTCTATGCTAGAGTGGAATATGATTGTTCAACTGACTTCGGCTGTTCTGTCCTTGTGTGGAAGTCTGAACTAAGGAGGTTTTTTCTCTTGCTACTTGCAACTTATGGATCATTTAGTATTGTCGAGATATTCACAGATAAATTTCTCTACTGGTATACTTCTCTCCAGGCTTGCAGTTTACTTTTTATTGTTTGGGATTGCATATAAGACCACTTGAGCCTTCCTGCGAATGCAATCTGAGATGGTTTCTTGTGTCTGTTTGGACAGGTTCCCTCTATATTATCACATGAAGTTTGCATTTCTTATTTGGCTTCAATTTCCTTTTGCTGATGTAAGCGTGGGACGATCCACTTTCTTGTTTACTTGGTGGATCATGTTTTCTCTTGCCTTTCACTTTACTTTTATTTTTCCCCTTTGTGCATTCCTACTAAAATAGCTTGACTAATGGTACATATAGATGGAATCTTCTCTTTCTTTTATAACAAATTACCCCTTCTGTTGCACTCTGTAATGTTGTTGAGATGATGTAAAAATATAAGGATCTAAGTCAATCGCCTTTGAAAGTGACTATTTTGGAATTTGTTTCAAGAATATGAGCCAAGGGAAGTCATCCTTTGGTTTCATGTGAAATATTTTTAGAAAAATCAGAAGCATTGGAAATCTGCTTCTTTTTTAAGCTGCATTGTGAGGTGTTATTCTCTTATATCTTCATCTCAAATTGTTCAACCATTTTGTATTTTTAATTTCTAGGACCTATTCTTTTGCTTTATCTTGCTGAGAAATGAAGTTTGAACATGTTATGGGGGAATTTCTTTACATTCCAAAATGCTAATGCATTTCTTTTAGTAATTTGGTAGAAGTGACGCTTGTATGTGCATTATCTGCGCTTCATTCCTTGTGAGGCATCAAGCGGTTGATCAAGTTGTGGGATTTGTGAATAGCGAAATGGTAAACCTCATTAACTTTCTGTTTTTATGCAGTGGAAAGTGAATTGTCTTGATGCAGCCTTTCATTATGGAAGATGGTTTATGAATACAATCAGATTATTGGTTCTGCTTTCCTGTATAAAAATCTAGAAAACCTCAAGCGATACGTGCATCTTATCTAAAAGACTGGGCTATCTTTTATCTGTTTTATCAATGATGCCTGGAATATGAGTTCAGCTTGATTATTTTATGGATACATAGGTTAAATTTACCAGTGCCTATAAAGCGGAATTCCAGTTGGCGAAGACGCTGCTCTCAAGGATCTTACTGCTAGGTGTGGCTTCTAGATTGAAAACGTACGATCAGATTTCCTTGCAAAATTTAGCATGTAAGCAGTCCATTAATCATTCGACTGGAATGATGGTTGCACTTTACCTAATGCCTATTCAGAGTAAGAGGAAGCTTCAGAGGCTCTGTACAACCCAGCCCAGTCCCAGTCCCATGGCAGATCTCACCAATGCAGCGCAATTTAGGGACACATTGTAAAGTTGTGAGCAATGAAGTTTCCTTCTTGTAAAGTTTTCTATAATCAATCATTACATTTTCTTGTACTATTGGGCAACGTCAAGTTTCAGATAAGGACACATTAACATTCTTTATTGACCCCAAATTTTAATCTTTGGTTAGCAAATTAATCTGAATTTTTCAGTAATCAAACATGAGCCACATTGAGCTTCCATATGTTTCCGGGTAGATGTTCAGTTCAGTATACTAGGCCATTTCCACATTGAGCCTCCATATGCTTATGTTTCTAGGATAGATGTTCAAATCAGTATACCGGGCAATTTCCACATGTCTCCTTCAAAGATGTTCAGATCAGTACATGGAACAACCAACCTGAATTCAACTGAAGGAGTGGCAATATTGGGTGCTGCATTCACCCCAAGGCATAGCATTTCTGCAGCCAAAGAGCCAAACTCCAGACCCATAATCCAGTAATACTATATGTTACTTCAATCATCTACAACAAAGCAATTCTCATATTGGACTACAGCAGATCAACACTTATCCAAAACCAAAAATCAGTTAAAAGAAAAGATACATCTCATGTTTTTTGGTCCAAAAAATTCGAACTTGATTGAACAATCTTTCGGAAGAATGAAGTACTCAACACTCCCAACATTAGCAACTTAGCACTCAGAATGAAAAGGACTAAAAATATGATTTTGGAAATAATCAACGATCTTTCGATCTCAACCCTAAATCAATCATCATAGTGCCAACCCAAAATCCCAGAGTACCTAAAACAATCCAGATAAAAACAGAAAAAATACAAAACAAAAAGACAAATTTTTTCATCCAAAGTTATGACTAAATCAGAGCCCAACTGAGAAAGAAGACAGGAAATATAGAACCCACAATACAATGCAATACTGATGATAGAAAAAGCAAGCATTCAGAATGAGTAGGAGGTTTGGTATTCCTTTTCATGAATTTCATCGGAATAATTTACAATTCATCATCTTAATGCTTGCTCCAAACCAATCAAATAAGAACATCAAAAAAAGAACAAGAGACAAGATACAAAATAAATATAAAAGGAGAACATCAGATTAAAGGATATTTATAACATCAAGATCGACACTTTTGAAGGTGTCTCAGACGACCGTCGTGAGAATTCATACCCAGACTCATCCTTTGTCCCCCACAAATTTCATCACACTAAAAAAACACCAAAACCAAGCGTTGGTATTACTGAATACTGCATTTAAATCACTGAACATAAACATACATGTGTAGATGCAGATGAATTCTAAGAATTTTTTTTCCCCATGAATTGAAGCCCTTCAAGAGCACAGAAACATGTGCGCAACGGAGAGGAGAGGAGACGGTGATTGTGAAGGAATGTGCACGACGGAGAGAAGGAGAGGAAGAAGAAGAATTTTGTGTCGGTTTTGGGGGCCAAAATAGTAGAATCAGAGACCCAAAAAAAATTAAATTTTTTTACTGACGGGATACCCACGTGTAGCCCACGTGGCAGCCACACCATTAATTTAACAGAATTTCTAACGGCAGACTAACTGAGGCTATAATTGTTACAAATTGAAAAGGTCAGGTACTGTATTGTTAAAATTAAAAGGTCGGGCTATAATTGTTACAAGAGGTAAAGTTCAAACTATTTCTGTATATTAGGCCTTATTTATTACTAGTTCCTAAAAATGCCAGTTAAATTCTTGTGTTGTGGCTTTAAATCTCTTGTCCAAATTTTATGCCTTAATTAGGATTTTTCGAAGATGTAACCGGTTGAGGACATTCATAATTCCTTTTCAACGTGCTTTCCATTGGGAAAAAAATCGCAAGACTTAATTTTTCTGAATTAGCAGGATATTCCAACTACATTTTTCAAGAAATTAGCAATGCCTTTTCCCCTTCTGGATGCAACGTTGAAGGCAAAGGTTTCCAGTGCATTTTCAGCATCATAAGCAACATTTTTTGCTTTGAGAGATTCACTCCCGAATGACCGCATCCTCATCTTGTCTCGATTCAGCATCTCTTAACAGTGATAGCATTAGTCTCATCTTTGATTGAAGCTGCTCAGCTTGATCACTCACACCTCTTAGAAATCGAGCTTCTTCTATCAATAATTTGCTAATATTTTCTAGAAGAAAAGATACAACAGGCTCTGCCAAGTCCATTACTTGGCATTGTGGAGTGGTATATTTTCTCCATGGGTGAAAGAATGAGCAAATTCAAATACTTATTTGTATTAATTAGACATATAGAATGTATCACTCTATTTTTATCATAAAAAATAAAATTAATAATACAATTTCATACTTTTAACAATGGATAAAAGTATAGAAGGAGAGAATGATGATAAGTTCAGTGTTCAACTTTCTTTATGAAATAATTTCAGCTTTTCCAAATGGTGTTTCTTTTTCTTTGCTTTCCTTTTGACTTCCACGGCCATGTCTCCTCCATTCTTTTCTTTAATGAATAGATTTGATCGCAACTTCCAATATAAAATTAAAAGGATCAAATAAAATTAATGAAAAAAACTCTAAATCATAAAATTATAATAAAGAGTAAGAAGAAATGGTAACCTTCTTTCTACCCTTTCCCTGTACTCTTTGTCCTAGCATCCAAGTTTCCTTTTCCATGAAAAATCGTTGCAATTGGACACTTGATTCCTTTGGACAACATCGGACCCCATAGGTTTCTTTTCTCTGTCTTTGTCCTTTGCATGATTTTGGACAATCAATCATATGAACCAGTACGGACGGCTTCGCACCATAGCCAGAAAGTACTGATAGTGGAGGAGGATTTCTTTTGCCTCCAAACTTTTAATTTGGCCTTGTCACTACCCCAGGGCCTTTGCGAAAGATTTTTTCATTTGTGGTCATAAAGTGTAGCACCATTCTGAATGAAATTCATTCCTGGTATTTCTAATATTAGCAAAACATGGAGCTGCTACTCTATATTATGAATGCCAAAAATAACTATAGGTCATGCAAAGCTAAATGAAATGTGTTGTACATTTTTAAGAGGAAAATTTTTACCTATTATCATTTTTTTGTCCCTTATGGTCCATGTACGCATGTGCAATTTCATTTTTACTAAAAAAAATAAAACTTAAATTATTTATAGTACAAGTGGAAAGCATTGCATAATTATTTCTTGTGTTCTAGCTTCAAATCTCTAGTCCAAATTAGTCCAATTTGATGCCTCAATTACGGTTTTTTTTAAGATGTAAGCGTACCGATTGAGGACACAATTCATCTTCAACGACCCTCCCAATGGGAACGACCCTCCCAATGAAAAAAATCACAAGGCTTAAATTCTTTTGAATTACCAGAATATTCAAACTTATTTTTTTATGTTTGTCAAAGATATATTAATGATAAGATATAATAATTTTTCTCAACCTTTTCAGTTTAATCAAAAAAAGTATATGTTGACATTGTTGATATTTTTTTATTGGAAATATTGCTTACCATAAGTGATACTTCAATGTTTATGAAAGCAGTCTCAATTGAAAAATGAAATTACACTACATATTTTATGAACCCTTTAGTACAAATAGAGTTATGTAAAATAGAATAAATCAAAACACCATAAAAGATGTAAAGAGAAATGAAAGAGAATTAATAATCAAATAGTGCCTGATTTACAAGCATGAAGATGGGGTTACCCAACCGCTATATGCATTGCCAAGATTTTTGACAAACTTTAGAGCTAAAATTTAGGCAAAAGAGAAAGAGAGAGAGAGAGTTGTATTAATCCAAAGCAAACACATTCCACACAAACTACTTAAACTATTAGTACTAATTAAAGAAGATACTATATATATTTCAATAATTGACACTATTAATGGAAACATCAACAAGGCAGGCAATCCAAGGGACCCCAACAACCAAATGGTTACACTCCATCATTTTATTTTCTGAGCTGTAAATGAAAAGAAAAATATTATAAGTAAATGAAGAAAACTGGGCAGAGAAAGCGTATGGAATGCATCAATATAGATAGCTTATCAGAAGTAAAGCTAGAAAATTACATTAGCTGGGGCTAATTGAATATGTGAAATTATATAACTACAAAACTATTAATACACTCACAATTCATTAATTATTAAAACGAACCATAACTTCACAAAATATATATAATTAACATTTATTATTCACATAATTTTAAGAGACTCTCTATAAAAATTATTATCTCAAAACAGCAAATGAAATCAAATAATCGTATATTTTACATAATTTTCTATATTTGAAATTTAACTAATATTCAAGTTTATTATTCAGATTTTTTATACTTAATTCTCAACAGATGTAACAAAATAAAAGACCTGGCCGTGGATGTAGGATGAGAAATCAAGTCCACCCATGAATCACTCCCAAATACATATAATTATTTTGATCTTTTGGCACAGAAAATGGAGGATATCTTACAATAGAAGTCACAATAAGCCATCATCAAGTATTAAATAACGTTTAGTGTAACATTAGGTCATTGAGGAATTCATGTATGGATCTTCGTAGCTCTTCCTTATTAAAACTTCATGTAAATAGTTTAGCCACTGCAAGATAGTGTAATAATTTCATTCGCTCCTAGTTCCATAATCCCATGTATCATTTTGGCAGTATGCAATAGAGTTTGCAGAAGAGGATCCTAAGACGTACGTTTCTTTGTATTTTCCACCAAATTGTCTCAAATGTTCATACATAAACTTTTGAGGCTCAGTTGCATGTGAATATATATAGACGGGCGACTCAAGAATATTGGGGTTAAGAGGTCGAGGATTCAAACGCCACCTCTGTCATTCCCTTCTTTCGGCCCTAAGATCTTTTGGTTTGGGAGTCTCACCCCGTTATGTGGGAGGTAGAGCAATTGTAATACATATATTAGAGTGATAGGGCCATTGTTGTAATAGAATAGAACTCTTAAAAAAAAAACAAAAATATAGACGGGCTCGTATTCCTTCTCATTGATTGGATTGGGCTTTGTGAGTTTGCGTAGAGAAACATAATGCTAAGAATCAAACAATAGGGTCCTAGAGTAGCATATGGGGCTGCATTCTCCTCTTTTACCAATCTAGGTCTCCTAAATAAATTTCTAAAGGTGCATTTGCAACCGCTTGCTACACATATGCTTTGCTATTATCACGTACACAAACATATACTTTCTCTATTCCAAAAAAAATTCCACTTTAGTTCATGTATAATTTTTTATTAGTTATTAGATATAATTCGTTTAATACACTATTAAATGTATAATTTTATATTTTTATTCTCACTTTTTAATTTTGAGTCTAAATAATTATTATTAGTAAAGATATTTTAAAATTTTTGTTCTTTTTTAGATCAAGTAAAAATGTTTTTGAAATGAACTTTTTTTTTTTCTTTTGAGACGGAAGGAGTATTTCTTTCAATAAACATCGGAGTTCACATATTCACCTACTCCATTTTATTGACATGGTCTTCGTTTGGAAGATGACTGAAAATCTTTTATTTTCTTGAAAATTCCCGACAAAGTAGGGACATTCAAGAACCGTAATTAGAATGCCAAAACTTCAGTGGAGCATTGGGAAACTGGAGTCGAACAGAGCCCAATAAGAAAGCTTATTGACTTGCTTATTGATGAATATAAAAAATATTAGCATAAATTATGAGATTTATACTTATTTATTAGAGTATATAATATTAAATAGCACACAAAAGATAGTAATAAATCCAATGCGGACTTCATGCCCATTACATTTTAAAAGAATAAATGAGAAATATTTCACACGCATATCCATTTCAATAATATTTGTAATCTGAACCGAAATAGGTCGGTAAAATGAATATATTTTAGGGTGAACCACGAAATAAATTGTGTTATTTGAAGACAAATAAATAGAGAAACATAGCTAATAGATTAGACTGTTCATTTTTGTAAATTTATCATTTATTATACTTAAGCTAATTAATTAATCAATTAAGATTGAAATCTTTGACTCTTTTGAGAATAAAAAATGAAATATTTTTATAAAATCAAAAGTAAATGAAATCAAGGATAAATAATATTTCTTAGCTTTTCTCATCTTATATTTAAATGCTGATGTTATTAAAAAATAATATTAACACGGAATGATTATCATTCAACAAAATTTACTTTAAAAAGTCAGAAATTTTTTTCTACTCTTTTCATGTTGGCATGTGCAATTTCATTTTACCAAAAAAAAAAAAAAACTTAAAACTTAAATTATTTATTACTTCTTCCTAAAAATGCCCGTTAAATTCTTGTGTTTTACCTTTAAATCTCCAGTCCAAATTTTTTTTTGTCTCAATTAGAATTTTTTTAAAGATGTAAGCATATAGGTTGAGGAGATTCATAATTCCTCTTCAATGAACCTTCAAAAGGAAAAAAATTGCAAGACTTAAATTCTTCTAAATTAGCAGGATATTCAAACTATTTTTAAAAAATTTATATCAAAGATATAGTAATTTTTTTTTAGGTTTTTCAATTTAATCAAAAGATAAATATATGTTGGTATTATACTATTATTGATATTTTTTTATTCAAAACATGGCCCACCATTAGTGATACTTCAATGTTGATCAAAGTATCACCCCTCAATAAGTGATATTTTAATATTTATCAAAGCATATCTTAATTAGAAAATGAAATTACATTGCATATATTATGAACCCTTTTCGCTCTTTTAATATATTAAGTGATACTTTTAGCATAAATAGTTAAAGAGTTATGTGAAATAGAATAAATCTGAACACGTTAAAAAACAAAAAAGGGGAAATTAGAGAGAATTATAAACCAAATAATGCCTGATTTACAAGCATGAAGATAGGGTTTCCCAACGGCTATATGCATTGCAAAGATTTTTGACAAACTTTGGAGCTAAAATTTAGGCAAAAGAGAGAGACGCTTGCATTAATCCAAAGCAAACACATTACATTACACACAAACCACTTAAATTATTAATACTATATTACAGTAGTTGACAATATTGATAGCATCAATGAGGTAGAGATTCCCAGGGATCCCAACAACCAAATGATCATACTCCATCACTTTCTTAGCTGCACATGAAAAAAAAAATTTATGTGTAAATGAAGAAAATTGGGCAGAGAAAGCATATGGAATGCATCATAACAGATATAATAGCTTATCAGCAGTAGAGCTAGAAAATTATATTGGTTGGGGCTAATTGAATTTGTGAAATATTAACACACATAATCCAATATTAAAATGAACCATAACTTCACACACACACACACATATATATGAAATATTAATATTTATTGTTAACATAATTTTAAGAAACTCTCACTAGAAAGTATTATCTTAAAACAGCAAATGAAATCAAATAATCTTATTTTGCATAATTTTCTATCTTTGAAATTTTGCTAAGATTCGATTTTATTACTTAACTCACAACTGAAGTAACTAAATAAAAGATAGTACACTAAGAGTTTAGACACTATTATTGGAAACATAAACAAGCAAATTATTTTTTAAAGAACGTAAAGTATAGTTACTTATAATTTTGTTCAAAATGCTAACGTAATTAATTAAGAAGAAACAATTGAATTTGAGCTATACCTCTTTACTAACTTTAAACAAGATACTAAATAGAAATTTAAACAAGAAGATGAAAATTGGGTTCATACCTGATTTCTTTTGCCCATGAAATCCATTTGCAGTTGTCATATTTATTACCAATAACAGATTTATGCAATCACAATGGAGGGTACATGACGTACTTTGTGAAAATCTTCCCCTTCTTCACCCTCTGGAGTCTTCTTAATCTTCTCACAGAAGCTTTTTGGCATCTCTCTTATCTCCAATTCTTTGAGTTTTCTCACAAATTCCAAACCATCTGGAATCTTCTCTAACTTAAAACAATGTACAATTTTAAGACAAGAAAGATTGGGCAAGGCTCCACTTTCCACCCTCCATTCCCTCAAGTAATCGAGATCCTCCAGTAAAAGAAATCTAAGTTGAGGAAACCCAGTGCTAGAGCAAATTATCTCTTCTCCAACAAAGGCATTGTTCTCCAACCAGAGACTTTGTAAACTGGGCAGCTTTTCAAGTGTTCCCATCAAGTTTATTTCAATCATAGATTCATTGAGTTCCAATTCAACCAAGTTTTGGAAGAAGTGGGTTTTGTACTCTGGTAACCCTTTTAAAGGACCTTCCAGAGACAAGTGACACAGATTGCTGCCAAACAACTTCTCTACAAGAGCCAACCACTTTTCTGAGCTGAGAAACTCCTCTGGCATTTCAAGCCACACACTAGCCTCCTTTAATCTCAGTGAATCTGAGATAAAATTGATGATTTCTTCACATTCATTCTTCTTCGATATTTCCAATGTTTTTAGCACTTGGAGGTTACTCAATTCGAGCAAATCTTTAATTTCACACAATCTAGGATCCAAGTTTTCTAATATCTCAAGCTTACTCAAGCCAAGCAAGCAGAGTTTTCGACAGATTCTTGAACGATCAAGATTGGGAAGATACAGATGCCTTAAATTTTTCATCTTCCACAGAGCATTACTCATGAAAAATATATTAGTATGACGTAAATCAAGGGTTTCCAAATGTTCCAAGTTGCCTAAGGATGAAGGCCGCATAAGAAAGTTGGAGAATTTGACACAAACATATCGCAAGTGAATAAGGTGACCGATTTCTAACTTGTATGATTGGATCAATGCGCGAAAGGCATCATAGAGAGTACTTCCAAAACTATTCCTCATCCCTTGAATAGTCAAAGCTCTAAGCATCTTGAAATCGTTAAATTTAGTACTTGCCATATGTCCATCAAAATTAGGTCTACCAAGTCTGCGAAATGTAAGGGACCGAACATGCTTAATCATTTCTCTCTTTGGAGGAACGTACTTAGAAACATCTTCTTCATTCAAAAATATTGCCATTCTATGATATTTGCTCCTTGAACAATTAGAATCCACTATCTCTGGATTGTTTTCTTCTCGATAATCAACTATCCTTATAAAATTTTCATTCCTTGCCTTGGCCAAGCACATATCTCTCATAAGGTCATGAAGTCTACATGATTGGAATTTTCGTAGTGCGGGTCCCTCCTTCAAACTCACCTGAATCATGCAACGCATTACTAACTCACCCAAGTAACGTTCCGCCACATCCATCATTGATTCATCTCCAATTCCATCTTCTTCAGAAACCATTCCTTCAGCCATCCACAATTGATACAATGTCTCTGTTTCGATATAGTAATCTTCGGGATATATGCTCAAATACAAAAAACATGGCTTCAATTGGTATGGCAAGTCATGGTAACTCAAAGCTAATATCCTCTGAAATTCTCCTTCTCGTCCAACGTTTTCACCCTTTTCAAGATATGATTTGATGTTTTGGTAGACGAATTTCCACTCATTTAACTCGTGCTTTGTTGCCAGAATTCCTCCAACAACAACCACTGCTAATGGAAGTCCCCTGCAACATTTAACCATTTTCTTCCCTAACTCCTCAAATCTATGGATATCTTCCAAGCCTACGTATGAATGAATGACACATGATTATGATGAAATTTTGACACATGCACTGAATAAAGTGAGGATTTTTTTTTTTTGGTCTCCTATCACTCACATGATTAAGAACATAAGAAATCAAGGCATGAAAACTTTCTTGCTGGTGTAATTTCAGAGGTATTGAGGATGCAAATTAAGGAGGATCAAATTTTAAGCATGAATGTCCTGGACCTTTATAATTACCACAATCCAATATTTCAACAAATCTTAAATTAAACACAGCCTAACGAGTTTAAATTGTGGCCTTTTTTTTCATTACTCACTAAAATTTTCTCCTTCGTGCTAATTGTCCTTAGATAAACAAATCTCGCCCTATCTAGATCCTTTGTTACTTATTTTACTCTCGAACTAAATCTTCAATTGCATTAAGAGTGGAATGCACATGGGAAACGTATACAGCAATAACAAAATAAACACTAACGATAGGATTCAAATGTAGCATTGAACTGAAAATTCATACCATGATCGTTGCTGTGTCGTCCCCTTAAGGCTTTCTTCTGAAGTAGCTCCCAACTTTCATCATGGCTTAGAAGTCGAGGTTCATGGTGGAAACCGTCTGGCCGTATGTGGATCGCCACATTTTTATTCCGAGTAGTAAGCAATATTTTGCTTACTGATCTCTCTGTTGTTGGGAAGGCATTTCTAATACAATCCCAGGCATCTGCTGACCAAATGTCATCAAGAACTATCAAACATCTTTTGCTCTGCTGAATCACATAAAGATGTCGGACGAGCTCATCCACTGTCCATTTCAAAATTTCTTCTCTTTGCTCTGGAATTATTTTTACCAACATTCCCTGTAAGACATCTTTGGTTTGCCACTGTTGTGATATGCAAACCCAGGCAAAAGCATCAAAATGTTGCCTCACATTTGGGTGGTTGTATATTTTTCTAGCAATTGTGGTCTTTCCTATACCCCCCATTCCAGAAATGGAGACAACACTATGGGGACTTACCTCATGTTCATTGGTCAAATGCTGCACCAGCAACTTGACATCATCCTCCAATCCAACAAAATCCTCCTCCTCAACATGAGAATAAGTGCGCCTCATCAACTGTTGTTGCCTTGAACTTGGACTTTCCCTCTCCATTCTATTTCTGATCCCATATTCATGAAAACTTCTGGTAAGATCAGATATTCTGCTCTGAAGATTTTGGATCTCTGATCCTACTCTGTGACGCAGGTAGCATTCACTCAGGATACAAGAGTATCTTTTCAAGAAATTAGCAAAGCCTTTTCCCCTCCTGGATGCAACTTTGAAGGCAAAGGCTTCTAGTGCATTTTCAGCATCATAAGCAACAATTTTGCTTTGAGAGATCCACTCCCGAATGAGCACACCCTCATCTTGTCTCGAATCAGCATCTCTTAACAGCGACAGCATTAGGCTCATCTTTGATTGAAGCTGCTCAGCTTGATCACTCACACCTACTAAAGATTGGGCTTCTTCTATCAACAATTTGGTGATATTTTTTGAAAGAAAAGATACTACAGGCTCTGCCAATTCCGCCATTAATTAGAACTGTAGAATGGTATAGTTTCTCAAGGGGTGAAAGAATGAGCAAATTCAAATATTTATTTGTATTAGACACATATAGCAGCAACAGGAACACTCAATGATCATTCTTTACAGTTGAAACTCGCAGATTTTTTATTTTATTTTTTTAAAAGATTAAATGGTATATTTAGTCCCACAAAAATAGGTCTTTAACTTATTTGGTCCTACAAATTTTAAAACGATTTTTTTAGTTCCTTTAAATTCAAATATGATTATTTTCAAATATAATTATTTTGGTCCTTCGTCTGTTATCTCGGAGAGTGTGCTAACGCATAAAATACCTGCTGGATTTCGACAAAGACTTTGACTACAGGGTCAACGGGGGATTGGGACGAAGAGACTGCCTGGAAGTGAACTGGAAAGAGGATATAATCAAACAGGAAATCGGCTATAGCTTTTCCAGGAGGAGTCTTTCTTTCTTTATTTAAAGTATTCCCTTACTACCTACTAAAGCTTACGCCCGCGGCGGTGAAAGGACTATAAAACAGATAGAAAAAAGATACGCTTGTATTGAAACTTGGAGTGCTATCTGTCTATGAAGTGCATATGTGTGTTGCGTGATACTATAACGAAGGGCAAACAAGTCCTCCCATATATCACTATAAAAAAAACTCTAAAAATATCAAATCCCCTAATTATTACTAAGACCCACATAGTCACAAGACTCTCACTTGAGCCCAAGCAACTCCACCACCACCACCGTCAACTGCCGTCTCCTCCACCAACCCTTGTTCCCTCTTTGACCATCTCTTCTACCAGCCACTCGCTTCAGTCGCCACTTTCCTTGGTTTTTCCTCTCCCGCGTGTTAATTGTGTAGGCGTATGTATCTACTCACTCTCACTCGTCCCACCGTCAATTGTCTCCCAAACCAGAGAAGAGAGAAGTATAAAAGGCATCGTTTTCTGGGGTCCCTCTCCCACCCACTACTATTTCTTGTCCTCCCTAAACACTTCCCAGCGGATATCAAACTAAAAACAATCTTGGATCATAGATCTTGAATAAATAAGAGATATTAGTAGTAGAAAAGGAAAAAAAAATACTAGATGGCTGATTGGGGTCCTGTATTCGTAGCGGTGGTTCTGTTTATTCTGTTAACTTCCGGTCTTCTGATTCAGGTACCGGGTCACAACTGGATTGTGGAGTTTGGAAGCCTTCAGACCAGTAGCGTGTCCATAGTGGTTCACTCCATCCTCTACTTCGCCCTCATTTGCATCTTCTTGCTGGCTATTGGTGTCCATGTTTCTTTTTTTTTTTTTGGACGGAAACAATTACATATAAATCATTTTTAATCCTCTTAATTCTAACATCCCTCAGGAAGTTTTAATTCTGGTCACGAATATACAAGCTTCAAATACTCCTAATTTTGCCAAATCACTGCTTGCAAATACTGCTCCTCTGAAGCACCAAATGTTCGTCTTAGAAATTTCTCAACAATTGATACAAACTCTATCGCCTTTTCTTCATGCGGCAAATGGCCGCAATTCTTGATTACTTCAAGGCACGATCCTGGAATCATTTGTGAAAGCTTTTTAGAGTTCCAAGGAGGAACAAGCCGATCACTATCTCCAGTAACAATAAGGATTGGACATGAGATTTCGCTTAATCTTTTAGCCAGTGGTGGCTTTGATTGGGAAGAAGAATCTGTAAGCATATTTTGTGGTGTATCTGCAGCCCTTTAAATTCGCAAAAATAACTATCTAGATCAGCCAAAAGAGTTGGATCCTCTAACTCTTCCTGATCTATTCCTGCTATTTTTTGCCTTTTCTGCTTTGGTTTCACTCCCAAGAGTTGCTCGAAATATTTAGCCGGTGCCGACGAAGAAGAAGAGGTGGCGGCAGCAGAGGAATTGGGATTTGGGGATTAGGGCTTCAGATGGAACAAAAATTAAATTTTTATTTTTAATTAGGGATTTGGTTCTTTTAAAGTTTTTTTTTTAATTAGAGATTAAGTATGACTGTTTTGCCCTTCTAAGTTGGCAGACGGATTTCGTCCAAGATAACAGCAGAAGGACCATATTAATCATATTAGTATTTAAAGGAATTAAAAAAGTTATTTAAAAATTTGTGGGATTGAATAAGTTAAAAGACCTATTTTTATGAAAACACGAAAACGATTTACTCTTTTTAAAATTTACCTCACTTTATTCCAACTCAATTATTTAACTTTCTTCGTTCAATTCTGCTTCTGTTCAAACTTGGTGTGCCGATAACAGGTCTGGACAAGGCTAGTGCGGTTCAGGATGATGTGGGTCCAGCCGAGGATTCAATTAAAGTCAATGATGTTGATTCAACTGAGAAGGTTTTTGGCTTGTGCATGTAAAATAAAGTTACTGTCACAATATACATTCTCTTATTGTTTTCAAGTAATAGTCAAAAAGTTTTCCCCAAGTTTATTAACTGTTGAATTCAACATAAGGCATTCAAAAAAAAAAAAAAAACATTCACTAATGGGACACAATTCGTACACATACATAAAATTACCAATTTGTTGGTCTATCTCCAAATTGGGAGCACTTAAAAAAATTGCGAATACATCTTGCACCAAAATGCTTTGTAGAAAAAAATTATATCTTTAGGAAATTTAAGTTATTTCAATGGCATAAATAATAAAATTTTTAAAAATTATGTCCTTTTTAATAATTCATTTTTTCCTTGTCCCTTAAAAAAAATTTATTTTTTATTTATTTTAACTTAATTAACAAAGGTACATTATATTTTCCTTTCTTGAGATTTTGTAATATTACTAAACAAACCATCAAATAATTTGACAAAATTATCAAAAATCCTTTAATTAGCAGAATATTTAACACATAATATTCTTCCTATAATGGACGTTCAAAATAAATAAATTTAATGGTTAAACTACTACCTGACGATAGAATTAAAAAAAAAAAGGAAGGGAAAAAAAAATCCCTCTTCCTTTTCTTCACCACTATGGCATCTTTGCAAATCCTTCCACTCCACTAGTGCCTTTTCTTTTCGTTAGATAATGGGTAATGATATCACTTTATTTTTATCGTAAAAAATAAAATTAATAATACAATTTCATACTTTTAACTATAGATAAAAGTACCAAGAACAATAAATAAAATACCAATATCATCAATTTTAGATTGTTATCTTCTTCTTTTTTTTTGGGGTCCCTTGCAAGTAATCACATACTTTTCTTCAAAAGTTTAGCGACAACCCCTTATCCATTACCCCTAAACTGGCATTCCCACCCGTTTTCCACAAGATTCAATATATTTGATTGATTTTGGATATTTAAAACTTTCAATTCATATATATTTCAAAATTTGGCAATATAATTTTGGATCGTTCTTCATTAAACCTGCCAAACCCATACATCATGTCCTTCAAACGTTATCACATGAAATTGAAAGATTTTTTAAATATTCCTAAATCTAGCTAGTTATGGCATCCAAAAAAAAAAATTTCAATTTCATGTGATTTTGGTGGAAAATTAGACCCATTGATTGGGTTGATTTTATCCAAAGAACCAAGTAAAATCAAATTATTATATCTAAGATTAAGTTGAAATTATTCTAATATCAAGGACCAAATGAAATTTAAACATAATTTACTTCAAATACCTTGTATACATGCATAATGCAAAAGATATTAAAGTTATTATCTCCTGACCATTTTATCCACTACTTGTTGGCTTTATGAAAATAATTTATTAAAGTGAATATATTCTTAACATTTTGTAAAGTAATAAAGATTAATAGATTAAGCACTTGTTGTAGCAAATATGAACAAAAAAAATTTTAACTTTCAATTGCTGAATCTCATTAACCTCAGAGACATATACAATTTCCATTCAATTTATTTTAGACAATACATAAAAAAAATAAAAAAATGCAGATATGCTTTATTATTAACACACAATAAATAAATACATATTTCTACGCACAATTTGTTGAGATTGTTTCTACATATATAAAATCCAGTTGTCTTATAGAGATAGTCGTATACATGGTTTTTTTGGTCAAAATTATTAACTTTAGAAACTCCATATCTCGCACATTTTATTTTTGAAATTTGTTGATAATGGAATTTAAATGTAATATAAAGTTATATTGTCATAATAGTAATTTACTTGAATTTGAATATTGACATAATAGGGCCAAAAGTTTCTTCCTTTGTATTATATTTTTCTAAAAAAAGAGTTCACTTTTAATTGATTACAATCCTTTTTAATTAGAAAGTTCAACTCATTTAATTCATTATTGAATATATAATTTTAAAGTGTTATCTTTGCTTTTTAACATTAGAATCTATATTATTATTATTATTATTATTATTATTATTATTAAGGATAATATAAAAATATAATTTTATTTTCTTTAAAAGTAAACTTTTTTGAGATAAAAAAAAGTTTTGAAAAATAAACTTTTTTTCTTCCTGAGAAATAAGGAGTAATGGTCATATCTAAATTCGCATGTAGGGAGTTGTTTGTTCAAATATCGTAGGTTAACTTTTGTAACCCCATTACAAAGCATTACCAACTTGCTTGAAATTACTCTTTCTTATTGCTTCTTGTGGACCTGTATTTTAATAAGAAAGATAAACATTAATTAACACTTTCTCTATTCTAAAAGGTAGTCCATTTTATTTTAAATATAACATTTTATTCATTGTTAGCTATGACACATTTAATGTATCATTCAATGCAACATTTTACATTTTTATTCTTACTTTTAGCATGTGTAAAGATATTTTAAAATTTTGATTTAAAAGTTGATTTGTTCTTTTAGAGTAACAAACATTTTGGAAGTGATTTTTTTTTTTTTGAATAAGAAAGAGGACAACTAAAACATGACTTTTTCAATATGGTTTTTGGAATATGATTTTTCTGGTATGAAATTAAAACAAATAGCTATTTGCGTGATAGTCAAAAGCCATACATTTGACAAAGAACCAAGTATACCATGGAATAACCAAACACATTGATATCAGATATCATTTTATTTGACAAATTTTTTATCAAGGGTTAATTTTTCTAGAGAATATTGAGATTGCTTAAAATCCATTAATTGAATTCAAGCATTGATTGGATTTAGAAAAGATCTGTAATTTGAGATAAAAACCCATCGTCAAGTGTGAAAACGTTGTGATGGGAAAGAATAAACCCATTGTGAAGCATGAAAACGTTGTGATGGGAAAGAAACCAAAACAGAGATTTGTTAAGAATTATTAAATGTTTCCAAATTAGAATGAGAGCAAGAAATTTTCTTAATGTCCTAATTTGGTAGTCACCTAATTGTATTAAGAATTGGATGTTGACAGTTAGGAAATCTTACTTACCTTGTAACTTTTAAAGGTTTTCTCTCAAATGACAGAGATTTGAAAGAGAGTTTTTGGGGGTTTGAAGAGATATTTTTACATTGAAAATGTATAGTGCAAAATTGGTAAGAAGTGGATTGTTTTTAAGGGTTTGGGATTAATGCATACTAAAAAAATTCTTATAATTTTTAAAGTTATCAATAATAGTCTCGTCATTTTTATTGTAAATGCAAGCATAATTTGCTGAATTGAATCATAATTTTTATGTTTTTAATTTATTTATTTTTCTTACTTTTCTATTTTTGAATTCAAAATATAATCACAACACCCCCTCAATCAAATAAATTGCTTATTCTTTCCATGTACAACAAGCTCTGCAATTCGGCCATTTAATTGGATGGCATAGTATACAGGCTACGACAACGAGATCTAAATCCTTTGCTGTAGTGATTTCTGAACACAAAACTTTTTTTTGTATAGAAGGAGAGAATGATGATAAGTTCAATGTTCTAACTTTCTTTATGAAATAATTTCAGCTTTTCCAAATGGTGTTTCTTTTTCTTTGCTTTCCTTTTGACTTCCACGGCCATGTCTCCTCCATTCTTTTCTTTAATGAATAGATTTGATCGCAACTTCCAATACAAATTTAAAAGGATCAAATAAAAATAATGGAAAAAACTCTAAATCATAAAGTTATAATAAAGAGTAAGAAGAAATGGTTACCTTCTTTCTACCCTTTCCCTGTACTCTTTGACCTGGCATCCATGTTTTCTTTTCTATGAAATATCGCTGCAATTGGGCACTTGATTCCTTTGGACAACATCGGACCCCATAGGTTTGAAAATTTGAGTAAATTTGAAAAAGAGTAAGAAGAAATGGCTACCTTCTTTCTACCCTTTCCCATTACTCTTTGTCCTGGCATCCATGAAATATCGCTGCAATTGGACACTTGATTCCTGTGGACAACATCGGACCCCATAGCTTTGTTTTCTCTGTCTTTGTCCTTTGCATGATTTTGGACAATCAATCATATGAAACCATAGGGACGGCTTCGCACCATAGCCAGAAAGTAATGATAGTGGAGGAGGATTTCTTTTGCCTCCAAACTTTTAATTTGGCCTTGTCACTACCCCAGGGCCTTTGCGAAAGATTTTTCCATTTGTCGTCATAAAGTGTAGCACCATTCTGAATGAAATTCATTCTAAGATTTTTGACAAACTTTAGAGCTAAAATTTAGGCAAAAGAGAAAGAGAGAGAGAGAGTTGTATTAATCCAAAGCAAACACATTCCACACAAACTACTTAAACTATTAGTACTAATTAAAGAAGATACTATATATATTTCAATAATTGACACTATTAATGGAAACAACAAGGCAGGCAATCCAAGGGACCCCAACAACCAAATGGTTACGCTCCATCATTTTCTGAGCTGTAAATGAATAGAAAAATATTATAAGTAAATGCAGAAAACTGGGCAGAGAAAGCGTATGGAATGCATCAATATAGATAGCTTATCAGAAGTAAAGCTAGAAAATTACATTAGCTGGGGCTAATTGAATATGTGAAATTATATAACTACAAAACTATTAATACACCCACAATTTATTAATTATTAAAACGAACCATAACTTCACAAATATATATAATTAACATTTATTATTCACATAATTTTAAGAAACTCTCTATAAAAATTATTATCTCAAAACAGCAAATGAAATCAAATAATCGTATATTTTACATAATTTTCTATATTTGAAATTTAACTAATATTCAATTTTATTATTCAGATTTTTTATACTTAATTCTCAGCAGATGTAACAAAATAAAAGATAGTGCAGTAGTTTAGACACTATTATGGGAAATGTAAGTGTATAAATTACTTGTTAAAGTGTATAAAGAATAGTTACCTGCTGCTACTCTATATGCGTTCCTAACTAATCACCTTTCTTTTTTTTTTTTTTGACTGAAACGATATTAGATTGATAACAGGGCACAATAGCCAATATACAGAGCTGCAAGGCTGAGAGAGTTTCGTGGTGTTCATCAAAAATAAATATTATAACCCACGAAACAAATGCCTCAAAGGCAAGAAGCCCTCAAGGGCATAAACCACCAGCCATGACAAAAGCCGCAAAGCGACACAGGTTGAAAACCTAGACAACCTAGGATCAACCGAAAATACAAAAGTCCGGTTATATCGGGTCACTAATACTATACAAAAATAATACTACACAACTCAATTGACCCACTACAAATGGCCTATGGTGAAAGAAACTAGAACTTAATATCTATCTCTCACCTCATGTCGTTGCGTGAAAACCAAACTGCAGACGTTGAATAGCACCGCCGTCGAACTACTGCCGCAAAGCGTGGAATAGCGAGACGATTCGGCTACTACCGGCGGGAGAGAGGGCAATACCTAAAAAAAAAATTATGACCGTCGCATTGTAGCTACAGTGCAACGGTCGCACCGTTTTTGCACGCAAGTCACGCCTAGAAACAGTATTTTTGGGAGAAAAGTTGGCCAGCCGCCCCCAGAGTAGCTACAGAAAAGTTTTTAATCACCTTCTTTTTGGATCAAACTTTTTCATTCATTCTCTCAACTTCTGAATTTTTTTTAAGAGAAAAGAAAAGAAAATTTTCTTCTACTGGTTCTGCTGTTTTTAAAATGAACATTTGAAGAATGAAAAATAAATAAATAAATATGTATATGTGTGTATAAAATTTGACATCTTCATTTTAACGTGTTTAACAAAAAAAAATATATAATTTGCTCCACACTTTGTTTTTATCAGTATTTAAATGGTCCAGATTTTTAATTGGTCAAATGAAATATATTTTTTTCTTTGGTTAAATTTAATGCGGGCAAAGTTAATTTAATTTTAAAACATAAAACCTACTAAATAGGAATTTAAACAAGAAGATGAAAATTGGGTCCGTACCTGATTTCTTTTGCCAATGAAATCCAGTTGCAGTTGTCATATTTATTCCCAATTACGGATTTCTGCAATCCCAATTGAGGGTACATAACATACTTTGTGGAAATCTTCCCCTTCTTCACCCTCTAGAGTCTTCCGAATCGTCTCACCAAACCATTTTGGCATGCTCCTTATCTCCAATTCTTTGAGTTTTCTCACAAATCGCAAACCATCTGGAATCTTCTCTAAATTAAAACAACGTACAATTTTAAGACAAGAAAGATAGGGCAAGGATCCACTTTCAACCCTCCATTCCCTCAACATAGACAACTCCTCCAGTAAAAGAAATCTAAGTTGAGGAAACCCAGTGCTAGAGCAAATTATCTCTTCTCCAACAAAGGCTATCCACCTCAACCAGAGACTTTGTAAACTGGGCAGCTTTTCTAGTGTTCCCATCAAGTTTATTTCAATCATAGATCCAATGAGTTCCAATTCAACCAAGTTTTGGAAGAAGTGGGTTTTGTACTCTGGCATCACTCTTAAAAGACCTCTCAAAGACAAGTGACACAAATTGCTGCCAAACAACTTTTCTAAAAGAGCCAACCACTTTTCTGAGCTACAAAACTCCACCTGCATTCGAAGACGCATGAGTGCCTCCTTTAAGCGCTGTGAATCTGAGATAAAATTGATGATTTCTTCACATTCATTCTCCGTCCATGTCTTTAGCACTTGGAGGTTACTTAACTTGCATAAATCTTTAATTTCAAAAAAACTAGGATTCCAGTTTTCTAATATCTCTAGCTTAGTCAAGCCAAATAAGCGGAGCTTACCAGAGGTTTTAAGACGATCGGGAAGATACAGATGCCTTAAAATTTTCATCTTCCACAAAACATTCCTCATGAAAAATGTATCAGCATGACGTAAATCAAGGGTTTCCAAATGTTCCAAGTTGCCTAAGGATGAAGGCAGCATAGGAAAGTTGGAGGATTTGACACAAACATATCGCAAGTGGATAAGGTCACCGATTTCTAACTTGTATGATTGGATCAATGCACGAAAGGCATCATAGAGCGTACCTGCATCCCTATGCCTCATCCCTTCAACAGTCAAAGCTCTAAGCATCTTGAAATCGTTAAATTTAGTACTTGCCATAAGTCCATCATAATAATATCCACCAAGTCTGCAAAATATAAGGGACCGAACATGCTTAATCATTTCTCTCTTTGGAGGAACGTACTTAGATACATCTTCTTCATTCAAAAATATGGCCATTCTATGATATTTGCTCCTTGAACAATTAGAATCCACTATCTCGGGATTGTTTTCTTCTCGATAATCAACCATCCTTATAAAATTTTCATATTTATTCCCAATTACAGATTTCTGCAATCACAATGGAGGGTACATAACATACTTTGTGGAAATCTTCCCCTTCTTCACCCTCTGGGGTCTTCTGAATCGTCTCACCGAACGAATAAGAAAAAGTTTTTGATTTTTTTTTTTGAGACGGAAGAAATATTTCTTTTAAATAAATATCAGAGTTAACATATTTCTTTTTTTTTTAGACATAAGAGATATTTTCATATTTACTGATATTATGTAACTTGTTTGCATTACACACTTTTAATTATTACTGGTCTGTGAAATCTACAAGCATACCTACAAGCCCAGGAGGTATCCCCACATCAGAGTTCACATATTCACCTACTCCATTTTATTGACATGGTCTTCGTTTGGAAGATAACTGAAATTTTTTTATTTTCTTGAAAATTCCATACAAAGTAGGGACATTCAAGAACCGTAATTAGAATACCAAAGCTTTATTGGAGCATTGGGAAACTGGAGTCGAACACAGCCCAATATGAAAGCTTGCATTGTTTTTTTTCTCTCTCAAATCCACAGCACAAATCTAACCTTGACTTGCTTATTGATGAATTTAAAAATATTAGCATAAATTATCAGATTTATACTTACTTATTAGGGTATATAATACTAAATAGCACACAAAAGATAGCAATAAATCCAATGCGAACTTAATGCCCATTACATTTTTAAAGAATAAATGAGAAATATTTCACATGAATATTCATTTCAATAATATTTGTAATCTTAACCGAAATAGGTTGGGAAAATGAATAGAGAAACATAGCTAATAGATTAGACTGTTCGTTTTTGTAAATTTATCATTTATTAAACTTAAGCTAATTAATTAATCAATTAAGATTGAAATCTTTGACTCTTTCGAGAATAAAAAATTAAATGTTTTTATAAAATCAAAATTGCCATTATGCACAAAAATCAAAAGTAAATGAAATCAAGGATAAATAATATTTCTTAGCTTTTCTCATTTTATATTTAAATGCTGTTGTTGTTAAAAAATAATATTAACATGAAATGATTATCATTCAACAAAATTTACTTTAAAAAGTCAGAATTTTTTTTCTACTCTTTTCATGTTGGCATGTGCAATTTCATTTTTACCAAAAAAAATTAAAACTTAAATTATTTATTACTAGTTCCTAAACATCCCGTTAAAATTCTTGTGTTCTGATTTTAAATCTCCAGTCCAATGTTTTTGTCTCAATTAGGATTTTTTCAAAGATGTAAGCATATTGGTTGTGGACATTCATAATTCCTCTTCAATAAGCCTTCAAAAGGAAAAAAATTACAAGACTTAAATATATTCTTCTAAATTAGCAGGATATTCAACTTTTTTTTTAAAATTTATATCAAAGATATAGTAATTTTTTTCAGGTTTTTCAATTTAATCAAAAGATAAATATATGTTGGTATTATTGATTTTTTTTATTCAAAACATGGCCCACCATAAGTGATATTTCAATGTTGATCAAAGTATCACCCCTCAATAAGTGATACTTTAATGTTTATCAAGGCATATTTTAATTAGAAAATGAAATTAAACTGCATATATTATGGACCCTTTTCACTCTTTTAATATATTAAGTGATACTTTTATTATAAATAGTTAAAGAGTTATGTAAAATAGAATAAATCAAAACATCATAAAAAATGTAAAGGGTTATTAAAGAGAGTTATGAATCAAATATGACACGAATTACAAGCATAACTAAAGATGAGATTACCCAGCAAAGATTTTTGACAAACTTAACCAAAGCAAACTCATTACACACAAAGTACTTAAATTATTAGTACTATGTTTCAATAGTTGAGACTATTAATGGAAACATCAATAGGGCAGGCATTCACAGGGACCCCAACGAATGATCACTCTCAGTCTCTCCAAAGTAGTCGCTGCAAATGGAAAAAGAAAAAGAAAAAGAAAAAGAAATTGTATGTAAATGAAGAAAGCATATGGAATGCATCATAAGTTCATAACAGTGGTAGAGCTGGCTAGAAAATTATATCGCTGTCGGAGTCTTCAACAGGGACCCCAGGGACCCCAACGACCAAATGTTCACTGTCGGAGTCTCCAATATCGCTGCAAATGGGAAAAAAAAAGAGAAGAAATTGTATGTAAATGAAGAAAACTGGGTAGAGAAAGCGTATGGAATGCATCATAACAGTCAGAGATACCCCAGATCAAACAGTACTAGAAAATTATATTAACTGTGGCTAATTGAATGTCCGAAATTATAGAATTACAAAAATATTAATACACTAATAATAGTTCATTTTTAAAATGAACCATAAGTTAGAAAATATATAATTACATATTAATATTTATCATTTACGTAACTTTAAGAAATTCTCAACAAATTTCATTATATTCAAACAGCAAATGAGACCAAGTAATCGTAATTTACATAATTTTTTTCTATATTTGAAATTTAACTAAAATTTGATTTTATTACTGACGTAACTAAATAAAAGATTACTGAAGTAACTAAGTAATGTAATAGTTTAGTTACTATTATTGGAAATGTAAACAAGTATATTAATTGTTATAGAATATAAAGTATAGTCACCTATTTTTTTTTCTTTTTCAAAATGTTTATGTAATTAACCAAGAAGAAACAGTTGAAATTGAGCAATATCTCTTTTCTAAAATTTTTCCTTTTCCAATTGTGCTAAATTAATAATCACCTTCTTCTTCAATCAAGCTTTTTCACTTATTCTCTCAACTTTTTAATTTTTTTTAAAGAAGAAAAGAAAAGGAAAATTCTCTAATGTTAGTTCTGGGGTTCTTAAAATTTAGACCAGTTGAAGGAAATTTAAAAAAAAAAAAAGTTTGAAACTTAGCGTGTTTAACAAAAGAAAAAAAATTAATTAGTGATAAAAAAAGAAAGAATGAGTTTGGGCAATGAATGGAGTACCCATACAATTTGCTCCTCGCTTGTTAAAATATTGTTTTTGTCAAAATTAATGTGGTAAAAGTTAATTTAATTCTAAAACATTTACTCCTATAAATATTGGCACCGAATCTGACTATAGTACTGCACACGGACAAGCTACTAAATAGGAATTTAAACAAGAAGATGACAATTAGGATCAATACCTGATTTCTTCTGAAATCACAATGGAAATTTTCTTATGCAATCACAATGGAGGGAACATGACAAACTTTGTGGAAATCTTCCCCCTCTTCACCCTCTGGAGTTTTCCTAATCCTCTCATCGAAGCTTTTTGGCATGCGCCTTATCTCCAATTCTTTGAGTTTTGTCACAAATCCCAAACCATCTGGAATCTTCTCTAAATTAAAACAACTTACAATTTTAAGACAAGAAAGATTGGGCAAGGCTCCACTTTCCACCCTCCATTCCCTCAACTGTGTCAACCCGTCCAGTAAAAGAAATCTAAGTTGAGGAAACCCAGTGCTAGAGCAAATTATCTCTTCTCCAACAAAGGCTTTCCACCTCAACCAAAGACTTTGTAAACTGGGCAGCTTTTCTAGTGTTCCCATCAAGTTTATTTCAATCAAAGATCCATTGAGTTCCAATTCAACCAAGTTTTGGAAGAAGTGGGTTTTGTACCCTGGCAACACTATTAAAGGACCTTTCAGAGACAAGTGCCACAGATTGCTGCCAAACAACTTCTCTACAAGAGACAACCACTTTTCTGAGCTAAGAAACTCCACGTGCATTTCAAGCCACACACTTGCCTCCTTTAAGCGCTGTGAATCTGAGATAAAATTGATGATTTCTTCACATTCATTCTTCTTCGATATTTCCGATGTTTTTAGCACTTGGAGGTTACTCAATTTCTGCAAGTCTTTAATCTCACACACACTAGAATCCACGTTTTCTAATATCTCAAGCTTACTCAAGCCAAGCAAGCGGAGTTTTCTACAGAATCTTGGACGAGGAGGCAAATTAGTGGGAAGATACAGATGCCTTAAATTTTTCATCTTCCACAGAACATTCCTCATGAAAAATATATCAACATCACGTAAATCAAGAGTTTCCAAATGTTCCAAGTTCCCTAAGGATGAAGGCAGCATTGAAAAAATGGACACTTTGAGACAAACATATCGCAAGCGGATAAGGTCACCGATTTCTAACTTGAATAGTTGGATCAATGTGCAAATACAATTATAGTGCTTATCTCCCCCTCTAGGCATCATCCCTTCAACAGTCAAAGCTCTAAGCATCTTGAAATTGTTAAATTTAGTACTTGCCATATGTCCATCATAAACACCTCCACCAAGCCTATGAAATGTGAGGGACCGAACATGCTTAATCATTTCTCTCTTTGGAGGAACGTACTTAGATACATCTTCATTCAAAAATATGGCCATTCTGTGACATTTGCTCCTTGAACAATTAGAATCCACTATCTTTGGATTGTTTTCTTCTCGATAATCAACGATCTCTATAAAATTTTCATTCCTTGCCTTGGCCAAGCACATATCTCTCATAAGGTCATGAAGTCTACATGATTGGAATTTTCGAAGTGTGGGTCCCTCTTTCAAACTCACCTGAATCATGCAACGCATTACTAACTCACACAAGTAACGTTCCGCCACATCCATCATTGATTCATCTCCAATTCGATCTTCTTCAGAAACCATTCCTTCAGCCATCCACAATTGATACAATGTCTCTGTTTCGATGTCGTAATCTTCGGGATATATGCTTAAATAGAGAAAACAGGGCTTCAATTGGTATGGCAAGTCACGGTAACTCAAAGCTAATATCCTCTGAAATTCTCCTTCTCGTCCAATGTTTTCACCCTTTGCAAGATATGATTTGATGTTTTGGTGGACGAATTTCCACTCATTTAACTCGTGCTTTGTTGCCAGAATTCCTCCCACAACAACCACTGCTAATGGAAGTCCCCCGCAACATTTGACCACTTCTTTCCCTAACTCCTCAAATCTATGGATATCATCCAAGTCTACGTATGAATGAATGACACATGATTATGATGAAATTTTGACACATGCAGTGAATAAACTGAGGAATTTATTTATTTATTATTATTATTATTATTATTATTGGTCTCCTATCACTCACATGATTAAGAACATAAGAAATCAAGGCATGAAATTGAAAACTTTCTTGCTGGTGCAAGTTCATAGGTATTGAGGATGCAAATTAAGGAAGTATCAAATTTTAAGCACGAATGTCCTGGACCTTTATAATTACCACAATCCAATATATCAAAGGTGGTTTTCATCTGTTTAGAAGGTTTAAGAATGATTTGAGTGATAAGAGGATAGTTTCTAAATTTCAATAAGAGAAGATATGGAAGCACTAATACAATCAATCAATCAATCAACTATGAATCCATTGTTCAACAAATCTTAAATTAAACACATCCTAAATGAGTTTAAATTGTGGCTTTTTTTTTCATTACTCACTAAATTTTTCTCGTTCATGCTAATTGTCCTTAGATAAACAAATCGCCCTATCTAGATCCTCTGTTACTTATTTTACTCTAAAACTAAATCTCCAATTCCATTAAGAGTGGAATGCACATGGGAAAAGTAAACAGCAATAAAAAAAAATAAATGCTAACGATAGAATTCAAATGTAACATTGAACTAAAAACTCATACCATGATCATTGCTGTGTCGTCCCCTTAAGGCTTTCTTCTGAAGTAGCTCCCAACTTTCATCATGGCTTAGAAGTCGAGGTTCATGGTGGAAACCGTCTGGCCTTATGTGGATCGCCACATTTTTATTCCAGTGGTAAGCAATATTTTGCTTACTGGTCTCTCTGTTGTTGGGAATGCATTTCTAATACATTCCCAGGCATCCGCTGACCAAATATCATCAAGAACTATCAAACATCTTTTGCTCTGCTGAATCTCATAGAGATGTCGGACCAGCTGATCCTCTGTCCATTGTTTCAAAATTTGTTCACCATTCTCAGGAATTATTTTTACCAATATTCCCTGTAAGACATCTTTGGTTTGCCACTGTTGTGATATGCAAACCCAGGCAAAAGCATCAAAATGTTGCCTCACATTTGGGTGGTTGTATATTTTTCTAGCAATTGTGGTCTTTCCTATACCCCCCATTCCAGAAATGGAGACAACACTATGGGGACTTACCTCATGTTCATTGGTCAAATGCTGCACCAGCAACTTGACATCATCCTCCAATCCAACAAAATCCTCCTCCTCAACATGAGAATAAGTGCGCCTCATCAACTGTTGTTGCCTTGAACTTGGACTTTCCCTCTCCATTCTATTTCTGATCCCATATTCATGAAAACTTCTGGTAAGATCAGAGATTCTGCTATGAAGATTTTGGATCTCTGATCCTACTCTGTGACGCATGTAGCATTCACTCAGGGTACAAGAGTATCTTTTCAAGAAATTAGCAATGCCTTTTCCCCTCCTGGATGCAACTTTGAAGGCAAAGGCTTCTAGTGCATCTTCAGCATCATAAGCAACAATTTTGCTTTGAGAGATCCACTCCCGAATGAGCGCACCCTCATCTTGTCTCGAATCAGCATCTCTTAACAGCGACAGCATTAGGCTCATCTTTGATTGAAGCTGCTCAGCTTGATCACTCACACCTACTAAAGATTGGGCTTCTTCTATCAACAATTTGGTGATATTTTTTGAAAGAAAAGATACTACAGGCTCTGCTAATTCCGCCATTAATTAGAACTGTAGAATGGTATAGTTTCTCAAGCGGTGAAAGAATGAGCAAACTCAAATATTTATTTGTATTAGACACATATAGCAGCAACTGGGACACTCAATGATCATTCTTTACAGTTGAAACTCGCAGGTTTTTTATTTTATTTTTTAAAATTTACCTCACTTTATTCCAACTCAATTATTTAACTTTCTTCGTTCAATTCTGCTTCTGTTCAAACTTGGTGTGCCGATAACAGATCTGGGGAAGGCTTGTGTGGTTCAGGATGATGTGGGTCCAGCCGAGGAATCAATTAAAGTCAATGATGTAGATTGATCTGAGAAGATTTTTTGTTTGTGCATGTAAAATAAAGTTACTGTCACAAAATACATTCTCTTATTGTTTTCAAGTAATAGTCAAAAAGTTTTCCCCAAGTTTATTAACTCTTGAATTCAACATAAGGCATTCAAAAAAAAAAAAACATTCACTAATGGGACACAATTCGTACACATACATAAAATTACCAATTTGTTGGTCTATCTCCAAATTGGGAGCACTTAAAAAAATTGCGAATACAGCTTGCACCAAAATGCTTTGTAGAAAAAAATTATATCTTTAGGAAATTTAAGTTATTTCAATGGCATAAATAATAAAATTTTTAAAAATTATGTCCTTTTTAATAATTCATTTTTTCCTTGTCCCTTAAAAAAAATTATTTTTTATTTATTTTAACTTAATTAACAAAGGTACATTATATTTTCCTTTTTTGAGATTTTGTAATATTACTAAACAAACTAGCAAATAATTTGACAAAATTATCAAAAATCCTTTAATTAGCAGAATATTTAACACATAATATTCTTCCTATAATGGACGTTCAAAATAAATAAATTTAATGGTTAAACTACCACCTGACGATAGAATTCAAAAAAAGGAAGGTAAAAAAAAAATCCCTCTTCCTTTTCTTCACCACTATGGCATCTGTGCAAATCCTTCCACTCCACTAGTGCCTTTTCTTTTCGTTAGATAATGGGTAATGATATCACTTTATTTTTATCGTAAAAAATAAAATTATTAATAGAATTTCATACTTTTAACTATAGATAAAAGTACCAAGAACAATAAATAAAATACCAATATCATCAATTTTAGATTATTATCTTTTTTTTCTTTTTTTTTTTGGGTCCCTTGCAAGTAATCACATACTTTTCTTCAAAAGTTTAGCGACAACCCCTTATCCATTACCCCTAAGCTGGCATTCCCACCCATTTTCCGCAAGATTCAATATATTTGATTGATTTTCGATATTTAAAATTTTCAATTCATATATATTTCAAAATTTGGCAATTTAATTTTGGATCGTTCTTCATTAAACCTGCCAAACCCATACATCATGTTCTTCAAACGTTATCACATGAAATTGAAAGATTTTTTAAATATTCCTACATCTAGCTAGTTATGGCATCCAAAAAAAAATATTTCAATTTCATGTGATTTTGGTGGAAAATTAGATCCATTGATTGGGTTGATTTTATCCAAAGAACTAAGTAAAATCAAATTATTATATCTAAGATTAAGTTGAAATTATTCTAATATCAAGGACTAAATGAAATTTAAACATAATTTACTTCAAATACCTTGTATACATACATAATGTAAAAGATATTAAAGTTATTATCTCCTGACCATTTTATCCACTACTTGTTGGCTTTATGAAAATAATTTAAGTGAATATATTCTTAACATTTTATAAAGTAATAAATATTAATAGATTAAGCACTTGTTGTAGCAAATATGAACAAAAAAATTTTAACTTTCAATTGTTGAATCTCATTAACCTCAGAGACATATACAATTTCCATTCAATTTATTTTAGACAATACATAAAAAAAATACAAATATGCTTTATTATTAACACACAATAAATAAATGCATATTTCTACGCACAATCTGTTGAGATTGTTTCTACATATATAAAATCCAGTTGTCTTATAGAGATAGTCAAATACATGGTTTTTTTTTTTGTCAAAAATATTAACTTCAGAAACTCCATATCTCGCACATTTTATTTTTGAAATTTGTTGAGAAGGGAATTTAAACGTAATATAAAGTTCTATTGTCATAATACTAATTTACTTGAATTTGAATAATGACATAATAGGCCAAAAGTTTCTTCCTTTGTATTATATTTTTCTAAAAAAGAGTTCACTTTTAATTGATTATAATTCTTTTTAATTATAAAATAAAACTCATTTAATTTATATTGAATATATAATTTTAAAGTTTTATTTTTACTTTTAATATTAGAATTATTATTATTATTATTATTATTAAGGATAATATAAAAATATAATTTTATTTTCTTTAAAAGTAAACTTTTTTAGATAAAAAAAATTTGAAAAATAAACTTTTTTCTTCCTGAGACATAAGGAGTAATAGTCATATCTAAATTCGCATGTAGGAAGTTGTTTGTTCAAATATTGTAGGTTAACTTTTGTATCCCCATCACAAAGCATTACCAACTTGCTTGAAATTACTCTTTCTTATTGCTTCTTGTGGACCTGTATTTTAATAAGAAAGATAAACATTAATTAACACTTTCTCTATTTCAAAAAGTAGTCTATTTTATTTTAAATATAACATTTTGTTAATGGTTAGCTATGACACATTTAATGTATCATTCAATGCATCATTTTATATTTATGTTTTTACTTTTTTTAATTATTAATATATATAATTAGTATTAGTAAAAATAATTCAAAATTTTGATTTCAAAGTTAGACTCTTTTTTTTAGAGTAACATACGTTCTAAAAGTGATTCTTTTCTTATTTTTGGATAAGAAAGAGGCTAGCTAAAACATGACTTTTTCAGTATGGCTTTTTTAGCATGACTTTTCTGGTATGGAATTAAAACAAATAGCTATATGTGTGATAGTCAATAGCCATACATTTGACAAAGATCCAAGTATACCATGAAAAACCAAACACATTAATATCAGATATCATTTTGGTTGATAGATTTTGTGTCAAGGGTTCAATTTTTTAGAGAATGTTGGGATTGTTTATAATCCATTGATTGAATTCAAGCATTGATTGGATTTAGACAAGGTATGTAGTTTGAGGTAAAAACCCATCGTGAAGTGTGAAAATGTTGTGATGGGAAAGAAACCAAAACAGAGATTTGTTAAGAATTATTAAAGGTTTCCAAATTAGAATGAGAGGAGAGAAATTTTCTTAATGTCCTAATTTGGTAGTTACCTAATTGTATTAAGAATTGGATGCTGACATTTAGAAAATCTTACCTTGTAACTTTTAAAGGTTTTCTCTCAAATGATAGAGATTTGAAAGAGAGTTTTAGAGGGTTTGAAGAGATATTTTTACATTGAAAATGTATAATGCAAAATTGGTAAGAGGTGGATTGTTTTTAAGGGTTTGGGATTGATGCATATTAAAAAAAAATCTTATAATTTCTAAAGTTATCAATAATACTATCGTCATTTTTATTGTAAATGCAGGCTTAATTTACTGAATTGAATCATAATTTTAAATTTTAAATTTATTTCTTTTTCTTGCTTGTCTATTTTTGAATTCAGAATATAAATTACTTATCCTTTCCATGTACAACAAGCTCTGCAATTCGGCCATTTAATTGGATGGTATAGTATAAAGGCAACGGCAACGAGATCTAAATCCTTTGCATTTGCATAGTAGGAGAGAATGATGATAAGTTCAGTGTTCTAACTTTCTTTATGAAATAATTTCAGCTTTTCCAAATGGTGTTTCTTTTTCTTTGCTTTTCCTTTTGACTTCCACGGCCATGTCGTCCTTTTAATTTGGCCTCGCCACTACCACAGGGCCTTTGCGAAAGATTTTTCATTTGTGGTCATAAGATGTAGCACCATTCTGAATGAAATTCATTGATAAAGGTGATGGAAACAGGATCTCTCAGCTATCAATTAATCCGTTGTTAAGATAATGGAAGATGCGTGTCTTGATGTGTCCATTTGGTTAAAGATTCCAATCTCGAAGAATAATTGAGAACTAGTGATATGAATTCAACCAGCATTAAAGAGACTTCGAGCCTGAAGCATGATGATAGTAGCGTGAGCGGAAAAGGCGAAGAGGAATGTTGAAGAGCAAGGTCTTGGATCCACTTGAGTCTTGGTGGACCAAATGACAAGGGCTAGAACAAAGAAAATGAAGGAAGTTGAATGGACTCATCCAAACGGCCCAAAAGGATGGAGAGAAGACCAAGATTGACAAGACCATATTTATTAATGTACTAAGTGTAATTGGGTCTTGTTAATTAGACTTTGGAGCCAAATTCCAAGTTGTAACCATAATGGGTTTGGCTTGACTACTATTTTTCTTAGAACCTTAAGATCATTGGGTTTAGTTTTAATTATATGGTAATTAGAGTCATATAGCCCAAGAATCATGTAACCCTTAGAGCCCATTTGGAAACCCTAGCTTGTGAAACCCTAATTTGTGAAACCCTAGCTTGTACTCCATAAGGAGCCGTCGGCCATCTTGAGGGGGCAGATTTTGATGAATGAAAATTTGGTTCTTGACATTACATGCTTGAGAGAATTTGCTCTCTAGTTCTGTAATTACTTGCAAATTACACAAATTCGGAATTTGTGTGTTTGTTTCTTGATTTTCCTAGATTTGTTCCCTAGGAAATTCGGGTATTCTTCCATCAATTGATTCCAAGGTTTCCAGGTACAGGTTATCTAGGGGTTGAGGAGCTATTCCACCTTCAGAACATACCATCTCAGGAAAGATTTGATTGGGTTGATCCAAGGGTAGAAACGCGTGTGGTGAGTTTTGGAACAAATTATCCAAGGGTTCACGCCGATTTTGTATCGAGCGATCTTGGTTCCCAAGTTGTTCATATCTTTTCTTTTAGAACAAAAACAAAATCATCATCATTGGTATGTTCTTTATCTCCTCAATCTTCTTGTTGTTTTGAATATCATCATCATTGGTATGTTCTTGTATTGATGAAGCAAATTCTGTTCTTGTATTGATGTGTTGGTTTCGGCTTCTTCCATCTTAGACAAATCCGTACCTTTGCTTATTCAATTGTTGTTTATGCCTTGCTGAAATTCTGTTCTTATTCATGTGTTGGTTTCGACTTTTTTGATTGATCCGTATCTTTGCTCTCTTGATCAATCCTTATCCTTGCGTCCTTATACATTATTTCCATATATTATTGCTTTTTATGCCTTGCTGAAATTGGAAAAAAAAAAAAAGAAGAAGAAGAAGAAAAGAAAAAAAAAAAAAGGAAGAAAAAGAGAATTGCTGGAATTTTTTTTGGGGACTTGAGTAGAAAACTTCCGGCGGACAGTAGGTGGTCTTAGCGTCATTTTTTGACCCCCAAAGTCCCAACGGACGGCCTTTGGCCGTCTGCTTGTAGATCTCTGAGAGCTTCGATTTGAGTAGTTACGGAGCAAAATCCGACATCGGAGTAGAAAGTTATGACCTTTTGAAGTTACCATGCCAAAAATCCTTTTCTGATTTCGGAAAAAAAAAACAGATTTGCCTTCCGATTGAACTTTGGGTTGTTTCCAGTTTGTGAATAGCCTTCTACTTATCCAAATACATCCCTTCTACCATAGTTTGAACCCAGAAACGTCCTTGACCAATTCGAATTTGGAAGAGTGAGACCGACTACTAATATGCAAGTTACTTTGTCCAAATTTCTATTCTTCAAGTGTCTTGAATTGTGATCCGAAAATTCTTGAATTGTGATCCGAAAATTCTGAAATTTTGTGTGGTTCACTGATTTTTCGTGTAGGTTCTGATTTTGCATTCAGTTTGTCCAAATTCCTTACCAAAAAAAAATCGAATTCTTGTGTTTTTGGTACTGTTTTCATTGAATTCCTTATATTCATTCTAATCTCATTGTCCACTTGCATTACCTTGTTGTAAATTCCTTTGTGTAAAATTGAGTTGTGGTCAGAAAATTCTGAAATTTTGTGTGTCTCACTGATTTTTCGTGTACATTCTGATTTTGCATTCAGTTTGTCCAAATTCCTTACCAAAAAATTCGAATTCTTGTGTTTTTGGTACTGTTTTCATTGATTCCTTAGATTCATTCCAATCTCATTGTCCACTTGCATTACTTTGTTGTGAATTCCTTTGTGTAATATTGTTTGAGTAAGAATAGAAACAGAAGAGCAAATTGAGTGGTGTGAATCCGACCCTTCACTTATATAAGCCCGAGAGTACTCAAACACTTGGTGAGTGAATTTGCAGATTTGGGAAGGGAAGTGAGGACTTATAAACTGTTTTATTTTCTTTGCTAACCTTTGCAGCTATAATGGAGAGGCAACCGCCACCACCACCGGGTTCTAAGGAATCCTATGAGGAGATGTTGGCAAAATTTTACACTTTGGTTTCAGGATTGCAACAGGAAATCAAGGAGCTCAAAGCTGAGAGAGCCGAATCCTCTCGATCTACAAAGACCACATATGGCAATGACAATGATGATGAAGCCTTGAGGCATTTCGGGAAGTCAATCTGTACTCTAGAATTGATTCCAATTTAGGATGTATCAAAATGAAAATTCCTCAATTCTTTGGTAAGCAAGATTAAAACTTTCTTTGAATGGTGCGATAAGATTGAAAGTATTTTTACGATGCACAACTATTCGGAGGAAAAGAAGGTCAAGTTAGGCTGTGGTTGAATTTCTTTGGATATGCCCAAATCGGTGGACTAAAATTCAGGCAGAAAGGAGGCGTGATGAAGAAGGGCCTGTTCGAACTTGGGATGAATTGAAAAAGCTCATGAAAAAGCGATTTGTTCCACACCAATACTACAGGGAGATGTTCAACAAATTGCAAAAGATCACCAAGGAAATAGGATCATGGAGGATTATTACCAAGAGTTGGAGACTACTATGCTTCGAGTCAACATTCAAGAGGACAGTGAAGCTATTATGGCTAGATTTCTAGGAGGACTAAGGAAGGATATTGCCCACATTGTAGAAATGCAGGAGTATGAAGATCTCAATGAGATGTATCACAAGGCAATGAAAGCTGAGAGGCAGCTTAAGGAGATGGGTGCCCGAACCTTTTCAACCCCACAGAATTCAAATTCAAACACTTTGAAATCTACATGGCCTAAGAAAGATTTAAGCACCGACTTCAAAAAGGCCGCAGCTCCTAGTACCTCAAAAACTACTCCAACCGTGGTTTCAAACACTCAAAAATCAAGTGAGGTGAGAAAACCAACCAGGGAGGTTACATGCTTCAAGTGCCAAGGCAAGGGACACTATGCACGAGAGTGTCCTAATACTCGAATTATGGTTGTCAGAGATGATGGCATGATCGAAAGTGAGAGTGAACATGAAAGTGACCATGATGATATGCCAGCACTTGTAGAAAATGGTGAATCTAATGAAGATGTTTTTGGTCCTGATGAAGGACCATCTTTGGTGACTATGCGATCTTTAAATGTTTAGATTAAGGAGGAGAACAATGTTCAACGCCAGAATATCTTCCACACTAAATGCACCACCAATGAGAAGGTATGTATACTTGTTATTGACAGTGGTAGTTGTACTAACATTGCTTCGACTTTACTTGTAGATAAACTAAAATTGCCCACACTTCGGCATCCACATCCATACACGTTGCAATGGTTCAATGAGAGTGGAGAAGTGAAAGTCACAAAACAAGTCTTGGTAAATTTTTCAGTCAACAAATACAAAGATGAAGTTTTGTGTGATGTGGCTTCTATGCAAGCTGATCATCTATTGCTTGGTAGACCTTGGCAATTTGACAGGGATGCTTCCCACAGTGGACGAAGTAATAGGTACACTTTCCTTGTTAATGGTAGAAAAACTACTTTACTGCCCTTGTCGCCTACTCAAGTTTATGAAACTCAATTGCATTTAAAGGGCGAATTTGAGCAAATGATGAAATTGAATTCTGCACTACTCGTGAGGAGAGAAGGACAATTTGAAAATTCTAAGCCTAAGCAATATGAGTTAAATGAAGTAGAACACATTGAGAGGAAGAAAGTGATTCAAGTAAATAAGAAACAACCGAATTTTTATGCAAATGTCCGACATGTTGATAATTGTCTGCATACTAATCGTATTTTGTTTCTTCTTATTTGTTGTGAATCTAATGTTCTACTTAGTGCTGACTTACCATCCAACCTACCGGTTGAGATTTCTAACATATTGCAGGAATTAGAGATGTATTTCTGACGAGTTACCAGTAGGATTACGCCAAAAGAGGAATTGAACATCAAATTGATTTCATACCGCACAAACATACCAAATAGACCAAAGATATCGGTCCAACCACAAGAGACCAAAGAGCTACAACGACAAGTTGAAGATCTTTTAGTTATGATCGGGTAAGGGAATCTTTGAGCCCATGTGCGGTTCCTGTCATTCTTGTGCCTAAGAAAACTGGTGAATGGCGTATGTGTACTGATTGTCGTGCTGTTAATAAAATCACCATTAAGTATAGGCACCCAATTCCACGTCTAGATGACATGTTGGATGAGCTGCATGGTTCAAAGGTGTACACCAAAATTGATTTAAAATCTGGATACCACCAAATTCGAATTAGAGAGGGTGATGAATGGAAGACAGCTTTTAAGACCAAGTTTGGTTTGTATGAGTGGCTTGTTTTGCCTTTTGGTTTGACAAATGCTCCTAGTACCTTTATGCGTCTTATGAATCATGTCCTGCGTTCTTTTCTCAACAAATTTGTTGTGGTATACTTTGATGACATATTGGTTTATAGCAAATACATTAATGAGCATGTTGAACATTTGAAACTTGTTTTAATGACTTTGCGAAAAGAAAAACTTTTTGCTAATTTAGCTAAGTGCTCCTTCTGTGTAGAAGAAGTTGTTTTTCTTGGTTTTATTGTTAGTGCACAGGGAATTAAAGTTGATGAGCAAAAAGTGGAGGCCATTCGATCTTGGCCAATTCCTACTTCGGCATCTGAGGTTCGAAGTTTTCACGGCTTTGCAAGCTTCTAGAGGAGGTTTGTGAAGGATTTTTCCACAAAGGCCGCACCCCTGAATGAGTTAGTTATGGAAGATGTGAAATTTGAAAGGGGTGGCGAAGAGGCGTTTGATTTACTTAGCATGAGTTAACACATTCACCTATTTTAGCATTACCTAACTTTGACCTAATGTTTGAAATAGATTGTGATGCTTCCGGGATAGGCATTGGAGCAGTGCTTCAACAAGAGGGACGTCCAATTGCGTACTTTAGTGAGAAGCTAAATGGAGCAGCCTTGAACTATCCTACATATGATAAAGAGATGTATGTGGTGGTAAGGGCTCTAGAGACTTGGCAGCATTATCTTTATCCCAAGGAGTTCATCATCCATACCGATCATGAATCCCTCAAGCACTTGTTTTTCTTGGTTTTGTTGTTAGTGCACAGGGAATTAAAGTTGATGAGCAAAAAGTGGAGGCCATTCGATCTTGGCCAATTCCTACTTCGGCATCTGAGGTTCGAAGTTTTCACGGCCTTGCAAGCTTCTATAGGAGGTTTGTGAAGGATTTTTCCACAAAGGCCGCACCCCTGAATGAGTTAGTTAAGAAAGATGTGAAATTTGAATGGGGTGAAAAGCAGCAAGAGGCGTTTGATTTACTTAAGCATGAGTTAACACATTCTCCTATTTTAGCATTACCTAACTTTGACCTAATGTTTGAAATTGATTGTGATGCTTCCGGGATAGGCATTGGAGTAGTGCTTCAACAAGAGGGACGTCCAATTGCGTACTTTAATGAGAAGCTAAATGGAGCAGCCTTGAACTATCCTACATATGATAAAGAGATGTATGCGGTGGTAAGGGCTCTAGAAACTTGGCAGCATTATCTTTATCCCAAGGAGTTCATCATCCATACCGATCATGAATCCCTCAAGCACTTGAAGGGACAAGTTAACTTAGGTAAGCGTCATGCTAAGTGGGTTTCTTTCATTGACACTTTTCCCTATGTTATCAAATATAAGAAAGGCAAAGACAATGTTGTTGCTGATGCTTTGTCTAGAAGGTTTGCACTTCTCACTACCTTAGGCACTAAGATTTTGGGTTTTGAATTGATGAAGGAATTATATGCAACTGATCCTGAGTTTTCTAGTGTCTATTTTGCTTGTGAACACGGTACTTTCAACAAATTTTTCCGATTTGAAGGTTTCTTGTTCAAAGAGAACAGGTTGTGTGTTCCGAGGAGTTCCATACGTGAGCTGTTGGTCCGCGAAGCTCATAGCGGCGGTTTAATGGGACATTTTGGTGTCTTAAAGACTTACGAGATTCTGCGTGAGCATTTTTATTGACCTAAGATGAAAGTGGAAGTTGAAAGAATTTGTGCTAATTGCGTTGCTTGCAGGCAAGCTAAGTCTACAGTCAAGTCACACGGATTGTATCATCCATTACCGGTTCCAACTTCACCTTGGACGGAAATTTCCATGGATTTTATCCTTGGACTTCCAAGGAGTCAGCGAGGTAATGATTCCATTTTTGTGGTTGTTGATCGGTTTTCTAAGATGTCGCATTTCATACCTTGCAGGAAATCTGATGACGCAAAGCATGTCGCTGATTTGTTCTTTAAGGAGATAGTTCGACTACATGGAATACCGAGAAGCATTGATGATCGTGATGTAAAGTTCCTTAGTTATTTTTGGAAGACTTTATGGGGTAAGTTAGGGACTAAATTGTTGTTTTCTACCACGAGTCATCCACAAGCGGATGGCCAAACCGAGGTAACTAATCGTACTGGGACTTTACTTGGCCATTGTGCAAAAGAATCTCAAAATTGGGAGGAGTGTTTATCTATTTGTGAGTTTGCTTACAATAGGACTCTTCACTGCTACTAACCATTCTCGCTTTGAAGTTGTGTATGGTTTAATCCTTTGACACCTTTAGATCTTTCACCTTGCCAATCAAGCGAACTTAATTTAGATGGCAAGCACAAGGCTGACTTTGTCCAGAAGTTACATGAGCAAGTTCGGCTGAACATTGAGAAGAGGAATGAATCCTATGCTCGGAATGCAAACAAAGGTCGAAAGAAAGTCACTTTTGACCCAGGAGATTGGGTGTGGGTTCATATGCGCAAGGAAAGATTTCCAGTACAAAGATCGACAAAATTGCATCCACGTGGAGATGGACCTTTCCAAGTTGTCGCGAAAATCAATGACAACGCTTACAAGATCGACCTTCCTGGTAAGTACAATGTAAGTACTACATTCAATGTTGCTGATTTGTCTCCTTTTGACATTGCAGATTATGACGATCTGAATTCGAGGACGAATCCTCTCAAAGAAGGGGGGACTGATATGAATTCAACCAGCATTAAAGAGACTTCGAGCCTGGAGCATGATGATAGTAGCGTGAGCGGGAAAAGACGAGAAGAGGAAGGTTAGAAGAGCAAGCTCTTGGATCCACTTCAAGGTCTTGGTGGACCAATGACAAGGGCTAGAACAAAGAAAATGAAAGAAGCCTTGAATGGACTCATCCAAACGGCCCAAAAGGATGGAGAGAAGACCAAGATTGACAAGACCATGTTTATTAATGTACCAAGTGTAATTGGGTCTTGTTAATTAGACTTTGGAGCCAAATTCCAAGTTGTAACCATAATGGGTTTGGCTTGACTACTATTTTTCTTAGAACCTTAAGATCATTGGGTTTAGTTTTAATTATATGGTAATTAGAGTCATGTAGCCCAAGAATCATGTAACCCTTAGAGCCCATTTGGAAACCCTAGCTTGTGAAACCCTAATTTGTGAAACCCTAGCTTGTACTCCATAAGAGTCAGTACCATCTTGAGGCGATTTTGATGAATGAAAATTTGGTTCTTGACATTACATGCTTGAGAGAATTTGCTCTCTAGTTACGTAATTCTTGCAAATTACACAAATTCGAATTTGTGTGTTTGTTTCTTGATTTTCCTAGATTTGTTCCTAGGAAATTCGGTATTCTTCCATCAATTGATTCCAAGGTTTCAGTGCAGGTTATCTAGGGGTTGAGGAGCTATTCCACCTTCAGAACATACCATCTCGAGGAAAGATTTGATTGGGTTGATCTAAGGGTAGCACGCGTGTGGTGAGTTTTTGGGCCAAGCTCTCCAAGGGTTCCTGCCAACTAGTCATAAAGTGGCGCAATTATCGCTATATCTCATAGAGTTTTTAAATTAAAGAAAATTTTGCATTCACTTTTTTTTATCCCTGTTAATCAATCACCTAGCTAATCTTATTTTCAAAATTTTCCCCTTACATATATTTTATTAAATACCAACTTTTCCCCCCTTAATAATGTATTACCATTTAAAATAAAAAAATTAAACATTTAAAATAGATATTTTTATATTGTAAAAGAAAGTAGGACTAATCTACTTTCGTCCCAAAAGAAGAATCCAATTTTAAAAATCTTGTTTGTTCTAAAAAAAAAAAAAGTTCGCTTTTGGTATGAGATTTGTGTATTACCTTTACTAATAAAATCAAATGTAGAAATATAAATTTGAATTTATATGAGCCCATAAATTGAATTATAAATTATAATTTCTAGAATAAAATAAGTATTTAGTCTTATAATCTACAAAATAACAATTTTATTGCAAAACTAATAATAACTACAATATATAAATTTAAATGAAAATCTACAACAACTATAATTAAATTATCACAAAATAATTCTCTAATTAGAACAAATTATAAAATAATAGTAACAACAACAATAGCAACAACAACAACTAAAACAACTCAACACAAATCATCTAAAAAATATCATAGAATCAAAAGTTATCTTCTTTTAAAGTAATTAAATTTCAAAAAAATGGTAATTAAAAATGTTAGCAATGAGTTGATTATCCAACTTATGTATTTTTTAATCAGATATTATAAAAATAGATTTTTTTTGTTACCAATTTATCAATTTTTATGCATGGTACACCTTATATCTTATGGGTTTGAATTCATCCATATCATACGTTATGAACTATGGGTTGTGAATTGTACATTAATTCTTACCCTATCCTATAGAGAGACTAGAGAGTTGTATCTTATCTTCATCGATCCTACTCTATCACACAGAATAAGAATAATGTATAAGTTCACCTAATCCTTTTGCTCACACCCAGTTTTAGTCAAAGCAATCAAGCAGTTTCTTAATAAGGCTCCTTTTATCACGGCATAAATTATTTGCCAGTTGAACTTACATTAAAAGAAGAGGAACAATTCTGAGAAATAAAAAGCTATATAGACAAAGCAATCAGCATTCTTCTATCATTTACCCATCAAAGTTTTTTTGCTATTCTCTGGATCTATTTTTACCAATATTCCTTGTAAAAGATCTTTGGTTTGCCACTGTTGTGATATGCAAACCCAGGCAAAAACATCAAAATGTTGCCTCACTTTTGGGTGGGTGTATACTTTTCTAGCAATTGTGGTCTTTCTTATACCCCCCATCTCGCAAATGGAGACAACACTATGGGCACTTACCTCGTGCTCCTTGATCAAATACTGCACCAGCAACATGACATCCTTCTCCAATCCAACAAAATCATCCTCCTCAACATGAGAATAAGCCCGTCTCAGCAAGCGCGGTTGCCTTGAACTTGGACCGTCCCTCTCCATTATATTTCTGATCCCATATTCATGAAAACTTCTCTTAAGATCAGAGATTCCGCTATGAAGATTTTGGATCTCTGATCCTACTCTGTGACGCATGTAGCATTCACTCAGGATACAAGAGTATCTCTTCAAGAAATTAGCAACGCCTTTTCCCCTTCTGGATGCAACATTGAAGGCAAAGGCTTCTAGTGCATTTTCAGTATCATAAGCAACAATTTTGCTTTGAGAGATCCACTTCCGAATGGCCGCATCCTCATCTTGTCTCATATCAGCATCTCTTAACAGTGACAGCATTAGCTCCATCTCTGATTGGAGCTTCCTAGCTTGCTCACTCACGCCTCCTAGAAATTGGGCTTCTTCTGTCAACAATTTGGTGATATTTTCTAAAAGAAAAGACACAACAGGCTCTGCCAATTCCGCCATTACTTGGAACTGTAAAATGGTATAGTTTCTCAAGGGGTGGAAGAATGAGCAAACTCAAATATTGATTTGTATTACACACATACTGGAACACTCAATGATCATTCTTTAAAGTTGAAACTCGCAGATTCTTTTTTTTTTTTTTTTTAAATTTACCCCACTTTATTCCAGCTCAATTATTTAACTTTATTCGTTCAATTCTGCTTCTTTTCAAACTTGGTGCGCCGATAACAGATCTGGATAAGGCTTGCGGGGTTCAGGATGATGTGGGTCCAGCCGAGGATTCTATTAAACTCAATGATGTAGATTCAACTGACAAAGTTTTTTGCATGTAAAATAAAGTTATTATGACAAGATGCATTCTCTTATTATATTGTTTTCAAGTAATAAACTTTTATGCTAAAAATAATTGAAATATAAATAAATTCTGACCACATAAGTATAAATAACGAATAACTATAATTATGTCAATATATTTGTAAAAGATAGTGTTTTAAAATATATTTTTATATTTTAAAAAAAAATAATTATAAAACAATAAATGCATTAAAAGTGTATTAAAGCATAATCGTGATCGATTTTGACGGAGAGAATGTAACGGACGTGCAGCTCTGGCTAGTGGTCGGGAGCTGGACGTTCGCTTGTCTAAAATGGGCACATCGAAAAAGCTTGGACTGGTCCACTGAGTTACCGGTATGGGCCCAACTATCGTCAGAAGCCTGAAAAGATGTCCTGTCCCTATCCCAAGCATTTCAGTAACGTCTCGGCTTTGTTTTGGGGTGCGATGTATTTAAGAAAAATTGTATTGAAATGTGGTAAAATTTTAATAAATATTTTTTAATAGAAAAAATATTTTTGAAGGAAAAATAAGAGAATTTTTTTTTTAAAATTAAGTGAAAGGATTTTGAGTAAGAAAATATGAATTTTAAATTCTAAAATAAAAATACGTTTAAATATTTTATTTTTATTTAATAAAAATTAATTTTTATATTTAAGAATTCTTGTCCAAACATAGCCTTTAAAGTTTTCCCCAAGCTTATTAACTCTTGAATTCAAGACAACGCATCCATGAAAAAAAAAAGTTAACTTTCAATTGCTGAATCTTATTAACCTCAGAGACATATACAATTTTCCTTCAATTTATTTTATACAAATACATAAAAATAAAAGTACAAATATGCTTTATTATTAACAAACGCATATTTCTACGCACAATTTGTTGAGATTATTTCTACATATATAAAATCCCGTTGTCTTATAGTGATAGTTGTATACATGATTTTTTTTTTTTGATAAAAAATATTAACTTCGGAAACTCTATATCTCGCACATTTTATTTTTGAAATTTGTTAAGAATGGAATTTAAACATAATATAAAGTTCTATTGTCTTACTTGAATTTGAATATTGACATAATAGGGCCAAAAGTTTCTTCCTTTGTATTATATTTTTCTAAAAAAAGAGTTCACTTTTAATTGATTATAATTCTTTTTAATTATAAAGTAAAACTCATTTAATTTATATTGAATATATAATTTTAAAGTTTTATCTTTACTTTTTAACATTAGAATCTATATTATTATTATTATTATTATTAAGGATAATATAAAAATATAATTTTATTTTCTTTAAACGTAAACTTTTTTAGATAAAATTTTTTTTGAAAAATAAACTTTTTTCTTCCTGAGACATAAGGAGTAATAGTCATATCTAAATTCGCATGTAGGAAGTTGTTTGTTCAAATATTGTAGGTTAACTTTTGTATCCCCATCACAAAGCATTACCAACTTGCTTGAAATTACTCTTTCTTATTGCTTCTTGTGGACCTGTATTTTAATAAGAAAGATAAACATTAATTAACACTTTCTATATTTCAAAAGTAGTCTATTTTATTTTAAATATAACATTTTGTTAATGGTTAGCTGTGACACATTTAATGTATCATTCAATGCATCATTTTATATTTATATTTTTACTTTTTGTAATTATTAATATATACAATTAGTATTAGTAAAAATAATTTAAAATTTTGATTTAAAAGTTGACTCTTTTTTTTAGAGTAATAGACGTTTTAAAAGTGATTTTTTTTTTGGATAAGAAAGAGGCCAGCTAAAACATGACTTTTTCAGTATGGCTTTTTTAGCATGACTTTTCTGGTATGGAATTAAAACAAATAGCTATATGTGTGATAGTCAATAGCCATACATTTGACAAAGATCCAAGTATACCATGAAAAACCAAACACATTAATATCAGATATCATTTTGGTTGATAGATTTTGTATCAAGGGTTAATTTTTTTAGAGAATGTTGGGATTGCTTATAATCCATTGATTGAATTCAAGCATTGATTGGATTTAGACAAGGTATGTAGTTTGAGGTAAAAACCCATCGTGAAGTGTGAAAATATTGTGATGGGAAAGAAACCAAAACAGAGATTTGTTAAGAATTATTAAAGGTTTCCAAATTAGAATGAGAGGAGAGAAATTTTCTTAATGTCCTAATTTGGTAGTTACCTAACTGTATTAAGAATTGGATGCTGACATTTAGAAAATCTTACCTTGTAACTTTTAAAGGTTTTCTCTCAAATGATAGAGATTTGAAAGAGAGTTTTAGAGGGTTTGAAGAGATATTTTTACATTGAAAATGTATAATGCAAAATTGGTGAGAGGTGGATTGTTTTTAAGGGTTTGGGATTGATGCATATTAAAAAAAAATCTTATAATTTCTAAAGTTATCAATAATAGTATTGTCATTTTTATTGTAAATGCAGGCTTAATTTACTGAATTGAATCAAAATTTTAAAATTTTAATTTATTTCTTTTTCTTGCTTGTCTATTTTTGAATTCAGAATATAATCACAACACCTTCCTCAATCAATAAATTACTTATCCTTTCCATGTACAACAAGCTCTGCAATTCGACCATTTAATTGGATGGTATAGTATAAAGGCAACGGCAACGAGATCTAAATCCTTTGCATTTGCATAGTAGGAGAGAATGATGATAAGTTCAGTGTTCTAACTTTCTTTATGAAATAATTTCAGCTTTTTCAAATGGTGTTTCTTTTTCTTTGCTTTTCCTTTTGGCTTCCACGGCCGAGTCTCCTCCATTCTTTTCTTTAATGAATAGATTTGATTGTAACTTCGAATATAAAATTAAAAGGATCAAATAAAAATAATGAAAAAAACTCTAAATCATAAAATTATAATAAAGAGTAAGAAGAAATGGTAACCTTCTTTCTACCCTTTCCCTGTACTCTTTGTCCTGGCATCCAAGTTTTCTTTTCCATGAAAAATCGTTGCACTTGGACACTTGATTCCTGTGGACAACATCGGACCCCATAGCTTTGTTTTCTCTGTCTTTGTCCTTCGCATGATTTTGGACAATCAATCATATGAAACCATAGGGACGGCTTCGCACCATAGCCAGAAAGTAGTGATAGTGGAGGAGGATTTCTTTTGCCTCCAAACTTTTAATTTGGCCTTGTCACTACCCCAGGGCCTTTGCGAAAGATTTTTCCATTTTGTGGTCATAAAGTGTAGCACCATTCTGAATGAAATTCATTCCTGGTATTTCTAATATTAGCAAAACATGGAGCTGCTACTCTATATTATGAATGCCAAAAGTAACTATAGGTCATGCAAAGCTAAATGAAATGTGTTGTACTTTTTTAAGAGGAAAATTTTTACCTATTATCATTTTTTGGTCCCTTATAGTCCAATAGGGATGTGCAATTTCATTTTTACTAAAAAAAAATAAAACTTAAATTATTTATAGTACAGGTGGAAAGCATTGCATTATTAATTACTTGTGTTCTGCCTTCAAATCTCTAGTCCAAATTAGTAGAATTTGATGCCTCAATTACGGTTTTTTTTTTAAGATGTAAGCGTATCGGTTGAGGACACAATTTCTCTTCAACGACCCTCCCAATGGGAAAAAAATCTCAAGGCTTAAATTCTTTTGAATTAACAGAATATTCAAACTTATTTTTTTTTATTTTTATCAAAGATATAGTAATTTTTCTTAAACTTTTTAATTTAATTGAAAAACAATATACGTTGACATTGTTGATATTTTTTTATTCAAAACATTGCTCACCATTAGTGATATTTCAATGTTTATGAAGGCGGTCTTAATTGGAAAACGAAATTACACTGCATATTTTATGGACCCTTTAGTATAAATAGTGAAAGAGTTATGTAAAATAAAATAAATCAAAATACCATAAAAGACGTATGGAGAAATTAAAGAGAATTATGAATCAAATAGTGCCTGATTTACAAGCATGAAGATGGGGCCAGATTTTTGACGAACTTTAGAGCTAAAATTTAGGCAAAAGAGAGAGAGAGAGAGTGTTGCATTAATCCAAAGCAAACACATTCCACACAAACCTACTTAAATTATTAGTATTAATTAAAGAAGATACTATATATATTTCAATAATTGACACTATTAATGGAAACATCAACAAGGCAGGCAGTCCCAGGGACCCCAACAACCAAATGGTTACACTCCATCATTTTATTTTCTGAGCTGTAAATGAAAAGAAAAATATTATAAGTAAATGAAGAAAACTGGGCAGAGAAAGCGTATGGAATGCATCAATATAGATCGCTTATCAGAAGTAAAGCTAGAAAATTACATTAGCTGGGGCTAATTGAATATGTGAAATTATATAACTACAAAACTATTAATACACCCACAATTCATTAATTATTAAAACGAACCATAACTTCACAAATATATATAATTAACATTTATTATTCACATAATTTTAAGAAACTCTCTATAAAAATTATTATCTCAAAAACAGCAAATGAAATCAAATAATCGTATATTTTACATAATTTTCTATATTTGAAATTTAACTAATATTCAATTTTATTATTCAGATTTTTTATACTTAATTCTCAGCAGATGTAACAAAATAAAAGATAGTGCAGTAGTTTAGACAATATTATGGGAAATGTAAGTATATAAATTACTTGTTAAAGTGTATAAAGAATAGTTACCTGCTGCTACTCTATATGCTTTCCTAACTAATCACCTTCTTTTTGGATCAAACTTTTTCATTCATTCTCTCAACTTCTGAATTTGTTTAAGAGAAAAGAAAGAAAATTTTCTTCTACTGGTTCTGCTGTTTTTAAAATGAAGATTTGAAGAATGAAAAATAAATAAATAAATATGTATATGTGTGTATAAAATTTGACATCTTCATTTTAACGTGTTTAACAATAAATATATATATTTAATTTGCTCCACACTTTGTTTTTATCAGTATTTAAATGGTCCAGATTTTTAATTGGTCAAATGAATTTTTTTTTTTGGTTAAATTTAATGCGGGCAAAGTTAATTTAATTTTAAAACATAAAACCTACTAAATAGGAATTTAAACAAGCCAATGAAATCCGGTTGCAGTTGTCATATTTATTCCCAATTACGGATTTCTGCAATCACAATGGAGGGTACATGACATACTTTGCTGCCAAACAACTTTTCTAAAAGAGCCAACAAGTTTTCTGAGCTACAAAACTCCACGTGCATTGGAAGACGCATGAGTGCCTCCTTTAAGCGCTGTGAATCTGAGATAAAAATTGATGATTTCTTCACATTCATTCTCCATCCATGTCTTTAGCGCTTGGAGGTTACTTAACTTGCATAAATCTTTAATTTCAAAAAAACTAGAATTCCAGTTTTCTAATATCTCTAGCTTAGTCAAGCCAAATAAGCGGAGCTTACCAGAGGTTTTAAGACGATCGGGAAGATACAGATGCCTTAAATTTTTCATCTTCCACAGAACATTCCTCATGAAAAATGTATCAGCATGACGTAAATCAAGGGTTTCCAAGTGTTCCAAGTTGCCTAAGGATGAAGGCAGCATAGGAAAGTTGGAGGATTTGACACAAACATATCGCAAGTGGATAAGGTCACCGATTTCTAACTTGTATGATTGGATCAATGCACGAAAGGCATCATAGAGCGTACCTGCAGCCCTATGCCTCATCCCTTCAACAGTCAAAGCTCTAAGCATCATGAAATCGTTAAATTTAGTACTTGCCATAAGTCCATCACAATAATATCCACCAAGTCTGCAAAATATAAGGGACCGAACATGCTTAATCATTTCTCTCTTTGGAGGAACGTACTTAGATACATCTTTTTCATTCAAAAATATGGCCATTCTATGATATTTGCTCCTTGAACTATTAGAATCCACTATCTCTGGATTCTTTTCTTCTCGATAATCAACGATCTTTATAAAATTTTCATTCCTTGCCATGGCCAAGCACATATCTCTCATAAGGTCATTAAGTCTACATGATTGGAATTTTCGAAGTTCGGGTCCCTTCTTCAAACTCACCTGGATCAGGCAACGCTTCACTAAATCACCCAAATAACGTTCTGCCACATCCATCATTGATTCATCTCCAATTCAATCTTCTTCAGAAACCATTCCTTCAGCCATCCACAGTTGATACAATGTCTCTGTTTTGATATCGTAATCTTCGGGATATATGCTTAAATCTGTAAAAGGGCTTCAATTGGTATGGCAAGTCACGTAACTCAAAGCTAATATCCTCGAACTTCTCCTTCTCGTCCAATGTTTTCACCCTTTGCAAGATACGATTTGATGTTTTGGTAGCCGAATTTCCACTCATTTAACTCGTGCTTTGTTGCCAGAATTCCTCCGACAACAACCACTGGTAATGGAAGTCCCCCGCAACATTTAACCATTTCCTTCCCTAACTCCTCAAATCTATGGATATCGTCCAAGCCTACATATGAATGAATGACACATGATTATGATGAAATTTTGACACATGCAGTGAATAAAGTGGGGAAATTTTTATTTTTTTTTTTAGTCTCCTATCACTCACATGACTAAGAACGGAAGAAATCAAGGCATGAAAACTTTCTTGCGGGTGCAAGTTCATAGGTATTGAGGATGCTAATTAAGGAAGGATCAAATTTTAAGCACAAATGTCCTGGACCTTTATAATTACCGCAATCCAAAATATCAAAGGTGGTTTTGATCTGTTTAGAAGGCTTAAGAATGATTTGAATGGCAGAGGATAATTTCTAAATTTCAATAAGAGAAGATATGGAAGCATTAATACAGTCAATCCATCAACTATGAATCCAGAGTTCAACAAATCTTAAATTAAACACAGCCTAAATGAGTTTAAATTGTGGCCATTTTTTTTCGTTACTCGCTAAATTTTTCTCCTTCGTGCTAATTGTCCTTAGGGAAACAATTAATTAATCAATTAAGATTGAAATCTTTGACTCTTTTGAGAATAAAAAATTAAATGTTTTTATAAAATCAAAATTGCCATTATGTACAAAAATCAAAAGTAAATGAAATAAGGATAAATAATATTTCTTAGCTTTTCTCATCTTATATTTAAATTCTGATTTTATTAAAAAAATAATATTAACAAGGAATGATTATCATTCAACAAAATTTACTTTAAAAAGTCAGAAATTTTTTTCTACTCTTTTCATGTTGGCACGTGCAATTTCATTGTTACCAAAAAAATAATGATTAAAACTTAAATTATTTATTCCTAGTTCCTAAAAATGACAGTTAAATTCTTGTGTTCTGGCTTTAAATCTCCAATCCAATTTTTTTGTCTCAATTAGGATTTTTCAAAGATGTAAGCTTATAGGTTGAGGACATTCATAATTCCTCTTCAATGAGCCTTCAAAAGGAAAAAATTTGCAAGACTTAAATTCTTCTAAATTTGCAGGATATTCAAACTATTTTTTTTTAATTTATATCAAAGATATAGTAATTTTTTTTAGGTTTTTCAATTTAATCAAAAGACAAATATATGTTGGTGTTATTGATTTTTTTTATTCAAAACATGGCTCACCATAAGTGATATTTCAATGTTGATCAAAGTATCGCCCCTAAATAAGTGATACTTTAATGTTTATCAAGGCATATTTTAATTAGAAAATGAAATTACACTACATATATTATGACCCTTTTTTCTCTTTTAATATATTAAGTGATACTTTTAATATAAATAGTTAAGGGAAATTTACAAAAATAGCATATTTGACCATTGACTTTACAAAAATAGCACATTCCTTTTTTTCTTTTCTGTTATAACACTTTCAGCCCAAAAAAGACTACCATGACCCTCTCTTGTATTATAGAACCCAATAGACATACTGCTTCAAAACCGTAATTTTTCTTTGTTTCCTCATTACAATCTTTAGCAATAGAACTGTTCTTCTCCTTCCAAAACCTTCTTTATTTTCTTCTTCATATCCTTCCAAAACCTTTATTATTTTCCGCTTCATAACTTGCTTTAAAACTATCGTGTTATCCCATTCCGAACATTTAGAAAGGCACGCATAAAGAGAGGATGATCATCTTCCATCGTTAAAAGAGTAGCTGCAACGGAGAAGAAGAAAGAAGCACATCATAATGAGGTCAATACCATTTTGTCGAGAAATTTGTCATTTTATTCTTCGTACGTAGTGTGTGTTGATATTGTATATACGCATTTGAAATGGGTTGTCTAAATTTGGTCAAAAAATTGATCGGGCGGGGATCGATGATGGGTCGAGCCCTAAATTGAGCGTTACTCGACCTCTTAAAAAGTCGAGTTTTAAGTCAAATCTTTAGTCGATTCAATGGTTCACCAATGGTCCAGGTTTTAATTTTTTTCAGTACTTTTTGTGTTTGGTCGAGCTATTAGTCGAGTAAAGGGTCGAGCCAATTTATTAATTTTATGTTATTAGAACTTTATGTTTTTTGTCTAGCTATTAGTCGAGTAAAGGGTCGAGCCAATTTATTAATTTTATGTTATCAGAACTTTATGTTTTTTTGTCGAGTAATTAGTCGAGTAAAGGGTCAAGCCAGTTTATTAATTTTATGTTATTCAGAACTTTATGTTTTTGGTTGAGTTATTAGTCAAGTAAATGGTCGAGCCAGTTTATTAATTTTATGTTTTTAGAACTTTATGTTTTTGATTGAGTTAATTTTATGTTTTCAGTGGCAATACATATCACCCGTTTCAATGGCAAGCACAAAAGGAAGACCATCTACAAGCAAGAAAGTGCAGGCTCACGAGGTCAGTCGAAATTTCACTACAAATTGTCATTTTAATCTTACAAATTCGTACAGAGAGTGCTTTGATATAGTGCAGTGTTGTTGATTGTTTGAACTTGTCGAGCAAATTATCAAGCATGAATCAAGCATATTCCTTTTATTTTCTTTCATGTCTTGCAGGAGAAATGGGACATCGTAGCTCAGGATATGCATGAACGAATGAATGCTCTTGTCCTCGACATAGCGGCAATAGCAGAGAGATGCCAGCAATACACTGGTAGCGTAAAGAAGGCTATCAAACATTTGAATAAGGCCACCAAACATTTGAATGCTCGTGTTGAGAAGCTGAAGGCCAAAATTCAGCATTTAGAAAATGTCATAGAAAATGTTTCTGAAAAAGTAGGAAATGTTTCTAAAAATGACGAATGTAGTGCAATTGAAGACAATTGACAAAAAACAAATGTCAATTTGGTGTTTGTCTTCAATGTTATTTTACGGAACATTTTAAGATATTGTCATTTTTTCGTTTGTTTGTAGAATATTTTGTTGTTATTCAAGATGATTGGTATATGTTGAACATCAATATGTCCTGCTGCCCAGTTAGTTTAGTCCTTATGCGCAACATTTTGTTGGCTTCATAGTATTGACCTATTAATCGACCAATTTAGTCTTATTACTCGACCTAAAATAGAACTCGACTAAACGATCGACCTATTAATCGACCTAATATAGTTCTCCAAAACTATTATTTTCTTTTTGAAAAAAAAATTCACTCAACCTAGTACTAAGTCGAGATCTACCTAATACGTGACCTAGTATTAGGTCGAGTGAATTTTTTTTTTCAAAAAAAAAAAAAAAACTTGACCTAATATTAGGTTGAGTTTGAGGTCGAGTATTAGGTCGAGCGCGATCTAAATTCGATCTAACTTAGTACTCGACCTAAAACTTGACCTAAAACTCGACCATTCTCTCCTTCAAATTCACAGACCCAATTCAACTAGTGCATATTTCAACTAACTAACATAACATATCATCGATGGGATTTCTTCTCTACGATTGCGGCTTTCTTCAAATAGGGTGTACGAACAGTGGGGTGTGAGAACAAATTTTGTTGAATCGATGAAACGAGGTCTGAGAAAACAAAAAGGCTATGGGGTGAAGTGCTATCTCTCTGCGTTCTATAGAAGCGAGGGGCATTGTAGTCTTTTTTGGATGGAAGTACTATAACACAAAACAAATAAAGGAATGTGCTATTTTTATAAAGTCAATGATCAAATGTGCTATTTTTGTAAATTTCCCAATAGTTAATGAGTTATGTAAAATAGAATAAATCAAAACACCATAAGAGAATAAATCAAAACACCATAAAAGATGTAAAGGGTTATTAAAGAGAGTTATGAATCAAATAGTACATGAATCATAAGCATAATTAAAGATGGGGTTACCCAGCAAAGATTTTTGACAAACTTAACCAAAGCAAACACGTCACACACAAAGTACTCAAAGTATTAGTACTATGTTTCAATAGTTGATACTATTAATGGAAACATCAACAGGGCAGGCATTCCCAAGGACCCCAACGACCGAATGATCTCTCTCAGTCTCATCATATTCTTCGTCGTCGCTGCAAATGGAAAAAAAAAAATAACAAATTGTATGTGAATGAAGAAAAATGGGTAGAGAAAGCATATGGAATGCATCATAACAGTGGTAGAGCTAGGTAGAAAATTATATTAACTGTGACTAATTGAATGTCCGAAATTATAGAATTACAAAAATATTAATACACTAATAGTTCATTTTTAAAATGAACCAGAAGTTAGAAAATTTATAATTACATATTAATATTTATCATTGACGTAATTTTAAGAAATTCTCAATAAAGATCATTATATTCAAAACAGCAAATGAAATCAAGTAATCGTAATTTACATAATTTTTTCTATATTTGAAATTTAACTAAGATTTGATTTTATTACTAAAGTAACTAAATAAAAGATATTAATGTAAACAAGTATATTACTTGTTATAGAATATAAAGTATAGTTACTAATTTTTTTTCTTTTTCAAAATGCTTACGTTTCCTAAATTTTTCCCTTTTCCAATTGTGCTAAATTAACAATCACCTTCTTCTTCGATCAAGCTTTTTCACTCATTCTCTCAACTTTTATTTTTTTAAAAAAAAAAAAAAGAAAAGAAAAGGAAAATTCTCTACTGTTTGATCTAGGGTTCTTAAAATTTAGACTAGTTGAAGGAATTTTTTTTTTTTTTAAAAAAAAAAAAAGGTTTGAAACACGTGTTTAACAAAAGAAAAAAAATAATTAGTGATAAAATAAGAAAGAATGAGTTTGGGCAATGAATGGAGTACCCATACAATTTGTTCCACGCTTGTTAAAATCTTGTTTTTGTTAAAATTAATGTGGTAAAAGTTAATTTAATTCTAAAACATTTATTCCTATAAATATTGGCACCGACCCTAATTATAGTACTACACACTGACTAGCTACTAAATAGGAATGTAAAAAAGAAGATAACAATTAAGATCAATACCTGATTTCATGTGCAACCACAATGGAGGGTACATGACGTACTTTGTGGAAATCTTCCCCTTCTTCACCCTCTGGAGTCTTCCTAATCCTCTTACCGATCCTATTTATCATGCTCCTTATCTCCAATTCTTTGAGTTTTCTCACAAATCCCAAACCATCTGGAATCTTCTCTAATCTTTGACAACGTACAATTTTAAGACAAGAAAGATTGGGCAAGGCTCCACTTTCCACCCTCCATTCCCTCAGGTAACGGAGATCTTCCAGTAAAAGAAATCTAAGTTGAGGAAACCCAGTACTAGAGCAAATTATCTCTTCTCCAACAAAGGCTTTGTACCTCAACCAGAGACTTTGTAAACTGGGCAGCTTTTCCAGTGTTCCCATCAAGTTTATTTCAATTTTAGTTTTTCAAGTTCCAATTCAACCAAGTTTTGGAAGAAGTGGGTTTTGTACTCTGGCAACACTTTTAAACGACCATCTAGAGACAAGTGACGCAGATTGCTGCCAAACAACTTCTCTACAAGAGCCAACCACTTTTCTGAGCTAAGAAACTCCTCGTCAATATGAAGCTCCACGCTTGCCTCCTTTAAGCGTTGTGAATCTGAGATTAAATTGATGATTTCTTCACATTCATTCTCTTCCAATGTTCCCAATAATTTTATCACCTGGATGTTACTCAATTTGTGCAAGTCTTTAATTTCAAACACACTAGGATCCAAGTTTTCTAATATCTCAAGCTTACTCAAGCCAAGCAATGTGAACTTAAATTCAAAAGCAGCAGTACTATCGGGAAGATACAAATGTCTTAAATTTTTCATCTTCCTCACAACATTCGTCATGAACCGTGTATCAGAAGTAGAACCACGTAAATCAAGAGTTTCCAAATGTTCCAGCTTGCCTAAGGATGAAGGCATCATCGAGAACTGGAATTTCCTCATACCAAGATATCGCAAGTGGATAAGGCCACCGATTTCCAAATTCATTCCTGGAAAATCCCCTTCCACAGTCAAAGCTCTAAGCATCCTGAAATTGTTAAATATAGTACTTGCCATAACTTCATCATATTCATCTCCACCAAGCCTACGAAATGTGAGGGATCGAACATGCTGAACCATTTCTCTCTTTGGCGGAACGTACTTGGATACATTTCCTTCATTCAAAACTGTGACCATTCTATGACATTTTCTACCACTTGTTGAAGAATTTAAATCCCCTAACTCTCCATTGTTTCCTTCTCGAGAATCAATAATCTTCATAAAATTTTCATCCCTTGCCTTGGTCAAGCACAAATCTCTCATGAGGTCATGAAGTCGACATGATTTGAATTTTCGAACTGCAGGTCCATCCTTCAAACTCACATGGATCATGGAACGTTTTACTAGCTCACCCAAGTAACGTTCTGCCACATCCATCATTGATTCATCTCCCATTCGATCTCTTTGGAGTACCATTCCTTCAGCCAACCACAGGTGATATAATGTCTCTGTTTCGATATCATAATCTTCGGGATATATGCTTAAATACAGAAAACAGGGCTTCAATTCGTATGGTAAGTCATAGTAACTTAAAGCTAATATCTTCTGAAATTCTGCTTCTTGTCCAATTTTTTCACCCCTTTCAAGTAAAGATTTGATATTCTTGTGTACTTCTCGCCACTCGTCCAACGAGTGTTTTGTTGCAAGAATTCCTCCGATCACAACAACAGCCAATGGAAGTCCAGCACAACACTTGGCGATTTCCTTTCCTAACTTTTCAAGACCTACACATAAATGACTGAATGAATGGCGCACCATTATGACTCATTTCTTTCTCAAGCAGGGAGTCTTATAATTTGAATACAATTAATATTCAACTTCTCCTAATGAGATATGGTTTAATTATGTGTCCAAGGGTGTTTATTAGTAAGAATATAGACCACTGTTTGCATAATAATGAACTCGAAATGAACTTTACTTAAAAATCACCGTTAGCATTAATTAAAGAATTATTATTAACACATCAAGTTTTACGAATTCAGCCAAACATGGTCTACAATGATTTGAAATCTACAAAATTCTGCTGTTAACAAGATTAAATTATTAGCTTTTACTATTTATGCTATAATATAATTTCACGTACGTGTAAACTAGTGCTTTATTACTAGTTATATTGTTATGATTATGTGACTTTTAGAATGATTTGAATCACAAAAAAAGAACAATTTCTAAACCTCAACAAAAGAAAAGGATGTATCAATACAGTGAATTATTCAATCATGAACTTCAGAATTAATCAAATCTAAAGTTAAACACATGGAAATAGATTTTAGATAGTTATGATTTTTCCCCCTTCATCCTAGATGCCTAAATTTTTCTCATTTTCTGTTACCCGTACAGAGATACACAAGTGGACTGCACATACGAGAAGTATGCATCCACAGCCATGACAAAATAATTGCTAAAAATAGAATTCAAAAGCATCATTAAACTGGAAAGACATACCATGATCAACACTGTTTCCTCCCCTTGAGGCTTTTTCTGGAGTAGATCCCAACTTTCATCTTCCCTAGAAGTCGAGGTTGATGGTGGAAACCAGATGGCCCAACGCAGGTCGCCACGTCTAGTTTCCGAGTAGTAAGCAATATTTTGCTTCTTGATCTCTCTGGAGATGGGAATGCATTTTCAAATCATCCCAAGCATCTGTCGACCAAAGGTCATCCAGAACTATCAAACATGTTTTGCTCTGCTGAATCTCATAAAGATGTCGGAACAGTTGATCCTCTGTCCATTCTTTCAAATTTTTTGCTATTCTCTGGATCTATTTTTACCAATATTCCTTGTAAAAGATCTTTAGTTTGCCACTGTTGTGATATGCAAACCCAGGCAAAAGCATCAAAATGTTGCCTCACATTTGGGTGGTTGTATACTTTTCTAGCAATTGTGGTCTTTCCTATACCCCCATCCCGCAAATGGAGACAACACTATGGGCACTTACCTCGTGCTCCTTGGTCAAATACTGCACCAGCGACTTGACATCATTCTCCAATCCAACTAAATCATCCTCCTCAACATGAGAATAAGCCCGCCTCAGCAAGCGCGGTTGCCTTGAACTTGGACCTTCCCTCCCCATTATATTTCTGATCCCATATTCATGAAAACTTCTCTTAAGATCAGAGATTCGGCTATGAAGATTTTGGATCTCTGATCCTACTCTGTGACGCATGTAACATTCACTCAGGATACAAGAGTATCTCTTCAAGAAATTAGCTACGCCTTTTCCCCTTCTGGATGCAATATTGAAGGCAAAGGCTTCTAGTGCATTTTCAGCATCATAAGCAACAATTTTGCTTTGAGAGACCCACGTCCGAATGGCCGCATCCTTATCTTGTCTCATATCAGCATCTCTTAACAGTGACAGCATTAGCTCCATCTCTGATTGGAGCTTCCTAGCTTGCTCACTCACGCCTCCTAGAAATTGGGCTTCTTCTGTCAACAATTTGGTGATGTTTTCTAAAAGAAAAGACACAACAGGCTCTGCCAACTCCGCCATTACTTGGAACTGTAAAATGGTACAGTTTCTCAAGGGGTGAAAGAATGAGCAAACTCAAATATTGATTTGTATTACAACACTCAATGATCATTCTTTAAAGTTGAAACTCGCAGATTGATTCTTTTTTTCTTTTTTTTTAAAATTTACCTCACTTTATTCCAACTCAATTATTTAATTCTGCTTCTTTTCAAACTTGGTGCGCCGATAACAGATCTGGATAAGGCTTGTGCGGTTCAGGATGATGTGTGTCTAAAATGGGCACATGGAAAAAGCTTGGACTGGTCCACTGAATTACCTGTATGGGCCCAACTATCGTGAGAAGCATGAAAAGATGTCATGTCCCTATCCCAAGCATTTCAGTAACGTCTCAGCTTTGTTTGGGTGCGATCTATCTGAGAAAAATTATATTAAAATGTGAAAAAATTTTAATAAATATTTTTTAATAAAAAAAATATTTTTGAAATAAAAATAAGAAAAAATTATTTTTAAAATTATGTGAAAGAATTTTGAGTAAGAAAATATAAATTTTAAATTCTAAAATAAAAATATTTTTAGATATTTTATTTTTATTTAATAAAAATTAATTTTTATATTTAAGAATTCTTGTCCAAACATAGCCTTTAAAGTTTTCCCCAAAGTTATTAACTCTTGAATTCAAGACAACGCATCCATGAAAAAAAATAAGTTAACTTTCAATTGCTGAATCTCATTAACCTCAGAGACATATACAATTTTCCTTCAATTTATTTTATACAAATACATAAAAATAAAAGTACACATATGCTTTATTATTAACAAACGCATATTTCTACGCACAATTTGTTGAGATTATTTCTACATATATAAAATCCCGTTGTCTTCTAGAGATAGTTGTATACATGATTTTTTTTTTTGTCAAAAATATTAACTTCGGAAATTTTATATCTCACACATTTTATTTTTGAAATTTGTTGAGAATGGAATTTAAACGTAATATAAAGTTCTATTGTCATAATACTAATTTACTTGAATTTGAATATTGACATAATAGGGCCAAAAGTTTCTTCCTTTGTATTATATTTTTCTAAAAAAAGAGTTCACTTTTAATTGATTACAATTCTTTTTAATTATAAAGCAAAACTCATTTAATTTATATTGAATATATAATTTTAAAGTTTTATCTTTACTTTTTAACATTAGAATCTATATTATTATTATTAGTATTATTAAGGATAATATAAAAATATAATTTTATTTTCTTTAAAAGTAAACTTTTTTAGATAAAAAAATTTGAAAAATAAACTTTTTTCTTCCTGAGACATAAGGAGTAATAGTCATATCTAAATTCGCATGTAGGAAGTTGTTTGTTCAAATATTGTAGGTTAACTTTTGTAACCCCATCTCAAAGCATTACCAACTTGCTTGAAATTACTCTTTCTTATTGCTTCTTGTGGACCTGTATTTTAATAAGAAAGATAAACATTAATTAACACTTTCTCTATTCTAAAAAGTAGTCCATTTTATTTTAAATATAACATTTTATTCATTGTTAGCTATGACACATTTAATGTATCATTCAATGTAACATTTTACATTTTTATTCTTACTTTTTAATTGTTAATATATATAATTAGCATGTGTAAAGATATTTTAAAATTTTGATTTAAAAGTTGATTTGTTCTTTTAGAGTAACAAACATTTTGGAAGTGATTTTTTTTTTTTTTGAATAAGAAAGAGGACAGCTAAAACATGACTTTTTCAATATGGTTTTTGGAATATGATTTTTCTGGTATGAAATTAAAACAAATAGCTATTTGCGTGATAGTCAAAAGCCATACATTTGACAAAGAACCAAGTATACCATGGAAAAACCAAACACATTGATATCAGATATCATTTTATTTGACAAATTTTTTATCAAGGGTTAATTTTTCTAGAGAATATTGAGATTGCTTAAAATCCATTAATTGAATTCAAGCATTGATTGGATTTAGAAAAGATCTGTAATTTGAGATAAAAACCCATCGTCAAGTGTGAAAACGTTGTGATGGGAAAGAATAAACCCATTGTGAAGCGTGAAAACGTTGTGATGGGAAAGAAACCAAAACAGAGATTTGTTAAGAATTATTAAATGTTTCCAAATTAGAATGAGAGCAAGAAATTTTCTTAATGTCCTAATTTGGTAGTCACCTAATTGTATTAAGAATTGGATGTTGACAGTTAGGAAATCTTACTTACCTTGTAACTTTTAAAGGTTTTCTCTCAAATGACAGAGATTTGAAAGAGAGTTTTAGGGGGTTTGAAGAGATATTTTTACATTGAAAATGTATAGTGCAAAATTGGTAAGAAGTGGATTGTTTTTAAGGGTTTGGGATTAATGCATACTAAAAAAATTCTTCTAATTTGTAAAGTTATCAATAATAGTCTCGTCATTTTTATTGTAAATGCAAGCTTAATTTTCTGAATTGAATCATAATTTTTATGTTTTTAATTTATTTCTTTTTCTTACTTGTCTATTTTTGAATTCAAAATATAATCACAACACCCCCTCAATCAAATAATTTGCTTATTCTTTCCATGTACAACAGGCTCAGCAATTCGGCCATTTAATTGGATGGCATAGTATATAGGCAACGACAACGAGATCTAAATCCTTTGCTGTAGTGATTTCTGAACACAAAACTTTTTTTGTATAGAAGGAGAGAATGATGATAAGTTCAATGTTCTAACTTTCTTTATGAAATAATTTCAGCTCTTCCAAATGGTGTTTCTTTTTCTTTGCTTTCCTTTTGACTTCCACGGCCATGTCTCCTCCATTATTTTCTTTAATGAATAGATTTGATCGCAACTTCCAATATAAAATTAAAAGGATCAAATAAAATAATGAAAAAAACTCTAAATCATAAAATTATAATAAAGAGTAAGAAGAAATGGTTACCTTCTTTCTACCCTTTCCCAGTACTCTTTGTCCTGGCATCCATGTTTTCTTTTCCATGAAATATCGCTGCAATTGGACACTTGATTCCTGTGGACAACATCGGACCCCATAGCTTTGTTTTCTCTGTCTTTGTCCTTTGCATGATTTTGGACAATCAATCATATGAAACCATAGGGACGGCTTCGCACCATAGCCAGAAAGTAGTGATAGTGGAGGAGGATTTCTTTTGCCTCCAAACTTTTTAATTTGGCCTTGTCACTACCCCAGGGCCTTTGCGAAAGATTTTTCCATTTGTCGTCATAAAGTGTAGCACCATTCTGAATGAAATTCATTCCTGGTATTTCTAATATTAGCAAAACATGGAGCTGCTACTCTATATTATGAATGCCAAAAGTAACTATATGTCATGCAAAGCTAAATGAAATGTGTTGGACTTTTTTAAGAGGAAAATTTTTACCTATTATCATTTTTTTGTCCCTTATAGTCCATATAGGCATGTGCAATTTCATTTTTACTAAAAAAAAAATAAAACTTAAATTATTTATAGTACAGGTGGAAAGCATTGCATTATTAATTACTTGTGTTCTGCCTTCAAATCTCTAGTCCAAATTAGTTGAATTTGATGCCTCAATTACGGTTTTTTTTTAAGACGTAAGCGTATCGGTTGAGGACACAATTTCTATTCAACGAACCTCCCAATAGAAAAAAAAAATGCAAGGCTTAAATTCTTTTGAATTAACAGAATATTCAAACTTATTTTTTATTTTTATCAAAGATATAGTAATTTTTCTTAAGCTTTTTAATTTAATTGAAAAACAATATACATTGACATTGTTGATATTTTTTTATTCAAGACATTGCTCACCATAAGTGATATTTCAATGTTTATGAAGGCGGTCTTAATTGGAAAACAAAATTACACTGCATATTTTATGGACCCTTTAGTATAAATAGTGAAAGAGTTATGTAAAATAAAATAAATCAAAATACCATAAAAGACATATGGAGAAATTAAAGAGAATTATGAATCAAATAGTGCCTGATTTACAAGCATGAAGATGGGGTCAGATTTTTGACAAACTTTAGAGCTAAAATTTAGGCAAAAGAGAGAGAGAGAGTGTGTGTGTTGCATTAATCCAAAGCAAACACATTCCACACAAACCTACTTAAATTATTAGTATTAATTAAAGAAGATACTATATATATTTCAATAATTGACACTATTAATGGAAACATCAACAAGGCAGGCAATCCAAGGGACCCTAACAACCAAATGGTTACACTCCATCATTTTCTGAGCTGTAAATGAAAAGAAAAATATTATAAGTAAATGAAGAAAACTGGGCAGAGAAAGCGTATGGAATGCATCAATATAGATAGCTTATCAGAAGTAAAGCTAGAAAATTACATTAGCTGGGGCTAATTGAATACGTGAAATTATATAACTACAAAAATATTAATACACCCACAATTCATTATTAAAACAAACCATAACTTAACAAATATATATAATTAACATTTATTATTAACATAATTTTAAGAAACTCTCTATAAAAATTATTATCTCAAAACAGCAAATGAAATCAAATAATCGTATATTTTACATAATTTTCTATATTTGAAATTTAACTAATATTCAATTTTATTATTCAGATTTTTTATACTTAATGCTCAACAGATGTAACAAAATAAAAGATCGTGCAGTAGTTTACACACTATTATGGGAAATGTAAGTATATAAATTACTTGTTAAAGTGTATAAAGGATAGTTACCTTTTGCTTTTAAATGCTTTCCTAACTAATCACCTTCTTTTTGGATCAAACTTTTTCATTCATTCTCTCAACTTCTGAATTTTTTTAAAGAGAAAAGAAAAGAAAATTTTCTTCTACTGGTTCTGCTGTTTTTAAAATGAAGATTTGAAGAATGAAAAATAAATAAATAAATATGTGTATGTGTGTATAAAATTTGACATCTTCATTTTAACGTGTTTAACAAAATATATATATATATATTTTTAATTTGCTCCACACTTTGTTTTTATCAGTATTTAAATGGTCCAGATTTTTAATTGGTCAAATGAAATATTTTTTTTTTTGGTTAAATTTAATGCGGGCAAAGTTAATTTAATTTTAAAACATAAAACCTACTAAATAGGAATTTAAACAAGCCAATGAAATCCGGTTGCAGTTGTCATATTTATTCCCAATTACGGATTTCTGCAATTACAATGGAGGGTACATGACATACTTTGTGGAAATCTTCCCCTTCTTCACCATGATAAAGCAAAAAATGTGTCAATGTACTTCAGTCCAAGAAAACTAGAAAAAATCAGAATAATATTTAGACATGGATCCATGGATCCATTCATGTACTCTGCTGGCTTGCACATATGTGGATCCATTTAAACATTAAGCATGATCACGTAGGATAGTAAAAGCAGTACAAAACCAACATCCAAAATGCAGTAGAAAGTTATGCATAAATGTCAAAAACTACAAAATATATTAACCTTGAGAAGGGCATGTCAGTAAGGAATTCAAGGAACCACAAAATCTGGATTGAAGGAACCTTGACAAGCAAACTTGAGGGATTCAATTCAGAAAACCTATTTCAAATCGGCGCGCAAAAAAGTCCCAAATATTTAACTGAAAAAACAACCACAAAAGCCTAAAAACAAATACCGCACTCTTGCATACCCAAAACAAATACCAACCACTCGCAGAACATAAATAGCCAAAACAAATACCAGAAAAAATTTCAGAACATATACATACCCAAAAAAATACCACAAAAATTACCAAAAAATACCAGTACATTACCAGAGTAGAAAATTACCCAAAACAGATAAAAAAAATCCTCCAAAGTCAAGCACACACAGTGATAGTTCGGAACTGCAGATTCCTGCTAAAAAAATGAATGGGAACAATAAATTGAACGATTGACACCCGAAAATCTAAACAAAAAAATGATAATATCGAAAATGGAGGATTTGGTGGGTTTGGCATACCGATTGTTTGCTGGTGGCTTCGGCTGAATTTGGGAGCTGACCTAGGTGAGTTCTTCAGTGGCTTCGTGGCGGAGGAAGTTGACTTCCCTATTGGAAGATGTGCCGAGAACGGAATTGGAGGATGATGCTGGCACAATTTCTTGCTGGAGGAAGAAAATGCCAAACTGCAATGGAGGACTGAGGAGGTGAAAATGGAGAACTGGAAATGCAGAATGAAAATGGCTACAATGAAGGAACGAAATGGAAGACGAAAATGGTGTTAATGGAGAAACAAACTGGAAAACGAAAATGGTTAAAATGGAAGAGAAAATGGAAGAACAATAACCTGGGAAATGGAGGAGGAAAGTTATGGAAATCGATCGGAAACCCTTGGCCAGCAAAGAGAAATGCGAGGGAGGAAATGGATTTCTGAATTTGGATTTCTGCCTTTCATTCCCTCCAATTATGGGGGCTATGCGGATTTACTCAAACTGGGTAATGAGAATTACTGTTCGTATTCCATTCCTTTATTTCAGGCAGCCCAAATACTATCAAACCTATTTCCTTTACTATCAAACCCACACTTCAGGCACACCCTCAGTCTCTTCAAAGTAGTCACTGCAAATGGAAAAAGAAAAAAAAATGAAATTGTATGTAAATGAAGAAAACTGGGTAGAGAAAGCATATGGAATGCATCATAACAATGGTAGAGCTAGGAAGAAAATTATATTAACTGTGGCTAATTGAATGTCCGAAATTATAGAATTACAAAAATATTAATACACTAATAATAGTTCATTTTTAAAATGAACCATAAGTTAGAAAATATATAATTACATATTAATATTTATCATTAACGTAACTTTAAGAAATTCTCAACAAAAATCATTATATTTAAAACAGCAAATGAAATCAAGTAATCGTAATTTACATAATTTTTTCTATATTTGAAATTTAACTAAGATTTGAGTTTATTACTGAAGAAACTAAATAAAAGATTACTGAAGTAACTAAGTAATGTAACAGTTTAGTCACTACTATTGGAAATGTAAACAAGTATATTACTTGTTATAAAATATAAAGTATAGTTACCTATTTTTTCCTTTTTCAAAATGCTTTCGTAACTAATTAAAAAGAAACAGTTGAAATTGAGCGATATCTCTTTCCTAAAATTTTCCCTTTTCCAAATGTGCTAAATTAATAATCACCTTCTTCATCGATCAAGTTTTTTCACTCATTCTCTCAACTTTTTAATTTTTTTAAAGAAGAAAAGAAAAGGAAAATTCTCTATTGTTTGATATGGGGTTCTTAAAATTTAGACTAATTGAAGGAAATTTTTTTTAAAAAAAAAAAAATGAAACTTAACGTGTTTAACAAAAGAAAAAAATTAATTAGTGATAAAAAAAGAAAGAATGAGTTTGGGCAATGAATGGAGTACCCATACAATTTGCTCCTCGCTTGTTAAAATATTGTTTATGTTAAAATTAATGTGGTAAAAGTTAATTTAATTCTAAAACATTTACTCCTATAAATATTGGCACGGAATCTGACTATAGTACTACACACTAACAAGCTACTAAATAGGAATTTAAACAAGAAGATGACAATTAGGATCAATACCTCACTTCTTCTAAAATAGATTTCTTCTGCAATCACAATGGAGGGAACATGACAAACTTTGTGGAAATCTTCCCCCTCTTCACCCTCTGGAGTTTTCCTAATCCTCTCACCGAAGTTTATTGGCATGCCGCTTATCTTCAATTCTTTGAGTTTTCTCACAAATCCCAAACCATCTGGAATCTTCTCTAATTTTTGACAATATACAATTTGAAGACAAGAAAGAATGGGCAAGGCTCCATTTTCCACCCTCCATTCCCTCAACTGGGTCAACCCCTGTAGTAAAAGAAATCTAAGTTGAGGAAACCCAATGCTAGAGCAAATTATCTCTTCTCCAACAAAGGCATCCATCCTCAACCAGAGACTTTGTAAACTGGGCAGCTTTTCCAGTGTTCCCATCAAGTTTATTTCAATCCTAGAGCCCCGAAGTTCCAATTCAACCAAGTTTTGGAAGAAGTGGGTTTTGTACTCTGGCAACACTCTTAAACCACCTCCCAGAGACAAGTGACACAGATTGCTGCCAAACAACTTCTCTACAAGAGCCAACCACTTTTCTGAGCTAAGAAACTCCTCTGGCATTTCAAGCCACACACTTGCCTCCTTTAATCTCAGTGAATCTGAGATAAAATTGATGATTTCTTCACATTCATTCTCCTTCGATATTACAAATGTTTTTAGCACTTGGAGGTTACTCAATTCGAGCAAATCTTTAATTTCACACAATCTAGGATCCAAGTTTTCTAATATCTCAAGCTTACTCAAGCCAAGCAAGCGGAGTTTTCTACAGATTTTGGGAGGATGAGCAAAGAAAGTAGTATCGGGAAGATACAGATGCCTTAAATTTTTCATTTTCCACAGAACATTCCGTATTAACAATATCTGTAAATCACGTAAATCAAGGGTTTCCAAATGTTCCAAGTTGCCTAAGGATGAAGGCAGCATTAAAACAACGGACTTTTTGAGACAAACATATCGCAAGTGGATAAGGTCACCGATTTCTAACTTGAATAGTTGGATAAGTGTGCGAATGAGATCATAGAGCTTATCTTCACCATCTTCACCATCTTCACCACCAGGCATCATCCCTTCAACAGTCAAAGCTCTAAGCATCTTGAAATTGTTAAATTTTGTACTTGCCATATGTCCTTCATATTCATCTCCACCAAGCATATGAAATGTGAGGGCCCGAATATGCTTAATCATTTCTCTCTTTGGAGGAACGTACTTGGATACATCATCTTCATTCAAAAATATGGCCATTCTATGACATTTGCTCCTTGAACAATTAGAATCCACTATCTTTGGATTGTTTTCTTCTCGATAATCAACGATCTCTATAAAATTTTCATTCCTTGCCTTGGCCAAGCACATATCTCTCATAAGGTCATGAAGTCTACATGATTGGAATTTTCGAAGTGTGGGTCCCTCTTTCAAACTCACCTGAATCATGCAACGCATTGCTAACTCACCCAAGTAACGTTCCGCCACATCCATCATTGATTCATCTCCAATTCGATCTTCTTCAGAAACCATTCCTTCAGCCATCCACAACTGATACAATGTCTCTGTTTCGATATCGTAATCTTCGGGATATATGCTTAAATATAGAAAACAGGGCTTCAATTGGTATGGCAAGTCACGGTAACTCAAAGCTAATATCCTCTGAAATTCTCCTTCTCGTCCAATGTTTTCACCCTTTGCAAGATAAGATTTGCTGTTTAGGTAGGCGGATTTCCACTCATTTAACTCGTGCTTTGTTGCCAGAATTCCTCCCACAACAACCACTGCTAATGGAAGTCCCCCGCAACATTTAACCATTTCTTTCCCTAACTCCTCAAATCTATGGATATCATCCAAGCCTACGTACGAATGAATGACACATGATTATGATGAAATTTTGACACATGCAGTGAATAAACTGAGGAATTTATTTATTTATTATTATTATTATTTTTTTTTTTGGTCTCCTATCACTCACATGATTAAGAACATAAGAAATCAAGGCATGAAATTGAAAACTTTCTTGCTGGTGCAAGTTCATAGGTATTGAGGATGCAAATTAAGGAAGTATCAAATTTTAAGCACGAATGTCCTGGACCTTTATAATTACCACAATCCAATATATCAAAGGTGGTTTTCATCTGTTTAGAAGTTTTAAGAATGATTTGAGTGATAGAGGATAGTTTCTAAATTTCAATAAGAGAAGATATGGAAGCACTAATACAATCAATCAATCAATCAACTATGAATCCATAGTTCAACAAATCTTAAATTAAACACATCCTAAACGAGTTTAAATTGTGGCTTTTTTTTTCATTACTCACTAAATTTTTCTCGTTCATGCTAATTGTCCTTAGATAAACAAATCGCCCTATCTAGATCCTTTGTTACTTATTTTACTCTAAAACTAAATCTCCAATTGCATTAAGAGTGGAATGCACATGGGAAAAGTATACAGCAATAAAAATAAATAAATGCTAACGATAGAATTCAAATGTAACATTGAACTAAAAACTCATACCATGATCATTGCTGTGTCGTCCACTTAAGGCTTTCTTCTGAAGTAGCTCCCAACTTTCATCATGGCTTAGAAGTCGAGGTTCATGGTGGAAACCGTCTGGCCTTATGTGGATCGCCACATTTTTATTCCGAGTAGTAAGCAATATTTTGCTTACTGATCTCCCTGTTGTTGGGAATGCGTTTCTAATACATTCCCAGGCATCTGCTGACCAAATGTCATCAAGAACTATCAAACATCTTTTGCTCTGTTGAATCTCATAAAGATGTTCTAAGAGCTCAGCCACTATCCATTTCAAAATTTCTTCTCTTTGCTCTGGAATTATTTTTACCAATATTCCCTGTAAGACTTCTTTGGTTTGCCACTGTTGTGATATGCAAACCCAGGCAAAAGCATGAAAATGTTGCCTCACATTTGGGTGGTTGTATACTTTTTTAGCAATTGTGGTCTTTCCTATACCCCCCATCCCGCAAATGGAGACAACACTATGGGGACTTTCCTCGTGTTCGTTGGTCAAATGCTGCACCAGCAACTTGACATCATCCTCCAATCCAACAAAATCCTCGTCAACATGAGAATAAGTGCGCCTCATCAACTGTTGTTGCCTTGAACTTGGACCTTCCCTCTCCATTATATTTCTGATCCCATATTCATGAAAACTTCTGGTAAGATCAGAGATTCTGCTATGAAGCTTTTGGATCTCTGATCCTACTCTGTGACGCATGTAGCATTCACTCAGGATACAAGCGTATCTTTTCAAGAAATTAGCAATGCCTTTTCCCCTCCTGGATGCAACTTTGAAGGCAAAGGCTTCTAGTGCATTTTCAGCATCATAAGCAACAATTTTGCTTTGAGAGATCCACTCCCGAATGACCGCATCCTCATCTTGTCTCGAATCAGCATCTCTCAACAGCGACAGCATTAGGCTCATCTTTGATTGAAGCTGCTCAGCTTGCTCACTCACACCTCCTAGAAATTGGGCCTCTTCTTTCAACAATTTGGTGATATTTTCTAAAAGAAAAGTCACGACAGGCTCTGCCAACTCCGCCATTGCTTGGAACTGTAAAATGGTATAGTTTCTCAAGGAGTGAAAGAATGAGCAAATTCAAATATTTATTTGTATTACACACATATAGCAGCAACTGGGACACTCAATGATCATTCTTTAAAGTTGAAACTCGCAGATTCTTTTTTTTTTTTTTTTTTTTTTATAAATTTACCTTACTTTATTCCAACTCAATTATTTAACTTTATTCGTTCAATTCTGCTTCTGTTCAAACTTGGTGCGCCGATAACAGATCTGGATAAGGCTTGTGGGGTTCAGGATGATGTGGGTCCAGCCGAGGATTCTATTAAACTCAATGATGTAGATTCAGCTGAGAAGGTTTTTTGTTTGTGCACGTAAAATAAAGTTATTATGACAAGATGCATTCTCTTATTATATTGTTTTCAAGTAATAAACCTTTATGCTAAAAATAATTGAAATATAAATAAATTCTGACCACATAAGTATAAATAACGAATAACTATAACTATGTCAATATATTTGTAAAGATAGTGTTTTAAAATATATTTTTATCTTTTTAAAAATATTAATTATAAAACAATAAATGCATTAAAAGTGTATTAGGTTCCAATTGGACAATTTATTTTTATTTTCAAATAGAAAAGGTAGGTCCTTTTCTTAAATAAAAATATCACACTTCAAATAATTCTTTATTTTAAAATTTAAAATTTAAATTTTTTCACTTAAATTCCTCTTATATAATTTGAAAAAAAAAATTCTTCTCATTTTTTCCTTTAAAATACTTTTTCTATTAAAAAATATTCACTAAAATTTTTACATATTTCAATATAATTTTTCTCAAAAACATCACACGTCAAATGGAGCCGAATGCAATCGTGATCTGATTTTGACCGGAGAATGTAATGGACGTAGCTGGCTAGTGGTCTGGAGCTGGACATTCGCTTGTCTAAAATGGGCACATGGAAAAAGCTTGGACTGGTCCACTGAGTTACCGGTTTGGGCCCAACTATAGTCAGAAGCCTGAAAAGATGTCATGTCCCTATCCCAAGCGTTTCAGTAACGTCCATGATCAACACTGTTTCCTCCTGTGGCTTTGCTTGGGGTGTGATGTATTTGAGAAAAATTGTGTTGAAATATATAAAAATTTTGGTAAATATTTTTTTATAAAAAAAGTATTTTGAAGGAAAAAATAATTTTTTTTAAAAAAAATTTATGTGAGAGGATTTTGAGTGAGAAAATATGAATTTTAAATTTTGAAATAAAAAGGTATTTAAATATTTTATTTTTGTTTGAGAAAATTTAATTTTTGTATTTAAGAATCCTTGTCCAAACATAGCCAAAAAGTTTTCCCCAAGGTTATTAACTCTTGAATTCAAGACAATGCATCCCCCACCCCCCCCCCCCCCCCCCCCCCCCCCCCCCAAAAAAAAAATTGACTAGGGGAATACCATTCATACACATTAATTGGTATAGAAATTACTAATTTGTTGGTCTAACTTCAAATTAGAAGCATAAAAATTGCACCATTAATATGCTTTGTATAAATAAATAAATTTGATGACTAAAGTACCACTGAACTATAAAATTAAAGAAAAGGAAGTGAAAAACAAATTCCCGTTCCTTTTCTCACCACTATTGCATCTTTGCAAATCCTTCCACCTCCATTATTGCCTTTTATTTTCGTCAGATAAGGGGTAACGATATTGAGACTTCATTTTATGATATTGACACTCTATTTTTGTTGAAAAAAATAATTAACAATGTAATTTTATACTTTTAACAACATGTAAAAGAGTACTAATAATACTAAATAAATTATCAATGTCATCAAGTTTAGATTATTATCCCTTTTTTTTTTTAGATTAAATTATCAATGTCATTCTTTTCTTCAAAAGTTTAGTGACAACCCCTTATCCATTATCCCTAAACTGGCATTCCCACCCATTTTCCACAAGATTCAATATATTTCAAAATTTGGCAATTTAATTTTGAATTGTTCTCCGGCTAAACCTGCCCAAACCCAATCATCATGTCATTCAAACTTTATCGCATGAAATTGAAAGATTTTTTTAGATATTCCAAAATCTAGTAATGGCATCCAAAAAAAAAAAAAAATTAATTTTCAATTTCATGTGATTTTGGTGGAAAATTAGACCCATTGATTGGGTTGATTTTATCCAAAGAACTAACTAAATCAAATTATTATATCTAAGATTAAGTTGAAATTATTCTAATATCAAGGACTAAATGAAATTTAAACATAATTTACTTCAAATACCTTGTATACATACATAATGTAAAAGATATTAACGTTATTATCTCCGGACCATTTTATCCACTACTTGTTGGCTTTATGAAAATAAGTTAAGCGCGCATATTCTTAACATTTTATAAAGTAATAAAGATTAATATATTAAGCACTTGTTGTAGCAAATATGGAAAAAAAAATTAACTTTCAATTGCTAAATCTCATTAACCTCATAGACATTTACAATTTCCCTTCAATTTATTTTATACAATACATTAAAAAAAATACACATATGCTTTATTATTACTACACAATAGACAAACGCATATTTCTATGCATAATTTGTTGAGATTTTTTTCTACATATACATGGTTTTTATAGAGATAGTCGTATACATGGTTTTTTTGGTCAAAATATTAACTTCGGAAACTCCATATCTCGCACATTTTATTTTTGAAATTTGTTGAGAATGGAATTTAAACGTAATATAAAGTTCTATTGTCATAATAGTAATTGACTTGAATTTGAATATTGACGTAACAGGGCCAAAAAGTTTCTTCCTTTGTATTATATTTTTCTAAAAAAAGAGTTCACTTTTAATTGATTACAATCTTTTTTAATTATAAAGTACAACACATTTAATCCATTATTGAATGTATAATTTAAAATTTTTATGTTTACTTTTTAACATTATTATTATTATTATTAAGAATAATATCAAAATATAATTTTATTTTCTTTAAAAGTAAACTTTTTTTAGATAAAAAAAGTTTTTAAAAATAAACTTTTTTCTTCATGAGACATAAGGAGTAATGGTCATATCTAAATTCGCATGTAGGGAGTTGTTTGTTCAAATATCGTACGTTAACTTTTGCATCCCCATCACAAAGCATTACCAACTTGCTTGAAATCACTCTTTCTTATTGCTTCTTGTGGACCTGTATTTTAATAAGAAAGATAAACATTAATTAACACTTTCTCTATTTCAAAAAGTAGTCTATTTTATTTTAAATATAACATTTTGTTAATGGTTAGCTATGACACATTTAATGTATCATTCAATGCATCATTTTATATTTATATTCTTACTTTTTTTAATTATTAATATATATAATTAGTATTAGTAAAAATATTTTAAAATTTTAATTTAAAAGTTGACTCTTTCTTTTAGAGTAACAATCGTTTTGGAAGTGATTTTATTATTATTATTCTTTTTTTTGGATAAGAAAGAGGCCAGCTAAAACACGACTTTTTCAGTATGGCTTTTTTAGCATGACTTTTCTGGTATGGAATTAAAACAAATAGCTATATGTGTGATAGTCAATAGCCATACATTTGACAAAGATCCAAGTATACCATGAAAAACCAAGCACATTAATATTAGATATCATTTTGGTTGATAGATTTTGTATCAAGGGATCATTTTTTTTAGAGAATGTTGGGATTGCTTATAATCCATTGATTGAATTCAAGCATTGATTGGATTTAGACAAGGTATGTAGTTTGAGGTAAAAACCCATCGTGAAGTGTGAAAATGTTGTGATGGGAAAGAAACCAAAACAGAGATTTGTTAAGAATTATTAAATGTTTCCAAATTAGAATGAGAGGAGAGAAATTTTCTTAATGTCCTAATTTGGTAGTTACCTAATTGTATTAAGAATTGGCTGCTGACGTTTAGAAAATTTTACCTTGTAACTTTTAAAGGTTTTCTCTCAAATGATAGAGATTTGAAAGAGAGTTTTAGAGGGTTTGAAGAGATATTTTTACATTGAAAATGTATAGTGCAAAATTGGTAAGAGGTGGATTGTTTTTAAGGGTTTGGGATTGATGCATATTAAAAAAAAAATCTTATAATTTCTAAAGTTATCAATAATAGTATCGTCATTTTTATTGTAAATGCAGGCTTAATTTACTGAATTGAATCATAATTTTAATTTTTTAATTTATTTCTTTTTCTTGCTTGTCTATTTTTGAATTCAGAATATAATCACAACACCTTCCTCAATCAATAAATTACTTTACCTTTCCATGTACAACAAGCTCTGCAATTCGGCCATTTAATTGGATGGTATAGTATAAAGGCAACGGCAACGAGATCTAAATCCTTTGCATAGTAGGAGAGAATGATGATAAGTTCAGTGTTCTAACTTTCTTTATGAAATAATTTCAGCTTTTCCAAATCGTGTTTCTTTTTCTTTGCTTTTCCTTTTGACTTCCACAGCCATGTCGTCCTTTTTAATTTGGCCTCGTCACTACCACAGGGCCTTTGCGAAAGATTTTTTCATTTGTGGTCATAAAATGTAGCACCATTCTGAATAAAATTCATTGACAAAGGTGATGGAAACAAGATCTCTCAGCTATCAATTAATCCGTTGTTAAGATAATGGAAGATGCGTGTCTTGATGTGTACATTTGGTTAAAGATTCCTATCTCGAACAATAATTGAGAACTAGTCATAAAGTGGAGCAATGATCAGGCTATATATCTGCAGTAGTTTTTAAATTAAAGAAAAATTTGCATTCACTTTTTTTTTTATCCCTGTTAATCGATCACCTAGCTAATCTTATTTTCAAAATTTTTCCCTTACATATCTTTTATTAAATACCAACTTTTCCCCCCTTAATAATGTATTACCATTTAAAATAAAAAAATTAAACATTTAAAATAGATATTTTTATATTTGAAAAGAAAGTAGGACTAATCTACTTTCGTCCCAAAAGAAGAATCCAATTTCAAAAATCTTGTTTGTTCTAAAAAAAAAAAAAGAGTTCGCTTTTGGTGTGAGATTTGTGTACTACCTTTACTAATAAAATCAAATGTAGAAATATAAATTTGAATTTATATGAGCCCATAAATTGAATTATAAATTATAATTTCGAGAATAAAATAAGTATTTAGTCTTATAATCTACAAAATAACCCTTTTATTGCAAAACTAATAATAACTACAATATATAAATTTAAATGAAAATCTACGACAACTATAATTAAATTATCACAAAATAATTCTCTAATTAGAACAAATTATAAAATAATAGTAACAACAACAATAGCAACAACAACAAAAACAACTCAACACAAATCATCTAAAAAATATCATAGAATCAAAAGTTATCTTCTTTTAAAGTAATTAAATTTCAAAAAAATGGTAATTAAAAATGTTAGCAATGAGTTGATTATCCAACTTATGTATTTTTTAATCAGATATTATAAAAATAGTTTTTTTTTTTTTTTACCAATTTATCAATTTTTATGCATGGTACACCTTATATCTTATGGGTTTGAATTAATCCATATCATACCTTATGAACTATGGGTTGTGAATTGTACATTAATTCTTACCCTATCCTATAGAGAGACTAGAGAGTTGTATCTTATGTTCATCCTACTCTATCACACAGAATAAGAATAATGTATAAGTTCACCTAGTCCATTTGCTCACACCCAGTTTTAGTCAAAGCAATCAAGCAGTTTCTTAATAAGGCTCCTTTTATGATGGCATAAATTATTTGCCAGTTGAACTTGCATTAAAAGAAGAGGAACAATTCTGAGAAATAAAAAGCTATATAGACAAAGCAATCAGCATTCTTCTATCATTTACCCATCAATTTTTGAAGCTTCCAGCAGCATTTTGCCTCCATGACCACCACACGCACTAGGATTTTCCTTGGGAATCAAATCACAAAAGAAAAAAACAGTCGCCATTGTTTTTATTGTTGTTGTTATTATTATTATTTTAATTTGAAAAAATTCTAGATAATATATTTTAGAGAAATGAGTTGATATTTTAGAAAAGATACAACAGGCTCTGCCAATTGGGTCATTTATTTGAGGTGATAATATGGTAAAGCAGCCATGGTGATTTGTAAATTCTTTTCAGCTTCAAAGTGTGGTTGTTGATGAACAAGTCTGTTTTGTGTATTGGGATTGATATTTTGCATATCTTGCTTATAGAAGGAGCAAATGCTGTGTAGAATCTTTAGCTTTTCTTTATAAGTTAAATTCAATTTTTCCAAATGCTTCGCTCTTTTCAATTTCTTGTTCTTATATCTTTGGCATGAAGTGCTAGATGGAAATAATCAAATTTTCTTTTTCTCTTTCCTTTTTAAGAGTGCAAGTTAAGTAGATATTCATAGCCTGAGTTACATCTAAAATTGAGTGCCACCCTTAAATCCAAATATCAATGTTCAACTTGTTGAGTAAAGAGCATTTCAATCTTCTCACCTAGAGCTCTAAAATTTGCCTGTTTAACATTGAGATTACATTCGAGAGAGTATAGAGATTACTTTCCCTGCAGGAAAACCAAAACATATGTTGAAAGAGTTTGATCTGACCTTATTGGCATCATTGGAAAAACAATGAAGAACTATAGAAACAAGAAGAGTATAATAATATTTTAGTACAAATTTAGGCATAAATTAACGAGCTCTCTTTAAACTTGTTCATTTCCTTGTAAGAAAATGAAAGCATACTTGATCATTAGTGAATGCTACAAAGAGATGTGATAATACATCAGTAAAGAAGATCCGCAGCATCTCTTAGCAGCCTAAAAAGGGATTGCAGCCGCAGGCATCCAGTTTGAGTTAAGCACTTTTCCTTCATTCTCCACTGCTACAGTACCAGCAATTTCAAAGGAATATCAGTACTTGGGTAGCATTGATTCTAGTAAGCCAAATCTTAACATGTCCCATTTCGAAGATGCCCGTTACTAGTTCCTAAAAACTTAAATTATTTATTACTAGTTCCTAAAAATGCCCGTTAAATTCTTTTGTTGTGGCCTTAAATCTTTTGTCCAAATTTTATGCCTCGATTAGGATTTTTCGAATATGTAATCGGTTGAGGACATTCATAATTCCTTTTCAATGTGCTTTCCATTGGGAAAAAAATCGCAAGACTTAATTTTTCTGAATTAGCAGGATATTCCAACTACATTTTTCAAGAAATTAGCAATGCCTTTTCCCCTTCTGGATGCAACTTTGAAGGCAAAGGTTTCCAGTGCATTTTCAGCATCATAATTCATAAGCAACATTTTTGCTTTGAGAGATTCATTCCCGAATGACCGCATCCTCATCTTGTCTCGATTCAGCATCTCTTAACAGTGATAGCATTAGTCTCATCTTTGATTGAAGCTGCTCAGCTTGATCACTCACACCTCTTAGAAATCGAGCTTCTTCTATCAATAATTTGCTAATATTTTCTAGAAGAAAATATGCAACAGGCTCTGCCAAGTCCATTACTTGGCATTGTGGAGTGGTATATTTTCTCCATGGGTGAAAGAATGAGCAAATTCAAATACTTATTTGTATTAATTAGACATATAGAATGTATCACTTTATTTTTATCATAAAAAATAAAATTAATAATACAATTTCATACTTTTAACAATGGATAAAAGTATAGAAGGAGAGAATGATGATAAGTTCAGTGTTCTAACTTTCTTTATGAAATAATTTCAGCTTTTCCAAATGGTGTTTCTTTTTCTTAGCTTTGCCTTTTGACTTCCACGGCCGAGTCTCCTCCATTCTTTTCTTTAATGAATACATTTGATTGTAACTTCGAATATAAAATTAAAAGGATCAAATAAAAATAATGAAAAAAACTCTAAATCATAAAATTATAATAAAGAGTAAGAAGAAAGGGTAACCTTCTTTCTACCCTTTCCCTGTACTCTTTGTCCTGGCATCCAAGTTTTCTCTTCCATGAAAAATCGTTGCAATTGGACACTTTATTCCTTTGGACAACATCGGACCCCATAGGTTTGTTTTCTCTGTCTTTGTCCTTTGCATGATTTTGGACAGTCAATCATATGAATCAGTAGGGACGGCTTCGCACCATAGCCAGAAAGTAGTGATAGTGGAGGAGGATTTCTTTTGCCTCCAAACTTTTAATTTGGCCTTGTCACTACCCCGGGCCTTTGCGAAAGATTTTTTCATTTGTGGTCATAAAGTGTAGCACCATTCTGAATGAAATTCATTCCTGGTATTTCTAATATTAGCAAAACGTGGAGCTGCTACTGGATATTATGAATGCCAAAAATAACTATAGGTCATGCAAAGCTAAATGAAATGTGTTGTACATTTTTAAGGGGAAAATTTTTACCTATTATCATTTTTTTGTCCCTTATGGTCCATGTACGCATGTGCAATTTCATTTTTACTAAAAAAAATTAAACTTAAATTATTTATAGTACAAGTGGAAAGCATTGCATAATTATTTCTTGTGTTCTGGCCTCAAATCTCTAGTCCAAATTAGTCCAATTTGATGCTTCAATTACGGTTTTTTTTTAAGACGTAAGCGTATCGATTGAGGACACAATTCTCCTAATTTGTTTCTATTCGGGCCGGCTATGGGAGTGCTGATCAAGTGTCCAATTGATGAGATGGTAAACGTAGAAACTAGAAAGTCAGTAGGTAGAAGGTCAACCATGGAGAAGACCTGGCCGTGGATGTAGGATGAGAAATCAAGTCCACCCATGAATCACTCCCAAATACATATAATTATTTTGATCTTTTGGCACAGAAAATGGAGGATATCTTACAATAGAAGTCGCAATAAGCCATCATCAAGTATTAAATAACTTTTAGTGTAACATTAGGTCATTGAGGAATTCATGTATGGATCTTCATAGCTCTTCCTTATTAAAACTTCATGTAAATAGTTTAGCTACTGCAAGATAGTGCAATAATTTCATCCGCTCCTAGTTCCATAATCCCATGTATCATTTTGGCAGTATGCAATAGAGTTTGCAGAAGAGGATCCTAAGACGTACGTTTCTTTGTATTTTCCATCAAATTGTCTCAAATGTTCATATATAAACTTTTGAGGCTCAGTTGCATGTGAATATATATAGACGGGCGACTCAAAAATATTGGGTTAAGAGGTCGAGGGTTCGAACGCCACCTCTGTCATTCCCTTCTTTCGGCCCTAAGATCTCTTGGTTTGGGAGTCTCATCCCGTTATATGCGAGGCACAGCAATTGTAATACATATATTGGAATGATAAGGCCATTGTTGTAATAGAATAGAACTTTTCAAAAAAAACAAAAATATAGTCGGGCTCGTATTCCTTCTCATTGATTGGATTGGGCTTTGAGAGTTTGCCTAGAGAAAAATAATGATAAGAATCAAACAATAGGTTCCTAGAGTAACATATGGGGGTGCATCCTCCTCTTTTACCAATCCAGGTCTCCTAAATAAATTTCTAAAGGTGCATTTGCAACCGTTTGTTACACATATGCTTTGCTATTATCACGTACACAAACATATACTTTCTCTATCCCGAAAAAAAAGTCTACTTTAGTTCATGTATAATTTTTTATTAGTTATTAAATATAACTCGTTTAATGGATCATTAAATGTATAATTTTATATTTTTATTCTTAATTTTTAATTTTGAGTCTAAATAATTATTATTAGTAAAGATATTTTGAAATTTTTATTCTTTTTTAAAACAAGAAAAAGTTTTTGAAATGAACATTTTTTTTTCCTTCGAGACGGAAGGAGTATTTCTTTCAAATAAACATCAGAGTTCATATATTCACCTACTCCATTTTATTGACATGGTCTTCGTTTGGAAGATGACTGAAATTTTTGTATTTTCTTGAAAATTCCCTACAAAGTTGGGACATTCAAGAACCGTAATTAGAATGCCAAAACTTCAGTGGAGCATTGGGAAACTGGAGTCGAACAGAGCCCAATAAGAACGCTTATTGACTTGCTTATTGATGAATATAAAAAATATTAGCATAAATTATGAGATTTATACTTATTTATTAGAGTATATAATATTAAATGGCACACAAAAGATAGTAATAAATCCAATGCGGACTTAATGCCCATTACATTTTTAAAGAATAAACGAGAAATATTTCGCGCAAATATTCATTTCAATAATATTTGTAATATGAACAGAAATAAGTAAGGAAATTGAATATATCCTTGGGGTGAATCAAGAAATAAATTGTATTATTTGAAGACAAATAAATAGAGAAACATAGCTAATAGATTAAACTGTTCATTTTTGTAAATTTATCATTTATTATACTTAAGCTAATTAATTAATCAATTAAGATTGAAATCTTTGACTCTTTTGAGAATATAAAATTAAATGTTTTTATAAAATCAAAAGTGCCATTATGTAAAAAAATCAAAAGTAAATGAAATCAAGGATAAATAATATTTCTTAGGTTTTCTCATCTTATATTTAAATGCTGATTTTATTAAAAAATAATATTAACAAAGAATGATTATCATTCAACAAAATTTACTTTAAAAATTCAGAAATTTTTTTCTACTCTTTTCATGATGGCATGTGCAATTTCATTTTTACCAAAAAAAATTAAAACTTAAATTATTTATTACTAGTTCCTAAAAATGCCTGTTAAATTCTTGTGTTCTGACTTTAAATCTCCAGTCCAATGTTTTTGTCTCAATTAAGATTTTTTCAAAGATGTAAGCATATAGGTTGAGGACATTCATAATTCCTCTTCAATGAGCCTTCAAAAGGAAAAAAATTACAAGACTTAAATTCTTCTAAATTAGCAAGATATTCAAACTATTTTTTTTTTAAATTTATATCAAAGATATAGTAAATTTTTTTTTTTTAGGTTTTTCAATTTAATCAAAAGACAAATATATGTTGGTATTATTGATATTTTTTTTTTCAAAACATAGCCCACTATAAGTGATATTTCAATGTTGATCAAAGTATCAACACAAAATAAGTGATACTTTAATGTTTATCAAGATATATCTTAATTAGAAAATGAAATTATCCTTTTCGCTCTTTTAATAAATTAAGTGATACTTTTAACATAAATAGTTAAGAAGTTATGTAAAATAGAATAAATCAAAACACCATAAAAGATGTAAAGGGTTGTTAAAGAGAGTTATGAATCAAATAGTACATGAATTAGAAGCATAATTAAAATAGAATAAATCAAAACACCAACAAAGATTTTTGACAAACTTATTCAAAGCAAACACATTACACACAAAGTACTTAAATTATTAGTACTATGCTTCAATAGTTGACACTATTGATGGAAACAATATCAGCAGGGCAGGCATTCCCAGGGACCCCATCGACCAAATGTTCACCGTCGGAGTCTCCAATGTAGCTGCAAATGGGAAAAAAAAAGAAAAAAAAAAAGAAATTGTATGTAAATGAAGAAAGCTGGGTAGAGAAAGCGTATGGAATGCATCATAACAGTCAGAGATACCCCAGATCAAACAGTACTAGAAAATTATATTAACTGTGGCTAATTGAATGTCCGAAATTATAGAATTACAAAAATATTAATACACTAATAACAGTTCATTTTTAAAATGAACCATAAGTTAGAAAATATATAATTACATATTAATATTTATCATTAACGTAACTTTAAGAAATTCTCAACAAAAATCATTATATTCAAACAGCAAATGAGACCAAGTAATCTGTAATTTACATAATTTTTTCTATATTTGAAATTTAACTAAAATTTGATTTTATTACTGACGTAACTAAATAAAAGATTACTGAAGTAACTAAGTAATGTAATAGTTTAGTCACTATTATTAGAAATGTAAACAAGTATATTACTTGTTATAGAATATAAAGTATAGTCACCAATTTTTTTTTCTTTTTCAAAATGTTTATGTAATTAACCAAGAAGAAACAGTTGAAATTGAGCAATATCTCTTTTTTAAAATTAATAATCACCTTCTTCTTCAATTAAGCTTTTTTACTCATTCTCTCAACTTTTTAATTTTTTTTAAAGAAGAAAAGAAAAGGAAAATTCTCTAATGTTAGTTCTGGGGTTCTTAAAATTTAGACCAGTTGAAGGAAATTTAAAAAAAAAAAAAAAGGTTTGAAACTTAACGTGTTTAACAAAAGGAAAAAATTAATTAGTGATAAAAAAAGAAAGAATGAGTTTGGGCAATGAATGGAGTACCCATACAATTTGCTCCTCGCTTATTAAAATATTGTTTTTGTTAAAATTAATGTGGTAAAAGTTAATTTAATTCTAAAACATTTACTCCTATAAATATCGGCACCGAATCTGACTATAGCACTACACACTGACAAGCTACTAAATAGGAATTTAAACAAGAAGATGACAATTAAGATCAATACCTGACTTCTGGAATAGATTTCTTCTGCAATCACAATGGAGGGAACATGACAAACTTTGTGGAAATCTTCCCCCTCTTCACCATCTGGAGTTTTCCTAATCCTCTCACCGAAGCTTTTTGGCATGCGCCTTATCTCCAATTCTTTGAGTTTTGTCACAAATCCCAAACCATCTGGAATCTTCTCTAAATTTTCACAACGTACAATTTTAAGACAAGAAAGATTGGGCAAGGCTCCACTTTCCATCCTCCACTCCCTCAACATAGACAACTCCTCCAGTAAAAGAAATCTAAGTTGAGGAAACCCAGTGCTAGAGCAAATTATCTCTTCTCCAACAAAGGCTAAGGTCCTCAACCAGAGACTTTGTAAACTGGGCAGCTTTTCCAGTGTTCCCATCAAGTTTATTTCAATCCTAGAGCCCCGAAGTTCCAATTCAACCAAGATTTGGAAGAAGTGGGTTTTGTACTCTGGCAACACTCTTAAAAGACCTTTCAGAGACAAGTGACACAGATTGCTGCCAAACAACTTCTCTACAAGAGCCAACCACTTTTCTGAGCTAAGAAACTCCTCTGGCATTTCAAGCCACACACTTGCCTCCTTCAATCTCAGTGAATCTGAGATAAAATTGATGATTTCTTCACATTCATTCTTCTTCGATATTTCCAATGTTTTTAGCACTTGGAGGTTACTCAATTCGAGCAAATCTTTAATTTCACACAATCTAGGATCCAAGTTTTCTAATATCTCAAGCTTACTCAAGCCAAGCAAGCGGAGTTTTCTACAGATTCTGCGAGGATGAGGAGCCAAAGTATCGGGAAGATACAGATGCCTTAAATTTTTCATTTTCCACAGAACATTCCGTATTAACAATATCTGCAAATCACGTAAATCAAGGGTTTCCAAATGTTCCAAGTTGCCTAAGGATGAAGGCAGCATAAAAAAGGCGTGGTCTTTGAGACAAACATATCGCAAGTGGATAAGGTCACCGATTTCTAACTTGAATAGTTGGATAAGTGTGCGAATGATATCATAGAGCTTATCTCCAACACGAGGAATCATCCCTTCAACAGTCAAAGCTCTAAGCATCTTGAAATTGTTAAATTTTGTACTTGCCATATGTCCTTCATATTCATCTCCACCGAGCCTACGAAATGTGAGGGCCCGAATATGCTTAATCATTTCTCTCTTTGGAGGAACGTACTTAGATACATCTTCTTCATTCAAAAATATGGCCATTCTATGACATTTGCTCCTTGAACAATTAGAATCCACTATCTTTGGATTGTTTTCTTCTCGATAATCAACGATCTCTATAAAATTTTCATTCCTTGCCTTGGCCAAGCACATATCTCTCATAAGGTCATGAAGTCTACATGATTGGAATTTTCGAAGTGTGGGTCCCTCTTTCAAACTCACCTGAATCATGCAACGCATTACTAACTCACCCAAGTAACGTTCCGCCACATCCATCATTGATTCATCTCCAATTCGATCTTCTTCAGAAACCATTCCTTCAGCCATCCACAATTGATACAATCTCTCTGTTTCGATATCATAATCTTCAGGATATATGCTTAAATATAGAAAACAGGGCTTTAATTGGTATGGCAAGTCACGGTAACTCAAAGCTAATATCCTCTGAAATTCTCCTTCTCGTCCAATGTTTTCACCCTTTGCAAGATATGATTTGATGTTTTGGTAGACGAATTTCCACTCATTTAACTCGTGCTTTGTTGCCAGAATTCCTCCCACAACAACCACTGCTAATGGAAGTCCCCCGCAACATTTAACCATTTCTTTCCCTAACTCCTCAAATCTATGGATATCATCCAAGCCTACGTATGAATGAATGACACATGATTATGATGAAATTTTGACACATGCAGTGAATAAACTGAGGAATTTATTTATTTATTATTATTATTATTTTTTTGAGTCTCCTATCACTCACATGATTAAGAACATAAGAAATCAAGGCAGGAAATTGAAAACTTTCTTGCTGGTGCAAGTTCATAGGTATTGAGGATGCAAATTAAGGAAGTATCAAATTTTAAGCACGAATGTCCTGGACCTTTATAATTACCACAATCCAATATATCAAAGGTGGTTTTCATCTGTTTAGAAGGTTTAAGAATGATTTGAGTGATAAGAGGATAGTTTCTAAATTTCAATAAGAGAAGATATGGAAGCACTAATACAATCAATCAATCAATCAACCATGAATCCATAGTTCAACAAATCTTAAATTAAACACATCCTAAACGAGTTTAAATTGTGACTTTTTTTTTCATTACTCACTAAAGTTTTTCTCGTTCATGCTAATTGTCCTTAGATAAACAAATCGCCCTATCTAGATCCTTTGTTACTTATTTTACTCTAAAACTAAATCTCCAATTGCATTAAGAGTGGAATGCACATGGGAAAAGTATACAGCAATAAAAATAAATAAATGCTAACGATAGAATTCAAATGTAACATTGAACTAAAAACTCATACCATGATCATTGCTGTGTCGTCCACTTAAGGCTTTCTTCTGAAGTAGCTCCCAACTTTCATCATGGCTTAGAAGTCGAGGTTCATGGTGGAAACCGTCTGGCCTTATGTGGATCGCCACATTTTTATTCCGAGTGGTAAGCAATATTTTGCTTACTGGTCTCTCTGTTGTTGGGAATGCATTTCTAATACATTCCCAGGCATCCGCAGACCAAATATCATCAAGAACTATCAAACATCTTTTGCTCTGCTGAATCTCATAGAGATGTCGGACCAGCTGATCCTCTGTCCATTGTTTCAAAATTTGTTCACCATTCTCAGGAATTATTTTTACCAATATTCCCTGTAAGACATCTTTGGTTTGCCACTGTTGTGATATGCAAACCCAGGCAAAAGCATCAAAATGTTGCCTCACATTTGGGTGGTTGTATATTTTTCTAGCAATTGTGGTCTTTCCTATACCCCCCATTCCAGAAATGGAGACAACACTATGGGGACTTACCTCATGTTCATTCGTCAAATGCTGCACCAACAACTTGACATCATCCTCCAATCCAACAAAATCCTCCTCAACATGAGAATAAGTGCGCCTCATCAACTGTTGTTGCCTTGAACTTGGACTTTCCCTCTCTATTATATTTCTCATCCCATATTCATGAAAACTTCTGGTAAGATCAGAGATTCTGCTATGAAGCTTTTGGATCTCTGATCCTACTCTGTGACGCATGTAGCATTCACTCAGGATACAAGAGTATCTTTTCAAGAAATTAGCAATGCCTTTTCCCCTCCTGGATGCAACTTTGAAGGCAAAGGCTTCTAGTGCATTTTCAGCATCATAAGCAACAATTTTGCTTTGAGAGATCCACTCCCGAATGACCGCATCCTCATCTTGTCTCGAATCAGCATCTCTCAACAGCGACAGCATTAGGCTCATCTTTGATTGAAGCTGCTCAGCTTGCTCACTCACACCTCCTAGAAATTGGGCCTCTTCTTTCAACAATTTGGTGATATTTTCTAAAAGAAAAGTCACGACAGGCTCTGCCAACTCCGCCATTACTTGGAACTGTAAAATGGTATAGTTTCTCAAGGGGTGAAAGAATGAGCAAATTCAAATATTTATTTGTATTACACACATGTAGCAGCAACAGGACACACTCAATGATCATTCTTTACTGTTGAAACTTGCAGATTTTTTTAATTTTTTTTTTAAATTACTTCACTTTATTCCAACTCAATTATTAACTTTATTTGTTCAATTCAGCACCCCTTTATCCTCACTCAGTGTGTCGATGACATACTAGTTTTACGATGGCAAAAGAATATATGGACGGATGCCAGGACAAAGGATGATAAGGAGAAAAAGTTGTCGGCAAAAATTTCTCCTCCGCTTTCCAGGACGCTGTGGGACTACCCAGCACATGGATAAAAAGACACCACAGGCTCTGCCAACTCCGCCATTACTTGGAACTGTAAAATGGTATAGTTTCTCAAGGAGTGAAAGAATGAGCAAATTCAAATATTTATTTGTATTACACACATATAGCAGCAACTGGGACACTCAATGATCATTCTTTAAAGTTGAAACTCGCAGATTCTTTTTTTTTTTTTTTAAATTTACCTCACTTTATTCCAACTCAATTATTTAACTTTATTCGTTCAATTCTGCTTCTTTTCAAACTTGGTGCGCCGATAACGGATCTGGATAAGGCTTGGGCGGTCCAGCCGAGGATTCTATTAAACTCAATGATGTAGATTCAACTGAGGAAGGTTCTTTGCTTGTGCATGTAAAATAAAGTTATTATGACAAGATGCATTCTTTTATTATATTGTTTTCAAGTAACAAACCTTTATGCTAAAAATAATTGAAATATAAATAAATTCTGACCAAATAAGTATAAATAACGAATAACTATAACTATGTCAATATATTTGTAAAGATAGTGTTTTAAAATATATTTTTATATTTTTAAAAATAATAATTATAAAACAATAAATGCATTAAAAGTGTATTAAAAACGCAATCGTGATCTGATTTTGACCGGAGAATGTAACGGACGTACCTGGCTACTGGCTAGTGGTCGGGAGCTGGACGTTCGCTTGTCTAAAATGGGCACATCGAAAAAGCTTGGACTGGTCCACTGAGTTACCGGTATGGGCCCAACTATCGTCAGAAGCCTGAAAAGATTTCATGTCCTTATCCCAAGCATTTCAGTAACGTCTAGGCTTTGTTTGGGGTGCGATATATTTGAAAAAAATTATATTAAAATGTGAGAAAATTTTAATAGATATTTTTAAAGAAAAAACAAGAGGAAATATTTTTTAAAATTATATAAAAGGATTTTGAGTAAGAAAATATGAATTTTAAATTCTAAAATAAAAATATATTTAGATATTTTATTTTTATTTAATAAAAATTAATTTTTATATTTAAGAATTCTTGTCCAAACATAGCCTTTAAAGTTTTCCCCAAGGTTATTAACTCTTGAATTCAAGACAACGCATCCATGAAAAAAAATAATTTAACTTTCAATTGCTGAATCTCATTAACCTCAGAGACATATACAATTTTCCTTCAATTTATTTTATACAAATACATAAAAATAAAAGTACACATATGCTTTATTATTAACAAACGCATATTTCTACGCACAATTTGTCGAGATTATTTCTACATATATAAAATCCCGTTGTCTTATAGAGATAGTTGTATACATGATTTTTTTTTTGGTCAAAAATATTAACTTCGGAAACTCTATATCTCGCACATTTTATTTTTGAAATTTGTTGAAAATGGAATTTAAACATAATATAAAGTTCTATTGTCATAATACTAATTTACTTGAATTTGAATATTGACATAATAGGGCCAAAAGTTTCTTCCTTTGTATTATATTTTTCTAAAAAAAGAGTTCACTTTTAATTGATTATAATTCTTTTTAATTATAAAGTAAAACTCATTTAATTTATATTGAATATATAATTTTAAAGTTTTATCTTTACTTTTTAACATTAGAATCTATATTATTATTACTATTATTATTAAGGATAATATAAAAATATAATTTTATTTTCTTTAAAAGTAAACTTTTTTAGATAAAATTTTTGTTTGAAAAATAAACTTTTTTCTTCCTGAGACATAAGGAGTAAAAGTCATATCTAAATTCGCATGTAGGAAGTTGTTTGTTCAAATATTGTAGGTTAACTTTTGTATCCCCATCACAAAGCATTACCAACTTGCTTGAAATTACTCTTTCTTATTGCTTCTTGTGGACCTGTATTTTAATAAGAAAGATAAACATTAATTAACACTTTCTCTATTTCAAAAAGTAGTCTATTTTATTTTAAATATAACATTTTGTTAATGGTTAGCTATGACACATTTAATTTATCATTCAATGCATCATTTTATATTTATATTTTTACTTTTTTTAATTATTAATATATATAATTAGTATTAGTAAAAATAATTTAAAATTTTGATTTAAAAGTTGACTCTTTCGTTTAGGGTAACAGACGTTTTAAAAGTGATTTTTTTTTTTGGATAAGAAAGAGGCCAGCTAAAACATAACTTTTTCAGTATGGCTTTTTTAGCATGACTTTTTTGGTATGGAATTAAAACAAATAGCTATATGTGTGATGGTCAATAGCCATACATTTTTGACAAAGATCCAAGTATACCATGAAAAACCAAACACATTAATATCAGATATCATTTTGGTTGAAAGATTTTGTATCAAGGGTTCATTTTTTTATGGAATGTTGGGATTGCTTATAATCCATTGATTGAATTCAAGCATTGAATGGATTTAGACAAGGTATGTAGTTTGAGGTAAAAACCCATCGTGAAGTGTGAAAATATTGTGATGGGAAAGAAACCAAAACAGAGATTTGTTAAGAATTATGAAAGGTTTCCAAATTAGAATGAGAGGAGAGAAATTTTCTTAATGTCCTATATAATTTGGTAGTTACCTAATTGTATTAAGAATTGGATGCTGACATTTAGAAAATCTTACCTTGTAACTTTTAAAGGTTTTCTCTCAAATGATAGAGATTTGAAAGAGAGTTTTAGAGGGTTTGAAGAGATATTTTTACATTGAAAATGTATAGTGCAAAATTGGTAAGAGGTGGATTGTTTTTAAGGGTTTGGAATTGATGCATATTAAAAAAAATCTTATAATTTCTAAAGTTATCAATAATAGTATCGTCATTTTTATTGTAAACGCAGGCTTAATTTACTGAATTGAATCATAATTTTAAAATTTTAATTTATTTCTTTTTCTTGCTTGTCTATTTTTGAATTCAGAATATAATCACAACACCTTCCTCAATCAATAAATCACTTATCCTTTCCATGTACAACAAGCTCTGCAATTCGGCCATTTAATTGGATGGTATAGTATAAAGGCAACGGCAACGAGATCTAAATCCTTTGCATAGTAGGAAAGAATGATGATAAGTTCAGTGTTCTAACTTTCTTTATGAAATAATTTCAGCTTTTCCAAATGGTGTTTCTTTTTCTTTGCTTTTCCTTTTGACTTCCACGGCCGAGTCTCCTCCATTCTTTTCTTTAATGAATAGATTTGTTTGTAACTTCGAATATAAAATTAAAAGGATCAAATAAAAATAATGAAAAAAACTCTAAATCATAAAATTATAATAAAGAGTAAGAAGAAATGGTAACCTTCTTTCTGCCCTTTCCCTCTACTCTTTGTCCTGGCATCCAAGTTTTCTTTTCCATGAAAAATCGTTGCAATTGGACACTTGATTCCTTTGGACAACATCGGACCCCATAGGTTTGTTTTCTCTTTGTCCTTTGCATGATTTTGGACAATCAATCAGTGCGGCGAATTGGGGTGCGATTTCGGTGCGAATGCCGCACCGATTTTTTTTTTGTGCCCTCTACTGAGAGGGCCTTGTTCCTCCAATGTGAGGTTTTTTCCCCCACTGTGAGGTTTTTTGTTTTTAATTTGATTGCGGTTGTCAGCGTATTCAACGACGTAGAAATCATACAAGATATGGAGCAGCAGTGACGCTCGGCCGGGTTGCCATTGATTCGCTTAGTTTCATGCATTTTTATGCATTTTTATGATTCCTTTGGACAACATCAGACCCCATAGGTTTGAAAATTTTAGTAAATTATAATAAAGAGTAAGAAGAAATGGTTACCTTCTTTCTACCCTTTCCCTGTACTCTTTGACCTGGCATCCATGTTTTCTTTTCTATGAAATATCGCTGCAATTGGGCACTTGATTCCTTTGGACAACATCGGACCCCATAGGTTTGAAAATTTGAGTAAATTTGAAAAAGAGTAAGAAGAAATGGCTACCTTCTTTTTACCCTTTCCCATTACTCTTTGTCCTGGCATCCATGTTTTCTTTTCCATGAAATATCGCTGCAATTGGACACTTGATTCTTGTGGACAACACCGGACCCCATAGCTTTGTTTTCTCTGTCTTTGTCCTTTGCATGATTTTGGACAATCAATCACATGAAACCATAGGGACGGCTTCGCACCATAGCCAGAAAGTAGTGATAGTGGAGGAGGATTTCTTTTGCCTCCAAACTTTTAATTTGGCCTTGTCACTACCCCAGGGCCTTTGCGAAAGATTTTTCCATTTGTGGTCATAAAGTGTAGCACCATTCTGAATGAAATTCATTCCTAGTATTTCCAATATTAGCAAAACATGGAGCTGCTACTCTATATTATGAATGCCAAAAGTAACTACAGGTCAAGCGAAGCTAAATGAAATGTGTTGTACTTTTTTACGAGGAAAATTTTTACCTATTATCATTTTTTTGTCCCTTATAGTCCATATAGGCATGTGCAACTTCATTTTTACTAAAAAAAAAAAAAAACTTAAATTATTTATAGTACAGGTGGAAAGCATTGCATTATTAATTACTTGTGTTCTGCCTTCAAATCTCTAGTCCAAATTAGTTGAATTTGATGCCTCAATTACGGATTTTTTTTTAAGACGTAAGTGTATCGGTTGAAAACACAATTTCTCTTCAACGACCCTCCCAATGGGAAAAAAATTGCAAGGTTTAAATTCTTTTGAATTAACAGAATATTCAAACTTATTTTTTTTATTTTTATCAAAGATATAGTAATTTTTCTTAGACTTTTTAATTTAATTGAAAAACAATATATGTTGACATTGTTGATATTTTTTTATTCAAAACATTGCTCACCATAAGTGATATTTCAATGTTTATGAAGGCGGTCTTAATTGGAAAACGAAATTACACTGCATATTTTATGGACCCTTTAGTATAAATAGTGAAAGAGTTATGTAAAATAAAATAAATCAAAATACCATAAAAGCGTATGGAGAAATTAAAGAGAATTATGAATCAAATAGTCCTGATTTACTAGCATGAAGATGGGGTCAGATTTTTGACAAACTTTAGAGCTAAAATTTAGGCGAGAGAGAGAGAGAGAGAGAGAGTTGCATTAATCCAAAGCAAACACATTCCACACAAACCTACGTAAATTATTAGTATTAATTAAAGAAGATACTATATATATTTCAATAATTGACACTATTAATGGAAACATCAACAAGGCAGGCAATCCAAGGGACCCTAACAACCAAATGGTTACACTCCATCATTTTCTGAGCTGTAAATGAAAAGAAAAATATTATAAGTAAATGAAGAAAACTGGGCAGAGAAAGCGTATGGAATGCATCAATATAGATAGCTTATCAGAAGTAAAGCTAGAAAATTACATTAGCTGGGGCTAATTGAATACGTGAAATTATATAACTACAAAAATATTAATACACCCACAATTCATTATTAAAACAAACCATAACTTAACAAATATATATAATTAACATTTATTATTAAGAAATCAAGGCATGAAAACTTTCTTGCTAGTGCAAGTTCATAGGTATTGAGGATGCAAATTAAGAAAGGATCAAATTTTAAATTTTTTTGTCCTGGACCTTTATAATTACCACAATCCAATATATCAAATGTGGTTTCAATCTGTTTAGAATGTTTAAGAATGATTTGAGTGCCAGAGGATAGTTTCTAAATTTCAATAAGAGAAGATATGGAAGCATTAATACAGTCAATCCATCAACTATGAATCCAGAGTTCAACAAATCTTAAATTAAACACAGCCTAGATGAGTTTAAATTGTGGCCATTTTTTTTCGTTACTTGCTAAATTTTTCCCCTTCGTGCTAATTGTCCTTAGATAAACAAATCGCCCTATCTATTTCCTTTGTTACTTATTTTACTCTCGATCTAAATCTTCAATTGCATTAACAGTGGAATGCACATGGGAAAAGTATACAGCAATTACAAAATAATTGCTAACGACAGAATTCAAATGTAACATTCAACTGAAAACTCATACCTTGATCATTGCTGTGTCGTCCCCTTAAGGCTTTCTTCTGAAGTAGCTCCCAACTTTCATCATGGCTTAGAAGTCGAGGTTCATGGTGGAAACCGTCTGGCCTTATGTGGATCGCCACATTTTTATTCCGAGTAGTAAGCAATATTTTGCTTACTGATCTCCCTGTTGTTGGGAATGCGTTTCTAATACATTCCCAGGCATCTGCTGACCAAATGTCATCAAGAACTATCAAACATCTTTTGCTCTGCTGAATCTCATAAAGATGTTGGACCAGTTGATCCTCTGTCCATTGTTTCAAAATTTGTTCGCTATTTTCCTGATCTATTTTTACCAATATTCCTTGTAAGACATCTTTGGTTTGCCACTGTTGTGATATGCAAACCCAGGCAAAAGCATCAAAATGTTGCCTCACATTTGGGTGGTAGTATACCTTTCTAGCAACTGTGGTCTTTCCTAAACCCCCCATCCCGCAAATGGAGACAACATTACAGGGATTTACCTCATGTCCATCGGTCAAATGCTGCACCAGCAACTTGACATCATCCTGCATTCCAACAAAATCCTCCTCCTCAACATGAGAATAAGTCCGCCTCATCAACTGTTGTTGCCTTGAACTTGTACCTTCCCTCTCCATTATATTTCTGATCCCATATTCATGAAAACTTCTGGTAAGATCAGAGATTCTGCTATGAAGATTTTGGATCTGATATCCTACTCTGTGACGCATGTAGCATTCACTCAGGATACAAGAGTATCTTTTCAAGAAATTAGCAATGCCTTTTCCCCTCCTGGATGCAACTTTGAAGGCGAAGGCTTCTAGTGCATTTTCAGCATCATAAGCAACAATTTTGGTTTGAGAGATCCACTCTCGAATGACCGCATCCTCATCTTGTCTCGAATCAGCATCTCTTAACAGTGATAGCATTAGTCTCATCTTTGATTGAAGCTGCTCAGCTTGATCACTCACACCTCTTAGAAATCGAGCTTCTTCTATCAATAATTTGCTAATATTTTCTAGAAGAAAAGATACAACAGGCTCTGCCAAGTCCGCCATTACTTGGAATTGTGGAGTGGTATATTTTCTCAATTGGTGAAAGAATGAGCAAATTCAAATACTTATTTGTTTATGAAATATATTGCTGATGAAACTTTCATATTCTTTTTTTTTTTTTTTTAATTTATCTTTCCCTTTTCCTTTGGTTTAAAAAATATTAACTGTTCCAACTCAATTATAAACTTTATTCCTTCAACTCAGCTCCCCTTTATGGCTTTATCTATCCAATTTATCTTACTTGTTCAACTGGTTTTCAGAAGCCGTTCATGTCACTGTGAATATTAAATTTTAAGGCTCACATATTGTACCCGAAGAGTCACCAATTTGTTGATCTAACTTCAAATTAGGAGCAAAAAAAAATCGCCAACACAGCTTGCACAATTATTTGGTCAAATAAAATACCTGAATCTGCACCAAATGAAGAAGACCTGGCCTGTATTTTATTAAGAAAGACAAGGCCAGCTATGCCCCGACTTTTTCAGTATGACGTTATACTTCTGAGCAAATTGCTATTAGCTACAACCAACACCCCACCAGGCCCCAAATAAAAAAAGAACATGTTCTTTTCCACCACCCACCTCCTCATTTGTTTCTATTCGGGCCCCCCGCTCCTCCACACAACACCCCCCCCGCCCCACACCCCAGCCCCCACCCCCAAAAAAAACAAAAGAACATGTGTCCTTTTCCACCACCCACCCCTAGTTTGTTTCTATTCGGGCCGGCTATGGGAGTGCTGATCAAGTGTCCAATTGATGAGATGGTAAACGTAGAAACTAGAAAGTCAGTAGGTAGAAGGTCAACCATGGAGAAGACCTGGCCGTGGATGTAGGATGAGAAATCAAGTCCACCCATGAATCACTCCAAATACATATAATTATTTTGATCTTTTGGCACAGAAAATGGAGGATATCTTACAATAGAAGTCACAATAAGCCATCATCAAGTATTAAATAACTTTTAGTGTAACATTAGGTCATTGAGGAATTCATGTATGGATCTTCATAGCTCTTCCTTATTAAAACTTCATGTAAATAGTTTAGCTACTGCAAGATAGTGTAATAATTTCATCCGCTCCTAGTTCCAGAATCCCATGTATCATTTTGGCAGTATGCAAAAGAGTTTGCAGCAAAGGATCCTAAGACGTACGTTTCTTTGTATTCTCCACCAAATTGTCTCAAATGTTCATACATAAACTTTTGAGGCTCAGTTGCATGTGAATATATATAGACGGGCGACTCAAGAATATTGGGGTTAAGAGGTCGAGGGTTCGAACGCCACCTCTGTCATTCTCTTCTTTCGGCCCTAAAATCTCTTGGTTTGGGAGTCTCACCCCGTTATGTGGGAGGCATAGCAATTGTAATACATACATTAGAGTGATAGTACCATTGTTGTAATAAAATAGAACTCTTCAAAAAATATATATATATATATATATATATATATATATATACATACATTAGAGTGATAAGGCCATTGTTGTAATAAAATAGAACTCTTTTATATATATACATTAGAGTGATAGGGCCATTGTTTTAATAAAATAGAACTCTTCAAAAAAAAAAAAAATATATATATATATATATATATATATATATATATATATATATAGACGGGCTCGTATTCCTTCTCATTGATTGGATTGGGCTTTGAGAGTTGGCCTAGAGAAACATAATGCTAAGAATCAAACAATAGGGTCCTAGAGTAACATATGGGGTTGCATTCTCCTCTTTTACCAATCCAGGTCTCCTAAATAAATTTCTAAAGGTGCATTTGCAACCGTTTGTTACACATATGCTTTGCTATTATCACGTACACAAACATATACTTTCTCTATCCCAAAAAAAGGTCTACTTGTTATGAATCATGCAAATTGTGGATGTCCATCTATACAACTTTTTACTTACCCATGAAAGTAACTCCATTATCAAAGGGGAAATCTTGAAGACAGGTAACACTCAACTCTTGAAATTTCCTACATTGTAACTTGTGACCTTTAGGATGATGAGGGAAGATGTAACTTGTGACCTTTAGAACCATGATGTGGGAAGATGAAACCTTTAGGTTTCTTGTAACCTACATATCATGATGAACCCTAAACCTATATAAATAGAGGTTTAGTGGAAGTATGAAGGGGAATGAAAAGAGAATAGAAAATTACACTACACTTGTGTTCTTCACATTTCCTTTTTGTCTTACTTTCATATTATTCTATTTGCTTCTACTACATTTTTAGGATTGTAGTAGTAATACTACTTTGTAGTAGTTTCATAACACGTTATCAGCACGAATCTCTAGCCAAATTCCATTCCTTTGGGTAAGTTAGGTGAGATTTATTTTTTTTATTAGTTATATTCATCATTATGACTAACCTTGCAAAGCTTGAGTTTGTTGCACTTGATATTACTGGAAAGAATTACTTATTATGGGTGCTAGATGCTGAAATTCATCTAGATGCAAATGGCCTTGGAGAGACTATCAAAGAAGGAAGTAAAGCCACAAATCAAGAAAAGGCCAAAGCGATGATTTTTCTCCGTCACCACCTTGATGAAGGGTTGAAAAGTGAATATTTGACAGTTAAGGATCCCTTCATCTTGTGGAATGGTTTAAAAGAAAGGTATGAACATCAAAAAACGGTCATTCTTCCAAAAGCTCGTTATGATTTGATGCACTTGCGCTTGCAAGATTTCAAAACTGTAAGTGAGTATAATTCAGCAATTTTTAGAATCAGTTCACAATTGAAATTATGTGGAGAAAAAGTTACTGATGAGGATATGCTAGAGAAAACTTTCTCCACCTTTCACGCATCTAATGTGCTCCTGCAGCAGCAATATCGTGAAAAGGGTTTTAGAAAATATTTTGAACTGATTTCTTGTCTTCTTGTTGTTGAACAAAATAATGAGCTTTTGTTGAAAAATCATGAAACCCGCCCAACTGGTGCTGCTCCATTTCCTGAAGCAAATGTGACAGTCCAACAATCTAATCGTAGGCGTGGGCGTGGGCGTGGTCGTGGCCGTGGCCGTAGACGTGGTCGTGGTCGTAATAACTATGGTGGTCATACCAAAAATGCTACTCATCACCAGAAGTGGGAGAGTAATGATGAAAAAGATAGAGACCAAAACAAAAAGAAAGTGGATAATAAGTGCTATCGCTGTGGCATGAAAGGCCATTGGTCTCGTACCTGTCGTACGCCAAAACATCTTGCTGATCTCTATCAAGAATCATTGAAAAATAAAGAAAAGAAGATAGAGACGAATTTTATTAGTGATGATGTTAATTATGACCTTGGTATTAGTGACAACGGCTTTACTGATTTTACTTCTTTAGATGTTGCTGATTTCTTTGTCAATCACCCTGAAGGTGATACTAGTCACCCTGAAGGTGATACTAGTCACTAGTGATGGAAATGTCCAATAGTAATTTTTATTCAAATAATTTGATGCAATAAACTTTTAATTTGATGTTTTAAATCTTCATTATTGAATATTTACTTTCATGTTTTTCTTTTGTGTTATACAAAATTGTATACTTATTTGGAATCTTTATTTTTGGTGAAGAAAAATGGACGTTCCAAAGCTAAATAACAAAGAATTATGTCTTGCAGACAGTGCAACAACATACTCCATTTTTAAGGATAAGAAATATTTTTCTTGTCTAATTATGAACGAAGCCCATGTTAGTACTATATGTGGTAGTGCAAAAATAATTGAAGGCTCCGGAAGAGCAATTATAATTTTGCCTGGAAGAACAAAATTCTGCATTGATGATGCATTATATTCATCAAAGTCTCAAAGGAATTTGTTGAGTTTTAAAGATATCCACCGAAATGGATATCATATTGAGACTACAAATGAAGGTAATAATGAATACTTGTATATTACAAGTATTTCTTCTAAGAAAGTTGTATTGGAAAAATTACCTTCTTATTCCTCTTGGTCGTACTACACATATATTGCTACGTTTGAAATATATGCAACAGTAAACCAGAAGTTTACTAATTATGATGATTTTGTCGTTTGGCATGACCGGTTAGGCCATCCCGGTTCTATAATGATGTGAAAAATAATAGAGAATTCGTGTGGTCATTCTTTGAAGAGCCAGAAGATTCTTCAGTCCCATGAATTCTTATGTGCTGCTTGTTCTCAAAGCAAGTTAATTATAAGGCCATCACCAATGAAAATTAAAACCAAATCTCCCGTATTTTTGGAACATATACATGGAGATATATGTGGGCCTATTCAGCCACCTTGTGGACCATTTCGATATTTTATGGTTTTAATTGATGCATCAACGAGATGGTCACATATATGCTTATTATCAACTCGTAACCTGGCGTTTGTGAGATTGTTGGGAGAATTAATTAGGTTGTGCGCTCATTTTCCTAATTATCCCATTAAGACAATACGTCTTGATAAATTCACTAGCTTTTAATGATTATTGCATGTCTGTTGGGATAAGTGTTGAACATCCTATAGCTTATGTTCATACACAAAACGGTCTAGCAGAATCGTTTATAAAGCGCTTGCAATTAATTGCTCGGCCATTGCTTATGAGAACTAATCTTCCAACTTTTGCTTAGGAACATGCTATTTTGCATGCAGCAGCATTAATTCACATAAGGCCAACGAATTATGATGAAGTCTCCCCATTACAATTGGTTCATGGTCAGGAACCAAATATTTCCCATCTAAGAATTTTTGGAAGTGCAGTTTATGTTCCTAATGCTCAACCACAACGCACTAAGATGGGACCTCAAAGGAGGTTGGGTATACATGTTGGGTATGAATCTCCATCAATAATTAAATATCTTGAGCCAATGACAGGAGATTTATTTACATCTCGATTTGCTGACTGTCATTTTGATGAGTCAATTTTCCCAGCATTTGGGGGAGGTAAAATAAAGCCGGACAAGAAAATTAGTTGGAATGAATTATCATTATCTCATTTTGATCATCGTACAAAACAATGTGAACTGGAAGTTCAAAATATAATTCATTTGCAAAATTTAGCAAATCAATTGCCAGACGCTTTTACTGACCTAAAGAGAGTTACTAAATCTTATGTCCCGGCTGTAAATGCTCCTATCAGAATTGATGTCCCTGAAGGACAAGTGACCACCGCAAATGAGTCTAAGGCACGCCTGAAGCGTGGTAGACCAATCGATTCCAAAGAAAAAATTCCTCGCAAAAGAAAACGAACAAATGATTCTGATAGTCAAAATGAGGAAATTACAACTCCTGGAGAGTCTCCCAACATGGCTAATGAAAAATTTTCAGAAGAAATTCAGGTACCTGAAAATGCTGATAATCATGAGATCTTCAATTAATTATGCCATGACTGGGGAAAGATGGGACCGATCGACAATTAACGTCGACGATAAATTTGTCTATGCTGTAGCAATTGCTATTATGAATGACAATGAGGATCATGAACCAAGGTCTGTAGAAGAATGCAGACGCAGAAATGATTGGCCAAAATGGAAAGATGCAATTCAGGCTGAATTGAATTCACTGGCTAAATGTAAAGTTTTTGGACCAGTGATACACACACCAGAAGATGTGCAACCCGTTGGATATAAATGGGTTTTTATACACAAGAGGAATGAAAAAAATGAAATTGTGCGATATAAGGCACGTCTTGTTGCACAAGGTTTTTCACAAAAATTTGGTGTTGATTATGATGAGACGTATTCTCCTGTGGTCGATGCAACCACTTTTCGATATTTGCTTAGTCTAGCATCATGTGAAAAAGTTGAAATGCGTCTCATGGATGTCGTTACTGCCTATTTATATGGCTCACTTGATAACTGATAACTCTATTTTATATAGAGTATTTTTATTCATTTGGTTAGAAATTGGCTTGTGTTTTAATTTGTTTTTACATATTTTGGCCAATTATCCTTTGATTTTATAATTTCTGAATTATCTAATATTTCTAGAACTTTTGAGCTTAATCTTGAATTTTTCTTCTAATTTGAAGATCAAAGGACTAACTAATGATTTTGTCATTTTCAAAAGCCAAGTATAAAGTAAAAAGGAAAGGAAAAGCTACAAGTTGAGAGCTTATTTCAGCTGCAAAAGAAGAAAAGGACAGTTGAACACCAAGGAAACCAAGCTGAAATTTGGTAACAAAAATTCGGACAACAAAAGCCAAAGGAAAAAGGGAATGAAGCAACTTCGGGCAAAGAAGAAAGCACAAGAAAGCCAAGCCAAACAGCCGGAAAAAAAAAAAGAAAAGAAAGCTTAACCGCACATAGAGAGAAAGAGGAAGTGAGCTACGCTGCAAACAAATTTGGAAACAACCAAAGAAGAAACCAAACAACAATAGGAAAAGACTTCTTCAGCTACAAACAAAAGAGGAAACAAAGCTGGGCTACAAACTAGAAACAACAACCGTGCAGAAACAAGAAAACCAGGCTCAGCACAAATTGGAAACAAAGATATCGGGAAGCAACAAAGATAGGAAGCTACTGGAATTTGGAAACAAAAGTCGGCTGGGATTTCGAAACAAAAAGGACCGATTTCAAGTTGAAGACAAATAACAAAACAAAGAAGGATTTGGGTCTGCAAAATTTAGGAAGAAACAGCCCCTCTTTTGCTCTATATAAAGCAAACAGCCGAGAGGAAAAAAATAGCAACCCACTCTTCTATTCCTTTGTTTTTCTTTTCTTCTCATTAGTTTAGGAGTAGTAGTAGCACATCCATCCAGTTTTTCGTTTCTTCCTTTAGTTAGCTTCAGTTTTAGCCAAGCTCTTTTTCTTTCTGTTTTCTTGCATTAGCTTAGAGCAGCGAACTTTCTTCTCCTTCGTTTTCTGTTTTTTTCAGTAGTTTAGCAAGGTCAACAGCTTCTTCTCGGTCTTCAGACTTCAGCTTCTCTTCTCGGGTTTTTCTTTTTCTTAGCAGAATTTCAGTCGTCTTCTTGTTATTCTTCCTGGACTTCCGCTCGCTCTTGTTTGCTTTAGTTAGTTAGTTAATAAGTTGAGTGAGCAGCCACCAGATAGGACTTGGGTGCAGAGAAGACAAAAGTCAGCAGCCAACTCCTTTCTCTTTGGAAGCTTGCGGGCAGAAAATAAAGCAAGCAGCAGAATTTTTTTCTTTCCTCTAGAAGCTTTGGGTGAAGCAAACAAAGCAAGAGCAATTTCTTATTCCCTCACAGATTTTATGCTGTTTTTGTCTTCTTCTTGTTTTCTTTAGTTTATTTTAGTTATCAATTTTAGCTTTCTTTTATTGTTTTAGTTTTTAGTTTTATTTAGCAATTTTAGTAATTTAAGTTTTGTATTTTGTCATGAAATTTTTGGCTAAGTATTATTTTTAAGTACCAATCATCTACGGCTTTTGTTTGGATTTTATCTTTTATTTTTCTTTTCAATCATGTTTAAATTTTTGGTGATATTCTTTTATATTAATATGAACTAAATTCTTTTTCTAGGGTTTCGATGTAGCCTAACTATGAAGTCTTAATATTTTTCTATTAACATAATTCGATTTAATTTTCTATGGTTGAGTATTTATCTTTGTGCTTAATGCTTCTAATTACTTGATCACTAATTAGATGATTTGTTAATCATAACGAACTGGAAGGGGAGTTATGTGTCAAGTTCATTGAGATAAATGCCATGAATTGCATGTAGGATAGGAATATACCTGCATGGTTTGTGTAGTCGCTACATGAGAATCCATAGAAATTAATGACTTCATAATTGTTGTAATTCACATAGGAATATGATGAATTAGCAATTAGGGGGATTTTTATTAGATCTCGGGAGGGACTAGTAAATAAATTAGGGAATCTCGACTATCAACCAGGAAATTAAATTAGATTATAGAAATAGATTAATATTAGGATGGATTAGTAAAGGTGAAATCGAAAACCCTAGATCTTTCGTCAATTTAATCCATTAACTTGCTTTGTTTAGTTTTTAATTTTAGTTTTAATTAAGTTTTAAAATTACTTTTAATTTAGCTTATTCATAAAATATATATATTTTTTAAATAAAGTTAGAACTATTTTAATTTCGGTATTTAATAATTCATTAGTCTCTGTGGGAACGATAAATTATATTCACTCTATATTACTTGTTAACGATAACGTGCACTTGCGTGTAAATAACGACATCTATATGAAAATCCCTAAAGGATTTAAATTGCTTAAAGGGCATGAACATAGTTCTCGAGATCTTTATTCGATTAAACTATGTAGATCTCTTTATGGTTTGAAACAAGCTGGATGTATGTGGTATAATCGCCTCAGTGAATATTTATTGAAAGAAGGCTATAAAAATGATCCGGTATGTCCTTGCGTTTTTATAAAGAGATCTAATTCAGGATTTGTCATTATTGCTATTTATGTTGATGATTTAAATCTTATTGGGACTCCTGAAGAGCTCCGAAAAGTTGCTGATTGTTTAAAGAAAGAATTTGAAATGAAAGATCTTGGAAAGACAAAATTTTGTCTTGGTTTGCAAATTGAACATTTGGAAAATGGTATCTTTCTACATCAGTCAGCTTATATAGTTAAAGTGCTTAAAAGGTTTTATATGGATAAAGCACACCCCTTGAGCACACCTATGGTTATAAGGTCACTTGATGTGCATAAAGATCCTTTCCGACCTTGTGAAGGTGATGAAGAACTACTTGGTCCAGAAGTACCATATCTTAGTGCTATTGGAGCATTAATGTATCTTGCTAATTATACACGACCAGATATATCATTTGCTGTAAATTTACTAGCAAAATATAGTTTTTCACCTACACGAAGGCATTGGAATAGTGTTAAACATATATTTCGTTACCTTCAAAGTACAATTGATAAGGGTCTTTATTATCCTAAAGCACTCAAGTCTGATCTTATAGGTTATGCAGATGCTGGATATCTATCAGATCCCCATAATGCCCGGTCACAAATGGGTTATGTTTTCACATGTGGTGGTACTGCTATTTCTTGGCGTTCTATGAAGCAAACTATAACTGCCACTTCTTCTAATCATGCTGAAATATTGGCCATCCATAAAGCAAGTCGGGAGTGTTTTTGGTTAAGATCTATGACTCACCATATTCGAGAATCATGTGATTTGCATTTGGACAAGGAAGCTCCTACTATTTTATTTGAAGATAATGCTGCATGTATTGCTCAATTGAAGAGGGATATATCAAAGGTGACAGAACAAAACACATCTCTCCAAAGTTCTTCTTCACACATGATCTCCAAAAAAATTGTGAGATTAATGTTCAACAAATTCATTAGTGATAATCTGGCAGATTTATTTATAAAATCACTACCGACTTCAACATTTGAAAAGCTGGTTCACAGGATTGGGTTGCGTCGACTGAAAGATATCCAGTGATGTGCTCAAGAGGGGGAGTAATCATACACTGTACTCTTTTTTCCTTAGCCAAGGTTTTTTTCCCACTGGGTTTTTCTTGGCAAGGTTTTTAACGAGACAGTGTCACATTTTAAATATACTCTTTTTCTTCACTAGGTTTTTATCCCACTGGGTTTTTCCTAGTAAGGTTTTAATGAGGCATTTTTCTCGAAGATAGACATGGGGGAGTGTTATGAATCATGCAAATTGTGGATATCCATCTATATAACTTTTCACTTGCCCATGAAAGTAACTCCATTATCCAAGGGGAAATCTTGAAGACATGTAACACTCAACTCTTGAAATTTCCTACATTGTAACTTGTAACCTTTAGGATGATGAGGGAAGATGTAACTTGTGACCTTTAGAATCATGATGTGGGAAGATGAAACCTTTAGGTTTCTTGTAACCTATATATCATGATGAACCCTAAACCTATATAAAGATAGGTTTAGTGGAAGTATGAAGGGGAATGAAAAGAGAATAGAAAATTACACTACACTTGTGTTCTTCACATTTCCTTTTTGTCTTACTTTCATATTATTCTATTTGCTTCTACTACATTTTTAGGATTGTAATAGTAATACTACTTTGTAGTATTTTCATAACACTACTTTAGTTCATGTATAATTTTTTATTAATTATTAGATATAACTCGTTTAATGCACCATTAAATGTATAATTTTATATTTTTATTCTCAATTTTTAATTTTGAGTCTAAATAATTATTATTAGTAAAGATATTTTGAAATTTTTATTCTTTTTTAAAACAAGAAAAAGTTTTTGAAATGAAATTTTTTTTTCCTTTGAGAGGGAAGGAGTATTTCTTTCAAATAAACATCAGAGTTCATATATTCACCTACTCCATTTTATTGACATGGTCTTCGTTTGGAAGATGACTGAAATTTTTTTATTTTCTTGAAAATTCCCTACAAAGTTGGGACATTCAAGAACCGTAATTAGAATGCCAAAACTTCAGTGGAGCATTGGGAAACTGGAGTCGAACAGAGCCCAATAAGAACGCTTATTGACTTGCTTATTGATGAATATAAAAAATATTAGCATAAATTATGAGATTTATACTTGCTTATTAGAGTATATAATATTAAATAGCACACAAAAGATAGTAATAAATCCAATGCGGACTTAATGCCCATTACATTTTTAAAGAATAAACGAGAAATATTTCACGCAAATATTTATTTCAATAATATTTGTAATCTGAACCGAAATAAGTAAGGAAATTGAATGTATTCTTGGGGTAAACCAAGAAATAATTTGTATTATTTGAAGACAAATAAATAGAGAAACATAGCTAATAGATTAAACTGTTCATTTTTGTAAATTTATCATTTATTATACTTAAGCTAATTAATTAATCAATTAAGATTGAAATCTTTGACTCTTTTGAGAATAAAAAATTAAATGTTTTTATAAAATCAAAATTGCCATTATGTACAAAAATCAAAAGTAAATGAAATCAAGGATAAATAATATTTCTTAGCTTTTCTCATCTTATATTTAAATGCTGATTTTATTAAAAAATAATATTAACAAGGAATGATTATCATTCAACAAAATTTACTTTAAAAATTCAGAAAAAATTTTCTACTCTTTTCATGTTGGCATGTGCAATTTCATTTTTACCAAAAAAAATTAAAACTTAAATTATTTATTACTAGTTCCTCAAAATGACCGTTAAATTCTTGTGTTCTGACTTTAAATCTCCAGTCCAATGTTTTTGTCTCAATTAGGATTTTTTCAAAGATGTAAGCATATAGATTGAGGACATTCATAATTCCTCTTCAATGAGCCTTCAAAAGGAAAAAAATTACAAGACTTAAATTCTTCTAAATTAGCAGGATATTCAAACTATTTTTTTTTTTAAAATTTATATCAAAGATATAGTAATTTTTTTGTTTAGGTTTTTCAATTTAATCAAAAGACAAATATATGTTGGTATTATTGATATTTTTTTATTCAAAACATAGCCCACTATAAGTGATATTTCAATGTTGATCAAAGTATCACCACAAAATAAGTGATACTTTAATGTTTATCAAGATATATCTTAATTAGAAAATGAAATTATCCTTTTCTCTCTTTTAATATATTAAGTGATACTTTTAACATAAATAGTTAAGGAATTATGTAAAATAGAATAAATCAAAATACTATAAAAGATGTAAAGGGTTGTTAAAGAGAGTTATGAATCAAATAGTACATGAATTAGAAGCATAATTAAAGATGGGGTTACCCAGCAAAGATTTTTGACAAACTTAACCAAATCAAACACGTTACACACAAAGTACTTAAATTATTAGTACTATGTTTCAATAGTTGAGACTATTAATGGAAACATCAACAGGGCAGGCATTCCTAGGGACCCCAACGACCAAATGATCACCCTCCATCATATTCTTAGCTGCAAATGGAAAAAAAAAAAAAAAAAGAAGAAGAAGAAGAAGAAGAAATTGTATGTAAATGAAGAAAACTGGGTAGAGAAAGCATATGGAATGCATCATAACAGTGGTAGAGCTAGCTAGAAAATTATATTAACTGTGGCTAGTTGAATGTCCGAAATTATAGAATTACAAAAATATTAATACACTAATAATAGTTCATTTTTAAAATGAACCATAAGTTAGAAAATATATAATTACATATTAATATTTATCATTAACGTAACTTTAAGAAAATCTCAACAAAAATCATTATATTCAAACAGCAAATGAGACCAAGTAATTGTAATTTACATAATTTTTTCTATATTTGAAATTTAACTAAAATTTGATTTTATTACTGACGTAACTAAATAAAAGATTACTGAAGTAACTAAGGTATGTAACAGTTTAGTCACTATTATTGGAAATGTAAACAAGTATATTACTTGTTATAGAATATAAAGTATAGTCACCTATTTTTTTTCCTTTTGCAAAATGCTTATGTAATTAACTAAGAAGAAATAGTTGAAATTGAGCAATATCTCCTTCCAAAAATTTTCCCATTTCCAATTGTGCTAAATTAATAATCACTTTCTTCGTCGATCAAGCTTTTTCACTCATTCTCTCAACTTTTTAATTTTTTTCAAAGAAGAAAAGGAAAGGAAAATTCTCTACTGTTTGATTTGGGGTTCTTAAAATTTAGACTAGTTGAAGGAATTTTTATTTAAAAAAAAAAAGTTTGAAACCTAACGTGTTTAACAAAAGGAAAAAAATTAATTAGTGATAAAATATCGGGCAATGAATGGAGTACCCATACAATTTGCTCCACGCTTGTTAAAATATTGTTTTTGTTAAAATTAATGTGGTCAAAGTTAATTTAATTCTAAAACATTTACTCCTAAAACTGACTAAATAGGAATTTAAACAAGAAGATGACAATTAGGATCCATACCTAATTTCTTCTGAAATCACAATTGAGATTTCTTATGCAATCACAATGGAGGGAACATGACAAACTTTGTGGAAATCTTCCCCCTCTTCACCCTCTGGAGTTTTCCTAATCCTGTCATCGAAGCTTTTTGGCATGACCCTTATCTCCAATTTTTTGAGTTTTGTCACAAATTCCAAACCATCTGGAATCTTCTCTAAATTTTCACAACTTACAATTTTAAGACAAGAAAGATTGGGCAAGGCTCCGCTTTCCACCGTCCATTCCCTCAAGTTAGAGAGATTTTGCAGTGAGAAATCTAAGTTGAGGAAACCCAGTGCTAGAGCAAATTATCTCTTCTCCATCAAAGGCAGACCTCAACCAGAGACTTTGTAAACTGGGCAGCTTTTCCAGTGTTCCCATCAAGTTTATTTCAATCCTAGATCTCCAAAGTTCCAATTCAACCAAGTTTTGGAAGAAGTGGGTTTTGTACTCTGGCAACACTCTTAAACCACCTTCCAGAGACAAGTGACACAGATTGCTGCCAAACAACTTCTCTACAAGAGCCAACCACTTTTCTGAGCTAAGAAACTCCTCTGGCATTTCAAGCCTCACACTTGCCTCCTTTAATCTCAGTGAATCTGAGATAAAATTGATAATTTCTTCACATTCATTCTTCTTCGATATTTTCAATGTTTTTAGCACTTGGAGGTTACTCAATTCGAGCAAATCTTTAATTTCACACAATCTAGGATCCAAGTTTTCTAATATCTCAAGCTTACTCAAGCCAAGCAAGCGGAGTTTTCTACAGATTCTGCGAGGATGAGGAAGCAAAGTATCGGGAAGATACAGATGCCTTAAATTTTTCATTTTCCACAGAACATTCCGTATTAACAATATCTGTAAATCACGTAAATCAAGGGTTTCCAAATGTTCCAAGTTGCCTAAGGATGAAGGCAGCATAAAAAAGGAGTCGTCTTTGAGACAAACATATCGCAAGTGGATAAGGTCACCGATTTCTAACTTGAATAGTTGGATAAGTGTGCGAATGACATCATAGAGCTTATCTTCACCATCTTCACCACCAGGTATCATCCCTTCAACAGTCAAAGCTCTAAGCATCTTGAAATTGTTAAATTTTGTACTTGCCATATGTCCATCATAAACACCTCCACCAAGCCTATGAAATGTGAGGGACCGAACATGCTTAATCATTTCTCTCTTTGGAGGAACGTACTTAGATACATCTTCTTCATTCAAAAATATGGCCATTCTATGACATTTGCTCCTTGAACAATTAGAATCCCCTATCTTTGGATTGTTTTCTTCTCGATAATCAACGATCTCTATAAAATTTTCATTCCTTGCCTTGGCCAAGCACATATCTCTCATAAGGTCATGAAGTCTACATGATTGGAATTTTCGAAGTGTGGGTCCCTCTTTCAAACTCACCTGAATCATGCAACGCATTACTAACTCACCCAAGTAACGTTCCGCCACATCCATCATTGATTCATCTCCAATTCGATCTTCTTCACAAACCATTCCTTCAGCCATCCACAACTGATACAATGTCTCTGTTTCGATATCGTAATCTTCGGGATATATGCTTAAATATAGAAAACAGGGCTTCAATTGGTATGGCAAGTCACGGTAACTCAAAGCTAATATCCTCTGAAATTCTCCTTCTCCTCCAATGTTTTCACCCTTTGCAAGATATGATTTGATGTTTTGGTAGACGAATTTCCACTCATTTAACTCGTGCTTTGTTGCCAGAATTCCTCCCACAACAACCACTGCTAATGGAAGTCCCCCGCAACATTTAACCATTTCTTTCCCTAACTCCTCAAATCTATGGATATCATCCAAGCCTACGTATGAATGAATGACACATGATTATGATGAAATTTTGACACATGCAGTGAATAAACTGAGGAATTTATTTATTTATTATTATTTTTTTTTTTTGGTCTCCTATCACTCACATGATTAAGAACATAAGAAATCAAGGCATGAAATTGAAAACTTTCTTGCTGGTGCAAGTTCATAGGTATTGAGGATGCAAATTAAGGAAGTATCAAATTTTAAGCACGAATGTCCTGGACCTTATAATTACCACAATCCAATATATCAAAGGTGGTTTTCATCTGTTTAGAAGGTTTAAGAATGATTTGAGTGATAAGAGTATAGTTTCTAAATTTCAATAAGAGAAGATATGGAAGCACTAATACAATCAATCAATCAATCAACCATGAATCCATAGTTCAACAAATCTTAAATTAAACACATCCTAAACGAGTTTAAATTGTGGCTTTTTTTTTCATTACTCACTAAAGTTTTTCTCGTTCATGCTAATTGTCCTTAGGTAAACAAATCGCCCTATCTAGATCCTTTGTTACTTATTTTACTCTAAAACTAAATCTCCAATTGCATTAAGAGTGGAATGCACATGGGAAAAGTATACAGCAATAAAAATAAATAAATGCTAACGATAGAATTCAAATGTAACATTGAACTAAAAACTCATACCATGATCATTGCTGTGTCGTCCACTTAAGGCTTTCTTCTGAAGTAGCTCCCAACTTTCATCATGGCTTAGAAGTCGAGGTTCATGGTGGAAACCGTCTGGCCTTATGTGGATCGCCACATTTTTATTCCGAGTAGTAAGCAATATTTTGCTTACTGGTCTCTCTGTTGTTGGGAATGCATTTCTAATACATTCCCAGGCATCCGCTGACCAAATATCATCAAGAACTATCAAACATCTTTTGCTTTGCTGAATCTCATAGAGATGTCGGACCAGCTGATCCTCTGTCCATTGTTTCAAAATTTGTTCAGCATTCTCAGGAATTATTTTTACCAATATTCCTTGTAAGACATCTTTGGTTTGCCACTGTTGTGATATGCAAACCCAGGCAAAAGCATCAAAATGTTGCCTCACATTTGGGTGGTTGTATATTTTTCTAGCAATTGTGGTCTTTCCTATACCCCCATTCCAGAAATGGAGACAACACTATGGGGACTTACCTCATGTTCATTCGTTAAATGCTGCACCAACAACTTGACATCATCCTCCAATCCAACAAAATCCTCCTCAACATGAGAATAAGTGCGCCTCATCAACTGTTGTTGCCTTGAACTTGGACTTTCCCTCTCTATTATATTTCTAATCCTATATTCATGAAAACTTCTGGTAAGATCAGAGATTCTGCTTTGAAGCTTTTGGATCTCTGATCCTACTGTGTGACGCATGTAGCATTCACTCAGGATACAAGAGTATCTTTTCAAGAAATTAGCAATGCCTTTTCCCCTCCTGGCCGCAACTTTGAAGGCAAAGGCTTCTAGTGCATTTTCAGCATCATAAGCAACAATTTTGCTTTGAGAGATCCACTCCCGAATGACCGCATCCTCATCTTGTCTCGAATCAGCATCTCTTAACAGCGACAGCATTAGCCTCATCTTTGATTGAAGCTGCTCAGCTTGCTCACTCACACCTCCTAGAAATTGGGCCTCTTCTTTCAACAATTTGGTGATATTTTCTAAAAGAAAAGATACGACAGGCTCTGCCAGATTGGCCATTTGTTTGTAACTGTAGAATGATGGTTGCTAGATTGGATCTATTGCTGCAAGGGGTTAACACTAAGAAAATTCAAATTAGTATTTGTACTATTTATATAGCAGGAACAAGAAGAATCATTGTTTGCTTACATAAGTAAGCAAAGCAACAAAATGGTTCTTATGTTTTCACTTTGCCTTCAGTTTTAACGGCTCTAGTTCACTTTTGTGCTTTGATTATTCATTTACTTCAGCATCCTCTGAAGTTGGAACCAAGTAATGAATCTATTCTTGACCAACCCTTTAAGGTGGAGGAAAAGTTTCTTGAATACTTTCAACAGAAAGGACAAGATATATATTAATTGAAGGGGCTGCAATTTTTTGTCTACTACAGAAAACAAATTATAAAATAGATAATGAAATTTTGATCATATTTTTTACCCTCTAATTTTGAGTAACTTAATTATCTGAAAAATTTAGATATCAAACTAGTCAAAACTGCTGGGCAGTTGCCAGAAATTGCCAACATAACAAGTCAAAATTTCGGAATTGCAAGTCGTGCTAACTCTTAGGGGCTGCCTGGTTCAAAGGGGGAATAGGAAAGGTAATGGAAATGATAGTATTGGGGAATGATAGTGGGGTCAATCATTATAATTTTGTTGGTTGGTTTGTGTTGGGGAATAGGAATGATTACTAATAATGGTGGTTGGTTTGTGTTGAGGAATGGAAATGATTATAAATTAATTAGAATAATTAGTATTAATTAATTAGTTATTATTAGTTAATTATTCATTATAATATTAAATTAATTAATTATTAATAAAAATAATATTAATTAAATTAATTTTAAGTAATTAATTAATATTAGTAAATGAGATTAATTAATATTAATTATAATATTAAGTAAATGAATGATTAATTAAATTAATATTAATTAGTTAATTTATTATTACTTAATAATAATAAGTTAATAATAAATTAATTTATATTAATTATAATAATTAATATTAATTACTTAATTAGTATTAATATTAATTAATTAGTATTAATTATAATAACTAATAGAATTAATTAGTTAATTAATATTAATTAGTATTAGTTAATTAATTAGTTAGTAACAATTAGTAATTAATTAATATTATCAATTAATTATTTATACATTAATTATAATAATTACTATTAATAAAATGAGATTAAAAATTTTTTAATTAATTAATAATATTAAGTAAATAATTAATTATAAATAAATGAATAATTAATTAAATTAATCTTGATTAATTAATTTATTATTACTTAATAATAATAAGTTAATAAAAAATTAATATTAATTAATTAATTAATTAATATTATTTATTTATTTAATCAAATTATTAGCATTCCTTAGCTCCATACCCCCCAATATTGGGGGGTATGAGGATTACCCCATATGGGGTAATCAAAAGTGGGTCCAAGTGGATCCTTCCATTCCATTCCCCCCATTCCATTCCCCTCCACCAGGCACCCCCTTAATTTTTTAATTTATCCCAACCCCTCCACCCTCGCCCCTGCCCCCAACCCTCCCCCACCCCAAAAAAAAAAAAAGAGTTCCCTTTTGAATAAAAATAAGTGAAATGATTATATTATCTTTACTAGTAATGATGATATAGGACTCAAATTTAAAAAGTAAAATGAAGATAAAAAATTATATATTTAATTATACATTAAATATGTTGTACTTTATAACTAAAAAAACTTATATCTAATTTAAATTAGACTATTTTGGGGGCATGGATGGAGGAGTCTATATTAACAATTTGACGTGTTAATTTTAAAACTATTGGCATGTGTATTGTGTGATGATATCTTAGTGATATGATTAATATGAAGACTAAATCACTTTTTTTTTCTTTTTTCTTTTTTTTACAATTGCTTGAAGTATCTTTTTCCTCCCACATTTAAAAACGAGCTTTTTAATCCACTACAAATTTAAAATCAACTCTTTCAATAACGCATCTCCCCAATAAAGGTGGCTATCCAAGTCATGCATGTTGATTTTTTTTAGGGATAAAATGGGTAACAAACCAAAAAAAAATCATAGATCCCCTAATCACACATTAACATGCTATTAATACTTACATAATTCATTATTAAAATGAACAATAGGCAAAAAAGAGATATATGTATATATAAGGACACACACATTAAATATTAATATTCATTATTAAAATGATATTAAGAGAATCTGACCAAAAAATTACTACATAAAAATAGGCAATGAAATCAAACCGTCATATTGTACACAATTTTTTTTTCCTTGAAGTTTAACTAAAATTTGGTTTTATTATTCAAATTACTTACAGTTAACTCACAATTAAATAGAAAATAACAATTTAGACACTGTTATTGAAAATGCAAATACGTACCAAAATATTTGTTCAACTATATAAACAATAGTTAGTTAAATTTTTTAAAATACTTACTTAACTAATTAAGGAGAAACAATTGAATTTAATCAATATCCCTTTGTTAAATTTTCCCTAATCTACTTGTACTGAATAATAACCTTCCTTGATTTAAGCTTTTTCACTCATTCTCTCAACTTCTTAATTAAGAGGGTAAATTACATTTACTATCCCTGTAGTTTATAAAAACTATCAATCAAACCTTCAAATTTGATTTATTACCAATACCCCCTTAAAGGGGCTAAATGTTATAACTTTAAAATGACTAAATGTTATAAATTTAGTTGATTAAAAGGGTTAAATATTATGAATTTATCAAATTTAAGGGGGTACTGGTAATAAATCAAATTTGGGGGTTTGATTGGTAGTTTTTACAAACCACATAAGTAGTAGATATAATTTTCCCTAATTAAAAAATCTATGGTTTTTAAAAATGAAGACTAATGGAAGAAAAAATTTAAAAAATGTTCACAATATAACTTATTGATAATAATATATTTAACAAAAAGAATTTTAAAAAAAGTAATCATTATTATATAAAAGAGAAAAATTTGTCAATCGGTTTCAATGTAATTATTATAAATATTAAGGATTAAATTGACTTTTTATTATCCCGTAATAGTAATATTAATATCAAGATTTAATAATTAAAAGATGGTTAAAGTTCTAAATCTTACAAACTCTTAAAAGATTATCTATTTACCATTCATTAATTTTAGTTAATTTAAAGATGATTAAAATTTGTAGTCCTTAAAATATTAATTTTTATTGATATGTTTTTTCATAATTAATTAATTTTTACTCTTTTCATAGTAATTATACAAAAACTTTAGTAGTAATATCTATATCATTAATTAAAATATTATTAACTACTTTTTATTTTTTCTTTTATGACCTTATCTACTTTTTCCCCCTAATTTGATGTGTCTTTTTGTGTTTTGAGTTTTGGGTACTATAAATTATACTTTTGTAGGATCATTTCATATTTATTTATAAGAGTTTTGGTTTTTTGTTTTATGATTTTTTTAATTGCCTGATTTTTCATTTCTAGGGATTACTCATTCACTTTTTATATATATACATATACATACATACATACATACATATATATATATATATAGAGAGAGAGAATTATGATAAAAATCAAACTCGCAATTAGTTTTATGATTTATATGCAAAGAGTTTATTATTTAGAATTTTACATTTTATACTATTTTTTTAAATTGTAATAACTATTTGGTAGTTTTATTTTAAAATATTTTTTTAAAGTGTATTATTTCATACTTTTATTGAACAAATATTATTTCATAATTTTATTAATTTTAATTATTTGAGAATTTCTCTTTAATATTTTTTAATTTTTGTTTCCGTCTAAACTTTCAGAAATATGTATTTAACAAATTAATAACAAATTACTGGACAACTCATATCTTGCATGGGAATTCTGCACTAGTAAAATACTAAAGCAAAAGTTGTGGCCAATGGGCTATTAAAATAATTTGTTCAAAACTTGTTATTATCAGAGTATAAGCGGTCCAAATATAAAGTTAGCCAAATAAGATATTATGAACCTTGAAAAAAAATATAGAAAGTAAGTGAAGAGAAGAATGAAGGAAACCAAAATTAATGCGAGATGAAAAGAAAGATTTATAAAATTGACTGAAATTTTTTTTCTTTTCTTGAAATCTTGCATTTTTTTTCCCTCAGAAAGAACCTAAGAAGAAGGAAACTTTCATTTTTGTTTTTTTTTTCTCAAAACAACAGCACATATATAACATTGACTTGTTTATCAATATATACAAAATATTATAATAGAAATCAGCTAAGAATATGAAATGGTCAAAATAAAAAGAAGACGTAACTATCATTGAGGGAATATGCATTAATTATATTTATAAAATTTTGAACTTTAGATAGACTTAATGCCCATTTCATTTATAAAAAAAAAAAAAAGATGAAAAATATTTCACTCCAATATCCATTTCAATAAATTTTTGTAGTCTGCATAGAAATAAGTTGGGAAAATGAATATATCCTCGAGGCAAACTATGAAACGCATTTTATTACTTCAATGGCAAATAAACAGAGAAACGTACGTAATAGATTAGACGATTCATCATTTAAAATTTATCATTTATTGTACTTAATCTAATTAATCAATAAAATTGGATTGAAATCTTTGACTTTTTGAGAATAAATTAAATATATTTAGAAAATAAAAAATATCACTATTAAAAAATAAAAATTAAATGAAATTAAGGATAAATAATATTTCTTATCTTATAATAATACGAAAGTTCTAATCTACTTCTACTCTATGGAGATTTTCCATTGGGAAAGGACACTCAACTGGGTTGTATGAGGGATTGGGGATTTAATTACCAAACCAAAGTGGTGTATGATACCAACCATAGATTGGATTTTTTGCTCTTTTTTTATCTTTTTATTTTTTTTACCAATACGATAGTTCTAATCTACTGAGTTGTATGAGGGGTGGGAAACTTAACCACTAGAATTAGACCAAAGTAGTATATGACACCAATCATTGATTGGATTTTTTGTTTTTAAATCAGTACCAGGGTTTGAACCCTGATTAACCCCAACCCAGAGCCATTGGTGGCCAACTTGGCTAAGGAAAAATAATATCTACACGGAATGATTATCATTCACCAAAATTTACTTGGAAAAGTCACAAACATTTATCTACTCTTTTCGTGTAAGGACGTGAAATTTCATTTTTACTAAAAAAAAAAAATTATTTATTACTAGTTCTTAAAAATGACCGTTAAATTCTTGTGTGATGACTTTAAATCTCTAGTCCAACTAGATTTTCTTCTTTGCTAATACACGGATATTTTATTGTTAAAACAATTATCATAAGATCAAAAATGATAATGTATTTCAATTTTTCATTTTTAAGAAATTCATTAAAGGAAAAAGAATATTAACTATATTATAATAGAGAAAATTGCCAATAATTGAATATATACATATATATATATAATGATAAAAGATACTCTAATATTATAAAGGAATTTGATATTTTATTAATTATATTATATGATTAATAATATAGAATATGGATATTGATTATAACTTACACGTATAAAGTTTATTAGGTTTACTTTGTGTGAATCAAATATTTACTGAAATTAAGAATTTATGAGAGATTGCAAGTAATTTGAGTTATATTGTTATAAAGCTTATAACTTACGCATATAAAATGTATTAAATTTAAGAGTTTGAATGAACCATGTTTTCTACATATATAATAAATAGATTTTATGCCAAACATATGAAGGGAAAAATGAACGGTTTTTTTTTTTTAAATCTTTTTGTCATGGAAAATTAGAGATGAAAATGTTAATATTGTGCTTAGACTTGAGTAAAGTTCTATAACTCTTTATAAAGGTTCTATAACTTCTTATTTGATATTGAAAATGTCGAAACTCTTTATCTAATGTTGAAAATGTCGAAATTTGTATAATATTGTGTTTTATTTGAGAAAAATTGTATTAGAATATGTGAAAATTTTAATAAGTAATTTTTTGATAGAAAAAAATATTTTATAGGAAAAAATAAGAGAGAATTTTTTTTAAAATTATGTGAGAAGAATTTGCGTAAGAAAATTTAAAATTTAAAATTTAAAATTTAAAATAAAAATGTGTTTAAATATTTTATTTTTATTTTTAAAAAATTAATTTTTTTAAATAAAAACTATGTCTAAACGAATCCTAAACTTTGACAATATAAAAAGAATGAAATCATATTATTTAGGATCAATTGAAAAGTCATACCTTATAAATTAAAAAAGAATATATAATTCTAACAACAAAGTGCCACTCTCGTTTTGCATTTTCATTTATAACCAATATATATCAATATGAGTTTCAAATCACTTTATTGTTTTATAATTTTGAATCATAAAGTTTGGACCAAAAAAAAAAATTATAAAGTGATAAATAAATTATCACAAGTGTTCCTTAATAAAGAAAACAAAAAAGAAAATCCCATAATTCCAACTTTCATCTACTTCTTCAACTCCTCTTCCAATGAAATGAAAGGTCAAAATTAACATAAACCTTTCCGGGAAGGACATTCTTGTCTTGGTGAAATTATAGTACACTTGCGGCACCATGAAAAATTCCCAAATCTCTGTCTTGATCTTCTTCTCCATCTCACTATCGATCTTGGTTAAATCATCATGGAGTTCTTCCATTATCAATCCTTCCAAAGTCAAACAAATTTCATCCAAACCCAGGTGGGTTCTGATGATCATTTGACCACTGTAATTTACATTGAATCCTTGAAGTTATCAATCTTTCGCGGTTTATAGTAATTCTTTGTGGGTTTTTCAATCTCAGAGCTTTTGTGTACAAGGGATTACTTACGGATGAAGAATGCAATCATTTAGTATCTCTAGTGAGTTTCAATTTTTTTACATTCTGATGGGTTTGTGATATTTTGGGGAAATTTGTAAGTGAGTTTTTGCTGTGGTTAATGATGATGGGGCAGGCGAAATCGGAGCTGAAGAGATCGGCGGTGGCTGATAATTTGTCTGGAGAGAGTAAGCTGAGCGAAGTCCGGACCAGCTCCGGGATGTTTATCCCTAAAGGAAAGGTTCGATTTTTATCTTTATTATTCATTATGCTGCTTCTTTCTTAGAATTACGGATATAGTTAGTGTTGGAGAAATGATTGTATAGTGTAAAGTTGTGATTTTTGGAAAAATTGAATTCTAGCATGAGCATTTTTATCGGTGGAAAACGTAGTGTAAATTTGTGATTTTTGGGTTGGAATGTGCAGGAGGAGAAATATGCATGATTTTTTTTGGGGGAGTTGGGCGAAGGGATTTTTTTTTTTGTTTTTATGGTTTACAGAGGAGAGGTAAGCAAATGAAACTTACATGTTTATGTACGGACTACTGAGCTGATCACAAGTATGAGGAGAAATATGTGTCATTTTCAAATTCTTAGAGTTTGACGTTGTTGGTTTCTGCTTTTCATCCCTTGTGACTTAACAAAGATCATTTATTATGCAGCATTTGCTATACACTATGATGGTTGCCTCACGTTTCATACATGTCTTTTCTTCTTTTGGTGACTCTTCTTCTCCACTTTTTGTTGTGTTCTGCTGCACCATCTCTTACATTACCTCTCTCATACTGTAGGATCCCATTGTTGCTGGCATAGAGGAGAAGATTTCAACATGGACCTTTCTACCAAAAGGTGCGCTACATGAAAGAACACTGCACTTCTTGAAATTTTTTGTCCAAGTTCTCTCTGTTGTCAATTTGGGGCCTGAAATTTTGGGTTGATTCGCTGCTCAGATGCAATCAACTGCACAAGTATTTTGAATGACTGGGATGGAAGTATATACAAGATTGATGCTAAAATGCAAACACTTTTGCATAGGATGTGTTATTGTATCTTAGCTGTTCAAAAGATTTTCTGGTAGAAGTTTGCATCTCAGCTGTGAATGCCCCCTAGCTTTTCAGGACCCATACAGTGATACCCCATATAGCTGTTAGGTGAAATAAGGTGGGCTTCTGGTATAGAAATGAGGGAATGTCGTGTAGTATACCAATAGAAGTAGAAAGCTTTTCTGTGATTTTGGAAGACTTTGTTGCCGGTGGAGAATCATTCTCATCCAACCTTCTTATTTACCGGTTCTTGAAAATTTATGTTAGTTCTTAAGGAATTCTCTTCTTCTTAACTCACATCCATTTGGCATGCTTACTTTGGGGGTTTTGGCATTTGATGGGCAGTTGAATGAGGAGGTCTAATATTTGCTATTTTCAGAAAATGGCGAAGACATACAAGTTCTTCGTTATGAGCCGGGACAGAAATATGATCCTCATTATGATTACTTTGCGGACAAGGTAAATATTGCTCGTGGTGGACACCGCATAGCCACTGTTCTCATGTATCTCACTGATGTTGAAAAGGGTGGTGAAACTGTGTTTCCTAATGCAGAGGTTAGTTCTTCTTGTGTTATGTTCTTTCTGTTGTATATTCTAGAACACCCTTATAACCTCCTATGTGTGGTTGTCAAAAATCAATCTCTTTGCCCTATCTTCTTGAGTCCAAAATATTGTGATTTTTGTTGTATGTGAACCTTTCTGGGCTTGACTTATCATTACCTTGCACAGAACATATTTTCCCTTGTGCACAATTATATGTCTGTGATCTTGCTGCCAACAATTTTTAAAATCTTCTGCAGGAGTCACCTCGACGAAGATCTATGACAGCTGATGAGGGTCTATCAGATTGTGGGAGGAAAGGTATCGCAGGTAAGACGAACAATTTATGCTTTCTGAATTCATGCTGTTTTCGCTTCTTCAGCTGGTTGACATACCCTTTTACTGTTTCTTAATCGCAACTTTAAATACTCTAAGTGAAACCACACAAAGGAGATGCACTTCTATTCTTCAGTCTGCACCCAAGTGCCATTCCAGACCCATTGAGTCTTCATGGTGGCTGCCCAGTGATCGAAGGTGAGAAATGGTCAGCAACAAAATGGATTCACGTGGATAACTTTGACAAGACTTTGGGATCCTCTGAAAATTGTACGGATGCAAACGACAGTTGTGAGAGATGGGCAGCCTTGGGAGAATGCACCAAAAATCCTGAATATATGGTAGGATCTCCAGAGATTCCAGGGTACTGTAGGAAGAGCTGCAAAGTCTGCTAAGATGTTAAATTACTGCGTTTCTCCAACATTTTTTTTACGTATCATGCCAATTTTTTTTTTTAAGCCCCCTCTTATTTCCAATTTACTTTGATGTAATTTTGATTTTTTGTTCCCCCACATTGATGCACAGCGTTGCATGGCTCTTTAGACATTGATATACTGTACTCTTATTTAACGATGGACCCAGCTGGGCAATTTCCTCAGGATATGAAAATACAAATACTATAGTCTACGCATCGACACTTGGTGTGATATTTTAATTTCTTTCTTGATGATGACTCTATGGAAGGGGCATCAACTAGGCTAGAGTGCTATATATTCGATTAAAGAATTGCCAGACAGAGTTTGAATCCTTGGCTTAATGCAAATCCACGCCATTTAATGGTCAAAAATGGTCTAGTAAAAGCTAGATGCTGCAAATCCCCGCCCTTTCAGGCTGATTACAAAGTAAATGAATCAACAGTAGTTAGAACACTGGAAAACTTTGGAGGGCAAGGAAAGAGATAATATGCGTATCAAAGTGGGCTCTTCTTGCTGTCTTTGATGTACTACACCACTAGGTCCACTACTTATCTTTCTTGTTTACTCACATTTTGGTGGGTGTAAGCGAACTGGTACGTTCAGTGAACAGCTCGTGAACAAGATCGATTACGTTTGTTTATGTTCGTTCGTTAAGTTAAATGAACAATACACGAACATATTTTAGTGTTCGTTTAATAAACGAACACGAACACGAACACGAACAGACATATGTTCGGTTCATTTATGTTCGCAAACAAACTCGTTTAGTGTTCGTGAACATGTTCGATTAATATTCGTTTAAAATTCGGTTAGTGTTCGTAAACATGTTCGATTAATGTTCGTTTAAAATAATATATATAAATATATATAATAATATTAATATTATCATAATATTAATAATATATACAATTTTGTCAAAATTACGTCGTTGTTTTACTCTTTCTGTAAGTTACTCATTTTTAGTATGAAATTGTACATTAGAAGCTCTAGTGGTGTAAGCGAACAGATCTTTCGGTGAACATGTATAAATATATATGTAATATTTATATATTATATTATTTTAAATTTTTGTTTATTTAAGTGCTTGCAAATATGTTCGTTTAAACGTTTACAAACATGTTCGTTTAACGAACATTAATAAATATGTTCGAAATCGGCTCGTGTTTGTTTAAATTTTTTATATTTGTGTTCGAGATTGGTTCGTGTTTGTTTAAAATAAATGAATAGGTCTTGAACAATATCCGTTCGAGATCGTTCGGATCATTACAGCCCTCCATTTTGGTGACAACGATGGAGTTGAAGTGTTGAACCATATCAAAAGTTTTTGGCCCATTCTACGAGATTCCCATCATATCAGTAGAAAATATGGAAGCCTGAATCATTGGCTCCTCTTTCTCTTTCTTGTGTAGTGATACTTATTATTTTGATCAACTGTTTCTACTAATAAAAAATACCTACTCCTGTTGGGGAAAAATCTTAATCCAAGTTGAAAGTTTCAACTTGACTCTAATGCTGCAAGTGAAAGATCACAGAGTTTGGTTACCCCATGTAAATCTACCCTTCTTGGGCAGTGAAGCAACCTCATACTTTGCTTAGCTGACAAAGATCTAATCTCCAACAATTGTTTGAAGATTTTAGCCTTTTCTGATTCAAGTTGTACAAACAAAAGGTCAAGCCAGCATGATCATCGCATGGTTTACTCTAAGCTGACAACTATTCACAGCTGTATGTAGTTCTTGATGTGATTCCTTGTTAATGAATACAAAGGCTGATATATTGATATTCATTCAACATCAAGTTTTTCTTTTCAACGGCAACTTCAATTTATTTCACGCACAAGTCAACCCCACATTGTCGCTCACTTTCTAACAAGTGTTCAATTTGTATTGAGACAGCTTTTCCGAAGTGATCCGATTAATTGTAGTACCTCGAGAATGTCATGTTTTGTATGCTTGTACAAGTTGGCCTAGAGAATTTGTCCTGGACCGAGCAAAAGTTGATTTTGGTGACTCCACCTTATTTGGAATCTTCTTCCATATTTTCCCTGCAACATTTTTTGGGTAACAACAGTATTGTTTCTTTGCTGGAAGAGGAGAATATCAACACTCGTACTTTTCTAAATATTCTGCCATAAAGAGATGGATTGCAATCCTCTGATAATGAACTTAGAGCATCAAGTGAGACAGCTGTGTTAATAGTTTTTTCATTTGTGCTTGTGTCTATCAACTAAAAAGTGGAAAAGCTTAAAAGGGCATCTGTAGGATGAGATAGAAATGGTATAATTCCTTTCATAGAGATAAAAAAATGCAGGGAGATTCATTTGCATACCACCATAAAGAACAGATTTAAGTTCGTACATTTTAACTATTAATTGATGGAGTAGAAAGGTAATCAATCTCCAGTCTAAAGTCACTTTTGAGGTCCACAATGAATTGCAATTAATACAATGGCTATTGCATTGGATGATTGGATGCAGAAAACAAATTTGCTTCCAAGATGGTCTAAAAAGAAACATTAATAGGTGAAAAAAAAAGTGAAAAGGTTTGGCTCATGGCTGGTGGGGATGTGACAAACCATTATATGAATTTTAAATCTCTTAATATTAAGAATATAGAAGTGGGATGGGGAAAGAAAAGAAAAGATATGAAAGGTAAGTGGGTGGGTGGGGTGGCAATTGGACTCGCTTGAGTTGAAGGGACAGTAAACTGATAATGCCATGAAATTCCAAGAATAATTGAAGGAGTTGTGATTCTGTCACTCAAAACAACACTAATCGCAGAGAAGGGAAAGAAGAGAAAAAGGAAAGTGTGTGTAGCTACCATTTCTTTTTTGTTTTTTTGTACTATTACACAGCACATTAAAAGAACGCAAATTTTTGGCCTTTCTTATTGGAAACATTAAATTCACCAAATCCCTTTCAAGCATTTATATCGTCTGATTTTGTGATTATTATACAAGATCTCCCTACACCAACCAGGAAGTTTTCTTAGGCTGCAATAACTAATAAACCTGAACTTGCCTAAAAGACTTGAAGAGAGAGATAGAGAGAGAGAGAGAGGGGCAAAAAAGAAAGCAGGCAAAAGGATGGATGTTGTTCGGATGCAGGGGAGCTTTGTGGAATACACTGCATCTTTGTTTCGTGAGGTAAATCAAATTAACTGCAAATTATAGTAGTTTTGGTTGAATAACTGTATATGGTCTGTTGGATTTGGTTTAAAGCTGTTTCTCTGATTTGTAGGGAATCTTGGATGGTCAATTTAGCCAGCTTCAGCAACTGCAAGATGAGAGCAACCCAGAGTTTGTGGTTGAAGTTGTTTCCCTTTTCTTTGAAGATTCTGAGAAACTTCTCAATGAACTCACCAGAGCTCTGTAAGGGTGTTTTTTTAATGTTTAATTCCCTTCTTTCCTTCTTTTGGAGAGGCTAGATATCATTGTTTTGGCTTTTATGCTCAATTTGCAGAGATCAGCAGCATGTGGACTTCAAGAAGATTGATGCCCATGTTCATCAGCTTAAGGGCAGCAGTTCCAGGTATTCATTTTTCTTGAGCATATGAGTCTGATAAATGATGGTCTTATGGACATTATCTTGGTGTGATTATTTATTCATCTACCAATATATTTAACATCTGGACCAAACTTAGTTTCAGAATTTATGACTTAGGATTTGATTAAGCCTCATAACATTGTTTTTGTTCACTAATCTCATTATGGTTCAACAGCATAGGTGCTCAGAGAGTTAAAAATGCCTGCGTTGCTTTTCGAAATTATTGTGAAGAACAGAACATTGAAGCGTAAGCATCAATGATTCAGTGCTTCCTCCGTTTCTTTGTAACATATACTGAATTGTTAGTGATGAGGGGGAGTTTGTTGTAGGTGCTCAAAATGCTTAGCGCAAGTGAAGCAAGAGTATCTTCTAGTGAAGAACAACCTTGAGACTTTATTCAGGGTGAGCAGATGAGCTTTAATTTCTGCAAAAAAGTTCAACTCTGATACTAAGATGGCCATATCTGAGATAAGTCCTGATTCTGCCTTTGTTTTTTTTCATTGCAGTTGGAGCAGCAGATCATAGCAGCTGGTGGAGCAACTCCCACGGTTGAATGAGATGGTCCTTTGGAGCTACAACTAGGCGGAGTCCCAAAGTTAATATTCCCATCATTTGGGATATATGGATTTGGTTGATTGGAGTTTCCTGTGAATTAGATCACTGCATAAGGTCGTGTTGCTAGTGAGGTTTTTGCACCTAGGAATTTTGATTTGCCATTGGTGTTCTCTCACAGCCCTTAGCTTTAGATCTGCTGTGCTATGTATCTGTGATAAACTAAGTTGTTAATTGTCCTAAATGGTTTTTGCTTTGTGCAAATTAAACTAAGATTTTGGTTGCTTAGATAATCAACATGATCAATGCAAAGGTTTTTTTTTTTGCTCCTTTTCTTTCTTATTTGAATAGTCAGATGACTTTGGAAGATGGGCTAGAAATCAATTCCTTTTGTTGATATCAGACAACAATCTCACATTCCCTCCATCAAACCAACACAAACATTCTTAACCATCCCACCATCCCTTCTTGGTGCTGGAGTGTTGTGATAATTATAGTTTGTTCTTGTACACTGTTCAAAACTTTAGGTTAGAAAGAGCAACTACTAATGCATATGATTAAATGTAAAATAGAATCAATTTTAAATAGAATCAATTTTAAATTATACAATCAAATCGGTGGAATAAAAATGTAAAATTATAATATTTAGAAAATATTTTTAAAAACACAGAAAATTCATATATAATTTATGATTAAATGTTTGTATTTTTTATGATATTTTATATCATGATATTTGAGTTGTTCTTGCAATTCAAGAATAATTAGGATCGCAGTTATGATGAACATAGTAAATTTTCATATGGGATTAGATTGATATTATGATAACTATGCATGTAATGCATTGCAACACACAAATAAACAACAATTCTCTTAATATATTTTACAACAAGTCTAACTACGAATTAGTCATAGTTAAAAAAAAAAAAAAACTTAGGTTATAAGTAAGGAAATTTTTTTAATAGAGAGTGGTTTTGCCAACATTTTATATCAAGCAATTTTGACATAAAGTTAACTAAATATATAATTTTAAAGGCAAGATTAATCTAAGAAATTAATAAACCACCATTCTTCCACTCTCATACCTTAAAATTTCAAAATTTTGAATATTCAATATTTCATGTTAATATTACAATATTAAATCTATTATGAAGGAACAAAAACAATGTACTCCTATATATACCCAAATTTGTGGTACTCGATTGTATACCCAAATGAACAAATAAAACCGTCGAATTTATATCACTTCATCTCCTAATACTCCCATCTCTCCTAATAAGCAAACAGCTTTGGACCCTGATTTTCAGGGAAGAGTTGATAGTATTTCCAACATAGCTGATCAGGTCGTCTTGCTGGAGTCCAACTCCATGAAAAGCAACCTTCAGAGACGCTCCATTGATGAGGAGAATCGCCAAAAGGGTGTTCGTTGATGTGCATGAAGTTGCTGAGTTCAGACCACATTCCCCTGATGTTTTCTCTAATGAAAGGGTGATTAAGAAGCATGTCAGCACTCCATCTTGAATGCACACACCGGAAGCATTTTCTCAAGAAATCTTTCCCTGATTCTGAGACATATTTAGGTATCTTTGCTTCAAATCGATTGTTTTCATCCCATATATATCTTCTACCATTCATCATCTCCAGCACTGTGCATCCCAATGACCATATATCCGCAGCTGTCCCCTGCAACCCCCAATGTAAAGATTCTGGAGCTCCATAATACGGCGTTCCCCCAAACTTGCGCTTATTTTCCTGTTTACGCTTGCTCAGCCCAAAATCAGCAATTTTGAGATTGGGTAAACCCTTTTCGCTTGGGAAAACAAGAACATTCCCAGGCTTGATATCGCAGTGAATGAATCCTTTGCGATGAATTTGAGAAAGCCCTTTAAGCAACATGTATGTGTAACAAGCTACATGGGATTCAGGCATAATTTTGCCATAATCCTGAATCAAGTCATCTAGAGTGCCGCCTTCTGCGTACTCCATTAATAGATTGAAAACATATTTTCCGTTTTCTTCCAAACTTCTGTCCACTCCGTAGCATTGAATAATGTAGGGACTACCCTGAAGTTCTTTCAAGAACATTGCTTCTTTTTGCAAACTCATTGAATTCTCCAACTTTGCTGCCTTCACTGCAACGATTGACGATGTCGACAAGAAGAGGGAATCATCTCTCACGGCCAAGTGCACCGTGCCGTAGGATCCTGCACCTATTTTCTTGAATTTCTGCCACATGATTGATGATTAATGAAAATTTTCAAATCGCGGCCGATGAGATATATATAGATATAGGATACTAAATGCGTTTGGAAACAGTAATGCGAATCACTTGCAGAATCGGAAATCAACTAATACGTTGATGATTAGGAAATTTAGCAATGCCAATCCTACTCAGAATCGGAAATCAACTCAATATATTAATGATTAGGAAACCCAGCAATGCCAATCCCATGAGGAATCAGAAATCAACTCAATACATTGATGATTGGGAAACCAAGTAATATTATGCAATTTAAGAAAGAATTTCGAGGTTTCTTCCATCTTTCTAGACTGTGCCAGTGTCAGAAGAACAGAGAAAATTTTGTGATGAGTAAAGGGTAAAAATTTGACTCTTGAACCTCATCCACAGGATGCTGAGTTCAATGTAGCCAACCGCTCCAAGTTGGTCCAAAACTGCAAGCTTGTCGGGCGGACCTGTACGTCTCTGTTTGGAAGTTGCAAAACCGTTGTTCTGTAATTTGATTGTGTTCAAAAAGAGTAGAATTTGCTGTTTACGGCTCTCATCACGTCAATTAGCATGTACGTATACGGAAACAACATGAGAAACTACAATTGGTGTATAAAGAAAGAATGAACAATCATGATTGCTACAAGAGAAGTGTGTATTGGTTTAACTTCACTCTTCTATTTGTGTCATCTCTCATCTATATAGGCTACCTAGTCATACAAAGCTTCCTTTTTGTTTCAAGAATCAAAGGTATCAAATTGGAAGTTGTTGAAATCCAATATAAATTCCCCTGCAAAAAGTTTGTGGTCCGACAAAAGGATCCGTCTTGTCCTTGTCTAAAATCCATTGCCTCTTCTATTTGGTAATTTACTCCACATTCTTCTCTGCTCATCAAAGCTTCCAACCACAGCAGACTGGTTCTTGACACCAAGTTGACCAGAAAAAAGGTTATAGTAAGCTCTGGGGTTAACATTTGCCAGTACTTTAACTAGTCTTCCTTGTTTTGTATCAATTGTTATTTGCCCATCTTCAGCTTCAATGCCTTTTGCTGAGATCTTGAGATTCTTCATTTCAAAGGATGGTTCCAGAATTGAATGATCACCACCTAGGATAACAGCACCAATAATTTCTCCGACAAATGTATCCTGTATAGAGTAAATTAGTCAGTGTTCGAAAAGCAAGGAATAAGCTGAATTTATATCACAACTTCTGTGCTGCAGAGCTTTGTTAAGATTGGGCATTATTCTTGCATCATATGTTGATTGATCACAAGCAACTGCAAGTGCTTAGTTGATTGATCATGTAAAGAAAAGATGGTGTACCATATGGCTGTATCTGGGATGAGCCTGTTTCAAGCCATGCAAGGTTGATAACAATTTCCAGGCAAATAAGGCCTCAGGAGTCTTCTTGGCAAGATAGAGCCTTTCCAAAACTTTCTGAAAAGTGCTTACTTTGCGCTGAATGCCTAGCGGAATGAGTGTGATATCAAGTTCTGAAGCAAAAACTGTCTTTGCTGCCAATGGGTCAAGAAACATATTCATTTCTGCATATTCATTTGAAGGAACATTGATGACATTTCCTTTCTCTTCATTATTGCGCTTTATGTGGCCTCCAACAATGATTACGTCCTGCATCAGAATTCAAGGTATTATTTATCTCCTTCAAGAAATGACCTTGTTCACAAGTGTTGAAGAGCAAATTACTTACCTGAATACAAGAGGTCGAATTTTTGGCTGACGCAACAATTTCTGCTAGAGTTGTCAGGGGACCATTGGTCAAAATGGTAACTTTAGACCCCGGATCAAGAGATTTTACTAATGACTGCCATACCTCATGAACAAGAGGTTGTCTGAGTTCAGGGTGTTCAGTATTTCGAGGAGCTCCAAATTCAACAGAATTTTCTGCTGTATGCCTGCAATTAATATGGACCAATATCACGAAGCTTTTTCTTTATGTAACAGAAGTAACAAGAAATCTGTAAAATTATATAACATGCCTTCGAGGGCTTCGTGGCAAATCGCGAGCTAAGCCATATAGAGTATCTGAGTCTAGAAATCCACCACTACCGTGAGGAATAACCTTGTTATACTTGCAGTCTCCCACAGCAGGAAAAGTTGGATCAGATTGATTCGTTGCAAAAACTTTTCCAAGGCCAACAGGAATGTCATCACGACCCATCATGTGCAGTAAATCATATACAACATCAATTGTTGCAGCACTTGCCCATCCAGTTGGAGTGATCAATACTGCCTAAAAAATATGAGAAGATGCATATATGCATATGAGAATTTGTTGCCGTCTTAATTCTACTTTTTGTTTGGACCTGGCTTAACTGAGCAGCCAGGCAATAAAGGGTCAATTTTTCACCTTGATATTGATAGTTTCAACAGGTATTTTGAGGAGATAGAAGAGTGCTAGAAAGTCTCCAGCACTCATGTCCATGTCAAACACAACATTCTTGCCAAGTCTTCTTCCCGTGAAATCTGGCTTGTATAGAGTTTCCTTGTAACGAGGAAATTGTGTTGTAATGTTGAATTTTCCAGAATATCGCCGATGATTGAGAATCTGCAGCCATCAATGACATTGCAGTTTTAGTTTCAATATGCTCATCCTAGACAAAAGGACTACTTATGGTGCTAATTATTACTCAAGATTTAATGTTGTCTACTCAAACCATATCATGACAAATTATTATCACATGCAGATTTTCATTTTTTTCATCAAAAACCAAGCAGATTTGATCCACATACATCAAGAAAGCTTTCAAAGAATTCTCTGTCTAGGGAGCTGCTGGGGTCACGATTAGGCTTTGCTCTCACAGCAACAAGTACTTGCACAGCTTCTTGACCAGTTACTTCTTTTGTGTAGCCATCCTGATTAATATGAAGTGCATTACTCATCAGATAAATGAAAAGAGAATGTTTGAGGAAAAGCCAGAATTGCGGATACAAATAAGTAGTCATATAAAGTAAATGTCGTTTTGGAAGAAAAATGGTACCTGGCATCTTCCCTTTGCATTCTTCACGACGCAAAATGGATCGCGAAGTCCAGTCTGGACATGGCCACTATGAACCCCATTTCTTGTTAAATTGAATTTGGGAGTTTTACGCCCATCAAAGAATGGATTTGAGCCATCAGATATCCCGTATGGCTCATTTGAAGTAACTACGGTGATGTTCATGAACTCCATCTCAGCAAATTCATTCTCCCCTTGCTTGTTATGTGGCGTGCGCATAATTGAAGTTGCTACACCAGATAAAAACGAGTCCCACATAAAGTAACTCTGCATTTAAGTAGTTGAGGGCTATTATCATAAACAAGGCATCTGATTGGCTTCTGAGTTAGGAGAATGCCCAAATTTGATACACTTCTAAGACGTTACCGTGTAGAAGTCATTGTCAAACCAGGTATCACGAGCTATTTTCAGGGACTTGAAGCAGTATTGTGCTTCAAAAGTTTGCTGATTTTTCTCAAATGCTCCAAAGAACTCTTGTGTTATAGGAATGGTGTTTGTGGCATCCAATGGAATGAGAGTAACTGGAATTCCTGATTGAATTACCTACATTTCAGTTTAAAGAAAATTTAGCCCTTTCCTTTGTGCAGGTTAAAAAAACTGTTTCTATTTGTAAGCTACAAATTCTGTACCTGGTATGCAGCAAAAGGATCTCCAAATATATTGAATTCTGCATAAGGATTACTACTGTAGTCTGTGGACAAATTGCCATGATCACCACACTGCCGAGGTTGACAAGAAGAGCTGGGACTCTTTGGACAGCAGCCAGTTGGATTCTCTGATCTTACACCACCACCCATGATGTAAATGTGCTTAACATGTCTCTTCAGTTGGGGATTTTTCAAAAGGAAAATGCCAAAATTTGTGTGTGCTCCAATGAGGAACACGGTTGTTGGACCAGCAGAAATTTTATCAATCAATACTTGCTGAGCAGTGGGCTGCTTTAGCGGTGAATATCTCCTTCTGCCCTGGATTCAAAATGAAAGCAAATGAGCAATGCCCATACACACACTCAACCTTAGTTATGCAAAGAATCAAAATTTTGACGTTTTAAAGACAATTGAGCAATACTCTCTCATCTAAATATTCAGTTAGTAATCCAGACCTGTGGCAGAAAACCTTTGCGAAAACCAAAGTTCGTATCACTATCTAATCGACCTCCAAGACCTACTGGAATGGCTTGTCTGTATCTACAATATCCAGCTGTACTTAGTCCCTAATAAAAATAACAGAAACTTTAGTATGATATGATAGCTAAAGAGAACAAATATTAAAATTCAGTCCATTGGAAGTATGAATGAGTACTGTGTCATTTTAATATCCTATGGATATCAGATGAGATTAAGGCATAATTTTTCTTCACCTGTTCAATTAATGGGAGATATCCTCCGACATTGGGAAGTATGATACCATCTTCAAGAATCCCACCTTCACCTCCCACTCCAACGGCAATGTCATCACGACCCATCATGTAAAGGAGATCATAGATATGATTGACAGCATGACCTGCATTAGTCCATGCATTTGCACTTATGGTAACTGCCTGCGTTGATACAATAAGATGATTGTCATCCATCTGTACTGTCAATATCATTTGTTACGGTCCATCAAGATCAGGGGCAAAGCTACAAATGACTACATGAAACATGAAAAATTAAATCTTTTTGGTCAGTAAAGTTTTTGATATGCTGGAATTACAGGTTACCCTGCAACATCTTTTTCAGCCTTTTTCAAATTCTGGCCAATGATTTTCTTCATCGATAAGGCTATTTTATTTTATAAATCCTGCTACAAGAAACTATTTCAAGGATTAACTACTTTCATTAAAGAATTCTCAAGGAGCGAACTGAAGCTTAATATGTCCAAACCAATATAAAGATTGACTGGAGGCCAGTTTTAATATTTTCCAAAAACAATTCCCACTTGTAGAAGAGAAAAAGGCAACAAAATGATAGAACAATGAAAATTCTTGAACAAAACGCGAAGAAAAAGAAAATCTGATTTTGCATAAACAACCAAGAATTCAGTACTCAGAGGAACAGCTGAAGCAAAAAATTTCAACTGTAAAACCATTGACCTGCAGATCAAATTCTGATCTGTTCAGCTTCAGAAGATACAGTAGAGCAAATAAATCAGCAGTATCAACGTCTGTATCCAAAAGAATTCGTTGTGGTTGACCCTCTACGGAATATAAAGTTCCTGCTGCTATTCCAATGATCACTAAACCTGTTATAAGCACACATCTCTGGAACAACATTTTCTTTTCCCAAGAATCAATCTTTTTGAATATTTTGAGCCTTTTTTCCAGATGATCAGCTAAAATCTTCTATATCAACCCCATCCCTGCAAATTTTAAAAAAAAAAAAAAAGTGAAAATCACACGAAAAATAAACCATTATTATCATCTGCAAAACGGTAAAAACTTTCAAAATGCAAGAAAAGTGACCTCATATGTAGTTTACCAAGCCTAAAAGTACAACAGTAACTTTGCAAGGAATATGAGAGACCCCATATGCAGTGTATCAACCATATGACTGTGTGTCGGGTTAAAGGAGGAGACAGAAAGTTAACGTGGGTACGAATGAAACGACGTTGGACAACGTGAAGAAGAAGAAGAAGCAGCAACAGCAGCTATAAGCTCCAGCTGTAGAGGAGATAAAGGAGAACGAAATGCAGAGCATTCAATATTTCTTGACGATATACCATGTATGTTAGAAAAGGCATGGCATGATTCCTCAAGGATGACACCACTTTCCAATGGTCAATTTCTGATGGTACTCCAGTAATAATTCTTTCCCACGAGGTGGGATTGGCCTAATTTGATCGATATTTCAGGATCAAGAAAACATAATCATCTTAGTTATAGCCAATGGTTTGTCAAAGTGTTCTTTTGTTTTCTCCTTTGTTTTTGAAGTCAAATGACTAAGATAGAGGTCAAACTGAAATGACCAATTTCTGCCTCCTAGTGAAAATCCTTAATATTCTTATGACAAGTCAATTAAAATTAAAACAGATAAACATAGTGTATAAATGTATATACTTTGTCTAAGAAATTCACTCACAAATTACTCATGTTCTAATAGTTACACGCAATACTTTTTTTCTTTAATATCGTCGAAAAGATGTTGAATATAGTGAATATATACAAGGTTTAATCTGGTACTATCAATGGCTAATGAAAAGGTTACTTTTAAGATTCTAGTAGCATGATGTCCTTTGCCATGATAAATATATTATTTCTTTGGATTGTACTCCAAAATTAGATTAGATTATATGTTCATGTATTCTCTCAATAGTGATGGAAAATGCTAACCACAATGGATAAATTCCCCAACATCTACCCTATTATTTTTCGTGAAAGGGTTTGCAATATTGGAAAGAACTATAATCTTGTAGTCAATTCAAGGTTATGTTACTTCACGTGAAGGGACTTGCGATGTCACGAAGCAAAAGTTAGAATCTTGCCCTCAACTGCTGAAAATTGGTGCTTCAATTCAAGTTGACCCTCAAGATTTTTTCCTGCAGTACAGAATAATTGACAACCAAAGATGTGTTGGAGGAGAGAAGCAAAATCTTTAATCATTTGGAAGTAGAATTACAAATAAAAAACGGATAACAAAATCTTCAATGATCTTGGGAGTTGAACTACAAATAAAAAATAATAATAATTAGAAATTTAGTAAGATTGAAATATGTAATTGACCATTCACATTTTTACAAGCCATAAAAAATTCGATGCATTACGTGACGAGTTTGTTGCCACTCTTTGGTTTTATTTTCTCTGCAAATATGCACAATCAAGAGAACAAAAAACTTCTCTAACATCTCACTTATGACTAAAGAATATTAAAAAGAGTTTTTCTAAAAGATAGAAGTGAAAGAAATTTTTCATTATCCCACAGACTTCTTGTCAACATATGCAAATTCTCTAAATCTTCATAGTCTACTATCTAATAATGGCTAAAAATAAATAAATAAAGATTTATAACTTATGCAGAAGAAATGTAACATATGTATTTATTTTGAATTTTGAATTTTTTTATCCACTTTCATAATTTGTAACTCATGTAATAATGAAGAATTATAGCTCATTTATTAATGAAGAAATGTAACTCATGCCATTAAAACATAATAATAACCAAATTGTAATTTTCATCTCCTGTGTGTTTTGCATTTATTACATAAGCGAGAGTTATTAGGTCTTATGCATTAGCGTAATTGCGAGTTCCTTAGTTATGGAAAAAAAAAGTAATAACCAAATTGTAACTTTCAAAATAATGTGGTCAATATGTAACTCCAAAATACTTAATTTATTAAAATCAATATGTAACCATCAAAATAATGTAGTTATTTTTTATTAAAATATACCAAAAACATATATAAAACTGGCCATGAAGTTTTAGCAATTCCCATTAAATTAATATGTTCTGTGTCTACCCCCATTAATATTATTGCTTGTATTTAATACTACCTATCATGAACTATGCAAATTAATACCAACACCTAAAGATGTTATCTTATCTGCAGCTATTACAAAAGATTTTTTTTTCCTCTTTTCGCCATTTTACTATAAATTCTACCTAACACACAAAATGAATGGAAAAAAACTTTAAAATAAATTCTCATAACTAATTAAAATTGTTTGAGTGAATGAAAAACTTTCAAATTTCTCCTTAATTTACATGCAATGTTCAGTTTTTTCTCCTGTTTTTTATTTTCAAAAAGAAGCAAAAAAAAATTGATAGCCCCACCCATGATTAAGCCAGTTGGAAAAATGAATATCTTTGGTTTTCTCAATGCAAGAAATCAGATTTGAATCTTTGCACGTTCTAAGTTGCAATAATTCAGGTGAAGTAACACTATAATATGATACGAGTATTGTTAGGATCAAAACAATAAATCCCAAAAGAGACAAAAATGGATGAAAATCCCCAAACGGTCCTATGGGTTTTGAAGCTGATTTCCTGGTGATGAGGTTCGGCCTGCACACCAAATAAACAAACAAATAGAATGACTTTGCCCACACAAAACAAAACAAAATTCGGTATCCAACGTTTGGAACAAACCAAAGCAAAGCTTCGGCTAAACAACAAAATAAGGAGACAAAATTAATCAAAACTTGTAAGAAAAAAAAAACCTGTGGCTTTCTACGGGACAACGGCGGCTGATTTGTTTTTGTCTTTGTTTTTTTGTTTTTTTTAATTGAATAATATATCCTATCTATAAAAGTCAACAAAACGTGCACCAATTAGATTTGGTAATTAATAAATCTAAAACTCAATGTAACGAATTATTCTAAATCCAATAGAATTACCAAATTACAAAATTACAAACCTAATAAGAAATTTAATTTAATTTAATTTAATTCTACTACATTATTTTCTTGAAACTAAGTTTTCATAACTTGTCATATTTAGCATTTTATTCAATTTCATAAACGAATCCATCTTAAATGCTTTTAGGAAAATATCAGCCACTTGATCTTCTGTCTTGCAATAATCGATCTCAATTTTCTTTTGTTGAACCAAATCACGAATGAAATGAAATTTGATATCGATATGCTTTTTTCGAACTAGATTTTTTGTCATCTTTATTGTTGAAGTACTATCACACAGGATAGTAGTTGCTCCATTTTGCTTATGCTGAAATTTTTTTTGCATCTTTTTAAGTCACAATGCTTGAGTAGCACTGTTAGCCATTGCAATGTATTCTGCCTCCACTATAGATAGTGCAATAATTGGTTGCTTCTTTAAACTCCACGAAAATGTACCAGAACTAATGAATAATGCATAACCAGAAGTACTCTTTCTCTCCACAGTATCACCAGTTTAATCACTATCAGTGAATCCAAGAAGATCAACAGGATCATTTTTTGCATAAAAAATTCCATCACCTTGAGTATCTTCAATGTACAATCAGCTAAGAAAATTTTGATGTATAATTGTACATCAAAATTTTCTTAACTGCCTGCAAGTGAGACTGATGTGAATTCTCCATGAATCTACTAATTAAACCAATACTAAAATTAATATCAGGCCTTATAGCTGTCAAATATCTCAAACTCCCTACTAAATTTTTAAAACAAGTAGGGTTCACAAAAGTGTCAGTCCCATTTTTGGTCAAATGCAACCGTTCTTCAACTGGAGTCAAGATTGGTTTTGTATTATCCATCTTGAACTTCTTCAAAATATCTCCAACATATTTCTTTTGACAAATAAAAATCCCTTGATCGTCTGTGAAACTTCAATTCCAAGAAAGTATGACATAAGATCCATGTTGATCATCTCGAATTGTCGAATCATAGCCTCCCTAAATTTTGCAATCATTTTGGAATTATTCCCAATAAATATTAGATCATCCACGTATAAACATACGATGACAATCCCGCAATGAGTAGATGACTTCACATAAGAAGCATGATCAAAAGGACAGCGTCAAAAATCACTATCAACAAAGAAAGAATCAATATGGATGTACCACACTCTCGAACTTATTTCAAGCCATAAAGGTCTCTTTTCAAACGATGCACCTTATTTTCTTGAGCTTTCTTTACAAATCCTGTAGATTGTTCAACATACACTTCTTCCTCAAGAATTCCATTTAAAAATGCAGACTTTTCATCCTTCTGATGTATTTTCCAACCATTTTAGGCAACTAAGGAAATAATTAAGTGAACAGTATCAAATTGAACAATAGGTACAAATACCTCAAAATAGTCGATGCCAGGTTTTTATTTATAACCTTTAGCAGCCAACCACACATTGAATATGTCTACTTCTCCATTGGGCTTGTATTTCGTCTTATAAACCCACTTGACACTAACGGGTTTCTTGCCACTTTGAAGATTTGTGAACATCCAAGTATCATTCTTTTCAATGATATGAATTTTTTCAACCATCGCTTTCTTCATGTGATTCTCACGAACAGCATCTTCAAAAGTAACAAAGTCACAATTTGCCAAAAAAAATAACATCTTTCATCAAATAAATGTTGAAAGTGATCATTAACAACATAATCTCGTAAACGAACTGACAAATGCTTTTGTCTTTATAGCTGACCAAACTACATAGGAATAGGTTGAATAAGAACTTGTTGCTGTTTGGGTACTTCGTGCTGATTGACCTCATCATTATCATTGTCATCAAACTATGAAAACTATAGAGGACGACTAACCGAATCATTTGACCCATTTTCTGATCAGTCCCAGATACATTTCTCATCAAAATTCACATCTCTACTAAAATTGATCTTCTTTGTTACATAATTGTATAACTTGTACCCTTTAATCTTAGAATTGTAGCCAATAAAAATACACTTCTCCGCCTTATCATCAAGTTTCTTCCTGAGAGCATTTAGAACATGTGCATATGCCAAACAACCAAATACTATAAGATGAGAGATATTTGGCTTTTACCATATCAAATCTCATAAGGGGTCTTCCTACCATTGCATCTAGTAAGGCATCTGTTCAATATATATATTGCACATGAAACCGTTTCTGTCCAAAAATCATTAGGCATATGTTTGGCAACCATCATTGATCGTACCATGTCCATCATAGTTCTGTTTTTCCTTCCTGCAACACCATTTTGTTGAAGAGTATACCTTATTGTCAACTGATGCTTGATCCCATGCTGTACCAAAAAATAATCACATTGAGACTCAATGTATACTCTGTATACTCTGTGCCTCTATCAATTTTCATAATTTTAATGGAGTAACCACTTTGCATCTCAATATATACTTCAAAACTTTTAAATATATCATAAGCATCAGATTTATTATTCAAAAAATAAATTCAGGCTTTTCTGCTAAAATCATTAATGAAAATAATAAAGTACGTATTACCTCCATTAGAATAAACATCTACTATACAAAGATCATAGTGAATAAGTTGTAAAGGTTTTTTTGCCTTCCAAGCCTTACCTTTAGGAAACTTGTCTCAATAATTCTTACCCAAGATACAGGACTCACACTGTCTATGGTGAAAGTTGATGGAAGACAGTCCAAAAATAATATTATTTTTCGACAAAAATTGCATCCATGAAAGTGAAAGTTCCCAAATCTCATGTGCCACAACCAAGTATCATCAACTTCAACAGAGTTAAAACAAGATGAACCACCACAATTCAAAATAATAAGGAACAATCTACTATTGGTCATACTCACATTTGTAATCAAGCCCAATCGATCATCAATGATGAGGTAGACGCGTTTTTAAAAATGCAAATCATAATTGTTCTCTTGAAGTTGACCCAAACTTAAGAGGTTTTGATGCAAAACAGGCACATAATACACATCAACAATGGCATTTTTTGCACAATTTTTCAAGGTAATCGAAATATCTCCTTTACCACATATAGACACTTTATGATTATTACTAAAATGAACAGTGGATTTAAATGACTTGTTCAAATTTACAAATAATTCTTTCTTTCTAGTCATGTGGTTACTATATCCAGAGTCAACATACCACGTGTTATTTTTAGATTCCTCACCCACACCAGCAGAAAATAATATTGTCTCATGCTTTTCATCAGAATCTTCAATAATATTAGGACTCACATCTTTATTTTCTCATTTATTATACCAACAATTCTTTTGAATATGGCTTACTTTACCACAATTAAAATATTTAGACTTTTTTTGCTGATTATTATTGGAATTATAAAAAATTTATTTTTATTGCGAGGAATTGTTATATTTATCAGGACCACAAGAGTTACCTCTTCCACATCTACAATCTCTGAAATCCTGACCACAATCACCAGAAGTAGCATAATTGGACGAATCTTCATTATCTTTCTCCTTCGCAGTCTGAATTTGCAAAGTTTGCAACACTTTCTCCACAGGTTCATTTTCATACAATCCATCCAATTTGTCATTAATTTGTTATTCATGCAACAATAATAACCCTTGTATTTCATCAACAGACAAGGTTGACATATCTTTTGTCTCTTGCATCACGGCAACAACATGATCAAATTTTAATGGCAAAGTATTCAAAACCTTTTCTACAATGAGCTAATCAGTAAGATCATACCCATTCAATTGCATCTTGTTCTTTATATCATTCAAATGAGAAAAATAGGACTCAATGGTCTCATTTTTTTATACTACACAATTCGAATTCCCTTTTCAAAGTTAACAAGTTACTTTGTTGGATCTTGTTAACGCCTTGATACATTTTGTCTAAAACATCCCATACCTATTTTACAGTTTTTGAGGTGGATATTTTACCAAAAATGGAAATATCAATTGACTGGTGAATTAGAGACAATTTCAAACTATCTTTTGGTTTAGTCTCCTTATTAGCATTCGTTGCTAAATTTTGTTAAACGTGGACTAACAAATCAAATGCATTGAGATGAGTTTTCATTTGGATCCTCCAATAATTGTAATCTTGTTTATCTTTTAATTTGGGTACGGAACAAGTAATATTCTGGTTCATCATAACTACTAAATACTAATCTTGCTCTGATACCAAATGTTAAGATCAAACAATAAATTTCAAAAGACACAAAAGCAGATGAAAATTCCCAAATGGCTGTACGGGTTTTGAAGTTGATTTCCTGGAGATGAGGTTTGGCTAGCACACCAAATAAACAAACAAATAGAATGACTTCGGCCCACACAAAACAAAACAAAACAAAATTGGGTAACCAACGTTTGGAACAAACCAAAGCAAAGCTTCGGCTAAACAACAAAATAAGGAGACAAAATTAATCAAAAAATATGTTGGCCGAATGCAGAATGGGCAGCCAAGGTATTGGAATGAAACAAAGCAAACCAAGAGACCAATAATAAAACAAGCCGTGAGGCTTTTGAAGGAGGTGGCTGTTTTGTTTTCCTCTCTATTTTCTTTGTACATCAATTGTGAATAATATATTCTATTTATAGGAGTTAACAAAACCATACACTTATTGAATTTGGTAATTATTAAATCCAAAACTCAATGTGATTAACTATTCTAAATCCAATAGAATTATCAAATTACAAAATCACAAATCCAATAAGAAATTTAGTTTAATTCTACCACAAGTATCAATGCAAAGCCAATGCAACAAACACTAACAAATTTAAGTAGAAAATGGACTAACCCTTATGTACACCGCAACTTATGATATAATTAGTGAAAACTATAGTAAAATATTTTTATGACTAATATAACGTTTATGTGATAGAAACTGTTAAATAACATTTGTTTTATTATTCTTTAATCTTTTACCATGTGAATACCAATTGTATTGTTAGAAAAATTCACTACGAATTTCATTATGAATATTATTACTTTAAGATAATATTTTTCATTTTTCCACACTTAGTACTATTATTTTTTATTTGAATGTAAATTGTAGTTACCAAATTGTACAAAGTGTATATTTTGCAGTATCTATTTGTCTCCAAGTACAACAGAATACCAAGGTTTGAACTCGTTCAATTTCGATTTATTGTGATTGGTTTGGAGAACTAAATAGAGTCATTTCGGATTTTTTTAATGTGTTGTTGATTTTTTTTGCTGAGTTCAATTGTACCACTTTTGATATTATAAATCGAAAAATGAATTAGGAGTCAAAAGTATATACATAGCCGACAAAAGGGACCTAGAAAAACAAAAGATTTGCAAAATGGCACCCTGTTTGAGTCTATCATAAGTCCATAAAGAACAACATTTGGTAGATAAATGTGATTAGGTTGTCTAATTTTTGTTGCAATGATATGACATTTCTATTATTCTTGTCTGTCCGATTAGGACGCCATTCTTTGTCCTGAGTTCGTCAGGTGTTTTGTTTTCTTTTGTCTTCCTTTGGAGGTGTTAATCGGGCATCCTCCTCCTTCGCAAAAATGCATGTCTTCATGGGTTTGGTTTTATTCACCGTCATGAAGCTCATCTAGCCTTTTAGGCTGTGTATATTTTACCAATTTGGCTATGCAAGTCACATCATAACTTGCCCTTCAAAGACAAAATATGTTATTTATATGGAGAATTTTGTACAATCTGCTCCATATGAAACAAAAAAGTTAGAGAAAATATTTTATACATTAATTGCATAACGTAAAATTATCTAGTTATAAATAATTAAATAAGAGGTACAATTTATAATTTAATGAAAATAACTAATTGCACAATAGGAGTAAGAGAAAAATAATTTTGTGATTAATTAAAAAAAAGTTACAAGGAATGTATGAATTTTTTTTTTCTTTTTGTCTTTTTGTTGTAATTATTGCCTCTATTATTGATGCATAATTTACCCATATCCCAAATCTCATTAGGTCATACTTTTGGCCAAGATTCTCCACAAATGGTAAGGATCATGATTGACATACAAAAATCACAACAACTCACACACCCTCAATCTTATAAAATTTACACAGTAACTTGCAATCTGAGTAGGGTAACTCTGAGATTTAACCACTAGCATAATAAGAGACATCTTTGAGACAAGGATCATGAAATGTCCCACTCAGGCACTCAAGTCCAAAATGTACATTCTACAATGGAGATGAGCTACAAATCAAACTGAAAAATTGGCATGAATGAAAATGCAGCAACCCTTTATAATTGTCTTCGTTGAACCTTTTTTTTTTTTTGGGACAAAGACTTTTCTTTTTCTAGCATGAACATGTGATATTGACAAACAAGTAATACTATTCCATGCAAGTAATTCTGTGACATTTTGGACTACTACTTGGATTTTGTTTGGTACAATTGTCCCACTATTTAATTTTTTTGGGGTACAAATAGAATCAATTTCGCCCACCCGATTCATTTTCCACTTATTTGCCTCTGAAAATAATTGTAATTATATCTTTAGATGATTCCAAATTTATTGTTTTCAACTCTTTAGGTTTGATTCTGAATAGTATTTGAAAATATATTTTTATACTTTTCAAAACAATTTTTTATATTCTCAAAATAATTTTTATTTTACAACCTTCACATTAAAAATGATAAGAACATATTTTTAAATACAATTCATAGGTATAGTATTTTTCTACCCCTTAGGGATGTCATCCAAATTAAGATCAAACACATGCACTTTTGATGTGAAATCCAAGGTTGATGATAAATTTAATCAGTACTATACTTTCTTATCAGCTAGAATATAGAATAAGTTGATGATATGTGTATCCTCTATTCGTCATCAAAAGTATAAAATTACATTGATATTTTATACTTTTTGCGATAAAAAATTATGAATAACAATAAATAAAATTCCAATATCATTGCTTTTTAGAAAAAAAAAATCAGTTTTTTTTTAAAACTTTGAATGATAGTTGTATTGATATTTTTAAAAAATGTATAATGTTACCAACTAGTAATGCCCGCCTAACTACTCTATACAAGTCTCAGCTAATGAATAAGCTAACATGCTAGCTTACTCAAGATTTATAATCTAACAACACATCCTATATACTAGATATTGTATCATTTAAGATCATTTACAATCTCCACTATATATTGTGCTTCTTGCACCCTTTTTCACTTTGGACTGACTCTCCCAAGATTGTTAGCCTCTTGAAATTCCCCTCACTCCGATATTGCCAAATCCACATCTATTTTCTCCTCCCTTCATTCCTTATGAAATATCCAGAGATTTTTAGATTTCCATATCATCCAAAGGATATAGACTATCAGTTGCACTCTATCATTCTGCTTACTATCCTTTGTACCCAAACAAATATTACTCCACCAATCTTGAAAAGACAATTTTTTCGACTCAAAATCTTCCCAATGTACAGAAGCAATTTTCCATACTACCCATGCTCTCTTACAATTAAGTAATATATGTTCCAAAGTTTCATTCTGTTCTTTGCACATATTACACATAGGATCCTCTCCAATGTCTCTCTTAATCAATTGGTCCTTGGTGGGTAGAATACCATGCCAGCATCTCCAAATGAAATGCTTAAACTTCCCTTTGATTCCCAACCTCCATGTTTTCCTCCACAAAAGTCTCAAGAAGTCCCTTGAGTTGCTGCTCTTTGTTATATTTGGATTCCTCGTCAGTTCCCTTACAATCTCATGGTATGCTAATTTGACCATGTAGCCTCCTTCCTGGTTTGGGAGCCAAATAAGCTTGTCTCTATCCCCGCTCTGATCTATCGGAATAGAGCAAATAATTTCGGCTTCATATCTATTAAACATTTCCCTAATAACTAGGTATCTAGGTATTTATGAATGAAGCTGCATGCACAGTTTGTTCTTCCTTAGATTTATACTAGCACTTCCTTTTTAGCCTGTTTCTGTGTAGCCACGGCATGACCAGCCTAAACCAGCAAAAGGGACACTAGCCACAATCCTTCTATCCTGTTCCATTTCCTTTAAGATTATTTTACTATAGAAGATGCTGGCCAAAAGGAATTAGGGACTAAACTTTTAAAAAGTACTAATTTTGAGTGTGATTCCCAGGCCAATTATGCATTAGTTGCTTTCACAAATGGGAGGAGGATATGCAAAAGAAGCAGCAAAGAAAGTCAATCTCTCATGGCCTGGATAAAGAAGTTCACTTAACCATTTTGTTGATCCTCATTCCAACCACTAAACAAGCATTATTGGCTTTGTGAATGGAGGTTGAGGCCCGCATCATTTGTTAATTTTAAACCCAAATGGGGTGGGGTCTCAATGGCTCAAAATGCCATTGCTCAAACCACAAAGGCTATAAGCAGAAGAAGCTATATTAAAAATGCAAAAGTCAAGATGAAGAGAATTTTGCATTCATAGAATGCTGGTGAAGTCCAACTTCAGCACTAAGAAAGGCAGCTTCCTTTCCTTTCTACTCTATACCATGTACAAATATATGATTAGTCAAATGCCTAACTTTTTCCTTCATCATTGGTTGTTTAGACACGCGAAGGTAGAAAACAATGGCCTGAGGCCCTGACCAAATAAAACGTGCTCAATGCATTAGTTCTTTTGTCCTCATTCTTAAGCAAGCATGCAAGTTCTACTAAGCCAACCCATTATAGCAAGCTATGTCCAAGATAATTCAACATAACAAACCACAAGAAGGTTAGTTTCATCAAAGACTCAAAGGGTTTGTTCAGTGTTTGATGAGAATCAGAATTAATTTCAAATTGGCGTTAATTATTGTAGAGATTGAAACTAAATCCTGTTCTTATTTTGTGGTAGTTCCAATTCTTACAAGAAGGGTGAAGGCTTGGCAAACCTTGATCCACCAAGTTTTTGTTTCTGGGATTCATGGCACTATATATGTGTCCCCTAAGCAATGCGTGCAGGGGAACAGAACCTGGACATGACAACAACATATTGGACAGCACACAAAGGGTTAATGGATGCATACAATAAAGCCAAAAGGGAGAAACTTGGTGCTTCCAAATAAAGATTAGCATTTTGACTTGTAAAACGAATGTTGGAAACGTCAACGAATCTGCCAATAATATCCAAACCAATTAGTTTTAGTAGAAATGACGATAGAATGATAATTAATCCTAGTTGATAACAAACAACGATAGTCCCATATCTAGTTTCTGTTTCAGAACGATTAGCTGGGGCGTTCTGAGTACAAACCACAGGAAAAGGTGATGACAGAAGATCATATATGTAGTTTTTGCAAGTCAAATGTTGATCAACTTCAACCAAAAAACAGCATGATCTAGCTTAAAACTATGCAAATTTCTATGGTGTAGGTGCTCAAAATGCTTAGTGCAAGTGAAGCAAGAGTATCTTCCAGTGAAGAACAAGCTTGAGACTTTATTCAGGGTGAGCAGATGAGCTTTAATTTCTGCAAAAAAGCTCAACTCTGATACTAAGATGGCCATATCTTAGATAAGTCCTGATTCTGCCGTTGTATTTTTTCATTGCAGTTGGAGCAGCAGATCATAGCAGCTGGTGGAGCAATTCCCATGGTTGAATGAGATGGTCCTTCTTTGGAGCTACAACTAGGCGGAGTCCCAAAGTTAATATTCCCATCATTTGGGATATATGGATTTGGTTGATTGGAGTTTCCTGTGAATTAGATCACTGCATAAGGTCGTGTTGCTAGTGAGGTTTTTGCACCTAGGAATTTTGATTTGCCATTGGTGTTCTCTCACAACCCTTAGCTTTAGATCTTCTGTGCTATGTTTCTGTGATAAACTAAGTTAATTGTCCTAAATGGTTTTTGCTTTGTGCAAATTAAACTAAGATTTTGGCTGCTTAGATAACCAACATGATCAATGCAAAGGTTTTTTTTTTTTTTTTTTGCTCCTTTTCTTTCTTTTTTGAATAGTCAGATGACTTTGAAAGATGGGCTAGAAATCAATTCCTTTTGTTGATGTCAGACAACAATCTCACATTCCATCCATGAAACCAACACAAACATTCTTAACCATCCCATCATCCCTTCTTGGTGCTGGAATATTGTGATAATTATAGTTCGTTCTTGTACAATGTTCAAAACTTTAGGTTAGAAGGAGCAACAACTAATGCATTTGATTGATTTATCGAATCGAGATTCTAAATAGTATCGATTCTAAATTATACAATCAATACAATCAAATCGGTGAAATAAAACGTGAAATTATAATATTTAGAAAAGATTTTAAAAAACACATAAAATTCAAATATAATTTATGATTAAATGTTTGTATTTTTTATGATATTCTATATCATGATATTTGAGTTGTTCTTGCAATTCAAGAATCATTAGGATTGTAGTTATGATGAACATAGTAAATTTTGATATGGGATTAGATTGATAGTAGGATAACTATGCATGTAATGCATTGCAACACACAAATAAACAATAATTCTCTTAATATATTTTAAAACAAGTCTAACTACGAATTAGTCATAGTAAAAAAAAAAACTTAGGTTATAAGTAAGGAAATTTTTTTAATACAGAGTGGTTTTGACAACATTTTATATCAAGCAATTTTGACATAAAGTTAACTAAATATATAATTTTAAAGGCAAGATTAATCTAAGAAATTAATAAACCACCATTCTTCCACTCTCATACCTTAAAATTTCAAAACTTTGAATATTCAATATTTCATGTTAATATTACAATATTAAATCTATTATGAAGGAACAAAAACAATGTACTCCTACATATACCCAAATTTGTGGTACTCGATTGTATACCCAAATGAACAAATAAAATCGTCGAATTTACATCACTTCATCTCCTAATACTCCCATCTCTCCTAATAAGCAAACAGCTTTGGACCCTGATTTTCAGGGAAGAGTTGATAGTATTTCCAACATAGCTGATCAGGTCGTCTTGCTGGAGTCCAACTCCATGAAAAGCAACCTTCAGAGACGCTCCATTGATGAGGAGAATCGCCAAAAGTTTGTTCGCTGATGTGCATGAAGTTGCTGAGTTCAGACCACATTCCCCTGATGTTTTCTCTAATGAAAGGGTGATTAAGAAGCATGTCAGCACTCCATCTTGAATGCACACACCGGAAGCATTTTCTCAAGAAATCTTTCCCTGATTCTGAGACATATTTAGGTATCTTTGCTTCAAATCGATTGTTTTCATCCCATATATATCTTCTACCATTCATCATCTCCAGCACTGTGCATCCCAATGACCATATATCCGCAGCTGTCCCCTGCAACCCCCAATGTAAAGATTCTGGAGCTCCATAATACGGCGTTCCCCCAAACTTGCGCTTATTTTCCTGTTTACGCTTGCTCAGCCCAAAATCAGCAATTTTGAGATTGGGTAAACCCTTTTCGCTTGGGAAAACAAGAACATTCCCAGGCTTGATATCGCAGTGAATGAATCCTTTGCGATGAATTTGAGATAGCCCTTTAAGCAACATGTATGTGTAACAAGCTACATGGGATTCAGGCATAATGTTGCCATAATCCTGAATCAAGTCATCTAGAGTGCCGCCTTCTGCGTACTCCATTAATAGATTGAAAACATATTTTCCGTTTTCTTCCAAACTTCTGTCCACTCCGTAGCATTGAATAACGTAGGGACTACCCTGAAGTTCTTTCAAGAACATTGCTTCTTTTTGCAAACTCATTGAATTCTCCAACTTTGCTGCCTTCACTGCAACGATTGACGATGTCGAGAAAAAGAGGGAATCATCTCTCACGGCCAAGTGCACCGTGCCGTAGGATCCTGCACCTATTTTCTTGAATTTCTGCCACATGATTGATGATTAATGAAATTTTCCAAATCGCGGCCGATGAGATATATATAGATAGAGGATACTAAATGCGTTTGGAAACAGTAATGCGAATCAGTTGCAGAATCGGAAATCAACTAATACGTTGATGATTAGGAAATTTAGCAATGCCAATCCTACTCAGAATCGGAAATCAACTCAATAGATTAATGATTAGGAAACCCAGCAATGCCAATCCCATGAGGAATCAGAAATCAACTCAATAAATTGATGATTGGGAAACCAAGTAATATTATGCAATTTAAGAAAGAATTTCGAGGTTTCTTCCATCTTTCTAGACTGTGCCAGTGTCAGAAGAACAGAGAAAATTTTGTGATGAGTAAAGGATAAAAATTTGATTCTTGAACCTCATCCAGAGGATGCTGAGTTCAATGTAGCCCACCGCTCCAAGTTGGTCCAAAACTGCAAGCTTGTCGGGCGGACCTGTACGTCTCCGTTTGGAAGTTGCAGAACCGTTGTTCTATAATTTGATTGTGTTCAAAAAGAGTAGAATATGCTGTTTACGGCTCTCATCATGTCAATTAGCATGTACGTATACGGAAACAACATGAGAAACTACAATTGGTGTATAAAGAAAGAATGAACAATCATGACTGCTACAAGAAAAGTGTATATTGGTTTAACTTCACTCTTCTATTTGTGTCATCTCTCATCTATATAGGCTACATAGTCATACAAAGCTTCCTTTTTGTTTCAAGAATCAAAGGTATCAAATTGGAAGTTGTTGAAATCCAATATAAGTTCCCCCTGCAAAAAGTTTGTGGTCCTGACAAAAGGATCTGTCTTGTCCTTGTCTATAATCCATTGCCTTTTCTACTTGGCAATTTACTCCACATTCTTCTCTGCTCATCAAAGCTTCCAACCACGGCAGACTGGTTCTTGACACCAAGTTGACCAGAAAAAAGGTTATAGTAAGCTCTTGGGTTAACATTTTCCAGTACTTTAACTAGTCTTCCTTGTTTTGTATCAATTGTTATTTGCCCATCTTCAGCTTCAATGCCTTTTGCTGAGATCTTGAGATTCTTCATTTCAAAGGATGGTTCCAGAATTGAATGATCACCACCTAGGACAACAGCACCAATAATTTCTCCGACAAATGTATCCTGTATAGAGTAAATTAGTCAGTGTTCGAAAAGCAAGGAATAAGCTGAATTTATATCACAACTTCTGTGCTGCAGAGCTTTGTCAAGATTGGGCATTATTCTTGCATCATATGTTGATTGATCACAAACAACTGCAAGTGCTTAGTTGATTGATCATGTAAAGAAAAGATGGTGTACCATATGGCTGTATCTGGGATGAGCCTGTTTCAAGCCATGCAAGGTTGATAACAATTTCCAGGCAAATAAGGCCTCAGGAGTCTTCTTGGTAAGATAGAGCCTTTCTAAAACTTTCTGAAAAGTGCTTACTTTGCGCTGAATGCCTAGTGGAATGAGTGTGATATCAAGTTCTGAAGCAAAAACTGTCTTTGCTGCCAATGGGTCAAGAAACATATTCATTTCTGCATATTCATTTGAAGGAACATTGATGACATTTCCTTTCTCTTTATTATTGAGCTTTATGTGGCCTCCAACAATGATTACGTCCTGCATCAGAATTCAAGGCATTATTTATCTCCTTCAAGAAATGACCTTGTTCACGAGTTTTGAAGAGCAAATTACTTACCTGAATAAAAGAGGTCGAATTTTTGGCTGAAGCAACAATTTCTGCTAGAGTTGTCAGGGGACCATTGGTCAAAATGGTAACTTTAGACCCCGGATCAAGAGATTTTACTATTGACTGCCATACCTCATGAGCAAGAGGTTGTCTAAGTCCAGGGTGTTCAGTATTTCGAGGAGCTCCAAATTCAACAGAATTTTCTGCTGTATACCTGCAATTAATATGGACCGATATCAAGAAGCTTTTTCTTTATGTAACAGAAGTAACAAGAAATCTGTAGAATGATATAACATGCCTTCGAGGGCTTCGTGGCAAATCACGAGCCAAGCCATATAGAGTATCTGAGTCTAGAAATCCACCACTACCATGAGGAATAACCTTGTTATACTTGCAGTCTCCCACAGCAGGAAAAATTGGATCAGATTGATTCGTTGCAAAAACTTTTCCAAGGCCAACAGGAATGTCATCACGACCCATCATGTGCAGTAAATCATATACAACATCAATTGTTGCAGCACTTGCCCATCCAGTTGGAGTGATCAATACTGCCTAAAAAATATGAGAAGATGCACGTATATATATATGAGAATTTGTTGCCGTCTTAATTCTACTTTTTGTTTGGACCTGGCTTAACTGAGCAGCCAGGCAATAAGGGGTCAATTTTTCACCTTGATATTGATAGTTTCAACAGGTATTTTAAGGAGATAAAAGAGTGCTAGGAAGTCTCCAGCACTCATGTCCATGTCAAACACAACATTCTTGCCAAGTCTTCTTCCCGTGAAATCTGCCTTGTATAGAGTTTCCTTGTAACGAGGAAATTGTGTTGTAATATTGAATTTTCCAGAATATCGCTGATGATTGAGAATCTGCAGCCATCAATGACATTGCAGTTTTAGTATCAATATGCTCATCCAAGACAAAAGGACTATTATGGTGCTAATTATTACTCAAGATTTAATGTTGTCTACTCAAACCATATCATGGCAAATTAATATCACATGCAGATTTTCATTTTGTTTAATCAAAAACCAAGCAGATTTGATCCCCATACATCAAGAAAGTTTTTAAAGAATTCTCTGTCTAGGGAGCTGCTGGGGTCACGATTAGGCTTTGCTCTCACAGCAACAAGCACTTGCACAGCTTCTTGACCAGTTACTTCTTTTGTGTAGCCATCCTGATTAATATGAAGTGCATTACTCATCAGATAAATGAAAAAAGAATGTTTGAGGAAAAGCCAGAATTGCGGATACAAATGAGAAGTCATATAAAGTAAATATCGTTTTGGAAGAAAAATGGTACCTGGCATCTTCCCTTTGCATTCTTCACGACGCAAAATGGATCGCGAAGTCTAGTCTGGACATGGCCACTATGAACCCCATTTCTTGTTAAATTGAATTTGGGAGTTTTACGCCCATCAAAGAATGGATTTGAGCCATCAGATATCCCGTGTGGCTCATTTGAAGTAACTACGGTAATGTTCATGAACTCCATCTCAGCAAATTCATTCTCCCCTTGCTTGTTATGTGGCTTGCGCATAATTGAAGTTGCTACACCAGATAAAAACGAGTCCCACATAAAGTAACTCTGCATTTAAGTAGTTGAGGGCTATTATCATAAACAAGGCATCTGATTGGCTTCTGAGTTAGGAGAATGCCCAAATTTGATACACTTCTAAGACATTACCGTGTAGAAGTTATTGTCAAACCAGGTATCACGAGATATTTTCAGGGACTTATAGCAGTATTGTGCTTCAAAAGTTTGCTGATTTTTCTCAAATGCTCCAAAGAACTCTTGTGTTATAGGAATGGTGTTTGTGGCATCCAATGGAATGAGAGTAACTGGAATTCCTGATTGAATTACCTACATTTCAGTTTGAAGAAAATTTAGCTAGCTCTTTCCGTTGTGCAGGACAAAAAAACTGTTTCTATTTGTAAGCTACAAATTCTGTACCTGGTATGCAGCAAAAGGATCTCCAAATATATTGAATTCTGCATAAGGATTACTAGTGTAGTCTGTGAACAAATTGCCATGATCACCACACTGCCGAGGTTGACAAGAAGAGCGGGGACTCTTTGGACAGCAGCCAGTTGGATTCTCTGATCTTACACCACCACCCATGATGTAAATGTGCTTAACATTTCTCTTCAGTTGGGGATTTTTCAAAAGGAAAATGCCAAAATTTGTTTGTGCTCCAATGATGAACACAGTTGTTGGACCAGCAGAAATTTTATCAATCAATACTTGCTGAGCAGTGGGCTGCTTAAGCGGTAAATATCTCCTTCTGCCCTGGATTCAAAATGAAAGCCAATTAGCAATGCCTATACACACGCTCAACCTTAATTGTGCAAAGAACCAAAATTTTACGTTCTAAAGACAATTGAGCAATACTCTGTCTCATCTAAATATGCAGTTAGTAATCCAGACCTGTGGCAGAAAACCTTTGCGAAAACCATAGTTCGTATCAATATCTAATCGACCTCCTCCAAGACCTACTGGAATGGCTTGTCTGTATCTACAATATCCAGCTGTACTTAGTCCCTAATAAAAATAACAGAAACTTTAGTATGATATGATACCTAAAGAGAACAAATATTAAAACTCAGTCCATTGGAAGTATGAATGAGTACTGTGTCATTTTAATATCCCATGGATATTAGATGAGATTAAGGCATAATTTTTCTTCACCTGTTCAATTAATGGGAGATATCCTCCTACGTTGGGAAGTATGATACCATCTTCAAGAATCCCACCTTCACCTCCCACTCCAACAGCAATGTCATCACGACTCATCATGTAAAGGAGGTCATAGATATGATTGACAGCATGACCTGCGTTAGTCCATGCATTTGCACTTATGGTAACTGCCTGCATTGATACAATAAGATGATTGTCATCCATCTGTACTGCCAGTACATTTGTTACAGTCCATCAAGACCAGGGGCAAAGCTACAAATGACTACATGAAACATGAAAAATTAAATCTTTTTGGTCAGTAAAGTTTTTTATATGCTGGAATTACAGGTTTCCCTGCAACATCTTTTTCATTCTGGCCAATGATTTTCTTCATCGATAAGGCTATTTTCTTTTATAAATCCTGCTACAAGAAACTATTTCAAGGATTAACTACTTTCATTAAAGAATTCTCAAGGAGCCAACTGAAGCTTAATATGTCCAAACTCTGCAATATAAAGATTGACTGGATGCCAGTTTTAATATTTTCCAAAAACTATTCCCACTCGTGGAAGAGAAAAAGGCAACAAAATGATAGAACAATGAAAATTCTTGAACAAAACGCGAAGAAAAAGTTTGCACAAACAACCAAGAATTCAGTATTCAGAGGAACAACTGAAGCAAAAAATTTTAACTGTAAAACCATTGACCTGCAGATCAAATTCTGATCTGTTCAGCTTCAGAAGATACAGTAGAGCAAATAAATCATCAGTATCGACGTCTGTATCCAAAAGAATTCGATGTGGTTGACCCTCTACGGAATATAAAGCTCCTGCTGCTATTCCAATGATCACTAAACCTGTTATAAGCACACATCTCTGAAACAACATTTTCTTTTCCCAAGAATCAATCTATTTTGAATATTATGAGCGTTTTTTCCAGATGATCAGCTAAAATCTTCTATATCAACCCCATCCCTGCAAATTAAAAAAACGAAATGAGAAAATCCCACCTAAAATAAACCACTATTATCATCTGCAAAACGGTAAAAACTTTCAAAATGCAAGAAAAGTGACCCCGTATGTAGTATACCAAGCCTAAAAGTACCACATTAACTATGCAAGGAATATCGGAGACCCCATATGTACTTATGTAGTGTATCAACTATATGACTGTGTGTCGGTTTAAAGGAGGAGACAGAAAGTTAACGTGGGTACGAATGAAACGACGTTGGACAACGTGAAGAAGAGGAAGAAGGAGCAGCAGCTATAAGCTCTAGCTGTAGGGGAGATAAAAGAGCAGTAAATGCAGAGCATTCAATATTTCTTGACAAAGCAAAATCAAGGATTTTATACCATGTGTGTTAGAAAAGGCATGGCATGATTCCTCAAGGATGACACCACTTTCCAATGGTCAATTTCTGATGGTACTCCAGTAACAATTTTTTCCCCCCTCCCACGAGGTGGGGTTGGCGTAATTTGATCGATATTTCAGGATCAAGAAAACGGAATCATCTTAGTTATATCCAATGTTTTGTCGAAGTGTTCTTTTGTTTTCTTCTTTGTTTTTCAAGTTGAATGACTAAGATAGAGGTTAAACTGAAATAACCAATTTCTGCCTCCTAGTGAAAATCCTTAATATTCTTATAGCAAGTCAATTAAAATTAAAACGGATAAACATAGAGTCTAAAATGTATATACTTTGTCTAAGAAATTCACTCTTGAATTAATCATGTTCTAACAGTTATACGCAATATTTTCTTTTTAATATCGTCGAAAAGATATTAATCTAGTACTATCAATGGCTAATGAAAAGGTTAATTTTAAGATTCTAGTAGCATGATGTCCTTTGCCATGATAAATTTATTATTTCTTTGGATTGTACTCCAAAATTAGATTAGATTATATGTTCATGTATTATCTCAATAGTGATGGAAAATGTTATCCACAATGGATAAATTCCACAACATCTAACTATTATTTTTCGTGAAACAGTTTGCAATAATGGAAAGTTAAGAAATATAATCTTGTAGTCTATTCAAGGTTATGTTACTTTACGTGAAAGGATTTGCGATGTTACCAAACAAAAGTTAGAATCTTGCCCTCAACTGCTGAAAATTGGTGCTCCAATTCATGTTGACCCTCAAGATTTTTTTTCTGCCGTACAGAATATTTGACAACCAAAAATGTGTTGGACGAGAGAAGCAAAACCTTTTGGAAGTTGAAATACAAGTAAAAAACGAATAACAAAATCTTCAATGATCTTGGAATTTGAACTACAAATTAAAAAAAAAAATTAGTAACAAGAAATTTGGTAAGATTGAAATACATAATTGACGATTCACGCTTCTACAAGCGATAAAAAATTCGATGCGGTAGGTGACTAATTTGTTGTCACTCTTCAATTGTATTTTCTCTACAAACATGCATAATCAAGAGAACAAAAAACTTCTCTAACATCTCACTTATCTTATAACTAAAGAATATTAAAAAGAGTTTTTCTCAAAGATAGAAATGAAAGGAATTTTTCATTATCCCACAGACTTCTACGTCAAAATATGTAAACTCTATTTGAATGTAAATTGTAGTTACCAAATTGTACAAAGTTTATATTTTATAGTATCTATTTGTCTCCAAGTACAACAGAATACCAAGGTTTGAACTCGTCTAATTTCTATTTATTGTGATTGGTTTGGAGAACTAAATGGAGTCACATCGGACTTTTTTTAATGTTATATTTATTGTTGTTGATTTTTTTTTATATATTATTTTTTGCTGAGTTCAATTGTACCACTTTTGATATTATAAATGGAAAAAATGAATTAGGGGTCAAAAGTATATACATAACCGACAAAAGGGTCCTTAGAAAAACAAAAGATTTGCAAAGTGGCACCCTGTTTGAGTCTATCACAAGTACATAAAGAGCAACATTTGGTAGATAAATGTGATTAGGTTGTCTAATTTTTTTTGCAATGATATGACATTTCTATTATTCTTGTCTGTCCGATTAGGATACCATTCACACATTTCTTTTACCAATTCACATCAAAACTTGCCCTTCACCGACAAAATATATTATTTATATGCAGAATTTTGTACAATCTTCAAAATATTTTATATATCGATTGTATCATGTAAAATTATGCAATTATAAATAATTAAATAAGAGGTACATTTTATAATTTAACGAAAATAACCTATTACACAATAAGGGCAAGAGAAAAATAATCGTGTGATTAATTAAAAATAACATTATAAGGAATATATGTAAATTTTTTTTTTTTTGTCCTTTTGGCTTTATGTTGTAACTATGGACTCTATTATTGGCACATAATTTACCCTTATCCCAAATCTCATTAGGGTCACACTTTTGGCCAAGATTCTCCACAAATGATAAGGATCATGATTGACATACAAAAATCACAACTCACACACCCTCAATCTTGAGGTTTAACCATTAACTTGGAATCTGAGTAGAGTAACTCTGGGGTTTAACCACTAGCATGATAAGAGACATCTTTGACACAGGGATCATGAAATGCCCCACTAAGGCACTCAAGTTCAAAATGTACATTCTACATAGGAGATGAGGACCTTTAAGAGATGAGCTACAAACCAAATTGAAAAATTGGCATGAATGAAAATACAGCAACCCTTCATAATTGTCTTTGTTGAACTTTCTTTTCTTTTCTTTTCTGTTTTTTTTTTTTTAGGACAAAGACTTTTCTTTCTAGCATGAACATGTAATATTGACAAACAAGTAATACTGTTCAATGAGTTAATTCTGTCACATTTTGGACCATTACTTGGATTTTGTTTGGTACAATTGTCCTACTATTTAAGTTTTCTGGGTACAAACGGAATCAATTTGGACCACCCGATTCATTTTCCACTTATTTGTCTCTGAAAATAATTGTAATGATATCTTTAGATGGTTCCAAATTTATTGTTTTCAACTCTTTAGGTTTGATTCTGAATAGTATTTGAAAATATATTTCTATACTTTAATTACAAAACAACTTTTTTATATTTTTAAAATAATTTTTATTTTACAACCTTCACATTAAAAATAATAAGAACACATTTTGAAATGCAATTCATAGGTGTAGTATTTTCCTACCCCTTAAGGATATCATCCAAATTAAGATCAAACACATGCACTTTTGATATGAAATCCAAGGTTGATGATAAATTTAATCAGTACTATATTTTCTTATCAGTTAGAATATAGAATAAGTTGATGATATTTGTATCCTTTATTCGTCATCAAAAGTATAAAATTACATTTCTAATTTATACTTTTTGCGATAAAAAATATGAATAACAAAGAATAAAATTCCAATATCATTACTTTTTAGGGAAAAAAAAATCAGTTGATAATCATATTCTATGTCAACATTAAGAAATAGTGAGTCTCTTCTTCTTCTTTTTTTTCTTTTTTTACAAGAAAGTGTGAGAACGTAGTTCACATCAGCGTGGGATGACTGCAATGAACGTGGAAATTTGACCACTTCAAGTGCTGTAGAAAGTCCCATATTTAAGCATACCAATCAAAAAAGAAACAGTTGATAATCATATTCTATGTCAACATTAAGAAATTGTGAGTCTCCTTTTTTTTTTTTTTTTTGTACAAGAAAGTGTGAGAACGTAGTTCACATCAGCGATTCAGCATGGGATGAGTGCAATGAACGTGGAAATTTGACCACTTCAAGTGCTGTAGAAAGTCCCATATTTCAGCATACCAAATCTTAGAAGCATCTTGTCATGGCCAAAAATTCCACAAGACATTGTCAGGCAGTTTGAGGAGTCATCATTCAAAGTACCATTCAAAGCACTAATTATAAACTCATCACTTCTATACGTAACTATTAATTCACACGTGAAACACTTTGAGGGAAGATCATTTGGTTATTAGTTATATTCTTCTTGCTAAAAGCTAATGTAAATTAAAGAAAATGACATGTTAGAATCAATCAATAGTCAATCACCACCATTGAACACACTTGTGGATTATTAACTTTGTGTGTGTGTGTGTTTATTTTATTTTAAGAAATCTCAACGAAAAAACATATATTTCTGGAAAAAAATATTTCGTATAACTGTTATACTATCACGACACAATGCAGTCATAGACAATTATTGAGAACCGTTTATAATTTAAAGAGAACAACTTATTCATATAGGGAGTAAAAAAAATATGTGATTAATTTATTACTCTAAAAATAAGAATATAATGAATACATAGAATATTTATTCTACATTTTTTGCCTATGTTGGAACATTTCGACTCAGTTTCCTCAATAAATCATCCAGTCAAAGTGGAGGGGATGAAATCCTTCCTTCATCATTTCTCCTTTTTTTCAAAGTTTTTTTCCACTTTTTGGTTCTTTCAACAAAGGTTATGAATCCCACCTTTGACATTTCTCCTTTTCTATATTTTTTTTCATTTCTCTTTGATCCTCAAGGTATACATTGTAAGAGTTGATGTCATACCTCAATTTGTGTCAAATTATTCATTATAATAAATTTTTTGGTACTATATATAAAAGTAGAGAACCACATTAGGGTGGTACTTGTGAGAATTTTAGTAGGAGAATTCAACCCATTGATAGGTGGCTATGCTCTCTCTCTGGTACTATATATAAAAGTAGAGAACCACAAGGTACTTGTGAGAATTTTAGCAGGAGAATGACTTTAGCATTCCGGCATAATCTTCAATGCAACCCATTGATAGGTGGCTATGCTTTCTCTCTAATCTGAAATGCTGAATAGAAAGTACACAATTTATCATAAAAATCTCCTTAGACTAAGATTCCTCCTACTTGAATTTTCTTCTATCTTTTTGTCCTCCCTCAGTATCTAGGTATTTATGCATGGAGCTGCATGCACAGTTTGTTCTTTCTTAGATCTATACTAGTACTTCCTTTTTAGCCTGTTTCTGTGTAGCCACAGCATGACCAGCCTAAACTAGCAAAAGGGACACTAACCACAACTCTTCTATCCTGTTCCATTTCCTTTAAGATTATTTTACTATAGAAGATGCTGGCCAAAAGGAATTATGGACTAAACTTTTAAAAAGTACTAATTTTGAGTGTGATTCCCAGGCCAATTATGCATTAGTTGCTTTCACAAATGGGAGGAGGATATGCAAAACAAGCAGCCAAAAAAGTCAATCTCTCATGGATTGGATAAAGAAGTTCATTTAACCATTTTGTTGATCCTTATTCCAACCACTAAACAAGCATTATTGGCTTTGTGAATGGAGGTTGAGGCCCGCATCATTTGTTAATTTTAAACCCAAATGAGGTGGAGTCTCATTGGCTCAAAATGCCATTGCTCAAACAACAAGGGCTATAAGCAGAAGAAGCTATATAAAAAATGCAAAAGCCAAGATGAAGAGAATTTTGCATTGATAGAATACCAGTGAAGTCCAACTTCAGCACTAAGAAAGGTACCTTCCTTTCCTTTCTACTCTATACCATGTACAAATATTTGATTAGTCAAAGGCCTAACTTTTTCCTTCATCATTGGTTGTTTAGACACGGAAAAGTAGAAAACAATGGCCTGAGGCCCTGACCAAACAAAACGTGCTCAATGCATTAGCACTTTTGTCCTCATTCTTAAGCAAGCATGCAAGTTCTACTAAGCCAACCCATTATAGCAAACTATGATAGCTATGTCCAAGATAATTCAACATAACAGACTAAAACAAGGTTAGTTTCATCAAAGCCTCAAAGGGTTTGTTCAGTGTTTGATGAGAATCAGAATTAATTTGGAATTGGCGTTATGTAGCGATTGAAACTAAATCCTGTTCTTATTTTGTGGTAGTTCCAATTCTTACAAGAAGGGTGAAGGCTTGGCAAACCTTGATCCACCAAGTTTTTGTTTCTAGGATTCATGGCACTATATATGTGTCCCCCAAAGCAATGCGTGCAGGGGAACAGAACCTGGATACGACAACAACATATTGGACAGCACACAAAGGGTTAATGGATGCATACAATAAGGCCAAAAGTGAGAAACTTGGTGCTTCCAAATAAAGATTAGCACTTTGACTTGTAAAAAGCATGTTGGAAACGTCAACGAAGCTGCCAATAATATTCAAACTAATTAGTTTTAGTAGAAATGACGATAGAATGATGATTAATCCTAGTTGATAATAAACAACAATAGTCCCATATCTAGTTTCTGTTTTAGAATGATTTGCTGGAGAGTTCTGAGTACAAACCACAGGAAAAGGTGATGACAGAAGATCATATATATAGTTTTTGCAAGTCAAATGTTGATCAACTTCAACCAAAAAACAGCATGATCTAGCTTAAAACTATGCAAATTTCTATGGCTATACTTAAAGAAAGTCAAAATGATCTATTATGGGATAACACTAGCCCAGTCATGCGAAAAATATAAAGTGGTGAAGGGATTACACTATGCTATTTAATTAAAAGAAAGAAATCAATGAAAGCTCATTCTGGAACAAATTCAGGCCCCCCTTTACTCCTAGATTGTCAAAATGCTCAAGATATAACAGCAAGATTGGAAAGGAGATGCACCACTACTAAAATCAGGAACTGCCCAACAAATGACTGATGATCTGAATCATAATGGGACTCTTACGTGACTCCAAAATAAAATTCTTACGGGAATTAATAGTGTTAAAGCCTCCTTCCGAATATAGAAATCCTTAGCCTTTCAACATCACAAGTACTATATATCAAGAAGCAGAAGTGGATCATTGCTACAACATTAAAGCGGAAAGATTTCACATTAATTTAAAACAGCTCTCTCAATGGCGTTGGGCAAACCAGAAACAATTATTTTAAGCCTAATCTTGGAGAAACTAGTCTAGGCAATCTTGCTGAGTATCTCTCGCTCTCAGCTTCTTTTTGTTTCCTGTGCTGATAATTTTAGTTTTGGCCTGCATGGTTAGCATTTTCTTGCAAGGATGGATCCAAAACTATATTTGGGGAGGTTAAACAACCGAAAAGGATGCATGCATGTATATTGACCATGAAAAAGAGAGAGAGGTCACTATAATTACGATAAACATCAATTTATCCTTGCCATTTTGGTGCACATCAAAGATTCAAAGGAATGGAAATCCTTAGTCGTCCTTCTTTCCTTCCATTTTGGGGCTTATATACCAAATTCCCTCCCCAGAGGCCCAGACTCGGACCAACAACAACAGCTGTACCCAAAGTCATGGCCCAGTGGTTTAGTATGGGGGACAAGGATGTAGGTTGTAACCAAGCTATAACCCATGTGGGCTTAATTGTGTTTAGTCTCGTTACCCTGAAGTATTTAAAAACCACGCAAATATCATGAAACAGGCATACTTCAATGGTTGTCCGTAGTACCAAGCCCATAGTTCAAAAAGAAAGATTGGTTTTCTCTTTACCAGAAATGGAAATGAAATAGAATTTATGCTTTGTTGGAGACTTATATATTAAATTTCAATCTGCAAATCCCCAAACAATATATATATGACCAACTGCAAGAAAATCTAGACTTTGTCGTTAATAAGACAAGGGCCACCGGAAGTTTTTATCATCTTTGTATTTTTTTATTTCACATGACGCCAATCATGATCAAACCATGGGAGAGTTCCATTGCAACAATAGAATTTCCAGAATGCTCTTAAATCTTGGAACTAAACTTCATTTCAATTATTGTCAGACACCTGCATTTGAGGCAGAGGTCCAACCGCTTCCATGTTTCCAATTGGCTAAGTTCAGATTTCTGGACTAACTGATTGTTATAGCATAAGTTCACTGATCCTGGCATATGCATTAGAAAATGATGATCATCTGGCCATGGAACTTAAACATTTATGCAGCGCAAAACTTGAAGTCCTGACACAACAGGAAAGTCATTTTTTATGAGCCTTTATAGGGATTGAATCTGGAAAATTTTATTATTATACCATATCTAACATCCCATTTATTCTCATCATTCCACAAGATCATAATTGATCTACACCATTATGGAGAACAAAAGTGACATCCTCTCAGGAAATCTGATGAAGGCCACGTCTCCCAGGAGGGGCAGTTTTCTGATCATTGCGTCCTGAATGAGAGCCATACTGAATCCAACCCACCTGTTTCTTAGCTTCGTGGATGATTTCATAAATTCCTACATTCCCACACAACAAGGAAGAAAAAAAAATAAAAAAAAATTTCATCAAATCCAGATCACGATATGCACTCAGAAATCATATAAATTATCATAAACCAATTCCCAATTCATACCCAAATCTTTCACTTATTGCACCCATAGAATCACAAATGAACAAATGCAGTATGCCTAAATAGTCCCACAACCCAATCCACAATTGAATCAGAGTCCAAAACCTCGTCCCAGATGGTCCAATAATAAAAAGAACAAATTTTTCGCCCTTAAAAAGGATCAAGAACTGATTTTTCATCGACCCCATCACAGCATGCAACTCATAAACAATCCATAAAACCAAATTTCAAAGTATAACCCACCTAGGAAAAGCTCCCAAATACACAAATGAGTTAGGAAAATCAAACAATTACACGACCAAAAAAAAATAACAGTGGTGGAAGTGAAGTGCCTCCAGAGAAAGACTGTTTGTTTGCTCTGATGTCGTGAAACGTAGCAGAGATTTTCCAGTACATCGGGCGACCCACGTAGAACATCAGCACAAGATACAGTACTGTTACTACAGCTCGAAAAATCAGTCTTGATTTTAGTGATGCCATTCCACCGAAGTTAGTGCTTGTTCTTGAGGAAGCGGTGCTGCCGAGCGAGAAAGAGAGTACGTTTGGTCTTTGTGTCTTTGCGTGTTTATGTAAGGACGAACCCAAAGAGGAAAACGGTTTCTTTTTATTATAATAATAATAATAATAATAACAAAAAAAAAATTTGGATTGAATATTAAGAAGTCCATTCTCTTCTCGAATTTCACATTAATTAATCAAATAAATAATTAAGTAATTTATAGTTAGTACTAATAATACGTGAATTATTTGGTTATCTTTATTTAAAGCTATAATGTCGAGAATTTTGGGTTTATTTTGAAAAGGATAAGTTTTAATTCCATTTTATAAATTTCAACAGTTTTTATGTGTAATAATAATTGAGGAAGTGATAAATAATTAGTAGTCTACAAAACATAAGAATCAACCATAGGAAGTATTTGAAACTTAGATAACACTTTTCTTAAAAGGTAAAAATCCTAACATTTCATTTGGAGGTTAAAACCAAAGAGATTGATTGAGGCAATGGTATTATGTCTAATGATCATATATTCAATAGTGCTATGGCACAAATTTATGTCACACTACGCATACTTCTTTATGTCCTGACATTGAAAATCTCCAACAATAATTTTGTTAACTAAGTTATTTAGTAATTCATTTTTAGAATACAATAAATACTATGAACTTAATCAAATAGTTAAGTTTGATTGAATTTCAAGAGTACAAAAATGCAAAAGGTGAAGTTTTTCATGTAACAAAACTTTTATTTGTGAAGTTCAAACGATACTAATTTAAAATTTAATTACTATTTATGAAGAGTTTTTTTGGCGCCAAATTAATGTCGCGGCGTATAAAACTTTTTAATGGTCGAGATAATTCAAATTTTTTGTCGCGGCCAATAAAGCTTTCTAATGGTCGGTGATAATTCAAATTTATTCATTGTGTCGCGGAATAAGTATGTCATTTACAACTTTTATTTGTGAAGTTCAAACGACACTAATTTAAAATTTAATTACTAATTATGAAGAGTTTTTTTGGCGTCAAATTAATGTCGCGGCGTATAAAACTTTCTAACGGTCGAGATAATTCAAATTTTTTATCGCGGCCAATAAAGCTTTCTAATGGTCGGTGATAATTCAAATTTATTCATTGTGTCGCGGAATAAGTATGTCATTTACACTTTAGCAAAGGGTGTGTGTAGTTTTTCATTAGCGTTGGAATTGTTTTCAAATTAGATAATATTTTTATTTATATTTATATTTGGTTGAATTTTATAATTTTTTTTCTTATTCTAACTCATTTATAATGTGTCATTTATAATATTTTGAATTTATTGAAATTTTTTTATAAAATTCAAATTAAAATTTATATAAAATATATTTAATTATAAACCAATTCTAATTCTAATTAGGGACCGCATGATGAGGGTATAAATACATCATTTACATTATGGTTTTGGCAAACTGTAATTTAAAATTTCATCTGTTATCATGTTTGAAATCTTAGTAAAGATATTACAAAAAAATTATTTTTGTTGTTTTAAAGTATAATGCATTTAATGTATATTTTTTTTATTCCTACTTTTTAAACATTATTGCCAATAACCTATATGATTCTTATAAAGAAAATTTTTGAAAATAGATTTTCTTCTTCTTTTTTTTTTTTGTGCACGAAGGGAATATAAGCTATAATTTATGTTACGAACTATTTTCATTAGTATCCATATCCAATAGAATGTGGTATAATTAATAACATTTGAATTGAAACGCGATTAGAATTTTTTGAATTGTCCAAAAATATCTATGTTCTAGTATGGGAATTTAATAAGATGAGTAATAGAAAAAAGTGTAAAATATATATAAATATATATATATTTATTGGTTTAAGACCAAATCATTGAAATACTTAAAAAGAGAGATATTGAGCCTTAGAATAGGTGACAAATTGGCAAACAAACCAAACTTATTCCCTAAAAACTTGCCAGGACTTATTACCATGCTTTTCCCATTGTACATGTAAAAAAACCAGAAAGGTTCAAATTTATCATTAACAAAAGTAATAGTAGTTTATCCTGGAGGCTTTAAAGTTGCTTATAAAGGAAACTAGCTACACTTGCAAATATGTATGCTGCACAACATCTACCTTTAATGTAAGTTACTAACAACCTTAATAAACGTGATTCTATTGATTCTTGAACTTTACAACATACGAATGTCATGTACCTTTAATTGGAAGCCTTTATTAATTCACAATAAAAACTTCAAGTAAACTTTTATAATGATTGATGTGGTATTTATGTGACAAAATGATTATCGCTTAATGATTTTTGCTGTATGAGAATAACTCTTTTATAGGATGAATGGAATATTTTTACTAAGCCGTGCTGAAATAAGAAACGGAATCAGAATAACACAATGCCCACTCCCTTTATATGGCTGTTTTGGCATCTCCATCCAAGCTCTGAGGTCTGAACCCTCATCCCACTCTCACTCATCAATCAAAGCAAATCAAATTACTACGATCTATTCTTCAACAGGAACAAAATCCAAAGAGTCTCCATACAAGTAATGGAGAATACCAATCATAGTAACAAAAACCAAAAGCTTAAAATGGATAACATTCAGTCCCGTTTGTACCTCCCATGTTAAGGGACTCTGTTTATAGTCAAGGAATCCTATACACAATTGCCAAATTCAGTTTTTGAGTGAATCATGTGAGAGCAGATCAGTAGAAAACTCTCCGTCTTCTAGTTCGCTTCACAGGCAAAGGGAGTTTACCATTTCCAGGGAATTCCCAGTTGGCAATGGTTCCATCCCATGAAGAACTGATCAACGAAGGGAAATCAGGGTGCCAATTGCAGTCTCTTACAGGCCCATCATGGTACTCAAGTCTTGCAACTTGAGCTCCACTCACCTACAAAAGAGGACCAGGAAGTTAAGTCAGATATAAAAATGCAAGAGAACTAAGCACATCATGATGGTTCTCGCATTATTAACATGCTGACCAACTCCTCAAGATCAATTGATGATCAACTCGTCAAGATCAATATGTTATATCAAATCTAAAGCAGCCTAACAAAGTTTCACATAATAGCTCATGATTAAACCAGAAGGCAAAGAAATATGCACTGTCAGCACAAAGATACATACAGCCCATCTTCATTCTGCCAAGAAATATCAATTACAGTAGACAGGGATAGAAGGCAAGGGCTTTCACAACTCTCCAGAGTTTGCTATTCTCGCAAAATAACCTATTCACTTTTAAGGTGTGGGTGGTGAAATTCAACCAATCAACTCAACCTGTTTAAGTTACTAATACTGGCTCTTGCATAGAAGGGGGAAAAAGGTACAGTAAATTTTCGGTAAAATAAGCAACAGAGGTGAAGACATACCAAATCATAAACGTATACAAAACCATCTGTAGACCCAGTGTAGATGTACTTCTGCCCAGTGCTGCAAAATTCACACAGATATTCAGAGGAATCCCATAATGAAATATTATTGAATGCAGGTCTAATCAGTGTGTTCGATATCTGGAAAGCACTGAAGGTCAACCAACTTAACAAAACCACAAATATGTGACTTATGTTTCTTGGTCATGACAATCATCTCCCCTCAAGGAGTACCCAGTGTAGAGATTTTTTTCCAAAATTAAGGGGCCACAAGAGATACAGAATGAGAAATTACCTATGAGCAGGAGAGAAATAACACCGTATGAGAGTCCTCAAAACTGTATGGCCTTTATATGTGTTCAATGAAATGTCATCTGAATTTATCATCTTTTTTGCACGCTCTGGATACTCCATCCATCTGTAATCCCAATCAAAACACCTAGGCTTTGGTTTGCTGCATCAAAAAGGCAGCAATAAGCAGATCAAATTCACTGTACCAGGCCTACACTTGATTCGGCATGGAAGGCTTGGAAGCTTCGCAGTGTGGAAACCCAGAAAATGGGTTGAAGTATAAGGGTAATTTGTTTAGTACTTCGTACATAATTAGCTGCTGTACAGATCATATTTTTATAGAACAAACAACAAAGGGCAAGAAGGTAAAGAAAAAGTCTTGACATTTCACATTTATCACAATTAAGCTTAGAAAAAATAAAGAGAAATAACATACTAATTTGCATTAGATGACATTTTCCGAATATCCCAAAGCTTGATGGACTGATCTTTTCCATTTGAGATTAGATAACGACCATCTCCACGAGTATCAATGAAAGTAATTCCTTCTAGATGTCCTATTAGAACCCCAGCTGGTTTCCCTTGTGCTACAAAGCAACGACGGTCCCAGACCTGAATTCACCATCAAACAGGAGAATGACCACTCAGTCTACTTCAACATCAACAAATTAAGCAAGCATTTTGATGCATGATTAAAGGAGGGAGGGAGGGAGCATGGTAAGTCAATTAGGCACATAGCTATTAGATTTCAGACTTGGCAATAGTTTACAATGAAAAAGGTCATGAAAGATAATTTTTGGCGATGGCTAGCACCTGGGAAATAATCTCTACCAATTATTCCAGGTGTGCAAAAATATTTTGATAAAATAAATTATCGCATATCACAAAGCAATCAGCACAAGTACCTATAATTTCTCATTTCATAAGAGAGAATGCAGCCCTTTAATATTTTCATACAGAGAAGATTAAAGGGAAAAAAGTTCACCAAAACTTAAAATGATCGCATCTCAGAATCAGTTAAGAGAAAATTCACCTTACAGAGACTATCATCACTCCCAGAATAGATGAGATGACCAGTATCATCAGCAAAGCACACGGCATTAACATCAGACTGCAATAAAAATACATAATTGATATTAATTTCGTCCAAAAACCAGATGCCTACCAATGATCACCACAAGCATAGGGTAACAACAATTTCTACAATGGTAAGTCAGTAAAAAATCAGCCTTCAGCAACTATTGTACTTTAATCCCTATCCAACATTAAATTCGTTGCTAAATAGATACATGCCAACAAGAATAAAGATTAACACTCAAGCTCATTCAAGAAGCCAGAAGGCATCTGCAAAGATGGGATCTAATAAGGCACTCATCTCAACCTCGGATATGAGGTCACGTAATAAATAAATCCACTAAAATTCATGTCCTGTAAAGTCGTAACAAATAAAGAAGGCCAATTAACTCCCACTTCTAGTTATCAAGAGAATTACCTCGTGAGCAGGAATACGAAGGCTCAATCTGTTCCCTTGGAGATCATAAACGTATATCGACTCATCACTACTAGCAGCAACTAATTCACGCCCATCTTTTGAAAATTTCACAGAGAAAATTCCAAAAGAATAATCTTCGTAGTCTGAAGCATCAGATGAAAACTCCAGACCTTCATGAATTTCCTACAAAGAAGAAATAGCAAGATCGGACAACAGACAGAGTTGGAATTGAATAAAAAATGATAAATCCACCCTCATGTTTGTTGAGGGTCTTCCTCCACCAAATATCTGTAGAAACATCAATTGAAACAGTTTTGCTATCTCAGTTTGAACATACAATGAGTTAGCAAAGAGAAAAGTTTGAGGTTCATTAAATTTAAGACCCCATGTATGTAATAAAATGACTTTCAATTTTATCTTCTTTTCCACTTTTATTTACTAGAAAACAGTCAGGGAAACTCATGCTAAGGCTTTTATCAATTTCAATAAAAGACGCCAAAAGGTAAGCTCAACATATTGCTCTGCGGAACCACCACCAATAATTAGATTAACTAAAGCATTTAGAAAGCCGAAACTGATCTCTGAAGTTGACATATGCAGATAAACAATAAGCAAACCAAAATGTTTATATAGGTTCCTCCAGGACACCTTGTCATAATAAATTCCAATATGTCATCTATCCATAACTACTACACCCCTGCATTCCAAAATAAATCTTTCACCATTCTTCAAGTTAAATAGCAGAATTCCAACACATACCGTAACATTTGCCACAGAGTCTGTTGTTGCAGATCCAACATCAACAATGTGGACTATAGGAGTTATACTTGAATAAACCTGTAACATGGACTCTAACTAATCAGAAACAAAAATTGTAGAAGCAGAATGACAATGCTATTAAGGTACAAATGATACTTCACAGCACATGTGGCAAAAAGGGAATACAGTTTGCAAGGAACTAATCTGATCTTCTCGTTATACAAAGAGGTGACATAGTTCCAGGACACTAATCGTAATGTCTTTATTAGGAAATAGAAAGAAATGAACACGTGTTCACAACAGTTTAAGGTACTGCAAATATTAAGGCCTCTAATAGAAGAATTTGCAAAACAACTCAATGGAAAGTGTACATTATTGCAATTCTCTATGTACAGTGTAGCTTGTTACACACTTCGCTGGGGGCTTTTCGGCTTAACTAGAAATCATGTAATTTCAAATGTAGAGTTCAAATCACAAGGTGGATTTTGCGTGGTGCAATAATTCCTGGCTGGCACCACCTTTTGATGTCTAATCCTGATGACAATGTACAATAGCCTCACAATTCTCAGAACTTACAAGAAAACGGCGATCTGGAGAGAGAGATGTGTCAGTTATTGTCCATCGCAAGCTTCTAGCTCGAATGTCCTTCTGAACTTTCCATCCCTTGTCGGCATTATATATCCTAATATGACTATCCTACACAAAATAACAATAAAGTTCTATTACAGATATCAAATAAAAACTACAAGGTAAAGACAAAGGCAAACAAAATCTTTCTTGCATTGGCCTTGCTCAATTCTCATTCTTTAGAACAATGTCAACTATACCTGAAATCCTGCAACAAACAGAGAACCATCCTCTGAAAACTGTGAAACATAAACACCGCTAGGCATCTGATCAATAAGCGAAGGACCATAAACAGGCATATATCGGCTTAGAAGATGACAACGATCTCCTGCTGAGAATCTCCCCCTCCCAGAATAATTGCCTTCCCTCCCTCTCAACATTTTCACTGGTGAAACAGGTAACGTCACCTTGCCTGGTAACTCTCGGCTAAAACGCTTGTGTGGGGCTGTCAAAGTCTTGGTGAGTTGTACTATTTCATGGTTAAGAAAATCAGATTCTTCACGAAACCTATCATTTCCAGATGAACCCTCAGCTCCACTTCCAATATCCCAATAAGCAGAAGACCTTCTAGTCCTAGTCATTTCCAAAACAATCTTTATCACTTCCCTAAATCAAAAATCCTCAAAGAGATCACTCCTCAGTCCTCAACAGGTAACTTCCCTCCAATTTCTATATAACCCCTTCTTTATCAGAGAGCTATATATGAAAAAGATACTTCCTTGAATCTATTCACCCTTTCTTCCCATAAACTAAGCTCTATAAACTTAATTGGGTCCTCAAAATTTACCAAACAATTCCTGAAAAAGAAAACATAATGCAACAAACCATCAATCCCAAAACAGAAAAACTGCAAACCCACAGTCCCACAAGTAAACTACATGCACACAAAGCATAAACCGAACCAATAAGAAGTTGCACTTCAAACAGGCAATTCCTCAAAAGGACAATTAAAAAACCAGTAACTTCAGCTATAAATCGGGCAAATAAAATCCCAAACTACGTCAGCGGTGACGTAAGACACAAATCCCATTTCACGGGTGACGTGAGACATGAATCCCATTAAAATTCGACACCTTTGTGAACCATGATTTTCAATTTGTTGGGCCAGACATGAAGTTTGTTCAAGAATTTGCATTCATCCATTCCCTGAAGGGGTCAGAGTGAGCCCAAAAGTCGCAATTTTTATTGATGGGTTCGCATTAATTTATAGTGATGTTTGGGGTGGGAAGTTGATGATGAAGATATAGAGTCGTGAGGACGGTTGAGTAATGGTGGGATATTGAAATTTATTATGAAATTAAATTGTAGTTTAAGGGTGAGTTTTCTATTAAGTAAATTTTAGGGCTTTATGAAATTTCAATTCTTGACACAATTGAGGGAGTGAGATTAATCTTTACTTGTCACAAGAATTATAATTTCATTTAAATTTGGCTAAGTAAAACTACCAAAAAAAATTCTCGTTATTTGAAAAAATTATAAATAACTTTTTTAGCTGAGAGTTAATCATTATTGAGGCAAATGAAGAGATGTATGAATTGCGTTTTAAAATATATTTTTATATTTTTCAAGATAATAGATATGATATAAAAAATATATTGAAAAGTATAAAATTATTTTAGAAAATGCAAAAATATGTTTTAAAACATAAATCCATACACACAAACACCAATCAATTTGTTGAACTGAAAATATAAATAAAAAAAGAAAATAACATTAAAGTGAAAAATAAATGATATTGGAATATAAATATTATTTGATATTACGATTTTAAAATTTAATTGAAATTCTCCAGAATTTTTATTACTATTTTTTTATTTATCAATGTTTTTTTAATCCTCAAACTCAAAGTTAAATACGCAAAAGGTACATCTATTCACTTAATCATATATATGGAATGCTTTGCACATATTTTTATAGTAAAAATTAAAATTTACAAGAGTAACTTTATATAAAATAAATATTAAAAAAAGACTAAAGATAAATTTGTTTACATATATAATTTTTTTAACTAGTAAAATTTATTTTATAATTTCACCAAACTTCAAAAAGCTAGATATTATAAATTTAACTAATTAAAAGAATATTTATAACTTTTTCAAATAATAAAATTTATTTTATAATTTCACTAAATCTCAAGAGAATCGACATATATAATCAATTATTTTATGTGTCAACAATAAGTAATACCTGATAATAAAAAAAAAAAATGAAGTACCAGCATCACGAGCTACCGCGTTTGATTAAAGAAATGAAAAAATAAAATTGGCTCAACATTCGACAAATGGAATAACTTTATATGGTTATATTAAGGAAAAATTGTTGGAAAATGGTTCTTCTAAGCGTGTGTGAATGAGAAATTGCTTATTAAGGAAATTCATGAATGACATAGGCTTTTCATATCTAAGCTTTATGTTGTTTCGTAAATGACTTAAAGACTTTTCATTTTACAGACTTTATGTTGGTTCATTTATGACGTAAAGGCTTTTCATTTTACAAAGCTTTTCATTTTACAAACTTTATGTTGGTTCGTGAATGACATGAAGGCTTTTCAAGTATAATGATGACTTTTCATTTTCTAAGCGTGATGAAGGCTTTTCAAGCATAATGAGAGCTTTTTATTTTTCAAGCGTAATGTTTCATTTTCCCAGCGTAAGAAAGGCTTTTAAAGCATAATGATAGCTTTTCATTTTCCAAGTGTAATGTTATGAAGCATGGTATGCTCGATGAACATTAAAATCTCCTCTATAAATAAAGGACTTCCTTAGTGAAAAAGTACAATTTTTAACACAACTCACACACACCTCTCAATGTGTTTTTCTCGGTTTTAAAACTACACAATTCGAGTTCACAATTCGAGTTTTCGGTAATAAAAGAAACACACAAAATCAAGTTTGTTGTAGTGATCTACCTTGTGTAAGTAAGCCGTTGTTCATGGCATCAAATCAAAGGTAGCCTTAGCTAATGGCAAGTCTTAGTAAGCAGGGGTATGCAATTTTTGGATAACCCGAATATTCGCCCGAACCCAAATCAAAACCGAAAGTGAATTTTTAGATTTTTGGGTTTTGGGTTAAACCGAACACCAAACTGAAACCCGAATATATATTTATATATTATTTATAGAGGAAACATCCAAAATGGTCCTTCACATTTCAGCAAATAATCTTTTTCATCATTCACTTTTAAAATGGGAATAAATAGTCTTTCAAAATTCATAAATAGAAACTTTTAATCCTCCGTTAGTTATCTGTCTATTTTTTTGTTAAATTGCTTCACGTGCATTACACATGTCTTTTTAATGAAGGGCAAATCTGAAATTAAAAAAATGATACAGCACCTTTTTTAGCTGTACCCTCAGAACTAAACACAACAATGCTGGTGATGATTAAGCGAAGAAGAAGCTGAAGCCCATTGGCCATCCTCTTCGTCCTCTTAGTCGCCTCCAAATTCGGGATTTTTTTTCTGATTCAGCGCCAGAACAAAGCGGAGAATCCACATCACCGATGATCTCGATAACGTCATTGATGACGAGGAGGATGATGCCTAGAAAGAATGGGGTAAGAAGAAATCTGCTCCACCGGAGTTTGATCCGCCCCCTGAGGATTTTTCCCGAATGGATGTTTCGGAGATGCAGGCCGAAATGCTCAAGCGCCAAACTGGACCCGTTTTCGGGTTTGCCAAGCTCCGACTTGGCTCTCGTTGGACCCCAATATGCTCTTCTTCTTCCTTGTACTAAATACTACTACTATAATTATTGCTTTTGGAATTAATTTTAACTAGTAAAGTTTTTTCCTTTTTGTTTTCTGAGTAGGAAATGGTGTCTGAAATTGCCATGAAATGGACGAATGTTTTCTTTTCTCTTCTCCTCCTTTCATGGGTTGGATGTGCTAGAATATTCATTAAACTCTTTGAGGTTGACCAATCTAATGTTCAAAGACCCTAAGTGGCTGAGATTCCCTGAAATTGTGAGACTGCAGATGAATCCACACGAGACCAATCAGATGCTTGTTGGTTGCAAGTTGAGAGGGATCAAACTCTGTGGAGCAATGGCAGTAGCTGCACTTATGGTTGTTCTTGCATCTTCAAGCTCTAATCCGAATCCCCAAGCCCAGATCTGAACTCTTCAAGCTATAATTTGTCATTCCCAAGTTCGGATCCTCTAAAAACTGACTGTGGGTTACCGGGTTTTTCTGAAATTCCGGCGCTTGTGGGTTGAGTTCTGGATTTTTGGTTGTTATTCCGGTTTATGAAATTTCCTAAAATCCTGAAGCTTTTTTATTAGCAGGTTCTTGAAATTTCTGCTTTCTTTTTCCGAAATATGTTGATTTAATTCTAAGCTCCCACAACCTGCGCTCTGTTTGGTTATTTGCTGAATTTGTTTGGGTTATTTCGTGGGTTTGCTCTGTTTGGTCCGATTTGCTGAATTCGTTTGGGTTTTTTCTTGATTATTTATGAATTCTGATTATTGGTGTTGCAGGTTCATTACCGTCTCTCTACCCCATGGTTTGCTATTTTCAGCATTTCTAAACCATGGGGAAAATGAAAGTAGTCCATCTGAAGTCCTCACCCAAGGGGAAGAAGAGGAAACCAGCTCCATAACAAGAATAAAATCCAACCTAATTTCTGATTCCTCTATTTGTGCTGATAATGATTGTGGTAAACGTGCTCATACTGAAGTTATGGGCAATGAGGTTTAAGATTGTTTAAAACATAGGATTTGATCTGATCTGCCTGCCTAATGATGAAGACGAAATGAAGTTGATTTTTTTAGTTCCAGATTTGCCCTTTATTAAAAAGCCACGTGTAACGCACATGGGTGATTTAACAGAAAAACGGACAGATAACTAACGGAGGATCAAAAGTTCCGATTTATGAATTTTGAAAGATTATTTATTCCCATTTTAAAAATGGAGGATGAAAAAGATTATTCGCTGAAATGTGAAGAACTATTTTGGGTGTTTTCTCTTATTTATATGTATCTATATTATATGTATAATTACATATAATATATATTTATGTATTATTTATTTGTATATATATTATTTTTATAATTACATATAATATATAAAATTAAATTTGGGTTCGGCCGAGAACCGAATAACCTGCCTGATGAATACCCCTATTAGTAAGTAACTGACAAACCTGAGAACTGAACTTCAAGTTTCAAAGGCTCCAGCTAACGGAGAGCTTCCCCTTCCCCCCTTTTCTGTCCGATTCTTTGGTCGTTCTTAAAAACGCTAGTTTTAAGAATGAGTGATTGCCTTTCTCCGACCCTTACTACCCAATCCGAGAGCAGACAATTGATGTGTTTCACTTATTGAATAGGGTTATATGGTCGGTCCGTGACCCCTAGATGCCAAAGGCATCGTTGTATGAGAGACAGAATTCTCAAGCACATATCAAAGAGGACGAATCTATTTTAAGAAAAGGGTCTAACGCGCCTCAACGTGTTTTTCTTCTTTATTCATATGGTGTTTTTCTTCTTTATTCATCTATTTACTGTTCAAATTATATTTAGTTATTTTAAATTTCAAGTTAATCTTTTATTGCTATATTTTCATACTAGTAGTCAACAGATTTTCCTAATTATATAAACTATTTGAATAACAAAAACATCATACCAAAAAAAAAATTAGAGATTAGAATAAGCATAAAGAAACAAAGACTACAGATTGAATGGCCCCTTCAAGGGTGACAAGAAATTGAATATGACCCCAAGAAAAAAAAAAACACGCACAAACACACACTCTGATGATGCATATATTAAATTTTTCTTGCATCAGGAAGAAATCCCACTACGCAGGGTTCTTTCATGCTGTACCGTGGTTGGAATCAAATCCAATACAATCCTTCAGCTGTGTTCTATGATGTGCCTACCCAAACTAGTGATCCATGCGTGCACGTATTCTCCTGAGGTGAAAACTGGCTTGGGATTGTACGTCATGGGACCTGTGTCTATGATCACAACTTCGCTGAAATCTAACTCAGATCTTTTCAGTTCTCTACCAGTCATAATATGAAACTAACAATCCTTTCTGTTGTTTTTAACTCTACGAGACGTATGAATTGATTGAGGCCTGTATTTCCTCTAGTGTTTTCTCCTTCGTTTCTGGTACTATCTTGGCAACAAAGAGTACAGTAAGAGCACAGAAGCCAGCATAGGTCAAGAATGTTCCTGTTGCAGAAAATTTGGTAATGGGGTTAGTTGAGAAGGCAATGCCATTGCATCCCTTTTTGTGTTTTGGAACATGGTTTGTAGGGATTTTCATGTACCTGTGGAACTCCAGTTCATGAGAAAGTTGAATGTGTAGGAAACTGCCCAAGCGCCAATCCAGTTTACCAGTACCACAAAACTTCCAGCAGCTCCCTTCACGTTTAATGGGAAAATCTGCAATGGAAAACATCACGCTTGTGTATTTTGCAACTACTGGTGTGGAAACTTTGAGTTTAGTTTAGCTTAGATTACCTCTGACATTATCACCCACGGAACAGCTCCCATTCCAATTGAGAATGCTGATATGTAAATCTGATCAAAGTGGGAAATAATATTAGAATTTGTTGATGACTGTAAGATTTGAGTTAATGTAGTTGAATTCATCATACTAGTACTCCAGAGACAGCGAAAAATGGAACCCATTCCATCAATGTGTTCTGTCCCTGTATCAGGAAAAGAAGAATTACTGTCAAATTACTGGACCTGGCATTGAATTAGTGGAAATTTACTACAAATTTCTGACTTTACCTTGAGGAAGAAAGAAGCACCAGTCAAGAAGCAACCAAGGAATGTCCCTGATGCTGAAACCTGATGATAAAGCAACATCAGTATTAAGATCTTTCCAACCTTCAAATACTGTTTACCCTGCCAATCAAAAGGGCTGGCTCATATGCAAACAAAATACTCACCATAAGAAGTGGTCTTCTTCCAGATTTGTCCATCAAAAATGCTCCAACAACAGTGATTGGTACCTGAAACATAACAGTAGAGAGATTTAGTACCTTCGAGATTTTTCACTACGATGGATTTTATCAATGATCCCAGACATATCAACTATAACTTAACCTGAACTATGGCATAGGCAACTGTCCCAATTTTGCCTGATGAAAGCCCTGCAGAGTTTTGCACTTGGAAAATTAATGGCCAGTTTAGCATTATTGGTTTCTGGTAATAGTTAGAAGCTTAAATTCCAAATTACCAGCTGCTGCAAATGTTTCACTGGCATAGAAACTAATTCCATTTATTCCTCCAAACTGTTGGAATACCATTAATCCAACACCAATCTGAAAAAACATAAAAGATTTGGAAAATGTAAGGCTACACGAACTAGTATTAACACGTAAACACCTTAAACTTTGAACAGGTTCAAAAAGGTTCTTACAATTAGAGAACGAATGTATTTGCGGTCCAACAAATCCAGCAATCGAGATTTAGGAAGACTTTCAAGAGCCAAAATAGAAGCCTGCAAGTGAAATTATATTTAGCATCGTACACTAAAACAACTACATTAAACTCAGTGAACATGCAGAGAGAGATATACTTCAATTTCAGCTGCTTCACGAGTAACATCAGCATGTTTGCCTCGAAGCCTTCGTAAGGCATCCTGGAAATCTTTTTCACGTCCTATTTTTGCCTGCAAATGCAAACATTTGCTTCCTTACACTGTTTTCGGATTTGATTGATCCAGCTCAAGAAGAATGGCTCTGTTAAACTTACCAGCCACCTTGGTGATTCAGGGATCAAGAACAGCCCCACAAGCAGGACAACACATGGAAGAATACCTTCAAGCAATGAGGCAATAATCAGTTTCTTCCGTTCCATTCTCCATGAGTCATTATGTCTTTTACTTTACATGCATCACACATATACAAATGATCATTTCAAGCTTACCGATCAGGGCTAGAGCACGCCATGATATAACTGCTCCCAGTAAGAAAGAAACTGATGAACCGGTAACAATCATGAGCTGCAGAACAAATAGATTAAAGTTGGAGTTTTGTCTATGATCACTTGTTCTTTGTTGTATACAAGTAGAGAAAGAATAAGGATGTTATGCCTTCTAACCTGATTCAATGTTGTTAGCCCTCCACGAAGATCCTTTGGAGCTATTTCAGCTATAAATATGGGGACCTATTCATTATGTATATTGGAGAAGAAAACAGAATTAGGCACCAAAAAATAAACAAAATTTGATTCTTTTCATCAAGTGTGTTGTTAAGCTAATTTTCTGGTAATTCAAAAGCAAATAAGCACTTACAACATAAGAGAATATTCCTATCCCATATCCTGTGCAAAACCTTCCAAAATCAAGTGCGAAAGCACCCTGCATCAGAAATTAGATGACATTAGTTGAATGCCATTTAGAATTTCTACAGATTTCTTGTACATGCACAAGACGATGTACTCTTATGAGGGAAATGGTTGATATGATACAACACATACCATGGAGAAATATACTGCAAACCATCCTGTAATACAGAATCCAGCTGATAGTCCCATTGCCTAACCAACAATTGCATGAAAATACTTTACTTTAGAAACTAAACATAAGAAAGGTGCACATACAAGTTGCCTGATCCATTTCCTCCAGATTCAGAAATTTAGTATCTTTACATCTTGAATTCAAATACTTTCCAAAAGTTTCTGGGATATTTTATAATTCACTTCTTAGTAATGTTTATGTACACCTTTTCCTTCAAACGTACCCCTTTTCGGCCAATGAAGTCTGCAATTCTGCCGCTTGTGATAGCTCCAATCATAGCACCAATTGTTACTATAGAACCGAACATGGAGTACTGCAAAAATTTGGTACTGCTAGTGAAATGCTAAGCTTCATTCTTCATGAACTGAAAGGGAAACTAAAAGTTAAAAGCAGTACCTCTGCTAGACTTAGATTTAAATCTTTCCGAATAGCAGATTGAGCAGGAGCTGAATAGCCCACCTGCAAAAAAAATTAATTTAAGCTAAAGAAAGCATTTTGCTTTTTGTGTTCCTGAGCGAAGAAGATGATCACAAAAGGAAAAAAGAAACATGTCAACACAAATTCCTTTCCAAGTTCAAGAAATGGTTTCTACAACCAATAAGACAACCCAAAAAAAAAAAAACCTAACGATACTTACGCATGAACCGAATTCAAAGGAACCGCAAACAGCAACACATGTGCTTAACAAAACCATAGCAATTGATACATTACTCTTACTGGCCTCATTATCATCATCAGAATCCACAATTTTGCTATTCTTAATAAAGGGCTCCTCTAAATCCTCAAGCCTCTTCTGCCCATAACCATTTTCAATATCTTTGCACTGATCAATAGCCATATCTACCAATCTTAATGTAGTTTCTACAAGCTACTGCTACAACAAGATGGAAAAAAAATCTCACTCTTTCCTATCAGAAAAGGATGGTAGTAACTAGGAAATAAGGGGTGCACGAGAAATTGTACACACTGAATTGAATGCGACTAAAGGGCTGTTCTTGAAGCTCCTTATATACATGCAGATATTAGGATCATGCGGTAAATTCTTAGATAGATATTTATGACCATTGTCCTGTATCACTGATTGGATATATTATGCTATTACTAGCAGTGAATGGATAGTTTAGAATAGTTGTAATAATAATCCGAATATTCCATTCATTTATCTCACCGTAAATTTAATAATCTTGTATTATAAAAATAATTTATATATTTAGAGAGAGAGAGAATACGTTAATTTATTACACTAAAAAAAATTAATAAAAAAAATTAGCCGGAAGATAATGACGATGGTGATGGGTTGATGATTATTTGCGATAGGCAAAAGCTGTAACTGACGTGTTATCTTGTCAGCTCAATATGACAATGTTCAGATTTGTTGCTGGCTTGCAATTGCATAGCTGCATATGGAAACTGCTGGCTGGGCAATGTTAGGAAGGTAAAAAGAAGCATCTTTTTGGGCTTCTTTGCTTACATTCAAGTGGTTCGAAAATGGGGGATTTAGTGATGAGTTTCTCAAGATACATTATAATTGCAAATCTTCCTCAATGGTTTTCAACTTTGTTACAACGTGTTTCATCTATCTATCTCCTCCATTTCTTGTCTTACCATAACTACATTTGGGTGATTTGAACCAAAGAAGTCATGTAGAATTTTGATCACATTAGCAAAGGGTTGGTTAATAAGAAATTAACAACGAAGTTGAATTATAAACTATGCTAATTCGATTAAAGTTGTCACATTAAAAGAATGAACATAATAACATACGTCTAAATGTAAATGTTTAATGTGAATATAATACGTCAATTATTGTACAAATAATAAACTAAGTCAGAATATTTTGAGTTAACAAGGAATGGTGCATAAAAACAAGTTTAGAACAAACTTGAAAGGAACTTGTGGAAGCAGGGATCAGCCTAAGTCCAACGTAGGAAACAAGTGGTCATATCACACATGCTAAAAACAAGGAATCAACTTGATGGGTGTTTTCTTGAACATTTTCTTCCTGGGGTGGTCAAGTTTGTTTTTGGCGAAATTGTATCCTTAGAATTGTGTCCTTGGTTTGGCAATGAATCAAATGATTAGCCATTTGTTTATTGTCTTAATCTGCAGATTTGGTTTGAATTAGTCAGATCCAAGTTGGCAAAGGCAATAATGTAAAGTGTGATCCACATTTGTGTCATCATTTGTCTTTTCATCGTGGGGGATGCTAGACAAAAACAAATATAATCACGTCTCTTATAAATAAACAATAATCATAATTACACTTTAATTGTAGTTGGTATTTAGCTTCTATTAAGACTAGTACATAGAAATTCAAGAAATTTGGTTTTTCTTTTGAAAATTATTTTTCTTTTCATGGGAGAAAAGTAATTTGAAAATTTTCATTAGTTTAAGAATAATGACAAAACTATCAAATAGTTGCAATTCCGTGTTAATTTTAGAATCAAAATTCACAGGTTTAAATATACCCAATTGACCTACAACTAGACTAAAATATGTAAAACTATCAAATTGAAGCTCTTTAAAAGTCCAATAACAGCTCAGCATGCATGTTCAATTTGCCATTCAAAGTCATTTGTGTTTAATTAGCATTTTAGAACGCTTTTTGATGCATTTTTTTAGTTTTTAATATATTTCTTATCTCATAATTATTATTTTAAAAAATACAAAAATGTATTTTGAAATGCTCTCCATACTGTCTCTGTGGCCACTCTAAAATTACGGCTCCATGGGATTCAATAGTTAAGTACCCATTTGATCACATTAAGAACGATAATTCAAGATATAATATGGATTTCTATTAGTATAAAATTCATAAATAAAATAATTATTTGTGAGATTATCATTATTCTTTTTGCAGTGACAAATCTTGTATATGTTCAATAATTGACTACAATTGTTTTTGGTGCTAAATATTGAATTTCTATTAACAATATTTTGACTTTTAATTTTTGAATTGAAAGAAGTTAGAATTCTAAACTCTTTATGACATCTCGTTTCATCACCAATAGATTCTAAAAGATTTAGGCGAGACTCTCTTAATTTCTAAAATATTTTTTAATAGTTTCGATTATAATATCATTTTTTCTAAAGGTGGCGTTCTATTCTCTTCTAAGAATTTTGATAATAATACCTTTTCTCTAAAAGGTATAGTTTCTCCTCATAAAATCTGTGCTAATAGTTTCGATAATAACACCCTCTTCTTTAAACTCCATGAAATCTCTTTTAATAAACTAGGATGATTTTTTTTTTCTCCTAAAACTCGTTAGTTGCATTATCTTTGGCAAAAATTAATATTTACATCAAATGTCCACAAGATGGACTCTTCTCAACTCAACTTCCCTCTTAAAACTCTACCTATCGTGAAACTATAATAAAATTCACTAATTAGTACTTTACCTTAACTTCACTGGTGGGATTAATAACCTTTATAATGGCTACAATAGTTAGCATCCCTATTTAATTCTCTGCATTAATGCATATTTAGATAGTTACAAAACTAAATTACTATTCCTAGTCATCTAGTCTGCTTCATTGGCTTCTTAATATTCCATCCACTTTTACATTGCCAACTCTATCACTATCATTTCCTCCTTCCACTCTCCCTTAAATATTTATAAATTTATAATTTTCCATAGCATCTATAAGATATAGACAATGAGTTGAGTTGTTTTCTATCATAATTCTCCTTTCTTGTAATAGCAAATATTCTACCACCAAACCTTAATCTACCAACTTCTTGTTCAATAATATCTCACCAAACTGGGGCCATTTTCCAAATAAGTTGAGCTCTGGTGCAGTTGAACATAATAAATTAGGTTGATTCAAACCTCAATTTTTGTTGTCATTTTACTCTTTCCTTTAAATTTTACAAAATAAATAATGCATCAATAGGCCAACCAGCACGGCAAGAGCCAACCCGCACGAGGGTGCCAACCTCGTGTCTAAATTTTAAATATGCGCAGACCAATGGGAAAAAATAAAAGAAAAAAACCGAGGATAATTAATGTGTGGAATAGGATTTCCCAATTTATCACTATTGAAAACACCAAAAATTAATTCATTGATGAATTTGCTCATTAAACTTACCAAAAGCCAAATTTCAAACATGGGATGAGAGATTCAGAATGTTAGTCCTAAAATGTAGATACTCAATAGTTTCAATTATTAATATTTAAAGATCGATACTTTTAATTATTAAAATTAGAAATATATATTAATTTTGGTCTAATTAACATAAATTAATATAAATTAACATTTTAACTTTATGGTTTGATTTTATATTAATATTTTTAGTTTCTAAACGTTTGAACTATCGTCACTTTTACTCTTTGATGTTTGAAAGTCGGTGTTGTTAGTTCTAAAGTTACAAAAATAATTCAATATTGGCAACCAAATAAAAAGTGATATCACACTATCAAAATTTGTTTGTTTGGTCATTAGTTGTATTATTTAATTAGAGAAACATTTTGAAATAAAAAAAATATTCCCTCCATAAAAAAAAAAAAAAGAGTCAATTTTTGTATAGGTACCAACTTTCTTTTATTTTAAAGTACAATATACTTCATACATTATTAATATATATAGATATATATATATATATATATATATATATATATAATTTTACATTTTTATTCTTCATTTTTAATCATGAGTAATACATAATAATTATTAGTAAGGATATCATAAAAATTTCATTAAAAACAATACTCTTTTGTTGAGACAAAGAAAAATTCTAAAAATATATATTTTTTTATAGATACTCTTATAGTGTTATTATAAGATTTTTCCCTAATTAAGTTTTATTATAAGACCTTTCTCTAATTAAATATATTGTGGACAAAATAAATCACATCTACATAAAACACACATTTAAATATGCACGCTATAATTAATTAATCAAGATATAAAATGCCCATTTTGAAAGCACAATATTTTTCAAACAATCTATTGAATCTTTTAACCAATGTAATATGTTTTCTTTTTATTGTTATAGTAAACAATTGTTTTTTTTATAGAGTATTATTGTATTTTATCCATATATCTAACCTCACATAGTGAGATAAAAACTTTGTTGATGATGTTGTTATTAGTGTATTATGATTTTTTTTTCCTAATTAGTATTATTATAGTGTTATTAAAGTATTTTTTTTTAAATTAAATGTTTTTAGTGTTATAATAATGTTATGAAAAAGAAAAATCAGGTCGCAAAAAATACCTTTAAATATATGTATTCCAATTAATTCCGCATTATTCTAGTAAGAAAATATTTTTTATAATTTAATATATTATTTTTTTCCCCTAATTAAGTGTTTGTAATGTTATTATTAACAGAAAAATGAGATCCACGTAAAGAAATCCTTTAAATATAAGCATTCGAATTAAATAAATTTTATTATAGTAAAAAAATATTTTTTATTTGAAAGCATATTTTTCCTCTAATTAAATAATACAACTAACAATCACATAATCAAATCTCAATAGTGTGGCATCATTTTTTCTTAGTTGTTTCAATATTGAGTTATTTTTATAACTTTGGCACTAAAAGTGTTAATATCTAAACATTAACAACTAAAAACATCGATATTTCGAACTAAAAATATTAATATGATTCAACGCTAATATTCAAATGTGCTTTCTATTCATTTTCTTTAGTTGGACTAAAGTTAATATACTTTTTTTTTTAAACTTTAAAAAACTAAAAATATCGATTTCTAAATATGGAAAACTAAAAGTACAATTTTTCCAATTCAGGCTTATGGCCTTCCTTTAAACGTGCGTCAAGAACCAATCATGCACTTCCAGATTGGTGTTGCACAACAGGAGGAATCATTTGTAAGCCACAAATTGAAAGTTGGATGGCAAATAAATCTGGCAGATACGGAGGAATATTGTCAAATCAATGACCAAACAAAACCAATCCCTTTCTCCTTGACCAAATTTATCACAAGAAAATATCAAACCACATGGGAGCAAAAAAAAGATACTGTTGTAACGGGAGATGCAACACAGTGTGAGATTTTTTTTGGGGGGGTGTGGGTTGGTGGTTTGGAAGTTTTGAATTTTTTTCATAAATATTTAGTATTTTAATACAAATTAAAGAAATATTATAATTTTTAAAAGAGTTCCAGAACTACTAAAATTGACATTGGAAAAATCAACATCAAAGTCGAGAACGGCAATATTTACTTCAAAGTTGATATTGTCATTGTCGACTTCATGAGTGTTTAAATATATAAAAAAAATTAAGATCTGAATCATTCGCACCACCCCTCTACTAGTTTTCATCCCCCTCCGACCCTGCCCACCCCCGCAAGCCTTTCCTCTTTGTAGATGAAGATATGTCAAAGGGGCTTCTTACTTTCTAAACGAATCCCCCTACATTTATTTATATATGCTGGTTTATTAAGAATACATAAAAAAAGCACTTTGAATTGTTGATTAATCGTCACTAAAAACGACATCTGTTATGTCAATGACACCAAATGGATATTAAATGAATGGAATTGAGATATGGGTGGAATATAATGAAATAGAGCCACTTTGAGGTTTCCTCTAAAATGAGGCATGGAAAAAAGCCACTATAAAGAAGTTTCAAGGGTTACGAAGGAATACCGCCCCCCATTCTTACTAAGAAACTGAAAGAAACTTCACAAGCGGAAGAAGGGATGGAAAGTGAAGAAGAATGGGATGTAGAAATAGAAACAACTTCCCAAATAAAAGGGACTAACAGAAACAAGAGGGATCCACTGAAAAAGAATTCATTCCCCTCTGACCCTGCCCACCCCCACAACCCTTCCTCGCCGTACTCAGCCTTCACACCCCCTTCCCTCCCCAACCCTCCACCCTCCCCCCTACCCCCAGCCCCTCGGCACCCTCCCCCTCTGCAGGCCAAACTTTTTTCTTAGATCCAATTTCATTTTTTTGGCTAATTTTCATTGCAGCCCTTCCCCTCTACACCCTCACTCCCCCGGACAAAATTAATAGTTAAAGACTGAAACACAAATTTTAGTAATAGAGATAATGGAATAAATCACACCTTTAAGCAGGAAAAATGCATAGAGCGGTCAGGGAACAACTTCTCGTAGAAAGATCCAGGCATGGACGCAATGAAGCATGACCCGTATTGGCGACCATTTTCTTTTTCCAGTCTCTCATAAAGTTGAGGCAACCCCTTGAACAGAGTATTAAAATCACTGGACCTGAGATCACTTAGAAAAAATTGAGTCTTGGGTGGTTCTTGCTGAGGCTTTGTCAATGCTTTCTGTTATGTGCTGTACTGTCAAAAATGTATTTGGCCGGTTGGCCCTAATCGACTTTGAAGTCGATTTTGCCGAAATCGACTTTAGAGTCGATTCTCCCATAATCGCTTTCAGCAAAATCAGAACTCCCCAAACAATAACAATATTTTTAAAATTTTAAAACAAAAAAACAATATTAATTCAATTAACTCGGAAGTTTTTGTTTCTTTTACAAATGCAGTAGTTTCCAATGAAATTTTCCACACAACAGACAATGATCAGACAGTGATCACTCATTCTCAGACAACAATGACTAGGCATTTTCAGGAAAAAAGTTATTCCATTTGCCCAAAACTTAGAGAGTACAAAAAGGAAAGGAATGCACTACTGCTACACTATATAACAACAAACTATAGTAGGCTATGGCATCGCCAAACTGCCTTCTAAATAGTATGTCATATTCTTTGGATGGAGACAGAATCCTCAGGACTCTATGCCATGTTGAACATTATCTCAACAAGTCAACGTAACAAAATGTATAATGCTCGGGAAGTCCCCTTCCTTCAGGACCATCTCAGCTTCAGCAATCACTGTATAGATCAACCAACTTGAGCTTGCTTATCCCTATCTACCATACTGTACATTCCAATATCCTTACACCTACAAGCTGATAGCACACTCCCTCCTTATGCACACTGACATTGCTAGGACTTCTCAAGCAAACATTTTCGAATTGTAGTAGCTACTTCACCAACCTTCTCAGGGTGGAGAAGTACCGCACATAATCCAAAACAAACGGCTGCAGCTGTTACTCCAAAAATGAGAGCACGCGAGTTGAAAAAAGCCTTAGTCGATAGATGATTGCAAGATTTTGTTGGTCGTTCTCTGATGGCAACGCTCATAACCACCTCCCCAGTCAGAAGAGGGACAGTCGTACATCCCTCAAGAGAAGCTGAACCCTTTCCAGCCTCTAACTTCGGTTCATCCATCACCTGCATGTCCTGTAAGTTCAAAGCCATTGTCCCATTCAGTAAAAGGAAACAAGTAGTAGGATGACATGCAGCCTAGAATGTTAAACCAGTGGCAAGTCTCCCACAGACTTAAGGTATACAAAGGGAAAAGGTATAAGAAATTGGGAAAGGATACCCCACCCCACCTTCCCCCCCCACCCAAAAAACAAAAAAGAGGAGGAAGAAGAAGAAACCCCTCGAAAAAAAAAAACTAAAGAACTTGTCACATCCTGATACAAAAACCCCAAAAAAAGGATGTTCCAAAAGAGAGTTTTAGCCTTTGAAAAGGATGAAAACACGCTTATACTGCGCACAAGAAGGTAAGGATGTCAAAAAGTTGATGAACAAACAAGATACAACATCTAATAGCCAGCAGACATTTCAATCAGTCATCTAATGATCATAACAACTCATAACCTTTCATGGAAAAGGAAACAATCACCTGTACATTAGATGGTATGACCATTGATAGGTGATTCCGGGAGCTTTGGCAGAAATAATTTTCTCCTTGCATGGCTTTTCTTGAATAATTTACTGAAAGTCCTTTCCCTTGCAATTTGTGATAGAGTACACTTCTTGCTTTTTCAAGATTCATCCAGAAGAGTTCCATATCAGTAGCAGCAATATCAGCAGCAACAAACTTGCTATCCATCAAAACATTCACATAATAAACCACTTTCTCCAATATGGCAGTAGACTCATTTTTCATCAGGAAATTCAGAACATTATTGAATCTTTTGATCTGGGTAGATGTGAAGAATTGCATGGTTTCCAAAACAGGCTTCTTCAGTAACCATGCTACATCCATAATGAATTCCGAAAACTTTGTTTGTTTTAAGACAGAATCTTCACATAAAGAACTATTAGCTGAAACCCGTGGTCCTTTGAAACAAATAGAAGCATCAAATCTTTGCTGAATTATTTTCATTTCTGCACAAATTTCTTCGTCCCCTATGAGGATAGGAATGAAATTGGAAAGACCAGACTCATTCTCAACCTACAAGAGACAAAAGTTTGCAGTTCTAAATATCAAGTTCAGAAGCCTCTCCTCCTAATAAAAAATCATACCATAAAGAAAATATTAGGTGATAACATGCTTTAATTGACCCAATCAAGTAAACAACAAGGCATCTGAAATGTACACGAGATATTTACACGTGTTTTTAGTGTAGAAGTCATGATACTTTAGAAAAATATATTGCACAAAGGAACAACATTTTGATGCATAGAGTTATTGGTGTCCACTTATTACTGGTCATTGACAACCACCTCACCCCCAAAAAAGATATATATGTTGGGAAGTTATACCTCAACAAATGCAGGGCCAAAGAGATTGGGTTCTGTTTGAGGAACAGCTATATTCAAGAATTGACGATTTAACCCATCAGCATCCCCTTCAGTCTTACCACATGATGATGAGACACAAATATCATGCAGTAGATATTTTCCAGCGAAAGATATTAGTAACCTGCCATGGACACCAATCTTTTAGATTGAAACAATCATAGAAAAGAAACAATGGAAAAATGGACAATAATCCAAAAATTATCCTTTTCTTAGCTTACATGGTACATTCACAAGCACATACTAATATTCAGCAACAGCCCTCTAATAGGATCATCATATCCACTTGCTTGCAACCACAAATATTATCATGCATCAAAAAAATATTGCAAAAGTAGAAGCAACAGGTAAAAAATCACTTTCTTTTTGTATTGAAAGGTTAACTTCGCATAAAAACATATCAGTCACTATCCATGAATACAGAGGAAAAAGGAACCAGAGTAAATCTTTAGTAATGTGTAAGCAAGTTTTAGTTCTCTCTGATTAGTGAGGCTTTAGCACCATACCGAAGTTTGGGTTGAAGAAGGTTACTTCCACAGGCAACAAACTCCATAGGTTTTCCAGCCTCAAAGAATGTAGGGGTAACATAGTGAAGCTTCGGAGCCTGCTTGTTCATCTTGAATTTGATCACAGAATTCCCACCTGTTACCATGTAGAATGACATGTAAAGCAATTAATTCTACTTCAAAGGGTACAATATCTTGATGAAGTATTTGTTTAACCAAACATCAATTATGCAAACCAAACTTGTATGTAGTCAGTATTTAGCAATATGCAACTTGAAATAACTTCTTTAAGGTACATGAAAAATCAGCCCTAATCTTAAAGATTTTACTTTAATATTCCTGACCAGGGAACAGGAAACAAACAACAAAGATCATTTTGATGAAGAACAGCTCATTTCACCAGAATTTTCTCATTAAAGTTACCACATGCAACAAATGAAACAAAAAATTCAGCTCGATTTTCTCCTTCGTTGGTTTTTCTTTTTTTTTCCTTCTTTTTTTTGTGGAAAGCTTTTGAGAGTAGATAATTATGTGACAACAGTACCAAGTAGCTCCTACAACTTTTGTGTTTATGTGTGTGTCACCTCGTCGAGATTTAAAAGTTATAAATCAGAAATTTTCTTTTTATTTATTTATTTTGTTTAAAATCCAATAATGACATAGATATTACATGACAACCAAAGTTAGATCACACACAACACCCCAACTGAGGCACTCCTCAAGAATGTCATGTTTACTCCTCAATCTCAGGAATTACTACTGGACACAAAAAGCGAAAAACCAAAGTACTAGTTATTTAAAAAGTTCAATTAAAAAGAAACCAATATGAAGTACTAGCATACCTTGAAAACAGTAGTACAAAAGTTATTCACTAGAAAGTAAATAGTATTGGTACCTCTGGAATTAGCAGCAGACCTATGAACTCACCTTTCATTACTCGAAACATCATGTTGTCAAAATAAACCAAAAAACTGTCTCGTCCAGATAGCATGTTTCCAGGAGAGACAACCAAGTTGTGTAAGTATCCCGCTGGCTCCTCACACAACTGCTCAATGGAATTACACGCATGAGTTAAATTAAGAAAAAAGCAAGAATTGAAAAACCAAGGGAAGACCCGTATACAATGAATATGAGGCAATCACTGGGAATTCAAGAGAAACTAGCAAAAAATTTAAACATTTCATAACGTAAGAATCCAAACACTTATTCCAGCAATCATAGCCAACTTCTAATTTCACACCAAAACATGGACGGGGAGGAAAGACAACATTCACATTACCTTAACCCACATTGACCTAGGCATTGCAATAAAAACTGTCAATATCGTACAGCCAGGGCGGATATATCCCTCCAATTCAACTGGCATACTAGCCAACCACTGAAATATCTGCAAGAAAGTTCAGAATTCAGCCAACCAAATCACAGCATCCCATGTAGAAAGGAACTTATCCTATCACTTATATACTAAACTGTAACAATAATCCTTTAATACTTGGTGCCGTAGTCGCCGAGGAAACTCTGCTGGATTCCAATCATAAAGCTTGAAAGAGATCCGGCCAGTAGGACACTACAACAAGAACAAATAAGAAAAGATTGTTTCAGTAAGCTCCCTAGAAGAATGCCATTATATGATCTTAAGCAACAAACTTGATCTAAAGATTCCAAACCAACCATAGAAGAGAAAGAAGTCTTGTTGTCACAATAGGATGGGGAGTGACTGGAGTTACGATTTTCTTTTTCTCCATCAATTTGGGTTTCATTGAAAGTCGCAAATGTTACAACGCTATTATTCTGAACATCTTGTGAACCATGAGCCAAGCAGGGGTTTGATATTTGTCCTTCAGATTCCAACAATGTTTCCTTTTCCACAATTTCATTGCTCAAGCATGTGCTATCTGTGTCATGCAAAATTTTTTTGGCAAATAACAAACACTTGGTCATGTAGTAGACTGCATACATTAATACTACAAGTTAGACGAATACAATTTCCTATCCTTCATCGTTCTTGGGGATGGAGGAAGAACAATTCCTATTGACCACTCTATGATGGAACATGAATAAAAATTTCATGCAAGCGACATAACTAAGAAAGGAAACACGGTAAATAATAAATGGCTGAAATTATTAGCTTTGCACTTTGAGTGCAAATAACGATACCTTTTCCTATATCATCATCACAGCTGACATCTTCGGCCAATGTGATTTGTTGATGTTGCTTTTCAACACCACCTTTACCATCATGGGGCTTTCTTCTTCGTCTGGTATTATGTCGCTCTAATTTCCTTCGGCAACTGCGTTTGCCCTCATCAAAATCTGACAATATGTGAAACCTTCCAAAATAATATCCATGTGAGTACAAGAGTTAAGTCAAATGGATGCAAAAAACAAGACATCTAATTAGTTTGTACCAAAAAAGATTGAGGTTAAAATGTCTCGGAGAAAGAGAAACCCAATAGAACAATACAGAATTTAAGTAAACATGTTCAAACCCAAGAAAATACATGCATCAAACTATCATGATAGGACCAATTAATCAATGGAGATACGATAAGTGACCAATAATATGTTTTGATTGCACAAGTTCGGGTACACTCATTCAATTCCATTCAAATTTCCAATTTCATCTGTAATTCATTTAAACTACTATAATCTTGAACACATATTTATTGTGCATTTTCTGAGCCTTTCCTGAATATTATTTGCAATACAAATCACAAAGGATTTGGCTCCCACAAATTTTCAAACTTTAATGAGAGCAAAGTATGATCACTCATTAAAATGTGAACTTTAGCTTACTTTCCACACTGCTGACAATATCTCTTGCTCTGCCCATCAAGGACAACGGCACTAGCATTGGCGCAGCGCAAACAAACCCGGTGCCTCTTGTGATACCCTTTAAGTTCACTAATATCAACTTCGCACCCCGGAACTTGGCATCGAGCATTGGACCCAGCAGGAATCCTAACAGTACGGGCCCTCTTTTTGCCCGGCCCGCCAAAAACAATCTCCTCTTCCTGCTCCAATTTCTCATCTAGCTCCGGACAAGCACAAGGAACCCGACCAGCCAGAAAGTTTGAGCATACAAGCCTGGGGTCTCTCTTCCTCACTCGGCCCGGATCCTCAGCCCGCGGCAAAAGGGGCTCCGAATCAGACGGTGGGGAGATGGACGTTGTCTCTTGCAGCTGGTCATCGGCGGCGAAAGGTACAAAATCAAAGGGCTCGTCCAAATTAAAATCAAGTAAGTCCGACCAGTCAAAAACTGAGGAGGCGTTGCTGGGGTCTTCTAAAATTGCGGAAGGAGAAGGCAAATGTTGGGTTTGAGGTTGGGGTGGTGAAACGGAGATAGAAATTGAATCCTCCATCAGCTGCTAGATGAAATAAATGCCCAAAAGAACAATCTTGAAAATAATCAAGGTAACTCGAGCAGGGAGAGAAAGATGCGGCTAGCGGTGGCTTCAGGTGGTTGCGGGGTTATTGGGAGAAGGTCAGCTGTTGTAGTCAACCGTTAGGGGGGAAGGTGGCGTTAGGTGGTGACACAAAGACAGCTGCAATGTTCTTCTTCAAAGGATTGATTCAATTCATGCGTAAACATTACTCCTAATATTAGGCGCAAAAAAATTATAGTATGAGTGGTTACAATGAAGATTTCCTCATCATTACTGCCAAAAAGTAAAGGAGAAAAGAAGAGAAAAGAAAATAAAATTACTCTTCTTTGTTGTTTAACAACCCAAGAAGATCCCAAAAGCCAGCTTCTTGTGGACCATTCATGGCTTCCTGGAAGTGGAACACACTTTGACATTTGTATTTTTCATAATTTTGGTAGCCATTCATTATCGACTCCAACAACTACGTAAATGGATTTTCTCAATAATTGCAGAAATAATATGCGCGTGTAATTTGTAAAGACAATTAAGGTGCAGTTGATATATATATATATTGATTACATATGAATTAGAGATATATTGATAGAGTTAACGATTAAAATGGTCAATCACATATTAATTAATAAATTTTTTAATTTTTTATTTTTAAAACAGAAAAAATTAGTTTCTCACATCTCATAAATATAATCTTTTAGTATTCTGTCACTATTTTGTTACTATTTCGACACTATTCCGTCACTGTTTTGACAGAAAAACAAATATAATAGTGACGAATAATTAAAATGGTACATTCATATAAACGTGAGGGATTGTTTTTTCCGATAAACTAAAAAGCTCATTAGCTGGATGACCATTTTGGTCGTTAACTCATATTTTTATGAATTTAAATAGTTATTCTAATGAAAGTCATTTTTCGTTCCCTCATTATATCACTAAATAACTATGACATTAAAAGATATATATACATATATATATGTATATATATAGTATTGTATATTTGTTTTGTGATTTAAAAAATATAAAATTTTAATTCCATTATTTTTTATTGAAAAAACATAATTATTTTTATATTAAATTAAAGAAAAAAAATAATAATTAAATTTTATAGTGAAGTTTAAAGGAGTAGTTTATATTGAGAATCAATGTTTTTTCTTTGAATCATGCATTAAAATTTTGAATGGATAATAATGTTAGATTTCAATTTTTATTAAAAAATTAATGTGCTTACACGCAGGAATAAAAATATGTTGGACAAAAAAAAATGAATAAAAATATGGAATTCAAATTCTCGAAAAAATTATAAAAGTTTAACATAGTTCTTACTTCAAAATAAAAAACTAAATAAAGAATTACAACTGGTGATATATAGAAAAGTTGTCTAATATAGTTAATTTTTTAATATATTTTATAAAAAAAGAGTCTTATTACAAAAAAAAGTGTTTTATAATAAATAAAGATACATATTAAAAACAATTAAGAGTTAATTAAGTTAAGTTCAAGTTAGTATTTTTTAATTTTCATTTATTCAATTTATAATATTTTCAATTAACAAAATTGATTTTTAAGTATATGATATACCTCTAATAGATTTAGTGGCTAGTATAACTCTAAAGTAGCATTTTTAATTAGTACCAACCGACATACTAAACAACTTAAATCAACTGTGAAGATATATGTGAATTGTCATAAATATCATTAATAATTTATATACGAAATTAGTTGAAACTACTAAAAAATAATAATTACAAAAAGTTTCATGGTAAATGAAACTTACTGATTTTTTTTTTTTTGCTTCAATTTGAAATTTATAATAAAAAAATCATAATTTAATAAATTTCTTAAAAGTAAACAGTAAACACTGCATCCTATTGACTGGCTTGAATTTTTTTTTTTCGGAAAATGTTAGTATATTAATATTGCACAATAACAAAAATATATAGTCACAAAGGGTTAAATGAGTTTCGTAGTGTTGGAATTTAAACCTAACCCACGAAAACAGAAAGACCCCCAATGGTCAAATAACCAGCTAAACGGGAAAAAGGCTGAAAAGTGGCACATAAAGACTGACAAGCGGCACACAAAGGGCGACTGGCTTGATTTGATAAAGGAATTTTCTCCTATATGAATTATTAAAAATTAAAGCAATACTCAACCGATAATTCTAAAATTGGATAAGTAAAGAAAAAAATAACAAGAAATTTCTGAAATTCAACATCATAAAAAAAAATCTTTAACCAATTTATAATCTCCCAAATTTTCAATATTTTATTCATAAACCAAGAAATATGTCGAGAGGGATGAACGTAATAGATTTTGAGATGGATGGATGGATATCAGCTCAGAAATAAGTGTTAGAAATTAAGCTAAATAATTTTTAATATTATCGATCGAGAAAGATATAGAGCTTGTTTTGAGAAATCACACGCAATGGTAACTGAATTTTTAATGCCAATACCTCAACAACTAGCCTTATGGTTTTAATGTCAATGTCCCTGAATTTGAACCTTCGATGATTAAACACTTTTGCATGCTGAGAATGGGCATTCAACCAGCAGCAAACTGCTTGTTTTCTCTGCCTTCAAGCGTCAATATTTATCACTTTTGAAGGCCAGGAATGAGCATTCAACCTTTTTTTTTGTTTTTTAAATCAACAGGATTACTTTCCCATTTCCCCCAACACAGTATACAGTTACTCACCAAACTCCTTCGTAGCACAAGCTATTTCACAAAACTGGCTGAATAAGTACATCATGGGAATCGATTCCAGAATGTGCGAGTTGTAATTCTTCCGTTTTGCCAGTGTATTTAGTATGTATTTGGTTTTAGTAAGGTGTAAAAATTTATTTTTAAATTGTCATAGATAAAGAGATAAAAAATGATTTTATTGACTTTGCTCATTTCTCACTTAACTTTAAAATTTAAGTCATATAAATTAGTAGAGGCATAAGTTTGGTATGCCGAATTTGAGAATTGAAATATAGAAAAACACATAACTTATAATAGGTCGCTAGATTACAAAGTAGTTAATTATGTATGTGACATAAAAATAGAGTGTGTGGTTATTGAAATTTTTAAATTGAAAAATTTAAAAGACAGTTGAACAAACAAATAATAACTTGTTATCTTGTTAGTAGATGTATGTAACGGCAACATGAATTAAAATAACTTATCAAAGAATCGAAATGGTGTGGAATTACTCGGATAGTGATGGTAAATAATAAAAATACTTAAACAATGACACATGGAGTAATTTAAAACATGTGGCAGAACGCGAAGGGATAGACATTATTTTTTATATATCATTATTATATAAAAGGTAAAAGTTTATTAGCCGATTTTAATATAATTATTATAAATATTAAGTATTAAATTATCTTTTTAGTTTCCTATAATATTAATATTAATATCAACCATTTAGTAATTAGAATATGGTTAAAGTTATGAACTTTATGAATTTTTAAAAATATTATCTATTTACTATATATTAATTTTTAGTAAATTGAAGATGGTTAAAATTTTCATTCCTTTTAATAATTTAATTTTCATTGGTATATATATATTTTTTATAATTTTACCTTTTCTGTAGTAATTATAGAATAATTTTAACAGTAATATCTATATTTTTAATTAAAATATTTTCGACATGTCTTTCTGTATTTTGAGTTTTAGACACTATAAATTGTACTTTTGTAAAGTTATTTCACATTTATTTATAAAAACTTTAGTTTTTTGTTTTATGATTTTCTTAATTATTTTATATTTTTATTTATAGGGATTAGTTATTTACTTTATCTATATATAGAATTTCAAAATTGTAGTGAAATATATAATATAAAATTATGATAAAAGTTAAACTTACAATTAGTCCATTTAAAATTTTATATTTTATACTATTTTTTAAAATTATAATCATTATTTACTAGTTTCTTTTTAAAGTACTTTTTCTTACCACAATCCTTGAATTTATTAAATATAATTTTATTTAACAAATATTATTTCATACTTTTATTAATTTTAATTATTATTCAATAAACATTTTTCAGTTTTTGTTTCCCCCTGAATCTTTAAATGTATTTAGCAAATTATTAAAAAAATTATTGGCATACGAATATATGAATTTTCAAGAAGATGGAGTTTCTATAATTTCCAACACACTTTAGTACAAAAAATCTTCTAAATTGTTTTTTTTTTCCCTTTATTTTATAGGTGAACAAATGGAAAGAAAATAAATTTTTTTGAAAAACTTAAAAATTTAATGTGAAACCTTACCACTTTTATTTTTGGTTTTTAATTCTCAAAAATTTTAGGCCACAAAAATTAATAAAAATACCCCATAAAATATTATATTAATACACTTTTATTTAAAAGGGTAATTTGGTAAAACACTACACCAACAATTATCTCCCTCCAAAACCTCTAGTCGGCACAAGTACAACCCCTGCTGCATAGTCCAACTTCCCAAGGCCGGGAGAGTTGTACCCATTGCTAGGGTTTCGTAAAAAATTTTGCCCCAAAATTCAAAAAAAATTGCGGAGGAGAATTGAGAGATGGGAAGGTACAGAAGTCGAAGCCGGAGCCGGAGCTACAGCCCGATGAGGCGCAAGCGCTACGACGACCCTCGCGACCGCCGCCGGGAACGCCGGAGCTCTCCTGCCCCGTCTGGCCTTCTCGTTCGCAACATCTCTCTCAGTGCTAGGTCCAAATTTTCTGACTTTAACTGTAATTATTTTTTGTTGATGACTATTAGGACTGTGCACATATAAAGAAAGAAATTATATGTTCGATACGAGTACGTGAACACTTAAATTTTATGTGGGTAGAAAATACGGAATATTGTTTATTCTTGGTGTTGGCTATGGGAAAGTGTTATCATTTATTGGCAGTCATTGTACTTTGTTTTTTACCCTAAAATTGGTGTCTTTATTGCTTTGGGTTTAGAATTGGATTTCTTGTGACGTAGTTTGATGGGAATTTCTAAGGAATTGTGATTAATATTACGAATGGGTTATGAGTTTTTCTGTAAAATGGTTGAATTTCATGGCTGTTCTGTTTTTTTCACTTCCAGTCCAGTCATTAGTGTACCTGTATGGATATTTTTCTCTAGTCGAAGATATGAATCTTGCACACTCTAGAGTTATCTTACACCCTTTGCATATTCTAATTTTGTCCTCAGGTGGCTTTTCTTTCTCAATTACATTTCAACGGTGATGATTTGAGTAGCTTTTATGGTTAAAGAAATGGGTACGTTTTTATTTCTGTGTGTATCTTGGAAAATGAACTACTACTTGTTGCTTTGCAGGACAGAAGATCTTAGGACTCCTTTTGAGAGGTTTGGTCCAATAAAGGATGTTTATCTGCCAAAGAATTATTACACTGGGTGCGTGTTTATCTGTTTAATATATATTTTCTGTTATGTGCGTTTTACTGTTCCTCAGTACATGTTTTCTTTTACTCATTCATTTTGTTCTCATCATTTGGTCGATTGAGTTCTCTGGCTAATTTTTTGTGTTGGGAAACATAGAGAGCCCCGAGGCTTTGGATTTGTGAAATTTCGTTATCCAGAAGATGCAGCTCAGGCAAAGGCACATTTGAACCGTACAGTTATTGGTGGTAGGGAAATAAGAATTGTCTTTGCTGAAGAGAATAGGAGAACTCCTCAAGAAATGCGTAGGATGTCACGTACGAGGTTTGTCATTGTTTCAGTTTGTCTTCTTCCATGTAGGAGTTCAATTACTTGCTTGAACCATTGCTATGTTCTTTTGTTTTATTTCCTCTCTGTTTGTTCTTAATTCATATAGTAGTCGAGGCAGCTACAGGAGGCGAAGTCTATCAAGGTCCCCAAGGCGCCGACATCGCTGTAAGCTAGAACTTTCTACTCTTGTTGCATCTAAGAGAAAGCTCTCATCCATGCTTTGAATATTTGGAGTTCTTATTGAACCACTGACTCTTTTAGCTGTGTAGCTATATATGTACATAATATTTTATCCTTGTATTGTATTTACGCACAAACATACATGTGGATGTCGAATGCATTTTATCTGATAGCCATATTTCAGTAACTTAGCATGTCATTGTGACATAGGTTATTATAAACTGCTGAGTAATTACTTGGTTCTTCTCTTGGCAGCATATTCACCCTCTCCTTCTCCAGCAAGACATGACTCAAGGTCTGGTTTAAAGTAGTCAAACTATTATCTTTTTGAAATGTTTTCCTGCCTTCTCTTGGACTATCTTCCCCTTATTCATGCTGGACTATTCTGCTTGAAGTGTTCTTTTTTCTTATGTCATCTTCTTTTGATTTCTGTTACTGGATTATTCTATTTGAAACAGCTATCATGTCCTACTGCCTTATTGCTGTATGTTTACAAATTTAAGATTTGGTCTTCACCCATCTGTTTAGTTAGTTTATAAGTTGTTTAATTGATGTTTAAATCAGAAACATTGTTTTTTTCTTTTCCCCCTCATGGAATGGGGCTTCCTTGAAGTTGTCTTGATCATTGTAAGTTTTTCAAATTAGGTTTTGTTTCAATATTGCCTTTCTTGTGACTAAAGAACCTCTCTTTCATTCATTTTGTATCATTTTTGGTATCTCTTGTTACGCTGGAATCCATTGGGAGCCGCTGAAGCTTGGTTGATTTGCTGGTGGGAGAATTTTTGAAAACTGACGGAATCATTATGTTCTGCAATTTCTTTTCCAATCTTCTTGTGATGAAGGTTTTTGGTTTCCTTGTTTGGGAGGCTCTTGTATTGGTTGATTGATTTTTTTTTTTTTAATGGCTTATGTTGCTTGTCTTGTGCATTGCTTGCATTCTTCCGCTAGACTTGATTTATATCTGCGGCTGGCGTTATGAATGCAGATCTTAATATGAGAAAGAGACCTAAAGAATTCTGGAATAATAATGACAAAAGAGAAAATGGATCACAAAATCAAAGACTACTTGCTTACGTACAAATGCCTCTCCAGATGATTTAGTTCATTCTTGATCCAGTCATTCCGTGGGATTTTATGTTTTTATGACTTGGCTCGTAAGGTCTTTACCTCACATGAAGAACCAACTGGTTTGAAATGGTGTGTAAATTGATTATAGTTGCAGGAGAAGTTTAATTTTTTGTTTCTTTCTTATTGTTTGATTTTCTAATGTTGCATACTATCCAGTTAAAGAAAGAATCTAGAGCTTATAGTTGGCCAAAGAAAGAAATGATCTTCAAAGAAGCAAAGGTTTTTCAAAGTTTTTACGGTGTGTTGAGAATGGCTCAGAAAAGATAGTAATGAGCTTTGTAGAAGTTGGGGCAAGGAGAGCGATCAAGTTATCTGTTGCTGATCAACTTGTTCACTGCTATAAAGCATTAAAACAGTATTTTGGATGAAAGTGTCATAAGTTTTTCCCCAAATTCTGAAGATACAGGTAAAGGTCATATTTCAATCATCAAATTTTGGAGGTGCTCATTTCCCCCCTCCTTTGAACCATTGTCAGACATACATTAGTACATTAATTTCTGTTTCTCAGGTTGAATTTTGGTAATTGAGTTGGAGCAGTTGTTCTTTTTCTAGCTGGTTGATTGTTTTGCCAGCGCATCCATATGCTCCTTGTTCAATATGGATTATGGAATTTTTGGTGGTTGCCCTTGTGAATTAGGTTATGTTGTCTAATTGGCAGGGACTGGGATCGTGGTGCAAGGGAGGACAACTATGGATCTCGATCTGTATCTCCTAGGGAAGAGAGAGCTCATAGGTCCCATGTGAGGTCCCCAAGGCGATCTGGGTCCTTTTCACGCTCACCTTCTCCCCGCAAAGAGAAACATGACAGGCGAAGGCGCTCAAGCCCAGGAGATAATGGTCATAGTGCCGATGGTGTGCCTAGCAGGTCCCAGAGTCCTGGAAGGATTCCTCGCAGTCCATCTCATTCTAGATCCTACAGGTATATTGGATATTGATAAGTGTCTTGGTTAAATTAGTATTTGAATATTTTGATTAGTTAAATTAGTGTTTTGGTTAAATTACATTTTAAAATTTTGCCCTGCAGCCCCCGCTGACTGGTGTTTCTGTCAACATCACCTCAGCTTCTCAGAGTTCTATCATTGTCTGCCGAAGCCTGCTATCTTATTCTTCTGGATGATTGATATGAAATTCTAAGTTTTGACTTTTAGCGGGCGCGTATCAAGTTGTGTACTTTGCCTCTTTGCTCTTTTGGAAGTTGGGTAATGTGTAATATTCAGTCCAGCTTAAACAGCATTCTGGGATTGTCATATCCATTTGGTTAATGGATCTCTACCAGTACCAGTTGATAAGGATAGTTTCACTATTAATGTATCAGTGTTTGCAATGGGCAATATATACGAGTCCATTTAATTCAAAAATCAAACAATTTGGCAACCCTTATAGTCCATTTCCGATCAAAGCCATTGACTCTTTCACACAGCAATGCTATTTTGATCGAAAGAAAATCAGAGTACCAGCCGGTGAATAAAGTATCCGCCATCTGTGGAACAAAAACTTGCATAAACATCACCTCAAAAGGGGCATTCACATCCTTTGAAAAAGAGAAGTTTGGTATTCAATTTCAGAAACAGATCATCCAGAATTCTTTCAACATAAAAAATCTGCTTGTTGCGTATGTGCTGAAATTATTAAATGCTAAACAGACAGTTTCATTCGGCCATCATTCAAAGAGGACATGCTTTCTCAAACTCGTTTTGTTCCTTGCGGCACAATTCAAACTCATTCGTGTTGTAGTACATGCACCCAGCATACGCATTCATCTCTTTGGTGCACCTTTGATGAAGATCCTTCAACCTACAAAGGCAGATAAAATAGAATAATTATATTCCTCATATACGCTAGCAATCAAACCACTCTAGATAACGTAGATATGAAATTATGCTTTTTTTTTTAATCAACTAATCAAGAACTTCATGTAATCAAGGATTTCTCAAGTTTTTGAATGTATCCCACTACCCGCACAACTCTTCCCCTCCCCCCCCCCCCCCCCCAAAAAAAAGAAAAAGAGCCCTTTAACCTCAAAATGAAAACCCTGTTGAAGAATCCAAACACTGTCAAGGCACTTTGTGTGATTGAAGAGACCAAACTATTATCAGCAACTTCTCAATATTTTATATAGTAAATGCTAGAAAGATGAAATCTGCATCTTATACACCCAATTTGTCTATAACATGACATAATCATTCAAGAAAGTGTAATTTCAATCTTTTATCAAGCGCTTATTACCAGTTATGAATAAGCCCTTAAAAGAGTTTTGAAGGATTGACAAGTGATTCCCAGCCTAAACACTTATCTTGCACAAGGTAGTTAAGGAGAGGTCCTTTGATCATACTTTATTGACAGGTGATTCAACTCAAAGGTACAACCTGGGAGACATCCAACACTTGAAAAAGGACAGGCACAGCAAAGGTGTAAGTTGCACTTGCGAGTATTCAAATTTCTTGCTTTAGTTTTGTGAACCTTCTAAATGCTATTGGAATGGCAAGAATTGCAGTCACCCAGATAGAAGTCAAAACTGAGTAAACAAAAAGAGAGAGGAGTAGTTTTGATGGATTAACTGGATAGAGATTCAAACCTATAAAATAGCGCTATCAATATAGATTTTGCGTCCAACTTGTTCACAAGTTGGCACAAGAGTTGTCACAAAGGAAACAGAAAAGTGATATTCCCAGAAATTCAAACTTAATTTTCACTTGACACACAACATGTAGGCACATAAATCACTAACAAACACCTGATACAGACGGTAGAAATTTATCACTATCCAAAATTTCAGCAATTTCAGGGCTTCCAAAATAATTCAAAAGCAAATCTAGTATACATTGAAATATCTTATGCAAAAACAGATTCGTGTAAAATTGTTATTACTTCAAGAGTGACTGATCATTGTAACAAAAGAGCTACAACAATCGTATTCAACAACGCAAATCCGGCTAGTTCCTAAAATTAGTATCACAGAACAAAACAGTTACAATTCGAACAAGAAGCACTCCATTCTTGACAAATTGCAAAAGCCTGAAACCCCTACTCCATGCAATATTGAACATGATTTCATCATATTTTCAAATGTCCCGAACCTACTTTCACACCCAATCCCTCCAAATTCAAAATGGCGCATAAAAAATTTCCTATGCTCAATAAAAATTCAATCAAATAAGCTATGCTTACAGGCTAAGAACACAGCGGGTGACTTGGTGGCCTTTTTCAAGGCATTTTTCAGGGTTAGGATCATCCTTTTTGCATTTCACAAACGCCAAATTCTCATCACGGCATCTCGTTGCTATATGTTTTGACGACGCCATTAAAACTGCAGATGTTGGGATCGGATCCCCAGCTGCATCCACCGTACTCCCCATTCTCCAATCGCTTCTCCCTCAAACACCCAATCAAAAAAAAAAAAAAAAATCCACGAAATAAGCAACCCACAAAAGATTAAGCCAATTCTCCGCACAAAAACAGGTAAAATTGATCTCATTTTCTTCAATGTTAAAAACCCACCACAAAAAAACTCACAATACTCGCAAAAAGATTGATCTTTTTCCAATGATAAATGTAAAATAAGAGTAAAAATCATACCTTCAATCACTTTACTCAAGTGGGTTTGGAGCTGATAGTATCCAAAGATTGATTCTTTTTCAGAAATTTAGGGTAGTGACTGAGGCAGTAAAGGAAGAAGACCTGAACGCGAAACGGTAAGAGTTTATGTTTGCGCCTGCTCCGCTAACGTCCGCACTCTAAGTAAAAAATGTTATAACCCAATTTATATTTTTTTCCTTTTATATAAAATAAATTTAATTAATTTCTTTTTTTTAAATGGAATTGAATAAATATATCATTATTATAATATTGATTATCAATTTACATTTAAAAATTACATTATTGTGATACAAAAGGAAAAAAAGTTAAATATGTAATTATTTTATAAATAATACGAAAAAAAATTAATCATTTGAATCGCTGTCAATATCACTTCCTGATTCCATGACAGATATGTCCAATAAATCAAAACTTTCATCAAACTCATAGCGCCGTTTGGTATAAGTTGTGAGTTTAGAAATGAAATAAATTTGATAAAAAGAAAGGTTTGAAATAGAATGGTATAATAGTAATTATGCTGTTTGGTATTATTTTGTAATAGAATGAAATAAATTTTATGTTAAAATTAAAATTTAATATTAATATTAATAAATTTATTAATAGATTTTATATTAAAATTTCATATTAATGTTATAATAAAAATATTATTATTTTACATTATATTATATTTAAAAAAATTATATATTATATTAAAAATAGGTAAAGTGCATGTCAATTTGCAGAGAAAAATATTTTTTACTCGTTAATGAAATTTAAAACAAAAAAATAGATGAAATGATCGTTGTAAATCAGTAGTAGGTTTGCAACAGCCATAACACATAACACACGTAATGAGCACGCGTCACGTCTACAACTGATAGGCACGTTAATGCCTATCTGCAGAATTTTTATTTATTTATAAACAAGCTCCAAACGACATCGTTTGATATTTTGGTAAAACCTCCCCCGCAACAAACTCAGAGGGGTTGGATTTCAACAAAATTCACCTCCACGAATTTTATTCCATTCCCTTAAACCCAAATTCACCAACCAAACAATAATTTTCTTCCCCATTTCCAATTCATTTCCCGTAAACCTACCAACCAAACAAGGCCTCAATTTCCTGAGCTCTATAAGTTGCTTTAATCCAATCCCCTACTAAAACTTGAATTTCTAATATATCAGGATCTACTTGTGATTGTTCCTCAGTTCAAAATATTTCCAGGCACACCAAATGCTTGTTCTACACCTGAAGCTGGAGTTGCAAAATTTTGTTTAGCAATGCGAGATAGGATTGGATAAACGTGTTCATTTTGCTTCCACCATTCTAGTATCAATTTTTTTTGGGTGATATTATCGTCACTAAAATCAAAAGAAGTGGTTAAATATAAGTCGAGTTCTGTACTATTACTGTTGGTACTATTATAAATTTGATAACCAAAAATGACATAAGATTCATTAGAAAATGGAGTAATGCACTCATAATATGTAACCAAAACAACTTTGAAGAACCTCTAATTTCATACGAGGATAAAAAATTGTAGCAATTAAATATATAGGTGAAATTTTTTGATAACAATGAAGCCATTCTAATAGGCATTTGCAAATATACATCATTTCTAAATTCATGTAAAATACTAACTATATTACATGCTTTTACAATAAATAAATGAGATAATGTACACCGGACAAATTATAAATACCATCTTTAAAATCTTTTAAAACTTGTAACATTTTTTGACACTCAAACCAATGATTTTCATGCAAATTGAATTGAGGATAATTATTCGTGGAAAAGGAACACAATAAAGTACTATATTTGCTAGGCTCATTAATTAAATCATAAGTTGAAGTCCAGCGACTGGGAATATTTATTGGAAATCCTCTTGGCTTTTTCCCATGATTTAATAAAAAATTTGACCATTCTTTTATTACAGGCGATTGCAAAATAAGAAATTGCATCTTTATCATAAACCATCTTGAGCAGCTAAATTCACAATATGACACATACATCTAACATGAAAAAATTGACTATTGTTGGTTCATAAAAATTTCTAAATTCACTAATAGATGCAATATTTTTTTTTAATAATACATTTCAAAATTTATTACAATTGCAAATTATACATGATATAGATTCAAAAGATTAATTATTATTTTTATAATATTTAAAATTAATCACAAATAAAAATATGATAGTTATTAATAAATAAAAAAATATAAAAAATTAATATTTTCAATTAACGCATAATAACTTTCACCTCAATAACAAATTAACAGAAGTTCTTTACGCAAGCCATATTCATTTAAAATGAGATTAATCATTTCAAATATCTTTAGTCGGTGAATGTATCATTAAAAATACGAAAAGTAATAATTTTTTTTTTGCAAATTCCATTTGCAAAAAATCCAATAACAAGCTATGCTCATATAACGGTCCATTTGCCAATAATCACTCAAAACATCGAAACATATTGAAACACGACAATCTAATTGTGAAAAAGTAGCAATTGAGTTATTTTTATTCTTTACATAATATTTTTTTCAGTTCTCGGACCGATGTTTAGAGGGTTTCTGGGCTGCTTTCCCAGTCTGAGGAGACGCTCTCTGGGGTTTAACTTCTAACCAGTGAAAAGAAAGGCTAAAGATTCGGCGGTGAGTTCTGCTTTTCATAATTTCTTTCTCTAGTTTTAAAATTTTTATGGGATGCCAATCAATTTGCTTGCTTTATCAGTTTTTTAAATTTTGTTTGTGCGTATTGGGTATCTGTGTATATAGTTGCATTAATATGTCTGTTTGGGTAAATGTTGAATTGAACATTCTGTAGAACCAGAAAAGGGGAAAATGGTTCATCTGGGATTCGGAAGAAAGATGAAGAGTATAGTTGACATCTAAAGGTGTAAAGGTGGAATCTTTGTTGGAAAAAATTGAAGAATTCGTCTGTAGAGAAATTAATAGCTGCTCACTTGAAAAATTCCACATTTTTTTTTTCAATTTTAGTTTTGAGTTTTCATGGTTTCTTGGCTTTATTTCACTTTGTTTCAACCAAGCGTTCTCCCCATAAACTTTTAACAGAAAGGGATTTTTTTTCTTTTTTTTTTTGAGATGGAAATTAGGTGGCCATTAAGAATTTTGCCAGTTTTTAGGGAGTAATCTGTTCTTCATACCCTTGTAATATTTGGTTTACGTAGGACACCCGACTGCATAGGGGACAGCCTCAAATTTTTTGAAGCTAATATGGTGTTCCCACTTGTTAGACACCTTAGTGCATAGAGGACTACCGACATCCTCAATCGATATTCATCCTGAAGATTTCATTTTACCTCCATATGGTGTTCTCCAGTCCTCCTTGCTGTAACCCTAGTGCATAGACGACCACATCAATTTTTGAAACTAAATTGGGGTTCTGGCCGTAAATTTGTGATATGTACATATATGAATATAATGACAACTGCGATAAGTGTTTGGTGTGATTGTATCTGTTGAGAGATTGTGAATTTGTGATGACGACTCAATGAAGTTCAAGCTCAACAGACCGGATTGTATAAGGCTTCTGCACTTTGAGGGCTTTTGCATATTGATTACATATCTCCTGAACGATCTCTATTTTGTGCATTATGAGGTGTCTGTCTGCATTACACACTCTTTGCATAGGCTTGAGGCTTGAGGCTTGTTGTTTAGGTTTTCCAAGTCTTGATAGGTAATGGGAGAAGGGTTTGGTTGCCTGTTGATAGCATTGGTTATTTTTGGCGTGTCATTTTCTAAGTTTTGTATTATGTGTTTATTATTTGGTAGACTGGAATTTTGGTTTGTTATATTCCTTTTACTGTAAAAGTTGTCTAATATTTGTTGATTAATGGATTAATGTTAATATTGGGCTTTAGAGTTTGTCTGGTCTCTAAAGTATAAATTATTAGGTGTTGTTTAGTAGATGCTAATATTTTCTTTTGTTTATATTGTGAATCTTAAGACATGGGTGAAAAGAAGAAGGCAGGTTCAATTCTAGTGAAGCTTGTTTCTGCGGCTGGTACTGGATTTTTCTATGTGGTTAGAAAGACTAAGAGGCTTCAGAATAGCCAGACAAAGCTGGAGTTTCGCAAGTATGATCCTCGTGTGAATCGCCATGTTTTGTTCACTGAGGCAAAGATGAAGTGAGAGACTTGAAAATTATCCACTCCGTGGTGAATTCATTAAAAGTGAGAGATTATTAATGACACATAATTGTGAACACAACTTTCGTATCTCTCTAATATTCACAGCAGAAACCACTGACTTGGGAGTTTGTAGTCTCAAATATGCTGCAGCGTTATCTGGCTTCTTTATTTAGCAAGTTATATTTTTAACTTGTCAGGCATTAATTTTTGTATTTACTTATGCTCGGGTTTACTCTGGACTGTTTTATTCGGAGAGCTATACTTTTCTAACCAAAGGAAAAGGAAGAAAAAAGAGCTCTACCATGTTTCAGCCATTAATTTGTGCATTCACTTGTATTAATTGTTTTTGTGTTTCTACACATTTAGTCACCATTTCTATGATCAAAGCAGTATGTTCTCTCTGCCGATTAGATACGGAGGCTTCTTTGTTTTATTGTGTTAACATGTTGAATTGAGTGCTTGTAGCTTTCACAATCCTTGAATGGTTCCCCATATCCTTATGCATCAAGTCAACGAAAGATGTATGCTCTTGCAGAATTCAAACCAGCAGATTTGTTTAGTGTTATTAACCAATATTGTAATGGAATTCATTACCTTTGTATCCAGTACCTCGCCCTTTGCAATTCCTTTTAGAATAATAGAACATTGAGCAAATTCAAGCCATGTTATGTCCCAGGAAATATAAGTCGCTGGAATGTTAGGTTTATGAATAGGAATTGGAGAGGTGGCTGTAGAAAAACTGGAAGCGGTGTTGACCTATCATTAGTCAGTTTTGGGAAGTTAGGCATTATCTGTTCAATTCTGTCAGTAGAGCCGTGAGCCGCATTGATCTTATCCAATCTGTTGTAAGTTCTATGAATGTATCTTGCATAGCCATTGAATCTTGCATACTTTCTATTAAAGGAAAGAAGAAGGCTCAACTTTAGTGGCTTATGGATGAAAATAACATCTCAGTTTTTCCTCACTACTTTCAGCCCCACTCTACTTCAGTTCTTGCGTGATTCAATTCATTTGTTCAACTGAAATGTTTGGGTTCCGTGATCTTTACATGATGCAGTTCCAGTGCACTCAGTCGTGTTAATATTGTGTAGGTGCCAAAATCTTGCTACGTAACTAGCAATTCCAGCATGCATGTGTTGTTTGTGAATGGGATTAAATTGGCTGTGGGCCAAAATTCTTGCTGGTTATCAAGTGGGTAGGTTTCTTCCTTTTGTACAATAGTCCAAATCCACTTGATAGATGTTTCTTACTTCTTTATCCTCGCTGTCAATATACTTCATTGTTGATAGATATGATTCGGGCTAAATTGACATTGATGGACCACATGTCCTGCATTCATTCAATCTTTTACCAACCTATTTCTACACATCCAATAACATGGAAAGAATTCTTTCAATATTTTTACTGGAGGTTAAAAAAAGTACACCCAACATCTGATCAAGCAACATTGGACATAGCTCACTCAATGCGGTTTATATATTTTGTGTGATTTGCAAGTTATTACATAAAGATAGGACTTACTTAACGAGTACTTTTGGTAGCTGGTGCCTTAATCAACAAAAGCAACATTGGACATAGCCAATGACTTCATTCCAGAAAACAATGGTCATTCTCATTTCTGTGAAAAATTGTCCCTACAGATATTGGGAGAATTCATATTGGCCATGGCTACTGAATTAGTGGGTTAGATTGAAAGGCACGTCCTTCAATTAGCACTAAAAAATGAAGTCAACCACAGCGAAATGAAAAGGAAACTCACCAAATAAAAGTGGGTTTAATGAGGAATTGACACCAACACAAGGGTAAATTACAATAACCATTCTCATTTCTCACACGTTATCATATCTTTCTATCCATTTGGGATTTCTTCCAACGTGGCCCAATCAAAACATGCTTCTCAATTTTGACTATATTACACTTTTTTTTTGGGATGAATATTACAATTATAGAGCCTAGCATAAATGTGTTCGAAGCTTTGCCTTTCTTCAATATGACAATTTTTTCAGTCATCTTTCATTTGAGCAGAACATCCGTAAAGTATCTCCGTTGCCATTCTCCTTCCAATTCATCACCATTATCAAAATTCCCACGTCACAACACACTTTCTCCACCATATACAGAGTTTTTCTCTGTTTCTCCTTTCCTTTTTTTCTGGTCGGTTCGTTTTGGCGTTTCTGAACTATAAGGTCCACTGCTGTACCTGCTGTTCCATCAGCAACTGTTGTTGAAGCTCCTGGACGGTTGTTGATTGAACCCTTTAATTTATTTGTATTGGGATTTCAATCTTGGAACTTCCGTAACAGATAGATATAATGGCTCTGAGTGCATTCGCATTTCCTGGGAATTTAAGCAGGGTCTTGGTTTCAAATTCCATAAAGCAGAGTCTTTTACATTCCAACTGGCTCTGCGGAACTGATTTGCAGCTTCAATTTGAATGCCAGAATAATCAGGTATGAAAGATTAGCATAGTTCTGAAGGTTCATTGTAGTTAAAAACAAGGAAGAGATAAAACCCAACAGTGTATTGAATTTCCATGTTGGTCCTTCTTGGATGAAAGTTGTTCTTTTGCTTCTTTTTGACCTGATTTTGTTGTTATGATTTGCATTTGAATGAGTATACTGGTTTCTTGTCAAGCTTGTTAGCTTTGACGTGTTAGCTCGCGGAGTATTCAGTTACTCTAAATGCATTTTTTCAGAATGGACTGTAGTAATTTCTGTGTATGAGTTAGAATTGGAAGGCTAAAAAAAAAATGTTTGTTTTGGACTTATCTTGTTGAAAAGGTGGTGAAAAATTCTAGTAGAGTTCGGGCATCATTGTCAGAAAGGGGGGAGTATTACTCTCAGAGACCTCCAACACCGCTGCTGGACACCATCAACTATCCAATTCACATGAAAAATCTTTCGACTAAGGTAGCATTTTTATTAAGCGAAGATAAATAAATAAATTGCTTGGTACTTGGATATATTAGTTGTTTTCTGAATTTAGAGCCACTATTTGATTCAGGAACTGAAACAACTTGCAGACGAATTACGTTCAGATATCATTTTTAACGTTTCAAAGACTGGGGGTCATCTTGGTTCGAGCCTTGGTGTTGTTGAGCTAACTGTGGCTCTTCATTATGTCTTTAATTGCCCCCAAGACAAGATAGTCTGGGATGTTGGTCATCAGGTGATGATTTTGCCTTAATAGAAAATAAACATAAAATTTGGAGGGATTTGGTATACCCATTTAATTGCCAGTGATGTATATATATATATATTCTTTTCCACCAATTGTGGTCTGCAGTCTTACCCACATAAGATTTTGACTGGGAGAAGAGACAAAATGCCAACTTTGAGGCAAACAGATGGACTTTCAGGATTCACTAAACGCTCTGAAAGTGAATATGATTGCTTTGGAACTGGTCATAGTTCTACCAGCATATCAGCAGGCCTAGGTAATTCTTTACGCTGATATTTTTTCAGTTTTGAATTGGAATTTGTAAACAGATGGCCCAAGTCGGGCTTCATTATCCTGATGTCAATCTTGTTCTTCATTAACATCCTGTATACTCGCTACATCTTATTTGATTTGGGATTTTGTGATGGACAGGAATGGCTGTAGGAAGGGATCTGAAAGGAAGGAAAAACCATGTTGTTGCAGTTATTGGTGATGGAGCTATGACAGCAGGTCAAGCCTATGAAGCCATGAACAATGCTGGATACCTGGATTCTGACATGATTGTTATTCTCAATGACAACAAGCAAGTGTCGCTGCCAACTGCTACATTAGATGGGCCTGCTCCTCCAGTTGGAGCTCTGAGTAGTGCTTTGAGTCGGTTGCAGTCCAACCGGCCTCTTCGAGAACTGAGAGAAGTTGCCAAGGTTGGAATACTTAGATAGGATTCAGAGCATATTAAGTTATTTTCGGCTCTGGATTGATGTGAAATAATGTTTTATTGCAACTGAAAAATGCAGGGGGTTACCAAGCAGATTGGTGGTCCAGTGCACGAGCTTGCAGCAAAAGTTGATGAATATGCCCGTGGCTTGATTAGTGGCTCTGGTTCAACTCTATTTGAAGAGCTTGGATTTTATTATATTGGTCCTGTGGATGGTCACAGCATTGATGACCTAGTTGCTATTCTTAAAGAAGTTAAGAGTACCAAAACAACAGGTCCAGTGTTGATCCATGTTGTCACCGAGAAAGGCAGAGGTTATCCATATGCAGAGAAAGCTGCTGACAAGTACCATGGTACAGTATTTATGATAAGTTACACAATTTTGTCTTAGGTTAGATTGACTTGGTTTATAGCACTTTATTTAGGTACCATAATTTATTGTCTAGTGCTAGAAAAGTGATTGTTCAACTTTGCACCCTTAGGTTGAGCGCAGAACTGAGAAGTTTTTATGTCTTCCTACAGGGGTGGTGAAGTTTGATCCTGCAACAGGAAAGCAATTCAAAGCCAGTGCCAAAACTCAGTCTTACACAACATACTTTGCAGAGGCTCTGATTGCAGAAGCAGAGGCTGACAAAGATATAGTTGCAATCCATGCTGCAATGGGAGGTGGAACAGGCTTGAACCTTTTTCTTCGCCGTTTCCCTACACGATGTTTTGATGTTGGGATAGCAGAACAACATGCTGTTACCTTTGCTGCTGGTTTGGCCTGTGAAGGCCTGAAGCCTTTTTGTGCAATCTACTCATCTTTCATGCAAAGGGCTTATGACCAGGTAGAGAAACATTTCTCATGTCCTTATCTTCGGCATTGTAATTTAGCACTGTAGTGATTTCTGTTTCATTAATTTATAGGTAGTGCATGATGTGGATCTGCAAAAACTGCCTGTGAGATTTGCTATGGACAGGGCTGGTCTGGTTGGATCAGATGGTCCTACACATTGTGGCTCTTTTGATGTGGCGTTTTTGGCATGCCTTCCAAACATGGTAGTGATGGCTCCTTCAGATGAAGCTGAGCTCTTTCACATGGTTGCTACTGCTGCTGCCATAGATGACAGACCTAGCTGTTTCCGCTACCCCAGAGGAAATGGAATAGGTGTCGAGCTGCCCCCTGGGAACAAAGGCATTCCTCTTGAGGTATGGTTCAACACTTCATCTGATCCCTAAATGCTGAAGGAAATTTCAACAAAAACTGAAATATGTGAAACTGCACTTGCGCTTGTGAAATATTCAGGTTGGAAAAGGACGAATATTGATTGAAGGGGAGAGAGTGGCTCTCTTGGGCTATGGAACAGCAGTTCAAAGCTGTTTGGCTGCAGCAGCTTTATTACAACCCCATGGTTTGCAGTTGACAGTTGCTGATGCACGCTTTTGCAAGCCATTGGATCGTTCCCTTATACGCAGCCTCGCAAAATCACATGATGTCTTGATCACTGTTGAAGAGGGATCTATCGGAGGTTTTGGATCTCATGTCGCTCAGTTTATGGCTCTTGATGGGCTTTTTGATGACAACTTGAAGGTATAAAAATGATCATCCATTAATTTTGTTGATACAAGTACTAAAATTTTAGTTAAAGGGATTTCCAACCCTATCTGATTTTTATGTCCTAAACTTGAAAAAGTTTATTTCAACATCTTGATCATTGTGTCAATAAATTTTGGTCATTCGAAGCAGAATTTCATGCAAAAATTTTGTGTTTTTCTTGTTAAAGCTAGAGTTTAATGCTTAAGAGAACTAATTTGGCACTTGAAACTTGTGCAGTGGAGGCCTCTGGTACTTCCTGATCGATACATTGACCATGGATCTCCCACTGATCAATTGGCACAAGCTGGTCTCACGCCATCTCACATTGCAGCAACTGTATTTAACATACTTGGACAAACTAGAGAAGCTCTGGAAATCATGTCATAGATGTAAGATTTTTTTTTTTTTTTGCAATATAGTGAAAATTGGACTTCCATCTTCCCATCCTTGTAAAATTTAGTATTAGCTTCATGTAAACATGCCTAAATAGATTGACGTCCAACATTATACCTCCAACACTATGATAGCTTTGCCTTCAAATTTTTTAAGGTTCCTACAAATAATGATTACATGTCACTGTACTATACTACCTTCAAAAATTGAGCTTTGCAAAAAGGGAGATAGATCAATGGCCTTTTGTTTTGTTGTTTCATACTTGTAAGTAATTTTGTTTAACTTGATAAAAATATATAAAAGAAAGTAGAGAATAGAAGTGCAAAAGGCACCCCACAATGATAATGAGAGAAAGAATGGCACTTTCGAAAACTCACACATTGACAATGATCTGGATCTATGTTGAAGTTCTGTTTTTATATAATATTTGTCTCTTCAAAACAAAAAAAAAAAAAGATCTGGATCCAGAAAATTGGCAAAAAAAGCTTTAAAAGAAAGAGACCTGGATCCAGAAAATTGGCAAAAAAAGCTTTAAAAGAAAGAGACCTTTGTCTCTTTTGAATTGGCAGGTGAGCCTCAATGTGCCATCAGTCCAGAAAGAAGTCAAAATATTGTAAACAGTGAACACCACTGCAAATGAAAAGGAGAAGGATGTGGGTTTTTGCGAGAAGGCCGGCCTTGAAGGTCGGCAGCACTAGCATTCTTGATGAAAATGGGGTAGGCTGCGCAACTTGATTGGAGCACGTCTCATGATGTAACGTGAAAGGCACTACATTAGTAGTGGAAAAAAGGAGTTCAAAAACATTTCCATTACGAATAGCATTTAAGACTGGAGATGAATGTAGAAAATCAATCCGCAATTCTAGGCCACAATTTTAAGTGCTCGGGTCACTTCAGTTTGACAGATAAGCTTTGCATTTTACTCTGGAACTACAGATGTAAGGCTTTGATAGGCATCGTACCATGTAGAAGTTTAGTGATCAGACCTCTACGCAATTAGTGGAAGAGGGATCTACTATATAATCCAAGACTAATTCAAGTGTGTGAGTGTGTGTTTTTTTGGATGATCATGAGATGGTTGCTTTATTGTCAAGAGAGTTGAATCAAGTTTGTCTTATTTAATACTAAAACATAAAGTTGCTTTGGATTTGCTCATATTCATACTTGGCGTGACAAAGCTGCAATTGATCAATGATGAATACGAAAGATGATGGGAAACGATAACCAACATATATAGGACCGTGAAATTTCAGTTATTATTTATGCCAATGCAGAACAGGATTGGGTCATTGAGTAGTCTCAAGGATTAATAACTCGGCAGTTTTTCCGAATCTCACCACCCTTTCTATCTGTAAGGACTCCAATGGCACCCATTTTCTTGATAGAAACCCTAAAGTGTGCCAGAAATTGATGAAAATCTTGAAACCGTTTTGCAAGATCTGCTGTTCGGGGATTGGTCAATAAGGCTGAATCTGATGAAAAAAGTGTCTTGTTTTGATTCAAAGCCACAAAATAATGGCTGTCAAAAGACTTTGAGCTTCCAGGGTCCATTTCCAAAGTGGTTGCTGGATTAATGGGAGCGGTGCAAATTGTCTTCAAGGACTCAGCATAATCAGGATCCAGAGAAGGATCTGTGTCGCCTTTCCCCGTGAAATTGTACAGCCTCTTTGCAATCAAAGTGCAATGCGTTACTCCTATTGTATGTGCTCCTGAAATGAATATCTCTTCAGTTAAATCAACTGCATATACAAGTTGAAAATCTCATTTGATAACAAAATAGTCCTATTCCATTTTACAATATGAATTCTTTCATTTGTGATGCTCTACACAGGAAACAGTTTTTGTGAATTGGTGTTGCTAGAAATGAACCTCTCAAAGTCGCAACATCATTGCTATAATCAAACTTATCACAAATTCATCACCTGATAGGGTCACAAGATCATTGATGTCCAAGCAATGGTCATTGAAAGTCTTAAGGAGAGAGGAGAAGTTTGCAAATGGTGAGGGTAAGCTTGGTGTTACTTCAGACGCGAGCGACACTCTTCCATCTTTCCTTCCTGTGGGAACCTCCCAAATTGGCTCTTCAAACTGCAGATATCCTCATAACAGACCCATTGTCATTCAACGACGAAATGAAAACTGGGACAGTCATGTGATCTTAATTCAGTTTAGGAGGATGCAATCTGATCTTACTTGAAAAGACACGGCATCTCGAGCTGCCAAAGCAATAATGTCAGAACATGATACAGTATCAGGGCACTTCTCTTCAAGTTTGGATTTTATCTCATCAATGATCTCGTATCCAGATAAAGACTTGTTTGGTATAGCATCCTTTTCAGCTGTATTGTTACTGGTTGAGTCGATAAGAATGGACGCATCACACCCCTGAAGGTAGAATTCATATTGCATTTCATTCCAAATTGTAATAACATTTTATTACACTTATTAGAGGCAAATTCATTGAACTATGAAATGAGAAGAATTCAAATTGGAGGACAATCATGCATAATTAACAAGAACTTCAAGACAGAAAATTGAGGAATGTCAATCATACCCTGACAAAGCAGTCATGATAATGAATTCTAAGTAACTTTGCAGCCAATGTGGAGTTATCAGCTACATGTCTCCATGTAATATTTCTCACAATTATTTCAATTTCAGGACAGGTTTCTTCGTAGTAATCCGTTTTTAGGCCATCATCATCATCAGCATCATTACACGTTCCAAATGTATGACAGAATTTTTTGTGGAACTCCCTCTTGTGTCTGTCGGCATTGCAAATCCCAGAAGTTCCAACAATGGCAACACAGAGAACTAGAAGAACAGAACTAGCTTTCATCTTGTTCCCTGTGCATACTCAGTTTAACATGGGAAAAAATATATAGGAGGATCAAGTGATTGAAACAAGTTTCTTATTAATATTATTTTTGGTTGCTAATAATGTAAGTATCGATCCAGCTAATTGCATGGGGCAGTGTTAATCTCTTCAGATTATACTTGTTCTGTAATCTACAACTCAAAGTACGTTAACTCATGCACAAGTATAAATACTTTCTACTTTCATTGATATACAATGAATCGGTTGATAAATCAAGTACACTCTTCGCAATGAAACTATCTGGAATTGGAAAGGGTGCAAGCAACTTTCCTTACAATTTCCCTCTTGCAGATTGCTTTAGATTTGAGCATTAGTTTTATATGGTGTGGCCTAATTGAAGTTTGTGAAGTCAACTCACTGATGCCTTCCAAAAGTGCAAAGGATGTTCATTGCATCAGAAGAAATGTGCAATCTTGTGGCAAAGCAAACCATATCTCATTGATCAATAACTGAAACCAAGCAAGACAAAGCGAGTCTAAATTGGAAGGTCATGAGAAGATAAAAAGAAAATTACGGGAAGTGTTTGATTTGGAAGGTCATGAGAAACTTTGCTCACAAGAATTGGAAGAAATTCCCCAAATTGATCAAATCCAAATTAATTATGGAAGAATATACGTCTAAATTGATGATATTGTTGCCTGGGTTACACTGTACAAGTGCAACAGGTTAACAACAAAAATTCTCCTTAGATACAAAGGAAAATGAAACCATCAATATGTAAACAAGAATAACTCATTGAATGAATTTCTCTTTAATTAAGGATTAACAACTCGGCAATTCTGCCTAATTTCACCCTGCCCATCAGTGAGCACTCCAATGGCACCCATCTTCATTATTGATCGAGCGAATGCTGGGTAGAAAAAACTAGGGTTCTGGAGTTGTGTTGCTATCCGAGCTGACAGGGGATTTGTTAACAGGGCTACATCTGATTGAAATGCTGACCTATTTTGCTTCAAAGCCACAAAATAATGGCTATCAAAAGAGTTGGAACTTCCAGGGTCCATCCCTAGAGTTGTAGTTGGATTAATGGGAAGAGGACAGATAGTCTTCAAGTTTTGAGCAAAAACAGCGTCCAAAGAAGGATCTGTGTCCCCGTGTCCTGTAAAATCATACAGTCTTGGTGCCATCAAAGAGCAATGTGTCTCTCCAATTGTATGCGCCCCTGAAATTATGTATTGAGTGTCTCATGTCAAACCACAACATTCAAAATATTGTTTGTAAAATTCGGAAATTTTGTGTGGGATTGTTGCTATAGTTGACCTGATAAGGCAACGAGATCAAGAATGTCCAGATTGTTAATCTGGAAACTCTCAAGAAGTGTTTGGAAATCTGAAAATGGTGATGGTAAGTCATCTAGTGCTTCAGTGGCAAGTGAAATTCTTCCATCTCGCCTCCCTGTCAAGACCGGCCATATTGGTCTTTGGAACTGCATGCGTACGTTGGGGGGTAACAAACAACAGAATTGTCATTTGATAAGTTCATAATCAAAATGCGTGGAATTTGCATGTTTCGAATCTTTTACCTGATATGAAACTGCATCTCTGGCAACCAAAGCAATAATATCAGCACATGAGACTACCCCAGGGCACATTTGTTCTAGTGTTGATTTGACGAAATCGATGAAATCGAACCCGGATAGAGATAAGTTTGGTATAGCTTCCTTTACAGCTGTATTATTTGCAGTCGAATCCAGGAGAACTGATGCATCACAACCCTGCAAGGATGAAGAAATGCCATTCCATAAAGTTATGGCTATGGGGAAAAAAAAGGCTGGGTTGAAACTGCCACGGATATTTGTAATCAGGGCACGATATACATACCCTGACAAAGCAGTCATGAAAGTGAAGCCTGAGAAGCTTAGCAGGCAACTTGGGGTTAGCACTAACATTCCTCCAGGTTAAATCCCTCACAATGTTTTCAAGTCCACTACATTTCCTCCCATAATAGCCCATTTGGAGCCCTTTTGCACTGCAACCCCCAGACAACCCAAGAATCACTAGGAAAAGAAACGAAACGACTATATTTCTCATCTCCTATATATTTTCTAGAACCCAAATTTATCTGAAAATATGCGTTCCTTGTTGATTGAATGAGATTCAGGAATGTTTCTTAAGGCATTTATAGGCATCCCATGTACCAAACTAACTATATTTTTTGGAGCTTTAAGATGGAATTATGTTTTTAATAACGTTGTTGCAGGCTGTCTCAGGGACATGTCAATGATTAACCTCTTGAACAAAAATGATCAGCCTAGTTAGTCAAATGTTGGAAAAAAAAAAAAAATTCTTTTCTATCCAATCATGAAAAATTCTGGTGGAGGTTCATTGAATTTTGGTAATTAATTACCATTGACCAAAAACAAGTAAAACAACATGCATTCTTGTTAAGAGTTGATGATCAAACTTCTTTGAAAAAGCACCTCTAAAGTTACTAAATTAAACAAGTGCCTTTCTACTAATATTTTGATGCATGGAATCAACATATTACTTCCCTTATTAAGTGCTATTTTATGTTTAAACGATTCGATTTCTACAAATAGCTCAAGGACTACAGCTTTAATCCACTAGAAATATAAATATACGAACATGATACCAATGGAAAGGGACATGTTGAGTTGATCAATGAGCTTCAAAAATACGTGCCTGTCCTTTCTCTATTAAGAGAAAATGTAGGACATAGAAAATTTTGTTCCTCTCCTAAACATTAGCAGTAATTTGATATTCCTTCCAATGTTATTTTTAACATTTGACTCTTATGTTAGGTGGAGTTCAATCATGGTCTCTGCATGGACCTTAATAGTTTGTTAATTTGAATTTCTGCTGGTGCCATGCACGTCTTATTTGAATGTTCAAGCCCCTCTCAGAATTATGTTGGTGTACCTCAATGGTCAATGCAGCTTTAAAGAATATCTTACTACATTTGGAATCAATCGAACCAAGACCTTTCCAAGAAACATATTCTAAACAGTGAAGACTACATAATCGAGTTCCAATTCTTACAAGAAACCAAGTCAAACTGTCAAACCCTCCAAACAAAACAAATGAACAAACAAAAAAATGGGAACTCAATACAAATTTAATACATCTTTTCTTAGTTAACAAAATGAACTTTTCCAAATTGAATAAATCTAATTCACCAAACTACATTTTTTCCTGATCTCTCCAGCATTTCCAGTAAGAACTTCAATTGCACCCATTCTCCTCATAGATTGGCTAAATTCAGTGAAGAATTTCCCAGAGATAAGCATCTCATCAACAATGTTGCTTGCACCTTTATCAGTCAACAATGCAGCATCTGATTGGAAAAGACCTTGTTGAAGCTTTAAGTTGGAGAAGTAGTGGTTGTCAAATGTCAAAGAACTCCCGGGGTCCATTTCTACCGTGGTGATGTTATCTGAGAGGGTCTTGCATTTCGTTCTCAAGATTGCAGCATAGGAAGAATTTAGAGAGGGATCTGCATCGCGTTTTCCTGTGAAATTATATAGCCTGTTGCTGAAAAAGTTGCAATGTCCAACACCAATAGTGTGCCCACCTAAAATTTAACAGATTAGTATAAAATTTAAACTAATGTTTACAAATTTTGTCACCCATTAATTAAAACTTATTTTTTTGGATCAAATGTCAATTTTTATGTAGAGGCCTCTAGTGGGCATTTCGTGCTTTACCAGTTGCAGTACGCATTGATACTGGGAAAACAGATTAGTATAATACTCCCTGACAAACATATATACTATATTTTACCTGACAAAACTACAAGATCATGAAGGGTAAGATTTTTGGAAGCAAAGGACTGCTTGAGGGTGGTGAAGTTGAAAAATGGAGAAGGAATATTGGCTAGAGCTTCGGAAGCCCGGGAAATTTTTCCATCTCTTCTTCCTGTTAGCACTTCCCACATTGGCTTATTGAACTGCATCCATTTAGGCAACAACATTGCACATTAACACACACGATGTATTTTCTGCGCATATATTGCTTCCATTTACGTAAATTTTGATAAGTTGATTGTGTGTTTCTTGCCTGAAATGAAACCGAATCCCTGGCAGCTAAAGCAATTATATCAGCACAGGATACAGTTCCAGGGCAAGCCTTTTCTAGTTGAGTCTTGATTGCATCAATAACATCAAAACCAGCCAGTGATAAGTTAGGAACTGCATCTTTCTCAGCCTGGTTATTTGGTGTAGAATCTATCAAAACAGAGGCATCACAACCCTGTAAAAACAACAAATTAAACAATCATCTGCTTCATTAATAAGGTCCTTTTCAAATAATGCTTAAAACGAATAGAACAAACACTTTGCTCCAATTTTGAGAAAAACAAAAATTTAAATGTGTTTCGTGCATGTAATATAAGTAAGAAGTGAAGTGGTCGATCAAATTGTCATGTGGGGAAAAAAATGTCAGTACCCTAACAAAACAGTCATGAAAATGCATCCTGAGCAACTTAGCAGGCAATGTTGCATTACTAGCAACACGTTGCCAAGTAAGAGTTTGGATAATTTGTTCAGCTTGAGGACAAGTTTTCTCATAGAAGTTTTTCCTCAATTCGCCACCACTGCAAACTCTCATGACTATCACCAAAACTATTATAGTAGCAATCAAGAAATGCAAGCTGCCCTTCATTTCTTTTCTCTTAATTTGTCTCCTTCACTGTGTGTTTATGCAAAAAACATCAAGTATATGTGCATGAGTTCTCGCAAATAAATGTACCTTATTTATAGCAGCAATCTGTAAATTTCTCAGTCGTATAAAATTTATAGTTGGTAGTAGTAGCTTGAACGGTTTTAGCTAACAATATTTTACTCATTTTGTTTGACATTGCTAACATAAACTTCAGCCAACCAAATTAGTTGGATCCACCATGGCTGCTCATATTTCAATTCTTGCAGACCATAGTTAAAAACCAGTCATTTAGAAAAACTAGTCGATGATATGTTTTAAGGACAAGAAAATTATACAATGCAATTCTTTTCATTCTTTCATTTGTCTGTTAAATTGCTTTCATAGATCCCATCTAATCATTAAACTCAATTGTTTCTATTCATGCAATCTTGATTGATCATTAGTTTTACTCATAAAACGAGGGTTCGATTCTCGCTAAACTCATTATATTTCCCTTTCTTTTTACTAATCATTCTAAGAATAATATGTTAAATTTTCGAATGCATGTGATTAAGGGCTTTTACCACTCAACAAGAAGAAACTTTGACAAGCTTATGCTGATACTCACTCCAAACTAGTGTTATTAATTTTTTATGCCATGAAAAATTAAGCAAAGACACAAGTCAAGCAAGCAAGTCTGTTATTTGTTGTTTATTTTTCTTCTAATTGGTCTTCTCTTGGGGGCCATTGGGTACACATCAGATGAACAGAAACTAGCTACAATATCAACGTCAGAAAACCCAAAATGTCAAAGAAGACATCGATACTTTAAACGATTAGATGAATCCATATCCCTGTATTGCTGCATCGAAAATCATTGATTATCTCACCAAATGGTTGCCGCTTGCAGTTGCATTATCGTTTATTTTAAACCATGTTGTCGCCTTGATAAATTAGTATGTATGTTTGCGTTGCTTATCACTATTCATGTAAAGTTGATCATCTAACTCAGTTGGATTTTCCTTTTCCTTTATGAAATAAGTTTATAGAGATGTTGCTAGCAAACTAAAAATAGGCCAATGCCAATATTTTTAAAATTCGATTTAGTACTAAATTAAGATTCTGAAACATGCATAGGTTTTATTAGAACCAAAGAGAACCCAGGAAAAAGAAAAAGAAAAGGAAAAAAATGCTTTATGTAATTCCAAGATGTATACTAGTACAAACTATTATGGATACCCAGCTTCCAAACATGTCATCCAGAAAAGCATGTCTCCAATCTTATCATCCAATTCCCTGCTTATACTTGCAGTACTTGCGCCAATTCTTGATTCTTCTATCAACTTCCCTGATGAGATAAATCCTTCTGGGGTATCATCCTCAGCATTAGTACAAGAATCTTGACTTTTAATTTCACTGGACTCATGGGAACTGATCATCAGCATATAACTGGAATCATCACAACTAGATGACTCTGCATCATCTTGATCATCAGCCATAGAAGGGAAACAATAAGCGTTCATCCACATTAGGCTTTCAGAATTTTCCAGGGAACTGGGATTGCCATCGGAGTCTCCACTGGCTTCAAAGAGAAAATAAAAATGGAACCCTTCATTAGTACTCATCAAATCCATTCCCATTATACCAGAGAAATGGCACCCTTCATTTTACTATTCCTGGTTGACGCAGAACTTTGAAGAGTGCTCTGAGGCTATTTATGAACACTTATTTTGTGCAAGCAGCTAATTAGTATCATGATGAGGGCTTTGATTAGTGAAGTGTTTAGCTTTAAATCTTGCTTAATACACTCACTTTGGGTGGAAATGATTTAGTCGTCAGTTTAATCAACGTGGGAAATTAGACTTTAAGCTGGTTCCAAGAATGTCGCCATAATTCACAATTTTTAGTGCTTTGTCCTTTCTTTACATTGGATCTTGTTTTGGTGCCCCACCATTAAACTGGGTCCTGCCGACAAATTTACTACATCACATTAGCAGAAATCCTAAGTCATGCTCACGCAGGATTATTATAAAGAAAAAGTTTGAGCTAAAGTTGGGCTCATGCAGTGACCTAACAATGATCAGAGATTTAAAAATATGGATTTTCATAGCATGCAGCCATTTCATATTCTCATAATCTGGATATGATATGAACTTCAATCTGCCAACCAAACAATGCCCTGCATAATTCATGACAAGTTCCAACTTAACTTATCAATTAGACAGCAATTTTGAGCTTGAGATGTTGTCTAAAGATTCACTTATGAATTGTCTAAGCCATGCGAATCATTCTTGTCTAGGTCTTAATCACGTGTTTTCTGAATGCATTATGACATTGCTTTTTCTGAAGATATGCAACACAAGCAACATCCAATACTTAAGGCCAATCCACTGCTTGGTAGATAATGAGTAATGTCTGCTGTTCGACAAAATTTGATTAGTTTCAGGGAGCTGCTATAAGTTGACAAGAGAGACAGCAAACTGCATAACTTTTTCCCTCAAAGTTTAATTACAAAGGGAGACAAACTAGAAAACTGACTGACAAAAACATGCTATTACAGTTCCACCCAGTTGCCTTTATACGTGTATGAAACGAATATTAGTGGTAGAATAAGTGTTGGGATTGCGTGTAAAGCTGAAAGGTAAGAGGTAAGGCCTGCAACATCTCTTCCAACTTTCGAAAATGTTACTAAAGTAAGAATGTTCTTACAAACACATTTCAGTGGCCTTACAAGCGTTACAACAATACCCTACCAGAAAATTTTTGATGCATGGCAAACTTCTAAAAATTGTCAGATAGGCCTAAGAATTTTTTCTTGTTTCCACATCTTGATGCCTCCAAGGATTCAGAGCTTCTCTCATAGCCTGAGCTTCTGCACTGCTCTCCCAAGCCCTCTTCTCTGATTCCAAAACAGTTACTTTATCATCTGCAACACAATTGCCGGACCCCATTATTCAGGACTCTCTTAGGAAATGAATCAATTAATTAATACATCAACCATCTATGAGGAATATTTTTCAAAAAAGACAAGCCCAATCACAGATGAAAATGGAAAGCCAAAGCAATGGAAGTCGAAATATGAGTAATCAGCTATCAGAAATAAGCCACAACCACCAATTTCAATGAGTTTGCTTAAAGAAAACAAGTAAACAAAGCTTAGCCCAAAAGTCATAAAGACGCCTTGGCAGAGTTCTGCAAAACTAAGAGTTAATCCTCTATTTGGGCCTCAAAACATGACCAGATGTTCAAATTACAGTCCAATTGGAAAGATTCAAGCATATGAAGATGTTGATTATCACAGTGTCAGCGGAAGTAGATGACAAATTCTTGCACTGTTTCTAAAGCAGAAAATTTTGCTCAAAATCTCCTGTCCGTCAATCCCTCTCAAATTCATTGCCTGACATAAAAGGGGATCACCCCTCTAAAGACAACAAAATGAAATCCCAAAAGAATTTCGACATGAAAGCAAATAAATGTATCGACATTTGAAAAAGATCTTATTTTTACCTAGCCAAGAATAAAAGATCAAATTTTTAAACAGCCAGACTGCACCATAAAATCACATTTTCAAACAAAAATATAATATGACAGAGTGAATTAAAAAAAAAAAAAGAAAAACCGTAGGCTAAAAGAGGTCGAAAAGGAGGGCTCTCACACAGAAGCCAGTTTTGATCATGAACAATTCCATGGAACCTCCAACCATAGCTGACAGAAGTGCTATCTTCACGTACCAACCCACAAATTTCATTCCTTTTCTGGTTCGATTTCTCCCTGGATCACAATAAGAACTGGTTCAAGACTCCAACTGGAGACATTAGTTCAAGAAATAGAACTAGCCCAGAAAAATTCTTACCGAGAAAAGGTATCGCAACTGGAAAACGTGTGGAATTCGTTCCCGCTGCAGAATAAGGGGAGTGAGTGAATGGGGCGCCAGGGTTGGGTGAATTGTGGTGGCACCGTGGTATAGTTTTCTGACTTATTGACCGTAATGTTTTTTCAAGAAAATCTTATTTGGGCTTCCACCACACTTCCTTTTAGTTTGCCTTTATTTTATTTATTTTTTGGCCTGTTTATCAAAACTCTATTTTTTCGTAAAAGTTTATCACAAAGAAGTTATTTTTACATCTTAATATACCTTCTTGGAACCAATAGCTATCACATGTAAAAAAAATGTGTAATATATGAAGGGAAGAACTTATTCCAAAAGAAAAATGTAAGGGAATACAAAGGTTAGAAAACCAACAAATTTTCACTGATAATTCAGACCAAAAATACAAGTTGATTTGTTTTGCGGCAATTTTCATGAGTTGGGTTCTACTATGGCATCAAAACTTGTTCAGCTTCCATTTCGATGAACCATTTCTTATTAACATTTAGAACCCTTTTGAAAGTGAAATCATGTAAATCTCACCAATTTATCCAAAGGCTAAAATATCCCAACCGACTCAGATAATGTTACCTTTAATGAGACATAACATATTAGACAGCATATGTTCAGGGTTTGATATGTTGAAGTTGGATCACATGGTCTTCACTTGAGAGAAACTGACATTTCTCCTGAAAAAAATGTCGGTTGAAACCATTAAGCCCCTCATTTTCACTGTACACACCAAAGAAAATTTTGATCAGAATTTTTCAACAACTATATTACTTTGTACTTACCATTTACTAGTCCATTTGTTGAAGGGGGTGTGCACTGTGCCTTGATTGAAATGGTTTAGTTAGGTACGACAGCGAAAATAGAACAATAAGCAACAATAAAGAAAAGGTAGAAGATAGAAGAGCCAAATAAAACCGCATTCATAATACACCTAATGTTATTGGAAAAATAAAAAAATAAAAGCGCATTCATAATCCATGCCATGACGTGGGGCCTAAGTGTTGCTGATGGCGTTGGCAAATTTGGCACCTACCTTGTTTCTCTATTCATCTTCCTCAATTGAACCCCAATAATCCATCTCCTAAGGACTAAACAGATCCCCTGTTTAGCCTCTGTTCCTCAGTTCATCGAGAAACTTCCAGTTTTTCTCAATCATGGTCCACAGATTTTGTCAATTGTTTTTTCACTCACTGTCAGCGTAAAACATACTCCAAGACTGAAGACCGTTTAAAATTCTTAGAACCCTTTTGTGGGATATTTTTTTTTTCCACTAAGGAACTAGAAATAATGTTGTATTCTAGTTAAGGGTTGGGACTTTGATATTATTCTTCCAAGTTTTGAATTTTTAGTGCTTATTTTTCTATGTTTAGTGACACAAAGATAGTGTCTTTTTGAGCTAAAAGAAGAAAATGGAAACACCCGGAGCATCAGAGGATGTGACAATTGCAGTTTCAGTCAGTGATGATGATGATCATCGTCCCCCTTCTACTAGTAGTTCACCATCAACTCAGGTTAGTTTGTTGCATTATAAAGTTTCTCTTTTTCCTATTTTTTTCTTTTCCCTGTGTGTGTGGGGGGGAGGGGGGAGAGGATTTCATTAGATTCTTGTGTATCTTTGAGCATTTTATGGACTATGTAAGTAAGCATAGTTTACACAACTATTGTTGTTGATTTGGATGCTGCTTTTTCCTTCAGTCTGGAGATAGTTCCAGTAAGGTTGACAAGCGCATGGTTTTCTACTCTTTTTATCACTAGTTTTCCACCATAACATTCTTTGCAGCATTGAATTTTGCAAGAATTACACTTTGTGTTTGTTTCCGTCTTTAAATTTTTTCCATAGTTATTGTTTTGCTTCTTAATTCCTGTTATAGTGAACATATTTACAGCTTTATGGTTAGGAAGTTGCCTATGCATAATTCAATGGCTAAATATTCGCTTTTTTCTTGAGGATTGTGTCTACTTCCTGTAGTTTTGAACAGAATGTTTTTCAATGTTCCCTGGTGTTCATTATAACAGTAATGCTGCATCTTTGGTTGTAGCTTTAGTTTTCTGATTAGCATTCAGTACATGCGTCAGCTTAGTTCTTGATTTTAGAGACAAATTATTTATTCAATTGATCACACAACTTCCTTTTATTTTCCATACGAATATAATGAGTATGTTTGTACATATCTCTGGGAGCTTAAGTTATCCAAATTTTTTCTATGCAGGTGGATCCTCACAACAGGGAGCCTTCTGACACAGTTGTAAATCCAGGTCCAAGTACAAGGCGTACGGATCTATCCCTTCAAGTACCTCCTAGATCTGCTGTATTTGGAAATAGTCGCAGCGGAAAGGGTCTATTCCAGTCACCTGGTGTCTTAAATGCAACTTCATCTGCTGCTGGTATCCTTCGGGCTTTTAGCTTCAAAAAGAAACCCACTGCAGCTGAAGGTGAAAGAAGCTCTCTTCTTTATTCAGACCCAAAGGCTGCTTCTGAAAGCCCTGTTTTGCCTAATTCCATCTCCCCAATATCTTGGAGAAGTACTTCTCTTCCTGTAACCCCTGCAACAAACTTGTCCCCTTCAGTGTCCACACCTACTTCAGCAAGGACATTTAGTGGAAGGAACAGATCAAATGTAAGTTATCATCTGAATCCTGCCCGTATAATGAATTACTCTCTGCTTTAGTTCATTCTACTGACGAGATGTAAGTGGGAAGACTGGCTTAAAAAATGAGCGAGTGAGCAACAACATCAAAGTCAGCTCATCTTGGTCGTCTACTGAGTTTACTACAATCATCTCATGAATACGAGCTTACTGCATTCATCTTGTATCTTGGTTGCAAATGCCATATTTCACATGTTACATTGTCATTACGGTTTTTTTGAAACAAACATTAATTTCAGCTAACTAAAATCAGAATAGTTACCTTTTATCAAGTGGTGCTCTAGCAAAATTATTTCTTTTTACTGCAGTTAGGTGCAAGTAAAGCTACTGCTTCAAGGTCTCTCTCCGGGAAAAACCTTGTTATTGTGAGATCTACATCTTTTGCGAACCGTGAAGAACGTCTTTCAGAAGATGATGGTATGTCTCATGCATCTTCGAGAAGTTATAGTTTTGAACAAATGAATTAAAGTTTGTGCTAATCCCACTGTTACGGCTTTGCCTTAAATTGCTTGCACTGTAGAACTTGTTATTTGTTGTAAAGTCAAACTAATGAGTCAGTCTGTGGACAACCATTCTGTCTTATGATACCTTTAACATGCAATTCACATGCTGTTTTGCTAAAATTCTAATAAGTTGGGAATTATCTTCCAATCAGTGTTTTATCATTTATTAAATTTTAGTTTCTAAAATTTATTTCTCGTGGCAAGTTAGACCAAATAACTCCTGCTCCAGTCGAGAATGATGAAGAGATCCCTGAAGAGGAAGCAATTTGCAGAATCTGCTTTGATGTATGTGAAGAAGGAAATACGCTCAAGATGGAGTGCAGCTGCAAAGGTGCTCTCGAACTGATACATGAAGAGTGTGCAGTTAAATGGTTTAGCATGAAAGGAAGCAAAAATTGTGACGTTTGTGGACAGGAAGTTAAGAATTTACCTGTAACGTTGCTTCGCATACCAAATAATGCTCAAGGAGATAACAGGATGGATGGCCGTCGCAGTTTGAATTCACAGGGAATAAGGTGATTGGAGGTTTAATATTCTGCTTGAAAGTGCTTATACTATCAGCTAGTTAGACGACTACTCCATTGCGTGCTCAAAATTAAGTTTAATACTTAATGATATCCTTCAACATCATTAGCTGACTCTACGCTCACAATTTAGTACTTGCATCCTGGATTAATATTAACGTTTACATTTTTAGTTTTATGGATTTGATATTAACTCATGACATACTTTTTGTGTAATTATTCCTCCTTTCTTTTCCTGTGGCTTCTAAAGTTGATCTAAATCAACCTATACATCTGTAACGCAGTGCTTGGCAGGACTTCGTTGTACTCGTCTTGATTAGCACAATTTGCTATTTCTTCTTCCTTGAGCAGTTGCTGGTAAGTAATCCATCTCTTATATATGACATTAATGTAACTTGGTCTGAGAGGCTTGAACAAGTGCAAATCTGCCTTTTGCACCTTTCTGTCCTCCTCTTTGGAGGTTGTGTTGGGGTTTGGAATGTGGGGAAGGCAATTGAACTTATACAGATTTTGGCTTCACCATCTATATATGTATACTGAAACCCTTGAAAATGGTAATCTAAGGAGCAATATCTTGCTGGTTCAAGGAGTTTTCAATCATCAAGTTGTGCAGTTACAATTTAGCAATATCTGGGAACCAGTTGGTCTATATTAAAAAGTTATCATTTTGGGGGAAAAAATTGGAGGAATGATTTGTTGCGTTCCTGTTTATGAGGATTTATATTTGTGGGTGGGTATGCATCAAAAGGTGCAAGCATTCCCCTGCTTAAAGTGAGTAGACAGGAATATTACCAAAACTCAGTTCTAATTTGGGTGCTAATAATCATGCCTGACATCCTTTCTGTTAATTTTACTCTGCCATTTGTGCAGATTCATGACATGAAAACTCAGGCGCTTGTGGTTGCTGCACCATTTTCTTTCACTTTGGGCCTTTTGGCATCTATATTTGCTGTGATCCTGGGTATGGATATTTTTTTCTGGGGTTTCATTAATTTTTTACTTGAGTACATGTTTGCCTCAGATCGCCTCATTCCCATGCAGCTATTAAAGAATACATATGGACGTATGCAGCTCTTGAGTTTGCACTTCTTGCCATTATTCTCCACTTTTTCTATTCCTTGGTGAGATGATTTTTTTTTTTAAAAATTTTTTTAGTATTTGTTAAAAGGTACATGCTTTGTTGACACTTCTTGCTACTGCTTTTGAGCTTTCTTCTCCAAAATCTTGTGTCTGTTCTGTTTCGTGTAGTACTCGTCTAAACTACTTATTCAAATTATTCATAAAAGCATAAAAAACTGGAAGAATTTATTGTGACAGGTCTGAGTACTTTGAATACAAGTCAACTTGGCTTCAGAAATTGAAAAATAGAGGAGCCCGGAAATGTACTTCCTTGAATAGATTTAGGAGTTAGTTGATATCATTATTTCTTTTTGCGAAATGTGCAAGTTTACTGTTCCATTGACACTTACCCTTTTCCACCTTGGCAGCTTCACCTATCGGCAGTTTATTCTATCTTGGTTTCTTCTGTTTTGGCCTTTGCTCTGGCTATGGGTCTCAACTCTCTTTATATGCGATATTTTTCGTGGAGAATTCGAGTATCACAAAGCCCAAACCCAGCACAACCAGAATTGGAGTGACTAAATTTGCGAACTTGTTCTATTTTGTCTAGTTTGAACTTGGAACATATGTATATATATATGAGGCCATTAGTTGGAAAATATGCATGTATTGTCCGTCGGGATTGACTCAATTTTGTGTTCAGCATATTCTGTATTGTACCATATTTGCCGAGACAAGAGAAGGGGCTGAGGCATTGGCATTTGTCTTTGCCAAAACGTTGTATTGGCCTCTGCAAAACCCACCAAATATTGGGTTCTCTTGTTAGACTAGAGTGCTCTGCATTATCCTTCAAGAAAACACTGGATATCATCAAACTCATCGTGCGATTGATGGTATACACAGGACAGCTTTAAAAGATATTTTATTAACATATAACTGAGTACAGAAGATTGGCTTCAAGCTCTACAGGCATTCCTTTACAAAAGGAAATCAAGCCTTATTCAACAAGGGGTTGAACAAAATTTGGAGAACTTTTTATCGACTTCTACTAACAGGAAGATATTGGTGGCCTTTTTTCTTCAACCATATTGTTGATCGAGTCCTCTTAACACTATCTATGAACAAACTATGCCTGCAATTGGGTGCAAAAGAAAAAAATGTTAAGAGACAATGGGTTAAATCTTAGCCACCATATGAAAAAAACAAGGACACAGTTGATCAGGATCACAGCGAATATTATAATACCCAACGTAATGCTACGTCAACAGAGACTAATTCTCTTAGTGGGTTACTTATTCTCTTCTCTATTTCTTAAATGTAACTCGCAATGATCTTCAACTTTGATATAAACCCAATCATGCTCAAACTTCCAAGTTTCAGAGTGCTTTGATGAAAAATTGGTTAGATCATCCAATGAAAAAACCAACCTTTCATACTCCAGTCTCTGAGTAACAATTCCATTCAGTAGCAGCTCAGAACTGTAGATTGCTGCACCTGTAGATATAACAATATTCCCATAACCTTATTCCATAAACTTCTATCAAGCTTCTATTTGTCAAAAATAAGCCACTCTGATCCATTCTAACCTTTCTCAAGGAAGGGCACACAAATTTCATAGTCTTCTTCACAAGAAAGAATCAAAATGTCATCTGGGAGTTTTTCGTCTTTCAGTGCAGATCTTCCAAGCCTCTCCACTGCCTAAGTAATATAACACATAGGAGTTAATGCTCAACAAACATAACAAGTTCCAGCATGATCTTGGTACTGTACTGTATATATCAAGGTATAATTCTTGAAGACTAAGGAATAAACTCCCCTTGAACAGATCATGTAAAAACCAAACTTTGCTTATCTACGTGCATAGTAAAAATAAACTATTTAGCTGGTACAAATGAAATTGGCAGAGAATTACACACCAAACCATGAACTGCCTTGACCAAGCTTGCTAAAATTTCTTTACCAGGCTTTGTGTTTGGAGTAATCAAAACTCTTTGTCCCTGCAAGTAAGTTGTGATAAGAGCAGGATCCAAAGGCTACATCAGCTGATCAAAATTCAAAAGTGAGACTCGTTACCTGCAAGAGTGGATGCTGGCATGCTCGTGCTAATGAAACTGGCATACTAAAGCCAAACTCCCTTTCCTTCTTGACATCTCTCAAGATATGGGTTCTCTCATCAATGAAGCAATTAGCTTGTCCACAACTCTCTAGCCATAACTGTGTCACTACAGGCTTGCCAAAAGCAATAGCTTCTAACATATTCCTTGTGCGGACAAATGTATCAGTTATGAAGTGTGTAGCATCTGACATTGAAGATGCTACTGAAGCTCCAAGCCGAGCCAAAATCTGTTATAAGAAAACAAAAAGAGAAGGATAACATAAACTTCCTGAATGTATTTACATAACCTCATACAAATGAGCAAAAGAAAGTAAATGGCTACCTTCTTCTGCTGTTTAATTATATCTGCATCCAGGTGGCGGCTGAACATGGCTCGAACACCAGTAATATCTCTACGTTTCCTCAAATCTTTAATTGCACTAGTAAGTTCAGGACAAGCTGTAATTTTTTTGCTATTAAGTTCTTTCATAAGAGATGACCTTAATAGATTCTTCCTACATGATTGTTTATGATATTCATCGCCCATACAGATGGGTGATGCAGCACTTATTGGTGTTATACGATTAACAGGAGTCGTATTCACTGGGGCAGACAGATATAATCTATCTTTTGGTGATGCTTCTTCATTTCCACTCACTTTTCTCCCTTCAGCGAATCTCACGTTATCCACATCTCTTTTTGCACCAGAATGTTTAGATGTCCGAGCCTTATCCACACTATCTCCAATATGAGAACTATTTTTATTATTTTCACCTTTTGACCGACTTGCTTTGATTGAACTCCTAGTTCGATGGGAAATAGGTGTCAAACTATCAAGCTCCTTCTGCAAAGGCTTCATATTCAAAGATTTTCCACCTGATGGTAGAGTTATATGAGTCCCATTATGAAGGTCACTTGCAACTGGAACTCCATCTTCCTTTCTCCGTCCGACCACCTTGGTAACAGTGCTTACATTTTCACCATCATTCATAACCAAGTCCTTAAATTCTCCCTTAGCCCTCCTTTTTGAAGCTTTTGAAAGCTCTGCATCTGATTGTTTCCTTACATTCTTAGACTGTTTTAATGATGAAAGAGATGATTCTCTACTTGATTCACCTCTTCTTTTTGCTCTTTTGGATCGTCTTGCAACAACTTTAGCATTAGAAGGACAAGCTCTTTTCTTTTCAGAGCTTTTATCTAAACTTTGATGCTCATGCACTTCATTTCTCTCAGAACTCTTTCTAACCACTTCTGTACCTTCATTGGAATTACTAGATACATTCTCTGTCATGCTTACTACAAATTGCAAAGTTTCCATAGCATCAGCAGCCATTTGTGTATCAAAACCCACATCATGATTGTCTGGCAAATCCTTGCCACGACCGGCATCTTCTAGCCTATCCCCATTGGTATTCATCTCTTCATTCAACTCGTCCAGAAGGTTCTTTTTAAAGCTTTGCATTTTTAGCTCTGAAGACTCAATAACTGCTCTGCGATTTTTTGACAACAGCCTGGAATCAGAAAAGATTGAATCCTTCAGTTTTCTATTGCTGCCCATTTGCATTTTGTCTCTAATTTTTTGAGATGTCAAGCTACTTTTTGAGTTAAGAGGTCTCTGCCTCTGAGCACCATTTTCAAAGAACAGTTCCTTTTTCTTTTGAAAAAACTCCCCCCCTCCTTCATCTTCAAGATCATCATCCCACTTGAAAATTCCGCTTTGTCCATCTATGCTTCTAACAGTTGCTTTCCTAGCCAAATTCTGAGTTCCTTTTGCAATAGAGACCGGTTTTGATTTTTCCTTAACCGATTTTTTTAAGGCAGCATCTTCATTACTCTCAATGGCATTAAGTTCAAGAAATCTGTCCACAATGTCAAGTGCATTAGCTTGAGATAGATCTCCAGGTTCTTGGGAACTTATATAACTTAAGCCTGCTGAACCATGTTGGAAAGCAAACTGGGGCATATCTCCTGTACTACCAGGATTCTCCAAACCATCATCCACTTCCTGTATCTCAGTTAACATATTATCCATAAAAAGCTTTCTAGCTGCAGAACTACCAACTTTGCTTGCATTTTCATTCCCTAATTCCTTGATTTGTTGATCATTCTCCTCCAGACCATTTTTCTGATTAGATTCATTTCCCAACTTGTTTGAATCTCTGCAACTAAGTGTTCCACGATTGCGAGCTGCCAAGCCAGACTGTCTTATAGATGCCACACGAATTGAAGTAAAACCTTTAACTGAAGATCCTGAAACACAGATCATGATTTACAACTCCAAATCTTTATAGTAGCTACACATCTGAGACATCATTTCATTCCGCTGATTATGATGGCAAATAAAAATCCAAAAAAAAAAAAAGAAGTAACTAAAAGTAAATATCATGGAGAAATATGTTCCTAATAAAAAAACCTGCTAACCTGAATCTTGCCCTTCATTGTTTAATGAACCCAATTGTGATTTAGAACCTCCAGTACTTTTCTTGCCAACATCAGTGCTCAGTGTACTCTTAAGGCCAACAAAATAAGTACCACCTTTTCTCGCAGAGTCATCATCAGATAGCTGCTGAGTATCACACAAGACCTCAGTTTCATGGCTTCCGGCACCATCATTCTCAATGAGAACTTCAGCATCAAAGTCATCTATCACTTGAGTATCACCGTCAAGATTCACCACTTGGGTTTCATCACAAACATCCATTACTTGGGTTTCACCACCAAGATCCACCTGTTGGGTCTCAAAGGCATCCCCGTATAAAAAAGCTTCGTCCACAGGCAGGGTATCTTGAAAATATTGTAACCCATCAGACTCCAGTCCAAATTCATCACCTAATTCATTTGATACCACAGCAGAAATCCCATATAAGTAACCTTGTGAGCTTTTTAGTTGGTTTCAGACCGATTCAATACTAACCCACACCCACCTTCTCCCTCAAAAACCTTCAACAGTAAAGTAAAACTCACATAAACATGTTTTTAACAATAAAGCTGCATAATTGCTTTGTATCTAGAAATGCTAGACACGAAATTCAAAATTTTCTTTCCTTCCCTTTTTCACAAACAGAAAAGTGATTGTTGTAACTAATGCAATAAGCATTGCAACTAAGGAAAAAAAAAAAACACGAATTCAGAACATAAGATATCATCTTTGCTAAATTTCTTCAACAACCCATTTGAAATATCCGAGAAATCCTTAATAAAAACAACAAATTACTCCCAACATTTGAGAGGAAAAAAAACAATAATCACCATAAAAAAAGGGTTTATGAAGAGTATAAAAAAATTCAATCTTTACCAGGCAATTGAGGTAGATTTTCGAGCTCAGTATCAAAAGGGACAGTCTCATTATCGCTGAAATCAGTTGTGGATTCAATTTCAGTGGGTTTGATCTTATTCGCATCATCTCCAAGCCGACCCATCTCAATTCAACTGCGAACAAAACACAAAAACAATAATGTCTCCCCCCAAAAAAGTGCTTAATTAAATATTAAAAAAATGATCCATAAAATCGTACAAAGGAAGCTTTGATTGAGAAGAAATGTGAAATGTAGGGTTTGAGACCAAGATTTTTGGAGGGAAAATTGAAGGGACTTCACTTATTTACCAATAATAAAAGCGAAGGAAAGAAAGAAAAAGGGGCACTCCGAGAATCGAACTCGGGACCTCTCGCACCCAAAGCGAGAATCATACCACTAGACCAAGTGCCCAACCATGTTAAATGAGATCAACGTAATTTTACAATTTCTTAATTAAAATACATAATTTTATTTATTTTTATTTTTAATTATGACTATCTATTTATTTAAATGTGAATTTTTTTTTGAAGATAAAAAATTAAAATTTTTTTTTATTTTTTTTAGAAGGAAAGAGTAATATTCACTAATCAAGAAAGAAAAAGTAAACAACTTTTGTTGTGAAAAACAATCCTAAAAATTTGTGACAAAAAATTATCACTAAATAAGTTTTTTCCTTAAGCTTCATTTGGATTGTGATTTATTTGAAAAAAATTGTATTAAAATGTTTTAAAATTTTAGTGAGTATTTTTTTATAAAAAAAGTATTTTGAAATAAAAAATAAGAAAAAAAATTTTAAAAAAATTATGTGAAAAAACTTGAGTAAAAAAATTTTAATTTTAAATTTTAAAATAAAAATATATTTGAATGTTTTATTTTTATTTTAAAAAAACAACTTTTTGTAAATAAAAATAAAGTCTAAACCAATCCTTAGAGATTTAAATTTGACCATTTTGAAGTCCTCCATTTCAAGATAAATTTTATGTGGAAATGCTAATTTGGCAGGAGGATAAACAAAGCATTAATTTATTTTACAAAGAAAAAAAGGCAGTATTCATTGGCTCCTAATCTACAATTTGTGATTAACTACCACCTCATTAGGGCCATCAACTGTCCAAAATATACAGGCATAATGTTGATGGAATACTGGAATCAAACTTTGCAGGCACATTGTTGATGCCTTGATGGAGTCGTCCATTACTAACAGAACAAGAACCATTAAGATGCCACATTTAAAGCTGTGAGAACATCAACTTCATTAAGGTTAGAAGGCAGGGAAGCAGGGTCAAGCTCAAATGATCCTCTGGGAACGTCTAACCTTTCTTCCCCACTCATCTGAAAAGATGGAACCTTGTGAGAGAACCTGTATATATGCTTTGCAGGAATCAGGAAGGAGTCCACACCATCCTTCACTATTCGACAGAAGAGACATGCAAACCCTTTCAGCTTACCCAAGTATGCAACGCGAACACCGCTATTTTCAGCATACTCCGACAAGACTTCGACGAACTCGAAGTCATAATCTTTTTTCCTCTGTGGATCAGAGTGCCAATTTATATTCCATCCCCTAAACAGAGCCCATACTTCCCCTGTCCTTGGATATATCTTAAAATTTTCTCTTCTGCTGCTCTTTTCCAAGTAGACCAGATGGGAGAACATTTCATGCTGTGTAGTGACTTCAGAGTGTCCAAGAATGAACTTACCACAAGAAGTTGGCAAGCCTTCATTGACCCATTTGCATTGTTCCTCATCATCAGGGTCTGGCTCCAACCAGGTGATCCGCAGTCTAAATGAAGGGGAGAGGGAGAGGATTTTCCTAATTAAAGCATAGAATCTAGGCATGGCATCCAAAGTATCATAAACAGCCCACATCTGTCCAACTGCAAAACATTCCTTTTTTCGATCTTTCTCAAAGTCACTAAAATCTGTCTCAGAATATTCATAAGTCTTTGGCTCAGAACTTCTCTCATCATTCTTAGGCACTACGATATCCTCAAATGTTTTCTCAGTTTTGTCATCTCCATTTCTTAAAATCTCATCAGGAGAAGAAACTTTCTTATGTTTCATCTCCTTTTTGTTCTCCTCCATGCCAGTTGCAAGTCCAGCTTCTTTCTGAACACTACTTCCTGAACCCTCTTCAACTCCAGCAGAGAAAGATCCACTGAATTTGGACCTTTTGGACATGTCTTCATCGCCACTCAGATTTTCATCATAACAGACTTGCCGCTTCGAACGAGCAGATCTCCGGAGTTTTTTATCACTGTAGGATCCAAAATTTTGTCTAACCAAATTATCACCACCTTCTTCAATGTTCATATCCTCTCCAGCATCTGAGCTAGTTTCAGAGTTACAACTTTCACTAGATCCTTTTGACATGTTCTTCTTCCTACCATTCCTTTTTGAACCTCTGGATTTGCTCAAATTGCCAGCATTGAACTTTTTACTTTTCTTATTTTCATTTCTATTAAAATCTTCACCATCCTCAGTTTTAGGGAAGGAGCTCTTAGAAGTACTTTTTGAGACAGTAGTAGAGCTGCCCTTCTTCACAGCACCTCTATGTTGGGGAAATACAGGCTGATTTGAATTGGTTTGAGCAGTCCCACCAGGAGGATTCATCTCATAACTAGTGAACTCCTTATTGCAGCACTGACAGAGTAAGGTTTTATTGAGTACATCCCGATAGTACTGGAACTTAACACGACAAAAGGGGCAGATGGTCCAGAATGTAGGCCTATCATTAACACCTTTGGATTGAGTCTGCGGTGGTTGTTGCCGGTGCTGCAGGTTCACAAACTGAGTAGTACTACTGCTTACAAATGTACTTTGAAACCAGGGATGTCCTCTAACATTTGTCCGCCTACTTCCATGATGAGTATTAGCATATGATGATTGATATCGTCCTGCAGCTTTACATTTACTGTCATACGCCATCCGCTTCTCCCGATCCAAAAGCACCTTCTGAGCTTCGCCAATCATTTTAAAAGCATCTGCTGCACCTGCGAACTTGTTCTTGTCAGGATGAAGCAAGAGAGCAAGCTTACGGAATTGCTTCTTGATTGCAGCCTCATCAGCTGTTGGCTCAATTTGCAGTACACCATACCAATCAATTTCATTACCATAGCCCTTACTCTGAGAAGCACAATGCACATCACAAACCAAGATCATCTGAGAAATGTTAAGAAGATTAGGATAGAGCTGCTGAGCCTTCACAGCCTTCTTCTTCGCACCCTCAAAATCCCTTTTCTCCATCTTGCTTTCTGCAATATCCATGGCTCTGATGGCTTCTTCTTTGTTGCAGTCCATCATTCAGGATCCAAACAAATAAGTTTGAAATGCCCCAGCAGATATCTTAGAGTAAAATACTCCAACCTGATGGATAAAACAAACAAAGAACACCTCAGAGGCACTTACGCTTAGATGAACCATACAATGAACTCAACGAGACAGTGCAAATCCTAGCTATTGCAGCTATGTTAGTAAGCACCATAAACAAAGATAGCTTCCAAGAATTTCATGTGTACTTATATCAGTTCTCATGTTTTTTCCAAGAATCTCATGCATACTCAAATAACAGTTTTCATGTTTTTCACCTTTCAATTGAATGTTAGTTTACCCTCATAAATTTGTGATTTTTGTTATCGCACAGTACACAAAAATCATCGGATCTATTCCCATCCAAGAAAGCTTCTTTGGGATTGTTCTATGGATAAACACTTGAAGAAATTAACGACACCACGGATGCACATCTACTAGGGAAAATTTATTACACGGAAAATCAGATTTGCTGTCCAGATAGTATACGCCCTGTAATCAGCCTAGTTATAACTTGACAGACAACCATAAGACATGGACGATAGAGTAGAAACACCCAAACCTATACACAGAACCTACATACAATACAGGAGCCCTTTATCTTATAACTGCCCCAAATGTATAGAAATTCTTAAGTTTCCTATTACATCATCAAAAGAATAGAAAACAAGAATGTACTAAAGGGAGACAAATCAGGCACAGATAGAAGCCCCAAATAGAATAGCTAAACAATAAACAAGTAACGCCAGAATTGACAAAGAAGTCAGTGCCAATAGATTCCAAAGTAAGGTGCGCAACAATTAAGTATCTCAGCTCACTATAGCAATATAACCCAGCAACGACCACATGAACTCAGATAAACTAATCACTAGGGAAATATATTGGCAACGAAATCAACCAACAAAGCCATAATGAAACAGGTGACACTTTTTCTTCCACCCCCAAAAAGTGCATATATTGTCATTAATATCAACAATTGCATAAAATCCAAGTCTCATTCAAGAGGATAATCCACTGATTTAGAAAAGTTTAAGCTGTAACAGGTAGGGAAGCCCAAAACCAGTAAAATCTAAGTTTAGCAACTAACAATCAAACCAGCGCATCAATCCTTAAAAAATAAATTTCTACAGCAGTTTCGTAGATGTAAGGCATCTCTAATTTAAATCAAATGGTCTATCTTATTCACATACAAACCGAGTCATAAATCCACCTTACATTACCTCACAGACTTCCAAAACCAATGAAGCTTTGGGATATAACAAGCATAAATTATTCCCAACTAAGACAACAGAGAAGTTCAAAAGTAGTAATCATGCATGCCCATTTCATTTAACCTTCATACCTTTACCTCTAGCATCAAAAGCAAGCCATATCATGCATGCCCCGAAACAATGTGATCTTAGTACTACAAGATGATTAGGAAAGACATCAGTGATAGCCCGTCAAGCACTTGAAAAAAGATCGAAACTTTTTTAAAAAATTGGCTTACCCTCAGACATAAAAACTGAACCCAATTCTCCTTTCCCATTAAAAAAGAAAACCCTTTTTTCAGAAATTTGCAAAACCTTCAGGGATAAGATCAAACTGACTGAATCAAACAGAAAAGACCCATAAATTTTTGCATGAGAAAATAGGACAATCATGTAAAACAGTACAACAGTAAAAGGAGAGAAGGGGGGAGAGAACTTACTTTTAAAAAAATGTCAGCTTTTTCTTTTGTTTTTTTTTTTTTTTGACGAGTACTCAAAGGGCAGAAGAGGAGGAGATGGGAGTGATAGGCATAAATTCTTAAGTGGCCATGGACGATGGCTGGGTGTACGAGTTGGGAAGGTTTTGGTGGAAGAACCGAAGATGGAGTAAGCAGTCCTTGACTTGAGTTTAATTACTCTGATAGTCCATCAAGAATTTCTTTGTGGGCAATTTTCTGTAATTAGGTTCCACTTGAGGGGCAATATATTTCTCAATTTTTCTTCTGGCCAAGACCTAGATTTTCACGTCTATTATATTATATTTAATAGGTCAATCTGACTTAGAAAGTTACACGATAAAGAAAGTAAATTTACTTTTGTAACGTGCAAGGTTTGGCATTTAGTCAGGCATAGTTATTACATATTTTGCAGCTCAAAAGGGGTGTTGATAGTTTCAACAAATATTTTGCATTTAGTTAGGATAATTGGTAAATGTTTTGCAGGCCAAAAGGGTGTTGATAGTTTTAACAAATTTTATAATAGTTCATTGGATAATTTAATTAAATTTTAAGTAGATATAATAAATTCAGTTTTATAATTTCACCTCGAGAGAGTTTGATGAAATTTACCTCGTTAGCAATTCCTTCACTTAATCTATTAGTCCTATTGTTAATCATGTTGAAGAAACAAGGAATGAAACACATTTTGAGTTCCAGAATGTCTTCTAACAGAGTATCAACTATCAACTATCAACCTTGAAAGTTCTAATTAACCTTTTTTGGTTTTATAGAGTTTACATTCTTTTGGGTTGAAAAGGAAAAAACCATACTTTCGACATTCTTTTATCTTCTGGTTTGCTGGTCTCTAGAGCGGTTCAAATACTACCACTGCTGATTCTGATTCTTCTTCTACTTCATCTCTTCCTACAAGCAGAAGTCCCCTCAATGGTGCAAATTTTGTTGTGATATTTGTGCGTTAATTACACAGAATGTGATGTGTCAAAGTATTTCACTCCCATCAGGGCACGGAAAATGGGTATCTCATTTCAGAGTGAAGAATGGACAGTACATCACTGAACTCTCTCAGGTATGCGTTTAAATGTGTCCCTGCTAAAAAAGATGCCATCTCATTCTTCACCTGAATCCAACTAATGCCAGGCAACTTTCTAACTTGTTGACGATCCATTTCTCTCCTCAGCATCTCAGCTTCTTTCCACTGGCCACTAGCACAATACATGTTAGACAGTAGCACATAGCTCATCTCATTTTTTGGCTCAAGAATCTGCAGCTGCTCGGTCAATTCTGCCCCCATTTCTGTGTTACCTTGACCAGAACATGCTCCAAATAGTACCCCATATGAGCTGATCTTGTCACTCTGCAAATCCAAGTATTTCTTAGTCAACTCTCTTGCTTCTCTCAAATGGCCGGCCCTTCCCAACATATCGACCATGCAAGCCACGTGATCATTATCAGGAGCGATACCATGAACACCACTCATTGATTCAAAAATAGAACGGCCTTTCTCTATAAGCCCTGAATGACTACAAGTCATCAACAGACCAATGAAAGTTACTTTATCAGGTTTCAATCCAGAAGCTACCATTGTCTCAAAGAGCTGAAAAGCTTGGCCGGACAATCCATACATTCCAAGTGCAAACAACATCGTATTCCAGGAGATCAAATCCCTCACAAAAATATCACTAAATATCTTGCATGAATCAACTATATCACCACATTTGGCATACATGTTCAACAAGCCATTGCAAACGTAACCATAACCATGAAACCCTGTTTGAATCACACAACCATGGATCATTTTACCTTGACCTAGAGTGGCTAAGCTTGAACAAGCATGCAAAACAGCTCCAAATGTAAAATCATCTGGCTTAAGACCACTTCTTGCCACATCAACAAATAAGCTAATGGCCTGTTTTCCATTTCCATTTCTAGCATAGCCTGCAATCATACATGTCCAAGAAACAATATTCTTCTCAGGTGCCTGCTGAAATACAACGAATGCAGCCTGGCTATCGCCAGTCTTCATATGAGCATCAATAATGGCATTCCAGGACACTTGATTTAAAGCCCCGACACACTGAACCATCTTTAAAATCTCATTTTGACAGCTAAACCTCGCATATGCACTAATGATTGAGTTGCTCACCTCGACTGCTGAACTCCAACCACTTTTAACAATGAAACCGTGCATCATGGAACCATAACAACTATTACTCCCTTCTGCACAAGCATTCATTAGTGAACTCAATGTGCATTGGTCCGGCCTGCAAGCATCCTCTAACATATTCTTGAAAAGTTCAAAACACAATTCCACTTCACCACTCTTCGCATGACCAGAGATCAACGTATTCCAAGCAACGAGAACCCTTTTTGGCATAGCAGAGAAAACACTACTTGCAATATCAAAATGACCAGCACTTGCGTAAGCAAACAACAACGAACACCACGATATTTCATTCTTAAAATCCATATCTTCAAAAACTCTACAAGCTTCATGACTGCTTTTACACTTTCCATACATATCAATCAAAGCATTATTTACAGGTAGAAACGCAGTGCATCCCGAAACAACAATCAAAGCATGAAGCGTTTGCCCATAAAGAATGTTTGGTAAGCCAGCACTCGCACTCAACGCTGAGGTGAATGTATAGTTATCGGGCTTGGAGTTGCATACTCTCATCTGGGAGAACAATAAAATCGCTTCTTTGTGAAGACCCAGTTGGGAATATCCGCTGAGCATTGCATTCCACGCAACGGTATCTCTCTGAGGCAATTCGTCGAACAGTCTCCGAGCACACACTATGCGACCTGTCCTCGCCAAAGCTGAGAGCTTTGACGTAATTTGAATCAAACAAGAGTGCATGAACTAGCAACCCCAAGAGGCCCATCAATCTATACCAACCTTAAAGGCATTCCAAACACAAATGAAGGCAGGCTCACCCGAAAAAATGAAAGCTTTAGAACTTCACACTGTGAAAATAATGTCAAAAGAATTGAGCGGACAGAGGACCATGGATGTGTTTGTGTTTGTTTTTGTTTTTGTTTCTGTCGGGTTGGTATTACCAGATTATGCTTTTTTTTTAATCTTTGAACCAGGGTAGAAGGGTATCTGTAATTATTTCCAACGGAGCCCAGTTAATATCAGAGAGTAAATATAACCCCTTTTCTATTCTTTTTGGCTCGTCCGCATTGTCCTCTTCTTGCCACTTTGTGTTCAGTTGTTCATATTTGTCTTACAAATTTAAAGAGTTAGATGGTCTCACCAATTTAAAGAATTTGGTCGGTGTAAGGGCAGGGAATGGTTACACTTTTGTAACTAGTTACGATTGAGCCCCAATTCTAAGTTTACCGACATCAAGAATGAGATTTATACCATTTTTCATCTGACTGACCACTCACTTTTGCACTACATTTCTACAATTGAAAGAAATAGTCTTGTCCAAGTCACCAATACGTTGTTCTACAATTTTGTAAACAGAAGGAATACAGCTCTGATGTTTCTGAAGAATACAAAGAACCATCTCAAAAATGGCCAAAGGGTCCAAACACAACTGAGGAGATCCTAGTGGATTTCACAGCTGAGAACTACAATATTCTAAAACGCATGCGTTATTCAAATCAATAGTTTCTATCTGCACATTTTTCCCTAAACTTGGAGGTTTACGAGTAAAAGTTGACAAATCGTGACCGAGTAACTTGAACTGCCAAGGCAAACGATTTTTGTGATCCCAGAGTGACAAAGCGGATTAAAATCACATATGATACAAAAACTTTTAATCAAGACTGCAGAAAAGTGGGATGAACTCTCGGTATCAGGACACGATTCTCCAAAATAATTCCTTTGGTGCTGCAATTACATGATGAATTATCGTCAGAGCAGAAAAGTGGTAAGACCAGGATATGGAAGTAAAGAACAAGAAACTCCGTATAATCGAAATCAATAGCAGTACCTGGCAACCCAGTGAACCTCTCATATTGTTCATATGCTTGCCCAATGAACATTTCTACCCCAGTTACAATTTTTGCTCCAGACTCTTCTGCCTCTCGTAACATTCTAGTAATTTTTGGTGTATACACAGCATCAAAAACCAAGGAGTAATGTTTAAGGGCTTCCTGAAAAATGAAAAAGCATTAGACAACAACATTCCAGTCTAAGTAGCATTAGCAATCTAAGATTCAAAAATTGCACCGATTTGAAATGTTTGACAGAATCTAGCATGCAAAGTCCAGCACTGGAGACAAAAATATCATGGGAGAATTACCAAAAAGAAAAAGTAATAAAAAACCAACTTTTCCCCAGTAGATAGTAAACAGCAAAGTGGGTCATCCATTCAAACATGGGCTCTCTCACACGTCAACATTTAAAACCTCCATTGACAAAGTTGCACAAAAGTTTCCACTTGGTGATAAGAGATGCATTCATTGGAAGATAACATCTCCATCGCCATATGGAGTACCACTTCTCAAAGTGAAATTATAATTAAAAGCAAGCCATTTATATCTTAGAGAAAGATGTAAAGGTAGGAAACCTTAGCAATGGGCGTCTCATCAACCTTTGGCTGCATGCCAATTGAAGTGGTATTTGCAAGAATCATGCCATCCTCCGGGTGGAAACTTGCCAAGTCAGATAAAGACAAAGCCTGCCCTCCTACTGAATCAGCAACTTGTCTAGCTCTATCTGCATGAAACCAATAAACTTTCTGATGTTAAATTGTTAACACAGACTTTCAGGAAAACAGAATACGCAGTAATTCAATGTTAAATGGGAGCAATTATTTTCTTAATCTATGCCCCACTTAGTAAATGAAAACTAACCATATGTTCGATTAGCAATCACAACCCTTGCTCCCTTTTGCTTTGCACCAAAAGCAAGAGCCTTGCTAGCACCGCCAGCACCAATTACCACAAATAACTTACCGGCCAAAGGTGACTCGTTTGAAGTGGTAACATGATGTAAACCTGAACAAAAAAAGGAACAGGATTACTTAATTTGTCTTCCTGGAATGAAATTCTTTAAAGCTAATTAATCATCAAAGATAAAACCTCGCAATCCATCCTCTATGGCTGTAATTGCACCGACATAGTCCGTATTGCAGCCAAATAACTTCCCATCTGGTCTCCTGACAAGGCAGTTCACAGCCCCTATAGACTATGAAAATTTAGGAAAATGGGAAGAAACCAGTCAGAAAAATTTAAATAACCTTAGCTGGACAAAAGTAGTTAAACAAGATGTATAGAAATACCTTTGCAACAGGATCTATCTCATCACAGCACTTGAGTGCCTCCTCTTTATGAGGAATAGTGCAGCTGCACAAAATCAAGTTGCATTACTTCATCTCTACTTTCAAAGCATTCATCTTTTAACAATCACATGTGATAAAACTCATCACAGTTGAACAAAATGGATTGAAATAGTATTAGGTTTCAATTTAGCATCCAGAACTAAGATACTGAAAAAGGATTAGGGACCTCAAAGGCTCAAACTTCTCAACATACTGTAGAACCTTACCTGAAGCCAGCAAAGTCTGTAGATGAATAGGTCTGAAAAAACTTATGAATATCATCCACCAACAAATACATAAAGACCCCATTAAAACCCACAGACTTGAAAGCTTCATTATATAACTTAGGCGATTTGCTGTGGCTGACAGGTTTCCCAATAATCCCATATATTTTTGTGTCAGGCCCCAACTGTCTGAAATGGTACAAATTAACCAAATCCTCAACGGTCGGCTGCCCAGGCGCTGATACCTTGCCTGACTCGAGAGTACCAAAAGTTAGATATCCACCAAATTTTGGGCAAAGTATTCGAGACAGTAGACCTCTTTCTCCCATGACCATTGCTATTATGGGAACCTGAAAGTATTAATAGCAACCTGAAAGTAAGAATTTTGTGGCATACGTATTACCAAAGCAAGAAAGGAACATGACTGAACTCCAAATTGTTTATGCATAGAACATATGGCACTCAAAGGGACATGAATGAACTCACATTATATTATGGAAAAAAGCCTGGAAACCAATAAATTTACAACTTCTTATAAGTTTCAGAAAAATACGGTATTACATGAAAAATAAAGTTTTACATGCATTTTAGAAAATTAACAACAATGAACACACCAGCGAGAATGGTTCATAATGGTTAACCATATCAGAAAGTAAAGAGGGCAAGGCCAAACTACATACTCCCTCCGTCCCAAAAAAAGAGTCCACTTGAAACCAAGTTCCTAAAATACCCTTACTAATAATAATTATATATAGTAAGGATAAAAATGTAAAATTATACATCTAATGGTGCATTAAATGAGTTGTACCTAATAACTAATGAAAAGTTGTACCTTAACTAAAGTGAACTTTTTTTGAGATGAAGGGAGTATAATCTAAAGAAAATAAACCCCATTTTTTGGTACAAGTGAATAACGAATGAGGGATAAACATTCCCCTCCTGTTCCCACACTAGAAATATGAAAAATGGAAATAATAGAAATGAGACATTCTCATCTTGACAGCTAACGATTAAGCAATAGAACAAGCTTTGTGTGCTCAAACTCCCATGTGTCAAAATCTCACTGTCATGATAAATCAGAATGCTAACTTGGTACTGAATGTGGTAGAATCAAGTAATTCATAATCAGAGATTTTGCCACACTACTCACACTGCTTACTTGAGAATGTACAGTGATTTGAAAAACTCTGGCAACATCAGTAATGTCCAATGCAGTTGTTGCGATCTTTACAATATCAGCTCCACTTGCTTGAATCCGTGCCACAAGGCTGCTAAGATCCTCCGCAGATGGAGTGTTGTTATAATTATGAGAAGAAACAATAACTTTGCATTTTGCAGGTTTATTTCCATGCATAGAACTGGAGAACTCTTGAACAGCCTTCAAAGGAAAAAAGTAGCATGTCAAACTAAATCCCCAACTTCATCATTATAAAAAAGTAAGATGAGGAAAATAACTTTAGTTAAAAAAAGTTCTTTTTTGATCACTAATTCCATTGGCCTCTCAATAGCATCAAATAGAATGTGGAATTTGTAATTGTAACTCGTGGCTTTGAAAGAAGAGAAGGAAGCTCGTGACTTTGCACTCAATTAAATTCAAAAATTACGGTCAAAATGATTTCCACAAAAAATAATGGCAAAATTTCACAGTGCATCATTAGATTTAGATATATATATATATATATTTGAAAAAGCCAGATAAAAATGAAAAGCTATATAAAGCAACCTTAAGCTCAACATCAATGTGGTCAGCTCCCAACACCATTGCTAAATGAAGGGCTTCCAGTCTACGTTTTTCGTCACCTTCATACAGACCACCTTCCCAAGTAGGCCTAGAAAAGAATAAATGATGACAGTTTTTTATAACTATGATGAAAGCTTCATAAACAAGATACGTAAGTACAACCTAATGCTAATAAAACATAAATTTGCAGATAGCTTAAGCACTGTAAAACTTCAAACTTTAGAAAATAGATAAAGCCACTTAAGTTCAGTCTTGAAAGTTCAGATTTTGTTTCTTCATGACTACAGCTCACACCAGAAAGGAAGTGAATGGTAAGAACTCCACCCGATGACTACTGCAAGTTGAAAAACTCCAGGTGGCACCAGAAAATCCCACATCTTTCCAAGGCAACTCCCCCGGTGGATTGTCATTTTTTCGTATTGACAATAAAACATTGCAAACTTATACTTTCCAGTACTAGTCAAAGAACAATCAATTGTCAACTGATAAAAACCAGTTATCAGAATCTTGCTATTACAAGCGACATTAGTTGTTGTACAGTCCCCCCTCCCCCTCCCCCGCCCCAAACTCCCCCCTTCCCGATTGATCATGTCATTAGCCAATCTTTTCAAGCACTAACACTTGAAAACAAACAAGAAAATGGCAAAAAGATCATCTGGAATAACCCTGAATGATAAAATATCTTAGTATTCAGAAACGGAACCTGTAAGTGAAGAGGGTAGGCAAAGGACAACGCTTGATAAGAATTTCAATATCAGTCTGTGGATTAAAGCTCTTCAGACTATCCAATCTAACTTCAACAAGATCAGCAGCACTTTGCTTGGCTTTCTGCATTAGACTTAGCATCTGATCCACCGTGTCCGACATCAATGGAGCACAAATTAGCGTCTGATTCCTCGTTGTTCCGCTCTCCATTTTCGAACCCACTTCAGATGTAACCTAATTCAATCAAATGTGCAAAAAAGAAGAAGAAGAAAAAAAGCTCAACTTTAATTGGCAAAAAAAATCGTGTTTTTAAGTAACTGAACAAAATTTGAGAAAACGTGAGGGCATTTGGGATATTGAAGGCCTCATTCTTTTCTTGTTAATGTTATTCAATTCTCTTAAGAGCCCAAGTCAGCATTGGAGTAGCTAAGAATAATATAATACAACTGAACAAATAAACTACTATTATTGAACTAAAGCAAAAACGGCTGGTTGTTGAGAAGGGATTGAATAATACCAAGTCCATTTCTAATTCCAAACTCTTGGCCTGTGGAAAGATGAGAAGAAAAGGTTGGAGCAGAGGAGGCGGAGAAGGAGAATTCTTGGTGAGCTGCTGTTAGAGAAATGCCAGCTAATTTGCTTAAAATGAACTGTATAAAATGTTCTTCAAGGCTGCTAAAGGGAAGGTGGGGAATTGGGGGTGGCCCGCGTGGGTTAAGAATTTAGGAGTCCTCAGTTCTATGATTTATGGGGATGTGGATGGGGCGCAGTAGGCGTGGTGGGGTTGTTGAAGAGTGTACAGTTCAGTAGTTGTTGAAGACTTGAAACTTGCAAGAAGTCGCATATGGTGGTTGGTGCCTGGTGGGGTGAGAGGGCTCGAGGCAGAAGTCATTCACAATCCTACTAGATGGATGGGATGGATGCATAATCTGATAATCACCAGTGGGTTCCACGTTCTTACGTGGAAATTTGGCAACGTCTCGTATCTTCTGTACTTGTTGTTTGTCTTCTCGTTGCTCCTTAGCCATATCCAAAGCACGAACCATCCCAACAAATTGTACACATTTTGGTAGGTGGAGAGTGATGTTATTGAGAGAAATTTTAACAAATTATCACAATAACAGGCATTGCGTTGACCTAACACAACATTAATGAATGGTTAAAAACTTAAAATGGCAATTGTTGAACACTCTTTACTTTGTGATTTCACTTACATAGTCATGTCAGATTTTGGTACAATGTTTGTTAAGTTGATTATAATAATAAGAATAGACTGTTGCACTGTTTAGATGGAGAAAATGGAATAAAACCAATTTGAATAGTGCACAATTATTGATCTATATAATTTAAATCATATATGATCTATTCATATAGCAATACACGGAATAAATATCTGATCCAAATTTAAGTAAAAATAATATCACTTGTGCTAGAAATTATTCAATGTCGTTATTTTGCGAATAAAAATGATCCACCTTGAGTAATAGTAATAGAAAGTTAGGTTTACTGGCAGAGGCGAGTTAGCGCGAGGTGATGTGGGAGAGAATTCTCCTAAGAACGCAGAGTTCAAACCTCGCGAGGCGATTTTTCATTGAAATATTGTGGGATATCGCAGGGTTTGATGCATTTGGCTCTCTCCCCGCCAATTGCTTCGCCTCCGCCATCCGCCAATTCTGCATACATCCTCGATTTACAACCCGCCCGACTACGAAATCAAAGAAAGTTAGGTTTAGACAGTCATGCTTTAAGATGGACAGTCCTAATTCAACACGAACGCGTCAGTGACTGGCCTAAGTATTTTGGGCAGGAGAGAGAGTTCAACTTCCTCTTTTCTCATTCTCCATTGTATTTTCCCTTCTCCTCTAGCACTGTATCGTAGGATCTCACTCTATATTCATGTGAAATATAATTGATATTGTTAACATATTGATTCCAAAAAGATTAAAAAAAAAATCTAATGCCTGTAAGAACTTGACACACCATAACGGTAGGTAGAGTTCTTGGTCTATATTTGGTACAACGTTTCCTTTCATTAATTAGGAAACATTAGTAGTTTTGAGGAGGGATGACTAACGGGTTTTGAACAACTCTGTAGGCTAATCAATGCAAAGATCATCCCTTCAACCGTACTGACCGACTAAGATAACTTTCAATTAATGATCCTCCGTACCTTTCATTAATACTTTTCCCGCATTCATTTCTTAGTACTTGAAGCCATGAAATTCAATGGTCTAAAACACATGAAAACTTTGGATAATGCAACATGGTTTTCACAATGTTAAATGGTAAATAGGATACTATACGAGTTGCAGATTCATGCTAAAAATGGATGCCAACTTGCCACGTTGCACACGCGCTAATGGGTCAATCTGAAAACAACCTGACCCTGGAAGAGGATCACACATTTTTGCAACCTACAGGCCATCGTTCAGGTGCAGGCACTTCACACAGCATTTGCTAAACTTCAATTTGGGAAGTCAGATTTTGTATTGCATAACCATGTTTTACATATGCTGGTGATTAGCAGCTTAATCTGATTTTTTTTTCAGTCCAAATTCGTAGGCCACCAAAGGGGCTTGCAGAGCAAAGAAACATGGGTAATAACTGTCTCAAAGGAACGACAGAAACAAGTAGGTAGAATGGAGCAACACAGGACTTAATAGTAATACCAACACCATCCAGAAAGTGGACAACCAAAACAATTTGTAAGACCATGCACTTAGGAACCCTCTACAGACAGTTTGAAATACATCAGTTTAACCATCAAGTCCAACCAATATTTTATTTTGCATATACTTTTGGCTAGTGACCGCTTTCGAAACAAAAGACTCAAGTTCAGACAGGAACAGAAGCAAACAAGAGAAGGTCCATTCAACCCTGCAGACCAATGACACCTGCAAAAGTTTGGCAATGCTTGATTGGTCAGATTTCAAGGTATAATAATAAGTGGAGCAGTTGTTCAATGAATCTATCAAATAAGTTTCGGACCGCATAGAAATAATGTTAGAACATTTGTTCAGGATATATTAGCAAACTCCGAAAGTTACAATCAGAGAACTAGAATTTTCCTTCAATCACGGAGTCACTTAAGATAATTTACTTCCTGTTTACAGTAACATCAACATCAACATCACATTTATCCCAAACTAATTGGGGTCGGCGATCGATGAACCCAAAGAAAAAAGTGAGAAGAAATAGTTATAAAATGAAATAGAAAAATAAAGATAAAAGGGCTAGGACTAGAAGTGGCAGTCGGGAACAATAAGAGAACTTAAATTGTCCGTCAATGATTCATGCTCACCAGTCTCACGACAGAAATCCCCAATCAAATCAATGTAAGTAAAGCCTAAAAGAACATTTTGATTACTCTCACAGCAAATTCTTTTGAGCAAAGTACAATTCTTTTGAGTTAAGTACTATAAAAAGAGTTAATGCTTTCCAGAAGCAAATAGGATAAAAATACAAATGAAAGAATATGATTTTACTGTGACAAGATAGTAAATTCGAATAAAGATAACACTTACCGCAAGCAACTCTTCCCCCAGCATTTCCAGTGGTCTTGCTGAGTTCATGTCCGCCTGACAAAAAACAAAGACATGTATAATTAAGACATACAATCGCCAACATGCTGAAGTAGATACAGTGGTTAGAAAGGATTAATCAATACAATACAACTGAAGCTCCAAATTGAGGATGATTTGAAAGAAATGTTTCAATTGCCATTTGCACAAGTTATCACTGTAAACAGACTGACCACACTAAAAAATGCATAAAAATCATATTTCAAAGAAGGCCACATAGTAGCTCTACAAATAATGAACCTTTAGATCTTTGCAATTGCATGTTTACACAAGAAACTACATAGGCATCAGAAACAGACGATAATATCATGGTTAGATGCTGGATAGTTGGAGGGGAACTTTCAGTAGACAACACATTCAGAAAAAGTTACTAAAAAGGGCAGCCTGATGCATAGAAGCTCCCAATGTGTAGAGTCAGGCCATTAAGAAAAAGTTTATTGACTGAATTTATTTGTTTTTTTTTTTTTTGATTAATCTTCTAAATATTACAAAACAATGACACAGTTCTGTTTTGTTTTAAAACATTAGGTTTTAATCAAATACCATCCAAGCTTCCCCGAAAAGTAAGGTATTTTTTCTCAAGATATCCAAGAATAAAATGAAGATTTCTCAAGATTACAAGACACTCACCCTTCCCAAGATCATCTGGATCACCATGAACAACTACTGCTCTTCCAATCACAGAATGTGGTCCAGTAAGTGGAATCTGAAAAGTTTAACAATGGTTAATGGATGCATGTGAGCCATCTAAAAATCTAATAGCAATAAGTGGCAGTAGCAGATGAGTCACCTGCTTGTCAACAATGGTGAAAGAAGCAGTACCTGTGACATTATCATGTTCACATGGGTAAATATGTCAAAGAGGTCATTCTATGTATAACATAACATGAATTTTGAAAGCACCAATTAAAACAAGAAATGCAGGTGAAAGTATTTACAGAAACAAAAGTTTTCTTTTCCATAAAGTTTGTGGTTCTAAAATGTAATTACAATTTTAAATATTTAATCTTAGTTGGAAAAAAGTTCAAATCCTTCCCCAAAGTACTCATCTGATCAAACAAAACCATATGGTACTAAATAGACTGTTTCTGATGACCACAAAAGTAAAAAAAAAAAAAAAAAAAAAGTCTACCATTTTCGCCAACTGTGATGTTTCCAAGGTCACCGGCATGGCGATTCTGATCTTCAGGAGCACCATGTTCTTTGCCAGCAGGATTGAAATGTGGCCCTGCATATAAACAACGATGATTGACAAATAGAGAACTTATGCAAACTGAGAGTTTTTTTAAGTTGCATCATCCTCATCTTCATCGGCAAATTCCTTCAAATACAGAATTACCTGTTGACATGCAGCCATTGGTTGTGTCACCAAGGGCATGGACGTGGAAGCCATGAAGTCCAGGTTTAAGGCAAGAAACCTCTCCAGTAACAGTAGTTGGACCTGGGGCATCAAACAAAAAATTATGGAACATAAATGACACTAGAAAGAAATAAAACAATATGCAATAACAAATCTTGAAAATTCTGAGTATAAGCAATGATTAGACAGAGTAGATTTCAAGTACCATCTCCCTCCTGTGTAAAGAAGATGGTTCCCTTAACACCCTCACTGCTGCTGAGAACTGCGACAGCCTTCACCATTGTTTTTTGTGATCTAAAAAACAATTAAACGATATCTCTGTGATCAGCTAAATATACCATAGAAACACACAAACCAACATACAAGATAAGCAAAGACAAAACACTGTCCATCAATCCAGACAGAGGAAGACCCAGAATACAATTATTAAAAGCAGAACTCGTAGCAAAATGAATAAAACAAAGTAATGAAATTGGCAAGCTCACAGCAAACCAATCACTCTCCTAAAGATTTCATAAGTTTGGATCACACTCTCGTTGAAATTATGCAACCGGAAGAAAGCAACCATGGATTTGTCCAACAAAATTGGTCAGTCTCAGTAGCTACGCTATCATCACTAAACAGTTCCTTCATTCTTTACACAGAACTAAAATGATAATAAAATCACACAGTATTACACTATTATTCCAGACAAAAGCCTTTCCAATTTGACAATCCCAACAATCCAGCTCACAAAAACGAAATGATAAAAGGAAGGAATAGTCAAATTCCATCATAAAACTATATAAGTAGACAACAATTCCTTTTCTTTTTTCTTTTTTCTTTTTTTTTTTTGTATTTATTTTTCTGGGCGTCTTCTTCCAAACAATCAACACATTTCCACTCTTACAAAACCAGTAACATCAGCGAATAATAAAGCCTACAAAGAAGAAACACAATTTCCAGTTACCTACTCTAAGAATTAAACCCAAAAAAAAAAAATACTAATCCAGGAGATAGAAACAAAATTTCAAGTTACATACTCTAGATCGGTAGCTTCTTGAATTGAAACAACAACCGTTTGGCACAAATAAATATTTTACACATAAAAAACACTTAAACTTCCACGGAACCATTTAAGATGGATCACTCTAATCAAGCAATCAAAGATTTAAAACGATCAGATTGAAATTTAAGCTAAAGTTCACAATATCTTGAAAACACCAACAACCCATCAGAAGTCAAAACCATAAAGTTTAGTACTTTAAGATCAGAATCCCAAAAATCAACAACAAAAATCCAACTTGACCAACAAATGAGGAACTAAAATCATACACTTTTAGTTGCGATTATGCCCAGAAATAGTACAGATTAAAGAGAAAAAAATATGGAGATTCAGTTACCACCTCACCTAAGGACACCCCTTAAATTGATAGTGTGATTTTATCGAGAGAAAGAGGATCAAGTCAATAATGGTCTGCCCAAAATGAATTTGTTAGTGAATGCGTGAGTGGACTGTGAGAGGAAATAGAAGGTGGCTGTGGTAAATTATTCTCTTTTTCTTTTTTTTTTTTGTGGAATTTATGGCGGTTTATGTGACTAATGGGTGATGACAAATCATTGTCAGTCTCACCCACCATTATATATATGTCACGCGCTTGGTTGTTGGAGATTTTTTTTTTGTGCATAAATTTTGATATGATATTTTAAATAAAATTAAAAAGAAAATCCTATTTTTCAGCCAATAACAATTAAAATTTTAATTTTGATTGTTTTGTATGTTTGAAAATATTAAGGCCTTATATGTGCAATGTTTCAAAATATATTTTTATATTTTTTAAAATAATAATTACGAAATAAAATATGATTACAAAATATATTTAAAATATTTTAAAATAGTAATTTATACGTGTTCTAAATCTTTAATGATTTTATCATCTACAGTTGAGTTACGAAATTTTTTTAATAAGTACTATATTTACATCTCATATTATTATAGTGGAAAATTATAATGAAAAATTATAATAATTAATAATATGAATTGAATAATTATTTATGAATATTATTAATTATCACACTTTTTGAATAGACAAAGTTATCCTATTAGTCATTACATTATTTTAAAAAATTATTGATAATATGGTAATACTATTCATGAATAATATATTTTGTCATAACTTAAATAATGATATTTTTAGTAAAAAAATTATAAGAAAAATACATAGTAATTAATATGTTACTATTTTATATTTTTAAAAGAAATATAATAAATAAATATTTTTTAACTATTACCACATTAATATAAATTTTTTAATACAAAATATTATTACTTTAATAAGATACAAAGAAATTTTGAAAAAATATATTGAGATCCTTCTAGAAATTTTTCTTTCTAGATGTTTCTGAGGTGCGTGAAAGATAGATGCGCGTGGGCAAGTGAGATGGCAGGAGCCTGGCTGAAGTGGCCGACTGCAATTTTTAATGCAAGCCCGTGGACTGCGTGACTTAATTGGGCCAGGAAAAATGGGCCTTTAGTATTCTGCTCTAGCCTTAAGATATGAGGCCTGGACTTTTAAATCTTGAGGCCTTTTTTCTTTTTCTTTTTCTTTTTTTTTTTTTGGTTTGAGATTGGGAGATTGGGAGATTGTAAGCCTTACAAAAAGGTAAGGAAGAGGTTATGTTTGAGATGATAATACCAAGGCCACAATAGTTGCAGTTAAAGATTTATTGTCCCATTATTGTTATTCTCCTGTTTTGTGTTTAGGGGTGAGATTTGTTTGGCCTTGGAGGACTAGGCCTAGGCTCAGAGTGTGTGACGCAAATTTATAACTGGTTGGGTAGGGATACCTCTAAGTGAATTAAAAAAATATATTTTTTATTAATTAAAATTGTAAATTAGACAATAGCATTTTAGACTTTTTAGTAAAATAAGACACTATATATACAAGAGATAACCTATAAAATAATCCCTCACATATGTGAATTTTTTTTTTTAATCCCTCACAAAAAAATGAACTAATCAATCCTTCACCATTATACTTTCTATCTACTTTGGTCCTTCCGTTTATTTCTGTCAAATTTGTCAACACGTGCCCTAATGTGCCTTATGTTGAGGGTATTTTTGGAAGAACAAAAACTCCTGGTCTTGAAACTCCTTCTCTGCCGTGCTACACTCATTTTGCTTTTCCATCCAAATCTCAATGGATTTTCAGTTAGAAATTCCACGAGATTTTCAGGTTCAGCTGATAGTCCAAAACTTCTCCCTGCGGTGATGAAGGACTGGAATTCTTATCCGCCCGTGGAACCCAACAACTTCGACCTAATCGTCATCGGCACCGGCCTTCCTGAATCCATCCTCGTGGCCGCCACCTATGCTGCAGGCAAAACTGTCCTCCACTTAGACCCTAATCCTTTCTATGGCTGCCACTTCGCCTCTCTCCCTCTCCAAGACTTCACCAATTTTCTTCAAATCCATTCAAAAACCCAGCCTTCCCCTCCCCAAATCGAATCCAATTCCTCCAATGAATTCTAAAATTTTCCTCTCACCACTCGCCAGTTTATTCATCCATTGAAAATACCTTTTATTCCCACAAAATTCTAGAGGAATCAAGGAAATTTAGCCTTGATTTGGCAGGACCTAGGGTTCTGTTCTGTGCCGATACGATGATTGACTTGATTTTGAAAACGGATATAAATTAGTACATGGATTTCAAGAGTGTAGATTCGAGCTTTATTTGTGAAGGCAACGAATGTAGCTTGTGGAATGTGTCGGATTCGTGAAGCGCCATTTTCAAAGATAAAAGCTTGAGCTTTTTTGAGAAGAATCAGTTGATAAGGTTCTTCAAGTTGGTTGAGAGACATTATGGGGACAAGAGCGATGAAGAAAATACAAAAATTCCGGAGGAGGATTTGGATAGTCCATTTGTAGAGTTTTTGAGCAAAAAAATTGGATTGTTGCCGAAGCTAAAATCGTATAGATCAATCCGCCTTTAGCTCTTACCCTTTCTCCTCTGTTAGTCAAAGTTCCATGTTCACTATAGTCAATTATGGTAGAATTTTGGACTTCACCATTCTTAATGTCTTATGAGTGTTTTTGGTGTGATTTCTCTGTTTAATCGTTCTTGGTTTGCTGACCAAGGCAGTAGTAGTATTGTCAATATTTTCCATGTCACTTTTTCCCTGCTTTTCATTCGGTAAAGTTGCTACCTTCTTACGTTTTAGGGCTGTGGATGGTCATGGACAATAGACAAATAGTAAGTTGGTTTACGTTTTGGGCAATTTGAAGCTATCGAAATAAACAAATACGATGGGTTGTTTACCAAATTACCTCAAGCTATCAATGTAAACAAAGGGAATTTTTTTGCAATTTACTAGAAGGTTGATCTAAAAAATCAATGGAGAAAATGGGAGAAACGCAGAGAGAGAGAGAGGACAACCGCCCTTGAAATAATCAAAAATTAAATTTTTTTGTGATTTTAAAAATACCCTCAATAAATAGTACACTTGGGACATATGTTGACAAATTTGATGAAAAATTTAACAGAAGTTGACAGAAGGACCAAATGAGATACAAAGTATAAAAATGAGAGATTGATTGGTTCATTTTTTTTAATGAGGGACTAAAAAATTCTTTTATATATATGTGAGGGACTATTTTATAAATTATCTCTATATATAATCAATGGAATAAAAAATATAAATTTCAATAGTTAAACGTATCGATTAAACTTGACAAGATTTCTTTTCCTTACAAACTTAGCTAGAGTTGGCTTTCATTTAATGATTGTCTAATGGAATCTTTTCAGTATTCACACTCATTTTACCCTTTTGAATTGATCAATGGAATCATTAATGATTGTCTAATGGACTCTTTTCATTTTTCACACTCATTCAACCCTTTTGAATTGATCGATGAATGAATACATTGCAAATTAATATTCTTTTGACATTGAACATTCTTAGTAGTTAGCTGTCTTTTAGATTTTGAAGACATGGACTAAAATCTAGAATTGCATGATCATATCTGCATACTTTGTAAAGTCTTACATCATTAAACAATCTGTCCCTTGATATTGTGCCCTGCATATACAAATGCATAACGTTCAAAACTTACTTTTTGACACAAATTTTGCAATCTTATCCATCATTTATCCTAAAATGCTCAACTGGCATGGAAGTGGAATCAAGAGCCACTGATTTTTCTGGTCAAACTTTCCCATTAGATTGTACTTATATATTAATAAAAAAAACCTACAATGTTTTTTGCTTAAAAATCCATAGTCAAGATCAAGAATTCAGATCATGCTAGTTATCTAGTCATGAACAAGTTATCTAGTCATCAACCTCTACATGCAAAAAAGGTTACAATTTATGAAATTTCACATTATATACTTCTCACATTGAAAAAAGAAAGAAGAACAAAGAACAAAGTAAAAAAATCATTCCCGATTGAAAAGAATAAATGAATTAATCACAAAGTATTTTTTATCAAACACATTATAATTTATATGGCGATGATGAATTACTGGAAATGAAATTGTAAGAAAATAGCATACCATAGTATTCCAAAAACGATTATTTGGTAAAAGTCAAAGTCGAAGATTCCATGAAATTTGATCCGGTCAACACTCGTTTGAAGGTTTTTGTTTTTTCTTTTTTTGGAAGGAGCAGTGTTTGAAGTTTGAATGTACCGGAAATCATGGCAACGCGTGCCAGGCTGCCAGCCAGCCATTCAACAGTAACGTAGGACAACTTGAGTCCCCCCACAAGGAAATGGATACTACTAGTATTACTACTACTACTATTCTGAACTGTCCCAAAAAAACCTTTTCATTGCGTTATTATGAAGCATAGATGGGAGAATTTTATTTTGGAAGCCAAACAACAGTTCAAACTATGTGAAATTTCCGTAAAGATTTATGTACAAAGAATTGACAAGTCATAAACTCATGTTAATTCACTTGATTTGAGAAAATATTACATGTGATTCTTGTATTATTGTTCCACTTAAGTTGGTTCAATATGATTAATTTAGTAAGAATGCATAATATGGGAAGTCAAATTTATATGTTTTTATTTTAATTGGCTTGCTATAGGAATTTAAAGAATGAAACCATTGTGTACAATATTTATTGGCTTATATGTTAAGGAACGGTAGAATCAAAGAAAAGAATGAAAATTGATTACCTTACGCAAGCGGTGATTGGGTCTATTGGATGAATGATACTATATCATTAGAAGGTTGAAGATTAATAATGCAATTCTAGAGCTTATTTTGAGATTAATTAGGCTAAATACATACATGATACATATAGAGGAGCAAATTCTTGCACTTTTTTAAATGCAAAAAATTAGAGTAATTAATAACATTTAAAATAAAACTCTAATAACAAATTAGTAAATAATTCAAGAGAGTGACTATTAATTTATATAAATAATACATCAATCGTTCCAATAATTTATCAATATTGTTTTATTATGTGTATCACTGCTCAAAAAATTATACTATAAGATAGTAGCTTATCAAGTGCAGTGCACCCTGTGTGTCTCTTTTAGGTTCCTTAAATTTTTCTTGTAGCAATTTTTGAAGATTAGGTAAGAAATTAAAAAAATTATATAAAGGGTTATGGGATAGAGATGCTACTAATTATTTTTCCTGTCATCTTACTTGGAATTCAAGCTGACGGTGGAGAATGAGACAAACCTTACCAAATCCCTGTCCATGTGCTACGTAGTACGTTAGGAGGATAAAGATAAAGTTTCAAAATATTACCGACCAAATTTGTAGAGAGGGATTGGTCTGCATGCATATCTGCATGTCTCTGCATTCCTGCGCTGACTTTTGCTCTGGCTTTCATGGAAATATCCCAAAAACATATTAAATTCTGTTTAGGACTTGCAAGAGAAACAGTAATGGGGCAGACTATTCTAGGGTGAATAAACAACTGAGTCGCAAAAGAAAAGGGACCCCATGATCGACAAGTTGAGTTTAATTATGATTTCTTGAAATTTGCTTCAAATTTTGGTTTTGGTTGAATGCCTTTGCCTATAAAAGGAGACACACTTGGACGTTTTAGTATGTACCATTTCTAACTTAGCTAGTCAGCTTCTCTTATTTACTGCTACTCTTTTGCATAGCTATTGCTTGTTTTGATTCATAACGTTCTTAAATCCTCCCTTTCTTGTTTCTTTGAATACGAAAATGAAGTCCCAGTTAAGCTTTCTGCTGTTGCTCTCTCTTGCTGTGATGTTTGGAGCCATAATGGCTGCGAATGCAGCTGGTCGCGGTGGTGGTGGTGGGTTGAGGTTGAATTTTTACCAGTCTACTACATGTCCTCAAGCTGAAACCCTTGTGGGAGACATCACAAGGAGCAAAGTGCGAAATGACGCTACTTTGGCTCCTAAATTGCTTCGTGTTCACTACCATGACTGCTTTGTTAGGGTACTATTTCAACTGATTCATCCCCTGCAATTAATGCATGCTTCCATGCAATTAACTCATGCACGCACGTCCACCTCTATTTATCATTTGCACTTCTCAATATTATCCCTTGCATAAATAGCTTAATTAGGATGGAAAATTTCACATAAAATAACAAGATTGGAGATATGATCAAGTAATAAATTTGCCATTCATGCATGCAGGGATGTGAGGCGTCCATCTTATTGGACAAGGTTGGAACAAATCAAACAGAAAAGGATGCAGGACCCAATCTATCACTAGCAGGTTTCGAAGCCATTGATGACATCAAGGCACAAGTGGAGAAAGCTTGCCCTGGAATTGTTTCCTGTGCAGATATTCTAGCTTTGGCTGCTCGTGATGCTGTTTCCTTCCCTGTGAGTACTGTCATTTTTTTTAATAAAAGGTTTTAGTTAGTAATAATTAGTAACAAATATGAATCAAATGGATTTGCAGTTTGGAAGACCACTGTGGAACGTGCCTACCGGAAGAAGAGATGGCAGGGTATCCCTCATCTCTGACGTTAGCGGAAACTTGCCTTCTCCATTCTCAGATTTTTCCACCCTTCAACAACTATTTGCAAAGAAAAATCTCAACGTCGATGACCTTGTTTCATTATCAGGTAATCATAAAAAGCATTTGCAATTCACTTACTACATGGTATTCTCATTGTAAACTATAGATTAGATTGATGTTACCAATTAAAAAACTTGATTTCTTTAACAGGTGCACACACCATTGGGGTAGCTCACTGTGGAGCATTCTCAAGAAGGCTGTACAACTTCACAGGCAAAGGTGACATGGACCCAAGTCTAAACTCAACATATGCAGCAACTTTGAAGCAGCAATGCCCTAACCCTGCCAACCCTTCAACTGTCGTGGGAATGGACCCTGGGACTCCGGGCAAATTCGACACAAATTATTTCATGATTCTTAAACAAAATAAGGGTCTGTTCCAGTCTGATGCAGCCCTCCTCACTGATACTAATTCGGCTGCCATCGTGAATCGGCTGCAAATTCAGACGAATTTCTTCTCTGCGTTTGGAAGATCCATGGTGAAAATGGGATCCATTGAAGTCCTCACTGGAACTGCTGGGGAAATCAGGAAGAATTGTCGCGCTGTGAATCCATGAACACTTAATCATGGTACTATACATGTTCTTTCTAGTCAAAGATTGTGTAGGGAAATTTGTGATTTAAGTTTTCATGAGTAGCATTTGTCAAACGTATGTATCGAAGGTTTAAATGAATTGTGCCTTTTGATACTATACTTACCAATAATAATAAATGCTTTTTTAGTTAAGTGTTTATATTGTACTGTGCTGAATGAAATGAATTTCTTAATTAATCTTTGGTTTTATTTTGCTTTTGGCCCAAACAAAAAATCTATAAAATAATTGCCAAAAAAAAAAGCCTACAAAAATGAAAGAGGTGAAATATTTTGCTGCCGGCTTTGACATGTGGAATGGGACTCTATCTTTATTCTCGTCCAATTAATCAGTTCTTAAAAAGATTTATCAGACTATGGGGTGAATCATTTGATCAATGAATAGTTGATTCTTTATTCAACGTAGAATCTATTTACACTAATTCGTTGTTTTTTCATAGAAAAAATATAGATTCATTCGGGATGTCATTACTCATTTAATATAATATTCACTACGTATGTATTTACGTTTATATATTCATTTCTAATTTAGATCATAATAATATTTTTATCCACTGTGGCGAGATATACCCCATTTATTTTCTAGTTTTATAGATGGGTAGAATTTTTCAGATAAAGTATCTAAAAAAATTAGATTCTATTTTATCTTTTTTATTTCTCCTATCGTTCAAAAAAAATATTAATAATTCATATCAAAAGGTTCATTTTGTTGGTTGAGAGACTCAAAAGTCGAAAACGTTTGAAAATATTATAACATTCCCTTTGACCATTCAAAAATTTAATTTTTATTACATAATTAATGAGATCAATGTTGATAAAAACACTACTCAACACGTACATTTTTATGAGCTAAAATCAAGAATTCGATTCAGATCGTATTCAAAATCGAAAAATGATAAAATCGCGACTTAGCTTGTGAAATCGGTAAAATCGTCTGTTTTTACCAATTCCACTAAAACACAAAAAAGGATTACTTTTCATTTATGCTTTTCATCCGCCTTGTTTCTCATTGCGTTTTGTCTAAACCCTCCAGGGTTCCGCTTCCACTTTTCAGTTTCATTGACCTCACGCCGGCCGAAACTCCTCGCCACCACCCATCTGGCCATCTGCTGCATCGTGGTCCGTAACAGCAGCTTGCCAACTTCGTCATCTTGGCAACATCGCTCGTCTCGTCGTCTTGGATTCATCGTAGAACAGAATCGCAAATTAATTGCGCAAAATGCTGCGCTTAATTTTTGAACATTTTTTATTTTTCTATCCAAATTCATACTTGTAACTGTTGGGGGTAAAATTTTGTATGAGGAATCAAATTCTTCTCTTCTCGTTTGTTTAATTTTGTCATCATCAGTCTAATCTATTATGGTTTTATATGTTCTGTTTAAGTTCTTAACATAGTATTATGCATCTAGTTTACCCTCTCCTTTTGTATTTAGGAAGTCTGAGAAAGTGATGGTTCATGAACTCTTCAAAATTGTGATTGCCTATAACATGTTTGAAAAAAGGTCTGGGTGAGATTTTCAGCATTATTTTGAGTGTGATTTACATTTGCTGGATCGGTGGTTGTTATTGTTTTGAGGAATCTCTGATGTTTTAGATTTTACTGCTGGTTTGGCTCATGGCGTCACCGATATGCATCTATTTTGTTTTGGTCCTAGAGGGTGTTGCTGTTGTCCGGACTTGTTTGTCTAAGATTTTATTTAAAAATTTATAGGAAAATGTATATGCTTAGACATAAAATTTGTGTACTTTTTATAAGTTTGAACATGTTTATAATTTATAAATTTAACATATATTATATATAATATATTTATTATATTATTTTTCATAATTTGTAGGATATTACAATTTTATGATTCGATTTTGTGGACCATTCACTAATTTTTCGTAAAAACTCGAGTTTAATAACCTTGGATTATAATCCCAAAAATCAACAACAAAAATCCAACTTGACCAACAAATGAGGAACTAAAATCATACACTTTTAGTTGCGATTATGCCCAGAAATAGTACAAATTAAAGAGGAAAAAAAATGGTGATTTAGTTACCACCTCACCTAAGGACACCCCTTAAATTGATAGTGTGATTTTATCAAGATAAAGAGGATCAAGTCAATAATGGTACGCCCAAAATGAAAGTGGACTGTGAGGGGAAATAGGCAGGTGGCTGTGGTAAATTATTATCTCACTTTCCTTTTTTTTTTTTTTTTGGTGGAATTTATGGCGGTTTTTGTGACTAATGGTGATGACAAATCAGTGTCAGTCTCACCCACCATTATGTACACGCGCTTGGTTGGTCGAGATATTTTTTTTTGGTGCGTAAATTTTGATATGATAATTTTTAAAGAAAATCCTATTTTTCAGCCAATAACAATTAAACTTTTAATTTTGATTGTTTTGTATGTTCGAAAATATTAAAGACTTACATGTACATTGTTTCAAAAAGTATTTTTACATTTTTTAAAGTAATCATCATAAAATAAAATATGACTACAAAATGTAATAAAAACATTTTAAAATTATCATTAATACATGTTCTAAATCTTTGATAATTTTTATCATCTACAGTTGAGTTATGAAAATTTGTTAATAGGTATTCTATTTATACGTCATATTGTTATAGTAGAAAATTATAATAATTAATAATATGAATTGAATAATTATTCATAAATATTATTAATTATCACACTTTTTGAATAGACAAAGTCATCCTATTATTCATTTTATTATTTGAAAAAATTATTGATAATATGATAATATTATTCACAAATAATATATTCTGTCATAACTTAAATAATGATATTTTTAGTAAAAAAATTATAAGATAAAGGCATAGTAATTAATATGTTACTATTTTATATTTTTAAAAGAAATATAATAAATAAATATTTTTTACTATTACCACATTAATATAATTTTTCAATAAAAAATATTATTACTTTAATTACTTTAATTTTTCAATAAAAATATTATTAGTTTAATTAAATAAATATTAATTTAATTATTACTTCAATAAAAAATATTATTACTTTAATTAGAAATTTTTATAAAAACGTATTGAGATCCTTCTAAAAAATTTTCTTTCTAGATGTTTCTGAGGTGCGTGAAGGATAGATGCGCGTCGGCAAGTGAGATGGGAGAATCAATACCGACGGAACCCCAAACGGAGGAGTCTGGCTGACGTGGCCCACTGCAATTTTTAATGGATGCCCGTGGACTGAGTGACTTAATTGGGCCGGGCGAAATGAGCCTTTAGTATTCTGCTCTAGCCTTAAGATATGAGGCCTGGACTTTTAAATCTTGAGGCCTTTTTTCTTTTCCTTTTTTTTTTTTGGTTTGAGATTGGGAGATTGTAAGCCTTACAAAAAGGGAGGAAGAGGTCATGCAATTGAGATGATAATATCAAGGCCACAATAGTTGTAGTTAAAGATTTATTGTCCCATTATTGTACTTCCCCTGTTTTGTGTTTAGGGGTGAGATTTATTTGGCCTTGGAGGATTAGACCCAGGTCCAAAGTGTGTGGCGCAAGTTTATAACTAGTTGAGTAAGAATACCTCCAAATGAAGGAAAAAAAATTATTTTATTAATTAAAATTGTAAATTAGACAATAGCGTTTTAGTAAAATAAGACACTATATATATAATTAGTGAGATAAAAAATATAAATTTCAAGAGTTAAACGAATCGATTAAACTTGACAAGATTTCTTTTCCTTACAAACTTACCTAGAATTGGCCTTCATTTAATGATTGTCTAATGGAATTTTTTTCATTAGTCACACTCATTTAACCTTTTTGAATTGATCAATGGAATCATTTAATGATTGTCTAATGGAATCTTCTCATTCAACCCTTTTGAATTGATAGATGGAATGAATACATTGCAAATTAATATTCTTTTGACACTGAACATTCTTAGTAGTTAGCGGTCTTTTAGATTTTGAAGACATGGACTAAAATCTAGAATTGCATGATCATATCTGCATACTTTGTAAAGTCTTACATCATTAAACAATCTGTCCCTTGATATTGTGCCCTACATATACAAATGCATACCGTTCAAACTTACCTTTTTACACAAATTTTTCAATCTCATCCAAAACATGCTCAACTAGCATGGAAGTGGAATCAAGAGCCACTGATTTTTTTGGTCAAACTTTCCCATTAGATTGTACTTATATATAATATTGATAAAAAAACCTACAATGTTTTTTGCTTAAAAATCCATAATCAAAATCAAGAATTCAGATAATGCTAGTTATCTAGTCATGAACATTTTTTTTTTAATTTTTTGCGATAATAGTACGGACTACGGACACAATGGATCAACCTCTACATGCAAAAATGGTTACAATTTATGAAATTTCACATTATATACTTCTCGCATTGAAAAAAGAAAGAAGGAGAAGAACGAAGTCGAAAATCATTACTGATTGAAAAGAATAAATGAATTAATCACAAAGTATTATTTATCAAAGACATTATAATTGATAGGGTGATGATGAATTACTGGAAATTAAATTGTAGGAAAATAGCATACCATAGTAGTCCATGTTAGAATATATTCAAAATATTATATTTTAAAAATGTCATATTAGAATATGTTTAGAATATTTCTTATAAATATGTTAGGCAATATTTAGTCATAATTAGGTAATATTTAGTTTCCTTATTTATATATTTCATTCCTATATTTATAGGACGCTTGTACCAAAATATACAACATATACAGAAAATACAACTATTCATATTTTGTTTTTCCCCCAATTTCCAATATGGTATTAGAGCTTCCGTCAAAAAAAAAAAAAACAAAACTGCTGCCATCCCGTTGATAGCCGCAAGCTTGTTTCCTTAGCAATTTTGATCAATTTTGCCTTTTCCTTGTTTTGTTTTTTTGCTTTAGTTTTTCCCAAAATGGTCAAGATATTATTGCAATTGCAAAAAAATACAAGTTAAAAAGGCTGATTGACTTTTTTGGCTTTAGTTAGGCCAGCCGATTTTGGCTCCATCATAATTCTCTCTTACATCGGTGCCCACTAACTTTCTTGGTCGCTTTCTTGATATTATTTTCAAACTCAAGCTTGCTTCACTAACTTGAGTTTGAGGGGGATGTTAGAATATATTCAAAATATGCTATTCTAAATATGTCATGTTAGAATATGCTTACAATATTTCTTATAAATATGTTAGGCAATATTTAGTCATAATTAGGCAATATTTAGTTTCCTTATTTACCTATTTCATTCGGACACTTGTACCGAAATATACAACATATATTGAAAGAGTAATAATAGAGATAATGACAAATCATAATGATTTTGTATAATGACGACATGGTAACTATGAAAAGACAAAATAATTCTTCCGAAACACAAAATAACAAAAGATAATTTTATTTCTTTATAGTTATCACGTCAGTCACTATACAAAGTTACTATAATTTATCACTGTTCGAAAAATACATCTATTCATATTTTGTTTTTCTCTCAATTTCCAACACTCCAAAAACGAGTTTTGGGTAAAAGTCAAAGTCAAAGATTCCATTAAATTTGAGCCGGCCAACACTCTTTAGCAGAGTTTGAAGTTTTTTGTTTTTTTTTAGCAGAAAAGTTTGAATATACCGGAAATCATATGCAACGCGTGCCAGGCTGCCAACCAGGATCCAGCCATGCAAGTTGCAACAGTAACGGAGGACAATTTGAGTCCCCCACGAGGAAATGGATGCTGCTACTACTATTCCGAACCGTGCCAAAAGAACCTTTCATTACGTTATATCTTCAGATAATGATCCATTATTATGAAGCATAGACGGGAGAATTTTATTTTGGAAGCAAAAGAATTGTTCAAACTATGTGAAAATCTCGTAAAGATTTATGTATAAAGAATTGACAAAGTCATAAACTCATGTTAATTCACTTGATTTGAGAAAATATTACATGTGATTCTGGTATTATTGTTCCATTTAAGTTGGTTCAATATGATTAATTTAGTAAGAAAATCTATAGAATTTTTTAACAAAGTATGCATAATATGGGAAGTAAAATTTCTATGGTTTTATTTTAATTGGCTTGCTGTACGAATTTAAAGAATGAAACCATTGTATATAATAGTTATTGGCTTATATGTTAAGGAACGGCAGAATCAAAGAAAAGGATGAAAATTGATTACCTTACGCAAGCGGTGATTGGGTTTATTGGATGAATGATACTATATCATTAGAAGGTTGAAGATTAATAATACATACATATAGAGCAGCAAATTCTTGCACTTTTTTTAATGCAAAAAAATTAGAGTAATAACATTTAAAATAAAACTCTAATATCAAATTATAAATAATTCAAGACAGTGACTATTAATTTATATAAATAATACATCAATCACGTCAATAATTTATTAATATTGTTTTACTACGTGTATCACTGCTCAAAAAATTATACTCTAAGAGAGTAGCATATCAGTGTCTCTTTTAGGTTCCTTATTTTTCTTGTAGCAATTTTTGAAGATTAGCTAGGTAAGAAATTAAAATATATATATATAAAGGGATATGGAATAGAGATACTACTAATTATTTTTCATGTCATCTTACTTGGAAATCAAGCTGACGGTGGAGAATGAGACAAACCTTACCAAATCCCTGTCCATGTGCTACTTACTACTTTAGGAGGATAAAGATGAAGTTTCAAAATATTACCTACCAAATTTGTAGAGAGGGATTGGTCTGCAAGCATATCTGCGTCTCTGCATGCATGCGCTGACTTTTGCTCTGGCTTTCATCGAAAAATCCCAAAAACATATTAAATTTAGTTTAGGACTTGCAAGAGAAACAGAAATGGGGCAGACTATTCTAGGGTGATGCAAAACAGAAAGGACCCCATTGAGTTTAATTATGATTTCTTGAAATTTGCTTCAAATTTTGGTTTTGGTTGAATGCCTTTGCCTATAAAAGGAGACACACTAGGACGTTTTAGTACGTGCCTTTTCTAACTTTGCTAGCCAGCTTCTCTTATTTCCTGCTACCCTTTTGCATAGCTATTGCTTGTTTTGATTCATAACGTTCTTAAATCTTCCCTTTCTAGTTTCTTTGAATACGAAAATGAAGCCCCAGTTAAGCTTTCTGCTGTTGCTCTCTCTTGTTGTGATGTTTGGAGCCATAATGGCTGCGAATGCAGCTGGTCGTGGTGCTGGTGATGCTGCTGCTGGTGGTGGTGGGTTGAGGTTGAATTTTTACCAGTCTACTACATGTCCTCAAGCTGAAACCCTTGTGAGAGACATCACAAGGAGCAAAGTGCAAAATGACGCTACTTTGGCTCCTAAATTGCTTCGTGTTCACTACCATGACTGCTTTGTTAGGGTACTATTTCAACCGATTCATCACCTGCAATGCATGCCTCCATAATTAACTCATGCACGCACGTCCACCTCTATTTATCATTTGCACTTAATATTATCCCTTGCATAAATAGCTTAATTAGGATGGAAAAATTCACATAAAATAACAAGATTGGAGATATGATCAAGTAATAAATTTTCCATTCACGCATGCAGGGATGTGAGGCGTCCATCTTATTGGACAAGGTTGGAACAAATCAAGCAGAAAAGGATGCAGGACCCAATCTATCACTAGCAGGTTTCGAAGCCATTGATGATATCAAGGCACAAGTGGAGCAAGCTTGCCCTGGAATTGTTTCCTGTGCAGATATTCTAGCTTTGGCTGCTCGTGATGCTGTTTCCTTCCCTGTAAGTACTGTCATTTTTTTTAATAAAAGGTTTTAGTTAGTAATAATTAGTAACAAATATGAATCAAATGGATTTGCAGTTTGGAAGACCACTGTGGAACGTGCCTACCGGAAGAAGAGATGGCAGGGTATCCCTCATCTCTGACGTTAGCGGAAACTTGCCTTCTCCATTCTCAGATTTTTCCACCCTTCAACAACTATTTGCAAAGAAAAATCTCAATGTCGATGACCTTGTTTCATTATCAGGTAATCATAAAAAGCATTTGCAATTCACTTACTACATGGTATTCTCATTGTAAACTATAGATTAGATTGACGTTACCAATTATAAAACTTGATTTCTTTAACAGGTGCACACACCATTGGGGTAGCTCACTGTGGAGCATTCTCAAGAAGGCTGTACAACTTCACAGGCAAAGGTGACATGGACCCAAGTCTAGACGCAACATACGCAGCAACTTTGAAGCAGCAATGCCCCAACCCTGCCAACCCTTCAACTGTCGTGGGAATGGACCCTGGGACGCCGGGCACATTCGACACAAATTATTTCACGATTCTTAAACAAAATAAGGGTCTGTTCCAGTCTGATGCAGCCCTCCTCACTGATACTAATTCGGCTGCCACCGTGAATCGGCTGCAAATTCAGACGAATTTCTTCTCTGCGTTTGGAACATCCATGGTGAAAATGGGATCCATTGAAGTCCTCACTGGAACTGCTGGGGAAATCAGGAAGAATTGTCGCGCTGTCAATCCATGAACACTTAATCATGGTACTATACATGTACTTTCCTGTCAAAGATTTGTGTAGGGAAATTTGTGATTTAAGTTTTCATGAGTAGCATTTGTCAAAAGTATGTATCGAAGGTTTAAATGAATTGTGCCTTTTGATACTATACTTAATAATAATAAATGCTTTTTTAGTTAAGTGTTTATATTGTACTGTGCTGAATGAAATGAATTTCGTAATTAATCTTTGGTTTTATTTTGCTTTTGGCCCGAAAAACAAAATCTATAAAATAATTGCCAAAAAAAAAACCCTATAAAAATGAAAGAGGTGAAATATTCTTCATCGTTTGAAATTATTATAATATTCCCTTTGACCATGCAAAAAATAGTTTTTTCATTACAGAATTAATTAGATGATTAAAAAATTCGGCAAAATCAATTTTTACTTTTTTCTTTTAATCATTTCATAAATTATGTTATGAAAAACTAACTTTTAGATATTCAAAAGGAAAAATTATAATATTCCAAAACTTTTAAGAGGCAATTAGAAGTAAAATCAAACTTCAGGGAGGTAGATATAACTTATCCATTCTTCTCGAGATGTTGAAAAGTGTATTCAGGGGAGGTAGTTCGAATTACATGAAATCCAAAAAGTGGTTTTTTTTTTTTTTTGCAAATTTTTTTAAATACTTATATTGCATCACATAAAGTGATTTTGGCCCTTTCATGTGTTTCCTCGTTGCACATATGCCTAAGTAATTTTCTAATAGAGAAAATAATGATTTACACACATAAAGTAATTTTCTAATAGAGAAAAGGAGCTGCTGTGTAAGGGACTGAAATGGAGAGTTGGGAATGGGAAAAAAATTGGGATAACAGACAACTGGATTCCAAATAGCTATAACCCATTAATATCAACTCCACTATTTAGGGAGGGTAACTTACATCTCAAGGTATCAGATTTGATAGATGGAAGGAGAAACTGGAGAGTCTTGTTGATCAGGGTGATATTCCCACAAGAAGTATTAAAAAAAAATTCTATCAATTCATTTGACAAAAGTCAGGAGAGAGGGAGAAGACAAATGCGGAGAAAAATGGCAAATATACGGTAAAGTCGGGATATTATATGGCACAAAATCTGGACAGGAGAGGATATCCATCCACCTCATCTGGGAACAACAGCGATGATGACATGCAGGATGTAGCTTTCTGGAAAAAATTGTGGAGTTTGCAAATGGCAACGAAGATTCTGTTCTTTCTTTGGAAATCTTGCCATAATGTTTGTCCGACGATGGATAATCTTGGAAAAGAGGTGTTATCATCCCAAAGCAGTGTTATGGATGTGCAAAGGAGGAAGAAACGGTTACGCATGTCTTGCTGAGTTGTGAACAGGTGAAAAGAACATGGAGGTGTTCGTGGTTAGGTTTTGATTTTGATCAAGGTTCTCCCATGGAGTTCAGTGAATGGTTTAAATTGTGGATGATGAATGCACCGTCAGTAGATGATGTAAGGCTATCGGTATGTATAATATGGCAGCTATGGAAGGCAAGATGTGAACTTGTGTGGGAGAATACAGTGAGCAGTCCTGAAACTATATGGAGGAAGTCTCATGACTATTTCAGGGCAGTTCAGTACACTTGGAGAGAGGAGGAGACTACAAGGGGAACACCAAAAGGGGTAAGATGGAAGGATGAGAAGGTTGACAACATGAAGCTCATATTGGTATGGGAGGAAGTAAGTGAATACTTGAGTGCGGAGGTTGATTGTGTGAGAATATGTACTGACGGGTCATTCAAGGAGAAGAGAGATAGAGCAGCTATAGCATGGGTTGAGAAGGATAGTGATGGGAGAACTTTAACACAACAAGCAATGGAAATAGTTGCAGTATCTCCAGTGTATACGGAACTCAGAGCAATTTTGGAAGCTTTGATTTATGCTTTTAAGATGGGATGGACCAAAATAGTAGTAAGAACAGATTCACTCTTGGCTATGAAAGCAATTGAGGAGCCAACAAATGCGGAGATTTGGAGAAAGGAGATTGCAAAAGATATCAGATATTTTGTTGCCAAGCTGGAGGAATGTGTAATGGTTAAATCTCCTAGTCAAATGTTATGCAAGCTCATAGGCTGGCTTACTGTATGATGAAGTCAACAATGTAATGTACTGTTGGTTATTAATAATATTTCAGTTTTTTTTTTTTAAAAAAAAAACTGCAATTGTCACATACCGTACTACATTTTCCACATCACCTATCACAAATTTCCACACAACTTATTACATTTTTTCCAAACTAGGTACAATTTTACCTAATATTTCGAAAAAAATAATCTACAAATAATTGTTACATGTCAAGTTGCTTTACAAGTATAATTTCTAGAATTTTTGGGTGAATTTTTGAATTTTTTTTTTGAAGATTTTAAAAAATAAATTTGCAAAAAATTGGTTTTTTTTTACAGTTTTTCGTGCTCAATTTTTAAAGTAATTCCTTCTCACCCATCTTTTTAAAATAGATGTGATTTATTCATAATTTACAAAAATTCAAATTCCTGCACTCCTAAAAAAGTGAGTTTTTTTGCCAATTTTTTAAAAAGGTTGAACTTCTATACCCTAAGAATCCCTCACCCACCGATTTCACAGTTTGTGAGAAATATAAATCACATATGTTTCCAAGAGCAATTGCGTTTTTTTGCCAATTTTTAGGAGTGCTTGTATTGCATTACATAGAGTAATTTTGACCCTTTCATGTGTTTCCTCATCCCACACGTGTGTAAGAAATTTTTGAACATCTAAAGAAGCAATTTCCACACAACCACCTACAATTGTCACATAACGTACTATACTTCCTACATAACTTTACCGTATTTTCTACATCACCTATAACAATTTCTACACACTTACTACATTTTTCACAAATTCGGTACAATTTCATCCAACATCCTGAAAAAAAAAATCTTCAAAAAAATTGTTGCACGTCTAGGTGATTTCCAAGTATAATTTCATGAATTTTGGGTGAATTTGTGATTTTTTTAATTTTTGAAAAATTTTAAAAAAGAAATTTACAAAAAAAAAAAAAGACATTTTTTTTTACAATTTTTCTTCCTCGATTTTTTAAAGTAATTTTGTAGTGGGGTATTTTTCTCATGCATTTTTTAAAACAGATGTGATTTATTCATAATTTACAAAAATTCAAACAACATGAATTCCTAAAAGGGTGGGATTTTGTTGAGTACTTGTATTTTATCATAAAGAGTAATTTTATGAATAATGATATTCATAATGACTTTTCATAGTGATTGACGTGGCAAGTATGAAAAGACAAAATTATCTTTTATTATTTATATTTTTTAATAAGAATAATTAATAAATTTTGTCTTTTTATATTTGTTACATCAGACATTATGATTAGTCATTAAAAATATAGCCCTTCACGTATTCTCTCATCCCACAAGTGCATACTACTTCAAAAGGGTTGCTTAATGAAAAATTAGAATCCAAGCAATATTAATTATAGAAAAATATAAGTAACATAGATCAACCTTCAAAGTCCAAGTTTGACATTTGTTCTTCTAAATCTCATGTGGTTTTTGTTTAGTTTGAGATTAAACTAACCACTCCTGTTTATTAAACTCTGCATCAAATATGCCAACCTGTAGATTACATAATTTATAACCATCCTAAAGCCATCCTTCCTGAGCCCACATTGATCATTGGTCATGATAACAAAATTATAATAATCATGGCATCCATCATATATACTCATTTCTCCCACAATCTTCTCTTGCCCTGGCACTCCTTAGCCACATTACTTTCTCCAAGAAGTGGTGGGATAGATTGATTGATTCCATTATCACCAGAAAGAATGGCCACCTTTTCCATTCTTGTGGCACTCATTGTGGCTTTAGTGTTTTCCCCTTCACTAACTTTATCTTCCACTTTGAAGCCAAAGTTGCACAATCCCGCAATTGCAGCTGCGCCCACAATACTGCCTGATCCTCCATTGTCTCCATACACAGAATTGTCGCCTGAAATTGCCCCGCTCTTTCCTTCCCCTGGATCCACCATACCCACAATCCCTTCTAATCCGAGCCCCCCGAATCCGGATGGATTGTCTTCGGTTGGTCCTGATCCTGCGTTTGCCCCATCAGGATTCTTGCAAGCATCCTCAGCAATGCATCTCAGTTTAAGTGACCGTGCAATACTTATGAAGTTGCTGATCAATTTGATAGCCCTTTGGTTGGTCCAGGCTGTTGCTCTTTGAGGTTTTCTTTTTGGTGCAGATATTAGTAGTTGCTGCCATAACTTGATGGCTAACTTCTTTTCATGTCCAGCTAAGTCAATAGAGCTTCATTTTTTGTAGAATACAGATGATGTGTTACATGATATCAAACTTTTTGCTTGTCAACTTGAAAGCGAATTAGTTGTATTATTGCATACAGTCTTGAACTGCACATCTTCGAAACTTTTCATTTTTTGGATGATAGTTGAAATGATTAAATGTACACTAAGGAGACATGAAACTCTTTTCTTGGTTGATTCTGTTTTTAGCTGTCCGTTGGAGAGATGAATGAAAATTCAGGCTCTTACAGAAGTTAGAAACTCAACTTCAAATCTACATATTGATAAAACTAGGAAAAATCATAAATCAGTACAGGGTTGGATACTCATGGTACTCTCATATTTTGTGCAAATGTAATTTAAGAGTAGCTGTTTCTACCTAAACTCCCCTGATTCCTGAAGCTTCTTTCCAGCTACTAATTTGTCCTGTGTTAGGCCTAATGGTACAAACAGCTGGAGGTGATTAAAAAGATCCAGATGAGCACATGGAAAGTAACCAACTTGTGCAATATAAAGCCTGTTTCTGTTTATTTAAAATACTACAAGTCTGAGAGTGGGGTAAGTAGAGCAACAGATTCACCAGCTTTCCTTCATGCTAACAAATTTACTTAATGAAATGGGGCATAATGCCCCACTTGGAAAATCAAGGGCAGGCTTTTAAACTTGTAGTAATGTAAACTGTAAAGTTCAGTGGCCCCTAAAGATTAAACAAGGGTCCCTTTGTAAAAGAGCCAATGGTCAAAAGCAATCCTACACACAAAAGGTGGCGAAAAGTTTTTATCATTTGCTTCAGCTTGTTGAATAAGCCTAAGCATTTTTCACTTCAGAACAGCTACAGGACTGATGTTAAACTCGAAGTTTCGATTTATAATTCTAGTTCTCAGCACTGAACCAAGTCCTTTAGCTGTGTGTTTAATACAATGTAGAATGGGTTGGGATGAAAGTATTGAAGCCACCATGAACTTTGAATTAACAACCATGCATAGGCCGAAAGTTCTTCTACCTACCTTTTTTGTTCGTTTCATTTGCTTACTTCTTATCATGTGAAGATAGAAACTCTGAATAAGGCTAGGCAACAATAGCATGAAAAATAAAAAACACACCACTAGGAATGAAACTGTGAATGATCTTACCAATCAAGAAAAGGAAAAACCGATCTTACTGATCAAAAAAGGGGGAAAAATGAAGTATTTGAAAATGGTGTGTTATTCAAAATTCTGGGGCCAATGTGATGCAGAGACATGGCTGGATCCTCCAAATTATATCGTAATATAAGTTGGTAATAGCAGGAGAAAGCCAAATTTATTTTCAACAAAAACTTGAAGAAAATAATTGTATCAAAGCGACAAACCAATCTGAACTGGGTTAATTTCTTCAATATGGTTTAAGTTCCTGATTTTACCAGAAAATGATGAGCCAAACTTCATCAATAGTGAAATGTTCTAGCCAACTCATGCCAGACCAGGTTCAAAATTCGGTTATCCCCTTAACACCTGTTATCAGAAACAGATTTAAAAACAGAATGAAGCTACCATAAATTAGGTTCTTGCCACGAACACCAGTACAAAAAGACCATATATCTTATAGATGAAAATCTCCCATCAATGTTTAAGAGATTGACAGAAAACAAGGGAATGCGAGTTTCTTTTGGATGAAATGAAAAAGTACAAACAACACCTATATAAAGTTCGCCCTAAGCAGCTGCATTAGACACTCCAAATCCAGGTAGATATTCTGAGAATATGCTACTAACATGACAATCCTATATAAAGATCTAGACTTCAATCTGCAGCTCAAAAATTTTTAAGCACACTTATTCTGGAGGAGCTTCTCAATCAAGTTAGCAGCATCTTGAACAGTGACAATGCTCTGAGCACTTTCTTCCTCAACACTGATCCCGAACTCTTCCTCAAGTCCCATAACAATCTCAACCTAAAACAGATATTAAGGCAGAGTACAAATCAGTTAAAACATATAGCAAGCACCACCCAGAGCAAATGCAACCATCACTTCGCTGTTGAAAATAACAAATAAATCCAAGAAAGATCATCCATAATTTGAGAAAATTTTCCTTCAACACATTTCAACATCTAGCAAATAAACAAACAAGCACATGATACAAGAAGATGTTTACTATGCCAAACTCACCCAAAAACTGTGAAAGAAAAGGGATTTCTCAGGGCAAATTTGTAATGCATGTTGAAGATAGTACTGTTTGTCTACAATCTAACCACAGTACTTACTAAAAGAGAAATGCAGCAATAAAATGGTGATAATGAAAACCACCATCATTGCCACTAGCTTAGAAATTACACCTTTGATTTACACAGTTATCATATCAAACAACAAAGGAGGAAAAAACAGAGAGAAACAGGACGAATAAAAAATCCCACAAAGAGAACCAAATCTGCAACCATGTGTGATGCTAGAATGACATAGTTGTGGAAAAATATCTTGACAAGATCATAGCAAATGATATCATTAAAATATAAGTATAGTGCCAACAGAAGCTCAGGAGTAAATAACAACATACAGTGTCCAGAGAATCAGCACCCAAAGATACAAACTTTGAATGTCCAGCAACTTCTGACTCTTCAGGAAGAGCAAGTTGCTTCCTTACAATCTTACACACCTTCTCTACTGTCTCCGGTTTGGCCTGCTGAAGTAGAAGTGACCTTACTTATATCAATAGGCGTATCTGGTAAGCAACAAATAACAAGCTACATGCGGCTTCGTTCAAACGAAGCAGGAAAGAGAAACATAAAAGGGAAAAATATTCTTAATGGTCCTTTTCAAATCTCATGCAATCACAAAATCTTGCAGGACATGGAATTTAATAATCCAAAAAAGCAAGAATTTTGAACCATTTTGGATTGAATTCTTGCCTTCATAAATAACAGGCATACTTAAATTAACTCATAAATATTCCGTACTCGTATCTAAAGAATAAAGTCAGCACAAGATCCCATCACATCGAAAAAGAAAAGAAAGAATTAGAACATACAGTGCAGGAGACACGGAAGCGAGCTGGCTGCATTCTGAGAGATGGGAAATTTTTCTTCCCATTGATGGAGAGTGAAACAGAGTTCAACTTAGAGGCCCCGTTGAAGAATGCCTGCACCAAACAAATTCAATGAATCATACAACAAAACAGAACCAAAGATCTCCGCTTTTTTTTCCCTTATTCCTGTCCTCTTCTCATTGTTCACAGCATAGATCAAGATCACCTTAAATAAAGCTCACAGCACCAAATTAGTACAGGTCTTAAACACTTGCAAAGAAAATAAATGATATATGAAAAAGAAATACCACGAAAGTGGAATAAAATAGAAAATCACTAATACAATCATAGAAAAGATTACAACTTTTTATCTTTATCCAAGAAAATTAATATATAATCAAAATAAACAATGTCCATGCTCAAAAATCAAGATTAGAAAAACACAACAAACGATCAAATCAGAGAACATGCATGGAACCCTTTAATCTCCATCGACATATGAACATAAATCAATCAACAAATCCAAATCCAAACATCCCATAAATCAAAAACCAATCATCTCCGAAAAGCAAAACAAAATGGGACCGAAAATGGTGAAAGATGATTACTTTGTTAGGCTTGAGGGAGCAAGAGAGAGCGGTGATTGATCCTGTGACGGAGGCCATAGCTGGATCAAGAAAGTAAGAGAGAAAAATGGATCTGAAGAAAGACAAGAAGAAAATGAAAGTGGCGGAGAGCACGAAGAGTGTGTATAGGAAGGGGAAGAAGGCGGAGTTAAATGCGCAAGCCTAGTTTCCACACTGAACGGCAATATCACTCCAATTTATAGAGCCCTTTTTATAATTGTTTTTCGGCTTTCATTTTGGTCAGTTTGTTTGTTGGTACTAAGGTTCTTTCCTGGGTTTTATCGAAATTGGATTGTTTGTATAGCTGCAAAATCGGCATATTTAGGTCATTGGGCCTCCTCTCTTACATTGTTGGGATTTGACTTAGGATGTTGTTTTGAACTAATTTTTATGAGTAATCAATTGAAAGTTTTATTAAAATTTTGAGGTAACCATAAAATGGTCCCTCCAAATTTATTCAATAATTTTTTTTATTCTTTATATTTAAAATAATAAAAAGATGTTCTTAACATTTTATTAATGTACGTTTCTAATTCTCTGTCATAATTCTATCTAATTTTCTATCAAAATAACTATGCTACTATTATCAAAATTTGACGAAAAATTAAATAAAATTATGACAGAAAATTAAAAAAGTACATTAATAAAATATTAGAAATATTCTTTCATCGTTTTAAATGCAATGAATTAAAAAAATTATTCGTCATTTGTGAGGGACCATTTTGTCAATTATTTCTAAAATTTTTCACTAAGAAGAATGTGTGATTGATTGAGAAGTTTCATTAAAATTTCTTATTAACAAGTGTGACGTGTTTAATATGATGTTTACGTGTTATGAGTCAATAAACAAGTAAATATAAATCTTTTTATATTGTTGATATTTGATTTAGGATGTTGTTCGGAGCTATTATACCTAAAATAATAATTTTTAAAATTTTTGTATATAATATTTTAATATATAATTTTACTTTTTTATTTTTACTTTTTAACTATGATCATATATAATTATTATTAATAAAAGTACTAAAAAATTTTATTCTAAAATTAAACTTTTTTTTAAACTAAGAAATTTTTAAAAAATAAACTTTTTTATTTGAATGAAAATAGTAATTTTTGTGAGTGATGAATTAATAAGTTTCACCACAATTTCTTAGTGATGGATGCTGTGACGTGTAATGAGGTGGCAATTTTATAGTACTTAAAAAAAGTAATACAAAACCAAAAAGAGGCAAATGCTAACAAAGGGATTGTTGTTATTTTATTATTATTTTTTAACAATTCTGTGCTATTACAACAATTCTATTCTATTATATGAGTGTCTATTATATTACATGAAATCCCTATCTATGATCAAGAAGGAGGGAAATCAATAGGGGAGAAAATGACAAACTGAGGATTCTAATCCTTGCTCTCTTAGCCCCGACAAACTTCGACAAAATTAGATATTTGTTATTTGTCGCTAACAAAGGGATTGTGTATTTTCACTTCAACTTATAATTTGATGGGATTCAATCATGGGAGGAAAAATGCACCAAATTTATTAACAGAAAAGTTCTTTATTTTGGACCAAAAATTAGCTAAACTTAAAGGCAAAATAAATTAAAATTTATTTTTTAGTTTTGTTAAATATAAAAGTGGAATATTTATCATGTTTAACAATATAAATGCAAATTAATGGGCGTTTTAACGTGATCAAAGGCTTGCAATTTGCAAAGGTTATATTGGGATTCCGTCCACACTGGTTGGCATCAATGATTTCTCGAAGTTGGCTTTGGGCCATTTTTGCATTGTACATTAGATTTGTATCCATTACTTTATGTGTAGTCCAATTTTTGCTACATCATATTTTTGTTCATTAAGTGTAGTCCAATATGGTATTGGTAATTGATGAATACTAAATTTTGACTCATCATGCGAAACTCAAAAGATTCAACCCACAAAAGGTTTTGTAAAAAACAAGTATACTTGACTTCAAACTCTTACAGTAATACGTTTCTATGATTTCTAATCCTTTATATAAATACGCTATGATGACCTCAAATAAAGGAAATAAATCTTAAGTCTTATATTCTATTGTTTTCAACTATCCAACAACTCTAATTTAAATATCAAAATATTTATTTCGAGATTTATTTTGTAGGCTTACTTCTACTTTGAATCTGGTGGCAAATAGTGTAAACGAACTAGTACGTTCGGTGAACAGTTTGTAAACAAGTTCGTTTATATTCGTTTGTTAAGGTAAACGAATACATTTTACCGTTCGTTTAATAAACGAACACGAACATGAATAGACATGTGTTTGGTTCGTTTATGTTCACGAACAAGTTCGTTTAGTGTTCATGAATAAGTTTGTTTAGTGTTCATGAACAAGTTCGTTTAAAGTTCATTTATTGTTCGTTTATCTAATAAAATATATTATATATATTTACTCGTTTGCTTACTCGTTTGTAAGCGTGTTAACGAACTGTTCATGAATATGTTCGTTTAATGTGTTAATGAATTAACAAACACAAACGAACACGAACACATATTTCACACTAATAAACGAATATGAACAATCTAAAAAATAAACAAACAGTTAACGAACAAAGCTCGTTCGTTTATGTTTGGTTCGTTTACCGCCCTTATATTATCTCCATCACAAATCTACCTTGAATTAGGTGGCAAATATTATCTTCATCACATTATATTATAAACTTATAACCTCTACGAACCATTTAGTTCACACTATTTTATGATACACATTCTATTGAACTGTAATTCTTAGTCTGTGAGACGTTATGTTGAGACGTTATGTTGATAAATCAAATTTCACCTACGAAAAAACATAACAAAAATTGGAATGGGGGATTAAAAATTTTCATATTTTACTCTCATAAAACTAATATAAGTAATTGAAACTGATTTTCAGTTAAACAAACTAAATTACTGAGTAAAATATTTAGTACAATAATATATTAAGCAAAATTTTGCAACCTAATAAGTCAAATTAGAAAATTTATTAAAAAATAAAGGACCACTTGCATAATTTTTTTCGGGGTCTCATTGGATATCTGCAGTATTATTTAAGGTGATGATTTACTCTATAATTTTCTTAACAAAAAAAAGAGTTTACTTTGATTTATGTACAATGTTTATCAGTTATTAAGTATAACATATTTAACACACTAATTAATTATATAATTTTATATTTTTATTTATATTTTTTAATTATGAGTATACATAATTATTATTGATAAGAATATTTTAAAATTTTAGTTTGAAAGCAAACTCTTTTTTTGAGATAATAAAAAATTTTAAAAGTTAGAACTAAAGGTATCAATTTTGCCCTACACCTTTCTTCCCTATCAAGACTAAATTGCATTTTTTTCTCCTGAACAATCATATTATCTCGCATTCTGCCCATTATAAATTGAATGAGTTACCCCTAAACTATTTGATTCATTCAATCAAACAACTATAACTGATTCCAATTACATCCAAATGCCAAACTTGATGCAGTGTGAAATTTTGATTGATTAGTAAACATCAAATGGCATAGAATTACACAAATTGTACACATACTATGAATAATTTACATCATGGGTGTTCAAAATTACTATTATAGGCATTTGTTTTGTGATATTTTTATTATTCGAATTTCATATTAGATGGGGTCGTGAACATGGTGGGTGAACAAAAATTGAAATTGTTCAATGGAGAACTCATCTTAAAAAAAAAAAAAAAGCAAAGGCAAGGTCAATTTGGGCATAATTTGTCATGAAGAATGATCAATAGGTTGAAGAGTTAAAAACTTATTAATCTTCTTTAGAGGTATGACAGCTTTATAATAGATTTAAATATTTTATATATTTGTTGTCTATTTTATTATGTAATTACATAATTTTGAATCTTTATTTTTTATATATTTTGGTAAAGAAAAATTATGTTCTTAACCTCAAATTATTTAGGCTAAATCATCATATCATCATATGTATAATCGTTACTGCTAAATGTAATATTTACTTCCATATTACAATGAATTATTCATACTTCACTCTTTTAATATGAGTAATTTTTTTATCTCTTTTTCTCTTTCGTATTAAAAACAAGAAATTCGAATCTCATTACCCATTGAGTTAAGATGCGTATAAATTACATCTCAAATTACATTTTTACAAATTTTAAAATAACTTTCTAAATTCTGAAAACAACTCATATATCATAACATTTACATTACAAAGTATAAATACGCACTTTAGGGAAACAATCCTCAATCACCCTTATTCTTCTTTGCCCATCCCCTACTAATGTTGTAGTCTTTTTTCCTTTCCCTAACACCCCCCCTCCTCCTTTACTCCTTGAAAGGATAATAATATTGAAAATCACAAAAACTAATGTTGGAGTTAGTATGAAGCCAATTAATTTACATGAATTTTTTTGGTTGTACAAAAAAAAAAAAAATTGATGGGGTTATTGATGTAGTTGGTAAGTATCTAGGGGTGAATAAGGAGAAATAGGAAAGTACGAATAATGCCAACGAACTCAAAAAAACAGATGCAACCGCTCCTCCTAAATCACCATCATCCCCTTGACGACGCCCACTGAATCCAACTTCCACTCTTTTTCTTCTTCTTCTTCGCTCCTTTATAAAGCAACTCTTTTCTGCAGATCACCAAACCATTCCATTCCCTTCCTAATCTAAATGCATTCTTAACCAACGCCAACAATTTTTTTTTTTATTGGTTCCCAAATGCATCGCTCATAATAAGTTGTTAAACCCCTTTTGATTTTTATCCTTAATTGCCGTTTTAATATTCCCATTTATCGTCGTTCATTGACGTTGATCAATTTCCAAGTAAGCCCATTTCTCCATTTATTACTATCCTTTTTTTTTTTTTTTGGGTTGTTGTGGGTTCAATTTTGTTTCTTTGGTGATAATTGATAACGTTGAAGTGGTGTACTTTGATTTTATGGATTGATTTTGAGACAAAGTTATCGTATTTTTCCTATATCTGAAGTGGGTTTTCAGTTTTGGGTTCTAAATGTGAAATCATCCGTGTGATTGCGGTAATGCAATTAGTTTTGTGTTACTCTGATTTTTGAGCCTTTGCGTAAGAATGATCATACCTTTTGGCAGTAAATGTAGATGTCCGTGATTTACTTGTTAATTTTAATGTTCATAAATGTAAATGTAGACGTGCATTGGACTTCATTTATTTGCTCTTTTTTCATGTTTTTCCATTTTTGTTGTGATAATTCAGTTAAGGCTCTATTGGGAAAATAGAATGAGGTATGAGATAGCAGAATTGGAATTTCTGATGGAGAAATAAAGAAAGAGCAACTAACTATGGGGATTTTCCAAAGGCTTTGATTGCAGGGTGGTGTTATCCAGTTTACTAATTATCTGTCTTTGTATGGTAAAAGGGTTTGAGATGAATGTGAATGTAAGTATTGATGTTGGAGTAGCTTGAAGGACCTAACTGATACAGTTAGGTCTTGGTTAGGTGGTAGAAATTTGGGAAAGAATTAGTCCCTTCTAGGCTAGTGTAGTGCTAGCCATGGTATTATGAATTATGTGTTAATGATGACAACAAGCCAGGTTAAGGATAAAATAAAATTTCTTTTGAAGAAAAATTCTTCTCTTGTGTATATTTATGGCTTTCATTCTCTTGAAAAATTCTCGTTGGTTTGGTGATTCCTAAAGGTGAAAAATAAACTAGTGGGTTAGTTTGACTGTTTCTGTGTGCTTCTTTTTCTTATTTCAACAGCTTGAAGTGGTGATTTGAGAAAATTGTAATCATCACCGTTGACGGGTAAGCAGGAAGTGCAAGCATGGAGCAAGAGGATGCGCAAAAACCTGGAGTTAAGAAGAATCTACTGGAAGTCCAGCCTCGTGAACTCAAGTTCACATGTGGGTGTCATGATTCTCCAAATGTTGGTCTTGGAAAAAAAGGCTACATTTATTCTTTAAATTTTCATTATGGAGACACTTGTGGGTTTAATTTGTTATTGTCTGTACGAAGTCATGTACTGAATATTGTTTTTGTCACCAAATATTGTATTATATTTAAGGTTAATTTTTCTTCATATGGGTGATTGTGACTTTTTGAACGTTGTCCAAAATGCAATGTCTAGTTTATTTCTGCAACAGTTGCATGATTTTTTTTTTATTCCCACAACATAGAATCTGGTATTTGCTAGCATCCCATAACAATGTGAATTTCTAAAATATTTTCTACTCATCGCATGCTGTATTTTGTTTTTTGATGTTGGAAGTTAATTAGTTTTCTGTGATTGTTCAGTTTTTCAATCCTTTCTGGCTACTAGCCTACTACTGTCTCTGTTTCTTTCTTTCTTCTTCTTCCTCTTCTTCTCTCTATTGTCATGTTGTTTGAAACAATTATTCTTTGTGCCTTCATTTAATTTGTCTAATCGTTGGGATAAAGCTGACATTTGGTCTCCCTTTTGTTTCTCAGTTGAGTTAAAGAAACAGAGTTCGTGTTCTGTGCACCTTGCCAATGTTTCTGATCAATATGTAGCTTTCAAGGTGTAGTAGTTTTCTGCTTACTTGAAACTCTCTTATTGAGTTGATGTGATCTGACACTGCTCCTCTGGGGTTTTGGGTTGGGTGGGGGGGGGGGGGGGGGGTTCTCCCAGTACTAGTGACATCTTACCAAAACTGCTTACTGTTTACGAAAACAGAGGGCAGAAGCGTATTTTTGTTAGCACAGAAATGAAAAATTCATGTACATAAAGTGCAGTGCTTTTATGTACTCTTTTTATCATTTTCAAGAGAGATCTATGAAATGAATACGCATTTGTTATGCAGGTAAAGACCACATCACCTAAGAAATATTGTGTGCGACCTAATGTAGGGGTTATCAAACCAAAGTCTACATTTGATTTCACAGGTACATACAAATCTTTGCTTATTGTGTCTCTGCAATATTTTCAAATTAGTATTTTGGAAATATTGAAGAGTTATCACTGCTTTTCATGTTATATGGATGCTCAATGAGCACCAATGGCTCAGTTACTTTAAATCCAGGGTTATACATGTTACTGCTATTCTCAAGTTTTATGCTTAAATTGTTCTCTCAAGTTATTTTCCTGTTGATCTAATAGTATTTGTAATGTAGTGACTATGCAAGCCCAGAAATCAGCTCCTTCTGACATGCAGTGCAAAGATAAATTTTTAATTCAGAGCACAGTTGCTCCTTCTGGCTTCAGTGAAGAGGATATTACATCTGAAATGGTAAGTTCTGGCAGCTTCATTCAATTTCAGGGAGTTATATATTTTTCTTATATTTTCATCTGGCAGTTTGTAAAAGAGAGTGGAAAATATGTAGAAGAGTGCAAGCTTAAGGTTTTCCTGACTACCCCCGCAAATTTCCCTGTACTCTCTGCTGTTAATGGAGTTTCCAAGCAAGAACAATCTCGGGTGACTAAAATGGAAGAAGAAAAACTGCTGACTGGAGTTGAATTTCTTTCCCCAGTGGTAAGAGATTTGTGTTGATCCACATCTTTTACCTTGTGTCATGTGAGTAGGATATCATCTGCTTTATTGTTAATATACCTCGAGTATTTCACATAACTAACTGGGATGATTTCTGTGACAGAATCGGCTAATGTAAATGGAGTTGTAAAAGTAATAATCCTCAATATCCACTCGTGACAAGAGTCTTATTTTGTAACATTGAATTTTGAATTCTTGAATGTATGAAATATTGATGTGTAAAGTAGTACTGATCTTGACACCTACGACAGTATGTCTTTTTTGTGGTTGTTGATTTTGGATAATTTAGCTTTCATGGCATTTGGCACAGAATTTTTCCCATAGTGCCTTACTACAGTAATAACAATATAGCATTATTATTAATGACATAACAGCCTGTCAAGAATTTTGTTGATGCAAAACTTGCAATGGATTCGGAAGCGTTGACTCCAGGCAAAGCTGTGGAAAATGTCCAATTGCCTGCTAACAATTTCAAGCGTAACTCTGATATGGAAGTGGGATTGAGATCTCTGCATGATGTGAAGGGAACAGAATTGAAATTATCCCGAGATATTGAGGAATTAAAGTCAAAGATAATTGCATTGGATTTAGAGCTGATTCAGGTCAGTCTTGTTATACTCCTTTTTAGTTTCATATGTTGGGCTATATTTCAGTTTGCTACGTTAAGGACTAGTAGTATAATTTTTGGAAAATTTTAGTGTCCGGCATCTAAGTCGTGATGTGTAATTGATTATGTTATTTATGTTCTTCTGGTTTCCTATTTTGAGAATGATTGTATAATTAGTGAGAAAGATGTAAAATATTTTCCACTGCATTCAAGTCTTCCCTACATCAGGTGGTGCATCGCATGGAAGAGAACTTCCTAGCAATGACTTGTGTTTGAATTATGCATTGTAGGCTAAATCCGATATTACAAAGCTAACAGAAGAAAAGAGTAGCGCCATTCAAGAGAATCAATCACTAAAGCAAGAAGTGGTAAGTTGTCAACACATCATGGATGCTTTGCTTTTTTCTTTCTTGTTCCTTCTTTATCGTGTTCTGTTCTTAAGGGAGGTGGAACTCCAAGAATTTAATAATGCGAGGAACAAACATATTTCATTATTTGTTCTTTTCAGTAACAGAAGTTGCTTATTTATTAGTGGCTTTGGTCTTCTTTTCTTTTTGGCTTAAACCGAGTTAGGATCCAATTAGTGCTGTCATTATTTGACTTGTGTTTTCTTATATTGGCAGGTAATGACGAGGAGGGAAATGGGCGTCAGAACCGTTGAACGAGGATTTCCACCTCTCTTTGTTTGCATGGTTGCATTAATTAGTGTGACTGTTGGGTTTTTATTACATGGTTAAGGAAGAGAAGTTTACTTAGGGTTAGCAATGACATACATTTAAAGACAGCACAGGAGGCTGGGAATTCTATGTTTTCAGGGTTTAGTTTAGTAGCTTGTTTACTTTGACATCTTTGTACAATATTTTTGGAGCTCAAGTAATAAAAGAAGCCTTTGTACTATATCACTCTTATTGATTCACTATATAAAGAACTTACCTTTCCATTTGAGGAATGCGTTTGTTCACCAATGAATGAGTGTACTGTGCATCTTATTATGTATTGTATCAAGCTAGTTCCATTGCTTGGGAATAAAACAAAATACATAGTTCCCTGCCCAGATAAATTCAGGTTCTCTGCTGGACTAAGGTGATTAATTTTTGGGGAAAGAAACATGGTTTTCTTTGCAAGTTCTAATGCACGCAGGATTCAAGAGTATATGGAGAAGATACACCAGTGGAAAGGAGATCTGCCATTGAACAATAGCTGTTGGGTCTAGGCTTCACAGCCTAGTAAACCCAGATTAGAGGAGCCAAGCAGGAAGGAATTACATAGATTCATCTCGAACCGCCAGTTAGGTGTTTCAGATCACAGGTGTGGGGATTAAATAACTTTGAAAAACAAAAAACACAGTACTACATCATGAACACTATCTAGCAGAATGAGATCAGGGGTGTGGGGATTAAATAACTATGAAAAACAAAAAACACAGTACTACATCATGAACAGTATCTACCAGAATGAGACAGGAACAGAAAATATATCTATTCATGATATTTATGTGCTGCAATAAATGATTACTAAAAGGATATCATCCCAACCAAGATGTTTACAATGAAACAAATATTAGTAGGAAAAATACACAGACCATTAAGAACTGCACTCTGATCTTGTTAATAAAGGTAAAAGGCACCATTATACACAAAGGCTAAGAATTGGGATGGCAAGCATTCACAAGGAATATACACCTGTTTGGTGTTTTAGAAATGATGCTGTTAGGGCAAAAAAACTCATGGAGTTCCCATGTACCAACTGTGGTGTCAGCGATGCCCCATAGCTAAAATTTGGAAGATGATCACACATAAGGAAAAGAAGAATTTCTCCCTGCAATCTATAATAAGTACCAAAACCCTACAACCTGAAACACCCAAGATATAACATGACGAACCCAAAAAAGCTATGTGCAAGAACCACAAAAACAAGCTGGTGAATTGGCTGTTCATGTACTAGTGCCCCTCACTGCCATTGTTCATTATTTCGTTCTGTTGGCGAGCCTGGTACAAAGGGCACAAACCCTCTCCCACCAAAAACAGGACGCATGAAGGAATCGTCAAATTTTCTCCAATAGTGGTGTACTGTGTGAGTTGGAGCAGTCATGAGCATCCTTAAGCTGGATGGACGGGCAATGCCACTTAGATCAGCTTCTGAATCCTGTCCGTTGAGCAGAGGAACAATGAAGGATTTTGGTGTAACTGAATCGGAAGATACCATTCTGCTCAAATGCCTTGATGAAGGAAGCAAGAGCCTCACCAAGGGCTTAGTCATCAATCCAAACACCTGTTCAAAACCAAGAGTGTAAGAAGATGGGCACAATAATAATTGTGGTGATGAAGGTTTGCAAAATAAGTGGAACTGCAGATATTGATAGGATATATAATTCAAGATGTTTCATTTACACATTTCCAAATGTTACAGGAAAGAAAGTGGGAAGGACAACAACATTAATGGAGCATTCATAGTCTTGAAAATTAAGAGAGTGTTCTTTGGAAACTACTAAAGGATCATGGTTATTATTTCATCTTCAGTATTTCAATTAAGAGCATTCTCTTTCACATTCAGAACTAGAGCACCCGTTACTTTAGTATCAGTCAAGAATGTTAAGATACTTACCATTGTGCTAAAGAGAACAACTGTTATTGTACTAGTGATCATGATTGAATTCCCACGTAACTGGGTATAACCTGCTCTTGTAAACTGCACGAAGTAGAAAAAACAAAGTGAGTAAGAAAAACTTATAACTCAAACTCCTTTCGTGTTAACAGATGATAAAATAAATTCAACCCTTTCCAATGGAGCACAAATATTAACCTTGTTATAAGCAAGTGCCATGGAAACAGCTCCCCGCATGAGACCAGCCCACCATATCGTAACCTGTTAGAGTGACATCCATTAATCCTTGAAAAAGACCATGGATATAAGGAGTTTGTCAACTTTCTGTAGGATTTTACAAATTCATACCTGCTGCTTAAAGTGAATTTTCTCTTCTTGAGTCTTCTTGGTCAGGTTGGATAGAAATGATAATGGGAAAACAAAGGCTGCTCTTCCCACCAAAACAAGTCCCAATAGGATGGAGCTGACTCCAATTGATGTCTTTGGGCTGAAAAAACAATAATTACCACCTTTTAAATGTTGAAGTAGCATATGTCATTCATAGGCTATCATCCTTCCAAATATAACTGATTTTATTTGTCAATTTATGTCATACCTGTCACTCACAATCCTCCACTTGTCAATATCCAAAGCATCCATACCAACATAGAGGAAGATAAAAATCTCAGCAACAAATGACAACGTTGCAAAAGCATGCCTGCAAAACAATTGAGGAGATCGCCATGAAGATCAAATCTCAGGAAAAAGAGACTATGATTTGATAACGTCAGGATAGGTAGTAAAGCTAAACATTAGACAGTGATTTGTTAATATTATTTTCCTATTTTAGAAGGAAAACATACTTGGTGGTAACTCTTGAACTCTCTGTGACATTATGCCAAGTGTAATGAGACATCACAATCCCACAGAAAAACACAGTGAGGATAGCACTTAAGTCAAATAACTGCAAAAAGAGCATAAATAATGAAAAAATTGTCAAGCTTCAAAATCTGGATAAGGCTCCTACATATAAAACTAAAAAAGCATTTAAATTAATCAGAAACAGTATATGTCATTTGAAAGACTTACTTCAGCCAGCATGTATGAAAGGTATGCCATCAGCATCATTAAAGCAACCTCACGATCAGTGGAGTGCCTGTTAACAACAAGAAAACACATAAGAAAAATACAATTACAATGTCTAATCATTTTCGCATTGCACCTCCTTTGTGCTACAAGTGCGAGCTAATGTAGGTTGTTCTCTAACTAAGACTGTTTGGAGCAACTATAGCAGTAAAGCAATTATCACCAACCTTCCAAAATAAAGCTTCTTTATGATGTAAGCACTGAGCAGCCCAGCCTTTAGCCAAATATAAAACGTAAAACCTTGTGTCAAACATCTAGAAGATCTCAAGTTCATAAACCTTCACAGAGACAAGGAGAGAGATACTCACAAAAAATCCCAGAACAGTGCTTGAGATGAATAAGTAGAAGAAGTTCCCGATTAAATGCAAAGCCACACTAGTGCTTAGATGAGATAAGTCAAAGTTCTGGACTGCATTAAACAGCACAACTGATGTGGCATCGTTTACAACTCCTTCCCCAAACACTAGACTGTAAAGTAAAGGTGTCTCATCCTGATTAAGAACCTGCAAAATTCAGATACATACATCAGCCTTGTAGGGCAGCAAGTTCTTCAGAACAACATCAGTGAATGTTCACTTACCTGTAGAGTGCAAACAGAATCTGTTGCAGAAAAGATTGCTCCAATGGCTGGATATAAACAAATGAGATTGTGAATAAGAAGAAAAATTCCATTAAATTAAAAATTAAACTCACCAAAAAAAAAAAAGCTGATTGGTACCTAGATAATCTCCAATTTTGAGAGGTTCAAGATTCATATTACTGAAAATGCTAATAGCACCTGCATTGTGAGTCATACAAAGAAGTGAGTCATTGTGAGAATTTAAAGGTTACAAAAACTAAGTTTCCAAAATTTGCTGTCCTTAGGAAAATCTAGTGTTCATCGTACATTCTCAAACACCGAGCAGAACTTCGTGGAGTACTCACAGTAAAGATGACTGTGACGTGCTATCAGAAATTGAAGTCTCAAGGCACCAAAAAAGTTAAAAGCAAAAAAGAAAACAAAGTGCAATACCCAATGATATGATCACAAAGGATATCAAAGTCCCAATTGCTCCAAACATCATTATAGTGATGAAATTGCGAAAGAATTGTTTCTTTTTGACCTGGAACCTGATGAATAAAGTAACACAAATGAAACCAGTCTTGAGTAAGAAAACTACATTTTGATATAATATCGCTACGTCTCTATATCAACAAAAACTATTTTCCCTTTTTAGTAAAATTAGAAATTTCACCAGACTCCATATTATTTTTCCTCATTTTCAATTTGTATACTCTATCTCAACGCACAAGACTGGATTTTGGAAATTTACCACATACCCAGCATTGAAAATGATTGGAGGAAGTAGATATATAAAGAAAAGATCCTCGCTGAAAACCAACAGATGCGAGCTTGTCCCTTTGCTGACTAGTAGAATCACAACTCCAGTACACAAGCCCTGTCATCCAAGATCACCATCAACTTAACTAAATATGAATTCTTTGTGTACATGTACTACAGGACATATGTAAAGAGAGATAGACTTACAATAATGAGAGCTGTGATGGACTCATTCATCCAACGATGTTCCTCCAGAAGATGACCAACCACAATACATACACATAAAAGGGCAATAAATATGTTGAGCGATACCACTGAAGCATGATCGGAGGTGGTTGATAGTATGTTGGCAAACAGAGCTCCCACCACATGTCCCATTTTCAACAACAAAATCACCAAAAAAAACCTTCAGTTCTTGAACTTTAAATTCTCCTACAAAATCTGCAACAAAACCCACAAAACATAATTCCCTAATCAATCCAAAAAATCCAAATTGAATATCAATTATACTTACGCATTAAATTAAACAAAACCAAACAAAATATTCAAAGTCAACAAAATTGGATGTTGCGTGGCACCTATCAATGAAATGAAATGCCTATTTTTACATCAAGAGATTTTTTTCCTTACTGGACAACTTATCATATTTATAGGAGTTAGTGGACAATTTATCATAATTATAGGAGTTACTAAAACCCAATTCTTATAAGACTTACTATCTAATTTAGAATATGATTTAATTATCAAAACCAAATCCAAATAAGAACAACATGTAATACTAAAAGCAATAAGGAAAAACGTCTGAAAAATGCCTACCTTTCAAGAAATTCGGAATAATCCGAATTTGGTCACAATCCACGTTCAAAATTACAAAAATTCAGCAAGCCCGGTTCGAATTCTTTTCAATATTCAGAAACCAAAAGCGGAATCTTCCACGGGTTAAAAACAAAAGGATGGGATATAAATGAAGTTTCAAACTTTACAACCAAAATCCTCCAGATTCTGGAAGTGTTTCTGTTTTTAACAAAATAGAAAACAATATTTTTTGGGGTTCCAGAAACACTTTCAAAATCCTCCCAGAAAAGAGAGGATAAATCAAAAGGAAAAAATTAAAAACTAATGAGAGAGAAATAAGGAAAATGAAGGGGAGATTGAAAAATGGAGGGGACGTTGAGGGCGCATATATAGTTATAGGCGGGCTGAGGAGAGAAAGACTCGTGTCTGAATTTAGAAGATTGAATCCTAACCGTTGATTAGTCATGAAAGTTTCGTTTCCACCGTTAGATTTGATTTTTTTTTGTACCGCAGGTGGGCCGTTATTATTGTTCAGGTGAGATTTTTGGAAGTTAAAATTGGGAAAAAAATGGTAAAGAGAGTCCTACAATGATTGTGTCTCTTCGATGGGGAATCTTGGCCCTTTGAGAATTATTTATTACTAATAACTATTTATGGGACCATTTTTTTTTCTTTAAATTTTTATTTTTAATATATATAGACTGTCTTTCAAATGGTTTTTTTTAATTAGTATCAATTGCACTATTCTCGAGTATATAAAGAATATTATGTATAAAATATTATAGGGCTTATGTTTGATTGATGAAATGTAGTAAATTTTAATGATCACAAAGTTATGAGATAAGGATGTTTAGATTTGAGATTTGAATTACTTACTCCACTATCTTTATTTGGATTTAATACTACAAAAAGTGTAACTTTGATGATTACTGGGATTCAGTTTGACTCAAATAAATTGGTTTGGAAGGTAAGTAAAAAATTTTCTTTCAAACGTACACGTCAACTTTTATTGACTCGTTAATTATACGTACGAGGATAGTTTAGACATGGCGGTACTCAAAATAACTATGTTCTGTTTTTACCAGCAAAAACTTACATCATCCAAAAGACAATTATTTTTGTTTTCGTGGGGGTCTTGTTATTCCAATCCCAATTCTTACCATTTTCACCCAATATTATTAATTGTATCACATTTTGAATTCTAGTTTATCCCTCCATCTATCTATCCCTATTTTATTGTAGGTTTAATTTTTATTTAATTTTGAGTTTATAACATCAAAATTTATCCTCTTCATTCCATCATCCTATCATGATCTCAACCATCTATATAATTTGACGTGATAAGATATTGGTAAGTAACCAAAGATAATTGAACTCATGAAAAATTTTAGTTTTTTTTTTTAAATGTCATCGTTTAAACTCAAAACCTCTTCATTCCAATCATTATTAGGAAATGAATAGTCATTTTAAACTTCTTCCTAATCAATTGACCAAACTGTTATACCCTATTTGTTTTTCTTAACGTAAAGATATTCCTATTCAACCAATTATGAATTTACGCTATAAACTTATGCCGCATACTCTGGAGATGAAACTAATTTTTTACTTTACGGTCAGACAAAACTTGCCCCAAACTATCCAACAATATTATTGGGACTCGACCCTTGGTCATTTCCTTAGTTAATAACTTATTAATCTTAAAAAGTATGGCTAACCTAAACCCAAGGGCAACTGTTATACACCACTAAGTTAAGCACCAATTGAAAACTTGCTTGTTTTTCCAATTTATTATTAACCTAAACCCCAGGGCAACTGTTATACACCACTAAGTTAAGCACCAATTGAAAACTTGCTTGTTTTTCCAATTTATTATTAATGGTGTTTGATCATTTCACTGGTGGAGTGAGGAACTGAGCTGGGTTGAATCTCAACCGGACCAAAGATGTTCGTTCACTGCAAGCACCCTCGTGAAATCACGGGAAGAGTCAAAACCCCCATGGATACTGTGAAAGAAAAAAAGTGAAAGTGAAAGTGAAAGATGCCGTCAATAATATAATAAAAGATGCATGCATAAGTAGATCCCCTTTTCTTTCAATGTCGAGTGTAGACAAATGATAATCTGATAAGCTCTTCAGATCTGCTGGCCTTTTGTTTTTTGTCTTCATTCTTAAAAATAATCCCATCCACAAAAAATGAATGAATTAACAATAAATAAAAATAGACGGCATCAATGATTTCTGTAAACATCTTGTCATTTTATTGAACCCTTTACTATAGTATATAATAAAAATAATATAATAATTTTACGTAAAAAAATAAACTTTTTTTTTAAAAATAAAAATTATTTTGAAATCAGACATCTTTTAAAAAGATTGACGTAATAATATTTAACGGCAATTATATTCAACAATTAAAAAATTATACTTAACTCAAAATAGATTTTACTTTTTAAAACAAATAGAGTATGTTTTTTGAAAATTCTTAAACTTATATAGAATAATTTCTTTTTCAAATATAACATGATTGATATGTTGTGTATATGAACACTTTTATTTCAAAAAAAAAAAAACTAATAGTATTGAAGTTTGGCAGCTTGAGTGTAAAGGCAATAATTGCAAAAAGCACTAGCAAACATGCCGTCAAATTTCATGCTGACTAATGACATGGATTGATCACCTGAAGGCGGAATGGGGAAGAGTACAATGAAACGTGGCCATGGAGGTTCTTTGTTTGTCCCACAGAGTATATATGCATGGAACACAGCCATAATTATGGATGAGGGAGGAAGAGAAGATGCCATTGCCACGCCATTGTAGTCAGGTAGATGACACTCTGTCCCGACAACCATGTCATTTCACACATGGTTCTCAATTTATCTTCCTCTCATCCTGTTATTGTCCTTCAAAATTTGTAAGAACCCCATACCATGCACCATGATTACCATTAGGGGCGGTAATTTTTGACACAATATAAAAACTTGACACGAAATTATGAGATAAAATGTGATTTGAATCTAAGACGAAAATTGACACAAAAACAATCACATTGGTCAAACTTTTATTATTCTTTACTTTTTTTGCAATCTTATTACTTTTTCAAAACACGACACGCGAACCCGAAAGCTGATCTATTGCCAACTCTAATTACCATCCCTCCCCATTTCCTTCTAAAACCATTGCCAATTTGGCTGTGTGTTATTTTTGCGTTTGAGGTGAGATGACCAAACAAGTATTGCTTTTTTTGTTAGTTTGATAGGGATAGTATTTTAAAATATATTTTTATATTTTTTAATATAATAATTATAAAAGAAGAGATATATTAAAAATTTAAAAAAATATATCTTAAAATGTTGACCAAACACTCTAGTTTCTGATTGAGTTTTCTATTTCATTCAATATAGACATCGATTTGGGAACAATCAACTTCATCAAATGAAATATGGTAGTTGGTTTGGGATATGTAAAGTGTTTGGCTTTAATTTCTCCTTGATTTGATAGATACTGGTCCAAAATTTTGGATTGTGAAATTTAGGTAATGACTAAAGCTTTGTTTTTGTTGTTGATTATGGGGCGTATATAAATTATATTTTAAAATATATTTTTATATTTTTTAACATAGTAACTGTGAGTTAGAATATATTTTAGAAAGTAAAAAAAAATGTATTAAAAATGCAAAAATATAACTTGAAAGTGTAATCCATGTACACCTTATAAATGTGGTAAATGAATTTTCAAGAGCATTATATTTTTAACAAATATATATATATTTTTTTTGGATGAAGAGAGAAAAAAAATTATACTCTCTCCATCTACAAAAAAAAAGGGTCTATTTTTGTTTAATCAAGAATAACTTTTTCTTTTCTAGTTATAAATTATATTACACTTAATGTAGAAAACTTTTTTAAAGTAATTTTTTTTGAATAAATAAATAAATATATATTTATATATACATAAAGATTGAGAGAGTATTACAAATAGCTATATGATGACCTATCCATGATTTTGCTCATGTATAGATTGTACTTTTGATTTCTCAAGGGAAATTACTCTAATATTCTACTAAATCTTAATAATGCATAGTTCAAAAAACAAAAAAAATCATAATATTAGTCCTAAACTTCCTAGCTATGGAAACCACCCTCTTATTTATTAACTTTGCTATTAAGACCATTTCCAAAGTAATAGTGCCGTTTTAGTTTTTATTCTTCTTTTTCCTAAGCCAAAAACATTAATTTCTCTCTCAATTTTTTCTATCACGGCCTCTTAGTCTGTCACAATATTTTGAGAAGTACAAATAATTACAATTCTCATTTGACTTAAAATTCGAGAAATTCTTTGATAATTAGAATAGATTATTTATATATAAATATACAATATATATATATATATATAGTTGTCAAATTAATTAGGCAGAAAAAGCGCCCATTTACCCACATTACGTCAAATCAGTCAACGGTAAAGTCATCCACGACATCTGCACCATATGATTCTTCTAGTAGATCAAAAGACACGCTTTTGTGATCCAGTGGGAGTCAGGAGAATACGCCTTGAAATAAGTTATGTTGCGGCGTGGATCCAGGAAACTCACTCATCGTGTCACTTTTGCATAATATGCCATTTAAATCTATCAATCACATGCTAGTGCCAAACTACACAATACGACAAACAAAATAAGCTTTTTTTCTTTTCTTTTTTTATTTAGAAAGGTTTTGATTATATTAACATGGGAATATCTAGGTTAATACAATACATAAAGTGTCTATAAAAGGATTAGTTTTAAATGGATGAATTCTACCACAACTAATCTAAACCCAATAGGAATTGATTAAGGCAAAACTTAGATCAAACGAGATTGGCATAACCCCCAATATAATGGGATCGGTACCTCCTAACTACTAATTAGCTAAGAGAACAAAAATCATAACTTATCAACCTCTATTTGCACAGCTACTCTCAGCATGAAAATAAGAAATAGATGCAAAAATTCGTATATTACGGCTTTGCGTTGGTTGATCCCTCATATCCTTGCGCGGCCTTACGCTGCGTATCATCTTACTTGACTTTCTTCCCAAGCTAAAATACCAAAACCCTACTGTAGGGAAGTCTCGCCGATAACACTAAGGAGGCACTTGGTATAAATGGTGGGTTTAGAAATAGAATGGATTTGATAAAAGGAAATGTTTGGAATAGAATGTAATGATAATAATTATGTTGTTTGGTATTATTTTGTAATGGAATGGAATAGATTTTATATTAAAATTAAAATTTAATATTAATATTAATAAATTTTATATTAAAATTTTAATAAAAATATTACCATTTTACATTATATGATATTTAACAAATTATATCTTGTTCAAAAAATAGTCAAAGTGCATGTTAATTTGTAGAGAATTTTTTTTTCTACAATTTAGTGAATTTTTTTTTTTTTAAAAAAAAAGGTGAAATGGGGGTTGCAAACCTTTAGGGGGTTTGCAACCCCCTTGACATGTAGCGCCTAAATTTTTTTTTTCTCCAAAACGATGTCGTTTTTTGGCTAATTTGAAACCCTTTTTCGTGGGTTTACAGAAAGGATGGGGGAGGTGGGTTTCACCTAAACCCATCCCCAAAGGTTTTTTAAAACCAATCCCAGCAAAACAAACACTCTTTTTTCTTTCAAACATTTCCAAACCCTCTAACCAAACGGCATCTAAGAAACGCCACTGGTTTCGAAGTCCAACAATAAATAAACGTTCATGATACATCTCAACTTATCCTCTCATACAAGAGACTCAAAAGCTAACTAATGCCGGCCAAAAAAAAAAAAACACTATTTACTGTGGCTACAGTAATGCTGTAGCAACAAATCGCATCTTCCATCACACTAAGGTCGCTCGCAACTACATTGGAGTTGGGAGAATTGGCCTTAGTTTTTTGACACGTCTTAACAAAATAAACTCTCATAAATTAATAAATAATATATTTTATTATTTATATTTAAAATAACAAAAAATAACATTTTATTAATATATTTTTTTAGTCATTAATTATAATTTTATTTAATTTTTTATCAAATTTTAGTCATAGTACTAGTGTTATTTTGATAAAAAAAAATTAAAATTGTGACGAATAATTAAAAAATATACTAATAAAATATTAAATGTATTTTTTTATCATTTTAAATATAATAAATAAAAAAATTTATTCGATAATTTGTAATGAATCACTTTATCGTTACCTCTTACACTTATTTGGCATTGAATCACACAATGGTGTGAATACTTGGAACCCATCATCTCAGTTTGCATAGAATACCCCTTAAATCCATCAATAACACTTGGGCATTAGGACTATAGAATGCAATATTGTGGTTAAGCGACATTATAATTATTTAGCATTGATTAAATCATAAAATCGATGTTAATTAAGGGTATCTCTCCAAACATGTATTAATAGACTCCTAAAAATCTACTCTAAAAGTAACTGAAAATTCTAAAAAGACTCTTACTTACTTTACTTTTTCTACAATCAAATCTAATTTAAGTATTCAAAAAAATTTTTGAGACATTTTGTCATTATTTTTTTTTAGAAAATCCCACTTATCAAGGGTCAGACTTCCACTGTTGGACCAGTTTGGTCACAGCTAGAATAGAATTTATCACAACAATCATATTTCCAGATCAAAATGGAATATTTCTTACTATATTTCATATGGTATGTTTGAATAGAAATTACTCATAGTATTGTATCACAATATTTTACAACATATGCTATTTTGCTTCATTAAGCGTCGTGCCATCCATATTCTCCAATCGCCCAACTATGGCTTTGGGCAGAAGGTACTGTTCATAAAATATCTAACATACTGACATGACAGATACGACCTATATGAAATTTGTTGTGTTGTGTCTGCCAGATTCTAATTGCGTAGTCGGAGCCTCCCTTCTAATAGTTTAATAGAATCCCATTTTCCCATTCTTTTTATTTTTTCCAACACAAAAGAATCGTCATACTGGGGTCAGATTTTGTGTTCAATAATTATTATATAATTAAGAATAGAGTATGTATTTAATGATTTTTTTGTAACTTCTAGTTTTAACTGTTCAAGTAAAGATTGACAAGTTAAATTTTTTAGTTTTAATTACTATTGATATAAAAATTATTATACGTTAGTCGAAAATATTAATATTTTGAGCAATTTTTTGTATTTTTATTTATAATCAATGATCGCATTCTTTTATGGTTAAAATCAAATAGAATAAAAAAAAATTAACCTTTTGAAATTATGTTATGCAATGTTGTTGCAAAAAAATATACTATAGTTTGTCAAAAAAAACCACACACACACAAAAGAAACGCAATTCATGCGCAAAAAATCAATCAATTGGGCATTTTTTTTGGAATCTCGGACATTCCTTGAAAGGACCAAGCTGGGAAATATACTAATACTATATAAGTGTATGCGTGGGACCAAAAGCTTTGTACCAAAGCCAAAAAGAAAAGCGACCATCAAGAATTGCTTGCCACTCTTGGCCTCTCTGGTTACACGAGTGGTCATCGAATATATATGGTGCGGCCAGATATATTCATCATATATCATCATGTGTTGCAGAGCTGGGCAGCTGCAGAAAGTTGGAAAGCAAAATAATATTGTCACCAATCCATGCATTTTGTGGTGACAACGTTGTACCGATGTGTTTGTTCTTTTGATCCATCCACCTTTGAAGTTTGTGGGAAAGTCTTCCTTTGGCAATCCCAATGGCCAGCAAGCATGTCATTACTGTTTTGCTTAACACAATCGACCTTTAACGAGTCTAATGTTTACAATATTGGAAACCCATGGTTCCATAACTCTCGGGAATCCGACTTTGTTATTTATTTTATGATTAATGAAGAATTTGTTTATAAAGCTAGAAAGGTCCTCACAAAAAATATGCTCGAATTCTATTCCGGCCTAGTCTGGTATGGCATGAACTTATAATCATGGAATTGACTCGATTATCAGATTATAAGTTTATAATCCTAGCTCATTTCTTAATATAATTGTAAGATAACTTAAAAAATTGATAACTTTTGAAAAGGGGAGATGCAACATTCTTTGATTTCAAAAGGACATTCTCAATTACGTAAAAATTTGAATAAATAGGAAAAGCTGGCTATCGGAATCGAACCGATGACCATCGCATTACAAATGCGATGCTCTAACCTCTAAGCTAAGCAGGCTCATATAATATCCGGACATCAATTCAAATCCTGGATTTTTGAATTAAGAGATATCAATAATTCTCACTATTTCTTAGATTCATGGACCCAATTCAATTCGGTGGGATCTTTCATTCACATTTTTTTCACTAAAAACGTTTTATAAAACTTTTTGATCCCCGAATTTGGAGTATCCTACTTTCACGCAATTCACAGGGTTTAATAAGCAATCGATATGATTGGGACTTAAACTATAGTGATTTTTTTTAGGAGGGAAGGAAAGCGATAGGGGGACAGAAGGATTCAATTTTAAAAATTAAAAGTATCGAAACTTAGCTATTCAAGAAACTTTGAAGGGGCTTTCCAACTATTACTTGTCATGCATGCATGCAACCATGACTTATTAAAACGCATTTATGAATCCATCGGTTTCACATGATCGACATATATGGTCGAATGTAGTAATAACTAGCAACATCACTTTGTACTTTGTCCAGTTTGTGTTGAGCACAAATGAGCACCAATGCTGGTTAGTAGTAATGACTTGGGATTCAGCCATCAATTGATTTCTCAGGCCAAAAAAAGAACACGAACATGATGCTGCTGCTGCTGAACTCCAATCACCAAAAATTGGAAAATACTACTAACATAGGATTCTTATCATATGTTAGTCGAGTGACAATCAGGGAAGTCTTTGAAGCACTTTCCGGATTAGGGTAGAAGGTTTTCTTTTTCTTCCATTTTCAATTTTTCAAACCTTATCCACTCTCATGATTAATGTGTAGAAAATTATATTGTGAGAGATTCACCTCGGATTATGACCAGCAAAGGGGATGCCAACATTTTCTGCATGTGGCATTAGCTTAATTGGGAGACTTCACATTCATCTTTTTCTTCTTCAAAAGATCCCTTCGAAGTTCAAAGAGAGCCAGAGCCAGCCAACTAACTATGGAAAAGTAGAGCTTTGTCACATCATGGAAACTACAACCAATTATTATTAGACAGACAAGAGCAAGTAATGATTCGCATCAGTCCAACAAGTAACTATCGATCGATTCCATTCCTTAGTAGGTTGTTGATTTTGAGACTACAATTGTTTTTGAAGAAGAGTTTGCATCTTTAGTAAGATGCATGCTTCTTGTAAGTTTTATTTTTTTATTGAGAGGGAAAAAAAGTGCCAAATGCTTATTCCTTATTTCAAATTTGATGAGTGTCATTGATAAAAGAGTGATGATATACTCACATTTAAAAAAAGAAAAATTAGTGAAATCTTTTAGTGACTCTATGTGTTAGAAACTATTAAGCATCAATCATTTTAATCATTTATTATTATTTTACCATGTGATATTACACCAATTATTGTAATAATTTACTAAAAAAAATTATTATGAATATCGTTACTCTTGATGTACTATTTACTTTTTGTTATTACTATTCTTTTTAATATGAATTCTCCCATTTGGGGTTTTTTTTTTTTTAAATGTCTTTGGATTCGCCTATTTATAAGGGTGGCAATTAAAGTCATGTTTCGAGTTCACATGTCGTGTTTAGATATTATAAGTTTTACACGAATCCAAATACATGTTTAATTATACGAGTTAGGTAACATAATGCAAACACGACCTATTTATTTCGCGAGTAACCCAACATAACACGAAAAAAACATGAAAATACTTATATACATGTGAAAATTATGAAAACTTAATTATTTATTTATTTAATGGGTAACACAATACAAAAAAAAAACTTATATACTTATAAAAGATTAAAACACCAAAAAATCTAAAGTATATCTTATACAATGTCTTTCAATTTTATAAAATTATGATTAGATAATGTTTTAATCTTAAACATGTTATATAGATTGACCCGCAAGTTAACCTGATTGGACTTATTTATTTTTTGTGTTATACTAATTCGACTTGATTTTGACTTGAACTCTCGAAGGGGTATGCATATATCTTTTAAATATGTGTCTCGAAGGGGTATACATATATCTATTAAATTTGTGTTAGGTTCGTATCATGTTTTAATATCGCGTCACGAATTGTCACCTTTCCTTATTTCAAAGCTCGGGAGTGTTGGACAGTTGGAGAAAACATTGAAATTTTTGGGCCGGTGGAATGGGGCAACACGCAGGCTTTTTGACGTTTTAGAGTTTCTCGGCCTCACATTAACGGACAGCCCATATAATCAATTAAGCTTACACTCTCTAAAATTTATAACCGATTTTTGCCATTTCACTTTGGGCCTTGCAAAGTTGTAAGATGGATATTTTTTCAATATCTGTTCATCCTGGATTGTTTTGGTCATGTCTTTCTTAACAAAGTTGTTCTTTTTTTTTTTTTTTTTGAAATTTAAACGAAGAAAAATAGAGACATCATTTGTAAACTTAAACATTTATCCTATGCTGGATTAATATATGGTGTTTTTTTTTATTAGCAAAGATTCTTTTTATTATTTTCAACTCGTAAATTTAGCCGATATAAAATTATATAATAGTATTTATTTTTTAAGTTCAGCGGTTTAATGAACGAATTTATTGTTGTTCAATAAATACAAATTTCATTGCACTTTGTACAAGTCATAATATACTTCTAATGAAGTGTATTAATTAATATATATATATATATAAACTTGATTAGAATATCGATACCAATAAAAATCATGAGATAAAATTTAAATTGAAAATATAAAATTTTGTTTCCAAAATATAATTTTAAAAAAAATTTGTGTCAAACTCACAATTTTGATAGGTATTAGAATGTGTAAAAATTTTAACAGATATTTTTTAATAAAAAAAGTATTTTGAAGGAAAAAATAAGAATTTTTTTTTTAAAAATAATGTAAAACAAATTTAAGTGAAAAAATTTTAATTTTAAAATTTTAAATAAAAATATATTTAAATAATTTCTTCTTAATTAAAAATTTATTTACTTATAAATAAAAATATTTTGTCCAAACATATTCTTTACCATTATATGTTGAAAGTCTCGCCTCCTTTTTTTACTTGTACTGCCATACTCACCTTGCCAGTTCTGCTGTTCTGTACCCCTCTTGCAGAGAATTTGCAATTTTCCTTTCCCTTCTTAACCAACCTCCTCACAACAACTAAAAAAAAAGAAAAAAAAGAGCGCACACACTCACACACACAAAATTTAAAAAAAAAAAAAAACCCAAAATCCCAATTATGTCAATATAATCGTAGGATTTCCATTATCCCAATTTGAATTCAGTTGATTCAAAATTATTCGAAAAATTTTCCGCCTTGTCCCCCACCCAAAAATGGGGGCTCTCTTTATTTTTAATTTTTCTGAACTATGAAGGGATCGGCCGTATTTGAAATTCAGGTAAAGCTACAACCATGGTGCCTATTCATTTAGTTTGAGATAGATTTTTTTGTATTTTTTTTAACTCAGTGCTTGTAATTTACGTACATTGAGCTAATTTTGCTTTGCATGTGAGTAAAATTTGTTTTTAAAAAAAGTTATTTCATGCAATTTATGGTTTTTGCCCTCTCCAGAATCAAACATGCTCCACAAATACTGGTTCTTGGTTTGAATTTTTTTTTTTTTTTGCTGATTGGGCTTTAGAATTTTGCTTTTTTATGCAGTTGTTTGCTGATTTTGAGCTTAAAGATTAAATCTTGCAAAATATTTGAGCATAAAAAGAGTCAAATATTGTTAGTCATTGCTTGAAATTTTGAATTGGTTGCCGGGGTTTGTTTCACCGCTTTTGAAAATTTTGATACCTTGCATTGTTTTTAAGCATTCTTTTGCACGTTTAACTGTGTGGGTTGATTGTGGATTATTTTTCTTTCTGTTTGATATTTTTCTGGTACTTATGATTTTTCTGTCTGGTTTTGGTAATATTTGAGTAAAGCAATAATGATATTTTCTTTATTTAGTAAAGTTTTTATCTTTTTATTATTAATTTTAGACTTTTTGATCATTGTTTTTGTAATGTGAATTTATTGGCTGGCAGTGCATAGATTTCTATTCTTCCAAATTTTAATGGTGTGTACACTTCCAAGTCAGAGAATGGCAGCCTTGGCAAGGCTTCTGTTGAACTCACAAACGATTGCAGGTAATACAGAATCATTGGCAGGAAAGTATATTGTTGTTCATAGATTACTATGTTGCTTAATCGTACACATATTACAACATAACCAATTGGAAACATTTCTGAGTTGAAACACTCTTGTAGAATGTGAAGTTTAATTGGATTGTGGAACTAATATGGAGACCTAAAGTAGGCACTGTGAGCAAGTATTGTGTGTACACATTCTATCGCTCTTCTGTTACTGTTTCCTCTTAAATAAGAGGTCATGTAATGGAAATCTTTATTGTTGACTCTTGTGAATAAATGCCCTACTCATGACACCTTCTTGCTCGGAAAGAGTTATTTGAAAGTAAAATGACAGCTTGAATGAACCAGATAATGAAAATATTTTCGTATACTGTATTCTTTTTTACTCGGTTCATTCATTAATTTTTAGACATTATATAATGACCAAACACTTGCTAAGGCTTGTCTGGCTAGAATTAGGCGAGAGATTATTCATGGTGTGAACTTCGCTTCCGATGTTTGTCTGATTTTGGAGTACCAACATAGTATTTGTGGCTAGTGTTTCCCCTTCTGTGGAATGATCCTAAAATCTGTTTCTGTTTCTCCCTCTATTTCATTTTTGTCAGATGACTTTGGCCATCATAAAGTAGCTGTGCAGTACATTCATAGAGAACTGAGGGAAGCAGATGAAGTAAATTTGATTGATGAGAAAGGTATTAAATGAATGTATAAATGATATTGTAATGGTGGAGACTAGTTACAATCATTCAATTTTTGTACGAATCTGACATTTTCAGCAATTCACATAGAATGGCGGTGATAGTAACATCTCATGTGGGCCTTTACTCTCCTCTCTCTATCTCACTTTAATTCTTTTTCTTTTTGTTGACTTCCTGTGCAGTAAAAGGAATTTGCTTCCTATATAGGCCAAACATAACTTGGCTAGCTCTAGACTTTATAATCAATCCACATCATCTATACGCATTATTTACCCGGGTGACACTTGAATATTTTGCTAATGTTTATTTGCATACAGAGATCCATCTATTGCCAAAGATCAATAAGGCCTGAGAAAGGAGAAATTATGTGACTCGAGAAGATTGTTTGAGTTTTGTATTGCTTTGTCATCTGATGTCCAACCGCTTTTTGTGATTTTGTGTTGCAGATATGCACATATTTGATTTACGGCCAATGACAGATCCTTTGCATTTGGTGAGCTTCCAGCCTACTCTTTAAACTTTTTGTTTAAGTTCTGTATATAGATTTGGTATAGCAAGTAGAATTTCCAAAGAGTAATTGTGAACTATTGTAATAGGGATATCCCATTGCAAATTAATTTATTATTTTAATCCTTTTGTCCCCCACTAGCTAGCGACAGCAGAAATGAAGGGGGGAGAATTTCAGCTTATAAGTTTTTCCAAAGTGGTTATTAGAATTATTTTGGATTTAAATTTGCCAAATAGAAGGAGGAGGAATAAATTGCATCCTTGTTTCATTATGGTTTTAATTAGGGTCAATTGGCTACTTTGAAAGACATCAATCTCTGCAGCTTGAATCCTAGTTGTGGTTACAATTTTTAATGGTACAGTATCTTAAGCTGATGTGAAAGGTATGGCTGTGAAAAAACTGGGAGTTCAAGACTAGACATTATGGTTGCAAAGAACTCAAATCAAACAGTTTCAAGGGTTAAAGAAACATTTTAAAATTTTTTTTATGTTGTTTATGTAAGTATATCTAGTTATTTTTTAATGTTATTGAAACATTTCATCTATTCAACGACTTAAAAATGGTCATCATGCGCTATTTAGATAGCCCATATACTGAAGTTTAGAGCTTTGTACCTATCACCTGATATATTTTAAAGATCGTCCATGATTTTTTGTAACAAAACCTAATTTACCTTAATGGTGAATTATTCTTATTTATGTTATGCAATTTTTTCATTTCTGTAAAGGTATGTTGCAATGCTTGTAGGAAGCCGATTAAGGCCAGCCAATATGCAATGCATGCAGGTTTGTATTTTCTATTTAATTTTGATTAATTATATCTGCTACTGGGGTTGAGATTCTTTTGTCGTGGGTGCAAGTTGTTTCTTGTGTCATATTATACTTTATCCAAGCATGTATCTAAGGGATAAAGCAATAAATGCTAGTTTGTACTTTCTTTTTGAGACAAAGATTTTAAATTCTTGAAGCATTCTATGCGAAATTTAAGAATTGTATAAACACTATGAGGTTAGGAGTTATTAGCTATTTCTATCTCTTTGCAAATCTCTATCAAAAGATAAAATGTGTTAGATTCATTTGTCATTTTTCCTGGCTGCCTACAATTAGTTTATCCCTGAAAATGATTTGCTTTAGTTTGAAAATTAGGAACTTTGGATTCCTTGGCCATTGTTATGAACAGCTTTTTGAAATTATATGTATTTAGTATATTTCTATGTGCTAATACTCAGCAATTCTGATTTCTTTATCTGTCTGGTGACAGTTATAAATTATTGAGATCCATAGTTTTAGTCACTTTGTTAGGCTATTACATTTATACCGTTCCATGATCTGCATAATTTTTACTTGTGTTGTTTTCTTTTCACAACAACAACAACTAAGGGTTTCTTTTCACAAGAACTGAAAAAATAAACAAGAATATTAGTAAGATGAAATTCATGGCCTTAGAAGATTACTTGAACAATCAATATTAGGTTTTGCAAGAGAAGAGATTTCTGGGTAAAACATGCAACTGTTGGTTTGCTGTAGCCTTAACCTTGTGACATAGGGTTCCTTGTATTGAACATGACCAAGTTGCTGAAGGCATTCCTTGTAGAAATTATAATGGAAAATTCTATTTGTCCTCATGGTAGCACAAAAGTTTGCTGCCAGATCATGTTTTTCACTTTATAATTTTCACCCTGTGGTGCCTTGACAATCTGAACTACTTTTATGTTTTTCTCCCCTCAAGTTTTCTTCATCTTAAGCTCTCAAGATTGCAGCCTACAACTGGTATGTGCTAAGAGATATGATCCTGATATCTGGTGCGTGACATATTCATCGAAATATCCCTGTGATATATCTGGTAGTTACTTTCAGATCAACCAACTTCATATCATTCTGCATGCAATTAATTGTATGCTAATGAATTTCTTTTTGCGGACATGAAAACCCATTCTTAGTTTCTAATGTCTAGTTTTGGTTAATGGCTTTTCTTCTGAGATCTGTGCCTTTGTCTCTTAGTCTACTTTTACAGTGTTTGCAAAATTATGGATATTCAATAAAATTGTAATCTTGCTGATCTTTTCAGAGCTTTGTAGTTCATTAACTTCTATTGATGAAATCGGTTTGGAGCTTGATGGAGGTACAGGACCCAAGAAGCCTCCACGAAAGGACAGAAAGAAGTTGCTTGCTCTTAGTTCTAGTATCCTTCTAGCCTTTCCTTGTCACCATGGTTTGAAATTTGGGAACTGTTTCTCATGCCTCATTTTGTTTCAATATGGAACTTCAGGAACAAAAAATTGTTCCGGATTTTCAGTATAAATTTGGACTAAAGGTTGAGTTGAAATTTCATATATGCTTATTTGTTGGATTCGACAATGAGAATTTGTTCTTTTAACGTCCATTAGACCAGATTACCTCAGTAGAAGGAGATAAATTTGAAATTCTTGATACCTGCAATATATCTGCACCACAATCCCTCTTGGAGACCCCCTCTTCTGAAGCAAAAGGTTTTGTATTTCCTCTTCTTTGTTTATTTCTTTTATATTGTATATTTTTTCTATTATATTTTGTTTAATAAGCCTCAGAATTGACCTAAACTTGGTTATCATCAATTATTTTTCCTGTCTGGGTTGTTGGATCGCCTTATGCATAGAGATACATGTCCCTCCCCCATCCTAAACAAATAAACAAACAAAACAGTTGATATACTGTGAATCTCATAATGAGATTCCATGAATTGTTGTCATATCTTTATACACTCCATGCTTCATTTACTGGATTTTTTATGATTCGCAGATGGTCCAGAAGCACTTGACGGCCTAGGAAATGGTCCTCGAAATCCAAATTGCTTAGGAAGTGCAGTGCCACGTTCTAGAAAACGTTCAAAAATGTCAGATATTCTTCTTTAACTTAGCATCTTTTGGAGACATGAAATAAACTTTTTCCTTCTTTGATTGTAGCAATAGTTTCTTTTGCTTGGGAGCTGTGTGCTTTGTCCTATACTTTTTAGTAACAGTCACTGTGGTTTCAACATCATCATTCTTAAATTCTTCACTTTGTTCCTGATTCCGCTTGTTATAATAGTAGTATGTGCATGCATCTTACATTACACAACATGCTCATTTTAAAATGAATGGTGAATTGGCTGAAGAACTATGATAAAAATGAATTAGTAGAAAAGTATAAATAAGAAGGATTTCAGATTTTGTTCACTTATCACCCCCTTTTCTGCACAGAGGATACCTTTTGTTTTTACCTTTTAAAAAAATGTTTTTTTTCCTCTTTTCACAGGACAAAAACTGAGGGTCCACCACCAATATTGGATAATTTTGAAGCAGCAAATGGTGTCATCTCTCAGGGGGCTCTTCCTTGTATGGCCAAATTCAAGCTTTTTAGAATGTCTTTTGTTTATTGCAATGTTATGATTTTTAGATTCTTTGGTCCTGTTCTGCAGAACAGTTAGGTCTCCTTATTCGTACCCAAGCCACGTCTTGTATTCAGTTTCTGTAATTGTGGTGTTTCATTTAATAGAATGATTAGAATGGTGTCTTCTTCTTCTTCATCTTTTTTTTTTTTTCCCTGTAACTAGAGGGGCTTGAATCCAAGACCTCCCAGTTACAATCCCTCCCACCTTAGCACCCAACCCAACCCTTCCCCCCAATGATTAGAATGGTTCGATATGTTCTCTTATTTGCATCTTTGTCATGTGATCAGGCAGAGAGCCTGCAAGAAGATCCACGCCAGAAAATCAGATAACTTCCGGTCATCTTATCACACATCAAATGCCTAGGCAACTTGATGAGTTTTGCATGATGAAAAAAGGTATCATCTACTTTTCATTTGCTGATTGTTGATTCTGACTGTTAAATTGTGGTAAGCTCAAGTGCTATTAAGGGGTCTGTAACCAATAGATTACATTTCTTTGCCCATGGTTTTAAGCATACTATTATTTTACTTGGTACTCATGAGAAATAATATTTTGCTAACAATATCAGATGTTCCAGTTCCTCTCGCCACCAAAATTTATTATTCTCAACGAAATCATCCCTTGCGAACAGCCCTCAGCCATCTGTATTATGACACATCAACTAGGGAGCATACTAGTCAATTTCTCAGAGATAAAGTTTTTCCACCAAATGTGGTTCAGACCTTGACTACATCTCCAAACAATTTTTCTCTGGATCAAACTATTGATGCTCAGCAGGACAAGGTATGATGCTTTATATGTCTGATTGATACAATGATTTATTGTTCAATGCTATCAAATTCTAATTCTTGCAAATGTAAAATGGAAAATAATGTCTTTTCTTTACGAGTTCTTCTGACAAACTATGACGCCTTACATAAGTACTTCACTATTTTTGAGGGTCAGCAAATGTCCCCTTTGCCTCATTGCTTGTGAAACAGGAAGTTCAAGATTATCTTTATTCGGTGCATAAAGCTGATCAAATTCTTGCTCAATGTGCAGAACTGTACTCACGCAAATCTGGACCATGAACATTTCAAACCGGTTTCCTGTGAATAATGTGCTTGGATCTCATACTTCTGTTGGAAAGATGACAACCAATTAATTGTCAAATTCTTAATTTTTGCAGACAGCTCTAGAATACAGCTCCCCTATGTTACTCCATGCTTATAACACTACTGCTAATTTTAACATCTTAAACAAGAAAGAGAACCTAGTTGCAAGTCCAAGTGTAAATCGTCCATGAAAGCCTAGGGACGTATTGGAACTGCAGCTGAATGAGTATTACTGCCACAGGAGAGTTAGATGGGCGAATCTAGTACTGCTCAATAGCATGTTTTGGCAGAAAGTCACTTTCACCATTTTCTTCTTCCCATTTTACAATGCATGTAAGTTGTTTAGGTTAAATTCTTGATTCTTGTAATATGTACAGCTTGTATATTCAGTTCTCTGGCCAGTGGCCCTTGAAATGTTAATATTCTTTGACTTGAAATCCTGATAGTTCTTGTAATACCTGTTTTGAATTCACTTCTAGCTGCCATCAATTAGCATTTTCTTTTATATTGGATTGAGAAAAATGTAAACGTTGCAGAAAAATTGAAGATCCCTGTCCTGGGATTTCTGCACTTCTGCCCGGGCACATCTTTTCCTAATTTCTAATCATCAATGCATTTCTGGAGATAGCAACTGATATCTTCTCTTCAGATGAGCCGTAACATAGAAGAGCTCTTGTTTTGGAAGTCACTGCTCATTTAGAGAGTTGGTACTTTGTCATTCTCAAAGTATTCATTTGGTTGCTGCCACTACCTTGACCAACTTGGCATTCAGCTGGTCAATATAAAAATTAAAAGCGCCATTCACATTCTGGGTGTAGGTGCCCAGGTTAGGGTTGGTGGGTATCACTAGGTATCACTAGGTGGTGCTATTCAATGAGAAATCAAATTCTTGTTCCAATGGGGCATAAGTATGACAGTGTGCAATATCCTGTTTAATCTGTGGCATCTGGCATTGAGACAATGATGGGGTGGGAATCGGGGGATAGCCTTTTGTTTTAGTTTAAGGGTCTCTATCTTTGCCTGACCCTTCTGCTGGAGAAAGCCATATAATATTGATAAACTACAAGCTGTTGGCTTTTGGACTGATGATTCTTCCAGTGTGCTTGTTTGTCTTATGATAGTAGTTGGTTTGAAAGAATAGCATGCCAAGTGTATTACTCCATCTGATGGCAATTTGACAATCATATGCTGCACATGAATGTATGGTCCCCAATGTTTTTATCTTAGAGGATTGTTGTGACTTGTGAGTAAATTTCCCTCCATTGCATTATTGAAGGAAACTATTGGTATATTTCCCTCCGTTGCATTATTGAAGGAAATTATTGGTAAATTTAGCACTCTAAACAATACTACATTCAATAGACTAAAGTGGGATCTCTTGCAAAGTTGTAATGATGTTGAACCAATTCTTGCCCATCTAAAACATGTCCCTGCTAAGGGTGGCTGCCAGGCTGCTACTTTTTCTAATTGTTTAGACTTTAATATTTGCTTTTTCTTCCTATGGAGGGAAGATATTTTTTTCTAATGTGTTAGAGATATGATGCTATGTGGGAACTCAATTGTTTGATGTGCTATCCTTGTTATGGTTTTGTATAATATATTACTTCCTAATGAGGGCTACCTGACCCTACAATTGAACCCACAATTCATCTAAAAGTGTTAAAGAGTCTTGTGCAAGAATGGGATGGTAATCAAATGTTGACAAAAAAAAATATTACATAAATTTGTAATATTATTTTACATGATAAAGTTGATGTCTAAAATATTTGTTTAATACTGACAAACGATGACTAGTTTTAGAAAATTTGTTCTCATCTACTTTGGAGGTTTTCATACAAAAGGGTTTATTTATTTGTTTATATTTTCAAGTTTTAGAGTGGACACTAAATGCTTTATGGTAGTGATAATGTTGTTACTTGTTCTCAAGAGGGCATATTTCATTTGTTGTGTGATTTTTTTTTTTAACTTAAGAAAAAAGCTTTTTGTTTATGGTTTATCAAGAAAGTTTATACACAATTTATCAACAAAGTATTTGCTGATTGCCTTGATAAACAACAACTCAATACATCAGCAAAAACCTACTTCTATGGAGTCAATTTTAAAAGCCTTAGGATGGCAGTGAGAGATGTGGTTTCATCTTAGGCTTGCAATGAATATAGTACAAAAATTAAGGATTTGTTGCTATATGATTTTAGATTGAACCAAAAAAAAAAGTTTAAGAAAAGCCAACTTAAGAAAGTGTTTGCAAAGCTTTGTCGGCCGAAAAGAGACATGTATATCAACCAGTGATGTAACGATTATATTTTAAATGTTTATATCATAAGTTTAGAATGAAATTGCACCTTAGCAATCTACCTCCAAAATTTGAGATTCGAATTTCATTGATTTCATTACGTAACAATGTTCGACTTCGTGTGATGCGATAGTATAATTTGTTTAAAAAAGAACAAAAAGAAAAAGACATGAGGAAAAATTAAAGGAGAACACGCCAATGGATGGATATTTTATGTGTAGATTCTTAGTAGGGCAATTTTTAAAGTAACTATTTATTTGAGTATATTCTTTTGTTGGTGCTGAATGAATATATAGACAATTAGAAATTAAATTTGATTGGTATTTGTTTGAAAACAATGCTAGATATTTTTTGCTCTTTATTTTAGGACCCACGTCCCCACCGACTTCAGCAACAATTGATGGTAGAAGGGAAAATCCCAAAAGAAAAGAAAACAAAACATGCTAGAATTTGTCACTTTTGTTTTTTTTGGTTTTAAATCAATACTTTCATTATATGAGTGTTGATTCTCAAAGTGTGGAACACAATTATCATAATTCTTATATATATATATAGTGGGATAATATTCTCAAACAATTAAATTTTATATTGATTTATATATATATAGTCACAAAATTTATTTTCATTTTTTTAGACATTCTCCAATACTAGAATAAAAAAAAAACTTTTACTGATACTACATGTAGTGAAATATTATAACAAAATCTCTCAATGATTAATTTAGCATTTGTGTAGCAAAAATCATTTAATAACAATTATTATCACGATCTAATACTTTTTGTGTTACGTAAATACCATATTAGTCCCGATAAGAATATTATTACTCAGCCTTCCACTTCTATATATTATTTATCAAGTTGAGGGCAAGTTGTTATTAAATATAGCATGATGCATGGCACAAGTTGGATTCCAAAGATATAAAAAAAGAAAATTCTTGTGATAAAAATTTCCCAATTAAGAAATGAAAGGGATGAGTGCATATTATGTGACTTCCTTTTAAAACCGTTGTTGGGGGATGAGGAATCCTGTCCTAAAATTGGCGTAGAAGTGATATCAGAATCCACTTAATATGTACTATGGAGAGTTGATTATTGTGCAAGTGTTGCTGTGTTTCACTGTTCTTGGAGAATAATGAACAAAAATGATGGTGATATTATTATTATTATTATTAAAGCACCAATACTCAGAAAATCAAAGCTGTAGAGTTGTCAATTGCAAAGCAGAAATTTGCACGTGATAATGGCAAGTTGTTGATGATGATGGGTGCTGGCTTTTGTTGTTTGATTAGCTTAGGAACCACTCAAGAAGGTCACACAATCAAATTTTTGATGGGGTGTGACAAATTTGAATATATATATATGTAAATATCTACTATTTGGATCTTGAAAATAAACTTCTTTTTTTTGGTTTCTTTTGGCTATATGATTTGCTTTCTTGATTTGTTTATTTGTAATCATGGTTAAGATTGAAATAATTGAGAATGAAAAGATTGAAATTTGAACTCTTATTTTATGATGAAAAAGAAAAAAAAAATTCTATTGATGTAAGACATGTCAAATGAGTAAAAATGAATATTATAAGAGAAAGTATGCATGGTTTATATTTTTAAAATATATTTTTATAGTTTTTAATATATATATATATTTTTATAATTACTATATCAAAAAGTGAATTAAAATATAATTTGAAACGTAATTGATAATATATAGAATATATAAATTACTGCCTATATTACTTTAGTTTAAATGTTTTAACATATGATGTTATTAGCGTACCATCATAATTTTCAACAAATCCTTAATTTGAAACTATTCAAAAACTATGGGTTTGTTTGGAGTGTGATATATTTGGAAAAAGTTGTATTGAAATGTGTAAAAATTTTGGTGGGTATTTTTTTATGGAAAAAGTATTTTGGAGAGAAAAATAAGAGGGAAAATTTTTTAAAATTATGTGAGAGGAATTTGAGTGGGAAAATTTGAATTTTAAATTTTGAAATAAAAATGTGTTCGAATAGTTTGTTTTTGTTTGAGAATTTACTTATTTACAAATAAAAATAGTTGTCCAAACAGACCCTATAATTTGTTTCACGTGTTCCTTTCGACAAGTTTATTTATAGACTCATCATTCAATGGCCAAACAAACAAACGAACATTTGCTAAGTTCTAAGGCATCATTGTTGGATAATGCAATTGCCAAAAACCATCAAATTGGTCAACGATTTCTAGAAAACAATTTGGCATGTAAAATTATCAATCCCTCATCCTCAAAGCTTATCAAATAGAATCTTGTTGAGCCAAATTTTGGATAATGCTTAGGTAATAAATTTGAACAATCTTTGTTATGTTTTTGAAACATACTAAATAAGTAACAAATTTATCTTTAGATGAAGGGATAAAAGTAAAAGATAGTTTTTTTAAAAAATTATTAAAAAAAAAAAAAATCCCACAAAAAAATGATCAAAAAATCGTAAATTTTTACAAATTTATGAAAATAATATAATAAATATATTATATATAATATATATAATATATGTTAAATTTCAAAAAATATATATCAATCACACATAATTAAATATAAATATATATATAACAAGCATAAATAAATAATTGAATTATATAAAAGCATAAGTGAAGAGGATGAATGGAATGACGGAAGGATGAGGAGAATGAAAGATGGAAGATGATGAGAATTGAGAAAGAGAATGATGAGAAGAGAAGAGATGATGGAAGGAAGGAAGGAAAGAAGGATAAGGAAGAATGAGAAGAAGAAGAGAGAGAGAAGATGAGATGAGAGTTGATGGAGAGTGGTGATTTTGAATAGGGAGAGAGGGGAGAGAGGGAGGAGAGAAGAGAGAAAAAGAAAAAAAAAAAAAAAAAAAAATTGAGGTTGTTTTTTTTTGTTTTTTTTTTATTTTTTTTTTTTGAAAATCGATCGATTTATATTATAAAAGTGTCAAGTCAATTTCTGAAGTTTAGTTTTTACCTTATAAAAAAATCGGACCCTTGGTTTTGGATCGTAAAAAGCGTTAATTAAAAAGTCAGTTTTTTTTTTTTTTTTTTTTTTTTTTTTCAAACCGGAATCGGACATAGTTTTTTTTTATAAAAAAAAAAAAAAGCGTTTTTAAAAATCGAGAGTTTAACAACATTGGATAAAAGTGTTCCTTTTATTATGGTGTTGCTGTAACAAACACATAATAAATAAGGAAATCTTTGCCTACATTAAAGGGATCATGAACTTACATTAATTAATTGTTTTTGCCTAAGTAATAAGGAAATCATTTATTTATGTCTAAAAGTAAGGAAAAAAATATTGTTGATGAATTAGATATCAATAATTCAATACTTTTACACTTTTTAATTCAACTCTTCTGTTAAGAAAGAACAAATACATATTGTGGACTCACTAATTCTTTCAACTTTATATTTTTTTTATTAATTCATTCTACTAAATATATAATTAGCTGTTTCACACAATATTTAGTTCTAAGGTAGCTAAACATAATCCAAAGTAGTACTACTCACTAGGACTCGGTCAAAGCCCTAATCCTTCTTCACAAACAAAAATCAAAGTTATTCATCCTTATCCACTTTTATTTCCCTTTCATCAAAGTGAAAGCATACCATTCTTGAATTCATTAATTGCATAACTTTTCTTTCAATCCAAATTATACTACTACTACACTCTATTAATAGTATCTATACCTACACCACTCAAAAAGCTAATCAATTTTAAGAGCAAAATTCTATCCTTCTTGTAGAAAAAAAAAATTTATACATTCATATACCATGTAAGATAATATAGTTTGATATAACTAACATAATAACTTATATTTCAAGAGAAGAACATATTTATATGTAAAGGAATAAAAAAATAAAAATTTATATACCAACTTAACATATTAAAAAATAAGAATACAACGGATATATAAAATATATATATTGTGCATAAACATAACAGGTGTTTCAAGAAAGATCCTTCCCATTTAACCATGATTGATGAACAAAGTTTGAAGAAATTATTTTAAGCTTGAGCCAAAATCTATAATTCAATGATCCTTTTTTTATAGCCCACATTGTACTAACTTGTGCTAGTAGTGTTTACTAAGTGGTGTCCATGACCAATTTATCTTTTCAACTCCTAATCTCATGCTGAAGGTACAAGCAATGAGAAGGAAAACAACAACAACAAAAAAAACAAGGAAAATCCCCTGGTAATACCTACCATTACCAAACCAATCTCAAACGTTACCTCAAATATTAATCCTAGTAAATACAAAATAGTAACATCAGTTTTTGGCATTTATATAGCAATTAATAATAACTATTTATTATATTAACATTATCCCAAAAAAAAAACTCTGTATGGAAAACCAGGGAAATACAGGATAGGTAAGTTGGAGAATAAACCAAAAATACATTCTGTTGCAATCCTAAAAGTGAAAAGAATCCACTAAAAAATATGAAAATAAAATGGAATGAAATACAGCGAAGATGATGACCCAGTCCAATCAGATTTTCCCACAGCCAAAAATTATTTTTCTCTCTCCATCTCTATGCACTGGCAGTCACACGCATAAATATTGCAGTCCCCATTTGCAGCTGGCATCTCTTCCCCACTCTTCTATACCCCTCTACACTATGTCTCCTCCGCAATTTAATATCCAATTTGTAACAGAAGCGCTGAAAATCCCTGATAATACCCATATATGGTCTGCCAAAAACTTCCCTTTTTTTCTTTTTCTTTTCTTTTTTTTTCTAATTGATTTTCAAGAACCCACTAGCTAACTGACTATCTGAGCTTAAATCCCATCAATCATCCCAAGTTTCAATTTTTTTAGTGATGAAATTTGTGTTTATGTACTATCTCTGTGGATTAATTATATGTGGGGTTTTTCACACATTAGTAAAGCTGTGATTTTTATTGGATAGTATTGTTTTCTGTGCTTTTGTTTGCCGAAAAAATCTGATTTTTATTGAAGATGAAATTGAGATTGAGGTCACAAAGGGTGGTTCAGGACAGCTCTGTGGCGGCTGAGGCTGAATTAGATGAGGGGCTGAAGCAGAGTTATTGGGCTAACATGCCATCAGAATTGTTGAGAGAGGTGTTGATGAGAATAGAAGAATCAGAATCCAAATGGCCCTTGAGGAAAAACGTAGTGGCATGTGCAGGAGTGTGTAGGAGCTGGAGGGAAATCATGAAGGAGGTCGTCAGGACTCCTCAGGTTTCTGGGAAGATAACTTTTCCAGTATCTGTTAAACAGGTCTGATTTCTTTCTTTCTTTCTTTCTTTCTTTCTTTTTTTTTAATTTTATTACTTGGGTGCGGATTTTTTTAATCTATGTTTCTAATTGGTTATCTGTCCTGAGGTGATTGGTGTATTTTATTTTATTTTATTTTTTGCTTGTTCGGAAGTTGTGACATAATCTTGCGTAAAGTCTTATTTTATTTTATTTTTCTTTGTGTAGATGATAGAGAATATTTGGATTTTTTTTCCGTGTGGATGTTGGGTCTCTAGAGTTGTTCGTTTCTTAGGGATTCAAAAATATGAGATGTTTCCGTAAGTGGATGCTTTTACGAGCAGGGGTTGAATTTATGAAGAATCTTATCAGGGGAAGAATATGAATGAAAAGATATGAAGACTCTTTTGGGGACAAAGGACTCAAAGATGACTTCAATAACGTTTTTGTTTCATGGTTTCTCTAAGTGATGGTGGGCTGAAATTCCCCAAAAAGTTGTGAGCTTTATTCCACTGGTGGTGCCAACTTTACACTTTTTTTCCCTGTCATATTTGGGAATGTTGTGGTGGCGCATCTCCTATGCTGCATCCATTAACAAACTATCTTGCCATTAAGCCTTTGGGACTCATTTTGTTTTTTAATAGTGAAAAGCAAATACGTGGGTGATGGTTAGAATCTTGCCTTGCTCATGGACGGAATGCTAGTTATGCAGATTATGCTAGTGGTGTTTGATCAATGGTCATGATTTTAGGAAATAAATTGGAGCTATATCAAAAAAGAAGTTCCTTTTATAGTGTCAGTTTTGTTCATAATTGTAAATGAAATTATGCTGTTCTCTGATTGCTGAGAATTGTTGTATTAATTAATATTTTGCTCAAATAGTCGATATGAATTAATCTTTTTTTCATTATTGTTTACTACTTTTGTCACACTCTTACACAATCGGTTATTGGTTTGCAGCCTGGTCCAAGAGATTCTCTCCTTCAGTGTTTCATCAAACGGAACCAGTCTTCGCAAACATATCACTTATACTTGAGTTTAAGTCAGGGTAAGCATTTGGTGTCTCAACTTTATGTCTTTGTACATTATGTGGGCTCTATTTTCATTTTTTTAGTCCTTCAAAAGAGATAGTGAGAAGCCTTATTGAAGTGCCTTTCATAAATACAGTCTAGGCTTTCTAATTATATTATTTATTTTTGCTTTTTTGTGCATTGAAACAGAAGTTTGTTGTTACATTTTCTAAATTGATGACACCTTGTTGTGGTTAACGTAATCCTTTGCTTGGTATTGTTGCAGCATTGGCTGATGATGGCAAGTTTCTTCTAGCTGCCCGCAGATGTCGGCGACCTACCTGCACTGATTACATAATCACTTTACAAACAGATGACATGCCTAAAGGAAGCAAAACTTACATAGGAAAATTGAGGTGTGTGTAATCTACTTGATTAGTTATCTTATTGTGAGTTCTTAATACTGATTCACAAGGAGCTGAACAAATAAGTTATTCTATTTGCCAGGTCAAACTTTCTCGGGACTAAATTTGTTGTATATGATGCTCTCCCACCCAATGGTGTGAGTAGAATGGCAAAATGTAGTTCCACTAGGCTGGCAGGCACAAAACAAGTATCCACTAGAGTTCCTGCCGGCAACTACCCTGTAGCCCACATTTCATATGAACTAAATGTGCTAGGAGCTCGGTAGGAGGGATGTTTATAGCCTAAATTGGTTTTAGTACAATGTTCTTAATTGAAGTTGAAGATTATTCTGATATTGATTATTTTGTTTCTCATACAAAAGTAGGGGTCCACGAAGAATGCACTGCGTCATGGATCCGATCCCCGCATCTGCAATTAAACCTGAAGGTGTGGCTCCCACGCAGATTGACTTTCCCATAAGCAATATTGATTACTTCACATTGTTCCATTCAAAATCGAGCCGCAGTGAGAAATCTATGTCTGGACTTTTGGATGGGCAAACAGAGGAATCATTAGTTTTGCGAAACAAGGCTCCCAGATGGCATGAGCAGCTCCAATGCTGGTGTTTGAATTTTCATGGACGGGTTACAGTTGCTTCGGTGAAGAACTTTCAGTTGGTGGCTTCACCAGAGAATGGCCAGGCGGGACCAGAACACGAGAAGGTCATCCTCCAGTTTGGTAAAGTTGGAAAAGATGTATTTACAATGGATTACAGATATCCCATTTCGGCTTTTCAAGCATTTGCCATCTGCCTTAGCAGCTTTGACACAAAGATTGCTTGTGAATGATGTGTAGAGCTCTGAATCTAGTATGTAGATCATAAGCAATCTGGTGCCTTGAATTACAGTATCCTAAATCTGTTAATGGAGTAATGTAAACACTCCCAACATGATTAATTCTGGATGTTATTCTTCATATTGTACAGTGTTTTGTTACCTTGCGTCATTACAAAAATAATTGTTCACAACTTTTATGGTTTCTGTCTTTTTCATGTAATTTATCTTATCGTTTGATGCATTTACATTTTCCTCCACTTTCACAGACGACATTGTGTGCTTTTGTAGGTGTTTGTTACTGACGTTGTGTGTTTTTGTAGGTGTTTGTTACTGATGCATCTTACGTACAACTTAGTATCCAATGACTAAGAATGCTTGTGATTTTGGGAGTCCATAAAATGTCTAAACTTAAAGTTTGTTGGCTTGGAATTCCTTTAAGCAAATCATTCTTTTGGACAAAAATTCTTTATTCCTTTTGTCCAAGCAATGGTTGGAACGTAAAAGTTGTCTAAAAAAAATTGTAAAACACAAAATAATGTCTCATCTTCCCAAACGGTGGTGCCTACATTGGGACAGCAAAACTAATGGCACAAAAAGTCAGTCTGAAATGATCCAAAAAAAAAAAAAAAAACACTCTCAACCTTACTTGGGAGTTGGGAAACTCAGAATAGGCAACACGTTTGACGCTAGTTTGGTGCCAAGCCGACCATCTTAATAATAACGCCATAGCTGTATTTGTCATCCACATTGAAGAGCTGTTAGTGGACGGACATCACTAGATTAGCTAAATTGAAAAATACGCCGAACTCATGGAGGCCAAGCAAAGCAGATATCAACAAAAGCCAACTCTTGCCTTGATTTTGTCCCATTCCTATGCTCCTTTTCAATGATTACTTCAAAATACAAAGAAAGTCATTTGGAGCAACAGTAATAATCCACAGATAATCCTCCAAGTTTTTGTACTTCAATATTTCAAGGTTATTTCAAGGGAAATAGCGAGCCCTTTTTGTATTCTGAAGCATCAAAGTAAAGAAAATTGGGATAAACAGTCTTGAGTAAAGAACTGGGATAGTTTAACATGCCAACCATTCTGCATTTTGTTTGAGAAAAATATAGGACTACCCCAGGTACCAGAATTACAGTCTCTGCTTACATATGGTTCTAACTAGATACATTATCTCCTATATACAATGCTATTCCTCTTGTTCTAGGCATGTTGCATTTGAAGATCCTTTTCAGATAGAGAATGTGCAGGATCAACCTCTTCAACCGGCAAGTCATCTGGATGTAATTGGGGTTGACTTAAGCTTCTAACAAAGTTGGTGAATGACGGAAAATGTTCCGGAGAGAAAAAACTAGCTCCCATCCTTTGATATGTGAACAAGTCCACTGCATTTTCACCCACCAAGTTCTTCTTGATCTGTTCAAATCCCGTTGGGGCACCTGAAACCCTGACATTTTGGCCAGAGATCTCAACACCATGCTTTTTGCAAGATGATATAATCTGTTTGAGTAATAACTCTGGGCTAGATAGGGTATCCTTTGGCTGATGCTCATCACTTAGTTCCATTCCAGGCAGTATAATCCTGCATGAATTTCTTGAAAACATTTCTATGATACGTTCATAACCATCTCTATTCACTGTATTATAGAATCCTGCAGCTAGCTCAGTAGGGTGAGATCGGCTTTGGTACCATGAATAAACGAGTGGAACTTTTCCAGAAACAGTTACACCAACATCACTAAAAGTTGAGGTAGCAAGGGACAAGAGGCGATTTCCATGTGAAATTAGCTGCTCTGAATACCAGGAAAGAAAGAAATCACCATATCCTGTTTCCCATGATCCTCCATGCTCCTTAAAAAAGCCATTAGAGATTGGCATTTCATCAGATTTGGGGGCATCATGAGGACCAGAAAGTCCCCAGAGAGGATTCCCAAATGCTTCAGCATGTTGCTTGAGATGGCTGAGCATGTTTTCATCAAAACACTGGAATTCTCCGGCTCCATAATGATGACCAATTTTGGATGGGCGATGATGAGAAGGATATCTAAGCTCACCATCTGGTCCGAGACCAATTGATACTCCCTGTCAAATATCCCAAAAGAGACAAGAGTGGATCAGGACAACTGTACACGATAAAATGTTTAGCAATTTGGCATGTGCAAGTACAGTGATTGTCATGATCAAGTATTACAGAAGCAAGGCAATTTGTAATCTACAACTTACAGTGACTGTAGAACCCATATGTGACAAGAAAGAAGCCTTGAAGTTCTCACAGAACTCTTTGTACACTTGAATTGGTGTCTTTCCATTAAGAACAGGAAGTTCATCCACACTTTGTGACAGGCAGTCTTTATACCGCTGCCCAAAACGATCAGTAAAGAAAACATCAGGTTGAGATTCACCAATCCGAGAAACCCATTGAGGCAATGGAATGCGGGATTCTCCAGATGCATGAAAACAAAGTGAGACATGAAGCTTAAGGCCCATCTTTTGGACCATCTCTCCAAGAGTTAGATAGCCTGCCCAATTATACTGCGCCATGACTTCCTTCTCAGCAACACCCCACCAGACTGGGAGCTCAACCCCATCGACCCCCAGTAACTTTAGAGCTTTTAAACCTGCTTCAATTGCCCGGGCATGATTTATTGTATTAGAGCTTGATACTGCATCCAATGGCAAGCCAACAAATAATCTCAAGCCATTGTCCTGCATGGTTTACGAAAATTTAGATACTGGCTGAGATTCTTAAGTAAAGCTGATTAATCAAGCATCACGCATGCACCCCTATCATGGGACAATAACCATTCTGAAATTTATAATGACAAAACACTTTAGACACAGGCAAGGGCGTCCTGCAGATTGGCATATTAAGACAACATCTGAAGAAGAGATGTGCCGAAAGGGGATTTGCTACTTATTATACGCACATAAACATCTAGGGATAAACAGTTACAGGCCAATTGGTTCATAATTTTGTACCCAAGAATTTAACTTTTTGCAGCAAATACAGAACTTAAGATCCATTCTTCATTTTCCAACCAAGCATTCATCAGATTAATGTATCGAAAGAAAAGTGTACATAAATTTTTACCAAATCAGAGATGCAGAGCCAAGTAGACATTTTTACACTGGACATGTAAGACAAAGTGAGGACCAATTAGTTACCAACTCCTCCAAACAACCTACAAATCACTCTAGACCTTCACATTTCAATTTTATGACGCGTTCTGGCTGCCAATAGTTTAATGAACACAAAAATATATAAAAGCAAGAAAATCATAATACATTTTTCCCATTTAAATCTACATGTCCTTTATTTGCACCCTTTCGTCGCTTTTATTACGTATAGAAATATTGAAATTTAGCAAATTCTAAACTCCTAAGTCCTAACATTTCAAATTTTGAAAAGGTAAATAGAACAAAAATGACCAATTCCTGCTAATTGTCCCAATAAAAACAAGTGTAAATTAAGGTAATTTTCTTCTGCTCCTAATGAAAGAGAACGATGCATAACCATCCAGACAAAAAGATAGAAACTTTAACTTCAATATCCTTAATATCTGTCCAAACAAACGTGAAAACCATGGAAATAAATGACTAGAAAGATAAGAAGCGGGTAAAAATAATGCTTACAGCTTCGGATCTTCCACTTGCAGAAGCTTTCTCAGATACAACAGCTTCAAGTTGAGGAGTAGCAGAAGCTTTGCAAATTAAAGGGGACAAAGATTTTGAAGGCCACGAAACGCTGCTTTGACCAATCCAAATCTTTGAATACCTCCGTGAAGAGATCTTAGCAAAATTCAAATTTTTGCTAAAACTACATAACCCAGCTTCTCTATATCCCAAATCATTCCTGCCAAGATTCACCTGAGAGCTTCCAACTGCTGAAACCTCCATTGGCATCAATCTACAAAAATAATCTACAGACTAAATAAATCCCGATAACTATCCAAAAATGGTAAGAACAAAAAATTCAAAAAAAAGGTGATCTTTATGGATAAAATTGGACCCAAAATAATTTCCCTAAACAACTTGCAAGAACAAGCAAAAGGGTCTTCAGGGCTTCTTTCAATTGCGCGAGAAACGGAAGAAATTGAGGCGCATTTGGGTAGATGTGGGTCTGATTTATATCCACAGAGAATGATGACGAGGAGGAAAAACAAAGTGAAAAGTTGATGGTGGGACCATTTTATTTTAGTGTTTTCTTAAAGGGGATAAAAAAAAAAGAAGAAGAGAACAAAAACAAAAGGAACACGTGGTGAGCTCAAGGAGAAACAAAACACAGCCGCATAAAATAAATTTCCACGCCTCTTTTTTTTGAAAATTTCCTTTATTACTTATGTAAATTTTTATTTTTTCCTCCCTAATTTATTTTCTTGAAGAAATGTGAGTAGAGCACCATTAGTTAGAAAATGAAACACTTTATATTAGTATAATTTGAGTTATAGTCCCTTGTCATTATAATACCAATCACGAAAATTTATATTATTAAGAAGTAAATAATTGTAACTTGCCTTAAGGAAAGTTTTTTTTTCTTGAATTAAATCAAATAAAATTGTAAATAATTATGGTTGGTGATTATTTTATCTAAGGCCATCTTCACCATTGACATATTTAATTACCTTTCTTGGTTCAAAAGTTTGTCACCTTTATCATCTCCATATTAAATATATTGCACTTGTATACTACCTTCAAAACATGTTTAAAAATTGGAGACATGTTTATAGCCAAATTTAGATTTTTCCCATCTGGTTAACCAAATGAATTGTGCTTAATTATCTTGCATTTAATCAATGGCAATTCAATTTTTGTGATGATTCTTTAAGCAATTGCACATGGTGTCAATGTATAGAACATGCATACATGTGATACTCTTTCAAGGTTCTGGCAAGTTGTGAGGAATGAGTTTCGTTTATGATATTTTCATGTTGATGAGGAAGAAGAAACACATTATTGGCATATATCAAAAGGCAAAATATCAATTAATACTTTCTTGGTAATTGCATAAATAGTTAAAATGTTTGTTTAGAAGTAATTACTATTGAAATAACGCTCTTGAGCCCAAAATGATCCAAACTAAACAAAATATTGATGTAATCTCATAAAAAAGTATTCAAATGGTGATTTTACCTTAATATTATAGTTATATTTTGGAAACTAGATTAGAGTTACAAAAATTCAAGAAAAATATGCTATGATTATATTTATATAAGATAAATATGAATGAATTAATATTATAGCCCTTAATTTAGAGAACAAAAAAAGAAAAAACAAAAAAAGACCATCATTTGATTTGCATTATTATTATTGTCTTCATTCTATGGGAATTATTAGACCAGCAATAGTAAGCAAGGGTTGATCTGCCCAGTCACCCCGTGGCAAATTGTAGAGGATAAGCTGAGTCACTTCCAGGCAAGACTTTGGATTGTCCCTTCCTCAAATTCTCTGTACAATAATAGAATTCTGTGCCCGAAATTTCTGACCATTCCTAGCCGCCCACGAAACCAAATGTGACATGCCCACGTCAAATCTAGCGGCATTTATTCATACCCAGAGAAAAAAAAAAAATCCCAGATAATAATTCATAGTGCCTGCCAGTCTGCCTGAAAATGAGGATTTAGACGTGGATAACGTTTCATACATACGTTTCAGGGTTTGTTTCAGGGTTTGCTCAATGATTGAACCAACTTGGGACGTGTCTTGATTGTCTTGGAACATATATTCTACGTCTGATTGTGTGTATTTCTTAATCTTGTGAAGAAATTAGGACTGAAAAGTCACTATTTTGAAAAGAATTAAAGATTCATTAGCCAGTAAATGTGAAAACACCTCCAGGAGAAAAAAAAAATTGAACCAACTTTTAAAGCAGCCATCTTGAAATTTTTTTTTTCCCAAGACATTGCATTGCATTTACAAATATGTACATAAATAACAAAAAGACTAAGGCTATGTTTGGACAACATTCTCTTTTTGTAGACAAAAATAAAACATTCAAACACATTTTTATTTTAAAATTTAAAATTCAAATTTTATCACTCAAATTCCTCTCACATAATTTAAAAAAAAATTCTTTTTATTTTTCCCTCCAAAATACTTTTTCTATAAAAAAAATACCCACCAAAATTTTCACATATTCCAATATAACTTTTCTCAGATAAAAACAATCCGAACAGAGCCTAATTGATATTCGTAATATATTATTACCACAAAGGAAAGAGTGACCTTTATAGGCCAATATTACACCTGTAATATGAAGAAAAAAATTCTAAATAAATAGAGAAATATACTTTAACACATGGAGACAAAATACTAGTACTAACTAATGTAAAAGAAATATGAATTCGCCTTCATTGGATGGCTGCAATCTCTCAATTCGCCTTCTAGAGAGAAAAAACACGAATTGTCTCGCACACGCTAATTACAATTTCTCAATTCTTCCACATTTCAAAAGACAAAGCTTAAAAAAAAAAAAAAAAAACTGCTGTATAAATCGCACTCGCACCTAGTGTTGTACTGTGGATCGCCCACAGCTACAATGGATTTTGGGAGAGACAACTTTCTGGGTAAAGTGGATTTTGGGAGAGACAGCCAGCTTGAACTTTAGGGAAGTTAATTAATCCCATTAAAGATGAATAATGAATTTATTCAAATTTCTTGCTTTTAAAATTTCCCACCATTTTCCTTAAGTAATATAGTTAGAAGATACTAAAGATCCCTCTTTGAAGTTTAAATGAATTGGACAGCATGCTTGTCCTGAGGGTTTTCAAAATTTTTATAAACCATTTCAAATTTTTAAATCTATAGATATGAGTAAGATAAATGTCGTATTAATTAGGGAATAAATTTACTAAAGATGTTTACCATACATCATCTTATTGCCTTTATAAACTGATTTGCGTGAGAAATCAGTTGTGCTAATTGACCATTAATGGATCAAAAGAAGGGATGGAGCACATGAACATGTTTCCATGAATGGACCATTGCTGCATTTCTAGCCAAAATCATGGGAGTTGCATCCACGTTAAGTAATTGATTTGCTTCATTTGCATGTGCTCTTCTTCTTTTGTTTAACTAAAAAGATATTAGTAAAGGAATTTGAATTTGTAATCTTACGATTACGCGTTTACCCATGACATTAGTGCTCTTTTTCATAGTGTGTTGTGCAACATTGAAATTGTAAACCTCTTAATAATAAAATATTTCAATGAGTAATGTACATAAAAATGTAATAATAAAATATTTCAATGATTAACGTAATATACACATGATGTATTGATATGTGCAATAAAAATTGACGAAACATGTGACAAAAAACTAAAGTAACGTATATATAATAGAAAATTAATAAATAATAATTACTTTAATTATCGAATATTTTTTTTATCATGTAAATATTAACAGAGTCATTATTAAAATTCAATCTTTCATTTAAAACTTGCTAACGTTAATATACACTGTATTTAAATGACACATCGTTGTTTCAAAGAAATGAAACACAATTAAAACATTAATATCTTTGTATTTAAACTTAAATGACACAAAGTCATTTTGCAAGAAATGAGACACAATACGAGCACCACTATATATAAAAACAAACTGAAAAAATAGAAAAGTATTTTTATAAAGAAATATTTTCCTCATTACACTATTATTCTCAAACATACTTGAAATAAATATATATATATTATATTGTTATTGTTTTGTTCTGATTTATTTCAAGCTAGTAAAAACTGAAATTTCACCCTCAATATGAGAAAATCCCCTCTGTTTTTTATTTATTTTTATTTTTTTATAAATATCAGAGAAGAGGCCTTTCTAGTAGGCCAGAAGGTGGGCCTGGAGGTCCTGGCTGAGCTGCTCCTGGCGGCCCAGGAAAATCAAATGTAGCGTAGGAAGGCCCAACTGGAGGTCCTGGTCCTCCAGGAAGCCCATGTGTCCTAGGAGGAGCGGGAGGCCCAGGTGGCCTAGAAGCTGTCACGACCCAAATCTCAGCACAGAGTAATATTTTTTCTTAAGCACTATCATAGCATGCAATACAACCAAATTTGGCCTAGATGGATCATAGGATATCATATCCAAGTGTATTTTTTATATTTTTTAATATAGTGATTGAAATAAAAAATATATCAAAAATCGAAAAATTATATTAAAAAACACTAAAAAAGAGTTTTGTTTTTTTTTTTTTTTTTTTATATTATTTGTCTTTAGTGTGCTACGAAGCGCTTCTTGCCGCGTCGTTGTCGCATCATGCCATTGCGTTTTTTTAATCTTCTCGTTAAAAAAAAAAAAAAAAAAAAAAAAGAGACCATGGTGCTCCATCAATGCTAAAAATTGGCCTATTATTCCATTCAATTGTGAAGTATAATTTTTTTTCTTTTAAGAACATCCCAACTTTGGCTAGATTAAAGGGATTCAAATAGCATTAGTTAAAAAAAGTTACCTTAAGGTGATGATTTGATGGCTATTAAGATTAGATAATTTTATTTTTTAATAATTTTGACTCGCTTTGCTTATATGGAACTAAAGTTTACAAGATTTTATTTTATTTTATTTTATAAAAAATAGTCATTCTCGACTAGTGAGAAAGGATTAAAATTCTAATAATTAAATACTATAGCGGAACTGTAAATCAACTCACTGTTACTTTATTAAAAGCTTCTAATCACTCTATGCAAAATCTCATCCTATCATATTAATAAAATGACGTAATTTTATTAAAATTAAGTATTTTATATTAAAATTTAATATTTATTAACATGTCATTTTATAGATGAAATAAAGTGAGACAGAAAATTTCAACTCGTATACACTATAAAGCATAGTTCGTCTTCAAAGTTAAGTTATACTAAATAGTAAAGAAAAAAGAAATTTTAGTCGAATAGAAAGAATTAATGTTGCCAAGAAATTTACAAGTAAAGGGGAGAAAAAAAAAAGACATTTAAAAGGAACACAAAGCCTAACATTAGTTTTGAAGACATATATATAGTGTTAAAAATACAGTGCAGAGTAATAGTAGAGTAGGAGAAAAGACATGGCAATTTATGTGTGAAAAGAAACCAACCAAGAAGATAATGGCGTCACAGCAGCAACTGTAAAAGAAGCGATGAGAGAATCCGGCATGCCAACCAGGTCCGGGTCCCGGTCCTGCGGGGCTCCCATGTCCATCCGACCCTCTTCTTATATGCATCGAATGCTAATCTCGATCGATCCCTCTATCCCAATTCAACTTCAAGCCCTCCAAAAAAATTGAAAAAAATAAATAAAGAGATTTACTAAATTAAGTGGAATTGGTACCCTCTGCATATATGTATATCAATAATTTTGTTTAAATATTATTATTATTTGTCTCTTTTTGGGGCGGGCGGTGGGTGGGTTCATCCAACTCCAAGTGGGACTTTTGCATGAATGCAAAATGGAGGCATCTCCTCCTCACATATGCACACGTATCATGCGTGTCATAAGTTTGGATTGTAATTTATTTAAAAATTTTTGTATTGAAAAATATGAAATTTTTAGTGAAATTTTTTCATAAGAAAAGGTTTTTTGAAATAAGTATAAAATTTGCATTGGGGAGAAAAAAAAAGTTTTAAATTATGCAAGAATAATTTGTGAATAAAATTTTGAAATAAAAAAATATTTAGATATTTTATTTATTTGGTTTCTTCGTCGACTCGTTCGTGTCAAAGTTGTGAGTTCCAATGTTGCCTTGTAGTTAAGAGGTTTGATCTTTAGAATACTATTTTATGTACCTTACTCATCAAGTGGATTAATTCTGACTAGGGATTAATGTTTGTTTTAATCTGTTAGTGATGGAGTGAATATTCTTCATTTAATTTAAAGTGAATTGCTGAAATTCTCTTTAACCAAAAGTAATTATGCACAACAGATTCGTAAAGTAAACTACTAATATCTCTTCAACTAAAAGTAAGTATGCAAAACACATTCGAAATTGTTCACAAGATAGACAGGATAAACATTTTGATGCTTAGCTTAATTTCTAAGAGCCCCTTGGGCCTTGGGGTTAGATTAAGCGGTCATACGGACCGAGCTAAAATATCCTTGCTTCGTAAGTCGAGTCTTCGAAACTCTAGTTAACATGTTGTAAGGATTTGGGAGGTTTAAGTATGTCACAGAAGAATTTAATCCCGCACATGTTCAAAGATAGTGGAGACGACAATAAATCATAACTTAACTCTAGTTAACATGTTGTAAGGATTTGGGGCAAGTTTGTCACAGGAGAATTTAATTCTGTACCTGTTCAAAGATAATGAAGACAATAAATCATAGCCAAAGGTGTTGAGGGGCTTTCGAATTCGTGCCACTGGCGGAGTCAGAGGAGTCGATTAAAACAAACCCGATAACAATGAATGTGAGAATGTCAAAAAAAAAAAACCTTAATTTCTAAAGTTAGAATTGGTGTTTTTCTTTTTATTTGATAATCATGACGTATTTATACATGAATTTTGAAATTGTAAGAAAGTGGTTCAAAAGAAATTTAAAATTAATCATATTTATTATTCACAAAATTTTCCATGGACTCAACACTACGGGTCTCATTTCGTGAGTCTGAGATTTGGTACTTATTACTACTCTATCCATAATAACAAAGAGAAACAGATTTATTATATAATTAATCATCAAATCAGCGTCCGTTGCATTATTATGTTGAAATTACAAAATTTCTTATGCAATAATTTTTCAAACTTCATAGAGGAGGTGGTGTACCTGCAGGGCCCGCTGGACCAGGGGTACGAAAAGTGATGGTGGGTCCAGTTAAAGGAACCATTGGACCTCGTGCGCCACTTTAGGCTCCAAAAAAGGCTGGCAGCTGGGGCAGGTGATGGCTGAGTTGACCTATTCCAGGCCCATTTCAATCAGTAGTATCACGTGCCAGGTGGCCTTCCTAATAAATCTTGCGGTACGGTATTTTATATATTAACTATATATTTATTCTTAATACAACAAGTCAATTACTTATATTTTTAATTTTTTACCTTTATATATATAAATAAGTTGTGTCGCTATATTCTTAATTAAGATTTAACTATATTATATAGTGGAGTAAATGTACGAAATGTTTCTTTTAGTAATAATCAGGGAACCATAGACTCCACAACAAGAAGCATTATACTAAAATGAAACACAGGTTGGTAGCATTTCTAGTAGGATTTTTGTCCGAAAAAAATAAAAAACTTTTCATTGATCTTCACAGACCAAGAGTTCTTCTTAAAAGAAAAAAGTAGCCGGCAAGCTGTGCAAACAAAGCAAATTACTGTGCGTGCAGCGACTCACGGTGTGATCCACGGTGCGAAAATTTTACTGTTTTATAAACAGTATTTACTATTCATCGAACAATAAAATTTTTTGAATTTTAACGTTCATGAACAGTGTTTTACTGTTCATGAACATTTTTTTTTTTTTTGTTTTTTTGCTGCTGCGGTCTCTACAAATTGGATTCATGCTGCGACTTGAGGTGAGAGTTAGAGATTTAGTTCTAGTTTCTTTCATTCCAGACCATTAGCTGTGGGCCCATTGAGATGCGTCGCATCAATTTTGTATAGTATTAGTGCCCCGATATAACCGGGCTTTTATATTTTTGTACTTGTGGGTCGTTCCTAGGTTGTCCAAGTCCTCAACCCTTCCCGTCTTGTGCGGGTTTAAATTCGGTTGAACTTACGTCGTCTAGGTTGTAAACCCTTCCCGTCTAATGCCGGTTTTGCTTCCCGTCTCGTGCGGGTTTACATTGTTTTTCTTTTTTTTGCCCCTCGTGGGATTTTTGCCCTTTTGAGGGCCTCTGTTTTCGTGGGTTATAGCGTTGTCTTTAGTTGCGACACCACGAAACTCTAAGCCCTTGTGGCTCTGTACATTGGCCATTGTACCACTTTATTAATCTACTATCGTTTCCGAAAAAAAAAAAAAAAAGAGTTCTTCTTAAACATGAGTTCGCTTTGTTAATCTGAATCTTATCATACATTGTGTGTAATGGTGTAAAGAAAACTAGATTCTTTAGATGTGTTAGTTTGTTTGTTAGTCAGAATTTCATCTTATATTGTGTGGAGAAGGAGTGTTGACAGGTCCAGGACCCCAAGCAAGCGGCTGGGGGTCCTGGCCAGGGGCCAATAAGACCATTGGGTGATCTCATAGTTAGGGCTATTTATCGATTTGATTTTCGGTTTATTCGATTTGATATTTTTAAATCATTTATCTGAAAATCGAACAAAAAACCACATTTAAACTTAACAAACTGAATCGAATTCCTCATTCGGTTTTTGATTCAGTTCGGTTTGAACCGAATGACACAAAATAAGGAATTCTATTTAAATTTGGTTTAAACCAAACCAAATTCCTTATTCAGTTTTTGATCAATTTATGCATTCTTTTATTTTTCTTTATTTTCAATTTGATATTATATATTTGTTTAACTTTTAAATAAATTGACTTTTATAGTTTTGAATTATATATATAATTTATGCATTAACCAATACATTATACATTGTCCAATTTCTTTAGTATATATTGTCCATTATCTATACATATTTGATAAATTCTATAATAACAATAAATTAATTATACAAAAATATATATACATAATTTTACGTATTATACATAACTACAAAGTCTACAATGGTTTTATAAACTATAAACCATAACTATAAAATAACATATATTTATATTTATATTAAATATTTTTATATTCATACATATATATAATATATTTATAAATTATAAAAATTCGGTTTATTTGGTCCGATTCGATTTGGAGAATCCCAAACCATAAACTGAACAAAAAACCGTCTAATTAATTCAGTTTGATTTTTAACCAAACCAAATAAAGCGAAATCAATGTTGGTTTGATTTATTTGATTTTTCGATTCGATTTTTTTAGTTATTTTATTTGGATAAACCAAATAATGACCAGGCCTACTCATGGTGCCCTTTTTGAAATGTTCACCTTAAGGATCTTTAAAGGGCTTTACTAGGAACTGGTGTCGATCACAGTGTAGAAATAATGCAGGAACAAAATTTATTTCATTTCGGCTCTTGTGCTTCTGCAAGTTAGCATCTTAAATGATCACTTGTTTGTGACACCAAACTTTCAAGCATGATGGCCTAACTAGTTAACCTGAATTTCAAAAATCTGCAAAACTGCACTTCCATGCGTGTATATATATTATCCCTACCCTTCCTCAGCTTTTACAACGAACGCCAAGTAGGGCAGGACGGAACATAACTATATTTCTACTATCCAAAATACTAGCTTGACAGGAATTTTATTAAAATTTCTCTTGATCTAAACAGCATTGTGATTGCTAGAAAGGGAAAAATTAACATATACTGCTACATTACAGGATGAAATTCATTTTTGTTCCAAAAAGAATAGGTATGTGGAATTTAAAATGGTTTACCTCTTACCGTGCAGTTTGACAACATCCCAGCCTAGAGACATCAAAAGACACTCGTGTACAAATGTTCAACTGTTAAAACTAATCCTATATTACATTCTTTCTTTGTCTTTGTTACTAATCGAGTTCTTGTCCCGTTGAGAGTCCTTCTTTGATTGTTTTGACCTTCTTCTAATAGAGCCAACAGCAGCAGGGTCTACCAATGGGCCTGACCAAGTTTGGATAGGTTCCTTTGCATAAGAGAAATTCATAGAACTGAATGGGACATGAGGAGGATCCAAAGCTGAATCCATGTATTGAGAGGATCCCAAAGTATAACCAAGTGTTCCATCTTCGTGTGGGGGAGGAAACTTTTCACTCTTGCTCTTTGCATTGGCGTGTGAAATTAGTCGCCGCCTCTGTTTCAAAAGACAAAATACTTCTTGTTAGTCTCAGTTCTCAAGTTAAAGAATTTTGAGGGCTTGCTAAATTTCCTAAAAGTCAAAATGAACTCAAAACATTGTGAAATTTTCACAAGGTGTCCTTAGTGTAATTTCCATCAGCTTAATGAAAGTTCGGACAGACACTGATAATTTGATTATGGTCAAAGCTTGAGCATGCTGGAATATGAAAAAGAAGATATGCTTAAAGAAACAATTTTCAGTGGCATACATCAATATTGGCTTGAAGCTCAGCATTGGCTTCTGGAGCAGGCATCGCCCTTGCTGCTCGATCACGCATTCGTGCTTTCCTTGAACCATCGACATTTGATCTACCAGCAGCTCTTAGTCTACAATCACAAAAGATTATTGCTAGTAAAATTCAAGGGGGAAAAAATTACAGGAATATAATATTCAAGCAACTTCTAGAGTTAATATGATTAAGAGCAAATGAGTCTTTAGATGGGAATTCAGGAAGTTGACTGATTTCAGCTCATGGACTGTGATGTTCATATTAAAACAACTTGCATCTGCTAGTTGTTATCCTACCTCTCTCGTGATTCTTAATTAGTCAAGAAAATGCATCGGCACCATACATACATATTTTTTTCAGTTTATATTTAATGACAAGGCACAGGAATTGGACTCTTGTAAGATCAGCTGACTCAAACTTGAATATGTCAGATAAAAGGACTTCAATAGGTCCAGACCTTCTAGCTTCTTCATCCCGCCTTTTAACATCCATCTCCTTGCTTGGTGGATATTTTGGAAGACTGGAAGGCTCACAAGCATAAGGTTTTGTTGTGAAGAACTGAAACAGAAGTGGAGACAAATGTGAAAATGATCCATAATGAAAACTGTGAGACAAATGTCTATTGACAAATTTGCATATCAGAACACCAAGCCATGTACATATATAAAAACTCACTTGACTGTTCAATGCAGCTGTTGCAGTTTGACGTTCAGCCGGATCAATGGCAAGAAGCGTCTCAATTAATGGCAGTGATGATGGAGGGAAGTCCTTAAAGGTTTCTGCTATGCATCTTTTATATGAATGCTGGGGTTTGAATATGGTTGCATGTGGTAGCTTTGACCTTTTCCAATAATCTTCTGAAGGCGAACCACACAGTTTGAATATCTTGTGCAGTTGTTCCACCTAAATATTGCAGTCATACTCAAAAAAATCAATTGTGCACATATTTTGTCAGTCATCATGCAGAAAGCAACGATGCCAATGAGAAGTGGCCCTTCTGACAGAAAAACTATGAGCGTAAAAATGCAAGAAATTCGGGAACTTTGTAAACCCTTAATTTTCTTTCCTTGTTACATATTTACTAGGCATTCATGAGTAGAAAATTGAACATGAATTGAAGTTTCACACTTTGGAAGTGTCACTAAATATCTAGAGATGAAATTAAGCCAGCAAAACAATGTACTTGTTTGCAACAATCATTCAAAATCCAAATAGTAATCAAGAGAGAAAAAGTAAAAATTTAACCTCCGTGCGACCAGGCATAATGGGCTTCCCCGCTAATAACTCTGCTAAGATGCAACCAGAACTCCAGAGGTCCACACCTACACCATAATAAGTGGCTCCAAGAAGAAGTTCTGGCGGTCTGTACCATAGAGTCACAACCCGGCTAGTCATGGGTTGCTTGTGATCAGGGTCAAAGAAAGAAGCCAACCCAAAATCTGCTATTTTAAGGACCCCTCCACTATCAATAAGAAGATTTGAACCCTTAATGTCACGATGCAATACATGACGGTTGTGACAATGTTCAAGCCCTGACAATAGCTGATGCATGAAACACTTGACCTACATATCCATCATGGTGGAACCTAAGTAAAAAAAACGTTGTCCAAAGATAATTTCAGTAATAGCAAGCAAACATACAGACTGCAACCTGAGGCTCTGTAAACTTGACTGCAGGACTTGCAGCCAGTCCTGCCAAGTCATGGTCCATGCAATCAAACACGAGGTATAAGCTACAGGACATCCTTGACGTCACTAGTCCTTGCAACTTCACCACATTAGGATGATCCAAGCGGCGCAAAATCAAGATCTCCCTAGCCATAAATCTCACACTCTCAGGCTCCAAATTATCAAAGCGCACCTTTTTTAGAGCAACAATTTTCCCTGTCATTGAATCTCTTGCTTTGTAAACATTACTGTAAGTGCCTTGCCCAATCTAATTGCCACGCAAGCACAAGAACAAAAAAAACCAAATAAGACACTTCTCTTATAAATTTTCAGTCCACAAACACATTAAAATTTCCCAAATTAAGAATCACTTACCTTATCAAGTTTCTCAAAAGTATCTGCTCTACGAGGAATCCATCCATCAATTGCCTCCCCTGCCACTGCGGAGAGCCATGAAGGCCATCCAGCAGCCACCTGCTCCCCATGGATATGCTTAGGTGGATTACTTAATCTTGGATTTGGCCTAGACCGCCTCCTTTCACCACGTGCCCGAGAGCTCCCATCTTTCTTCTCCTCATGATCTCCACCATTTTGAGCTTCACTGCCATTACCTCCACCTCTAACTCCTCCACTTTCTCCTCCACCTACTATAACAACTTTTTCTTTCCTCCCTGATGGCACTGCCAAATCTCTTTCCACCCCTTTTTCCCTTCCCTTCCCAAGTACCACCTCTCCATTGGGTGGCCCAGAAGATGATATCTGTTTACCAAATACACATCCCATCTTTCCCAAATTCTAACCCTCATTTCTCATTACACTGAAACTCTTTTTACCCTTTCAAACTCCCAGACACAAACTTAAGATGACGGATGCCATGCGCATAGAAAACTATGTTTCACAAAAGGAAAAACAGCAAATGGGATGTGCTTCAACAAAATATATCCACAAAGATGAGAACTTTTCCCAAGACTAAGACTAAGAGTTTAAATGCAAAGAATAAGAATTCAACGTGCAATGTATAAACAAATTTCAGTTTTACTAAAGAAATAAATCAAATGGGATGTGGTCAAAACATCAAAAATCCACAAAGATCAGAACTTTTAGAATAATTACACCCAAGCAAAGTGTTGCCGGGCTTGGATTGATATAACAGAACAAAAACAAATACTATCCAAAAACCATGCAATTGTACAGCCGTGGACAAATCTGGTTAGCCATAAGAAATTGAAATGGGAAATGAGCAATACAGCAAATAATGTTGGCTGTTGATTGAAGAGCCCTTAACTTTTGTTGCCCAAGAAAGCTGAAGCAGCAATGATTTGAGTTTAGTCCACAATTTATGGCGGTCAAAAAAACTGAGCTGCCACTGTTGAAGAAAAGAAAAGGCCAATGCACAGTAAAATACGGGTGACTTTATTATCCTTTTGGGATTTAAAGATCAAATTTTTAATGCTCTATGCTCTCATTTTTTTATTCCAATTTTCCCCTTTTCCTACCCAGATAAGAAATTTTGAAAAAAAAAGAAGGAATTTCTTAATTTTCCATTGACAATGGGAAGAAAAATATGACTGACTGAAGAAGAAAAATTGAGATAGAAAATATTACCACAACTGTAACGGCCCGAAGTCAGAAAAAGTCGGTTCTGCCTTTCTCGTTGTTTTTGTTTGACCTTTTAAACTTAATAATGGTATTATTTTTTTAATGTTTAGTACTTATCGATTTTTGTTTTTCCTTTCTAAGTTTTCTAGAAGAGTTTTTTTCCCTACTTTTCAAAATCATTATTATGTATTTTTGCCTTTTTTTGAAAAAAATAAGACTAATAATAATTTTAAAAAAACCATACTAGTTGCAAAATTTGAGTTAATTTCTATTTTTTAGAATGTAAATTTTAAATTATATTAAATGAACATATAAAAAGGTTAGAAAAATATTTATTTGAAAAACACTTTTTTAAAGTATTCCATTTTAGTTTTGCTATTGATTAATTAATGTTCATCTGTCCACTTATTATATTCCAATCGTGTCTTATAAATAAAATAATATCGTTTGTTAAAATCAAATCTAATAGGTTCATATATTTTATGTTAATATTTAATATTTATCAATAAAACGATACCATTTTATTAAATTTAAAAATCTAATGGAGTTTATGTATTTCATGTTAAAGTTTAATATTTATCAATAAAATGTAATTTTATTAATGGAACATGATTAGTACATAATCAATGAAATAGAGGATCCTAACACTTTGACTACCATCCCAATGTTAAGACCTTCATTTTTCTATTCTAACTCTCATGTTTTACTGTGTTTATCAGAAGTTTTTTTCACCTTAATCCCATAATTAAGTATGAAAGAATATAATAAATTAATGATGGTTAAGATTAATACATGTGATAATCTGATTGCTTAACAGCTAATGTTATGAGATTCGAACCTATGGCTTTGATAAATAGTTTAATTTGTAATTAAAAAATCCCTTGAGATCTGTTTTCAAACTTCAACATTGGTTATTTGCTTGGCACAACTAATCTTAGATTAATGATAATAATAATAATTAATCTCCTCCAACTGGGCTCAAGATTTTTACTTAGTAGAAGCCACCATGCATCATGATTTTGATCTTGTTAAACAATTGAGAGACTAATTAATTAATTAATTAACTTCTTTTGTTCTTAATTTTAATTAGTGTAAATATGTGTGTGTGTGCGTGTGTGTTTTTTTTTTATGATTAATTTTTTGAAATTAGTGGCAAATGTAATTTACAATCATATTATGATTATGGGGTTAGGGATTTTTTAATTATTTCAATAAACATTCTTCTTTTTGAAAAAAAAAAATCTTTATTTTCAGTTGAAAAGATTGATAATATAAGAATAAAGCTGGCGGCCATATTGAATCAAACTTTTCTCTTTTTTGAATAGAAAAGTTAAATTTTGACCAGAAAGACAATGGATTATAGGGGGTTAAAGTGTTCACTAAGCCAAGAACATTTAGGATGAAGAAACATATATATTCCAAATATATTATGAAAAAATATATTTTGTGGAAATAGATAGAATTCCATGAAATCCCTTTTTTTATTCCTTTCATTTTGATAAGAGAATCTTGAAAGATATGGCCAGCATATCCAAAAATTAAGAATGATAGCATAATTTCTTGGAGCCATCAATTCCTTTTTAGGTGTTTAGACCTCACAAAATTCGAGATTCGGATGAGTACTAATCAAGAATTTCTTTATTGAAAAGCAGCTAGAATTTAGGAGCCTCTTTTCAACAATTAAAACAAACAAGAAGTATTATGAGGTCCATTCTGTTTTTAGCTAGAATTGAAATTAATTATTTAAAAATATTATAAAATGGACATTATAAATAAATTAAAATAAAAAATTACAAAATTTAATCAAATATAATAATTTTTTTATTTTAATTTTAACAAAAAACCAAACACACGTACAATTTGGTACATAATCATAATAGGAGTAGTGCATCAAGTATGATGATTAGAATGAAGCTTTACACTTGTAAAAGTTGTTATATCACATGATTTTGGGACATATTTATTCGTTTACTAACTATGTTGGAGGGTTCTCATTGGCGTTAGCTTTACGTGAACAAGCATGCAATTCTTTCTCATCCAAGAAGGCAAGAACAACCAACCCCTCTTTCTTCTATTTGTAATTTTGTATGCACTTACACTAGGGTTTGCATGTCATGCCATTATTATTTAGCATGCTAGAAAAGAAAATTATAATGTATATTGTATAATTACAACCAAGTTAATTATTCTACTCATGCCAATGCCTTAATGAGAATCCAACAAAGCCAATGCTTAGGGTTGTTTTGTCATTGATTTTTATCGTCTCTTATCTCTTTTTTTTTTTTTGCCTTTATTTAATGTGTGATTTTAAGAATACACAAAATTTTAAACCTAATATACAAAAGAACAAGTACTGAATTGATAAATTAAGGGTGCATATAGATTGCATTTCAAAATGCGTTTTTTCACTTTTCGAAATAGTAGTTGTGAGATAAATGTGTATTGAAAATGTAAAAAGTTGTATTAGAAAATACAAAAAAAGGTTCTGAAATGCAATCTATATGTTTGGATTGTGTTTTATTTGTAAAAAGTTAACTTTTCTCAAACAAAAATAAAAAATCTAAATACCTTTTTATTTCAAAATTTAAAATTCAAAATTCAAAATTTTCCTCCCAATTTCTCCTCACATCATTTTTTTATAAAAATTTCTTTTTATTTTTCCTCCAAAATATTTTTTCCACAAAAAAAAATTCATCAAAATTTTCACATATTCCAATATAAAATTTCTCAAATAAATCATAATCCAAACATTGCCTAACGTCTCTCCAAAGATGAGAAATACTTAGGCCACATGATCTACATAGTATTGATAATTTACCAGAAAAATTTCAACAAAACGCATCCAAGGGGTGGAATTGAGGGTCAATTTCTTGACAACTATGTTGACCCTCAAATTTCAAACGTATTCAATAAGGATAAGTTAAAAAATCAAGAGGGTTGTTAGGGTAGGCTAACTTATATGCCACTATACTTCTAACCTTCTCATAACTTAATTGATGTCTTATAATTTCTTCTACCAAGAAGTATGTCCCCCCTGGCAGGTACATCCCTGCAACTAACAAGGCCATGAAAGATTAGGCAGCGAAAATGGCTTCCAATTTCAGTCTTGGTTGGTGGTCTCCTGGCTATATTACCTACCACCCCAATATTTCTTGACCTTGATTTGTAAGCCTAGGAAAGATCAAAATGTACATGTTTAATTATATCACTATCTGACTATTTGTTAACGAAAGTGTATGCATGTTGTAAGTAGTGCTTCATTACCTAAAATTGCATATATGGGGTAGTCACCGATAGGTAAATTAGTTGATTGGCATCTCCACACTTTTATTTACACAGAAAGGGAGCCTTCAACATGTGCATTTTGTTTGCTTGGACCAAGTCAAGAACATGCATGGCATTAAGGTGGATCAACATATATTCTTCCATTAATAATTGAAGTGGGATTGTACAATGTTTCTAACCTCAGCTAAACCAAAAGTGCATGACAAGAAAAAGTGTCTTGTTCAGCATTTTAATATGTGTATTCATGACAAATGTGGGACAGTTTATAATAGTGTTGGTTCCAACTCAAACTTTCTTCATATTGAATCCCCTTATCAAGGAAATGGAGGGAATAAAGCAAAGCAATGCTAGTTGTCTTCAAATTGTACCAACTGATTGCGCCTTTTCTTAGACTTGGACACCAGGTCATTATTTGTACACAAACATCCTACCTAAACATATGGTATATATATACATATTCTTAGACCTAAAAAATAATGACAAGAGAAATAATATTTATATTAAAACTTTACAATAGTGATTAATGTAGCATTCAAACAGTAGAAAATCAGTGAAAATTTGGAGTAAGTGCTGTTTAATTGTTTTTGTAATAGAGACATTATGTCAGTTATTATGAAAATTCAATGATTATTTTCATTGTATATATCGTCACTCAAAAATAAAATAAGAAGCATGTAAAATTAGATACGTTCATATTTTGAAACTCGTTACAAGTTCTACCCATATATATAGATTTTCCACTCCCAAAAAGCATTCGAATTCATACTTCTTTGATCATAAACAAGCAAATTTATCATAATGAGAGTACATTTCATATCCATATATGTTTTTGTACATGTACTAAATGGGAGGACAAAGTAACAATAATTTGGGCCAGCAATTCTATTTATTATTATTCTTTTTTATTTACCAACAAACAAGGCCTGCCAGTCAATCTCTTTTGTGTTTGTCCCTTTTCCAACCCAATGGATATCCCATCTGCCCTGTTGTAGTCCTCTGATCCCCTTTCCAAGTCTTTCACAAACGGCCCAAGCCAGCCCAATCAAGAAGATATGGCGACCCCACCTGGCCCCACTTCTACACACAGTCACACACTGTGGGGGCAGGTGAGCTGAGTTCTCCATTCGTCAATTTTCAATGGTGTTGTGTTATCCCTCCTTTTGCGAATGTCAATGGGCACCAATTTTGGCGTCTCGAAATACTCATGCTCTGCAACTTATTTTATTCCTTTGCAGAACCCAGCAAGCCATTTTCTCAAATTCAACGCCATACCATTTCTATCATCGGTTTCAAGAAAGCTTCCCGTCATCATTAAGCAAAGGCGTGATTTTTTATCCCCTCGACAGTTTGTGATGGCCTCCTCATCCGTTTCTGACTCTGTGGGTATGTGTCAAAGCCCTCTTCCCTCTGTCTCTCGCATTACCTCACAATTGATGTTTTAGTTTTTGGTTTCTGGGTTTGACATTGCTCGTTTTGGTATGTTGGCAAATTTTGAGCTTTTATTGGGACATGGATTGTGCTTAACACTTTGTACTTTGCGTCTTGGATTTTGTGGGTCCTTTGAGCAGATTGGTTATCTGATGTCTCAAGAAGTGATCACTGTCGTTCATGACTACTATTTAAAGCTTATTAAGCATCCAACGTTTCGCTCTTTTTTTTTTTTTTTTTTGAGTATTTTAGTTTTGGGGAACCTCAAATGGTGGGTCAATGAGTATTAGAGACGTGCCAAAAATGATGAAAATGTTGATTGCATAGGATACTTTAGTGTAGACCATGCGTGGATGGCCATGACTTTCAGTGCTTGTACCATGTTAGCTTGTTAAATCTACGTAAGCTCTGGGTTTTATGGTACTGTGGTCTGTAAAAGAATTTGTCTATGTCTAAATATTGCTACATTGAAGAGGTTGAAATAATGGTTTTGGATGGGTTTTTTAATTCTGGATATTTAAGGTGCACCAAGTGAAGTGTTGGAGGGCTCATCTTCTGGAAAGGTTGGAGCCAATGACTTGATGATTGTTGGACCAGGTGTTTTAGGTCGCTTAGTGGCTGACAAATGGCGAGAGGTATACTTTGGAAACATTTACTGCGTTGTAGCTTTTGGATGGATAGATAATTGTGTTGAAATGAGATATTGATGTTCTTACACGCAGGAACATCCAGGGTGTCAAATAGTTGGGAGAACAGTTACTTCAGATCACCATGCTGAATTGATTGAAATGGGAATTAAACCATCTCTCAAAGGGACAAACGTGTCTGAGAAATTTCCTTATGTTATATTCTGCGCTCCTCCATCACAGACTTCAAACTATTCTGGTGATGTCAGGTAGCCTTGAGATTGTAATTTTAGTGGTAGATTGATAAATTTGGCAGGTAATCTCAATATGACACCATAGAATAGAGTCGTGTAGTTTGGAGGAATTGATACATATGAAATTTAAAGTGAAAGAATATATAAATTATTTTTTTTAATTGTCTTATTCCATGGTTTTAAAATATATAGATGTAAAATTGAATATATGAAGTGTTACTTTAATAATCACAAGAGAACCAATGGAGTAAATGTGAAAATTAGATATATAATGAAAATCTTAAATATTTGAGATCTATCCTCCGAGAAAATTAGATTTATGACAGATGCTGTCGTTGTTGTTGTCGTCTCATTCCATGGTTTTGTTAGCGTCTTTACATTTGCTCCCTTTTTCTGTGCTTGCTCTTATCTGAAGTAGTGATCTGCCTTGAATTTGTAAAACAATAAACAGGGATGCAGCATCCAACTGGAACGGGGAAGGTTCATTCCTATTTACTTCGAGTTCTGCTCCCTATGACTGCAATGACAATGGACCATGTGATGAGGTCTTAAATCTAAGATAACATATTTTTAAATTGTGGTGGATCTCAGAAATAGTAATATGTTTAGAAGTGAAACCAGCATATTTAAGATGTCATTCCTTTATATTGTGCTGAATTTTGTGAGAGCTACTGGGTAGTGATTCATATTTAATTATCATCACTATATAGGATACTCCAGTAGTCCCACTTGGAAGGAGCCCCAGGACAGATGTTCTTATCAATGCCGAGAAAGTAGTGCTGGAAGCCGGTGGTTGTGTTGTTAGATTGGCTGGACTCTACATATCCTTATTGAACTCTATTAGGCTAGTGTTTCGGCATCTTATAAGGAAAAAAATCAATGGGTTTGGTTCAACTCATGATTTGTGAATCATAAATGTTGTTACCTTGACTATTAATTAATACAAAGCAGATAGAGGTGCACATATGTATTGGCTAAAAAAAGGAACCCTTGAAGTTCGTCCTGATCACATCCTTAATCTTATACATTATGAGGTAATTTATAGTCATTGTTCTGGGCAGAATTGTCACCCATAGCTATGTACATTGGTTCCAAAGGTTGTTCAAATAATTCTGTATTTACAGATCATCCTGCGATTTCTTTTTGACTTTCTGTTTTTTGCATGGTTGATTCCATCTATGCCATTGGATTCCTAAACTTACAGTGTGTTTTTTTGATGTGGTGTAACTGCTAATTCACTTCGTTGCATGTGTATTTCCTATAGGATGCCGCTTCACTATCAGTTGTTATCATGAAGAAGAAACTTCGTGGTCGCGTCTTACTGGGTTGTGACAACCATCCATTATCCAGGTAGCCACTTCAGCCAAAAACATTATTCATCCACATTTACAGCACCTCTTCCTTTTATTTTGCTTGAATTGAGCACCTAACTAGATTTGCTAAATTTCTTGTCTTTCTTCTAAAAGGACCCTGCATTTTTTACTTGATTGCAGACAGGAAGTAATGGACTTAGTCAATAAGAGTGGAAAGTTTAGTGAGAAATTTGGAGGCTTCACCGGTATAACAAGCTTTTCAGGCTGCATATTTGTTTAATATTAACTGAATGCAATTTCCTTTCTCATTAATTTCTCTCTCGGTTATTAACCTTTCCTTTGCCCCCTTTTCTCCCTTCCTTTGCAGGGACCAGCGATCCTCTGGGGAAGAAATTGAACAATTCAAAAACTCGTGCCGAGTTAGGATGGGAGCCAAAATATCCCAGCTTTGCCCATTTCCTTGGTGTCTCCTGATGACACCAGCTTTTGCTTATCTTTAATGTTGCCACAGGATGTGTAGGAAATTGTTTGATTAAGGACTGAGTGATATTCTTTGGTGGTTTTTAGTCTGGTGGAGTGTTCGGCATCTGTATAGAGATACCTGTGACTTTGTAATTTCCTTACAAAAGCAAAGTCTATTATGATGGACTTTCTATGTTCTCGCCTACATTTGAGTAAAGGTAACTTGGTATCGGGTCAGACTGACTTATTCTTTATATCAATATACCTGAGTACGCATATCACTGTATCAGTTCACCTGAGAAACTGTCGATGCTTCGCGGTTTGATTGTCATTTGGGGAACAAATTATCAAAAACAATTAGTTTCATCTAGCATATGCAGAAACTGTCAGACCCAAAACAACTCTTGCATAAATTTCGACAAAACAGGATGGGTAGCTGTCATTTGTTACATGTTGTTTATGGTTTCAAATGAACAACATTTGGGGTAATGAAAAGCATCAGTAGCCGCTACGTTTAATGCATTGGTAAAAGACGAAATAAATTACAACCTGATATTATGCATTCGTAAGTTAAAGCAGTTATGTTTTGCTAGTGAAACAAAGGTTGCAACTTGTATCATGCTCAGGCTTGTGATGCCTTGTCTGTTTGCAAGTCACTAGAACAAAAAAAAATTGTTCAGCATGCGCTTAGTAGTTATCACTAATTTATCAGTCCCCGTCACTGCACTCAACTGTTCCAATCCAAGTTATCATCTGCAAATTGAATCATGGTCGGCATTCAAATGTTTTTCCAGTTCCCACCTGAGATTAGTCAACCAGCCAGTACGAACTTGGCATGCAAATCTTATATTACAAATGCCATTTAATCTAAAGCTTTCTCAAGTAACAACCGACGAGATAGTTTCTGTGAAAATGCTCCCTAGGTAATCCTGAAACAAATAGTATTATCAGTAGTTAATGGCACTCTCCTTTGCCCTCATGATCATTAAATATTGCACGACCTATCATAAATTTTCATGGGTTCTTGCTCCTGAGTCCAAATTAACTCTTAACTTGTGTTTCCTGTTCTACACGCTATAGTTGAGAAGATATGCATAATTTGTGATCCTTAATATCTTCCGACCAGGGCAAAGATCAAGGCATTTGTTGTTGTTGTTGCTCGTGCATCATGGGGAAATGCTGCTGCAAGGATGGGAATTTTATCAGTGATGTTAAACAACTTCTTTTGGTGCTAATCCTCGCTCTTGTGTTTATGGCCATCAGCATTTCAAGCACACGACGACGAGCTATCTATGTTTACCATTTTCCATTGAAACACTTATCTCAGTAGATATTTTACTCAGTACTTTGCATCATTAATCCTCCAAGAACTGCTCACCGGATTTGTTTGGCTTGCGTCTTTTGCTGCATTTAGTTGTAATCCTGTAAGTTCTTTTCCTTTTCTGTTGTCTGAAAGCTCTTTTTTGTTTGGCAAAATGATTTGCATCTCCTGAACACAATGGAAAAACTATGCAACAGGCCTGAAATTCTGACAGTATTTGAGAGGAACTTACCAACAAATTGACAACAAAATCTGAACTATTGTACTAATAAAAAATGCCAAAGCTCATCCTATTTCCAACTTAATTTGATTTTTTTGAATCCATCAAACTACATCTTATGTTTTTTGTCCACTTTATGGATTTTCATATAACATACACACAAGTTGAGATACACATGAAAAGTTGAAGTTTTCCTTACACTATAGTAACACAATTGGGGTATTTGGACCAATTGTAAACATCATATTTCCCCTTCTCGGATAAGTGTTCCCCCAAATATACAAAATGCCCTTATTATTTCACACGGAATATCCACACACAGACAACATATGCAAATGAAAGGAAGATGCTGTCCCTTTGCCTGTCTTTAAGTTCTTTTAGACGACCAGGAGTGGATGTTTATTTAGCATGGGAACTCCAAACTTGCAACTCTTTCAGAGTGACGGAGTACTTAGAAACCTCTTCCTTTTCCTACAAGATTTTGTACATTTTCCAGACAGATATACAAGACGCTGCAGATTTAGCACAGCAGTACAGCAAGAAGCAACACTAAGATCCCCTTAACTGCAATTTCATCTCCCACAACAATGAAGCATTAGAGTCTCCGTCATCATTATCATCACATTGGCAACACTGAATTAGTCAGGAAGCCTTTCAAAATTTCCCACTTTCAGTAGTTTGGCAAGATGAGGGCGTGCATTCAGGTTTAGTAGCAGAAATCTTAACCCGTAACACCTCATGAATTGCACCTCGGTGAAGCACCCCAAGCACTTCTTCTTCTTTAGAGGATGCAAGGTCTCCTAAAGTAACATTACGTGAAAGTAATTCATCCCGTAGGCGAAAGCCATAGAACCACCTACCAAGCTTCCACCACTTGACACAGACTTGCCTCTCTGAAATCTTGCACATTCTTAGTGCTTCTGTGATAGATTCAGCCTACAAGTAATAATGATAAATGTGAAAAGACTTTCAGAGCTGATCCTAGGTTAATTGACACCTAGTATGGATAATAAACATTTTAACATGCTCAGGAATCTGCCATACAAATTGAAAGCACAAGGGCTTCATGGTGATGCGGCGTCAAAACAGGACAAATGAGTAAGCATCCACCATACTCATCCTGCAACTATAGTATTTTTGGCTAATATTGATTCCTATCCTTTATTAAGCAGCAAATACTCACAATCCAGGGGTAGAGATTTCAAAAGCTCATCCCAGAGGCCAATCGCCCAGTAAGATTTTACCAACATAAAAGCTGGTCTTTGACAAATGAAAAAACTCAGCAATTTGTAGATATTTCTTTGTGCGATTTTAGCTGCTTCAATCATGCTGATGGTAGTAACTTTATTTTTTTGGCAACAGCCATGCCTAAGAAGCATGCACATTTTACAGCTAATAAAGAAACACAAACTACACAACACTTGCAATAATCAAAGACATTTGTGGCCAGGTGTGATATAATGCTTACCAGCACCTCAAGCCTTGCAATGCAATAGTGCAAACCAATCAAGTTTATAAGCACGCTGACATTTGGTCTGAGAAAGAGCATCTGGATGTCTTTAAAGCCAAACTGCATTGAGTACAGGTCATCGACTGCTTTCAAATGATATCCAACCTCAATGGAATCAAACTCCCCACATCTTTCAACAAAACTAAATATCAAGGCTGCCTTTTCTGTCATCTCATTGTGCTTGTTTACATAGATTTCTCTCCATCCCTAAAGCACATAGAATTGTTGACACAGAAAAGGAAATGAAATAGGAGAATTACAAGTGCAACGGACAAAGAAACAAAAGAAAATGCAAACATACACAATCGCAAATATCATGATCTGGCTTAGTTACAAAACCTATACAAGTAAATAACTATGCACTCCATTAACACCAATTCCACAACAAACACTTTATTGCCAGACTTCAGCGGATTAGAGTAAAAAGATTGAATTTTTGTCCTGCCTTTGTTTTTCCAGTAATATTTTATTTCCTTGAAGACTCAAAAGTAATATAACGGCAATCAATATTAGTTGGTTGAATGATTTTAATGCATCCCAAAATAATCCTATTATTCCGCCCTTAGTGAACAAACCAAACAATTAACTTCAAATACGCCAGTCATGGGGTGGGTTGCAGAAGGGGGAAAACTGTATAGTGTATTATAATCAAATTACAAGGCAAAAACAAGGGAGACAAAGTAAGACCATGATATTCGGGTATGATTGTTGATTAAGCTGTTGGGATTGGCTTTCATTATCCAAAGAATCCTTTTCAAAAGCAATTACAGGCCATCTCTCTTTGAATAGCGCCTGCCATACACAATCAGTCCCACAGAGCTCCCGCCAAAACCTTGAGCAACTACCCAGTGAACAAACATCTGATACCTTAAAACAGACAACAAGAAGAATCCCAGGATCAAAAATCAATCTTTTCCACAATCCAATACGGAAAAAGGAGGAAATCATCTATTTCGAAAAATTACAATCCAAAGACAAACAAAAAAGAAAGGAATACCTCAAGGGATAAAGCTATCTTCAGGGCGATGTCAATAGGAAGTGAATTTTGTATACCAATCATAATTTTGGACTAATGGGCTTTCATCTGACAGCTACTGAAAGGAAATTTTGATGAGGGAATACAGGATACAGCGAAATTCGTTGCTAATTCGGTCAAGGAAGAGATTTGTTTTTGCTACCATAGGCAATTTGTCGCTTTACTGGAGTCCCCCGAGTCCCTGACCAAGAAGAGTTCCGTTAAATTTGCACAAGACTATAGGGGAGATCACTGAAGTTTGGAATGAGTGACAATCAAGGGCATTCATCTTTACTCTTCAAGGTTATGAGAATGGAGGTCAACACTTCGGCACTTTGATTAAAGTTCAACAACCCATGAGGCACATTAACGAGGGTAGATCATTTATTTTCTTTTGTCTCTTACTAGATTCATTAAGACACAAAATGTTGAGGAAACATATGGAGGTACAAGTTTCTTACTACAGTTTAAGCACGCAATAAACGAATGTAGTAAGCACGCAATATACGAAACAAGTATAATGATATTTATAGTAATTTTTTATAATTATTGATATGATAAATATAAATAGATAAAATTATTTTTTATTATTTTATATATTTTAAGAAGTGTTATAATTAAATTTTGACTATTACTATATCTATTATTACTCATTAAATAATATATGAAAATTGTGATTGTTTTGGCTCATATCTCTTATCTTTTTGCACTCAGAATGCAAATTATTGTCCATGGTTGTTGGAATTGGAAGGTTTCCATAACAAAAGCTTATGGTGTGAATTACGATATACATTGATAGCGATTCTAGGGTAGATAAAAGTTCCTGTCAAGGGTTCTATTTCGTTCCTAAACATGTACAAAATTTTGCCTCGTAACTTTAAATGCAAGTTAAATATACTTTAACCCATGTTTCTTTCTTTTGTTTTTTTTTTTTTTTTGGCTTCTGGGTTTTGTTTTTCTACTCAGATTATCGTCGATGGTTGTTGGGAGTGGAAAGTTTCCTCAACAAAAGCTTATAGAATGAATTATGTTTATGATAGTGATTCCGGGGCAGATAAAAATTTCCAGTCATGGTTGCATTTAACATTTCAAGACGTGCAGTTCCCATCCTACTTGAAATGGGGCAAAGAACATTAAGGCAAGTCAATGGGAGCAAAGGAGATGGAGAACCTTCCAAGCCATTCGACAATGGCGAAGGTTTAGCCCCATCAAGCTACAGAATATTATAAACGTGTTATCGATCTCGCTTATCTCGATAATTTTATCAAAGTGCATAATTTATTGAAAATCACGAATTGAGAAAGGTGAAGAGTGTAAACTCTCTTTGAAGCAATTTGTTTGAATTATCTGAATTTGATTGCTACTAGAAATGTACTACATGGTAATGAAATCAATGAAAGGACTACAGTTTTCAGATATACATAAAGATGCTGAGAAATCTAGTACTCGCTTCCAGGTTCCTGGAAAACTATCTGTCCCTCTACAGCCAATGTTGCATAATTGACAGACTTTCCTCATAAGTTGTTAATGAGGAAAAAAAACAAGACAGACCAGCAGACATTGAGACTGAGAAGTTGCACATACTAATAAGCTTTCAGCCTTTTACATTTGGTGCATATTCGCGCAGGAGTTAATTTATTATGTGGTTCAGCAGCATATATCTCAATCCGCAGAACATCTGGAGTGATCCCTTGCTCCAGTATCCCCAAAACTCTAACACCTTCACTGATGGTGAAATCTTCTAAAGGAATGCAACGAGCATGTAACACATCAGCAGGACGAAAGCGATGTAACCAATTTCCAGTCTCCCACCACTGAATGTATACTTGTCTCTCCTGAATTCCACAGCTCTTTAGTGCTTTATTCATGGAATCTACCTAAAAATTGCCATTGCAACCCCAAGAAATTTGTTAGGTTCAAGCATTAGGATACATGTGCTCAAATTGGTGGTTTCTTCCAAACATAAAACACAGGCACCATGAAAGCCAGGCAGTAAAATATGGCAAACACATGAACCTCATAACACTTTTCTGAAGCATATGGAACAGGTATTTGAAACTGTTCTTTGCAGATGCCAATTGAAGCACTGCTTCACTCAAATGACAGACGGCTAAAGTTGGGTAATTCATGCTTTTTAAAATGCAAGTTATACTACATATATTTTGGATGTACGAGTAACTAGTGTTTTAAATTATTAGTAAGTTGAACTAAGAATCTGTCTTAAGGAAGCTTCAGAACAACTTTTGGCTTATGCTGCAAAAAAGATATGGTAGATTGGTAGGCCAACTGTCAGGAAATCTTTCAGACGTTAAAATATTCTTACCACAACATTAATGCAAAAACGTCAATTCAAATCAACAAATTTCCATTAGCAAATTAGATCGTAACAATAGCGTCAAGAAACATCATACTTCAACTGACACATGGAAAAAGATATAAACAGAACAAGTCCAGTTCCATAAATTTGCCGTCCAAGGAAAGTTCACTCTATCAAGAAACAGAAAAGAGTAAAGGTAATTAACTAAAGCCTAAAGTCATGTTAAAGTGGAAAGGTATCGATTACAGTACACGCAAACAAGAAGAATAAAGACAACTTAACTAAAAACCGCGTTCAAGTGGGAAGGTTGGATTCTAGTGCAAGCAAGCAACAATATGCTAATACAATACCCACTGTGTCAGATAAACTGATAAAGACATAGACATGTGCCCACATAAGTAGGAAAATTACTTGGACACCAAGCTCCTTGATGCAGTAGTGCAAGCCAACCAAGTTGAGTAGTACATTGATCCTTGGTTTGAGGAAAAAGATCTGAACATCTTTGAACCCAAATTGCATTAGCTTCATATCTTCAATCGTTTTCCGATAAACATTCACGTCAATTTCCGGGCTGAATAAGCAGTTTTTCACGCAAGCCGCCTTTTCAGCCATTTCAACATGCTTCTTCACATACAGTCCTCTCCATCCCTGCAAAATTTGCAAAGGCCTTATTTAACATCCGAAATCTGAAAACACCATACATGGATTACCAAAGAGATTCAAGCCATCACAGGAAATAAAAGAATAAGAAGTATGTCAGAGAATAGTTCAACATAATGGGACAGCAGAGAGATAATTATGCAATAATAGAAAGGTCACTCAATTAAGAAAATTTGGCATCTTTGAGAATCTGAATCCAACATCTTAGGATTTTCATCCAGATATCGAGCCATTATAGCACAATCATTGGTCCTCTTTTGAATAATCTATGAAAAAGTTCTTAGCTTGGCTAGTAAGCTGCTTGGGACATCCTTACAGCCAACTAACAAAAATTCCATAAAGTTTGAACTAAAATCATATTCTTGAAAGCGAAAAACGTAATAAAACTTGCCATGATTCCAAGCTAGAACAGAGTGGGGGGAGAAAGGGAGGAATATAAACCTTTGCCATGATTCCAAGCTAGAACAGAGTGGGGGAAAAAGGGAGGAAATATAAACCTTCAGAGTTGGTTCCTTTACGTGAACGTGATCATGATCATGGGTTTCAGCCTTTTTTTCTTCCTCGTCATCTTCCAAAACAATACCAGGCCATCTCACTTGGCATAGACATTTCCAGAGATATTCAGACCCACAAATCTCCCGCCAAAACTTGGAGCAAATTCCCAACGAACAGACATCCGATGCCTTCACAAATAACCCAGAAAAGAGCAAAGATAAAACGCAGAACAACAAATTACAAAACTTTTTCCTAGGAAACAGGAACCCATTAATGAAAATAAGGAGCACCAACCTCGAGACGTGATATAATGTTGATTGCAACATCTTCTGGAAGTGAACCTCGGACAATTATCCCTTGTCGCTTCATATTCAGCAAACCACACACTTTTTTTCACTTTTTTCTTCAACTTTTTCTCGTGAAGAGTCCAGTTGTGGAGAAAATTGAAATGGGTTGTGGTTTAAATTAACGCAGAATTGGATGATTGGACTGGGTTGTTCTGTTCATTAATGGAGATGGGGCCTTTGTTACGGCGGTTTAGGAAGAAAGAGGACGACACGAGAAGGCTCTGTTTACTTGTGGTCTTCCTACTTAAATAGAAGAACGACAATTAACGACCCTTCGTTTGTCCTACCCCATGTCCTTTTAAAACCCTTTTCTTCTCAAAAATAATTTTTTTATCTCTTATAAATTAACTACAATAATTTTTTAACAATTTTATTAATTTTCTATTATTACAATATTTTTAAAAGATATTTTTTAAATAGGATAACGAAAATTAACGACCTTTCCTTTGTCCTACCCCATGTCCTTTTTATCCCTTTTTTTTTCCTCATAAATAATTTTTTATCTCTTATCAATTGACTACAATAATCTTTTTTAACAATTTCATTAATTTTCTATTATTACAATAGTTTTAAAAGATATTTTTTAAATGCTATAGTAGGTTTTAAAAGATATTTTAATTTAAAGAAAAAAAATTATCTTAAAAAAATAGTTTATTTTTAGTATAAAATTTTTGTATTACTTTTACTAATACTAATAATGTATAATTAAAATAAAAAAATAAATATACAAATATAAAATTATACATTTAATGATAAATGTATTGTATCTCATAAGTTAAATAAAAATTATGTCAAATTAAAATTAACTATTTTTTAGATACATAAATAGTAATTTATATTATAATTATATGAGTTTTGTTAAAAGACCAACCTTGTTTTTTGACTTTAAATTAGTCAAAAACATACACAAAGTTTTTGCGAAAACTTAAATTTAAATCTTAATAGATTATATAAATATATATATAGAGTAATTATATTTTTAATGATTAATCATAATGACTTTTTATAGTAACTGATGTGACAAGTATAAAAAGATAAAATTCATTTATCGTATTCTTAAAAAATATAAAATAATATAAAATATTTTATCTTTTTATATTTATTATATTAATTACTATAAAAAAATATTATAAAAAATATTATAAATATCATTATTAATAAAAATATAAAATAGAACGACAACCATACAACTTTTTTTTTAAAGAAAGTTTAAATTTAGATTTTTAAAAATATAAAAAAAAAATCCGAAGTGAGACTCTCACTCTCTATCTTGGTTCACGTGGTTTGCACGTCACAGGTTGCTTTTGCTTTCGAGATTATACTTGGGGCTGGGTGGGCCGGGTTCGCTTTCTGGCTAAGTCAGTTTGATTCACACGTGGCTACTTATTAATCAGCATAGGTGTCGAACGTGGGAGAATCCAAGAATCCTATGTTGCCAGAAGGACAGGTGGCATTTTTCTATGCCGACACGCGTCGGCTGCAGGATGAATCCTACGAAATTGTGCCGGCGAGGATCGAGACTTCGAGAGACGCTAGGTAACTTGAAAAAATTTGTAATTTTAAATTATATTCTTTAATATTCAGTCATTTTCTTATGTATTATTAATTATTGATTTATCAATATTTTCTTACATATTAATAATATTTTAAATCATGAAAAATGGATAATTAGGATATGTACAGATAATATTTTAAAACGTATGAATTCGAAAAGGATCAAAACGTAAGGAATTAGCAACGTATCACTAACAAAAACCAACTTATACGCATATTTATTAAATGGGCTTGGACCCACTTAAGCCCATTTTTTCACAAACCCATAAATGCTCACCCCTGCCATCATTCCATCTGGACTTTGTTAGTGATGGTTGAGTCAAGGGTTGTCACCCATCTTACTATTTTATTGAGTTTCAGGACACGTACAAAACTTGACAACAATCGTTTCTATATTTTTTGAAATAATAATTGTGAGATAAAAAAATATATTTAAAAATTACAAAAAAAATATCTTGGATATCGTTCTAAACTGCCAACTAAACACACCAATCTTTTCCAACTTTATATTTGCATATATTATTGAGGTTGATGGGATTATGATCTTTCACAAGTTTTAATCCTCTCAAGCAAGCTCCAACTCTTCCGTTTGAAGATTCCAGCTCACTGCATTAAGTACCAGTTTTAAAGAGGCCAGACCAGAGATGTCTGGAAATTGAAAATCTTCACAATCTTAGCATTATCAAATCACCTACCCCGAATATACGTTTCACCTACCTCGAGCACATAGTTGGATTTTAACATTGTCAGATCACCTATCGCGATACAAGTTTTGTTAGAAAATCATGTATTCCAAGTTTCTATTCAATAGGTGCTATTAGAAAAGCTGGATGGTGATAAAGTTGTTCCAAGCTCAAAAGAGGGATTCGGTCGAGAATTCTAGCAATAATGCAATGATAATGACACAAGCTATTCTGATTCTGAATGCAATCAGTGCTTTTTATTCTATCTGCTCAACTTTCTGTAACACTATATGCATTGATTGAACAAAGGGAGTCCTCCAATATCCTGAGGAGTTTGCCTTTTAACAAGGATTGAACCACAAGAATTTAAACTTTCTATGCTGGTTACGTTTGATGTCTACAAAACTATGCGCCTGTAGGGTTATACGTCGTTCCCAGTTGATTATTTCCTCTGACTCTCATGCTGTGAAGAAGTTCTTTCCTGGCTGGGAGATGGCATGCCCCTGACAAAAGATGAACATACTGGCATAACCGATCGAATTTGTACTGCTGGTGCCATTTGGCTGGCACAAGCCATGGGACGGAAGTGTTTCTTGTCTTCAAGGGATGGTCTGGTAGCAGCTGCATTCCCCCATCGTGTTGAAACGGGTGCAAATCGATTGGAAACCTCAGGTCGGAAGCAAGATGAAGGAAATGGAACAGGATTTCGGCCAGTGGCATGAGAAACAGTTGGAAAGCGTGCCAGATCTCTTGAGTGTCTCGGAGAATTAACCACATTAGGTTGCAGCTGCTGAACATTAGACTGCAAAGGGCGCCAACTGTTAATGTTCAGGGGCCGTTGCCTGCGTTCTTGGGCTTCTGCAACATTTGGCCTGTTGCAGATAAAACCAGGCGATATCCAGCTGAATTCTTTATTTTGCTGTGTTGTTTGAACGGATTTCATCATGTCATTGGTAGATAGACCCTTCTCATGTCCAGTTTCCTGCCGTAGTAATTGTACTCCTAAACTGGAAGAGCTGCCGCAATGTTGAGGATTATTTGAAGCATCAAGTGTGGATACATTGGACAGGACATTGTCCCTCCAGCAAGGTGATTTAACATCCTTGTTTAGCCAGTCTTCTTGAACTGGTCTGTTTTCTTCTATCTCTTCTATGGTCACACGGGAATCATTCCTATATGGAAGCGCCAAAAAGTTGTTGGACAAATAGACAAAAGGGCCAATCTCTGGTACTAAGGCTACAGGTTCTCGTTCCCCAGCCCAAAGGATGGAATCAATATCTGGCCTAAGTATTGACTGGATGAATGGGAAAAGACTGGGTCTTGTGATAGGGGTAGAAGCAGAAGGAATAGACAAGAAGTGACTCTGATGCGCAGGAATTCCTTGATGGAAGGTCCCATACATGATGCGTTCAGGAGAGAAATAAGAATAGTTCGATCTTCGATCCTCAACTCTATAAGCTGGCCTGCCAACACCATAAGGGATCACATTCCCCTCCGCAGGGAAAAATCCTTTCAGTGAGTTGCCCAATTCTCTCTGTTCTGACTTCCTTGTCTCTGGTAACATTAAACTAGATAGACATCGAGCAACAATTACTTGTTCTAGCTCATCCTTCTCGCTGAGATCTGAAATGGATGAGGAAGAGCATTCCTGTGCCACTAGAAAAGATGTGTTTGAGATGAGTCAAGGCAACAGTAAGGAACGCATGAAGAATTATTCTTAAATTATCAGCAACTAATAGCTAACAATCATTAAAGGTCAGAACATAAGTTTAAGCTGGACTTGATAAATAATTTTTAAATGATGCACGAGACAAATAAATGCAATTGAAAAAAGCCAAATATGATGTGACAACATTAAACAGTGCAAAGATAACATTTGCAAGCATGTTCCTAGAGCCAATCAACAATAAACTCGGAGTAAAACTGAACAAATTCATCAAATATACAAAATTTATATCATATAACTTGTAGAAACAAGATCCCAGGACTCTGGTCAGATACATACCCTTTTTCAAGGCAAACCAAGCAGCCATTGCAGCACTTTTTTGAGCTTGTTTTTTGGTTTTGGCTGGCTCTCCAGAAAAACTCATCCCAGCAAGTTCAACTGTGCAAGTAAACACAGGTGCATATCCAGGTCCAGCTCGGACATTCGTATAAACAGGAAGCTTCAACCCAGCTCTATGAGCAGTTTCTTGAAGCAAATTCTTGTAGACTCCAGTTTCATCCTGCATTCCCGTGAATTTCCAAAAGAATTTATTCTTGTATGTTGATGAAATATAAAGAATAGTGTAAATCATTCTAAACACTTTGAGGAGATCTGATTCCAGTTATACAGGACTGCATAGCTAAGAAATCCTCAATGAATAAAAGGGCAGCTCGGTTCATGGAAGCTCCCGCATGTGCGGGGCCTGGGAAAGGGCCATTGAGGCCTAATGTAGGTAGCCTTACTTTATATTGCTATAAGAAGGTGTTCCTGCAACTCGAACCCATGACTTTGCGGTCATATGGCAACAGCTTTTTACCGCCATGCCAAGGCTCCCCTTCAAGAAATCTTCAATGAATGAAAAATAGAAATCATACCAGAACTTTTGCAGCTAGAGCTCTTGATGGCCCTCTACGTGACAGCATTTTAAGTGCAACCTCAGCTGCCGCATGCTCTGCCTGTCTCAAAGTACAACAAAATTTTGGGCTCTCAAAGATCTCTCCATTGCAGTTTACCTTGGCTTTGAAACGAGGAGCATGGTCAGGTCCTTCCCTTATGCAGGAGTAGGCTGGCAAGTTAATGCAACTGCGCTGAGCAAATTCCTGCAGTTGGTTCTTATACATCCTTACTGATACAGAACTACAGAAAAAGGAATCTACATAACAGAATAACAATCAATTACCATAAGTGAAAAAGCATGAATACAAAAAGCAACAAGGAATTCAGAAATTAACCATAAAAGAGGTCAATAATACTGAAAAAAGGAAACTTTAGACACTAGAAGGAATGGAAAGCATTTACTCACTGAACATATCAGACATGCAAATATCATAGAAGGGCAAAAACTAAAGGGGAAAAAAGAGAGAGAAAAATAGACAGATTCGAAATGTTATTTACAACTGCATGATCCCTTGTTCTAACAAGAGGAAATGATAACATTATAAATCACACACTACACAAAATCCATAATCAGTTGTACATCGTACAAGAGAAGGTAAAATTAACCATCAAATTACAGCAAACATCAAAGTTTAAGATGTACTAGTATTGCATACCCAGAGTCAATGAACCAGATGAAATCAAAATAATGAAACTTGCACAGATAGAAGAAGTGAATTACTATAATAAGATTTAATAATGAAACCTGCATACAAAATCATCAAATGAGTAAGATAATAAGCAGGAAGAGTGAACAACTTTTAGATATCTTAATTGAAGTCATTAATCAATCTCCATTTTCAAATTTACATTAACCAACCACCCCATTTAATTGAGTTGAATTGAACCGACATTGTATTAACTGCATAGACTCATAGTAACATTATTTAAAGAACCCGCTCAAAAAATAATAAAATCCCACCTCGATCAGACCGTCTTTTAATCTATAACACGAAATAGATGCCAAAATTCAGATCATAACTCTCACCAATTCAATAACTTCTAAATTCAAAAGCGTTCCCAGTTAACTTCACTTACAAAACTACTTGACATGCCTCACACAATCAACCCCGTAAAACCCCTATCTATGCATACAAATGTCTTGAAGAAATATTTCAAGAATCTCCATAACAAAGCAAGCTAAGCCAATTAAAGAAAAGCCCACATGCTTAAATTCTTCTATCTTGCAGGATTATCCACAAAAAAACTGACCTTTATTGCATAAATTTGGTAACTTTGAGTCAGGTAATGGGTTGATCACCGGAAAGGGACATCATGGTGGCCGATGAAAGTTGAGGCCCCGGCCAATAGATGATGGGGTGAAGGATCTAACGAAATATATGCAGTTAGTGCTGAGAGGCTCTAAAGCAGCAAACGGAACTTTCAGAGCCCCTTCTTTTAAGAGACAAACATGTACACGATGGGGTGATAGTATGATTACGTATATTTTATAAATTTTAGTATTATTAAATAAAGAAACATCATAGTCTTTTAGTCTACACTCGATAGGCATGGCTGACTCCATATTTATCACTCTCTGATGCACTTTTGTTTGTGTGACTTGAATGCTGCATTTATGTCCATCACTAAAAAATTTGTACATATTGACTCACCAAAAAGAAAAACTAAAACATAAGCAAAAACTGATTTTTTTTTTCTTTTTCAAAAGATGTAATGGGAATGGGAAATTAATCATTATTGTGCTTAAAATGAAGTGTGGAAAGGCAAAGAAAGATGGTTACTTGGATTAAGGTCTAGGAATGATGAATGAATGGAGGATGGTGTATTTAAGTTTGTAGTGATGCCCTAAGGCTAACATGTTCAGTCTATGCCAGGAGCACATGCTCTCCAGAGAAGTAGAGATCCTCCACAACAAAGTAATGATTCCTACTATGATTTTATTTTAGCAAACTTTACTTCATTTTTGGTGATAAGATGACGCAGATGGCAATAATATAAGTGAATGTCATAATGAAGTCATTCCATCAAATTCATCATGCCTCATTACTCCACAACATAATAAGTTGCATTGGACTATAATTTGTTTTGAACTGGCATGAGTCAACAAGGCAATCACTGCAAACTTTTAGCTCATATTGATTTACTAAAAATTACTTATAAAAGTGGAGATTGTGCATAAAAAAGAAAAAGCACCGTTAATTTCTCAGGGGATGGTTAGGGTCCATTTAGACAATGCAGTTTTATTTATAAATGGAAAAAGTTAGTATTTAAATGTGTGAAAATTTTGGTGGATATTTGTTGATAGAAAAAGTATTTTAGAAGAAAAAAATAAGAGGAAAATTTTTTAAAATTATGTGAGAGGAATTTGAGTAAGAAAATTTAAATTTTAAATTTTGAAATAAAAATATATTTAAATATTTTTTTTTATTTAAAAATTTTTTTATTTGCAAATGAGAATCCTTTGTTAGTTGAATGGCTCTAAAACTGTTTATTCCAGGGCTCTAGTTTTCACCAACCGAGCAAAACATATTGGATTGTTCCGTGATGTCCAGAGCTCCACTTAGTATGGGCTACGCAATTTTGGGCCATGCCCCTCTTTCTTGGTTTTCAAACTTACAAGAAAATTCTGCTTTTTCTTATCAAGATTTCAGTGTTTTCTCCCACAAATATCCACCAGTCAATTGGATTATCCTGGGATAATAGGCATTTCAACTTAAACCCGCTGCCATCTTCAACCTCAAAATTTTTCTCTCATTTGCAAGATACTGTTTTTACTCTTTCCATGACATGCCCTTTTCCAAAGCCACAAGCCATTTTGGCCAATTTCAATTTTCTTGAACTGACGGAAAATGTCCATCTGTGCAGTCCCTAATGGACTCACACTCTCTTCATCAAAAGCACAAAGCTTTTCAAGACTTCCTTCAGCTCAATTTATCAATCATATTCAGGTAAGCACAGCTCTTTATTATCCTTCTTTACATTCATGGAGACCCATTAAATTTGGTAAGGAAAGATTTAAACCCATTAAAGCTTCAGCTAACCCGGCTGCTGAGAACCCCAGAACTTCATTCAGAGCCCAAAAACCTGCAGATATCAATGTTTTAGTCGTGGGTTCTACTGGTTATGTTGGGAATTTTGTTGTTAAGGAGCTAGTTAAAAGGGGGTTCAATGTTATAGCTATTGTTAGGGAAAGAAGTGGCATTAGAGGTAGAAATGATAAAGATAAAACCTTGGAAATGTTAAATGGTGCCAATGTGCGCTTTTCTGATGTAACTCAATTGGCTGTCCTGGAAAAAAGTTTGGAAGATTTAGGGGTTTCAGTTGATGTTGTGGTTTCTTGCCTTGCTAGTAGAAATGGTGGGGTAAAGGATTCATGGAAGATTGATTATGAAGCCACAAAGAATAGTCTTGTTGCTGGGAGGAAGTTTGGGGCGTCCCATTTTGTTTTGCTCTCCGCAATTTGTGTGCAAAAGCCCCTTCTGGAGTTTCAAAGAGCAAAGCTGAAATTTGAGGCTGAATTGGTAAAAGAAGCTGAAGAGGATGTAGGTTTTACTTATAGCATTGTTAGACCAACAGCATTTTTCAAGAGTCTTGGAGGACAGGTTGCGTTGGTGAAAGATGGGAAGCCTTATGTGATGTTTGGGGATGGGAAGCTGTGTGCTTGCAAGCCAATAAGTGAGCCTGATTTGGCATCATTTATTGCAGATTGTGTTTTGAGTGAAAACAAGATAAATCAGATTTTGCCTATTGGAGGACCTGGGAAGGCCTTGACGCCATTGGAGCAGGGGGAGTTGTTATTTAGACTATTAGGGAAGGAGCCCAAGTTCCTAAAAGTGCCCATTGAAATAATGGATTTCGCCATAGGAGTTCTTGATTTCTTAGTGAAGATATTTCCTTCATTGGAAGATGTGGTTGAGTATGGCAAGATTGGTAGGTACTATGCAGCAGAAAGCATGCTTGTGTGGGAGTCTGAAACTGGACAGTACAGTGCTGATAAAACACCTAGCTATGGGAAGGACACATTGGAAGATTTCTTTAAGAAAGTCCTCAGAGAAGGGATGGAAGGTCAGGAATTAGGCGAGCAAACAATTCTCTAGAATGCTCAATTGTTGATGTGAGTTTGTAATTCGAAAGTGACAATTTTGACCCAAAAAAAAAAGTGATTACCGCTATTTATCTTTTCCTGTTTCCTAGGTGGCTCCAGCATACATTGTCCATAAGACAAGCATGAATCTTTGAGCATACTGCATCTTTGAATAAAATTGACCTGGAAATACGATCACATTTTCTCTCTTACTGATTCTGTTACATGTATGCTGTTGTATGAAAGAGAACAAGAAATTTATTGATCCCATTCAGAGTTGCCTTGTAGTATGGCTTTTAGGGACTAGTGTTTATAATCAAATTGAACCAGTTTAACATTTTTCTGATGATAATTTTGCAGTCAGCAGAAGTTTGCACTGAACAATTGTAATGAGAACTCGATCTCTGAGGATTAATTGTGCTAATCATTTGATTTACATGCAAAGACAGTTGAAAATCCAAGTTCACTTGCTGCACAAGACTACCAAACTATGCACACAATTAAACACTCACAATGAATGGTACGCAACACACAAGATGAAGCAATGGAGTTGTTGGGGTTCAGATTTTCATCAGGCAATCTGTGACGTTTACTTGGGGATCTTTTTGGAGAGGGAACGAATGGATAGTAAAACAAGCAATGCCAGCACCACAGAGGCAAATAATGAAAATGCTATGGAACTTGCAATATGTTTGCAGAACGTATCATAGGTGTTGCAGATCTTGTTCCAGCCAGCATGAGAGTTCCCTTTCCAACCTATGTATCCAACTGCGCCTGATGCTCCTGTTGCTGCTGCTACTATCCCCAACAGCAGCTGCAAAAAACATCCACTTATTCAATTTTGCTTAAAACAGTACTTATCCCACGAATCAAATCGGTTAAAGGTCTTATTCACGAGTCCAAACTTAAGTTTCAATAAGATTATACTAGAAGAAAGAGTCGTATACTGAGAGCTTACCACATCAAAGATCACAAAATGTGACACAAGCTTTGTGGAGCGCTCAGGTTTGAAAAGGGCATAAATGGATAGGAGTGTAGTAATGATGCTGTAGAGACCCAATACAGATAGGGCTGCCACAAAGTATCTGCATCATCAATAGAATAATCATACTTACCTCAATTATTCATTAAGGGTAAGGCAGAATTAACCTCAAGAAAGTCAGGATAAGGCTGCTGAAGATCATTTGATCTTTCAAACTAGCATAAAAGTCTTAGAAGTCTTTGTCCATCTAATAGCATACATTAAAAAAGTAGTTGAAAGTTCATCAAAGTTGCTTATTCTCGAAAAGTCCAGGTATTTGATCTTTTCTTCGTTTTCTTTCTTCTTCCACATACCAACAAAAGAAATATGCAAACTTGAATCACAAGTTGTCTTATTACCCTAGATTCATCGGATCCTAGATATTTAACCAGATTTTTCTTGTATGACTAGAAAACTAAACTAGACTTCTAATTAAACTCACAAAGTCACCAACCACTCATCACCTACCAAACTTGAAAACAATTTTTATTGTCTATTTAAATTGTCAAGTCTTTTTCTGATCAGAACTATTGTTGAATTTAAAGGGTTTTGCTAATCAAGATGAATAACGGTCTGTGAATAGCATCTTTTGCTGTCTCTTCGGCCATAAATAGAAGTTCACAAAGGGCCACAATTATCACTAAATTAGGAATTTTATAATCATAATTACCAAATACTTTATGTCCCATTGGGGCATCACAGACTCAAATCATTGAAAAAGTAGCCCATCAGTAACTATTTTGACAAATATCAGGGACACACAGGAGCCACAATAGTCCACCATCCGCAGCCAACCAATTGAAAAGGATTGAAAAGAATTTTCCTTCCAAAATTTTCCACCCAAAGAAACTTCTATTTGAATAGGTCATTATGTCTTTTGTGGGTGAGTGATTAGCTTTTTTGTTTGTTTTTTTGGTTTAATTATGTCCTAAAGCAGAAGCACTCCAAAACCTTTTGGTGTCAATATTAATTGGAAGAAATTATTTAATTAAAAAAGAAAAATCTACAAGCTAGTAATGTTGCTTATTGTGGGAATCTCAACAATTGATCAGAGGAGGCAAAAACCATGTCTAGAAAAATTATGCCACAAATTTAAGAAGGGAAACAGAAGCAGCAAAAAAAAAAGGCTTCTTGTTTTTGTTATTATTTGATTGATATAGGATTTGATGGTTTTATTTCCCTTCTATGGAATAGCATTAATAGATTAGAAAGGAGCTGAAATATAACCATGATTATGAACAAATTAACGTACTAGCGAAAAAAGATGAAACAAAACCAAGCAAGATGGGCATGCATGATCCTAATCACCATGCACACAACAAAACCAAGCCAGACAACCAAAAGAAACTTACATGAGGGCTGGTGAGTGATTGAATTTAGACGAAAGTGGAGCCAGGAAAGGCGGAATTGGGATTTGAACTAATTTTGTTTGCTTACTAGTCACCATAACCACTACAGCAACTAATGATGCAGCAAACAGCAAAACCCTCAAAACCACATCAATCACTGGGAAGTGATCCTTTGGCCTTGCAGCATAAGTTGCTATAGCTTTAGTCTCCGGTGGTGGTGGTGGTGGTGCTTCTGCTGCCGGGACCACCTTTTCCCGTGTGGGTTCTGGAGCTGGCGCGTCTATCTTTTCTGGCTCTGTAGAAGCCATGGCTTGCTAGCTTTTACTACTGCTTTTTTGGGGGTGTGGTGTTTGTATGGAAGCTGGGGTGGTACAGAATACAGATTACTACTACTATATAAGGATGAGAAGGGGATGTGAATACAAAATTATATAAAAACCAAACACTTGGAATTGCCCACACGCTAAAGTGATTTGCATCATATACTTTGAAAATTATGTGTTTCATTCATATTCATACAACTAACAACACAAATTTAGAATGGTGTAGAAACTTTTTAAATTATGTTGATTAGTTCTTCTACATCAATTGGGCAATTTTTTTTTAATTTTTGTATTAATTAATAGTAAATGGTTAAGCATTAAGGGAAAGACTTCAAATCTCTCTCGAACATCCAAATTTCGAGTTATACAAACTTTCGAAAATTTAACTGCTTAACGCATTTCACTTTAGAATTATAATTATAATACCATAAAGAGGAATCCTTTAGCCTATGATTGGTTTGATGTAATTTAATTATAATAGCTTTATAAGTATCAGTCCAATCAGTAGTACAGTACACACCTAATGCTGATAGGATTGGAAAATTTCTGGAAAGCTGAAAATGATTGTGTGCAAGTTTATCCATCTGGTGTGTTTTCTCAATTATTTTGGCCCCTCCCTGATGTGATGTTGAGATGTTGATGCTTTAAGGTCCTGTCCATTCTTTGAGCTTAATCAAACTATTTATTTTTCACATTTTATTTAGGTTGTTCAAAACTAATTACCCGCCCCAACTTGAAATTTTCGAATCGAATCGGGTCAAATTAGGATCCAATTTTGATCCGAATTGATTTGCTTTACTTTTTTCTTTTTTTAAATTTTTTTTTTACTTTTTGCATTTTGTTTTTTGTTTTTTGTTTTTTTTTTTACTATTACTTTCATTTTCATATATAATGTTAAGTGATTTAATTTAAATTTAAAAGTTTTATGTTAAAAAATTATTTATTTTTATATAAAGATAATAAATATATTTTATTTAAATATTTTATTTTTTTATTTTTTATGTAAATTAATTTCTATATTTTCATGTAAATATTTTAATTTATTTTATCATAAATTGACAAATTTTAATGAAATAATTATTTAAATAATCAAAAATACTAATTTATATTTTATAATTAATATTAACTATTTTCAAAAAAAAAAATTTATTTAGATCAAAACTGATCAGATCGAATCGATCCGTTGATTCAATTGAACACTCTTAATTTTGTTAACTTAAAATTGACAGATTAGAACCAAGTTTCCTTTTCATTTAAACAAATATCTGGCGAATTTGAACCAAAAATCTAAATTGAAATTTTTTTAATAAAGGTAAATATATCCAAAACTGATGTTTGAACATGGCAGAGAATAGTAAGATTATCATGCATAAGAATAGTAATGACGTTTAGTGGAAGATTAACTACTTTATAAAAAGTTAATAATAGAGTCTTACTTTGACAAAGTTGATGAATGTGGATGTTGATTTGATGTAAGCTTAGCTGGAACACAAAAACCAAGAGTTGTAATCCAAACTATATATCTGGCCAAATATTGGTGAGCAAATTAATGATGATTAATTAATTTGTGATGAACATCATAGTATAATCGTAATCCCTAATATCTAAACATAACAATGACAACAAAAGATATATTTGCATGGTTGTATCCAATGTATGATCTAATGGATAACTATTAATTTTGTAATGTTAAATTACTTAATCTTTATAAAGCTTGTGTTTGTAGGGTTTAATTCCTTTAATATTGTTTCTTAATTTACCAAAAAGTTTTAACATATTGCTTTAAGAGTAAAAGCAAAGGTTAATTTGTTCCTCAAAATTTTTCTCTTCAAAATCATTATGAAAATTGGAGGCACGTTGAAAAACAGAAGTCCTACTAAACCACCAAATTAAAGAAATGCATGATTACGTTCTTGAATTCTTTAAATGTAGAGTGTTTTTGGGATTTTTTATTTTTTTGTTTTTTGGGTCATAGGATCAAAGTTTATAGATGAGAAATTGAGTTGAAGATGAAACCAAGGTTTAGTCTACAAACTAATTCCCCATTATTGAAACTTGCAACTGCTATTAAGGGTGCGCATTGAATAAACCTCATTCTTGTGTAATAGCCTACAAAGCACACAGGAAATGTAAACCGCCCTGCCTTGCGCTGCCGTACCCCATTGTTGACTGTTTTTGCTTGGTGATCACGTTTTTTCCCTAATTTTGCCAGTTGGAAAGCTTGTGGCGTTAATATGAAAATCTTATTTTTCAAAGATAATATAACAGCTATGTATTTTAATTTTTAAATTATTGATAGATACCAAAAAAAAAAAAAAGAGAGAGAGAGAGAGTGATGGAAAGAGAAATTTGAGGGTGTTCACTACAAGAAAAAGTAAATTTTCCGACGGACAATTTCCGACGGTAAATCAAGGTTTCCGTCGGAAAATTGCACATTTCCGACGGTTTTCCGTCAGAAATAATCCGTCGGAAAACTCGTCGTCGCAAAAAATTCTCCGTCGGATTTCCGACGGAAATCCCCGACGGAAATCCGTCGGAACTTTTGAGAAGAAATTCAAAAAATTAACAATTTCCGACGGAAATCCGTCGGAAATGTAAATAAAATTTTAAAAAGAAATAACAAATTTCCGACGGATTAAATTTAAAAAATTTTAAAAAAAAATTCTATTTATATTATTTCAAAAAATTTAAATTTTCACTAAAATTCTTTTTATATTATTTCAAGAAGATGAGCACTTTCCCAAACAAATATTGAGAAAATATTAAAACCAAAAGTGAACCTGTTGCCTAGGCATTCCTCAAAGATTCAGAGAAAAAGAGTTTCAATTAGGAGACACCCAAACAATTGACATGAACCAACTTTTCTATCACTGAAGACGGTTGAAGTTCGTTTGAGAGTGTTGTGGTATTCCAAGAGGAGAATCACGTGACACTCACTTGCAATACCTTCCGCAACTTGAACTCTTAAGTCGAATCATACATTTCTGCGAATTGAACAACGACAATACACATTTCGAAATTTAGAAAGACAATGGATTTGATAAAGCGATTTTGAGTTTCAAAGGATGACAAAATTGCCAAAGTTGGAAATTTTTCATAACAATGTCAAGTAATGCGAAAGCAAATGATGACTATAGGATGAAAGCGATAAAATATAAAAACGAGCCAGGAAAAACGAAAGTTTGGTTCGTTAAACGGAAGAATATATTATGTACCTCTAAGGCCTTTGTGACAGTAGGAATTGCAGCGTCGTTTATTGAACCTTCTGCCTGCTACTAGGGAAGAAGCAAATACAAACTACAAAAACTCCATCAGACATAGTACAAATCAGACATAGTACATATTATTAGAGGTCAGATTAAAGACCAACAGCTTGATCAAAGTAAATGTAAACATCCCCTGAAATTTCGCTATATTCAACCATTCAAATTTTGGTTGAAGCATTTTATCAAACAATTTGTTAGCCTCTAACACATTCACAAAAATCCTATACCCCTGTAACATGGCCGCCCCAGAACGTGTCCTTCCTATCCAACCAGGACCACCGAAGAAACAATAATGAAACAATTAACATGTTAGGACAGCATCAACACCAGAAACACCAATCACAACACAAAATGCCCAAAAAATTAGAAAATGATAACCACATCAATCACAACACAAAATGCCCAAAATTAGCAAATGATAATCACACCAATCACAACGAAAAAGGGAGAAGAGGAGAAGACGAGGAGGGAGACAAGTGAGAGGGGATGGAGAACGGGAGGAGGAGGGAGGGAGGGGAGGAATTATCCGGAAATTTAAATATTTTTAATTTTTTTATGAATTTTTAAATTTTTAAATTTTGTAGAACTTCGATTTTCCGTCGGAAAGTTTTTTATACTTTATTTTGAATTTTTTTTTTAAATTTTTTTATTTTGTTAAATATTCCGACGGATAATCCGTCGGAAAAGTTTTTAAAAATTTTTTTTTAAAGATTTTCTGACGGATTTCCGTCGGAAATATTTGTTCCGACGGAAATCCGTCGGAGATTTTCCTGCCGGCCTGCAGTTCTCTTTTTCCGACGGATTTCCGTCGGAAATTTCCGACGGATTAATGGCCGTCGGAAGATTCCGTCGGAAAATCAACATTTTCTTGTAGTGGTTGTTTAATTTTTTGTTAAATACAAAATATTTTATTAAAGTTCATAAGCAGTTTCAAGAATTATAGTGATTGAAAATTAACATCTGCTTACCTAAATGCATGCGAGTCATCTATAAAAAATATAAAATGAAATCTTATCCACCAAACTTTGAAGTTTTAACTAAACTAAAGGTGTTTTTTAATTTTTTGTTGAAGAGAAAATATTTTGTTAAAATTCATAAGCAATTTCAAGAATTATATAATTAGTGATTGAAAATTAATATCTGTCTACCTAAATGCATGCGAGTCATCTATAAAAGTAAATAAATAAATAAAATAAAATCTTATCCACCAAACTTTGAAGTTTGAACTAAACTAAAGGTGTTGTTTAATTTTTTGTTGAAGACAAAATATTTTGTTAAAGTTCATAAGCAATTTCAAGAATTATATAATTAGTGATTGAAAATTAATATCTACTTACCTAAATTTTGCATGCGAGTCATCTATAATAATAATGATAATAATAATAATCTTATCCACCAAACTTTGAAGTTTGAACTAAAGTAAAGCATAGAATATACCTTGGTTATTTACAGAAGAAATGACAACCAACTTTATTTCCTTATTCTTAATTCCGTCATCTATCTTTTATTTATTTATTTATCTATCTGTTGTTCTTATCAGAAATTTGACTTTATTTATTTTATTTTACTTTTTGAATACTACTATTTCTCAACTGTTTTTATTAAAAAAATATTTATTTCTTTATTTATCATTTTAATATATATATATATATATATATATATATATATATATATATGTATGTATGTATATATGTATTGGAAATTAATCCCACTGCATGTGGTCCAATTGTTAAATATCTACTCACCCAATCTGGAAATCAAAGTCTGAAAACTGTAGTTTCTTAGGTTGGACAAAAACCATGACTTGGTTGGTTGTACCAATAAAATTTTGGTCCACTCTTTTTAGGCAATGATAAATTAATGTATTAAAATTGAATTCACATCATGTAAACACTAGGGTTCTTTTTTTTTCTTATTATTTTATTTTTTCAGTTGGTAATATTTAATTTATTTCAATTTATTCTACACGACTCTACATCGATTGTTAAGACAATTTTTTACATTTTCAAATCAATTTCACATCGTATACGTGAAAGTAAAGAATAAAAATGTAATCTATACAACCTCTTAGTTATTGATAAAGTAAAGATTTAAGATTAAAAATTTAATATTCATATCATATAAATATACATATGAAATTCTCTATCCCAAGTGAAGATTTAATATTAAAAATTTAATATTCATATCATATAAATATACATATGAAATTCTCTATTCCAATTAATGTGCATTAATCGTGTCTTATTAATGAAATAACGAAATTTCATCAAGTTAAGATTTATGTATTTTATGTTAGATTTTACTATTTATTAATGAAATTACTTCGTTAAATTGATGGGATAAACGTAAGGTCTATCCTCATATATGCATGATAAATTATTTGATTTTTTATACTATTAGTTTTGAAATTTAGTTTTTTTTAAAAAAAAAAATTACCCGGCCTGTATTTATTTGGGAATAATTCTCTCCTGATTTCTTTTTTCAACTTGAAATCTAGAATTCAATTTCTGATTTAATTCTAAGATGATGAGAACCAAATCTATAAATTAGATATCCAAATATTGTTCTTAATTACACCATAATTCCCGAAAATCTTTTCAATCATTTTTACTCAGCAATCCAAAATATCTACAATTATTTAACTCAATATTTTTATGATTTTCATTTTGGAAAATTTTTAGCTCTTAAATCTATTTATCCAGTATTTTAATCAATAAATGCGATTTTTATTTTGAAATTTTAGTCCACAATTATCGTGCATCAAATATTAATATTTCTGATAAATCATAATGACAAGCAACTTTTATGGTCCATGGGCTTTCGTAGCTTTCCCATTTTGGTCTTAGACTTTTAGCCCTTCTGAAAAATCTACAATTGGAACTATGTGTGCCCCAAATTGTGAACAGCCAGATTTTTGTACGGCCCCACGGGTGATGGGCCCTTCAAATTCAATTCAATTGATTCTTTTTGATTAATTAAGCATGACATTTAGAAGTGTTCAACTTAATGATCCAATCCGATTCGATCTGTATTTAAGTAGATTGGATTGTTTTGATCCTATTTAATTTTTTTCCCCTCTTGCTTTTCATTTTATATACATTATTAGGTAACTTAACTTAAATTTGAAGTTAATAGTTTCACGTTAAAAAATAATTTATTTTTATATAACAATAATAAATAAATTTCATGTAAATATTTTAATATGTATATTTTTTATATAAATATTTTAATTTATTTTATCACAAATTGATTAATTTTAATTAAATAATTATTTAAATTATCAAAAATAATAAGAATTTATATTTTATAATTAATATTAGTTATTTTTTTAAAAAAAATTAATTTTTTATTTAAATCAAACGGTTGTTTCCAATTAATACAATCCGTGAATCAAAATTAACACCCTCCAATGCCAAATGATTTTTGAGCTACGACCTAAGTAAAACCATTTTTCTTGTGCACCTCTATTATTAATTGCTTGCATTTGTAGGTCGCTGCATGTTTACTTGTTGAAGTAGTGATAGAAGCAAAAAATTCCAACGAAATGTCATATTGATTGAGGTGACTGAGGTAAAGTGGCATGAAATATTAAGATAATAATCGTTTTCTTCATTCAATATCATTTTATTGTGCAAATGTCACGTCATTTGTTGTGAAAATTTACAAAAAAAAACAAAAAAAACTCATTGTGAATAAAATCAAACATTAGTGAATTAATGAATATATCTAAAACAATAATTATTCTTATTATTCAATTTTATTTTATCGCCTAGATGTCACATCACTTGTTGTGAAAATTTAGAAAAAAAAAATTCATTCTAAATAAAGTCAAACCTTAGTGAATTAATGAATATTTCTACGATTCAATCTAAATTCCTTCTCTTCATAATCAATGTACAAAATGTCTTAAATTTGAATCTTTTATTCGGAAGAGAATTCTTCTTATAGTATTAGCCATTAGGGATGTTTATTTTGATCCATGAATCAGATCGATCAGCCCATTCGATCTAAAATTTCGAATTGGATCAAATTGATTTATTTTTGGATCGGCAGATCGTCTAATCCAATCCGTTTTAATCTAAATTAAAAAAATTATAACTTTTTTCTTTAAAAAATAATTAACATTAGTTATAAAATATAAATTAGTATTTTTTTTTATAATTCAAATAATTCTTTAATTAAAATTAGTCAAAGTTGCGACAAAATAAATTAAAATATTTCCTGTTTCCTAGGTAGCTCCAGCATACATTGTCCATAAGACAAGCATGAATCTTTGAGCATACTGCATCTTTGAATAAAATTGACCTGGAAATACGATCACATTTTCTATCTCTTACTGAATCTGTTACATGTATGCTGTTGTATGAAAGAGAACAAGAGATTTATTGATCACATTCAGAGTTGCCTTGCAGTATGGCTGCTTTTAGGGACTAATGTTTATGATCAAACTGAACCAGTTAACATTTTTCTGATGATAATTTTGCAGTCAGCAGAAGTTTGCCCTGAATAATTGTAATGAGAACTCGATCTCTGAGGATTAATTGTGCTAATCATTTGATTTGCATGCAAAGACAGTTGAAAATCCAAGTTCACTTGCTGCACAAGACTACCAAACTATGCACACAATCAAACACTCACAATGAATGGTACACAACACACAAGATGAAGCAATGGAGTTGTTGGGGTTCAGATTTTCATTAGGCAATCTGTGACGTTTACTAGAGGATCTTTTTGGAGAGGGAATGAATGGAGAGCAAAACAAGCAATGCCAACACCACAGAGCCAAATAATGAAACTGCTATAGAACTTGCAATATATGTGCAGAACGTATCATAGTCGTTGCAGATCTTGTTCCAGCCAACATGAGAGTTCCCTTTCCAACCTATGTATCCAACTGCACCTGATGCTCCCGTTGCTGCTGCTACTATCCCCAACAGCAGCTGCAAAAAAATCCACTTATTCAATTTTGCTTAAAACAGTACTTATCCCACGAATCAAATCGTTTAAAGGTGTTATTCACGAGTCCAAACTTAAGTTTCAATAGGATTATACTAGAAGAAAGAGTCGTATACTGAGAGCTTACCACGTCAAAAATCACAAAACATGACACAAGCTTTGTGGAGCGCTCAGGTTTGAAAAGGGCACAAATGGATAGGAGTGTAGTGATGATGCTGTAAAGACCCAATACAGATAGGGCTGCCACAAAGTATCTGCATCATCAATAGACTAATCATACTTAATTACCTCAATTATTCATTAAGGGTAAGGCAGAATTAAACTCAAGAAAGTCAGGATAAGGCTGTTGACGATCATTTGATCTTTCAAACTAGCATAAAGTGTTTGTCCATCGAATATCATGCATAAAAAAGTTGTTGAAAGTTCATCAAAGTTGCTTATTCTCGTAAAGTCCAGGTATTTGATCTTTTCTTCGTTTTCTTTCTTCTTCCACATACCAACAAAAGAAATAGCAAACTTGAATCACAAGTTGTCTTATTACCTAAGGTTCATCGGATCCTAGATATTTATTTCTTTGCATGAATTGAAAACTTAGGCTGCGTTTAGATAAGATTTCTAGTTACAAAAAGTTAACTCTTTTTAAACAAAAATAAAACATCTAAACACATTTTTATTTCAAATTTTAAATTTTTCCACTCTAATTTCTCTCAAATAATTTTTAAAAAATTTCCCCATATTTTTCTCTCTAAAATATTTTTTCACAATTTTTATTGTCTATTAAATTGTCAAGTCTTTTTCTGATCAGAACTATTGTTAAATTTAAAGGTTTTTTAAATCAAGATGAATAACGGTCTCTGAATAGCATCTTTTGCTGTCTCTTCGGCCATGAATAGAAGTTCACAAAAGGCCAGATTTATCACTAAATTAGGAATTTTACAATCATAATTACCGAATACTTTACGTCCCATTAGGGCATCACAGACTCAAATCATTGAAAAATTAGCCCATCAGTAAGTATTTTGACAAATATCAAGGACACACAGGAGCCACAATAGCCCACCATCCGCAGCCAACCAATTGAAAAGGACTAAGGAGAATTTTCCTTCCAAAATTTTCCACCCCATGAAACTTCTATTTGAATAGGTCATTCTGTCTTTTGTGGGTGAGTGATAGCTCTTTTGTTTTGTTTTTTTTTTTTTTTGGTTTAATTATGTCCTAAAGCAGAAGCACTCCAAAATCTTTTGGGGTCAATATTAATTGGAAGAAATTATTTAATTAAAAACTTAATTAAAAAAGAAAAATCTACAAGCTAGTAATGTTGCTTATTGTGGGAATCTCAACAATTGATCAGGTGAGGCAAAAACCATGTCTAGAAAAATTATGCCACAAATTTAAAAAGGGAAACAGAAGAAGCAAAAATAAATAGCTTCTTTTTTTTGTTATTATTTGCTTGATAAAGGATTTGATGGTTTTATTTCCCTTCTATGGAATAGCATTAATAGATTAGAAAGGAGCTGAAATATTACCATGATTATGAACAAATTAACGTACTAGTGGAAAAAGATGAAACAAAACCATGCAAGCTGGGCATGCATAATCCTAATCACCATGCACACAACAAAACCTAGCCAGACAACCAAAAGAAACTTACATGAGGGCTGGTGAGTGCTTGAATTTGGCCGAAAGTGGTTCCAGGAAAGGCGGAAATGGGATTTCAACTGACTCTGTTTGCGTACTAGTCACCATAACCACTACAGCAACTAATGATGCAGCAAACAGCAAAACCCTCAAAACCACATCAATCAGTACTGTAAAAGCCATGGTTTGCTAGCTTTTACTACTGCTTTTTTGGGGTGTAGTGTTAGTATGGAAGCTGGGGTGGTACAGATTACTACTACTATTTAAGAATGAGAAGGGGACGTGCATACAAAATTTTAAAAGTGCAAACAAATGGATGGGGCTTGGTTGGAACTAGGAAATGTCTACACGGTAAAGTGATTTGCATCATATACTTTGAAAATTATGTGTTTGATTCATATTCATGCAGCTAACAACACTAATTTAGAATGGTGTAAAATTATGTTCGTTAGTCCTTCTACATCAATTGGCCGGCCAATTTTATTATTATTATTATTATTTTATTTGTTGCATTAATTAATAGTATTTGGTGTGTTAAGAATTAACGGAACCAGTTTACATCTCTCTCGAACGTTCAAATCTCGAGTTATACAAACTCTCAGAACTCTAACTACTCAACGCAATATTGTTTGCTTTAGAATTATAATTATAATAACATAAAAATGTTAAGGAATCCTTGGCATGATTTGATGGGTGATTTACGTTGGCCTATGATTGGTTTGATGTAATTTAATTATAATAGCTTTATAAGTATCAGTTCAATCAGTAGTACACTAGAGCACGTACTATTGGTAGGATTGGAAGATTTGTGGAAAGCTGAAAATGATTGTGTGCAAGTTTAATTATCTTGTATGTTTTCTCCATTGTTTTGGGCCCTCTCTGATGTGATGTTCTAATTGCATGGTCCTCTCCAATGCTTTGAGCTTAATCAAACTATTTATTTTTCACATTTTATTAACTTAAAATTGTCAAATTAGAACCAAGTTTCTTTTTCATTTAAACAAATCTCTGGCGAATATGAACCAAATATCTAAATTGAAAATTTTTAATAGAGGTAAATATGTCCAAAACTAATGTTTGAACATGGACGAGAATACTAAGATTATCATACATGATTGATGTCCAATTTGGGAATTGGGAGACAGTAATGACGTTTAGTGGAAGATTAACTACTTTATAAAAAGTTAATAATAGAGTATTACTTTGACAAAGTTGATGAATGTGGATGTTGATTTGATGTAAGCTTAGCTTGAACACAAAAACCAAGAGTTCTAATCCAAACTATTTGGCCAAATATTGGTGAGCAAATTAATGGTGATTAATTAATTAGTGATGAACATCACAGTATAATCATAATCCCTAATATCTAAACATAATAATGACAACAAAAGATATATATGCATGGTTTTATCCAATGTAAGACCAAATGGATAACTATTAATTTTGCAATGTTAAATTACTTAATCTTTATAAAGCTTGTGTTTGTAGGGTTTAATTCCTTTAATATTGTGTCTTAATTTACCAAAAAGTTTTAACATATTGCTTTAAGAGTAAAAGCAAAGGTTAATTTGTTCCTCAAAATTTTTCTCTTCAAAATCATTTTGAAAATTGGAGGCCCGTTGAAAAACAGAAGTCCTACTAAACCACCAAATTAAAGAAATGCATGATTACGTTCTTGAATTCTTTAAATGTAGAGTGTTTTTGGGATTTTTATTTATTTTTTATTTTTTATTTTTGGGTCCTAGGATCAAAGTTTATAGCTGAGAAATTGAGTTGAAGTTGAAACCAAGGTTTAGTCTACAAACTAATTCCCCACTGTTGACTATTTTTGCTTGGTGACCACGTTTATTGGAAAGCTTGTGACATTAATATGAACATCTTAATATCTTATAGTTTTCAAATATAATACCAGCTACATATTTTAATTTTTAAATTATTGATTGCAAGCTAATATAGATACGAAAAAAAAAAGAAGAAGAAGAGAGTGATGGAAGGAGAAATTTGAGGGTGTTGTTTAATTTTTTTGTTGAAGACAAAATATTTTATTAAAGTTCATAAGCAATATCAAGAATTATATAATTAGTGATTGAAAATTAATATCTGATTACCTAAATGCATGCGAGTCATCTATAAAAGTAAATAAATTCTTATCCACCAAACTTTGAAGTTTGAACTAAACTAAAGGTGTTGTTTAATTTTTTGTTGAAGAGAAAATATTTTGTTAAAGTTCATAAGCAATTTCAAGAATTATATAATTAGTGATTGAAAATTAATATCTGCTTACCTAAATTTTGCATGCGAGTCATCTATAAAAAATAAAATAAAATCTTATCCACCAAACTTTGAAGGTTGAACTAAACTAAAGGTGTTTTTTAATTTTTTGTTGAAGATAAAATATTTTGTTAAAGTTCATAAGCAATTTCAAGAATTATATAATTAGTGATTGAAAATTAATATCTACTTACCTAAATTTTGCATGCGAGTCATCTATAGAAAATAATAATAATAATAATAATCTTATCCACCAAACTTTCAAGTTTGAACTAAACTAAAGCATAGAATATACCTTGATTATTTACAGAAGAAATGACAACCAACTTTATTTCCTTATTCTTAATTCCGTCATCTATCTTTTATTTATTTATTTATTTATCTATCTGTTGTTCTTATCAGAAATTTGACTTTATTTATTTTATTTTACTTTTTGAATACTACTATTCCTCACCTGTTTTTATAAAAAAAAAATATTTATTTATTTATACTATTAATATATTTTTCTGAAAATTAATCCCACATCATATGGTCCAATTGTCAAATATCTACTCACCTAATCCCAACCCCATTGGTCGGCATGAGAGATCACGAGGTTGGCCCTGCCTGCCCTTACTTCTATCCGTGTTTAACAAATTATGTTTTGATTAGAATTTTATAATTATTAGTTGAATTAAATTTAAATTATTATAGAAAAGTAGATTTTGAATAGGATTTGATTATCAAATTCTAATTATTTTTTTTAATTAAATATGGGATTTATATAAATAATTCATAGTTATTGGTTTTTATAAGGTTCAAAAAAATAAAAACGTAACTCTAAAAAAATAAAATTATAAAAAGTATGAGTTTTTTTACGCAATTTATGGTGTAAGGTTTTTTTTTTCCTCCTTTACTATTAACTTTTAAATAAATTATTTTTTGTTGACTTTCGATTGTGTGATTTTTTACGTATATCTTACGGCTTCCATCTCCCTCCCAAAAACGCGTATTAAATTAATCATGCAATCTAAAATGTTAAAACCAAAAAACGTTAGTTTTTATGACAATCTAAAACGTTACGAGTTCAAATTACGTTATTTGAACTCGTAACGTTTTCAATCTAAACGTGCATTTGGAAGATAATTGTGTTTTCTATGAACTAATTGTGTTTTTTCTTTTTTTCTTATTATTTTATTTTTTCAGTTGGTAATATTTAATTTATTTTACTTATTCAGTTGTTGATAAAGTAAAGATTTAATATTAAAAATTTAATATTCATATCATACAGATATGCAAATGAGATTCTATATCCCAATTAATATGTATTAACCATGTCTTCTGAATGAAATAATGAAATTACATCAAGTTAAGATTTATGTATTTTATGTTAGATTTTACTATTTATTAATGAAATTACTTCGTTAAATTACTTTCACATATGCGTGATATATTATTTGAATTTTTATACTATTAGTTATGAAATTTAGTTTTTTTTTTAAAATTACCCAGCCTGTATATATTTGGGAATAATTCTCTCCTGATTTCATTTTTCAACTTGAAATCTAAAATTCAATCTCTGATTTAATCCTAAGATGATGAGAACCAAATCTATATATAAATTAGATATCCAAATATTGTTCTTAATTATACCATAATTCCCGAAAATCTTTTCAATCATTTTTACTCAGCAATCCAAAATATCTACAATTATTTAACTCAATATTTTTTTGATTTTCATTTTGCAAAATTTTCAGCTCTTAAATCTATTTACCCACTATTTTAATCAATAAATGCGATTTTTATTTTGAAATTTTAGTCCACAATTATCGTGCATCAAATATTAATATTTCTGATAAATCATAATGACAAGCAACTTTTACGGTCCATGGGCTTTCGTAGCTTTCCCATCTTGGTCTTAGACCTTTAGCCTTTCTGAAAAGTCTACAATTGGACCTAGGTGTGACCCAAATTGTTAGCAGACAGATATTTGTGCGCTCCTATGGCTTTTACTACGGTTGATGGGCCCTTCAAATGCAATTCAACATTAACTCTTTTTGATTAATTATGCATGACAATTAAAAACGTTCAAAATCAATGATCAAATCGAAATAATTTTGATTTGATTTGATTTTTTTTATTTTTTACTTTTTATTTTATATATAATGTTAGATAATTTAATTTAAATTTAGATTTAATAATTTTATATTAAAAAATTATTTATTTTTATATAAAAATAATAAATAATTTTTATATAATTTTTTTAATTTATGTATATTTTATGTAAATTAATTTATATATTTTTATATAAATATTTTAATTTATTTTATTACAAGATCGGACTGATCTGTCAATTCAATTTGATTCATTTTTTATATATTTTTTTATATATATACGTATGATCTGAAATTTTCGGATTGACGAATCAAAATAGACACCTCAATGACAACTGATTTTTGAGTTACGACCCAAGTAAAACCATTTTTCTTGTGCACCTCTATTATTAATTGCTTGCATTTGTAGGTCGCTGCATGTGTACTTGTTGAAATAGTCACAGCACCAAAAGAATTCAACGAGATGTCGTACTATTTGAGGTGGTCGAGGTGACTGACTTGACATGATATGAAACATTAAAACAATAATTGTACTTATCATTTAATTTCATTGCAAAATGTCATGTCACTTATTGTGAAAATTTATAAAAAAAAATTCATTGTAAATAAATTCAAACATTCGTGAATTAATGAATATATCTACGATTCAATCATTCAATCTCATACTTAATTGAGATGACGTTTACATGGTATGAGATACTAAAATAATAATCATTCTTGTTATTCAATATTATTTTATCACGCAAATGCCATGTCACTTGTTGTGAAAATTTAAGAAAATTTTTCATGGTAAATAAAGTCAAACCTTAGATTGAATTCCTTCTCTTCATAATCAATGTATAAATTGTCTTAAATTTGAATATTTTATTCAAAAGAGAATTCTTATGATAATATTAGCCATCTATCTTATTTCATGAAGTATTTGTGCTAAAAACATAAATAGTCGTGAATATTAGTAGCGAGATCCTTCCAATTGCGCTAAGGGCATCCACAGTAGCCCAAAAAAATACCAGTCTAAGACCATGCCACATTCGCGTCACATCAGCGCCACATCAGCACCACATCAGCTTTGAACGATCTCTACTATTCAGACAACCATCATAAAAAAAGTGCTCACGCTCATGAACAGCTTTTACTATTCACGCAACAAATTTCTCTCTCCTTTACCTTCTTTTATACCATTTATTTAATATATTTAATACTTCTTATTTAAATTAATAATTCTAAAATATTATTTATTTTTCATTTATAAAATTCAATATATATTAATAATACAACTTATAATTTTAATTCGTTAATACAATTAATACTTAAACAATTAATGAAAAATAATTTTCATTACATTGAAAGTAAATTTTAATAATACATTTAAAATATGAAAATCAATACTCTCAATTAAATATGAAATACTTAAAACATGCATCCTTAGAAAATAAATTTACATTACATTAAAATTTTACTATATTTAATAATTAACATAATAAAAAACAAATTGTTTCTTTAATTCTTATATAAAATTCAAAATTATAAATTTAGCATTATTTATCAATTAATTACAAAAAATTCTTTTTCATTTAAACAAACCTGATTATTTCTTTAATTTTGTAATTATTTATGTTGTTTAACTATGAATACATATAATTTTTAATAATCACATTCAATAATTTTATACAATATTATAGTTAAATTAATTGTTTTAAAATTTTTGTAATTATTAAATATGTATAAATAATTTTACATAATATTAAAATAAAAATTAATAGAAATATTAATAATTTTATATTAAAATTTATAAAATATTAATAAGTATATTATAATTTAATATTATATTATATTTAAGAAAATCATATATTGCACCAAAAATAGTCAAAGTGCATATCATTTTGTAGAGAAAAATATTTTCTACTCGTTGGTAATTTTTTTTAAAAAAAAAAAGAGGCCAAAAGGGGGTTGCAAACCAGGGGAGGTTTGCAACCCCCTTTGACGTGGCGTGTGCCCATTGGGCGCGCGTCACGTTAGTCAGCGGACAGGCGTGTCAGCGTCTGTCTACTGACTCTTTTTTTTTAAAAAACTAAGGCAAGAAACGACGTCGTTTGGGGTCAAATGGACGCCAAACGACATCATTTTTGAAAGCTAATCTGGCAAAAAAAAATATGCCATGGTCGTCCTCGGATTTCTAGGAACAAACGGTCAGAAGACCGTTTGTTCTGAGAAAGGCCTCTGGAGGGCATTGCAGCACGACCAGCCCCAAAACGGGGCTGGTGTGCTTGCTCTAAATTCGTTCCCGTCATAATCATCGCATGAATAGTCTTAAATTTCATGCTAATTTTAAAACAATTCACTGGACACATATTAATTAAAAGATATTTTATCAAGCTATGCTAAATTCAAAAACACATTATTTTTATTTTTTTTAGGTACGGTAATAATAGAATTGTCTGACTATTCAACGCTTGTGATACTAGTTGGGTGGCGCCGCTATTCAACATATGCAGGTTAGATTACACGCAACGGTATGAGGTGATAGTTAGAAATTTAGTTCTAGTTACTTTCACCAAAGGCCATTTGTAGTGGGCCTATTAAAATGCATAGTATCTCTTTTGTATAGTATTAGTGACCTAATATAACCGAACTTTTGTACTTTGGTTGATCCCCGCTCGTCGGCCTCTTTCACGCTAGTCGGGTTTTTTGCCCCTCGTGGGTCTTTTGTTCCTTGTAAGCCTTTTGCCTCTTGGTAGGCCTTTATTTTCGTGAGTTATAGTGTTGTTTTTAGTTACGACACCACGAAACTCTTTTAGCCCTTGTGGCTTTGTAAATTAGTCATTGTGCCACTTATTAATAGACTAACGATTTCAGTAACAAAAAAAAAAGGAAAAAAGGCTTTCATCACATTTTGATATTGTAAAGAAAATTAATTATGTAACGTCTAATAATTCTTGTCCCTGTCTAACCATATCACTACGTAACAGCGACGTTTCAGTTACCGATGCAGAAAGCAAACTTTAGTAAATAATTGCTGATGGTGTCATAACATATTAATATGGGCCAGCTTTAATAAATATTTTACATCTACCCAGAACTCTTTTTTTTTTTTTTTTTGTAAATGATGACATCTACAATTTATTCTTACATATTTTTATAAGAGTGAAAAAAAAAAAGCAACATGAACTGGTTAAAAAATTAATAATTTAATGATCAGATTAAAAATTTATTATTTTTATTTCAAAAAAAAAGTTCAGTTTTATTTTAATAATTTTTTATAAACTTCACAGTTAAATGTATAATTTTTTATTTTTATCGTTATTTTTAATTTAAATTATATATTGTCATTATTAGAAACAGTAATATAACAATTTCAAATACAATGTGGAGTCTCTCTTTTTTGCATAAAAAAAAATTAAAATGAACTTTTTTTTTTAAGAACGGATGAAAGTACACAATATTTTGTTTAAATTTTAAAATTAATTATTAAATTAGATCTCAAAACTAAACCCTATATTTTGGCTTCCTTATTTATTTTTTGATTCCTTTTGTTCATGAGATGCCAATTTTAATTCCATTTTGGTCATATGTCCTGTGTAACGGTACCTTCTAATTTTGATAAATCTGAATATAATTTAAATTTCATTAATAAATGGGTAGTCATATATTTAATTTAGGAAAATTGAAGCACCATAAATTCATCCCATTATCTCAATTAATGAAGTTAGGAGGGGTCGATACGAGTCCCAATTCTATAACTAATTATTAAATTGAACATTATCTCAATTAATGAAGTTAGGAGGGGTCGATACGAGTCCCAATTCTATAACTAATTATTAAATTGAACAAATAATTAATATTTGAAGGAAAAATTTTTGATTTAATTTTTATTCTATTAATTTGTCTGCGAAACAAACAACTTTTTTTAAATAAACAAAAAAGAATTAAAGAAAGAAAGTACAACACTCTACACTACGATTAATATATATATATATATATATATATATATATATATATATATATATATATAACAACAATACAAATAACTAAATAAATAGAAACCTTCAACCTCCAAAATAATAATGAGTATTTAAGTTTTGTATGAACACACATTTCATTCCACATTTTTACATTTCAAAAATAAATTTTATACTTTTAATGTAAATTTTATCTCACAATTTTTATTTCAAAAATATAAATATTATACCTGAAAGGTAAAATGTAAAATGAGATGACAATTTATACGAATCCTTAATCATTGACCAAGTCCGTTCTTCTCTGTATTTTCAAGGTGTTTTTGAATTGTAATTTTAAAATTTTTTGTAAAATTATTTTTATATATCATAATTATTATTTCAAAAAATTTAAAAATATATTTTAAAACACATTTCATGCGGAGTCTCGTATTCCCATGAATTTAGACTAGTACATCATTGACAATAATGTTGAAATGGATTTTGTTAAAAATCATAAAATGCTGACTGCTCTAAGCCAATACATTATCTTTGCTGGAATCAAAATAGTCATGAATGAAACAAAAAGGCCTCCAGAACCCCACAACTTTGTTGTTTCTTCAACCTTCCTCTCCTTCCTACACAGGGTGAGAAAACTGAGACTGAGAAGAGATAGTTTTGTCCATTCATGGAAACATCAGAGAATGGGAACAGCTTGACGATGTTGGCTACGATATTACGTTTGACGGGAGGATTGTGGCCCCTTATCAAAATATCAGACACGACGCTGAGAATGGCAAAGCACTATACTTTTAATATTTGTGGAAGGAACTAATCATGGATCATGGATTCAACGTCTTCCATTTGCATCTTCTGTTACGCGGATTCACACCTCTTGATTATTAGCCTTGTGCACTGTCGTAATCCATGTTCTTGTCCTTCTCCATCTTTCTTATTTTTGTTTTTTAGGGTTTGGTGGTTGAATATTAAATCTTCTTCTGAAAAAAACATGAAAAAAGATGAAGGGTTGGTATGAAAATAGATTTAAATCATAATTCAAAACTTGTTTTAATAACGCTGTATTTACAATATATTTTTAATTACATGAATTTAATAATTTTCGATTCATCTATAAAAGGTGATGTGTATTCTTTAATAGTATTCAACCTTTGTGTTCATATTGATAAAGTATATATCACAACATCTTTGTAGTTTCTATTTGACCCTTTATCTTTATGGTCAAAATTTATGAAATGGCAAGAAACCAAAATGTGTACAAAGATACAAATCAAAGATGTCGACATAAAAATTTTATAATGCATACTTTAACTTTTTAGATGGAATTCCAACTTCTAAGTTGAAAAGTTTTTATATCCAAAAGTTTCTTAGCCTTCACATTTGGCCTTACAATTCTGAGAGTTGCCCAAATTCAGGAACATTTGAAATAATATACATTATTCAATCTCCCATGTGAATGACTTGCCAAATTAATAATTAAAACCCTATTTTCAGGACGAGGCTTAGAATTAAATACAATAAATTAGGACCTCAACTTCTTATCATTTCCACACCATTCATGCCGACATTAACCCGTTCCTGATGTTACGGAAACCTACCTATGCATTCTTAATTACCAGTTCTTAATCAATTTGTAACGTTGATTATGAAATGTGTTTACTGAAACTTTACTCTTAGTCCATGTGACTTGAAGATTATAGAAATAATAGTCAAATCAATCCTTCAGTTTCAGCCAAAACTATTTTGATTACTCCCAGATAATATTTGATTCGTGAATCCTAATAAATCGATTGTTAGTGGGAACGAAAATAATGGTCAACTTGGACATTAAAACCAGGCTGTCCAAAAGATTTTTATCTCAATATAAATGTGAATCCATATCTCCTCCACAATAAATGTGAACCAATTGTTTAATCTCTATTATCTAAGGATGTAATCATCCTGGCTGGAATATTGGCAGATCAATTCTCTTCCTGGTCTCACGGAAAAATCCTTCAATTACAATAGCACCCTTTCTTGTCTTTTGTGAAATCACAAAAGAAAAAAAAATTACCACATTAAATTTTTGCAAAACTAGGGATGGAGATTTGAATATCCCATGTTGCCTGTTGGGGTTTTCTGAATATTTGGCTACTGCTCAAGAACCAGTATTGATTTTTCTCTCTCGAAAAAGAAAAAAACCAAAAAAGAACTCCCATCCCTCAATTGGATTATAATAAAAATTAAGAGTGTGTATAAAATACGTTTCAAAATGTATTTTTATATTTTCAATGATTGTAAAATATAAATATATATTAACAAATATAAAATTCTTTTTAAAAATACATAAATATATTTTGAAACATCAAATCATATACATCCAAAAGTATACAATACATAATATTGTGTGAGCGATGGCAAAAAATAAGCGAATGATTTCAATTTTTTTTTTCCAGTATTTGAAGATATATGATGTTAACCAAAATTCTTCCTCTCATTCTTGATCCTAGCTTATTGCCATGGTAGGTTATGATAAAGACAATTATTTATCATGAAATTTTCAGTTAGGATCCCATTGCGCCATTGATTTACCTACCATTGCTTTTTCAACCCAAACATCCCTTGCATGTTCCTGCCTACTATATAACAGAAAACACAGATACAAAAGGGAGGGACAAGACAAAAATCAGTTCTTGATGGTTTGTCTTCAAGGGCAAACCAGTCCAGTCAACTATTTCTTCCCTTGGCAAGATGAAAATTTACCCTGGCAATATCACAACTCACAAGCCGAGCGTTCCTTAAGCTATGTTCTTCAACTCCACACACAATCACACATGTACACCCTCATCATTACATTTATTTCAACTCGATACATAAAAATTGCTTATCTTTATATATATATATATATCTCTAGTCCCAACACAACCAAACACAGCCTCCATTTTCAATCCCACATAAAAAGGGCCACAACCCTCTTCATATACCAACTCAAAAGTTCAAGTTTATTGTTCAAATATATTTGGAAATGGAGAATCAATACACGGCAAACAATGGAGGTTTGGAGGGGGGTAGTGGAAGAGGGAAAGATGTTAAAGTAGCTAACAAAACAGCCTTGAGTGGTTCGGACTTGATCTTGAGGTTCTTGGCTTTTGCCATGACTCTTGTGGCCGCCATAGTTCTTGGAACTGATAAGCAAACCAAGACGGTGAGCATGGCTCTCGTTCCAACACTTCCACCATTGAGCGTTCCGGTCACTGCTAAGTGGCATTACATGTCTGCCTTTGTGTAAGTCCCTCCCTAACATATATGCCCCTTTGTTTCATCTATATTTCTCCCACAAAATAAACATACACTACTTCTTCTTCTTCTTTTTCTTTGAATATATTTCTTTGTGTAACGTATCTCGTACTTATTATTTCTGATATGTAAACCGACTTTCATACGGAATCATAAAATTGTAAATAAATTCAATATAAAATCCCACTTGGAGAGAGGAATCATAGACTTCTAACTAGCTAAGTCAACTAAAAGTTTTTACATAAACATTTTGAGCTCATAAAAAGTAGAATAATAATGATAATTATTGTTATTGTATTTTGATGAGTCATGCATTCTATGATATATATTTATTCACTGTCACAACTAATTTTTATAAGATGGATATGAAAAAAAATTCTACTATTATGTATGTTAGTCTCTGTTGGTCTCTGCTTGACCATAATCATGACAAAATAGGCTTAATTTAGGTTAGAAATTTTTGTTCTTTTCAATACAAAGAAGAGATTAAAGAATTGAGCACAGAATTGGATCTGGCAAAGAGCTGGATCTGGGTGGCCCGCCCCTTGGTTATTCTCTTCCAAACTTGGCAAGAGGCACCCGCATCTTAAATTTGAGTACTATTTTAATTTTGTTTGGTTATAACTAGTAAACTGTGTATATAATTATCAGTCCCAAGAATTCAGAGTTTGTTTAATACAGTATCATGGTATTTTTCTAGTAAGACAACCAACATGGAAATTCTTTTCTTTTTTTTTTCTTTTTTGGGTGATCTCAGAAGTGTTGAAAACGAAAAAGAAAACGACCCTTTTTTTCCTTTTGGCATCCTTATCTGAATAGTAGAGAAAATCCCATCAAAATGTTGTGAATTTTTTCTTCCTTTTTCTTTTGGGGTTAGATGGTGCATGCAATGAAGTCCTCACTTGTCTCTACCACCGTTAAACAATTTATGAATATGAAAACCATGGCAATTAATTAATTTGGTTTGGTTGGTGTAAGACTTTAAGTTGATAGTGTCAGTCACGTTGAGTTTCAAGGTTATGTAACCCCCAACTAAATACCCTTTGTCTAAGGGTTTTGGCATTTTTGCCAATCAACAAAGAAAATCTTGCCTGAAAACGTCAACCCACCAGAACACCAGGAGAGAAAATACTGAAATATAGGCCCCAATTCAGGTTTTAGTTGGTTCGTGCATTCAATGTCGGTTGAGTGCAGTCTTACTTTAGCTGGTGCAACTTTTGGTTCAATTAATGAGCACGGTTTGCATCTCCTATATGATTTGCGAACTACTACAAATGGACGGAGTTTACAACGGGTGTAGTTCCTTAGTCAAGAAAAAAATGAGTGAGAAGTCAACAACATTCATGAGCTGCATAAAATTTTTTTACTAAAAGAAAAAAATTGATAACATTTATCTTTTAGAGTAGTAGTCAACAGTGCTACTAGGATGACGATTACAAGACTTTTTCTATCTTCCAACGAAAAATCTTTCTATGCTGAGTTGATTATCCATCCAACCAAATCTTGCCCAGCATAATTATGCTGAGTTGATAACTTTTGCTAGATTAATGAGTAGATGCTACCTAGTTTGATGATTAAAAGACTTCCAACAAAAAGTTTTGACGGTTTCATTTTGTTTTACTAAATCAAACATTAACTCATCGAATTAACTTGACATTGGCGTCCTGTTCCATCAGTATTCAATCCAATTTTCCACCAACTTAATTATGCTGAGTTGATTATCAACACATGCTAGATTAACTAGTAGAATCCAATTTTTGTAACATCTCTCTTGTTGTTGGTTGTAATTAGGTTCTTTGTGGTGGCAAATGCAATAGCATGTGCATACGCAGCCTTTTCACTAGTAGTAACATTGGCAACTAGGGGTGCAAAGAAAGGCCTTGCCATGATGATCATCACCATGGACCTGTTGATGGTGGCACTGCTCTTTTCTAGCGGGGGAGCGGCCTTAGCAGTAGGCGTGCTCGGGTATCAGGGAAACTCCCATGTCGAATGGAACAAAGTCTGCAACGTTTTCGGTAAATTCTGCCACCAAGTCGCCGGCGCCATCATCGTTTCCTTGCTGGGTTCGGTGGTGTTTCTGCTGCTGGTGTTCCTTGCCACCTTCAGCCTCCACAAGAAACATCAATAGAATCATAGGTTAATCCAATGTCCAGTGTTTGTTTATCGTTGTTGCAGATTTTGTTTGGGCTTCTTTTTTTGGGCTTTCTGTGATGTACGATGTGATTTTTATGTTATTGGGTAATTTGGCTTTTGGATTTGTATAATCAAATGTAGAAATTTTTATGTGATTGGACTTGCGGCCAATTTTATGGGTTTAAATAACTCTATTCGTTATGTATTGTAAAGATCATCGAAAATACGAGTCAAACTGGGCCTGGCTGAGCCTTGCAATAAAACAACGAAATGGGGGCCTAATTTTTACCAGTGATTTAGTGATATTTAAGCCTTTGCATCGCTGGACCTGCCCATCTCTCCCTCAAAAAAGCATTCATTAAGAAATTCATCTTCTATGCAAGCGATTGTTTTGGAAGAAGATAAGTTTGAATTTACAATTTTACACACAATAATTATGCCTTTATAACAAGGAAAAAAAAGAAAAAGAAAAAAACATCTATCATACTATTTTGTTGGCATAAGTCATATTCCCCTCCCTTTGGAAAGGATATGTGAGAAGAAAATGTCTAAGCAAAACCAAATCTTTACAACATTTTGCTACATTTCATGTAGTAATGGTAATGCAATTTACAGTAGAAGTAGATTATGGCAACTTATGATCCAATCTATCCACTCTATGACTATGAGAAAATATTCCATGCAGATGTAGTTCACAGCTTATTAAAAGTAGAAAATACTCTGGAGAGACTTTCACTTTCACAAATAAAAAAAAAAAAGATTATAATTAATTTAATAATGCTCGAGTGACATTATTTTTCGACTCAAATCGAGAAATCCCTTAAAGACGATGCAAAATAGACCTTGTTCTATCCTAAACCATGTATGATGCGTAGTTAGAAATAGTTAGGAGTGACAATTTATCATTCAAAGAGACAGTTTATTTACATTATAGGATAATAGAAAAAAACTCATATAATTAATTTGCTGCACTAAAAACAATAATACAATGGATGCATAGAATATTTTTTTCCCCATGACTCTACCCATCCAAAGCAAAGATTTATGTACAAAATATATAACCATACCAACAATATCATAAGCCTGTCTTTCAAAAGCACCAAAACAAGGAAAACAAAAAATCAATATCTTCTTCATCCATGAAGCTTTACAGAGGTAAATCTTTTGGTGGTCCAAGATCTTGACACGTGGCAAATTACCATTCTTTGATTTGTTTCCTAGTGCCCAAGTATCAATACCACACGAATACTCTTAAGAGCTACACTCTTAATGATGAAAATGTGCAATGATCCAACGGTAAAGGGCTATCAATACTGTGCAGTTGTAACCAACGTTAAAAAATATGCATGCAGGTGAACTCAAACTTCATGCACATGACCCCAACGAACAAAAACAGAGTATTCCCTCGCTTTTTCCTTCTGTTATCTCTGCACCAAATATTCTAACAGATTTCTGCATAAACTCAAAAGCTCCCACACACACACACTTGATTGATTGTAAGTAATTATGACTGTAAATGAAAGTAGAAACCAATTTGTGAAGGATTTTGATATGATTCATGAAAAAGTAAAGCCCCCAAAAGAAAAAGAAGAAGAGGAGGAGATAGGAAAGCTTTTTGTGGGAATTATGGAGGGCTATAAGGATTCGGTAATCCCAGCTTTATCAGAGTTAAAGTCCTTGGTTGGAATGGAGAATTATGAAAAGGGTTCGAGTAGTTTAGGAAAAAGAGCAAGAATTGAAGCTGCTGATCAGAATGAATTTCTCCTGAAAGAACGTGTTAGAAGGGAGAAAATGGCTGAAAAATTCTCAGTTCTTCAGTCTATGGTTCCTTCTCTTATCTCCAATCCTAAGGTTTGGTTCAGTTTTTTGATCCTCTTATATGAAAATATTCAAGAAAAGAATGTGTTTTTATTTGGAAGTTTCCATTCTTTCTGTTCGTGTGTTTGAATAAATATAGTATAATAAATTGCAGGCCTCAAGAGAGAAGATTGTGACAGAGACAATTAACTATATTAGGAGTTTAGAGAAAGAGGCAACGAGATTGGAGGAGCTGAAGAGATCTATAACGTTGCAAAAGCAAATTGGGACAAAGCCTGCACTGTCTGGTTGCACTAAATATTTCAAGCCCTCTGTTACTTCTACTGTCTTCAATGATATTGCATTTTTTGGGGTACAACTGATTGTCAAAAGGGGTTCACTGAGCAAGGTTTTTGAGATTTTTCAGAAGTATCATGCTGAGGTGTTCGAGGTTACTATATTTGTGAATGATCATAGGATGTTAACTTTGACCGGCACATTTACAGTGGGGGGTGATGGACATAACGTTGTTGAGAAGATAAAGAAAGAAATTTTAGTCCTCTAGATTACTACTATCTATAACATTCTAGATACATGTCGTGGTATCACAATTTTGGTTCTTTTCTCTTTGAAGAACAGATATTTCATCAGCAAATGCTAGAAATTTTAGTCATTTTTAGTCAATTGTTGGTCGCAGGGCTGTAAGGAGAAGATTGATGCTATCATTCATCAGGATGGAAATGAATATTTTAGGCTTTTTAGCTGATCAATGATCATGTACACAACCTATTTGGGGAAAAACATGTTAATGTTGCTCTTTTGATCTACTTTCCTATCTGTTTTCTGTGTGCTGCGTGTTGATCATGTCCATTTCTACAGAATCAGAACATCTCTACAGAACTTAATTAAGCACTGATTAAAATTTGGAGGTAAGGACTAGAATGATCAAGGAGGGGAGGAAGGAGCACCTCATTTTTTATTTTGCTACAGCACATTTCGATACCATATCTTAGAGAAAATTATTATGCACCCTTCCATGTTGCTGAACTAGCCATTTGTCTTGCCGCATAGTTTTACAAGCTGTTCTCCAGCAGCAATGATTTCATCCTCTTCGTTTGACTGAATCTTTTTACCAAACTCTATCGCTCTTCTCCTGATATCTTCTCCAGCATTCTCCATGACAACTTCTTTCACCACTCTGGCTATCTGCTCTGCCTTTGGCATCCCAGATTCATCGCGAATAACCTCTACTCCTACCCCAATCTCGACCGCAAGCCTGGCATTCAGAGGCTGATCAAGTTGCATAGGCATAGCTATGATAGGCACACCAAAATATATGCTTTCCATCATTGAGCTCCATCCACAATGACTCACAAAACCACCAATACTAGAGTGAGCTAGAATTTTCACTTGTGGCGCCCATCCCTCCAAGATTAATCCCTTCTCTTTCACCTTGTCAAGATATCCAGCAGGTAATGCTTTTTCTACACTTTCTTCATTACCGGCAGGAAATCTAATCACCCAAATAAAGTTAACATTGCTATGATCCAGACCATTAGCAATCTGTTCTAATTCTTCCTGGGCTAAAAAACATTCACTACCCGAAGAAACAAATACAGTTGAGGCATGAGGCTTCTCATTTAGCCATTGCATGATCTTCAAACTCTCACTATCATCATCTTCAACAGGGTCCTGGACAAGTGAACCAACAGGAAGTATCTTTTTCTTAGTTAGCAAAGATAGGAAGTCAATGTAATTCCCCTCCAGTTCTTTACAACTTTTGATCAAGATGACATTAGAGGATTCATCAATGCACTTGAAGACGCGATCTTTATCCTTGCCATCATTTAACATGGACTGAACTTGGCTCATTTTCTTTATCTCAAACTCCCTCAGAAAAATTGTCTGAGAGGGAAATTGGATACTACGGTGCTTGAACAATCGAAGGTAGAAAGCAGATGCTGTAGCCCCAGTGGTTTGGAAATGAACTGCTGGAATATTATAAACTAAAGCTTGCTGCGGTACCCATGATTGATAGATATCATAAATAACCAGTTGAGGTTGAATGGAATCTATGATGTCGGAGAAAGATGAGCTTGCCATTTCCAAAGCTCGGATGAGGGTGGCCATGAGATGGGTTGGTAGCCCATTTGTTGTATGGAAATGAAGGGGAAGCTCAAACAAAGATGGAAGATGGAGCTCCACTAAGTTTATTGAAAGATCAGAGGGAGATTTGGAAAGTTTTCTTCTGATAGAACTAAGGTTAATAGGAGTTGAACAGAAGTATATACTGAAGTTTCTCTTTGTCAGTTTCTTGGCAAGCTCAAGAAATGGAAAAATATGACCATGAGCCAACCATGGAAACATGAGGACTCTAAGCCTTGCTTCTTTTGTCTCCATGGATTGGGTGCTTTCAAGGCTCCCATCAAAAGGATAACGAGCTTATAATGGCATAGTTTCTTCAAGTTTAAAGCAAGTAAGACGAGGCAACAGTCCAAAGAAAGGCATCATATGACTTCTGTTAACATGTTCTGATTTTTTAATGTAAATTTTGTACTTTTATCTCACAATTTTTATTTCAAAAATATAAATGTTATATCGGAAAGGTACAATGTAAAATGAGCCACTAAATTATCTTTGTTGGAATCAAAATAGTCAGGAATGAAACAAAAGGCCTCCAGACCCCACAACTTTGTTGTTTCTTCAACCTTCCTCTTCTTCCTACACGGGGTGAGAAAACTGAGACTGAGAAAAGATATTTTTATCCATTCATAGAAATATCAGAGAATCTGAACAGCTTGACGATGTTGGCTACGATATTACGTTTGACGGGACGATTGTGGCTCCTTATCAAATATCAGACACGACGCTGAGAATGGCAAACACTATACTTTTAATATTTGTGGAACTAATCACGGATCAAGGATTCATTCAACGTCTTCCATTTGCATCTTCTGTTACGCGCATTCACACCTCTTGATTATTTGCCTTGTGCACTGTCTTAGCCCATGTTCTTGTCATTCTTCATCTCTTTTTTTTTTTTTTGTTTTTTTTGGTGGTTGGATATTAAATCTTCTTCTGAAAAATAATGAAAACAGATGAAGGGTTCGTACGTAAATGGATTTAAATCATAATTTAAAACTCGTTTTGATACACTATATTATATGAAAATTTATTTTTCATTACACGAATCTAATAATTTTCATATCAATCTATAAAAGGTAATGTGTACTCTTCAATAATATTCAACTTTTGTGTTCATATTGATAAAGTATATATATTACCACATCTTTATAGTGTCTGTTTGACCCTTTATCTTTGTGGTCAAAATTTATGAAATGGCAAGAAACCAAAATGTGTAGAAAGATACAAATCAAAGTTGTCAACATAAAAATTTTATAATGCATACTTTAGGCTATGTTTGGATTATGATTTATTTGAAAATTTTTGTATTAGAATATGTAAAAATTTTGGATATAATTTTTTGGTACAAAAAGTATTTTGAAGAGAAAATAAAAGACCTTTTTAGTAGTGCGCAGAAAACAGAGGGAGTGTGTGCACATTCTACCCAGAAACGATTACATTTACGTGGACTCCAGCTTTCACCTTTATAATGACACTACTCTTAGCTATCAACCCATGATCAATTCCATTGAAAGCCCATACGACAACTCACAAATAAGAAAGGAAACGAGCTGAATGCATGGAGAAAAATGTAAAGCTCCAGTCTAGAGAACGCGGTAGTAAAAGTCAAGAGTTCTTTACCTTTCATAGAACAGCATATTCACGTTTCGGAATGCATCTCCACTAACCAAAACTGCACTTGCTAAAGATTTTCCTAACCCACCAGAGTGATGGCGGAACAAGAGGTAAACAGTTACAAAACAACTTACATGGTTAATCTCAAGCCATTTGGAAAGAAAATACACCAAAAAAATCACGCTAAGCTTTTGAATATCAATGGTTTACTTCACTGTTGAGCGCCTACTAGTGTATTATCTGTCAAAATAGAGAGGGCAAGTGTGCAAGGGTGTTCCTTCCGAAACATTGAAGAAATACTAGAGCTTTTCCGTTATCAAAGCAGTAGCTTATCAATCAACAGACATTTATGCCAAAGCTGAACAAGATTACTAAGCTCAATCTTCAACCCAAAACACCTGTTTTTGTGGTCAAGTCTTCCAGTTCTGCATTTACTTCGCCACCCATGCTTGATAAACCAGCAATCATGGCAGGTATATCATTTTGTAATGCAGTAGCCACAGCCTAGAGAAGAAAGGAAGTGATCAATACATTTGCATATATAGCACCATCTACCAATAATACTAATTAGAAAATAATCTTTAAGCTTATTAAAATGCCTGGAACCCCCTACCAAACTTGAGGAAAACAACAAGTACAAATTATAAGGGGAGATCAATCAAATGTCAGCACTAATCATCAAAACTCTCAATTATCAGATTGATAATACATATACTGATAGATAGACAGGAGTGATACTGTTGACCACAATAAATTCCCATTACAAACAATTTAAAAAGGAAAATACACATAGCAATCTGATTGACAGCTTACCTTTCTGTTTTCCTCTTTTTGGTGCTTAATAACCTGCAAAGACCACTCACTCACTAACCTCTGAAGTTGACTTATGATGCCTTGCCTCTTCCCATCAGGTAAAGTCTGGTTTCACATGCAACACAGGGCATATCAGTAATCGTAGCGGTAGAAACATATGCACGAGGAAAACAGTATGCTTAAAAAGTCAATTGCCACCCATTTAAACCTAAAATGATAGGATAAGACAACCCAAAATTCATGGTTCTTTACCACTCCCTACACAGGTGTGTCTGTTGCATGATTTTTGTTTTTTTACGTATCACAACATTATGACACAAGCAAGTGTTTCTGTACTTGAATTTAGCTTTTATCTCGAAACTAAAGATAATTGATACCACTAAAGGATTAATATAATGGCAGGTAAATTTGATTGTACGCTTCCTCCACAAACTTAGACCAAGGAGAGAATCTATGAGTAACCTGATTGAGTACTTCAATAACAGCAGCAGCACTCTCAGGTTTGTTCTCAAGCAGAAAACCCTAATTACAACAGAAAAGGGAAAAAATGGAAATAGTAAGGAACTTCAAGATAAATTACCAAAAGATAATCATATCATCAAAAGAATATCAGCAAATTAAATACTCCTAGACTGAATGTACGAAGAACAATCTCAATAGAGAAGAAATAAGGAACAAAAGTCTAATCTTGTCCTCCTATCCCCCAAAAAGAAAAACAAAATTACCTTGGCACAAGCAAACCCACTTGTGAGGGTATGCTGCTTTTTGGTTTCTGATCTTAGTTTCTCAACTTTCCACACAGACTCAACATCACCTGGAAAAGGTTTAAAAAGGAAAAATTTTGTTAAACATACTGTGAAACAATAAATCCATTTCACAAATAGTATCAATTGTACAGATATCCTCATCACAGGATGATTTAGAGTTATCAATTTAAAATCATATTAATTTATTTAATACAACAAATGTAATGAAAAGTACAAGAATTTAAAAGTCATAATCAATCATAGAGAATTGATCAACAACAATAACTAAGTCATTATCCCACTATGTGAGGTCGCCTATATGGATCATAGTGAATTGATCAATTAAGAAAATTATATCAGGAGAAAGAAAGGTAGGAGCGAGACCTATCTTAGCAGCAAACTCCATCCACATGTCAATGGAAGCCTGTCGCAGGTTCACTCCAGCCTTGACAAACCTTTTCGCATATTTAGAGAGATAACCCCAATTCTCTGTCTCATAACAAATTCTGCAAATATCAAATTTAATGTAAGTATCATGTATTAAAGAAATCCAACTACATAATGAGGCATGGGCAAATGAATAAATGTATCATGTAAAAAAGAAGATGAATGAAAAGTCCCCTAATATAAGCTCTACAGTGTCAGCACTGCAATTTCAAATTCACTGATACGATAGAGCTAACTCAAGTTCATTTCCCTACAGCCTTTCCATTTATAAATGTGCTAGAATAAAGAGATTATGAGGAACTTGGGTTGCATAGAATAAAGACAGGTCCTTCACAGAAGAATATATCAATGGGAAACATGGCAAGAATGATGAATTTCAAGGCGCAAAGAACAATGGAAAAGAAACAGGAGTGACAGATAATTAAAACTGTACCGAAACACAATATCTGCTGTCCCAGGTTGCAGTGGTAGATTATTTTTCTTCAGGAGTTCCATTATATCTCTCATGAGTTTAACATCCTTGTGCTGTTCAGCATACAGCTGCAGTAATGCAATACCAGATGCATTTAACATAATAGAACCTTTAGCAGAATAAGTCTCATAAGAGAAAGGATAGGAGAATAAATTGTAAGTCACCAGTAATTTATGGGCTGATCCCATAGTAGGAGTTAATCCATATAGATTATGCTTCCATAATGCCTTCTTACCTGCACATTAACAGTGGTCATAAGGGACTAAATGAGCACTTTAAAAGACCAGTAAATCTGCAACTAGTGTACATTACTTGGCAGAACTCCAGAACTGAGATTATCTTATGCATTCACACAAACAGCATCCATAAGTAACCAAAGACCTGGTCAAACACTTCCTGCCCTAAAACCCTGGTACCCTCCCCACTGCCAAAAAGAGGGAAGAATAAAATGCAATGAGATGAAGTAGAATCTCATACCACAATCAATAGCCCCTGTACGTACACATGCTTTGGTAACTTCCTCACATAAGGCACAGTTGAAATTATCGTGTATCCGAAGGTTTGACAGTCTCTGGACATGAGAACAATTAATAAGCAATATAGGAAAAACAAACTTCGAGAAAATGAGATGTCAACAAATGGAAACTAAAAGTGAAGCAACTAACAAATATTCGAAGCCTCTGTAGGATATCAAACAAAAGCTTAACATCTTCACGGGTAGCACTCTGTTGAATGAGTGACCACAACCACGAATTGGGAGGTGCAGTTTTCTGTTCTGCTATAGATTTCAGAATTTTATCATATATTTCTTTCACAGAATCTGCATTTCGAACACCAAGAAAGCTGCTCGAATCAATAACAGAACTTCACCTCAGCAAAGAGCTCAATAAAAAAAGAAACATAAACCATGGCAAGTAATGAAACAAGCACCAGTAGGAGCACTTTCAACTGCAATCGACCCAGAAGAACATAATTGCCTTTGCATTATAAACCAAGCTGGATGTAGCCCCGCATTATCCCAGCAATTTGGTTCTACTTGTTGGCGATTTCCATAAATAATCCCTACGAAATGTTACAATTCCCATATCATTAGAATTGAAATGACCAAACCTATCCACCCAAAGAATTCATTTCCACATTCATCCTCAATCTCAGCAGAGCTACAACAATTGAAAAAGAGAGCTTTTTTATAATACAAAAAAAAAAAAAAAGAGCAATTAAAGCCACTGTATTTGCTCCCGTCTCAATGCGAATTTTGAAATTGAGAAAATAAAAACACGCGCACACATAGAGCTGTCAAGCCAGCATTCAAAAAAAAAAAAAAAAAGTTTTTGCTGTGGCATTTTCATCTATTAACTCACTGAAAAGCATCGACTTTCTTTCACCTGAGGAGAGAGCGGTGTGAAGAGAACGGCATGGTTCAACTCGTTCTGAGTTTAGAAGAATCGGCGACCGGGTTGCTAAAACCCTAGCGAGTCGGCGAGTTGATGAAAGTACCCTCATTTTGCAATCTCGGAGGCCGGGATGCAACGATGACGGGAAATATTTGCGGATCGACGACGTCGTTTGGACTTTGTTCATCCGGCTCTCCCTTCCAATGGAAACCTTTTAAAAGGCGTGATGATGTAGGAGAAGACTCCAAAAGCACGCTTTTGGGGGGGAATTAAATGATAATAAAGTTTTATTTTTAAATAAATTAATTGCATTGCTCAATTTCCAACTATTTCTTTTATTTTGGTATTGTCAAATATTTCGTAGAAATTGAGATAAAACTCCTTTGAAAATATCAAATTTTTAAAATTTTTAAAAAATATTTTTTCATTGCCCTTCTTCCTTTTTTTTAAGTCCGGAAAATAGGAGGAAAGTTGCAACATCTTTCGTAATCGGTGAAATTCAAGTCCATAACAATCACTAATATAATAACATCTTAATTAGTAATTAGTTGTAATTTGTGTGCCACTTGTCGGGTTTTTTTGTCTTCCTTTGGATGTGTTATCATATTAATTCGTATTGTTTGTTTTTTCTCACTTTAGTCAACCATCCTACTCTTCCGCAGAGATGCTTGTCTATATGAGTTCAATTTTATTCAAAACCATAAAACTCATTTAGTCTTTTAAACTATATATATTTTGCCAATTTGACTATCAAATATAACTAACGTTTTGGAAAAAAAAATCACTAAAAAAAATAGAAGTCACACATAATATATTACATTTTTATTTTGCGTTTTTACATTTGCAAAATAAAGTTTGTAAGATAGAAAAGTATTCTAAAATATAAAAAATTGTAAGAATGTAAAAATACAATTCATACATATTTTCAGAGAAATTTAAGCCTTGGACAATTCATAGAACGATTGTTGTAGCTTGAGGCAACATGGACAAAAGTGTATACAATATACTTTAATCAATCAAAAGTACGAGTTTACAACGTAGCAAGAAGGGGAGGCATGCTAATCAGCTATGTTTTTCTAGTCCACTATAAATATAGAGGAGGAAGAAATCGCCTTTAATGGTTCCCAAAGGACCAAAGCTCCAATTGCAATGGTCATTTTTTGCAACTTAATTACTACAACAGAAGAAAATTGTGGGATGATTTTCTTCTCCAGGTTGGATTCCAAGTTGATTGAAGATGACCAAAAAAGGTCTGTCTGTCTGTCTCCTGCTTCACAATCACAGTCTGCAGCCGGAAGCAAGGCTTTTTCTACATATATCATGCGTGTTGATCCAATGGATGCAACTGAATTGGTTCTGTTTATTATTGAGGAAGAACAGGAGGTGCAATTATACGAGTATTATATGACTGACAATGGCTGCATTTCTGTCCGATTATATGGAAGAAAACCTCGGTTGTGTCGTTGCAGTCATTACACAAAATCCATACCTGCAGAGCACACAAGAAGTGCATTTGTTCAAGGATACAAGAAGCAGTAAAGATCAAGGAGAAAGCATGGTGGCCATTAAGCATTGCCATCTTCATTAGACTTCAGAAGATGCATTCGGGAATAAACATTCTTATCCTTGTTCCTTTTTACATTTCCAATCAAAAGAATCACAAGTTGAATAGATCTTGTGAGGGATGACAAGGGACTACCTTCTTGTTTCTATAATCCTCAGGCATGACTGTTTCTTCAATCTGAAACCCAAAAAGAAAGAACAAAAAAGATGAAACAGTCAGCGTGAGGATTAAACCATAGAAGGACAAGGTGAAAAAAACCAAGGTCAGCATAAAAATACTCAACCAATGAACTTGAGAAGATTTCAGAAGAAAAAGGCATAAATCACAGCAAGTGAGAGCATAACAAGAAAAGAAACCACCTCCTCATCTATTCTCTTCCAGATTCTGGACATGTCAATTATTGACCTGGAGCATATTGGGCAACAAAACCTGTGATTTCATTTTCAACAGGGAAATTATTTAAGGTTGTTTATCAGATTCTCCATGTATAAATTGCATAAGAGGAAACGTAAACTTTGCAGGAAAGGGCCAATTTACTTGTCATGCTTTATCATCTCATGGTAGCACTCGCAGTGCATGGTATGCCCACATTTCATAACTGTTGTGTCTTTCAAAGAGTCAAAGAGATACTGAAAGTTTGAAGTACAGCGGTGTCAGAAAAGGTTAAGCTGCCTCAGTTTCCATATTTCATCTATTAAGAACAAGCACTGTACAAAGCTAACCTCATAGCATATGGAACAATGATGCCTCATAGAATTCTCTACACACAAATGATTGTCAAGAAGACTCACTGAGTAGCAAGAGCCTGCAACAATATGCTGATAGAGTGATTGGATGTATTAACAAGTATTAAAATTATGCAAAGAAGGGATATGTGGCAAAAGATTAAGAGAAGATATCATATTAATTTCAACCAATCATCAATACATCTGCAGAACCAATAAACGCAACAAATCAAGAGAACAAGTTGAAGCAGTTATAGATGCCATTAAACATCAAGATATCCATGTGTACTTGTGTAAAAGATAAACATAAAATCAGTAAAATGATGAACGAGAAAGTGTTGCGGCCATTCATTAAATGTGATTCATGAAAGCCAAAAAGGAGCAATTCAAGCTTTCAATTTTTAATCAAAGAATGCTTGCCTACCACATTTCTTGCAGTGGAAAAAGTTCTCCCGACCACCAATTCTGAATGAGAATGAAGGTAACACAATTAGAAAAGCTTGCAACTTGAAATATCAACTAAACTATAAGAGAAAATATCTATGCCCAAAAATACAAAAGCACAGCTTATTAACCTGCAGATTCCACAGTCATCACAATGGAACTGTCCTTTATTGACCTGAAATAAGTGAGGCACCAATTAGGACCGGTAAAAATGACAAACAGAATCATAAATGATGAACTTCAATGTTCTTCAAAATTATTTTAAGTTTAAGAGGATAATAAAATAGCCATGCTCAAAGATATCAGTGGTGTTCGAAACTCAATTGTATCAGCGCAAATATAAAGGCTGGTTAATCTCAATTACATCATCATCATAGAACTTGCACAGTGGACAAAAATATTCTCCCATCCTTACGCCACAGTTTGTACAAACATGAGCAACCTGAGTAAAAGGGAGACAAATGGCCACAGAGTTACACAGAGCAGCGATGGAAAAAAAAGGCATGGAGGAAGATATAGAAGTCAAGTCGACATACCGGCTGCTCCGTGTCACAAACTGAACAGATAACCTGAAATGAAAAGCGATAATACTGTCTTCAAAACGCACTTGAGAGTAAATAAATACCAACCAAAATATCTAATTGACTGATATGAAAGATGCAGCTTAGCACCAAACATACTTGTTTAACATCGTATCTGACCAATTCATGGCGATCTAAAACATTCCTTATCATGCTCTGATCATCAAAACAAACAAGGGAACTAATAAATACACATCAACCGAAAGATTCAGATCAATCTAAAACAAACAACTCTGAAATAACTTGTTGCTGTAAAGAACTTGGGCAAACAAATGCCCAGATGAAATTAAACTATTAAAAGGCAATGAAATCAACAGAAAGCTAGAGAACAGGAAACATACCATTGATTCGTTGTGACAGTGACGACAATCGAAGACCTCATTGCAGCAGGGAGCTCTAATCTTGCATCTTCTCCTATAATGCTTGCACCTTTAAAAGCAAAATGAGAAGAGAAAGAGAACTTATTTTATGCTTATACCAAAAAAAAAAAAAGCCAGAAATAAACGACGGTTAGAGATCCTACATATGTGTATGCAAAACAGATTAGCACAAAGACAACTAAAAGACAGACCATAACAACATAAAGATTCAAATTTTATGCCAACAAAATAAAAAAATCTTAATGCATGATTCAGAATAACCAATGGTTCAGTGCAAAATCACAAAAGCAAAACCAACCCTCAATCAAACTGCTAAAGATCACAACTTTATTCCCAAACACACGAGCCAACTTACAGAAGGACATCAATCTTGTTGCTAACACAATAAACCAAAAGCCAACACCACCAAAAACTAAAGATACACACATCCTGGAATGCATATACATATGTTCTATCCCCACACAAATAGGAGCACTTCGTGTATGGACAAATAGAGGGAAAGAAAGAGTATATACCCATAACCCATCTTCCCAAAATCAAGGCGATCACCGTTACATCCCTCCATTATGTAAGCAACGACTTCAATCTCAGCTCACCCAGAAAGTAGTACCTGAGAGAGAGGGAAGGCTAAGAACAGGGGGAAGATGGGATGCGTACAAAAGCCTTAGATTAAAGATATCCTTATAATGTGTCAACTTGGTACAGACCCATATAAAAGCCAGGAACTTAATAGTCTCACTAGTATTAATATTATGGTAGTATTCCTATTTATGGAAACATTGATAATGGTATTATTTTATTGGTGTATAGATCAAAGACTGGGACTGGAAGGATATGGTATTGATGGGAAGGCCCGGAATGGGCCGACAGAGTGCCGTGTAATTGGCGAATGGGATTTGCTAAAAGTGAGAGCAAAACTCACGCAAGCAGGTAAAATATAAAAAAAACAACCGAAAAAAGCTTTCCGATGCTATGGCATTACTATTAGCCATCTCTGGCTGTAATTGAATGATGCTCACGTGGGTATTCTAATCTAATAATTGGGTTTTTTTTTTCTTTTCAAAAGTTTCAGGTTAGGGCCAATCATATATGTGGAGGAATGGCCACGCTCAATTTTAGGTAGATGAATTGAAGAAATTCCATAGCTCTGAGCAAAGTGACAATTTTTTTCCAATTCAGTTCTTTGGTTTTTGAAAATGATGTTACCATATCTCTGAGCAAAGTGACAATTTTTTTCCAATTCAGTTACAGTAGTGGATTGACCATGGAAATGATGTTATCATATCCCGCGTTGACTGTTGATTGCGGTTACGGTTGATGTCTTGGCAGAATAGTGCTAGTATCTTGTGTCCAACTGTTCTCCTTTTACAAAGGTGTGGAGCCACTCAAGCTTGATATCAAATCCCGTAGAAATTAAAAAGCTCTTGGAACATGTGCAAGTTTCCCCGCACTCACATCACCAGCCACCACTATCTTTGTTTTGCAGATTCCCAAGTTTATTTTCAGTGAATTGGGTCCAACGAAAGAGCACTATTTATCAGTAAAAGAAAAGGGATTCTGTCCAATAAATTGGATCACTTTACAGATAAAAAAATGTCTAATAATGCTTACGCTAACAGCCTTGTACCCTTTTTCTTCGTCTGTCAAATTCTTACAATTCTTTGAGCAAAGACATATTTGGAAATTTCCTGAACACATCTGATCAAGATTTGTGTCTATGCCATTTTGCAGCAGCAGTCATTGCTCAAATGCAGACACTTTTCAGGACAAATATCTGCACTTTGCACAATTGAAGTTGAGAGTTGAGACAGACAAGAGGCCGTTTTCATTTTCTTTCCAGGAAAGACTTGCTGTTGTGCATCTAAACACGCCTGTCCAGAATATCAAAATCCCAGAAGATGATTGAATGTATGTGGACATTGAAATTGCATTTTTTTTTTCCTAACTAAAAAATTGCAGACATCATGAGTGCATGCTCATCATAATGGGGCCTTGATGCGAATATTAAATCCAAAGATGTTTGATTATTTTGCCTCAATCAACAAACCTCAACTCTTGTCCTTTCTCCTCGAACCCAACAAAAAAAATTAAAAAAATGGAGAGATAATTTGTTTTGCATGGCCAATCATTGCATTATCTCTTGTTCTCACGTGCGATGCAATTCAAGAAGGGCCTTGTTCTCTTTTGTGGGCTTTTTGAAGTAGGCCTCATTGCCCATGCATTCATGCACATTAAAAAATTTAAAGATCATAGGCCTGCTTTTGAACCGGCCTAATGGGTACTTCTGAAGCGCAATCATGGCTTTTGTTTCTCTTTTTGGGCCCTTTCTTAATATCCACCACATTACGTGTAATTTTTTTATATTGCAAAGTAATTAGAAGTGATTTTATTCAAAAGATGGAGCAAATTTGCCAAATTTCCTTTAAATATAGCAAAAAACATTTTATTAGATCAAATGTAAATATTTTAAATCATAATTCAGAATTTTTATGAATGGAATAACTTATGTTAGCATGTTTTTCAAAAGTAGAAAGTTTAAAAGAATAACCCAATGGCAATTGGTGAAAGTTGATTGCAAATGCCCTCTTAGGAGAGTAAATTACTTCTAGTTTAGGAGTAACTATGCCATAAATGAGGGATGTTATTTTGATATCAATGTGTGGTAGAATAAGGTAAAAGAATGTCACATATTATAAACTATTATTTAGATTTCAACAACAATTATCCCTTTATCTCATTATATAGACATGTTTCACTCAACTCCCACTCTTATAATTTGATCGTTATAATTATAAGTTAGATGTTTGACTGTTTAAATCATAACGATAGTATCTTGATTTGTTACTCACTTTTTCCTTTATGAGTTAGATATTTGATTGTTTAAACTATAATGATAGTATTTTGATTGATAACTCACTCTTTTCTAAATAATGGAAAAAAAAAATTGAAATATGCTATAGAAAAACTCCATTGAAACAAAGAAAGACTGTCACTTATATAAATTATATCTTGTCATCTTATTTAGATTTCGAGAAAACTAGAATTAATGATTGAGATATTAAATCCAATTCTATAGTACGTGAACACGAATATAAAGGACAAGTGGATCGCGGTTGAACATAAAGATATCTTACAACATGAACACCACCATGTTTTATAGGCAGCAAAGCACGTATAAAACACGATATCAGACAAACAAAAAACTTAAAAAGCGGCAGTTTCAATTCCAAGTACATGCGTAATGCCAAACACAATACTTTGGATTCCAGCCGGCATTTGCACCTTTGTGTTGTCTTTGGTCTTGCCGTTCTTGCCGTTCAAGGCATTTCAATATAGTACTATTTTATTTAGAAATATTAACAATGAGTAGAGAACCATTACTTGAAGAAATTGGCTTATCCTTAACCATAACGTGCATATACAGATATGAACATGTCTTCACATCCATATGTTGCGTGTGTTTAGTTTATACAGGTTGGATATCTCAATAAAAATCAACATTTGTAGGTTCAAGAGATTTGTTAGAGACTAGAGGAAGAAAATCCAACTTAAAAAATATCAACCATGCAATTATGGAGAACCATAACTTGAAGAAATTAGCCAATCCTTACTTTAAAACTTGCATGTACAAATTGTCCTCAAGATCACATCTATATTTTGTGTGAGTTTAAAGCATACAGATTGAATATGTCAACAAGAATGCATGCAGAATTCAGAATATACCATTAACTTGTAGTTGCCAGCCATGTTGGGTGATATTATGGCCTGTATAAGAAGGTGACACAACATGGACTTGTTTGGACCTCCAAATCCCAACGTGAAAAGCGGTTTTGTACTAAATATAGGTTCAAACAAAGAAGGCCAGCTTGAGGCCCCTTGACTTGATAAGAAGACAAGAGTTTCTGAACAAAGAACAGAGGGAAAATTTTCCATTTTTCCTCCTCTCATTGTCTTTCTATCTTTGTTTTGTCAAGGAACCGAAAAAACCTACCAACCAATTCCATTCTGCAGCTCCCACCAATCATGGGTTGTGGGGAATCAAAGCATGCTGTTGCCACAGCCAACACCATCAACCAAACGAAGAGATCAAGTTCTAAGAAGACAAAAGTTGCAGAAAATGAAACCAGCATTGAGAAAGTCACAGATGATGTGAAATCAAACCCAAATGTGTCGCTGAAAGAACAAGCCAAAGGTGAAAATGTGATTGGCAAAGAAGGTGAGAATGTGAGCAAAGTTTCTGAGGATGTGAACGGGAAAGAAAGCCAAAATCCAAAAGAAGACAATGGGAAACAAAGGGATGATCATCAAGAAAATGTAGCATCTGTTGCTGAAACCGCAAAAGAAGAAGAAATTAAAGAGGCTGCTATTGTTCCTGACGTTACAGAAGAAGCAAGTGAAAAAAAAGAGTTCAAGGAAGAAATCACCGAGGAATCAGCGAAAACGGAAGAAAGTAAAATTGAATCTGTAATTCCTGATGGAGTGTCTGAGAATGCAGCCGATGTTCCCAAGGAAAAAGAATCAACTGCTGAGGAAAAGAAAGGTACGTAGGTGATCAGAATCCCAATGCCCAATCAATTCTAACGAGTGAAATTAACAAATATATCAGGTATTGAAGCCTGGGATAATCATTGATGATTGAAGGTTATCTGTTCTGTATTTGCAGAAGAGGCCGTTGAGGGAAATGAAGGAACTCAAACCAAAGAAGGAGAAGCAGCTTTGGAAGCTACTGTTGTAACAGAAGATTCAGCCAAAACTGGAGAGGAGAAGGCTCCTGCTGCCAAAGAGGTAGATCCCTGATGCTTTGATTGGTTTTAGTCACTTTTGCTGAATCACAAATGCCCTCAACATCAAAGCATCCTTTCTTCAACACATTTGCTGAGGTTTATCATAGTGGGATAATGGGAGAATTTTTCACAATTGGATAGTGGAAGACATCTCTTCTTGAATGAGTCAGTGTCTAATAATCTGGAATTTTTTATTGGCAACTTAAGAAAATTTTCATGGATTTTACAGGAGATTGAAACTGTATCATCAGCAGAGGATCCAAACAAAAAGTGAAGGACTTACATCAAATGTGCTGTTTCATTACGGGAGGTTGATTTTGAAGTCTATCATGTACATCCAAAATCATCAACTCTAATCAGTATTTGGCTATGTTTCTTTACTGCTGGAACATTAACACACGCTGTAATAGTTATCGATTTATGGAACTCTCAAGAATACTGTTAGTATTCAAAATTTCTTCATCACATTTTCTTTGAGACTTATTCATCAAAATCTGTTGTGCTTGTTCATGTTGTTGTGTTTTGGTCATTGTTAATTACTAGCAAAACTCAAGGAAAAGTTGAAATCTCTTTAATTTCTTATGGCATCATTTTTTTGGTCATGGTTGCGAATGTCAATCAAGTATGTGCAGTGAATGCATAACAAACATGCAAAACGTATAGGTGGAAAATGCAGCATGATTTATTCACGTTTAGGCATGGCTTTAAGGAAGCTTCAAATCGTGTTGAACCAGCCATTCCCATGAGTTTACTCATCCCGAACAGAGTGCTAGCCTCAAAGGCATTTCACCACGTGATTTACAATTTGAAACAAAATCGGCAATGAACAGTGAATTGATCATTGGGAGTGTTTCTAAAGTGCATTTAAAAATATTTTTTTACACTTTTTGAAATAGTAATCGTAAATAAAAAAAATTTTAAAACTGCAAAAGTGTATTTAAAAATACAAAAACCATACACACTCCAAAACTTTGTCACTAAAAATCGTATTCATTGATGTGCTAACTTAGAAGTGCCAATGGGGGGAGTCTATCTGTCTATGTCTGCTGCTTGGAGAAAGGCTTTCCTGAAATAAAGTATAATACTACTTATAAGGAATAAAAAGATACGCAAATCCTATGTTGAAAGCCTGGAGGGAAAAGAGTATTGTAACTGAAGTAGACTACCGAATGGGTGCGGGGAAGAATCGCGCCAAAGGTTCAATTGAAAATTCCTCTCTAACGGTTAATTAAAAATATTAGATTCTCTTTTACGGTAGGTGAGATCAGGTGAAGCATTAGTTATCACTGGTGGTAGAGGGGTTTGATGCCCTTTGTATAGGTTGGGTTGCTTGATACAGGATCCTCGTAGTAGGCTGGACCAACATCTAGCCAAGAGAGGACAGTCTTTAGAAACAACAGGTTGGAAAACCAAGAGAACGCTTCGCATTTCCAATGGCTAGACAGTAAGACCCTGTGCACCTTGACTATAGTTTCATAGTGACAACCTTGATTGAATGTGTATGATAGGTGGGAGGTGGTGACACACAACGACTAATCCTAAAAGACCACTCTTTTGTCTAAGGATGCCTAACTACCAGACTAATCCTAAAAGACCACTCTTTTGTGATGCCTAACTACCAGACTAATCCTAAAAGACCACTCTTTTGTCTAAGGATGCCTAACTACCAAACCGATCAGTCGGGGGGAGACGGGATGAGTGAAATGAGGGATATATCTGGTGAGCACAAGTGAAGAAGGTAATCGTGAATAAAAAAAAATTTTAAAACTACAAAAATGTATTAAAAAATACAAAAACCATACACACTCTAAAACTCTGTCACTCCATTGCTCACTTCCTTTGATGTCAGTGTTCAAACATTGCCATTAACATGGCAACAACTTTGTAATAGCCTAGGTTGTTAAAACCAAACTCTTGAACTATCACATATGATCAAGAGTGAATCAAACAATCACATTGTCTCATTTATGTCATTATGTTGTAGTTTAGAGAAATTAATTGTCGAGTTTCTTGAAGAATTTAAACTATACTTACTCTTCATATTCATCCAAACAGTGGGTGACATAAAGCAACGATAGAAAAAGAAAAAAGCATTCACGATGCGCATATCAATATGGAACTTTGTGCTTATGGTGCATATAATTCCATCACCCAAGCTCAATTAGTAATTGCATGAAAATTAAAGAAGCATTTCCATTTCTTTTGTGGGGAGAGAACCAATTGAAGTATTCATACTATTAACATGAATAAATGCAGCACCAACTTGGATTTGTACCCTTCCAAACTGAAAGAAGAGAATATATATACACAATACTAAATAAGTGGTACTTCTTCGTGACAGTGCCAGTGGAATACTGCCGTGACTGTGGATTACGAGAAGGACTTTAGAGGAAGTACCAAAAGCTGGGGCCAAATGGCTGGTTGATTCACAGAATACATATTTACATTACATCCACAGGATCACTGGATTCTGACTTCTTCCTCAAAATATTAGTGGATGGAATCTGGGAAAACACAAAATTTCCTTCAACGTCTGTGCTCCTGTATGCATCAGTTCTTGGATCCATGATTATTTTACAAGAGCTTTCTCCTCCCGGACATCCCATTTGAACACCATAATACACCAGGTGATCCAGAATGCTGGTCCCAGGCACCGACCTGCAAAGTCTCGACATTTCAGTTTCAGATAATTGATCATAATTTCTTAGGACATGCACAGGTTAAAAAATCATCCAAAATTCTGTTCTTCCAACTTCGTCAGAGTTGAGGAAGCTCAGCAGAACAAAGCTTAACTCTATATTTAACGAACAATCATAAAGAGATCAAACCAGAAACACAATCTAAGTGTTTTATGGTCAAAGAAACAAAAGGGAACACTTAAAACAATTTGTAGCAGCCAATTGTAAGCTTTTTAATTATCCTCTTCCAGTTTAAATATCAATTTAAGAAGATATGATCAATGCAGCAGCCGAAAAAAAAAATACTAGTCAGTAAAATATATCAACTGTAGTTCATATAAGAGAAAATTCACCTGCTACAAGTAGGGTCTTCACCCGAACCATCACACACCTTCTCAACTGTATAAACTAAACTTCCAAAACCAATGTTATAAAGCCAGACCTGCAGTTTCAATCACACCTCTATTAAAGAAAAGGTAAGAGCATTGTTAAAAAGAGGCACATTTTCCTTGATTATGAAATTTCTACCCAACATGCATAAAATATCCAACTAAATCACCACAGTATTACCTCTCTTGGGAAGTGATGATAACTTTTCTGAGGGAAATAATGATAGTAAGGTGGCAAATGAGGGACGATATCATGGTCATGCGTAATCCGAAATGTACTTGGAACCATATGGCTATAGTAGGATGCAAATGCGGCATTACCAATACGAGGTTGGCCAAATGTCATAACCTGAACATCCTTTTCTCCAGTATTGACCTGGGAAAAAGTAAATAATCATCACTAACATAACATATATCATCCAAACACAAAACCAAATATGTTGAACACAATTTCCAGCAAGTTCATCTTGACATGCAACAGTAGACCAAATAAAATCCGACGTGCAATCTATATATTTAAAGAGGGAACAAGTGGAAAAGAAACAATCATATCACTGTATCAGCTCCTTTGAGACTTGCACATAAATCAACAAATCACCCCTTGCATCATCAGATGCACAATAAAAGACTACATTTGGCATGACAAAATATTGTACACTAACAAATGTAGATAGTAGAGACCTCAATTTAAGCATCTGAACTCTATTAAAATTTGTTTCAAAGGGCTGAAGGGACACGATCAAAGGAGAACTACCAGAAGTGACAGGGAGATTACATAAACAAAACAATGTTTTACTTACAGTTAGATCCAGTGCACAGAAAGCTGCCATAGCTCCTCCCATGGAGTGCCCAGTTACCATAATTTTAAGATCACCATATAAACTTTTCGCTCTTTCAACTGCACTTAGAATTCCTGGCCGTAAAGTTGTGTTGTGATATGCAGTATAAAAGCCATGATGCACCTGGAATAATGCAGATTTAAATGAAAACTTTTCACTCAAAAAAAGGGAAGCCTGGTGAAAAGCTTTTCACTCCATGAAGAATTTATAATGAGGCATAATTCAGAACTCAAAAGAGCACACACCATTGCATCATCTATCCCAGGGAAATCAATGTCAAGTTGTTTCCAGCATAAATCTGCAATCCAATTCTGTACACTGCAACCAAACATAAAAGAAGCAAGCTTGTTAAGATATCACACAATATGGTGAAAAAATAGTTACCAAAGCAAAGAAAACACATGTGAAATATCTCAGATGCAAGTATATCTTACAACATGGGAAGTGTTTTGCAGGCCAAATATATTTAACTAAATGATATGCTGTGCCAAAAATTTTCAAAACTACATATAATCAATATGGCTTGGACTAAATCATTTTAAATATATGTAATATGATCAGTGCTTATACAATTCCACTCATTGCCTACCATCTCAGGGTTTTAAAATAACTCCACAACACCCATTTGATTAGATGCCAAAAGAAAAGTCTTAGGATGGACTAACAGAAAAGGTCAAGAATCTTGTTTCTAGCCAATGTACGTCTGCACAAGTCCTTTTTTATTTCACTGAACAGTCTATACATGAGAAATGAACACAACATACACATATAGCACAAAAATGACCAAACCTCGTTTCCTGAGTGCCTCTGAACGCAATCACAATGGCATTAAGATCAGTTGCAACCCCAACAAATGCCTGCATATAAAAACATAACGATTGATGCTAAACAGCAATTCAAGAGATGGAAAAGAACTGGATCAAACAGTTGCAACAAGGACCCAAGTACACTCCCATATGCCAAAATTATGCTACAAAAAACACACCTGGAGGCAACTCTGGACATCAATAATAAGCTCAATCATCTCAAATCCCTGCACAAGAGGTATGTCTGATCAATCACCATAACCATGATAGTGACAAACAAAAAATCCATAAAATTATTTAAATGAGTTTTCAACTTTCAATTTCAATCAGTAGAAAATAGGATGCTGAAGAGAGTAAATTACCTGAGTAAGACCATTACATCTTGTGCATGTCCAGGTAAATAATTCTGTAGTATCAGACAAGTAAACCTGCAAGATCAATAATTCCGTTAAGATAAAGCATGGACTTACAATACAAACCACAAAGTGCAAGAGATGATAGAAGCAGTCAAAAAATGGAATAATACACTGATGAATGATTTTAACATCCAATCTGTGAGCCAATAAAAAGTTCAGAAGAGTTGCTAAGAAAGAAGATAAACAATGGAAATTGTCCTTCTACCAAACAAAGATAATCAATATGCAGAAGATCCCAAACTAGATTGACCATCTAAACTTCACAGCAGAAGAACCACTTAATATTACCACATATCATATTCAAGCGAACCAGGCAGCCTGGAATAAGTTGATTATGACATAAGTGTTATTTCTTACAGAACAAGAATTACAATTTTTGCTTTCATAGAAGCATTGATGCCAAAACTTACTGCTGAAGCATATTCCACTAATACTCTGGCAAGCGTGTGATTAAAAACTGGACGATGATCCTTGTGCTTGATTTTCAACTTGAGCTCTGAGCCAACAAAAAAGTACAAAATTATAAGAAATTTTCCAAGGAAAATTCAGTCTTAAAGTAGACATTCCTCACAAGCAAATAAACATGTCAAGATAAATGAAACACGGCAAAGATTAGAAAAGAAAATATAGCCCAATAAATAATCTGTGAAATTTTAATCGGTATCTGGATATTCAGTAGTTCAGAGCAATATCTAGCATATTGATCAAGCTCGTAAACCCAGTTCCCTTCATTCAATCAAGTTCCCTGCTTATACACACATTCGCCAAGCTCAGAACCAAGACCAAACCTTGGCTAAAAACCTTCGCTGCCAAGAGAAGTTTCACCAATATAACAAATTGACAGTAGTTTAAACACACTAAAAAAAAATAAACTCTTCAAACAACGCAACATGACTATCACATTTACACGTTCTCTCAAGCAAAATTCAATTTCAAAGAACTACTAAGTAACCCAATTCAAGAACTACTTCTCTGTCAAAATTTAAATCCTATTAACATTTTGTCAATTTAAAAAAAAAAGAAGAAGAAGAAGAAGAAAAGCAATAAACTACATAAAGCGTCAAGCTTTACTCAGAATCACCTCTTGCGGAACACAGCGCCAATAAAGATACCAAAATTGCAACCTTTGGCCACCATTTAACAGCCATTCTCTACCCAAAACAATTAAAAAACAAAAACTGAAAATGTATTAAATTAACGTAAAAAAAGTACATTGAAAGCACGTAAAAAAAATAAAAATCATACGAATTAGGGCAAGAACAAAATCTCGTGAGAACAAATTTTGAATCTTTTCATTTAGAAAAATATAAACCATATTAACCTGGCCAAAAAATGTCCGGCGAGCAAATCCAGAGCTCCAAGATGAAAAAGAACTGGGCTTTAGTTTTCCTTCGACCGTGCGACGGCGATAGGCGGCACGGCCCTACGAAAACGACGGCGCGTTTATCTTTATCTACCTTTTCCTAGAAGGAATTTTTATTACTGATTCGTGCGAATAATGGAGGCTTGCCGTGATGAAATATATATCATGGGTTTTTCTAAAATGGAGTGCTATTTATTGCCCTTGCTTTTACAAATATTTACGGCTTTTAAAGAATGGTGAATCAGGAATTTGGGTGATTGTGCTGGGGTTTTTCGGGAAAATAATGAATATATTATTTCGTGTCGTCTCCGCGTCCTATTGAATTTGACATGTGCCTTTTTATTCGGATTGGTTTTCCGATGTGGTATTATTGACCATGCAACTTGCAAGAAACAAAAATAGCATTCATATATATATATATATTTAGAATATGCTAACATACAAGGAAAATATTTCGAAAATGGATTTTTTTTTAAACAGAAAAAGTATTATAATTTATGCATCGATTATGACATTGGGTAAAATATGAGAATTCTATAAACTTATTTCATTTCGATTTAAGATAACGACATAGGGAAAAAGTTCGTATAATTACAATAAAGTTTGAAAAGAGAATTAATCCTAATTTTGAAATTGTCGGTTTTATTATTTATATTAAATGAGATAATAGAAGGAATCCAATGCTTGAAATAAGAATTTTTTCATGCATTTTGGAATTATGTCATATTTATTAATTTGAGAAAAAAAAAGTTTTTGTTTTTCTTGAAACTTGGCCTTTTACTTCTATCTCCAAATTTAACTCCGATGTAACTCTTTTATTTTTAGGTGTGCAGTGTCAAATTTTGAATTGGACTGTCAGGAGCCCATGCTCACTTCGGACTGAGCTAAGACTTTTTTCTCCAAGCCCAAGAAGGCCCATAGTGAAAAAAGTCCAATACATGAGTGTCTTGCTCCACACCATTGGCCCATTGGCGGGAAATCCAATTTCACAGCTATGGCCATGGCGGGAAGAGTTTCGTTTCGTAGCCCAAAAAAAATAAAATAAAATAAAAAAATTCCCATAAATTTACTTTTAATTAGACGTCCATAAATACTAAATAAAAAACGCGCACTCACGCAGTCGTCGTCTCATAAAGTTGGTGTGTTTTCGTTCGCATTCTTCTCATTGAAAGAAAGGAATAGAAAAAGAAAACCCTCGATTCAATGGCGAGAGGTACGAGGGCGGTGAAGGAGTCATCATCGGAGGAAGAGGAGGAGGAGCCCGGGTCTAATACGTCGGAAGAAGAGGAAGTGGACGGAGCGCCTAATGATCAAGTTAATGAGGAAGAAGACGAGGAAGAGCTCGAAGCCGTTGCTAGAACTGCCGAAGACTCTGATGAAGAAGATAATGATGCTGCCGGCAACGAACTCGAGGATGATGACAACGAGGTGGTTTAAATTTGTTTAATTTTGGTTCGGTTTTTGCTTTGGTTGTTTTGGGGACTGTTACGTGGTAGATCTGAAGTGTTTTATTGTGGATTGTTGGTGTTGGTTTGAGTTTATTTTTGGATGAGTGTTGATTTTTGCCGGCGTTAAGTGGGAGTTTCAGTTCTAGGGCTTTAAGTTTAAAGTTTGAAAATTTTCGGTTTGGTGCCTTGTTTTTCTTAATATTTTTGCTGCATGCGTGGAGCTTAACTTTAGGCGTACTAGGGCTTGTGGGCTGCTCAAACAATTTGTCAAAGAAAAGAAATTTAGGGGAATTTTGGGTCTCCTGAGTGTCAGTGGTGTTCATATTGCAGTTAAAAATACACATTTTCATGGCTTTTGTGGAGCTTCTATGGGTTTGAACGTGCATTCAGGATTACGTCAAAAGGTTTATGAAAGAAACGAAAATTATGGAATTTTGGGTCTCATGAGTTATAGGGGTGTTTGTATTACAGTTAGGAATGGATGTTTTGATGGCTTTGCTGTGAACCTTTTATGGATTTTGAGCATGCATTCTGGATTATGATGTTCATTTGCTTTGGACATATTACATATGGTGCATGTTGTGACAGCCGTGTGACTGTATTTGTTGATTTCATGATACACATCGGGCAGGAAGGAACAACTGTTACTAGTGGGGTTGCCAAGCGCGAAAAGGAAAGGTTAAAAGAAATGCAAAGGTTGAAAAAGCAGAAGATACAAGATATTTTGGATGCACAAAATGCTGTCATTGATGCTGATATGGTAAGCATTCGTAATGAGGTTGTTGTCAAAAAGTTCCCCTTGCCCCAAACCTCGTAATGTGTGAGATATTACGTTAGTATTTTGTATTATGTTGGTATTTTGTTTTAATGGCAGAACAACAAAGGAAAGGGTCGACTGAAGTATCTTCTTCAGCAAACAGAGTTGTTTGCTCATTTTGCCAAAGGAGAGCAGTCATCACCTCAGAAGAAGACTAAAGGAAGGTATGCCATAGTGTGTGGTTGGGTTGTTTACTTCTTGCCATTTTGCTGTTAAATTTGACTGAGTTAGCTCAAAAAGCATTGTGTCCATCAACCATGCTTGATGTTCGTTCAAGACACCTTGCCAGACTTGATCACAGTGCTGGCAAGAATGGTCCTTTTGGGTTGTCTCTTCCAGTGTTTCTGCTAGAACTTTTGTCAATAAACTCCTTTTTTGCATACTGTCATGTCTAATTTTCTGGGGTTGATTTTCTTTTGCTTTCCCTTTCCAACTCCCTCTTAAATCTGTTTGTGTGACAGTAAGCTAGTGATTCAAGTTGGCATTTGCATTTCTATGTCTATTTCTTGTTGTGGTTCTCTGTTAATATTTGATTTACTAGTTTTAGATTTTTAATGGTATGATTGTTATATGTATTTAAAACCACACCTAATGAGTTTGGGAAGTATTTTTATTGAGAGATTGTTTATATATTTCTCAAAAATGGGTCACTGCATTCTATTGTTATTTTGTGTTAACCCTATCTGGGAGATGCTGTGATTATTTCCATTTACACCTCTTAAAATTCAGGGGTCGCCATGCATCAAAGATTACGGAAGAGGAAGAAGATGAAGAATGTCTCAAAGAGGAGGAAGATGGCCTCTCAGGAACAGGAAATACAAGACTTGTTGCACAACCTTCCTGTAATATTCTTTTCATCTTTGATTTCTTTAGAAAACAATCCCTCTCTATTTTCCCAGCTGGTGTTGGTTTTGAACCTGAAGCAGCATGATGTGCTGATTTACTGTTTTCTGTTTTGTGATGGCAGACATCATAGTGTTCCTTAAATAGCTGAAAAATCAATGGGTTTATATTTGTTTTTCAGTTGTTTTCTGCCTGTAGTTTGAACAATGTATTCTAATTGTATTTCTCCAGGCATTCAAGGAAAGATGAGGGATTATCAACTTGCTGGGTTGAACTGGCTCATACGGCTCTATGAGAATGGGATAAATGGAATACTTGCAGATGAAATGGTATGATTAGAGGCTAGTGGTTATGTTTAAGTTGCATATTTTACATACCCACTACTGTTATCTCACTCTCTCAGTTCATACTACTTTTTCCTGTTTTCAGGGACTGGGAAAAACTTTGCAAACCATCTCGCTTTTAGGGTACCTGCATGAATACCGAGGAATAACTGGCCCTCACATGGTTGTTGCTCCAAAATCTACACTTGGTAATTGGATGAATGAAATTCGCCGATTTTGCCCTATTCTTCGGGCTGTAAAGTTTCTTGGTAATCCGGATGAAAGAGTAAGGCTTTAACTACTTAATGTTGATTTCACAGTCTTCAGCCGTTAGGATACCTATAATTTTACTTCTAATGATGCAGAAATATATCCGTGACGAGTTGCTTGTCGCTGGGAAGTTTGATGTATGTGTAACAAGTTTTGAAATGGCCATTAAAGAGAAGTCTGCTTTACGTCGCTTTAGCTGGCGTTACATCATAATTGATGAAGCCCATAGAATCAAGAATGAAAATTCACTATTGTCCAAAACCATGAGACTTTACAACACCAATTATCGGCTTCTTATCACTGGCACGCCTCTTCAGGTAATTTTTTAAGTATTTTCGCTGGTGTTAAGTGCTACGAATGGGTAATTCTGGTCCTAATGGGTGTGTTGACTTCTCATGAATTTTTTCACCTCCTACCTAATATGTCTATACTTCACTGCCTGAATTTGAAATTTAGGTCGCTTGGGTGGTGTGGGACAAATCCTGAATGTGTTTGATGTTGCATGTACTTGTCATATTTTATGAAATGATTGTCCTAGGTTTTTGTGCTTAAAATTTCAGTTCTTGGTGGTAATGCTATATTTTTTTTAAATGCTACTTAATCTCAAATTAGCTCTATATGCACTAGTTTGACGTTAGATTCAGTCTTTTGATACCTGATCAACTTGTGCAGAATAACCTTCATGAACTTTGGTCTCTTCTGAACTTCTTGCTGCCGGAGATCTTTAGCTCAGCTGAAACTTTTGATGAATGGTTTCAAATTTCTGGTGACAATGATCAGCAGGAGGTTGTCCAGCAGCTGCACAAGGTTGGTTTATAAAGTGTTTAGATGTATTACTAAGGATAATGCATTTGAATTGAAATTGAATCTGTTGTGAAAAGGACCATAAGCAATACTGTTGCAATTAGTTGGTAACTGGTGTGGTTTAAACTGCTACTTTTGCTATTGAATCTGGATTACATATGTTTTACAGTGCAACTTATATTTACGCATTAGAGTCTCCTTTCCTCTGTTTACCTTGCAAGATTTTACTTTCATTCCTTTTCAGATAAGATTTAGCCTATAGATTAATAGTTTTGTGGTAAGTGGACCCTGGTGTTATTGTCATTCCTGGTAATGAACTTTTCTTTTTCTCTGCTTGCATGTGTTTTGTGCCTGATTCCATAGTGTTTTGTGCTATTTGTATAACATAACTTTCAGGACATGTTTCTATGTACGAGCTTTTTCCATATTGATGTGAATATGATATATCTGCATGACTGTTGATATTTCACTGTCTCATATTGATGGTGATTCCTGTAAATGTGCAATATAAGGTTCTCCGACCGTTCCTTCTTAGAAGGTTGAAATCAGATGTCGAGAAAGGTTTGCCGCCAAAGAAGGAAACAATTCTTAAAGTGGGTATGTCCCAGATGCAGAAGCAATTCTATCGGGCCCTTTTGCAGAAGGATCTTGAAGTTGTAAATGCTGGTGGCGAGCGCAAGCGTCTTCTTAATATTGCAATGCAGCTGCGCAAATGTTGTAATCATCCGTATCTTTTTCAAGGTGCAGAACCTGGACCTCCTTATACTACAGGGGACCATCTCATAGAAAATGCTGGTAATACTCTCTCTCTCTCTCTATCGCAGCCCCCTTTCTGCATCTAACATGGAGATTATTGATGTTCATCTTTTTTAAGTTGCTCTTTGTCTATCTTTTTTAATGTGCTTCTGTAGGCAAAATGGTTCTTCTGGATAAGTTGCTGCCAAAGCTGAAAGAGCGCGACTCAAGAGTATTAATATTCTCACAGGTTTGCATTTTAAACTTTTAGGTGTTCTTTTTTGGTTAGGTTTTCAGTTACTGGAAAAAAGTTTCCATTCAAGTTTTTTGAAGATAATGCTGACACTATTTTTTAGGTTTTAATCTTTGTTATATGTTCCTTTTTGACCCCCTTTCATGCTTCAATGGGTTAGTGATGCCTTTCTGTGATGCCATGCAGATGACGAGGCTGCTCGACATTCTAGAAGACTACTTGATGTACCGTGGATACCTGTACTGTAGGATTGATGGGAACACTGGTGGGGAGGATCGTGATGCTTCCATTGATGCCTTTAACAAGCCTGGGAGTGAGAAGTTTGTATTTTTATTGTCAACTAGAGCTGGAGGTCTTGGTATTAATCTTGCTACGGCAGATGTCGTTATTCTCTATGACAGTGACTGGTGTGTATTGTCAAAATTCAGTATTTTGTAATATTGGTGGGCTGGTGTTTTCTAATCATGGCTTCATTATTTAGGAATCCACAAGTTGATTTACAGGCTCAAGATCGTGCTCATAGGATTGGGCAGAAGAAAGAAGTGCAAGTCTTCCGTTTTTGCACAGAGGTTTGCTCATAGTAGTGAATTGGTACCGGTAATGCAGAAATAAGCTGTTGGAATCATGTACTAACATTTCTTCATTATTTGTCATTGGCAGTACACAATTGAGGAAAAAGTGATTGAGAGGGCTTATAAGAAGCTTGCACTTGATGCTTTGGTTATCCAACAAGGGCGGTTGGCCGAACAGAAGAGTGAGATTTTCATCTTCATAATTCCAGTTTTCTTTTGTTGGTTTGATGAGTTTTTATTTGGAAATCTGATCTGGATTGTTTTTTCCCTGCAGCCGTGAACAAAGATGAGTTGCTGCAGATGGTGAGGTTTGGTGCAGAGATGGTTTTTAGTTCCAAGGACAGTACAATTACTGATGAAGATATAGATAGAATAATTGCTAAAGGAGAAGAAGCAACAGCTGAACTTGATGCAAAAATGAAGAAGTTCACGGAAGACGCTATCAAATTTAAAATGGATGACTGTATGTTGTTTTATTAGTTTTGCTACAGTTTGTTTTCTTGTTCTCCTGCTATTAAAATTGAGGCTAAAAGTTGATATTCTTTTGCAGCTGCTGACTTCTATGATTTTGACGATGAAAAGGTAGAATCATTTTTCACAAATGGTTGGTTTCTTGGGAATGCTTGACTTTTAATCTTGCATACTTACGTTAGGCTCTTATTGGTTTTGCACTTCTCCTTAAAGGATGAGAACAAGTTTGATTTCAAGAAAATTGTCAGTGAGAATTGGCTCGAGCCACCAAAAAGAGAGCGGAAGCGCAAGTATGTTCTCAAAATAACAGAATTTTAGTATTGTTCTTGTTGATTCGGGTTGTTTATGATTCTATATGTTCTCTTACCAGCTACTCAGAATCAGAATACTTTAAGCAAACAATGCGCCAAAGTGGTCCAGCAAGACCCAAAGAGCCACGAATTCCTCGTATGCCTCAGTTGTAAGCCTCTTCTCCTTTGACTATGCCTTTGCTATCAAGCTTTTGTTTTCTGAACTATTCTATATCCTTGTCTCTTGTCCACTGCTCACTTTCGCTTAATTTTGATGTTGTTGCGGCCTTACATGTGATGCCTTTTGAAGGCACGACTTTCAGTTCTTTAACACACAGAGGCTTAGTGAGCTATATGAGAAAGAAGTACGCTATCTTATGGTAGGTGACATCTTAGTTATTTATTTATTATTGGTGGTGTTCTTAGCCATTTTTTACCAGCATTCTGAACCTTTTTCAATTTTATGATTTTCAGCAAACCCATCAGAAAAATCAGTTGAAAGATACAATAGATGTGGAAGAACCTGAAGGTATGTTTGCTGTCTGCTAGAAGATTATTAGATCTTTTGTTATGTGGAAATACAGCTAATGACTCGTGCATATAGATGTTGGAGAGCCTTTGACTGCTGAAGAGCAGGAAGAAAAGGAACGGTTGTTAGAAGAGGTGGGTGAATGTTCACATATTGGTTAGGATACTGTTATGGAACTTTCAGTATGTGAAATATGTATTATGATATGCTGTTCTCTTTGACTTTAATTTTCAAAATTTGTCATATAGGGATTCTCAACATGGAGCAGAAGAGATTTCAATACCTTCATCAGGGCCTGTGAAAAGTATGGCCGCAGTGATATTAAGGGTATTGCTTCTGAAATGGAAGGAAAAACAGAGGAGGAAGTTGAAAGATACGCGAAGGTTTTTAAAGAAAGATACAAAGAGTTGAATGGTAAGCCATAAACTGACTGTAATCTTGTACTAAAACAATAGTGTGGATTAGCAGTTTAAAACTATAGGTGAATGCGTTTTTATTCTTGCCAATAATGCAAAGAGTGGAATGATGAGAATGGATGCTGAATTTTGCAAATTGCAGTGTAGCAAGTGGATCGTCGTAGACATTTATTTCTTTGCCTATTGGTGGTTAGATTTTGCGACTTCCGAGATGTCTTGAAAGAAATAAAATGTTTAGTGCTTCTGTAAGAGTAAGAAGCAGTTTGCTGAGAGGCAGTTTGTTTCTCAGCCATTGTAATTGCTCCTAAGTAATATTCTGAAACGTGCTCTACAAATCTTGTTTCTACAGATTATGATAGGATAATAAAGAATATTGAAAGGGGAGAGGCTAGGATATCTCGGAAAGATGAGATCATGAAGGCTATTGGAAAGAAATTGGACCGCTATAAGAATCCATGGCTCGAGTTAAAGATCCAATATGGTCAGAATAAAGGAAAGTTGTACAATGAAGAGTGTGATCGGTTCATGGTGAGACTCTCAGGCAAGTTCTTTTTGATTTGGGATTGAAAATATTGTGTCTGACATTTTTGCCTCATGCTCAACAGATATGTATGGTTCACAAGCTTGGATATGGGAACTGGGATGAGTTGAAGGCAGCATTTCGCACTTCACCCTTGTTTCGTTTTGATTGGTTTGTGAAGTCCCGAACCACTCAAGAACTTGCACGGAGATGTGATACGCTAATTCGCTTGGTGGAGAGGGAAAACCAAGAATTTGATGAACGTGAAAGGCAGGCCCGTAAAGAGAAGAAACTTGCAAAGGTTGATTCCCCCTTTCTTCCCTACTCGACTTGCTATAAATATTGGGAAGCCTTCCTTTTTTCTGCATGTAGACTACTTTATTCTCTAGAATTGTTGTGATAGATAAAACTAAATGATCTTTATTTCAAAATTTCAGCAGAATATGACTCCATCAAAACGTGCAACGGCAAGGCAAGCAACTGAGAGCCCTCCAGGGTTGAAGAAGCGCAAGCAATTGCTGATGGATGATTACGTGAGCTCAGTATGCATCTTGTTTACCTATAGTCTGGTTCCAAATATTTTCCTGAACTGATTATGTTTCTAATGAAATTTATGGTATTTTCCAGGGAAAGAAGAGAAAATGATGTAATGCCAACCGAGCTAGCTAAATTTTTGGGTACAAGTGGCACCAACTATATATTATAATCTGCTTACGACTATTCATATGGCATAGGCATTCACTGTCAAGCGCATGCGGTGCCAACGGACTCCGCCAAAGAGCTATTGAAGTGAGATTATTAGTTTTGTTGTATAGATTCACGGCAGTGGAACAGAGCTATAGTGCTATTTTTGGTCAAGCCACTTTTAGACCCTTCATGGGTTGGCAGTACCAGTGCTAATACTGTTTAACCATTGTAGTTTGCAGGGATAGTAGCTCAAATGAGTATTTCTAGGAAGTAACGATATTTTTTTTTTAAAGTTTTAGATTATTGTGTTATCTAGTAGTTGTGAAAGCATGATATAGAAGCCTACTTTTTGGGCGTTTTTCCCCTTATTTTGTTTTGCTTGCGTAGATGGGAAGGTTGTTTTATATGGCTCAGCCATTTCTAAGACATCATAAGCGGTCGAGATTGCCGGCGCAGTTTAGGTGTACTTTTCACGTGGGATAACAACATAATGAGAGTACAAACAAAACTTGTGCGTTCATCAATAAATGATCTTTATAAAAATGAAAGAAAGGGGGGGAGTGGAAAGGAAGAAACCATACAAGCGTAGAACTAGCCTTGGAATAAAGCCGTGACAAATTCATTCCCCTTGAATGCGGGATGGACAAATAGCAAAAATAAGACATCTTTGAACTGATCTTTGTTTCATCATATAATGGACATCCAAAAGCCTAATATAGATAAGACTAAAACATGTTGCATACAACATTGTGCAGTGGGGCTATCAGTAATTTACTCAAATTACAATCACTAACCCCTTCTAGTCTCCTCATAACTACATCTCTTTTTACCATATGACTGAAGAATCCAGTTCAAAATATTACAAGAATGATTTATGACCACAAACAGTACAAGAAGAAGTTGGATACAAGGACTCTTATTCCCAGGCATGGATAATTTAAGTCTCAACCAAGGGCAATGGTGATGATGATGCACTCTCAGCTTTCTTTTTCTGCATAATGATCCCAGGACATGCAAAGCACTGGTTCCCTTAGCACAGACACTCACTACGGCCTATCATTTGTACCATCAAAACTTCCCACTCCATTGGCCCTCTTCCTTTCTCTCCAGTTTTCACCCCACACTTTAGCTTCTGCTACAGCACGTTCTCTGTCTAGATCGCGATTCCTTGGTGCTTCTCTAGTTCTACCTGCACTCGCAGGACTGTCTTTCTGAGACTCAGGACGCTCTGATTCATCCAAGCCCCATTTCCTTCCTGATCCAACACCTGTTTCAATCCTTCTCAACTCTGCACCATTATTAAACTCTCTGGCAGAATCTTTCTTTCTCAAATCAGGGGAGTTCTTATAAGTAGAAGGGGAGCCATGGAAACCACGTCCCGGCTCATCTGGACTATCCACCCCATCTGCCAAGCTCCTACGATCATCCTTGCTCCTAGGAGTAGATGGACCAACTTTGTTACTTTGAGCGGGGGTTGCACTGGGATCATAGGTTTGAGAGGCCAAATATGTTAAAGCAGTAACAACATCTCCAATTAAGGGTCTTGTAGCAGCTTGTTCTTGCAAGCACATAGCTGCCACCGCCAGTGCTTGGTAAAGTCCTCTCATTGGGTATCGACCTTGCAACACTGGATCAGCCATTTTTGAAAACTTCCTTCTATCCTTGAAAAGTGGTCGCGCCTGCATTGCATTCCAAAATGAACAGAGTGTATTTCCACCGCCCAAAAAAAGAAAAAAAAAATCATGCTTTGACTGATTATAACTGCTGGAAAAGAATATTTAAGACCGTGCACCTCTAACCAATCTACTCAAACAGTGAAAGAATGCATTCATACCCATGCAACAAGATTATGCTCTCCAGGTGCCCTTGTGTTATCAATGGCCTTGCGCCCTGTGATGAGTTCAAGGAAGACAACTCCAAAACTATATACATCGGACTTCAAAGTGAGCTGACCAGTCATAGCATACTCAGGAGCACAGTAACCGTAAGTCCCCATCACCCTAGTGGAGACATGAGTCTTGTCACCAACCGGCCCAAGTTTTGCAAGGCCAAAATCTGATAATTTAGGATGGAATCCTTCATCAAGAAGGATATTAGAAGATTTTAGGTCTCTATATATGACAGGAGGGTTGGCTTTATCATGCAAATACTCCAATCCTTTGGCTGCACCAGCTGCAATCTTCATTCTTGTATTCCAGTCCAAAGGTTCTTTATTTGGTGCAAGCTCTGCATGTCGGTCCCAGTGTAAAGTGCTCAGCTAGGCTCATAGAAACTATAACTGACATTCACTACCATGGAATGGGATACAAACCATGATGAAGACTTCAGCAGTTTTGTACTATATGAGCATCTCTACCATTTATCAACACAACTAAAAAAAGCTATCTAGGAATCATATCAACAGCAATATAGCAGAATGTTAAACATCAGTAGCACTTGTGCAGTTTTTTACATATTCGATAAAGCAGGGTAAGGAGTGGGTATGGAATCTGGTCAAACAAGATTGAATTCAACTTCTGATCATGAATCCTAGTTTATTTTGGGTCTATCCCTTTTCAGAAATTTACGGATGCAACCCTAGAAGAGCTTTATGTAAGCTAGGTCTCTAAGGCTAGATAAGGATGACTGAAAATATATGTCTTTGATAATATTCCATGTATCCGACTGCACCATGTAGGATTGTGCAACCAGATACAATTAGGGGGCAGCTTATAATTAGGGGGACATAACCCATGTACATAATATAGGGCCAAAAAAAAAAAGAAATTATGTGATTGGCTTGCTACACTAAAAATAAGGATACAACAAATGTATACAATAATTTTTTCCTTTAATTGAGGACTTCTAATATGATTTAGTGTTTACTATGATAAGGTCAAAGTATGCCCGGGCCAAAATTATTATTCTCTTTATTAAGGAAGCAGCCGTTACTCAATATTTAGTCTCATCAAGGGTTATGAGTAGTTATAATTTTACAGACATTATTACAAGATACGACAGGACATGCAATTAACGTACAAAATTTCGCATGAAAGAAACTACGTAGTGGACAAACCTAATAAAAGTACCTTATTCATGGGGGCATACAAGTTTAAATTAGACAAACCCTCAAAGGTGCACAAGCAAATCAATAACGTAAACATACTACATTCTTTAATCAATTCCATGGGTAGAACTATGCATTGATTTCATGCTTAATGGATCAAAGCTAAGAGAAGTATCATACTTTTGTTTCGTTGGTTTGTTACACACCACCAAAAGAAGAACCATAGCATATATAGACAGCAGGTAGGAAAGAGTTTGAGCTTCTTACCAAAAACATGCAAAGAAATCTAGTGTCTACAGGAATGAAATGTGCACGAAGAAACACTCTTAACTGAAATAATCACTAATAAAGTGAATATAAGGTGAACAAAAAACTGCATAATATGAAGAAGTTATATATAACCTTTAGCAGACATAAGGTGAACAAAAAGTTCATATAGCTTGATAATTTTAAAGGTGGTATACTATGAAACCATGTCCTAAGTTCCTCCGAGTATTTCAAGCAACACAAAATAGTCTCAAACGAGTTTCACCAGGATGGATCAGTTCTTGTTCTTCTGATATTCTTTCAACAAGTAGTTCATAAACTTGGAAGTTCAAATTTGGTTTGTGACCAATTTATAATCTGCATAACTATAACTAGTAATACTACTCTTGTTTGTGGCATTTGAAAACACAATATGATGACGTGCTTTAAGTAGATTCCAAACCATGAATTAAACACTTGCTAAAATGCCAAAAATTCAGTCTATATAATCAATTGCGACTAGCAAAATAAGTGATAAATATACCAAAAAAGGATGCTCAAGACAAAAAGAGCTTTAATAAAAGCAGCCTAACCATGTAAATGGTCCTCTAAAGATCCCAAAGGCATAAACTCATAAACAAGGAGCCTTTGATCCCCGTCTGCACAATAACCAATCAAGTTCACAAGATTTGGATGATGTAACAGGCTAAGCATAAGAACTTCCACCAAAAACTCTCTATTTCCCTGAAGACCATTACGATCAAGTTGTTTAACTGCAACAACCTGCAAAAGCAACCATTAGACAATGTCAAGTAACCAACAAGAAGATAAGACAAAGGCCCGAAATTGCAACAACACATGCATGGATAGAAGCTTGATAAGAAGATCTGAACATACCTGTCCTGACTCCAACCGACCTTTATAAACCCGTCCAAACCCACCTTCACCCAACAAACACTCTGGCCTGAAATTCTTTGTTGCAGCAGCAAGCTCACGAAATGTAAATGTCTGTGCAGCAATATGCGCTGTTGGTCCATCTTTTGCAATAGATGGCTCCTTCTTGGGGTTATTACCACTCCCGGACTTTGATTTATCTGAACAAAACATAGAAGGTGAAAAATGTGAAGGAATCGGACATCAAATATTTGTAAGCAGAGACGTGTCTTCTTCTTATGGTATTTTTTCTTTCCTGCTTGTGTATAAAGATATCATTTTTGTGAAACTTTCAACATCTACAGCTTCATTACAAAGGAGCATTGGATAAAATTGTAGCAAGTCTTTTTACGCTATTAGGACATAATTGCTACCAATAATCTGGATAAAACTTCCCAAAGTTCGCAACTTTGATTACTGAAAAGGGAAAAGCAAACACAGAATTCCCAATTGAAGTGCCAGATCTTCCAAAACATTTTTGGCACTAGTACATTACAGAGAATTCACACAAAAAATTAGAAACCCAAATCAATGACCGACAATTTCACCGCCGCAACCATTTGCATTAATCTCAAAGCAGAACACAAAATCTGAGCAAAACAAGTAGAGGAAAGAAAACTAAAGACAACAATTTGAAAGGCAAACAAAGGAAGCCAAAAGCTAATATTGAAACACTTCGACAATCATACAGAGAAATAGAAATACCAAATAATAATAAAAATCCAATCTTGACTGAGCACAAATAAGACCAAACCCAGAAAATATCTTAGAAAGAGTACCTGAATTAACTCTGTCCACATGGTGTGACTGACCAACTGAGCCTTCCTTCAAAGAATCCTTCTTTGTCACTTCTTTAACACCGTTTCCACCTTTGTTTGATGATCTAAAGCATGGAAAACACCCACCCATAGCAAATCCTCACAAATCAAACAAAACCCAGCTGACACTCTTCAACTATGTACCTATAAATTGCATATAAGCATCAATACATATATAGACACACAAATACTTTCACCATGAATAATATAGTTCTACACTTTTCCACAACAACCCATCGCATAAAAATCCCAACTTTATTCTACTAAATTTTTTTTGGAGGGATTCTGCGCCATGAGTCACTCATCAGTGACCCAAATAAGCTCACATAAGCAAAGATCAATACTTGTTGGCTTAGGACAGAGTAGATCAACAAATTGAAGAAACTGATGTCTGAAAAGAAAGCAAAGGAAAGAGGAAATAAGGAAAAAGGAAAATTTTCTATTGCTATTTTATTCTCCTTAAAATATACAGCAAATATAAATATGTAAATATGGTCTGAGCAGTTGATGTTAGAAAGACTAGATAGTATGAATTCAATATGTAAGGTTAAAAAGGGTAGAAAAATGGGAAGAAAAAAGAATTGCTCTTTTTCCAGCCCGCTGGGCAGTGTGAACACAGAAAAGAGTCAGCAATTAGCTGAACCTATGCAACCAAAAATAAAATAAAAAAATTTAAAAATTCTAATAATAGTATTTGACACACTCTTTATTGGGATTAATGCTAATAATAACTCTTAATAATCAATTACCAAATGAAAATTTTATAAAAATCAATTTTTTTTTCTTTTGCTTTGATATATAATGATTTTTTTGATAGTTTTTTGCTATGTTATATATTATGTAGAACAGTAGAAATGACTTGTTTGAAACGTAAAAGAACAAGTGTTCCCATTTAAGAAGAGAGAAAGTCATAAAAAGGCAGCACACTCATTTTAGAAGAAAACCAATATGGCATAAAAGGGTTAGTTAATTGGAATTTCCTCGAGCAAGGATGCATGTGAACACTTGTGCATAAAAATTGAAACAAATCAAATCTGTTTGTTTCATTGAATTCATAACCCATTAGAGCCAATAATTTTTTCTGATATATACAGAAAATAGCCAAATTAATGGAACATTCTTGAATTTTTTTAATTTGAATCACAGAATCCAACAAAAGAATTTTCAAAAGACCTGGATTTTTTTTAAATTTAAAAGTACATGTTTTAGGTAATTAGAAAGTTCTAAAGTGATTAGGTGAAACAAAAGATTTTACATAGGACAAATGTGCGGTGATGGTACATTGATACTGTGTATTTAAAGCCTAGTCTTGTACTTTGCTACTACAAGCATAATTCATACCCAAAAAAAATAAATTCATAAATTACTTTAGTGAATTTAAAAAAAAAAAAAAGAGGGCCATGAGTGCATAAGTGGGTGATGGAGAGCTGGACATTGTCACTAAAACGTAAAAACATGTTTAAAAAAGGAAAAAAAATGGAAATACATAAAGGCATTAAAAGAAAAAAGCAGCAGTAGCAGTATATGATGATGATTATGTGCTGTTGGGTATTTTGGGGGTTGTGTGAGATATGAGATTTGAACCGTTAGATGAGCAGACATGTTGGGTTGGATTAAAAAATTGTGACATCATGGTTCTTGATCCAACGTTTCACAGTAATATCACTAAATATTTAATTTTCTTCGACTCATTCTATAATTAACACAGTTAACCCCTTAAAAGAAGTTTATGTATGAAATGTCTCAGTAATATGCATAGGAGTAGGACTTTAGTTGTCTTAATTTATGGAGTTCGTACTTTGCAAGTTTTACACAAGTACAAGAAGATGTATTCGATTATTGTGAGGTTTGTTTTGGTGTAACACACAATAGTGCAATTTGAGGTAAATTATATATGTGGAACTTAATTTTGGTCCGACATGCAAGCATGCACCTGCCCTTGAATTAGTTGTTTGTCATTAGGGATTTAGTTATAGGACGTCATTGATAAGTTTGGTCAAGGTGGCAGGCAAGCTATGAAAGATTTCTTGATGATATTGATTTGGTGGGCATTTAATCTAGCTTGATGAGTTTGTTGGATCTTCAAGTGATCATTAGTCGTGGGTTTTTATTTTATTCCATTTGTTTTTAATGTTTGAAAGTCAATTAAGTAGTTATGAAACTCCATGTTTTTGACATATATACATAAGATATGCTTTATGTGGAAAATAGAAAACTTATTAATATGATATTCATTATGATAATAGTATTTTAAAAATTAGAGTGTAAGACAGATATTTGACTGTTTATTTAAATTAATCCAAAACACTTACTAAACAGATATCATTGACTTGCTCCGTTTGATAAGATATATGAACAAGAAGTATTTGACAAAACTGGTGATTTCTAAATCATATCAAAATATGTGCTGTATTTCGGGGCTGGATGCTCACCTGCAACCTCAAGGGCCTTGTACCAGCTAATGTAAGATTCAGAAGGGAGACAACACTTTTTGTGATGCAACTAATAAATATTTTGGTGCTTTATTAAGGATGGGGGATGGAATTGGACTCCCTGTCCGGTTGGCATAACCAAAAGCATGTGTACATACATGCATATTATATATAAACAGTCACACACGTTTAAATATTATGGACAGTAGGCCTCTGGGATCACAGATGTGCAAAAATTCTTGGTCACGTGAAATCAATCTGCGGCAGAATAAAAAGGAATATAGTGCAGTGCAGTGCAAAGCAAAGCAAAGCAAAGCAACGGGAAGGAAGCCCATCTCGTACAACAAGAGAATAGATCCATCCACTGAAATGACATCAAAGCATGTCCTTCTTACAGACGACGTGTTGTAAATTCACCAACTTATAGATAGAGTTGGGCTAGGAAAAGAAAGGCTGGATAGTGCTTGTTTTGTGCCTCCACTATCCCTAATAAGCATGCCATTTTAATTCCTAGCATTGATGATCACTTGAATGTTGGAATCCAGAATCTGTGAATTTAAGCATCCAATTCTATCTTGCCTAGTGATTTTAGAAAGTTGGACAATTAAAAACCCCATGATCACCAGCAACGGCAATTTAGTTTAAGAATAATAATATATTCAGTTACTGAAGTAACGTTTACGTAATGAAAGTTATTAAATAACAGTTATTTTAATAATTTATTATTATTTTGTCAAGACGTTCTAAAGCGCTCATGGTATCATTATGAATATATAAATAAAAATTGTGAAATTTTAGAAATGGATATGATTGCATCATGATGTTTAAAAACACGATTTAATACATCGTTGTATCAAGTAGTTAAATCAAAATCTCTTACCATAAAAATAATTATATGTGCAGAAGCACTAACGACGAGAAATCCACCAATCTACATGTGATGTGTGAACAAAAACAGTTGTGTACGTAAATGCTCTAATTATTTATTATCATTTTGTTGTATAAATACTAGTTTAAATAATTTCATTAACATTTTTCACTATAAATATCATTACTTTTAATTTGATTTGAGAATCGATTTTGATATACTAGTGTTGAGAATAACGATTGAGTTAATTTCTGTAGAGTTTAAAACAAATCCTATATGAGAATGATCACGATTTTTAAGGCAATTCCATTCCTTGCCAGAAACACGACCAGCTTTCAAATTTTAGTTTTCCGAGGAAAAAGGTAAATATAAATGCAAGAAAACTGGAGAAGAATTAAAACATAATACGATAGAGCAAAATTGCCTTCGATTTAGTTATATCATTGACCCTCATATAATACAAGACAAAAGTCCAAGGCATTGCCGCAAATGTCACTGAAGATTTTGGCGCGGTCAACATTGAAATTGACCTTATTTGGAGATGATCAAGAATTGGGATTGAATCTTGATCATCACAGTAGTCTTTTGATTAATTATCAGAGCCACATAGCTCCAGCATCTATGAGCATCTTTTTAAGTGTTCCATTAACATGGAGAGTCATGACAGTGTTTGCAGAACCAATAAATTTACCCCCAATGAAAACTGCAGGCACTGAAGGATTGCAACCTAGCCTCATCAGAGCCCATTCCATTTCTTTCCCTCTTGACTCCTGATCCAGTTCAAGGATCATAGGGCTCACCCCTTGCTCATAAAACAATCTCTTGATTGCATGGCACATGCAACATGAACTCTTGCTGAAGATCACAACTGCCTTTTGTGAAGCCAATTTCATCACTCGATCCATGGTCAAAATTTAACCCCAGAAAAAAACGGAAAAAGGGCTAGTCTAAGCACTAGTAAAGGTAAATTTAAACGCTTCAAGTGCGTCCCAAATTATATAGAGTTTTTAGGAGATTGCTGATTGATGATGAAGGGATTTTAATGGCTGTAATGAATATTGAAGAAGGTTAGTTAACAATGGCTATAGAGTTGGTGTGATTTGATGATTGTGAGGATGCATGGGAGGGAAGGTGTATTTATACGGGCAAGTGAAGGTGGTGTGATTGGTCATTTGAATTGTTTAAATGCAAAAAAAAAATAAGTAGAGGGGTAGGATTCAAAAGCTGAAGGTTCTTTCAGATATTTGGATAGATGTTAAGATGCTATGCCAAAATGTAAAACCCGCTTTGCTTGAGTGTGACTTATGTGGATGAATACATATCGATCAATTCTTCTCTTGTGCATGGAATCTGTTTAAAGATAAAACCAAACACTACCAAAAGCAGATTCACCACAACATTAACTCAAAGAATACTATGGTACGTATTGATTTTGTTGGCAAGGTTATAAGTTATCAATCTTCAAAAACGTAACGTAGTTTCAACACATAATAAATTGATCAAGAACTAGGGATTAAATTAGTGCTACTTTTTTCATGGATGAAGAACAAAGATTTACATGACGTACCTGTGATGTTTGTGATTTAATTAGTGATAGGGATGATAACATTACACAGAGGGAATGTCAATTTGTGATTTAATTAGTGATGGGGATGATAACATTACACATAGGGAATGTCAACTTTGGTATAAATGTACAGTAGAGATGCTGAAGAGAAGAAGATGGTGATGGTGATGATGATGATCAAACAAGAAGAATCTCAACTTTAAAAATGGCTGAACCCTGCAGTTGCGTCACACTGTTGAACTTGATCATCACCATCATGTGCATGCGGCGAAAATTCTTGAGAATTCAGGTGCACATATATGCATGGCATCTCTTCTTTTTCTTGGTCGGAAAAGAAAGTCATGCTTATCCAAACCTTTTTTTTTTTTTTTTTTTTTGGTGTGCGCATATTACTAATTAATAAAAAAACGGAATGAAAATGAAAATTCTAGAGTTATGAAATGTATATACGAATCAATATCAAAGTTGGAAAAAATAAAAATTTTCAATCATTAAATTAATTTCATAGTGAATAACCAGACATTTGCATGCAATTCCACTATTATTCAATAATTTTTCATTATAGTGATATTTTATTAAAAATTTGCACTTTGTACATCATTAGTATTTATTTTAGTCCATTGTCAAATGCTACTTTGCAGAATGCATAGGCCATAATGCATTCATTCATGCATGCATGCAGTCAACAACGTTAATTACATTAGTCCAACTTTGTTAATATGACTTTTGAAAAACTTTTCGGGATTTCACCATCAAATTGCATCGATCCCATGTTTAGTCAATCAAAAAAAAATTCGAAAACGTTAATTTTCTAATCTGATCCACCTTATTCATCATCATCAATGGTCTGGTCAAGTTTAAACTATGCTACTATAAAAAATCAATTGTGCTTGTCCATTCGTGGAGACTATTCAAGCCCATGGCGTGATTGACTTTGATAGCTAAGGATAATTTAATGACAAGAAATCAGGAAAATATATATCAAAATCGATTGATTGTGAATGAACTGCCCGTAGGATTCTACTAGGGGTCTAATTTTACCCTCAAAATCGCAATATTTGTAAAACTAATCTAATCTGATCCAAAATTTTTCGATTAGCTCTGATCAAATAATTTATAAAATATCTATTAGTTTATGTTGGATTATATTAAATTGGATATCCGATCTATATTTTACTTTGTGAATAATCAAAATCGAGTCAAAGCAATTTGTGGTTCAAATCGATTTCGAATTACAATTTTTAAATTTTGGATCAGGTGAGATCAGATGTGGATTCTACACTTGAACACCCTATATTAAGACTAAAAAACTAATAGGGGCGGTGCCTTTACTCAAGGGTTAGCGAGTAAGGAGAAATTGATATTTTCTTTAGTTTGGATGAAAATGAACCCACCTCATGGATACCTCCACATAGAGATTTTCTCCAACGTATATAAATGATTTGTAAGGATTAGTACACTTCTTTTTTGAAAAAAAAATATATAATTGGGACTAACTTTTTTTTTCTTATTTGAAAACTTCAAGGTTATATATTTATTTATGAATAATGATTTACTTCGTGAATATAATTCAGTGAAATACCTTAATGACTCACTTCGTAATATTTAATGGAAAATATTTATGATGTAACATTAATATATAAAAATTATATCAATCACTGAAATATTTTACTCAAGAAAATTTACATAATTATAGAGACCTTATTCTAGGGCTGATGAACTCATGCAAAGAACAACTTAATTGAATAAGACATTCGTTAAAGGTTTATTCTAGGCTGCCCAACCTCTGCCGAATATAGTTTTTTAAATGCTTTCGAGTTATAAAGGATAGCTAACTAAATGTATGGTTACTCTATATACATTATAATGGGATTTTTCGTATTTTGCTATATACATAATGCATGGTAGAAATATGCTGTAATACATGTATTTTATAAGTTCTTATAAAATGAAAAAGCATATAGATAGAGAGAGAGAAAGAAACACGTAACATATTCTCTATATCTTCATCAACTTCCAATTGTTCTCCATCTTTGGGAGTGAAAAATCAGTTTGTGCGTTGTCTTTTTGTCAACAGTGACCGCTGTGATGCCGTGAACTGCCGTCAACAAAACAAAAAGGCGACATTCTCTACTCTATCTCCTACTCTTGTCAAACATACCATTCCTTCAAGTTAATTTTTCCTTTCAACATGCATGCAACGGCAACAACACGATGAAGTACTTATAATATTTTATATACTACGTAGGAAATTAAGCACAAATTATACCTAGTAAGTGTATTGATTTTGGTAATTATGATGGTCTTTGAAATGAATTAAGTTAAAAATTAGGGAAAAAAAATCCACATATATGTAGTTCTTATTAATGTCCATGTGGTAGATGATTAATTATAAATGTAGAACAATTTACAACGACTACTATTGTCGTTAGTCTCAGTTTAATCTGAGTTTTATAACTTTAGTGAACAAATTTGTGAGAGGATTCAGAGAAATTATTGATTGAAAGATATTTTTGTTTTTTCAAGAACTATAAATGGAATCTTCATCATATATATCTACATTAGGGTTATAAGGGGTACATTTGTTTTAAGTCAGCATTTCCAAATTTTCGAAAAAACCCATCTAAAATTTTACTAAAAACAAAACTTTATCAACATTGTTCGAAAAAATTTAACAGCTATTATATATATATATATATAATTGGAACAAAATTGAAAGGCCATGCATGATGGATAATGCTGACAAGAATATTATCTAAAGCAATGTTTTTTGGTAAATATGTTGGAATATATCCATTCACCAAAATGACATCACAATTCATCTATGAATCAGAAGACACACACACACAAAACAAATTGAGGGTCACTTCATGATGCAAATGGGAATCCCCTGGCCATTTTATTCTTTCAAGAATTTTATATGTGGAAGAAATTCTCTAGGCGCATATATGACGACGAAAATTTCAGTTTTTTATTGTGCATTTGTGCCATGCAATGACAGAGCAATATAGCAATAACTTTCTTGGTGCTTGTCAATTGTCAATCCAATCTCTAAGCTTTAACCTACTTCAATCCTTTTCCTTACCCTCTTCTCGTCTAAATGGATCAAAATGAAAAATAAAAATTAAAAAAATTGTGAAATTAAATGGCTTAAACCAACCCTTATAAGTTCATGCAAATTTTTACACAAAAGAAAAAAAAATTCAAGTAATCAGTTAAATATGTTCCAATCCAATTGCATTAAAATTAGGCCAAGCAGAACATGATGTACTAAGTTGTATCAAAGCTTAGTATTAATTTTTTTTTTCCTTCTGTCCCTCATGTTAGACTTTTCTTTCTTCCGTGAATGCATCCGTACGTTGTCAAGCATGCATAAATTAAATAACAAGTTAACAAGGAAAAAAGGTGCATGCATGATAGAACAAAATTGCATGTATTACATAGTAATACTAATTGTAAGCACTTTAGGCACTCAATTTGCTAATGATCCTAGTATATGTCACAAACTCACTTTATGAATTTTTGCATTAAAAACATACATAGTAATACAAAGAAAAGTGGAGAACAGGTCACTAAAGCCATATAGCTCCAGCATCTTTGAGCAGGTTCTTTAGGGATCCATTGATCTGAAGAGTCATGATGGTACTAGCCGAGCCAGCAAATTTTCCACCGATGAAGACGGCCGGTACAGATGGGTTGCACCCCAATCTTACAAGAGCCCACTCAATTTCCTTCCCGTTTGGAACTTGATCAAGCTCACAAATCATAGGACTCACTCCTTGCTCGTAGAATAGCCTCTTGATTGAATGGCACATGCAACATGAACTCTTACTGAAGATGACCACTGCCTTTTGTGACGCCAATTTCACAACACGATCCATTTTCAATCGATCAATGAATATTAAGTTAAACGATTAAAAGAGCAAAAAGGGTTTTTAAGGGTTGATAATTCAGGGCTTTATGTATATGAACTTTGGATGAAAATTTAATATTACTGTTGAATATGGCCGGGCTAGATTGAGAGATATTGGTGATGATGATCTTGTAGCTAGTGTGCCTTGGTATTTATACTGGGAATGAAGAAGGGGAACCGTGTTTGATCAATGTAGCCAAATGTCAAATGAGTGGAGAAAAAGAGCATTTTTTTTTCCCCTTGAGCACTCATAAAGGCAAGAACCTATTTGTTAATTTGCCAGAGCCAAAAAAACCAATATGGATCCCTAGTTTTTGTTTTTTTTTTCTCCATTAATTTTAACGATCAAATTACAAGTTGACAATGCAGATGTTCTTAGAGTATCAAAAGTACAAATATTAGTGCTCCAAATATGAAATTATATATCTGACAAGTGGGGACTCAATATTCTGATAAATAAATTAGAATGAATATTGTTATTAGTATTATTTTATTTTTTTTGTATTCTTGTTGGAGATTTTGCCCACAGACGTAATCTTCTCCTCTTGTGAATTGTAATATATATATTTCCTGTTAATGATAAGGAGAATCTTGGGACATGCATGCAAGTAGGGAGAACAGTGTGTGCAGATTGAAATTCTATCTAAACAGATCGATCAAATTTGCATGGGATCCAATCATGCATACATAATATTCTTCATCACATGGAAGTGACTATATATCCAGTTGCATATATGGGATAAAACTCTTGGTTTGGAGTGTCAACTCAAGATGCATATAGCGATGAGTGGATGACTGTTGGAGTTCAGAAAGATTAGAGTTGGGATTTTTGTATAACAAACATACATAGCAAAAACATTAGATCGATTTGAGACATATTATACTATTGTATTCTAGGCACTATTACAGATTAACTAGCATCAAGTGGGTTAAAAACTCAATTGAGACCACATCAAAACAAATGTGTCACAAAATCCTTAAAGTAGTTATAGCTAGGAGCAAATGATAAGGAAGCTAGAAATGTAGTATGATCGATGGCGATTCATATAGCAAAGTGTGATCTTACACGTGAATATATCATGTTATATTTTGGTGGATGCTTCTCATCTTTTATTGTCATTGTCCCCATTGTTCTGTTTTATATGACAGAAAACTCAATCTATCTACTTATTAGTCGATGAATATCCTACTAGTTATATGACACAAAACTCATTCTGATTTATATATATGGAATAATCAATAAGCATTTTTACTCTCTAACTATTGATAATACGACATAAAAATAGAGTAATTGATAAGTATCTTAACTGTTTAATTATATATACATGTGACATATAAGTCATTCTGATCAGTAGATACTTTTGGTTTTTTCTCTGGGGGGTGCAGAACATTTCTCATAGTGAGCTAAAAACACAAGAAATTTCTTTTCATGGCCCTTTGGGTCCATCAAAAGGCAATCGTTCGTACACCTCAAATTGGAGTTTTGAAACACAGAAAACATGCATAGCCGAAAGCGAAAGTGAAGAATAGCACTTTAGCTCTTTGGGAGGATATTGAACATATATTTATGTTGGATTCGATCATATTCTGATCAATCCATCCATCCCTCATTTACCTGTTTCTAAATTATTCCTAGTCTAAGCACCTCGAAAATGAAATGCCTGGGAGCTGACGTGCCTCATATTCTGGAGATTTCTTTGCACAAACACATCTAATCCAAAACCAAGATTTGCACACAGTTCAAACCTAATCACATAAATATCTTTAGTACGATACTATTTTTGATTAGGGACGTGACATTATAAAGTCAATGACCTTTGTTATAGTAACAAGGGAAACTTGACAACTAAGTTAATTAATAAATGTAAGGATCAAATTTCATGTTATAATGTAGAGTATTATACTGAATTCTCATATCCATTCAATTCACGTGGTATTTATTTATGTTGTACAAGATTAGTGGTAACTGTATCTGTTATATAAACGTTACCTCACCACATGTGACAATTCACTTACAATTTTTTTACTATGTTTATGGTCAGTCCATTAATTAGGTTGATATTCATTCGTTTGTTTTACATATATAAACTTTATGAGAATTTAGGACTAGCGCTCCCTTAAAATATTTTGTTTAAGTGTGAAGTTTATCCTCTTAAGCAAAATATTAGTAGTATTTGCCAAATGATCAAAACGGGTTTAACCTAAATCCGAGCAAATTAGTGGTTTGTCGGTATACATTGCTAAAACTAGTATTCCCACCAGCCATAAGAATCACCTATGAAAAGATGGCATGCATTCTCACATATGTAATTGTGATGGGGTTAATGATGATTGATTGGATACCAATCTTTTAGGGTTATCCTGACAAAGAGAATCATATAATTGCACAAAATCTCAACCAAGATTTTGAGCAGTACTACAAGAATAAAATTCAAGACATGCATGCATGCCAAAAAAACACAGGTGCAATTTTTTTTGGGTTTTAGCAAGAAGAAGGGTCGTTTTATCAAGCACTTTCCGCCACAATTTGCAAATGCTATCTGCCTCTTGCGCAAAACCAAAAATCAACCACTACTTAAACGAATAAATTTCTTTTTTTTTTCCCCTCACTTTTAGTATAAAATGGACGGATCGAGAGATCTTCTTAGCCACAAAAGTTAGAAGGAGAATGTAATATGTTCCTTAACCCTTTTTTTGGAAAAAAATTCAATATTGTAGAGAAGCAACTTGTGTATTGTATTCATGATTCATGTACCATTTGTACCTCACCAACCTAGTAAGGTGGTCTCGTGTGATGCCAAGAACCGATCTCGTTTTTCCTTTATCTCCTGTGAGTTTAAAGTTGAATCACTTTGAGTTTGTAGGCGCATCCATCCATGTTGCCATATCCTCTTCCTCAACCTTATCGTCCTAGCTAGAGCGCTTTCTTGCTTTTATTAAAATTCCAAAATATATTGAAACACTATATATTTATTCCGCATTTCCTTGTATTCCATTCCACGAATGAAATCAATATATATATATATATATATAAAACAAAGTACGTATTGTACTGTTGAGGAAACCGTACAACGTGGGCATTCATCTTTATGATCATGGCTAGTTATGGGCATGAATTGCCCTACTACGTAAGGTCACAACTCGGAAGGTTTGAACTAGTCACGTACTTTTCTAATTGAAGATCATCAACCTGGACCAAGATTCGAATTGGTCACGCACGCAAAGCCATGGAAAAGTAGAGGAGCTTTTGGAGTTGCACATTTAGATTTTTCGAGAAAGGGTATTCGATTTTGGATTTTATAATATTTACTGTATCAGTGGTTGATGAGTGGAATCAGACGGGGTTTTTTTACACCTTCACTAGATGAAGGTGTCTCCTTATTTTTGGAACCAAGCACCGCAAATTGCGTGCTACTGCACGCAATTTGCTGTGCAACAAAGGCACGAATTCGCACATCTTTAATTTAATTTAATTTTTTTAAATAATGCATACGACTTGGGTTGCGGCATCTTCCATGCATGCGGTCGTAGTTTGATAGGCCATCTACTCAACGCTCTGTGGTAGTAGGATGAATGTCGAGTTGTGCAACGGATGTAATTTTGTGAGATCGGCTCGAGTGGCATCAGACGTGAGCTAGGGACCACCAGCGTGCATTCAGTTTCTCTCATCTTACGCCATTTGAGGTACCCAGTGGAGCCAACCAGCTGCCTTAGTCAATAGCATTAGATTAGATTAGTATTGTCTCTACGTTGTAAGGTGCAATATCCTCTTCGGAGGCTTTTGTCCTCTTTTGGAGGTGTTATTTTTCGTTTTAGTTAGTATTATTATTTTTTCCAATTTTGTCGGACATCCTCCTCCTTCACGGAGATACTTGTCTTCCTAGGTTAGATTTCAACCAATGCCATGGAGCTCTTTTAGCCTTTTAGGCTATGTACATTTTGCCAATTTGATTTTGCAATATAACTATCATTTTGGGAAAAAAATAATATTTACTGTATCACATAATATGAGTGAAAGATATATGTATATAGATTACGTTTTGAAATTTTTTTTTATATTTTTCAATGTTTTTATATATTTTTTGAAATAGTAGTCGCGAGAGTGCAACTTTTATACACTCATGATCTTTGGCAAACTATATAATCTACAAGACAGTATATTAATTGAGGAGGCAAAGCTATATATATATTTTTTTTTTTGACAAGCCAAGAAAGCAAAGTTTGTTATTAAAAATTTAGATCAAAGTTTACAATGAAGAGGACAGTAGTTAAGAAATATATATCCTATTCAGTAGGCTACTATAAAAACAAGAAATAGTAAATAGTATGTAACAGAGACATACACTTATTTCTCAATAATCGCCAACAAGTTTTGCAATCTAGACATTCCTGACTTTGCCAACCTATGGGCCACACTATTTAGGCAAACCTATATATGTCCTAATATGTTCTAAAAACCTTAAAATAAAAAGCTCTAGTTTGGGAAGTGGACGGTCTCAGTGAATGTGTAATAGCTAGGTTGATCACTTAGCAAAATACAGATCCGTACGTGGTTAATTGTGAGATGAATGAAGATGAAAATGAATTAGAAGATCAACAAAAGCAAAAATTCCTTCACATGATTAACGTTAGCTTGTGTTATATATCAATGTCATTACAGAACTCTATCCCTATTCTTTCCCATTTTTTTCCGTGATGAATAAGATGCGAATCTTGTTGTGGAAATTTTTTGTAGAAAAAAAAAGGTCCCAATTGGATAAATCCAACTTCTTTCTCCAACTCAGAAGATGCCTCCCTGAAAGATACAGCAAAGGCTGGTAGATGAAAAAATGGACCACTTCTATCATTACTCAAACCTAGCTTCATAAACTTACCTCACAAGAACTAAATATATGACTATATATGACTATATATGATCATATTCAGTACGAGATTTCATTCATGGGATGCGAGTAAATTTTAGCATAATCAGTTCGAGTAAGGTTTTTCTTGATGATGAAATTGTGTTAAGGTTTACATAGTTCGTTGATGATCAAAATATGTTGAAGATTACATATGATGAAGAAGTATCACAAAAGTTTCTTGACATAAACTGAAAACTAGTGGGTAGACTTTAGAAAAAAGAGTAGCAGTCGTCCGATACTTATCGTCATCATATTCATGGGCAGAAATGCAAACCTGTGAGACCGTACCATAGACGCGTCTCTATTTCCGTATGCAGAGATTCGTTATCGCACAACTTTTATTTTTAAGTTTTTAGTGCCACTTATCAAATATCAATCGCTATCAACACAATGATCGTAGGAGAAAATTTGGAACCGATCACAAATATCTGATCAAGAGTGACTGACCATCCATCCATCACTAACACCTTCAAATTCCTTCACCAAAAAATGTCATTTTATTCCACGTGAACATAGCCCCATGAGCTTCCCCTATATAAATGTCTTGCTAGACAGTCCTCCTCACACCGAAATCCAATCCAAGTTAGCTTCATATATTATCACATATATCAGCTTAATTATCTCCTTTGCTCATCATTCTCTCATTTATCCAAAACACACACATTTGGGGTGTGCCATAATCACATAGCATAAACTTCCATTGATTTTTGTTGGGTCAGAAATGGAGAAGATAAGCAAAATGGTGGCCGAGAAGCCGGTGGTGATCTTCAGCAAGAGCAAATGTGGCATATGCCACAGCGTTAAGTCACTCATTGGGGGATTTGGAGCCCACCTCATGGTTTATGAGCTTGATGAAATCCCAGGCGGCAAAGAGATCGAGCAAGCTTTAGCTAGGCTTATGGGTAATCCAACCCCCGCGGTGTTCATCGGCGGCAAATTGGTTGGTGGAGCAAGTGAGATCAATGCTCTTCATCTTGGCGGGTCCTTGCACCCACTGCTCATAAGTGCTGGAGCTATATTTCTTTAGATAATTAATGTCACAATATAACTCAGTATAAATCTTACTAACGCAATAATAAAACCATATGTAGTACTTTATAGTATTAAATATCCGACATCAATATTAAAATAATGCAGTTTTGTTGCAAATGGTCATTGGAGGTTGGATTAGTTTAGTTTAGAATGCATGAGAGAGAGTCAGATGAGCTCTGTTGCTAGGGATCCTGCAGTTTTCCTAAGAATAAACAGTATGTATCACGTGTATACGTACTCCTTATCCCCTTTTTTAAGGTTAATGCATGTTGTCCGTAATAATATTTTAACAAGTGTTTGGCTTATTGTGTTACATTAATTTGTTCTCTTCTCTCATACTATCCTCATTTTCATGGTTCAATATTCATGCCCAATTCATCATCGTTCATTGTGGGGTTGTGAAGAACCTATTCTTACGTATGCCACGGACGTTAAGACTGTGTTGAACGTTAAAAAGTACAAGGGAGAAAAAAACAGAAACAATAAAAGCATTGATCAAGGATCAAGGATCAAGAATCAAATCCCATACGAAATAAGAATTTATTCTGAATATCTGCAATTCATCTCTTGATTTCAGAAACGACAATGACAAAGTTCATGCTAATTGTGTATAATCAATCAATCAATCAATCATATATGTTATGTCTGGAGATCGTCACAGTACTGCTGAGGTTTGCAGATTATGACTCTTTGACACGTGCATTATAAACTGAGAATTAAGATAAGATCATTAGTGGGGAAATTGGGATGATGTCTTTTTAATATATGGTTTGATTGATTATGACTAATAGTTGAGAATCCCAATATATTATTCTTTTAGAAACGTGTTAGAAAGATTGTGTCCTCCCCGTGGCATTGTCTTTGTGCTTAATTAATTAACAAGATAAACAATACGCAATAAACACTTCCTCACCAGTTGGAGAAATTTAAAAAGAATTTCTCTCTAGATTTATATTTCTTTACATTGAAAAGATGTAATGGATCCTAAATTGTAATCAAGGGTTGCCCATTAATTCTATAGTTGATCTAGAATTAAAAAGTTTTTCTTACCCTTTGTTAATTGAGACTAAAACTCCCAAAATTTCTGTAGTAACAACAAACAAAGTAGAAGTAGCTTAAATAGTGAAAACGATGTTGTGAAAGAATAATACAAGTGTCACGATACTAATAGAAAAAGTCTTACAAAAAATCAAGGGTTGCCCATTAATTCTATAGTTGATCTAGAATTAGAAAGTTGTTCTAGTCCTTTGTTAATTGAGACTAAAACTCCCAAAATTTTTGTAATAGCAACAAGCAAAGTAGAATCAGACTAAATCGTGAAAATGATGTTGCAGAAGAATAATACAAGTGTCGTAATACTATTAGAAAAAGTTTTACAAAAGTCAAGATAAAAATTTAAACTATATTGAGGGAGGTGAGATTAAAAAGACAAATTATTGAGAGAATCAAATTCGATCTTTAATTTTAACGATTAGTTTAGTGGTTATTATTTAGTGATTTCTCGATATCAATTTGAGCATCAATTTTTTTGTTTTTCTTCCTTAAAATTTATCAACTATTTCATTTTAGACTTCTATAAAACTTAAACTAATATTATATAAACATATATTTAATTTCAAACTAATTCTAATTACAATTAGAAAAAAAGCTCAAATTAACTAAAAGTTTATATAAACAGTATTTTAAAATGCATTTTGAGATAGTAATTATAAAATAAAAAATATTAAAAAGTGAAAAAAAATATTTTAAAAAATATAAGAATATATTTTAAAATTCTATCAATATAAAGCCGAGTTTTTTTTCTCGTATGAATATCAGCCAATAGAATAATTTATAGAGTACACGTGTCATTTCTGGGGCCGGTCAAAAACCGGTCATGTTTTCGTCAGGTGTAGCAAAGGCTGGGCCATACAAATTTCAAAACTCATTTCATAAAGAAGGCTCGAAAAACCGAGCAAGATTCTCCGTAACCAACCCAATCCAACCCAAAAAATCTAATGGACTACTATTATTAAAGTGGTCCAATCTTGTTTTGACCCGAGACACGTGCCGTATAACTGGTTTTAAGTAGTATATATAAATAATTAAATATGGAGTCCAAATCGCAATAGAGAGAGAGAGGGAGGGCGGGGCCCAAGTGGGGCCCAAAATTTAAAATTACAGCCACCCAATCAATCAATGTGTGATGGGCCTTTCTGCCACCTCCTCCTCGAGGCCCCCAAAACCATAACCATGTCATACGCAAAACGGCCATCAATTTCCCGGCGCATTTTAGCTCGGACTTTTGGGTAACCCGTGACAAATATTGGCCTAAGGCGCAAAATCCCCGCATAAAGTTGGGTTACAAAGGTGAGGCTGCTTGTGGATAAGCAGTTTTTATTTGTAAATGAAAAAAAATTATATTAAAATGTGTGAAAATTTTAGTATATATTTTTTAATAAAAAAAGTATTTTGGAGAGAAAAAAAATTTTAAAATTATGTGAGAGAAATTTAAGTGAAAAAATTTGAATTCTAAATTTTAAAATAAATATATGTTTGGATAATTTATTTTTGTTTAAGAATATTCTTATTTGCAAATGAAAACAATATGTCCACACAGCCTAAAATAAATATGAATAATGAAGATTGGTAATGAATCTTCATTGTGAATGGGTAATATACACATAGTAAAATCAGAATTAGATGATCAAATCAAATTAATTATTATTTAATACTTTTATTATATAGATATCATATTTATAAAATTTACTAACAAATTTTAATTTTAATTTGACTTACAAATTAATGATCTATTCCCTTTGGACAGGTGCAATCAATTCAACTTATTTGAAAAAAGTCCTGACCAAGAGTTAACGGGAAAAATAATCTATGGTCGCAAGAATAACATAATATCAATTTTGACTCGCCTTAATATTTTAACTTTTCCTTATGACTCGATTAGAGCGTGTGAATTATCATTATTCAATAAATAAAAATTTCAAATATCACAATTTATGATGAGATTTAGCTTCGAATTTTATGAATTTTCTATATAAATCTGATAATTTTTAATGTGTCCTCATAGATGTTTTGAAATTATTGATTTGTTTTTAGTTCAAATCAAATCTCCTAAAAGATATATGTAAATCTCATGTATTATAATTCTATCAAGCAACAAATTACACTAAAAATAATGAATTTATTAATAACAATATTGCCATATGAAATTATTAACAAGACTAATATGATTTATTTTGTTCATTAAGCGGCGACTTTAACATTTATTTAATTCATTTACATGTCAAAAATAAAAAATATTTTATAACTAAAATAATGACTATTTTTCTAATAAAAGAAAAGTTTTTTTTTATTAGTACCATAATTGATTTTAACACTATCTTAACATGTCAACTCGACAGCAATATCCACGTGGCTAGGATATGAATTTTCATGTCAATTTTGCCCCAATCAGAATCACATGCCATTCACATGTTTTCATTAAGTGGTAGTTTAGATAGCTAACTCATCAAATTAGACTCAATTTTGATGTTAAGGGATTTAATTATAACTTTTTCAATATCAGGGATTAAATCGCTACCAAGGCTAAAGTCATCAGACTATTGGACTAATTTACCTGGAAAATTTGTAAAAATAGCACTTTTTGCAAAGACATTTACAAATATAGCAGGTTGACCATTTTCCTTACAAATATAGCACTTTTGAACATGAAAAGACCTAAATGCCTATTTATTTACAAAATATGATAAACATTGCTCCTAAAGTCATTCAAGATTTATTCACTTTATTTTTTCACCTCGAATTTTCCTACCCATTTAATCATTCTTCATTAATTAATATCCGATTTATTCGACACTGCATGAATGGCAAGGAAGTGAGGAGAACAGGCATCTAAGGCCACCACAGTAGAGAAAAAATCGCATATTGATTAACCTTGCATATTGATTATGGATTTTAGAATAAATACAATTGCGATAGGGTTTTATGTGATTTTTGCTATAATAGTTCAAATTCAACATCAATTAGACATGAATATTTTATTTAACAAAAATAGAGGTTTTGTGAGAAATTTCTTTGTGGGCATTTTTGAATTGCTTGTCGACATTTTTTTGTCAAAATTCTTGTTGAAATATTTGTCGAATTTTATGTTGAAATTTTTTTCAAATACAGGGCACAAATGTCGAATTGTTTGTCGAAAATTTTGTCGAAAACTTTTCTTTTTATCAAATAAAAAATTTATGTCTAATTCATGCCTAATTTGATGTTAAATTTGAGCTATTACAGCAAAAATTACACAAAACCTTATCGCAATCGTATTTCTTCTAAAATCCATAATCAATATACAAGATTAATCAATATGCAATTTTTTCTTTACTGTGGTGGCCTTAGATGCCTGTCCTCCTTGTTTCCTTGCAATTTTTGCAGCATTAAATAAATGGGATATTAATCGATGAATAATGATTAAATGGGTAGAAAAATTCGAAGTGAATAAATCTTGAACGACTTTAGGAGCGATGTTTATCATCTTTTGTAAATGGAGGGGCATTTAGGTCTTTTCGCATTCAAAAGTACTATATTTGTAAGGAAAATGGTCCGCCTGTCATATTTACAAATGTCTTTACAAAAAATTCTATTTTTTCAAAATTCCCAATTTACCCTTTATTTCACCATATTTTATGGGTCAAGAAAGTACAAAAGCTGAAAAAATAAGTAGGAAAGTGCAAATATAATGTACTTTTTGGGTCCCAAAAGTGATTTCTAAAATTTTGAAAACACTGCCAAATTGCTAACGTGCGCATATCTCCTTTCCGGTCCCAATCCACGCTCAGCTCACTTCTCTATGGCACACAGTAACTCCTCTCTCTTTTCCCTCTTTCCTCGGTCACAAAACACACACTCACCCAGTGGTCACTTTCGAAGCGTTCATAATTGCTGTCAACATCACCTTCACAAACACCCATATATGCGAAGAGGGTTAGCAAGAAAATGCCAAAAACCAATATTGAATGCCGGGATTCACTGTTTGTTACTGTCAAATGTGCGTAGTTAGAAGCGTTGCTTTGAGCATTATGTCTTCTTGTTCCTCTTCCTAGTTCCTCCCATTAAATGTGCATTTTACTAAAATCCCAGACTTTATTGTTCCCTCAAGAGGTAAACCTTAAATGGTTCCATAAATGTTCCATATTTGTTAGTTTATTGAGAAGTTTTAATGCTTTTCTGAGGTAATAATGTGGATTTATTTGCTTAACTTCCAAGGTTTTGGAGCGTTTCTTTGTGAAAAATTTTAAAGTGACAGCAGAATGTTTGGGTTTTCAAGGAGAAGAATGAAACTTGGAAGGTACGGGCTACAGTTAGTATACTGCATTTAACTGACTATTAACATCAGTGACTGATGATATTGTACGTGAGCAGATATGGTTTTATATTCACAGTTAATGCATTGTGTTTGTGTTGGCGATTATCCCTTTTAGTGGAAGTAATAGCTCTGTTTATGAAGGGTTTTTATTACTTAAGTACTGAGATTAGTTCAAATGGTGGTCGGTTCTTCTTTCCTTCATGAGTGTTCATGGTGGTATTTGATTGCAAATAGTGCTTCGGTTTAGCTCCTCAAACTGTCAAGAGTCTCAATAATGCTACTTTTTAGGTTAATGGCACCAAAGAAAGGCATTCAAGTTCCAAAGATCCCACCTTCTCAATGTCAAAAAATTTGGTGGTTGTATGGCTTTGGGGTTCAGTAAGGTGATAGCTGGACTTTAAGGCTTTAAAATGAAAAGTAATTAACCCATGGTGCTCAATGTGATTAATTGAATCTGTTAAATGGTTGGGGTTGCATCGTAGTGACTGTTTTAGAATTTAGATATTCTGTAGTTGCTTCAATGCCAGTTTAGCCTGTGCGATTAGTATTTTCATTGGGTTTGGTATAGTGCAAACTATTGCTTCTGTAAACATTTCTTTCCCTAATTTAATCTGCTTTGTTCATTCCATTATGTAAACCCAAGGAAATGTGATTGATGAACAGTAGGTATACTAGTAGGACAAGTCCAAACATGGCATGGAAGGGCAAATTGTATTAGCCTTGACAAGGAAAAAATTGCTTGCTTGCTATTGAAGTCCCAAAGTTGATCAGGTTGGAGTAAAGCAGAATGAACATGCTGATTTCCATTTCTGATTAAGTGCTTGATCTGTTAAACTCAATGGAAAATAGTTACACATGGTGAAGTATAAAAGATATTTGTTTTTCACTGAAACTGCAATGGATTACTTTCAAAATTCAATGAAGAAGCCTATGAGCAATAATCCATGGTTTGAGTTTCTGCTTAGGGTGTGTCATATTATCAATAAGAAGCGTCATTTATTCATTTGTGGGATTTAAAAAGCATTTTAAAAAATAACTTAGTTTTTGATAATCACATGCTCAGTGGGAGCTTGATATTCTGATTTTATTTTGCATTTTTTGCACCTCTGCAGATTAAAAGTTCAACTTTCAGACTCAGCACAGGGAACTAAAAGTCCAATTAGACATCCTAAACGTGTCAACAGTAACAATGTAAGGAGGATTATATCATTATTCCCAGTAACAGCAACTATAAGATAGTGCATTAAGCTCAAAATGAAATAACAACGAGCTAAGATCTTGCCAATGACAGGGTCAAGGGCTTGTTCCCATAGCCAATGTTACAGAGCTAAACTGTCAAAGTTCATCTGGAGCACCAGAGCTTAACATCTGCACATCAGGAAGCTCTGAGAATTGGATGGTTCTTTCAGTTACTGGAGACAAGCCTGCACCTCGATATAATGTAAAACATTCTGCATGTTGAGCACTATTTACTGCCCATAACGTGTGCATGAAATCAGTTATCATGTTCCTGTTCACTGAAGTTTGAAATATTCTATAATGTATAGCACGCCGCAGCAGTTGTTGGGAACAAGATGGTGGTAGTTGGTGGTGAATCTGGAAATAAATTATTGGACGACGTGCAGGTAACTGATCTGGTTAGCGTTTCCTCATCTGTTAATGTTTCTCGTGTTGTAACGTTTTTTAATTTCCTTTTCCAGGTGCTACATTTTGATAGATTTTCCTGGTCTACAGCTTCGTCAAAACTCTACCTTTCACCTTCCAGCCTCCCACTGAAAATTCCCGCATGCAAGGGTCATGCTCTGGTATAATTGCAGATTGTAGCATATTAGGAAATCATTTTTCTTTGTCCCATTGCTTCATTTTAACTAAAGCTAGGAACTCTTTTATTTATTGACTTGCTTCCTGCTAGAATTTTTTTCCATTGTGGAAATAGATTGATGGTATAGCTCGTGCATGGTGCTCCTCTACTTGGCATTTTGTTGGTGTTATTTTGTCAAAGATGCAAATTTTTCTCTCAATCTTCTGGGAAATAAATCATATTGATCTTAACTTCCCAAATCCATAGGTTTCTTGGGGAAAAAAGGTACTTCTAGTTGGAGGCAGAACAGACCCTGCAAGTGACAAAGTTTCAGGTTTTTGTTTTGCTCATCAACAGTGATTGTTGGTGTTTTGGTTTAGCTTTCACATTTGACCTACGGTGCTACTTCCTGATGTTGGTTTGTGCAGTTTGGGCATTTGACACTGAAACAGAGTGCTGGGCATTAGTTGAGGCTAAGGGAGATATTCCGGTAATATACCCTTCTGATCAAGGCAACTGTCTAGAATTTTCATTAAGAACAAGAAAGTATTTTCTGATATGACCATGGAAAGGGTTGCCATAATTACCCAGAATTTTCAGTTGCTTATACACATTTGCTTGATGGGTTTGACTTTTACTGTTGGACATAATGATTTTTTACCAACTTATATCTGCACAAACTGCAGGTTGCTCGAAGTGGTCATACCGTAGTCCGAGCCAGCTCAGTTCTGATTTTGTTTGGTGGTGAAGACAGTAGGAGGAGAAAATTGAATGACTTACACATGTTTGATCTAAAGTCTTTTACTTGGCTCCCTCTTCATTGCACGTTAGTGGCCTCTCTTGTCCAATTTATCCACAACTGGCTATTATCATAGTCTTTTAGCTAGAAGTTAATTTTTTTCTCCTCTCTTATGTGGATGTGTTTCTGTTTCATAAACACTCAATGAATTTGTCCTCCTTTACTTCTTTGAATTATTTATTTCTGGCTTAGAAGATGTTAAGTTCCTTTCGTTGCATATAGAGGACCCAGACCATCTCCAAGATCAAATCATGTGGCTACTCTTTATGATGACAAATTGCTTCTTGTTTTTGGTGGATCATCAAAATCTAGAACCTTAAATGACTTGCATTCTCTGGACTTTGAGACGGTTCGTCTTCAATCTTCCTTTTACCTAATTGTCTCTCCTACAATTCCATATAATTAGATAGGCACATTGTATTGTGTGGGACAATCTAATGCCAGGTTGCGGGATTTGTTTTCAGATGATATGGTCACGAATCAAAATACGAGGTTTCCATCCATCACCTAGAGCTGGTTGCTGTGGTGTACTTTGTGGAAGCAAATGGTACATCGCTGGTGGTGGAAGCAAGAAAAAGAGTATGTCAGCAATTTATGTATTGGCTTGAAATTCTATTTTTGTGTATATGTGAGTGTACATTTTTCATTCTTTTGGAGTGATTTTTGTGTTTTTATGTCTTTAATATCTCTTCCAGTAGCTGGAGTGTTGGATCTGTATGTTCTTGAATTATACCTAGGATGATTTATTTGATGTAGACTGCAGTCTTCCATCAGTTGAGACTTTCATATTTTTCAGGACGTGCAGAAACTCTGACACTTGATGTCCTAAACCTTGAATGGTCTGTGGCTGTTACGTCTCCTCCATCTTCCATTACTACAAATAAGGTAAACTTTCATGTCTACAGAAAATCTATCAGACAATTAGCTTCGATTTTTCTTATTTAGAGTCTGTAGAGGAAATTTGAGTCTTGCATATGCTGTGGCCATGTGTTCTTAGCTTTCACCTCTAATCATTTGAGACACATTTTGAAGTATGTTATGCCTGCATGGACTGATATTGTGGTCTCTGGGAGTTTACGTGGTTTTCTCTGGTGTGAGAAGTGTTTGAGTTGGAGATGGCATTCGTTACCCTGAACAATTGTAAAAGGCTGCATATAATTGATCCATACACTGCACTTTATATCTCTGAGATCCCATGATTGTATGTCACTGCATTGGCTAGTAATTATACTTTAGTCGGGCTAGATATAATGTTCTGATATATATAATCTTGATTACCTGTTTTATACAGGCATTCAGTTTGGTGCTTGTGCAGCACAAGGAAAGAGATTTTCTTGTTTCATTTGGAGGTATCAAGAAGGATCCATCAGATCAGGTGAAGAGAAGCCTAAACATTGTTATTTCTAATAATGCACCTAAACATTGTTATTTCTAATAATGCACAAGTAATGCATAAATGGTGCTAATTTGCTTTTGGGACCTACATTAACAGGTTGAAGTGCTAGTCATGGAAAAGAATGATTCGTCGGTTGGTCGGAGATCAACTTTAAGTAAGGGTGCAGGACCCTTGCTTTCTGAAAACCTCTTATCGTCCGCTGTCTTGCCTGCCCAACCAAATCATACTACTATTAATGGAAACGTTGATTCTGTTGCACGGCAAAATATTGCATCTGCAATTGAACATGGCTCTGGCAGAAGATCATTGTCAGAGTCCTTACACAATAATCCAAGTTCCAGTGCTGTCAATGTTTCTCTCCGAAAGCAATTTCATGATGAGGAAGACACAACTGAAAAGGTGCCCAAGATCTCAGAAGATGCAAGTTTTCTAAAGGTTAATTATATGAATCTGCATTTGGTACTCTTATTTTTGCCTAAATTTATACTTGATATGTCTGGCTTTGTTTTATAACTAATAATCCGTCAGTGTATATCTCCTACTTGCATGATTTTCTATTTTGTTATTATATGTTGTACTTTTCACTATAATTTATGTACTGAATGGCCATTTCACCATCGTGTATCAATCCAAATTTTAGTTACTGGACATATGAATTGCTGCTTTTGTTAACTTTGCTTTAGCATTGTTTGTTCTTTCCCTTAAATTGATTCTAATGGTGGCCTTCGAAATAGAAACTTAGGTATACCAGGCTCAAATTTAGAAGAGACCTATTATCTTCATATGTTGGATTTTCTTCTCAAAGAAAAAGCTATTTTTGGTTTCAGGTTATGGAGCAAAAACTCAAACAGCATGATGCTTTTGCTGATGTTTGTGTGCATGGAGATAATTCTACTGCAAAAGAAATTTCATCCACTTCAGACTCTGGAAATCTGGAAGGCCACAAAATACAGGGAAGTGGAAGCTTTTCACTGGATAGTGATGATCCTTTTAATCAAGAAAGTGATGGAAAACCAGGTGCATCAATGTCTTCCAATGTCTATCAATCTTATGAGACAAAACTGGCTTCCCTTATGAGAAAGAATGGAATTCTAGAAGGCCAGTTGGCTGCTGCATTGTCCAGCCGTGAATCAGCTGAGAAGAACTTATCTGCTGCGCTAAAAAGTAAGCAGGACTTGGAAAAGAAACTGGCAGACACAATAAAGGAAATGGAGTTGCTTAAAGAGAAACTATCTGGTGTGGAATTGGCACAAGAGGAGGCCAATAGCCTATCCAATATTGTCCATTCTGACAATGTAAGGCTTGAGCATGATGTGGCTTTCCTTAAGGCAGTTTTGGATGATACCCAAAAGGTGATTGGTTGCTCATTTGACTCTCTGTTGAAAATATTGTTTTACATTTTATTTTGATTGAATTTATTTTCTGTAGGAACTGCATTCAACTAGAGGAGTCCTCGCTGGAGAAAGGGCAAGAGCATTCCAGTTACAGGTACAGCTATAAGATCCATATAGAAACAAAACTAGGGCAATTCTAAGTTTCTTAGCTTTACCTCGAGGTTCTTTTTCTTAACTTGAGAAAATGGTTCATGCTACAATAACAGGCTCACTTCTAAATTCAGCATTACTTGTCTTATTGATTTCAGAGACTTGTTCATAAATGCAGACTCTTGAACTTCAAATTACATTCACATAGTCAACTGTTTTTGGATCTTTATTTACTTTTCAATTTCTCTTGGTCTATTCATTTTGCAATGCATTGTTTTACAGGTTGAAGTTTTCCATTTAAAACAGAGATTGCAGTCCCTGGAAACTCGAGCGCCAACTCCAAGGAAACCGTTTCATGTGTAGTCAATAGGGCTAGTATAAATATTGTGTCGTTTAATTGCCGTGTACATAGTTCATCTACCCTTCCGCAATGGAAATCACTCTTGCTTAGTTACTGTCTCTATTCATGGATGGCAGTTTCCATCAACTTTATTTTCTCCTTTGGGCTGCAAGGCTGAGGCTGAGGCTGAGGCTGAGTTGTTAATGATGGTTTCAGGTGGATAGCATTACCACAGAGAACTCTTGGGCGTTCATATTAACATCAATTCTTAAAGTACTAGCTGCAAGTCTGCAACATTAGTTTACTTTCTGGAAGATGTCTAACTAGTGAGTTTCACACAGATTGTTGTATGCAAATAAAATCAAACACAGATTGTTGTATGCAAATAAAATCATACTTGTCTATTATCCATGTACATAAGTAATTAATTTGTCTTTTAGATCACATGGCTACAATGCATGAGCGTTCAATAATTTGTTATTGTAAAGTAGTACGAAATCTCATTGTAGCTGCAACTGATGAAGGTTGTTGAACTGGTGTATGAACGAAACGTATAGATTTCAGCGCAGCCTTCATGATTATTAGAATTGTATATTGAAACCGTGAAGCTACATCTTTTGAAGACTAAAAAATGTTTCCAGAACCATATGAAAATGATACAACTGAATTGCTGCATCTTTATAAAATGGAGGCAACATTAGTTTCTTCAATTTCTATATCATAGATGCTACGTGATGTTCTCTCTATGATTTCTATCAAAACCCACTCTGGATTTTAGTATGAATTGTAAATCACCAATTTCAGCATCAAGCTAGTGATGTCATTTCCAGTCTCATGTGAATCTGATTTCTTGCAACCAAGAACCTCAACAGCTAGATAAGATGTATTGACTGGCATTGGTTGTCCAACCATATCTTAAAGCCTCTTCTTCTCCTAGATTGTTCATCTCTGCAAACTCGGTTAGGCACTGCTGCTGGATGTAGTCCTTGTCAAAATGCCATCATGTCTATTCCACAGCCTGGCACCTTATTTACACAACCATCATACCAGCTCCGTCTCCTCCAGGTCTCCATCAACATCCTCTACCTCATTTTCCTCATCTTCTTCAGGGGCATCAGGATCCACTCCCTGCATAAAATGCCAATTAACATTACAGTTAAAGAAATATGCTACCCCTTAGCTCAAAGATTTGTCACTACTGCAATTGAACACTAAAATGATTTTAACACATTGGGTTAAGTTCATGTGACAGATTAGCAGCACAACTGATGGAGCATTTTCTTTTCACCATACAGGCCAGAAACTTAAGCTGGTATTTCGCAAGATTCCACATAATCATGGCCATGATACAGAATAGATAATTATCAAGCTACTAATGGCTCTTTCTAAAACACATATACACGGTATTCTTAGCTAAAAGAAACAATAACTATAATTTCTCTTCTTCTCCAATAAGCATTTATGCACAAATTGACCGCGGCTATAAACTTTAAATAAAGCAAGAGAACAACCTTCATTTGTTTCTCCAAACGCTCTAATCCTTTCCTAGCAGCTTCATTTTGAGGATTCATCCTAGCACATAATCACAATCAAAGTCTCAGAATGCATGAACAAAATTAAATAATCTTTTTTTTTTTTTTTGCAGCACGCCTTCCGTACACAAAAGTTCAGCCCCATTCACTACTCATTCTACTTTCACCAAGATGGAGGAACAAAATTTTGAAACTGACCTCAATGCTGCTTGATAATGCAAGAGAGCATCTTGCAGCATATTTGTAGCTGCAAAGACCTGAGCCAACTTAACATGCAAAGAGTCATCAGCCCAATCTTTTAAATATCTTTCGAGAAGTGATACAGCATCTCCATTTCGGCCTTCAATTACATGCAGCTCAGCCAAAGCTAAGGCAGCTCCAAGGTAACCTGGTTCCAGTCTGAGAGCTGATTCATAGAACTTCTTTGCCTGTCGACAAGAGGAAAAAAAGGATATTCTGTAAGCTAATTGCAATAATTCTTTCAATCTGCAGAGAGACATTTAAGAGGCATACTTTTTCTCTTCCATTGGTACTACTAGCATGCACATCTCCAACTAACTTGAGGGCTTTTGCTGATTGGGGCATGGCTTTCATTGCCTCCCTCGCAGAATGCAAAGCCTCTTTAATTTTTGACAGTGCCAAATAAGAACGAACTAAACCTGAAATTTAGAGAATTTCAAAACTAACTTCAACTTGAATTAGATGGCATATCAGGTAAGCAACAGTGAAGATAAAATACAAGTGAACTACAATGATAATAATTTTTCTATTTTCACTTACAGCACAGATAACAGACCTTGATAGGAACGAAGATCAGCTCTTAATTCTTGAGCTCCCCTGAAAGCGGTTACTGCTGCATCTGGCCGATTCATTGATAGTAATAAGTTCCCCTAAATATGTTTGAAAATATCTTTTGTTAATTGCCTTTCCGTGGACCCAACAAACTTGATGCAATAAGATTTGACATATAAAAGACAGGACATAAATACTTCTAAGTGCTGCATCTTGAATAAAAATTTCATTATTCAAAAATTACATACTACCTTCATTATATAACCTGTCACGTGCCTTTCATCAATACGAATACTCTGGATGCATAAAATGAGAAGATGTCAGAACGAACAAGTTACGAGAGGAATTATTTATGGTCTGTTAAAATTTAAGAAATTTAACCTTTTCGGCATAAGAAAGAGCTCCTCTATCATCCTTCCTTTCCCACAAGATGGACAAGGCAACAAAAACTTCAGGTCTTGTGGGATCAATATTCAACAGATCATGGACCAACTTGTTTAACTTTGAATGATCAGATTTCGACTTTAAAAGCAACGCATACTCATCCATATAAGTCACAACGAATGGATCAATAGACCTAACCTGTAAAAATCAAGTAATCTGAATTTCTTGTGCTCCAAAAACAATAACTCTCTTACATTAGCACCAGAGGCATCCTTCTTTACCTTCTCAAAATTCATGATGGCTTCATCATTTTTCCCTGTAATGGCTTCAACCTTCACAAAAGTAATTATGATGTAAGTAAATTAAGGTTCCCAAAATTATCCATATTAGCCAAGTCTACCAATCCAATTGGCACTAATCACGTCTATCTACTATACATCACCACATAAATCCGGAAAAGGAAAGAAAGCTTTTTCGCCATGTTTGGTGTATACATTCCAACGGTCATCAAGACAGAAGAGATACAACAAACCCTCCCAGCAAGAAGGGAAAAGATTAAAAAACTCACCACCAGAACAGACAAGATACCACTCAACTTAAAGTAGATCATACACAAATGATTTTGGTTGAGACCAGAACATAAATGAAGACCAAAATTTTATACATTATTCTTAAGCCTAATTGACTATAATCTGAATATGCAGTACCTTAGCCATTTCAAGCAATAAGTGTATGTTGTTTGGAAATCGTTGCAGAAGTTCTGAGAAAAGTTCCAGACCACCTGCCAGGCAAAATACTAAAAACTTAACAAGGATAAAGATATATCAAGCATTCAAATTAGATAATGCAGTTTTTTGGCCCATAAAATGTATGTGGTTCTACTTTATTAGCCCATCAGGCCAAGATTAATAACAAATAAACCTGACTCTATCACCATAGAGCCAGCCACCAAACCATTGTAAGCAGCTTAATTTATGATGTGAAACCATGCAACCTAAAGCTCATGCTGCACATGTACAGAATGCAACTGTAACCCAGCAGAAATTCACTACAGAATATTTCACAGATTCATGAAATTTTATAGCCTAAACATCACCAAGAATTTATCTGGATAGGCAGGATAAAGGCCTGCATCCTATTGCCAACAGAGATGCATTCATCAACATAAACTGTCTCCAAAAATTTGAGAATTTTACAAATTAACTAAGTCTAAAACAGAATTTGTCAAAAATGAAAAGTATATCAAAATATTCAGCAATGAAAAGAAACCAACCTTTATAATCATTTGAGGCAATAGAACATTGGGCTTCAACATAACGCTGAAAGTAGAAAAGGATTTAACAGTTACACCATAGATAATCAAACATATATAGCATTATTAACAACAAAAAAGTTTGCAACATTTACATTTTTAACTGTTTGGCTAAACTTCAGTCAAAATGCACTAGCAGTGATAAACAAATAGGTGCAAATCTTATTATTGTACATCAGTATTTACCTCTGTTGCAAGTTTCAAGTCAACAAAGTGATGATACCAAAGAGGTAGTAATTCCGCAGAACAAAATTTGGGAGATAAATTAGCAGACAATAAATTTTACTAATATTTACAGATGTAAAAATCAGGAAGATCTAGAACTGCTCAATATTACCTGCAACCAGCGATTTGACTCAAGATGATCAAGAGGAGGTCTTCCACTTCTATTTGGTGTCTAGGGATATATAACATGAATTTCAGATGACAGCAATAATATTAAAATTTGAAAGATGAATTATCAGATTCATTCTATCATTCTATTAATGTGATCGCCAAATAAGCAATAGTAACTAATTCAGTCATTTCATGGATATTAAACTGGACCATGCATCAAAGTTGTGGTGGGCATGTACTAATGCTGTTACAAATTACTGATTACATACTCTATAAAAGTACAAAATCTTGAGTTCAATATTCCAAACATATGCAGAATTGAGTTTTGGTGTACTTCAAACTAATATGGCCCAGATTTTGTCAGACACACTACAAACTATAACTAGAAATGGTCAAGAGAAAACTTACAAGCTTTACACTGAACGAATTTCAAAGTTTGCAGTCTATTACTAGAACATAAAAGCATTCTATCAATAAAATGAACCTGAGGAAACAATGAAATAATATCTTTTGCTGCAACACCCAGTTCGGCCAATGCTGTGATAGCCTCAATGATATAAGGACATTGCCTGTGAACAAGCGTCTTAAGAAAAATGACAATAAAAAACTAATTGATGAACATACATAATGAGCCAATTGAAAATAAAAGCAAAGTTTGCTAACAAGTAGTAAACTAGAAAATAAAACAACAACAATCTCATGCATCAGCATTCACCAGAAGCAATCATCTTTGCAGTATATTTATTACATTGTGGGAAGGCAAAGAGGTAAAGGGCATTCAGTTCCTGTCATCTAGTGTCACACTTCCCATTTACGTACATCCACCCCCCTCCTCCCCCCTCCCCCCCCCACCCCAATTATCAAATATCACCACATTTTCCTGTAGGGTGAAAAAGTTGAACTTAAAACACCATAAAAGGACAAAAACAGACTGCCAAAACTCTCATCTTGTGTTGTCTTAGTACCAAAAGTAAACAAAATCATAAAAAAAAAATGAAATAAACTAAAAAATAGTACAGATGACATCCAAATGCTAAGGAACAAGGAATGTCCTTAAAGATGGAAATCCATAATATGGCAAAGACCTTAAACACTCCTTATAACAGGTAGCGGCTGAGCGAATGTGTCTAGTATTTCGGTAAAGTTTTCCCATCATCAGATTCATCTGCAAAGTCTTTGCTTTGCTTGGAATTCCTTCCATCTGTCATACAAACAATCAGTAAAAAATTCTTTATCAGAATACATTATCACAAAAGAGATGAAAAAAGAAGTTTTTCACAGCAATATTCCCAAGTGTCACCCAAATTCAAAGTCAACTTAAGTACACGATGAAGTACTAGAACTTTGGCAGGGTTTCCATACATTGCAATAAAGATGTTAGGCATTAGAATAAAGAAAAGCATAGAAAATGAACCTCAATAAGAGCTGCTCTGTTCTCATTCAGGGCACAGTGTGATGAAGCAATTCTGAATTTGACCTGTTCAAAATGTTAAATCAAGAGACTTCAGCATAAAAGAAAGACAACCTGTTTAATCTTTGGAAAACTGTTTTTCACAATATTTCCTCTAGGGTACCTCATTTTCATTAATTGCTGAGCTGTTGAGAGAACTAGGAGAAGAAGATCGGTTTGATGAAGAATGTGAACTCCTACTGGATGCAGTGGTTGCTTTCGGAACTGATTTGAGGTGGAGCAATGCTTGTTTATATGAATGCTATAAATATCAAAATTGTAAAAAAATTTAGGTACATCAATTTACATGTATGCTAAGATGAAAACCTTAATGTAGAGATTGCCAAAAGCAAAGTGTAAAACCATACGCATAAATTTTCACTTACAATTGCTCTCCTGTACTCTTTCTCTTTAAACAATGCATCACCAAGTAGAACCTGCAGCAAGAAATTAAACCCAATTGCAATTAATAAAAAAGAAATTAGCATAAAACAAAAATGTTGAAGTAAAAATAGTTACTTTTGAAATAAACACTCACCAAACTCTCGGCCTTGTGTTGTGGAGTTAAATCAGGATTCCCATTTGCAGATGAAACAAGGAAACCACCCTAATCCAATTCCAAAAAAAATGAAAATGATTAAGAAACAAGCTACCTTAAACCCAAAAATAAAAAAATCAGAACTTTAGCTGTGATAAAAAATCACATTGGCGTACTTATTATGGATATTTAAATGCTGGTAATAAGGAAAAAAAAAAAAAAACCCTAAAGATTTTTCTTTTATGGGCTTTGGAGATGGAAAGCTTACAAGCAATTGGGCGGAGGTGAAGAGGCCATGATCGAGGAGAGTGGTGACTTGGTCTTTGGAGAGATGGTCCATCTCAAAGTGTTTGATGAGTGACTGAGTGAGAGTGAGCTGAGAAATTTTGAATAGAGGAATGAACTCAAACTGGAAGTAAAACCGCCCTCCCTTTATTTTTCAAAAAAACCTCTTGTTGGTTGAAGTTAAACCTCCGTTTTCTGCATTTCTTTCAAAAAAAAAATTAACTGTCTGCCATTAACATTTTTTTCTCCTTTTCTTGCTATTAACGAGTAATGAGCATCCTTATTTTATATATTTGTCACTTCACAGGTATTGTTTTCAAGAATTTAGGGGGGCTTAAGAGGATTGAAAAGATAATGGGAATAATAATAAGTTTTTTTTTATAATTATATTAGTTGATCGGGAATAATAATAATAATTTTTTGAATTCTGTAAAATATTATTTTTATAGTTTTGATTTAGAATTTTTTTTATGAATAATTATTTTTATACTTCTCAAAATAGGGAGGATGAAAGATTTCTTAATTTTGGTATGTATAATTACTGTTTAGAAAATGATACATTTCAAACAAGTATCAAGAGTTATTTCATTACCATTCTACTCCCCACACCTCTCAACGAACCACCTCCTTGGTTGTTGTTTTTTTCCTTTATTGTTTTTTTTATTGACTAAGGAACTCGTCTTCCCACACCTCTCAACCAACCACCTTCTTGGTTGTTTTTTTTATTGACGAAGGAACCCGCAACCGCTATCAAGGGTGCGCACTAGGTAAATCTCGCCCCTGTGTAATAGCCCCAAACTACAGAGGAGATGTAAACTACACTAAGCAAGTCATGTGTTTGGGTAAACCCCGACCCTGTATAATAGCCCGCAAACCACACAGGAGATGCAAACCGCACTAGGCAAGCCCTGTGTGATGAGCTCAACCACCCGTGTAATAGCCCGCAAACTACACAGGAAATGTAGGAGATGTAAACCGCACTAGGCAAGTCCCGTGTGACTGTGTGATGAGCTCAACCATCCGTGTAATAACCCGCAAATCACACAGGAGGCAAGCCCTGTATGATGGGCTCAACCACCTGTATAATAGCCCACAAACCACACACACAGGAGATGCAAACCGCACTAGGCAAGCCCTGTGTGATGAGCTCAACCACCCGTGTAATAACCCGCAAACCACACAGGAGACAAGCCCTGTGTGATGGGCTCAACCACCTGTGTAATAGCCCGCAAACTACACGTGAGATGTAGGAGATGTAAACCGCACTAGGCAAGTCCTGTGTGACTGTGTGATGAGTTCAACCACGCAAACTACACATGAGATGTAGGAGATGTAAACCGCACTAGGCAAGTCCTGTGTGACTGTGTAATGAGCTCAACCACACAAACTACACATGAGATGTAGGAGATGTAAACCGCACTAGGCAACTACACATGAGATGTAGGAGATGTAAACCGCACTAGACAAGTCCTGTGTGACTGTGTGATGAGCTTAACCACCTGTGTAATAGCCCGCAAACCACACAGGAGGTAAGCCCTGTGTGATGGGCTCAACTAGCTGTGTAATAGCCCGCAAACCACACAGGAGATGTAGGTGATGTAAACCGCACTAGGGCCTGTGTGATGGGCTCAACCACCTGTGTAATAGCCCGTAAACCACACAGGAGATGTAGGATATGTAAACCGCACTAGCCTTGTGTGATGGGCTCAATCACCTGTTTAATAGCCTGCAAACCACACAGGAGATGCCACACTAGGCAAGTCCTGTGTGATAGGCTCAACCAAGAAGGTGTCAGCAGGAGGATTTGAACTCGTGACCTCACGGTTACGCACTTGCCTGCCACATCAACTTGTCGTGACCTCACGGTTACGCGCTCGTTTGCCACACCAACTTGACTACCTTCAAGGGGCACCTACTTGGTTGTTTTTGTTTTTATGAAAAGATTGTCACTTCTCTAGTTGCTAAAATTTACTGTGCAAAGACTGAATTTTTAAAATTACAAATTTACAATCATTTTGCAAATACATCCCATAGCATTTTTCTTCTTGCTTCTGTTTGCATTTATAATGGGTAATAATATGTTAAATGAAATGTCACGACTATGGACAACTTTAGACTGAATAAATTTATTTCAGAGACTTTTTAATATCGATTTATAGTTTTAACAAGTTAATACTTATTCCACATTCAAATAAATTAAATTAGTGTATGAATTACTTTTTAAAAATATATTTTAATAAAATTGAGGGATAAAAATGGTTTTTAATGTTGCTATATAAGGATTTTTTATTTTTTTTCAATCCAATCAGTCTAATAGGAAAAAAAGTTTCCAAATCAAGAAGCCCATTGTTTCCATCATTATTACATAAAAACCAAGATTTCCCACTACAAGTTTTATCCACCTCCCAATTTAGGAATTACGCCTGCAAGCACCACCGAAGAGGAGGAGGGAGTTGCAGAGTTCTCTGAGCTCGGAGGCAGAATCAGCCGCAATGTACGGCGGGTCAAGTGACGGCGAAGGGCATGACGCCTCGGGAGGGCCTGCCAGGAAGATCCCACCTGCCTCGTCCATGCTCTGGGTCCGTAACCTTCGTCGTTTCATCGGATCCGGCGCTGGCTTGGGCTCCGAAGCTCTCATGGGTCCGTAAATTCTTCCTTTTAGCTCATCTGATCAGATTTATGTGTACAAAGAAGTGGCTTTTGTGCAAATTTGTTGTCATCTTTATTTATTGGCATTTGCTTCCTTTGGTGAAAATGATCTATGAATGAAGTTTCTGTTCGTGTTGGTATTGACTTCTTAAACTGTGAAAATGGTTTTAATTTGTGGTTGGATTACTAGTAATTTGATGTAATCAGTTGTGAATTAAGAAAATGCAGAATTTAGGAAAGGTCTGTAAATATTATATTAAAAAAAAGAAAAAGAAAAGAAAAGAAAAGAAAGAAGAATGGAGGAGTTGAGGAAATGGGACCTGTGAACAGTGTAAAGAGTGTGCTGGTGAATTTGGGGTGCAAAGTTTAGATTTTTATTAATCCTTTTCAATAATGTACTGGTAATGTACTTGAAAAGGGTTGGGTTTAATGATTATGCAGGTTTTTGGTTCATAAATTTCATGAGAATCAATTTGAAAGGTGTAATTTTGCAATTTTAATTGGGAACTTTATGGAGGATAAGTTGGTGAATGAAAGTTTGGGTTTGTACAAGGTATTATTTGGTAGCAAAATCTGTTTGTTCTGTTTATTAAAACTTTCTTTTTGCTGACATGGCCTTCAAGTTTCAATGGAATATCTGGATTGACTTTTTCATTTTGATCTACTGATCATCTTGTTCTGAGCTAAAGAATTTGCACCTTGACATAAGTGTGACCTGTTTTATGGACAGAGCTTGAAACGAAAAGAATTTTGCTGGATATTTTTAAGGAGAAGCAACAAAAGAGTGCTGAAGCTGGTACAATTCCAAGTTTCTATAAGAAGGTGTTTACTGCAATGTTTTCTGTATGGTCATACCATTTCACAAGATAATATCTTATAAATAATATCTAAAGGAATATAACTGAAGGATCATATTGGAATTTATAGTTTCTCTTTTGGTTCGCTGTCTTTAGAGTCTTCGTATATTAATTCTGCAGCAATGCTTTTTCTTGGTATCTGACTTGTTCCATGCCTTTTACATGATATATCTACATTCCTAATATTTAGAAACCTGAAGAAGGATCTATCAGTCACAGGGTGCAGCGGCTAGCAAAGTATCGATTTTTAAAGGTATTGGTCTGTTTCTTCTGTTTTCAATTGTTGGTTCTAATTAGACATACACAAAGCTAGGATTATCAGAAGCTTGTTCTGGAAAGCACTTTTCTCTCTTTTAATTCATCAACCTATCACTAAGCCTTTGCTGTTGATTTAAGGTCAGTTGACCAATCATTGATAGTTTGACTCAAATTTTTGATTTACAGAAACAATCTGATCTTCTGCTAAATGCTGATGATCTGGATGCTATGTGGGTTTGCCTACGAGAGAATTGTGTGATTGATGATGCAACTGGAGCTGAAAAGGTATCTAACTAAATTATCTACCTTAGTGTGAACTTGCTGCAGATGAGACCTGAAGAATTTGCATTTTACCTTACCCATTTTTTGTTCTTCATTTCTTTGCATGCATGGTTATTCATAACCTCTATGAGTTTATGCATGTTCTGACTGTTATTACTGTAGTACATTTTTTACTCTCACATGGAGCAGCCTTGTATATTGGTTTATTAGTGAAATGAATATGATGGGGGGAAAGCAAGCAGTGTTGAAAGTGCTCAGCTTTTGTCTCTTTGCTAGGATGTCGTTCTTATTGAACTCTTTTGACGTTTTAATAGCTAAATGTTCTCAACTGGCATGGAACAAACTCCTGTGAACATTATTTGTTCTTTCTGTGCCAAGTCTTATGTTGTAGACCTAGATTTTCTTTGAATTCTGTATGTTCATTTCAATGTACATATGCTGAAATGAATTTTCTTTGTCATCTTTTAGATGAATTATGAAGACTTTTGCCACATTGCCTCTGTATGTACAGAACAAATAGGCCCAAAGTGTCGGCGTTTTTTCAGTCCCTCAAATTTCATGAAGTTTGAAAAAGATGAATCTGGGAGAATTGCTATTCTGCCTTTTTACCTTTATGTGATGCGCACAGTAAGTGATACACTTCTTCAATAACCTAGGAGAATTATTGTTCATGTCCCACTCTCTCTTGACAGATAGTTATAAATGTTGTGCGATTTGTCTTTCAGGTTTCACTTACCCAGGCCAGGATCGATATGAGTGAGCTTGATGAGGATTCTGATGGCTTCCTTCAACCTCATGTATGGTTCTTACGTTTGTAGTTAATCATATGTTGTAGGTCTTGTTCATTAAACACTTATCATTTGTCTCCAGCATCTCACTTTTCAAGTTTCACTGATTTAATGTGTTTATAATAGGAAATGGAAGCTTATATACGAGGCCTTATTCCTAATTTGGCACAGCTCCGGGACATGCCTGCAGCTTTTGTGCAAATGTACTGCCGCATAGCAGCACACAAATTTTTCTTCTTCTGTGACCCTAATAGGCGAGGTTTGCATTCCTTCTGTTGTAGCTTCAGTTTTTTGATGGCTTGATTGTAAATTATCTTCATGAGTGAATTCTTCTTTTAACTCTATATTTTGTGTTTGGGATTGTTCTTACCAAATTTGACTTTGAATATTTGATGTTACACTTGCTAGTTTCTAAGAAACAGTTGCATTTTAGGCTGGGAGACATGTAACATGTTGTGTTAACACTAGTATTCTCTTTAACAGGAAAGGCATGCATAAAGAAAGTACTGCTCAGTAACTGTCTCCAGGAGCTGATGGAATTACACCAGGTATCAATATTCAGACATTCATTTGAACTTTTGCTATTATTCGTTGTTCATGAGCATTTGATCCTTTCATTTACAATAGGAAAGCGAGGAAGAAGTGACTGATACTGAACAAGCTGAAAATTGGTTTTCTTTGACCTCTGCTCAGCGCATATGTGGTTAGTACACAAGAAACTTGTAAATGTTGAACGTTACTACATGTTGAGTATCATTTGTTGTTTGCTAATTGGGTAGCTATTATTGAGGTTTCTTGAGTTTCATGATGTGGTGAATACACTGCAATTCATATCAGCGTACAGACTTTATTTTACTTAAGATATATAGGATCTGATGTAGGGAAAGGAGAGAAGAATCAATCTACTTGTATATAATACCTGTATTTTTTTTTTTTTTTACTTCCAACTTATTATGCTAAAGTGTTGAGAGTTTACATTACCTGAACTATTTGGAAGTTGATGGTTACCTGAGTTGCATATTTCAATTCATGGGAAGTGGCTAGGATTCTCTAAATGGTTTTCATTGATCCACCCTTTACTTTCTGTCCTTCCTCCTTCTAAGCCATGTCATATGTTATTTGAATTATTGTAAACTATCTAAAGGGTGGAATGCTCTATTCCTGTTTTATATCTCCGAAATTTTAATGTCATGATTTATTCAGCTTACAAAAGATGATATCATTATAATTTTGATACCTTTAGTGAATCTCTTTAAAAATGTTTCTGACATATGGTGTTGTTGTCAATTGTTCAGATATGTTCCTTGCTCTTGACAAGGATATGAATGGAACCTTGAGCAAACAAGAGCTTCGAGAATATGCAGATGGGACATTAACAGATATTTTCATTGAGAGAGGTAAGACAAGTAATCCACTTATCTCCTGGGTGTTATTATTTGTACTCCAGCACATTTCATGTGAATGAAATTTCTTGGACACGTGGCATTCTCTTGTCCCTTGTTTGCAGAAAATTTTTGGTTTACATATATTTTACCAGTACTTTATAGTGAATGAAATTAATCTACCACATTCAGCCGTATTCTCTTGCTGCTTTGGGGAACTATGGACTGTCTATATACTTCCTGTTTGGTTGTGTTCTCTTTTCACAAACTCAAAGTCCCTTACTTTCTACTTCCAATCACGATAGATAGCATGATGCCTATGCAGCTTAGGAATCAAACAGGAGCTATGCATTAAATAACATACATTGGAGGAGCTCTTTGTGGTATATGGAAATGGTTACATTCAAATATTAAAAGATATGTATCTTTTTGGGTCTTGAATAGTTTTTGATGAACATGTCCGACGTGGGAAGCTTGGAGGTGGTAATTCCCGAGAGATGGATTTTGAGAGTTTTCTTGACTTTGTTCTGGCACTAGAAAATAAAGACACTCCAGAAGGACTCACATATTTGTTTCGTTGTCTCGATCTTCATGGGAAGGGCTTTCTTACAACAGCTGATATACACACACTGTTCAGGTACTACACTTTCATGCAATTGATACAGAAGGCTCTAGGAAATAAATAAAGGAGATAGCTCCTTTCTCTTTACTGTTAAATTTATCCTTCTGTTGGGAGTAAAAACATGTAGAATATCAAATATTATAGTTCCTTGTGTCAAGTCAGCTCCCAAACAAAGATTATCATAATATGGAAGCAAAGAAGGGGAGCATCACAAAGTTGACATGTTTCCTGATATGACCTTCCAACAAAGATTCTGTTCTTCCTGCTTGTGGTCTTGAGCTAGTTCCACAAGTCTCAAGTTACCAGATACACTAAACTCATTTAGTTTCAAATATTTTCCATAAATGCTTAATAATGAGATGTTAATTGCTGAATATCCTTCTGACTTGATTTGAGTTAAACTTGAGTTTCTTCTCCCTGGATGTACAAACAGGGATGTACACCACAAATGGATTGAGGGAGGGAACTATGAGTTATGCATTGAGGATGTAAGAGATGAAATTTGGGATATGGTGAAGCCAGCAGACCCATTGAGGATAACGTTGGCCGATCTGCTAGCTTGCAAACAAGGTGGGACTGTTGCGAGCATGCTCATAGATGTGCGAGGGTTCTGGGCTCATGACAATAGAGAAAATCTTCTCCAAGAAGAGGAAGAGCCAGAAGAAGAAGCATAATGGAACTGAAGACGGCCCTACCTGCAAATAAACATTTTAGTGTTTGTTTGAGTCTTTTCCCTAGTAGAAACTTGGCTTGGATAATATAGGGATTGTTGGAGAAAGAACTAATTCATGTACTGATGTGGTTATAGGATGGCCGATAGAGCTCAAGTAGACTTGTAAATATGGCAGATGAAAGTACTTTTGATTTGTCGATGTTTACTCTGATTTTAAGAACCTGCTGACATATACAGTAATTAATGAATGTGTGCTTTACCAAGTCAATTGGGAGTTCAGAAAAAGTTAGTACTACGGACTGATGTTGTTTACTTCTTTCCGAGATCTTTTCAACCTTAATGTGTGTATTGTAAACTAAATTTCTATTATATGTTTTTTTATTTGTACACAATAGCTTGCATCATTAGAACTAAATGGAGAGCCTTGTTGTCTCCAGATTTTTTGCACTACTTTCTGAGTTCCTTTTTCCTGCTTTTGCTCATTGATAGTGTCAAACTGAAGTCATCTTATACGAACAGCACGAGGTTAAAATTTTGTTTCGGAGCTAACTTTCTGCAACTTATGAATGCCCCCTTTCAAGATAGGCTTATTATTGAACAATTGCCTTCAAATATTCTCTCAAGGTCCCAAAATGATCAGTGCTTCTCCCATGTGTTTAAAAATATGTTCCATTTTCTCCAGTTTAGTTTAGGGAGTGTTGTTAACATGGCAACTTCATCATAAAAGAGTTCCTGAAATTATGTCTTGGTGAATTAAGTTGAGGGAAGATGTAGAGGAACAATTCTGAAGACAAGATGTGACATATGAAGCAGTAAAAACAAGAACAGATAAAGTAAGAAGCTGCACTTGCAAGCAGAAACCAAACTGATGGTTCTGGGTCAGGCCAGATTCCAGAAGAGGAATCTTTGCCGTACCAGGGTATGTGACATCTTTTGATATTTTCCCCCCGGCTAGTTGCGTGAAACTTACCATCCCTTTGATTCCCACGGTACATTCAAGTGCAGACTGTACAATAAAGGAGCAAACGTGATCGGCCAATAGTAGAGCAGGGTGGAATACTACAAGTAACAAGTAGTGACTCGTGAGGACATATCAGAAGGTACCTTATGGGTACCATGTCAAACATTCGAGTACATGGTGCCACTTGATGAGCCGCATTGCAGCTGGAGGATGCCTAATTATTCTCTGAATATTCTGATGATCATCATTTGCAGGTTGGTTAGTTTTGATGCTAATGTTGTTTTCGGTATATGATTAAGAGAACAACGATTTCGTTAGAAGAGAAAAGTAACATTTTTTTTCTTGAAACATATAACGAAGGGAATAATGCCGTTAATCACTTGGCAAGATTACAAGTTTATAGCTAGAAGATACATAATTCTGCTACTTTTCTCTATGTAGGCAAGCACTGTACTAAGTTAACAAGTAAAAAGATGGATAATTGATCACGTTGAGGGATTTAGGTTCAACTGCGAAGAATATTTATTGATGTGGATGCAAGAATTAAAACCATGCAGAGCAGTTTGATCTATTTAATAGCATTCAAACTAGAACAAGACAAGCACTTAACCATGACAACATTTTTAATGGTTACTGTCTTCTAAAAGTGAAGCTAGAACAGGTTGCAGGAAGAAAGACAATTACTGAATTGCCTCATTACTGATTGATCCTATTCAATTCAGCCGGTTACTCCTATTTGAAACCATCACTGACATTTAACTGTCCAGATTCTATTCAATATTGCCAGAAACTGCAAGGCAGTCTATTTTATGGCTCATGAGGTAGTAGATTTTGTGTGCACCAAGAATCTTTAGTCGCATAGACATTGACCCCACCAAGTTTTGGGTTACCTAGGCAAGAATGACTCAGTATGCATCATTATGGCATATTAGGCACTTGGGATCTGAGGTTCACTGTAATGTCATAACTGAATAAGGTACAGTTAGACAATGATATAAAGTCTTTCGTGTCTGATGGTCCACTACTACAGGGACAGTCTACTAGAGGTAAGTAAATTACCAAGACAAAAGTGGTAATATACCATTAGAAATTTAGAAATGAGAACATCATTAAGGAGTTTAAAAAACAAAGTTTGTATTCCTTGTTATTGAAGTATTAAATGAGACAAACTAGTCCCCAGATGCTCAGGACCACTGAAAGTTTTCTCTTTCTTCAGTAGCCTATAGCCACATTAATTCAAGTAGTAACAAAAAGTTTTCACCTAATGAAACGTAATAAATATATAGAGAAGAGAAACAACCTTTGTACCTCAAAACAGTCCATGCACTCACATCCTCACTTGCTTCCGAGGATACAGACAGCGGATCCAAATAATATCCTGTTTTAGATAGCTAGCTTTCCCCACAATATCACTCACAATCTTTATGTGTGTGAGAGAGAAAGAGAGAGCAAAGGCTTCAGTTACATTCAGCATCGAGCCTAGCAGAAAATGACAACCATTTCTTCACCAATCCCCTTCTGCTTTACAGCCCAACCGTGAAGACAACAAAACAAACTCTCAGGGAAAGAAAGGAAATAAATGAATGGGACAGTATGCAGACAGAGAGAGAAGAGAACCTTACAGCTCAAGAATCTTCCCATTATTTTCTCAATCTTCACAGCTCAAACTGAAATGTTTTCATAAAGATGTTAAAGCCCACAATGGTTTTTCTTTATCACACAATGGGAAACTAAAAATACGTAATTTCCACCAGTCTATGAAGCAGAAGAAAAAGAGTGACATCAAGCATTGGAAGCTGAAGGCCCTTGTGTCTATCTATGGTGGCGTCTTGTTGCATAGTTGCATGGCTTGGCTGTCATGATCTGTTATCATGAATAGTCTTATCCTGTGTCGTAGTATATGAATTGGTCACCTCTTCTTTCCAGGTCAGATGACCCAAAAAAAAGAGGCAAAAAGTCTGATACAGTGCACGGAAGGAAAGACTGGCATTTGACGGATTGAAAACTACCTTTTCTTTTTGATCCCCTTCAATAATTATGTCTAGCAGTGTCTCTTCATTAAAAATCATTGCCATTCACGATTCGTAACCTAGTAAAAATTAAACTTTTACTGCCCATTTACAGCAACTCACATCACATGGGCATTGGCTTTTTGGCCACTTCTATCCAGGATGTTAGTATGATTGAAGAGTAAAAGTGCGTTGTCTCTGTCAACATTATACACATAAAATTTGTCATTTTATTGGCTGATAGATATATTCTTTTCTGTGTACACAATTGTAGTGGCCAGGTTAGTAGTAATTTTAATTTGTAGCAACACCTGTGTTGCTTCGAGCTCAGAAGGTATCAAAACTTTGAAAGTACAAGTACTGATTGTCAGGTATGAAATGAATCTATGATGGAACATTGATTGGTTTTGAGTGAGTAAGAAGAAGATGAATTGACATCATGTATTTATGTTTAATTTTTATCTCCTTATACATTTTTCTCCTCCTTTACCCTGACCATCCAAATTCCTCAACTAACCACAAGGGAAAAATAAATTCAAGAAAAGAACAAGAAAAGGGATCAACTTTCAGAGTGTAATAACCTCAAGGGACTGTTTTGGTAAAAATTCATTACCAGATTCCCTGGTTTCCCTTTTAATCATAATATATCAAAGACATGGACCATTTTTATGAGTTGTCCTCTGGTGGAAATTGGAAGCATTGCTCCGTGCCATAGTTTCTGTTCCCCAGGTTGATTCTTGATATCAGCCTGTTTGCAGTTCTCTGCCATTTCTGGGGCTGGTTAGCATAATGAAGTACTTCTAATGCTTGGAAATTTAGTAAGAGCATTGTATGTATGAGGAGACTATCTCCACTTAAGAGGACCACTTCTTTGTGAAATTTGTCGTTGACTTAGAGGTAGAAGCTTCTAGTTTTATAGAAGATCATAAGAATCCATCGTATATATATGTTTTATCTTGAACTGAAACATGTTCATTTCATATTGCAGATTCAATGTACAGATCTCTTGAGGAAGGCGTGGACTCTTTACGGTATGACAACTTCAATTGCAGCCATAGTTGGAGGTGTTGGAGGGATCCTGGCATTCTTGGTGATGGCAATTTTATGTTTGTGGTTTTGCATCCCACGTTGCAAAATGTTCTCTAATAAGAACTCAGAGACAGAATCTTCAGCTCCATCTGCAGTAGGTAAACTTCAATTCCAAGGGAATTTTCAGAACTCTGCCATTATTTATCCTCTAATATGCTCCTCAAAGGCATTGCAGTGGAGATGAAAAGAGGAACGCGTAGCTCTTCTACAGCCCCACCTCTGCTGGGACCACAGGAGGCAAGGCAATTCAGATTGGAAGAATTGGAACAGGCTACTAGAAATTTTGATGAAAGCAATCTCATTGGATGTGGAAGCTTTGGTCTGGTTTTTAAAGGGTTGCTTTGCGATGGGACTGTTGTGGCTGTGAAGAGGCACACTGGTGCTTCTCGACAGGAATTCTGTGAAGAGGTATAACAATATTTCAGTGTATATTCCGAAGCAACACAAGAAAAAGCCCATGTCATGTATTTTCATCAAATCCACATGTTTTTCACTTTCTATTTTAGTAATTACTCTGCATGTTTTTTTACATCAAAGCATCTTCAAATATCAAGAGATCTCCATTGGACCCTTAAATTCATGTAATTCGTGAACCATCGAAGTGCATTATTTACATTCTTTGAACCTTAGCATGGTTTTCAAAATATTGGCAGGTGAGGCACCTAGCAAGAATTCAGCACAGGCACCTAGTTACTCTCATTGGCTATATTCAGGGCAATGGCCACCAAATGCTAATTTACGAATACATAACCAATGGCAGTGTCTCCAATCATTTATACGGTAACATTACTTGGTATATTTTTTAGATGATCCTATGTTCAATCTGTCTGTACATGTTATGCAAATTTCTTTGACATGCACAGGAAAATATAGCACAACAAAACTAGAATTTAAGCAAAGATTGTCAATAGCTGTTGGGGCAGCAAAAGGTAATTCTCTGTCTGGAGATTGTTAGGACCATCAAAATTTCTAAGATTAGTAATTTGATTTTTCTCCAAGCAGTAGGACGCAGATAGAAAGTAACATCAAAGTACATTGCAGGCTTATGCCATTTGCATGGCCAAAGCCCTCCTCTTGTGCATGGAAATTTCAAAACAGCCAATGTCTTGGTTGATGAGAACTTTATTGCTAAAGTTTCAGATGCAGGGGTCTCGAAACTACTTGGAGGAATTCAAGCTGCAGGCCCCTCTTTCCCAAATGCAAATGCTTTCAGAGATCCAGAGTAAAAAGAAATTTTATGTGGTTGAGTGAAATATTTTATCTCGTTTCAACATCTAAGCTGAAAATGAAGAATTTGGTGTTTCAGTGGTGTATTGTCTTCAACGGTAACTCATTCATTGCTTATATAATGTTTAGGATAGCCCAAACAGGTAGAATCTATGAAACAAGTGATGTGTATAGCTTCGGGGTATTCCTACTGGATCTCATAACTGGAAAGGAGGCTTCTGATATCGCATCAAGTGAAAGCATAATGCAATGGGTATGTCACAGAACCTTTATTCATTCAAGTTTTGAGACATCAAGACATCATTGTTAAATTGTAGAGTGGACATTGTCAAGTTTCCGAGGCATCTTTGACATTTATTAAGTTTCATCCAAATTGCAGCCAAGTGATTTAGCTTTTCAAATTTATTAAGTTTCATCCGAATTGCAGCCAAGTGATTTAGCTTTTCAAATTTTCTGTTATGTGTAAACTTAGGTCGAAAGGCATCTGATCTCAAACGACATAGTTGATCATAGGCTTGAAGGGAATTTCACGTCAGAGGGGATGAGGGATTTTATCAGGCTGGCACTGCGATGCATGAGCCTCCCAGGAAGATTGAGACCGAGTATGGAAACAGTAAACTTGGAGCTTGAACAAATACTGGAGAAAGAGGTCATGCTCACAACTGTAACGGGTGAAGGTACTGCAGTTACTCTGGGAAGCCACCTATTCACAAAGTAAAACAGTGGGCAACTGATTGATCATTGATCACGTTTTCTGAAATCATCAGAAAGCAACTGGCGAGCGGCAAAAGAGCTAAGCTTAAGCTTTAAAAATTTGTTTGAAGGAATTTACTAAGAAAGGGGAAACAAGAACAATTGGTTGCAAGTAAATGGTCCAAGATTACATGCAATATTTGAATCTTGGAAAATTCCAACTCCATGCAATATTGAATCTTGGAAAATTCCAACTCCAAAACTGGCATTATGTTTGATAATGTGCATTCATAGTGAGATTATGAGTAGGAGTAAGTAGTTCACAAGATAATAGAAAGATCAAATATAAGCAAACACACAAACAAACAGAGCCAGGTCTGGATCCAAAGTAATAAATTGGAGGAGGACATAAATTTGGCTTGTCATACGATGCACATTTTTCTATAGTAATTAATATATACTGATGGAATCAAACATAGTTATCTTAAAAACAAAAAAGAAATCCAACAACGTTATATGAGAACATACTCCTAAAAGAAAAGTTCCATGCATTAACCAGCCTGTGCTGACTAAAATTTATCCAACAAAACACTATTAGACAGACTAATTAGAGTGTGGTTTCATTAGATCAATCAGCACTCCCAAATATTTGCCTGAGAAGTAGAAACATGTACGCAGGGTAGCATGTACGACAGCCACGGAGATTACAAGCACCATCCAACTGTCCAATCCCCCCGTCACAACCTTGCATTCTTGAGATGATGTTGCCATCACTCCACCTGTTTGTAAGAATACCATATTCGGTTGGCACTGGGCGCGGAACGATCCAGTCTCCCTGTCGAGCTCCTTGTCGGCGGGATTATTCTGGGTAATATTACCATGCAGGCGAACGGAGAAACCCCACGACGTTCCGGAATCGATATCCTTCACCAGGGAAGTCGCAGTTGTGTTATCAACACTAACAGGGAAGGAAGCAAAAGTTACCTTGACAAGATCCTGATGAGCTTCAGTCTGGGTAAAATCAGGAACAACCGTTTCCCAGATTGACTTTGCAGTCACTGATGGAGGAGTGAACTTGTTAAGTCCAGGCAAGAGTGGCCAAAGGTGATGGAGGGGATTCTTCCCGAAGTACACATCGGCGGAGATATCACTGTATGACAGAACATGGTTTTCAGAAGGGTTTTTAACGTTGAATATCATATTCCAACCAGCGGTGATGTTGCGTTCCGTGGAATTCGAGAAGGGATCAAGTAGGACGGGAAAAACCGAGGCGGATTCCAGGGTGAATTCTGGGACGATAAGTTTCCTGTCATAATAATTTTTGTTGATCATGATAGCCATGTGAACACATAACAGAAAAATCTCTGCCTTGATTGTGTTCAGAAGAAGCCAACGAATAATCCCAGAACGATTCCTGAAACGATTCCCCCAACGAACCGGGCATAGTTGAATATCAGAAAATCTAATATCATCACGAGCAGGATTTTCTCTGTTCTTTTCAGGAGTATTTTCACGGGAGAATTCAGAAGTTTTAGCAAAACACTCAGGTTTTTCATCAACAGGTTTCTCAACAAGGATTTCATCGTCAGGGTTTTCATCAGGGATCTCTGTTGAGTAACTAAAACTATCGTCCTCCTGACTTTCTCCCTCCATCACATAATCATCATCTTCTAAACTATTAGAAGCGGTTTGCTCCTGCACGCTCGAACTTGAGTAAACGTGAATCAACATGATGGCCTTATCAGAGAAAAAAAGATAAGGAAGAAATAGATAAACTGATGAAGAAAATCTGATCAGGATTTAGCCCTTAACCTGATATATTCTACTTTTAAATGGCAAAGAATAATAAGAGTTATGGTTGAAGAAGGATAGCAAACTTCGTGTTTTACTTGGTACGTAATACTACTTAAAATCTCTCCTCTTCTCTTCTTACCATAATGGGATTGGCTTTGGAAAGAATTGATCTGACAAAATCTATATTTCCATGAGCAAAAAACAGACATTGCCTAAAATTGATCTCATGTATAAATATTTTCTTTATGGTCAGTTTGGTTTTTAGTTAAAATTAGAATTGGTTTAAAATTAAATATATCTTAACTAAATTTCAGTTTGAATTTTATAGAAAATTTCTACAATGTGAAAGTATATCTATTTAAAAATTTCAACAATGTGAAAATATTATAAAATAGATATTCTGAATGAATTGGAATAAGGGAAAAATTATGAAATTTAACCAAACATAATAAAAAATTTATTTAATTTTAAAAAAATTCCAATTTTATTGAGAAACTAAACGAAACCTTGATCTCAAGTGTTGCTAATGAGTAAAATGTTTTTATTCAATTGTATCCATTTACGTTGGATATTATTATTTATTTTTTAGTTAATTCTTCAATTTAAAAAAAATGAAAGATAATAAATAGTAACCTTATGTGAATAATTTATATGTAAGATTGTAATTTTATTGGAAAGAATTGGTTAAAGAAATCAAAATTCTTTTTTCCTTAAATTAATTTATTTATAAAAAAAATAAGAATGTTAGAAATTGCTAGAATGGATATTCATGTCCAACCAAGAGAATGGACTTGGAGTGGGGAGATATTTTGTTTGGCCTATGGATTTTGGGTTAAAACCGACTTTCTGGGCCAATGGATTTTGGGACAAGGACCTGAATCATGGGCTAATGAATTTTGGGTCACAAGAAAATGCCGCAAGTTACGACTATGGGTTACAAGACACTTTGTATACTTCTCCTATTGGAACCGAATTGGGATTTGGAACTAAATTTTTCTGCAAAACGGACACACTGTGTAATCAAGAATTGAAACCAATCACCCATTCGGGGTGACTGAGTTGGTGTGACAGTGAGTATGAGACCGTTCAAATCTCCTTGTCAATACCTTCTCGGTCAAACCCGTCACATAAAACTTGTCAAAGTGCGATTTATATCTCCTGTGTAGTTTGCGAGTTATTACACAAGAGTTAGGTTTACCCAGTGCGCACCCTGCGGTTGCGGATTCCTTAGTCAACAACGGGTTATTACACAGGAGTGGGGCAAGAGTGAGATTTACCCAATCGCACCCTTGGTAATGGCTACAAATTCCTTAGTCAACAAAAGAATTGAAACCAATCTTTGCCGCAAAATCAAAACAAGCAGTACAAAATTTACACAATCAAGCTAATTTACGCAATTTCCCAAATAATTAAGAAAATTGTGGCCTAATTCATGGAAAAGAATAGCAATATGAGACAGCAGCTGTTTGCTGTATATAAAGACAAAAATCGCAGTATTACAGCATTGCATGTCCCATTTGAATGGAAACAATATTACAGCAACGGAAACATTACTCCTAGCTGAATCATCTGCTACTCAAACATTAATCCTAGGTTAGGGGTGTGTAATTTTCGAATTAATTCAAAAATTCGACCGAATTCGAAAAATCGAACTCGAAAAAAATCGAATCGAAATTTTAATTCGGTTTTCAAATTGATTCGAACCAAAAACCGAATTCGAATTCGGTTTTCGGTTCGGTTTTCGAATTTCTGGTTGTAATTCGGTTCGGTTTGGTTCGAAAACTGAAAACCGAATTGCAAGGCGTATAAAATATATTTTTTTAATTTTACATGTCCTTGCAATTTTTCTTTTGCAGTTTAGCCTGTAGGGTTTCTCTTATTCTGCTTCTTTATCTTTCTGCTGCCTCTTCCGATCTCTCATTCTCCGAAAACCCTTACTCTCCTGTCTCATTTTTCTTTCTCCCCGAAGTCGTCTTCTTCGTCTGAGAGAAATGGGGCGCTCGAGTTTTCTCGCTCATCTTGTGATTTTCCTCGTCTTCGTCTCCCCTTCCTCAGAAATCTACCATCCAATTTAGCTTTGATCTTACATATTATCCTCTTTTTTTGTTCTTGCCTTTTCTTTGGTTCTTGGGTGCTAAGAAGTTATGGGAAAGGTTGCGGTGGGAGTGGCTGTGATTGGGGTGGCTACCGTTTGCGCTGCTGCGGCGCTAATTGTCAGGCATCGGATGCGCAGTTCAAGCCGGTGGGCTAGAGTTATGACAATTGTGCGGGAGCTGGAAGAAAATATTGGGACTCCCGATGCCAAACTTAAGCAAATCGCTGATGCTATGACAGTAGAGATGCACGCCGGCCTGGCCACCAAGGGTGGCAGTAACCTGAAGATGCTAATCAGCTACATTGACAATCTGTCCACTGGGTCACTGGTTTGTCTTTTGCTAATCACCTACGTTGACCAGAAGATGCATAGAAGATGATATATTAATTTGGCTATTTTCTTGGAGATCTTTAAATTGGAAGAAAGAAACAATTTTCCTGATGCATAGTTTGATTTTTAAATCAAGTAATATAATTGAATGCTTTTGGACTATTTTGTTAAATCCAATTTTGGTGCTGAATTCTGTTTTTGCGAATTTTGTATTTGATTTTTGGTTTCTGGATTTGGAAATTAATCGTTTGATTTTTGGTTTCTGGTTTTGGAAATTAGACCAAATTCGGTTAATTGGTTTGAAACCAGAAAAATCAGAATTCAAACCGAATTCGAACTAAAAACCGAATTCCGAATTCGGTTGGTTCCAATTCGAATTTGACCGAATTCGGTTCAGTTTTCGAATTGGCCTCTAAAAATTGCCAACCCGAACAAATCGATTCGAACAACCGGAAAACCGAAGAAACCAACCGAATTGCACCCCTAATCCTAGCTGAAACATTAGTAGAGTGGATTTCATGTCATGAGTTGGTGCACAAAATTCTACAATTCACAAACTAAAAGCTTCAGCTTCGTTTGGATTGTTCTTATTTAAGAAAAATTATATTGGAATGTGTAAAAATTTTGATGGATATTTTTTAATAGAAAAAGTATTTTGGAGGGAAAAATAAGAGAATTTTTTTTTAAAATTATGTAAAAGGAATTTGAGTGGAAAAATTTGAATTTTAAATTTTGAAATAAAAATATATTTAAATAATTTATTTTTATTTAAAAATTTTCTTATTTCCAAATACGAATTTCCTGTTCAAATGAGACCTTCACAACCCAATTGAATTGTGCCCCTCTAAAACCTTCTTTGCATACTTGATAAGTGTAAAAAAGAAACGAATATACCATGGTACCAAGCCCTGGAGTCTGCACTAGTTTCTGACAATACTACTCTCATTCTCCACAATGAAGCGTAGACAATATTTTGGTCTTCTTGCCCCTGATAAAACTCCGGAATTTAAGTGGTCAAAACAACAGCATCGATCCCAAGAGAGGCAATAAGATTGGAATAGTGCAGCTGGTGTTGGGTTTTCAAATTTGAAAACCATCTCCCAAGTGGCAGTCATTTGGTACGCTGTACCGAGCATCTGCGCAATCCACTGGGAAGCAGTGGCCGATAAAAACGGAAACTGGAAAGCAGTTGGCCGATAAAGTTAATTGCGGGGTAATGACGGGCATGTACACGTAGTTGTCGTTGAGCCACCCTGCTGTTATCATTGGGATGGCACAGAGCTATTATTGCAACAATGGCCAACCGCATTGCACCTGCTGTTATCATTGGGATGGCACAGAGTTGTTATTGCAAAAACTGGCCAACCGCATTGCGACGGATCCAGAAGACCCTTCTGCCAAAGTTGATGATGCGACTGATTGCAATCATTCTCGCTCTTTCAATTGGGTTTTCTCCAATTGGGGGTAGGATTTCTTCATTCGCCTCGCTCATGGTGGTATCAATTGAGGGAGATTTGCGTGGTATCAATTGAGGGAGATTTGCGTAAGGTTTGTTGTTCTTGTTGAAAGTTGAGCAAAGCTGAAGAAAACTGACCCAACCAACTGTTTTCTTCGTTCTATTTATACCCTTGATTTCCAACCACCGACTTGTGGGAAGTTGCCTTGCCTGGCATTTCTTATACCCTTGATTTCCAACCACCGACTTGTCTATTTATGACTGGTTGGAAGTTGCCTTGCCTGGCATTTCTTGTACCCTTGATTGCCTGACATTTGAAAATTTGGAATTAATTTTTGGTAGGAAATTTTTTGGAATTAATTTTTGGTTGGAATTAATTTTTGGTAGGAAATTTTTTGGAATTAATTTTTGGTAGGAAATTTTTTCACAGAAGAGGGCTGGGAGGCTATATTAATGACAAAATTAGCTAATTACACAAAACTTCCCAATTTATGCCATGCAATTACTTTTGCAATTACTTTTGTTATGCCATGCAATTACTTTTTTACAGAAGAGGGCTTGGAATTACTTTTTTTATGACTAAATTAATGACAAAATTAGCTAATTACACAAAACTTCCCAATTTATGCCAAGCTCAATGCAATAAAGAGGGGTAGTACTTCTTCTAAATCCTACAAATTTACTGCATTGATTATTTTAGGTAAATTTTGTATATCTTCTGTAAAGTTTATAAATGCAATAAAATATTTTAACGTTTGTTAAAAAATGTAGCTAGCAAAGAATTAAACCTATGATGACATTATTGTCCTACACAGTTTCATTTCATGGCACAGGTTTGTCCTACACAGTTTCATTTCATGGCACAGGTTTGTCCTGCACAGTTTCATTTCATGACACAGGTTTGGTTGGAAGAGTTGAAGAGGTATGACCATTATAGCAAATTTGCTATTTCTTGGTTGGTTTTTTGTTTGTGTTTTTGCATTTCAGACTGCAACAAATGCTCTTGAGATCAAGAATTCTCCAATCTCTTAATATTATGTGACATATGAACCCAACTTGTAACTTCCTTACGATCCCAACAAAAATGAAAGCTTCTGCAAATACAAAAAATGAAAGCTTCTGCAAATACAAAACCAAAAGCAAACACGCGTAACAAAAACTAAAAAGCAAATCAAACAAGAACAACTACAGCAAACAAAAACCAAGCAAGTCAAATAAGAAAGGTTTGTGATGATTTTTCAATCTTTTCCTACAACATAACTCTGTTATTAATTTCTAGCATCTGAACTAAGAATCTGAGGTACAATTGTTGCAATAATTCAAATAACAGGCAACACCTGGATGAGACAATATCACAAAATCCCTACATTAATACCCTCCAAACAACCATTTCTTCCCATCTTTGTTACCAACTGATGTGCTACACATCATTGGTGTTGCTACAGCCATTAAATCCGCCTTAGGCAAAAACTCAACATCCAATTCACAGAAAACATGCAGTGCACGCCCACTGTGCTTCTTTTCTGCATCACTGGCCTTCTTTTGCCTAATATTGCCATCTAACTGAACAGAGAAATCCGAAGCTGAACCATATTTAATGTCCTTCAACACAGAAATGGCAAAAGAATTTTCTACCCGGATAGGGTTTCTGTCAAAAATTGCATGCACGAAATCCAGATTATATTCTGCCTGCTCAAATGCTGGAATGATGGTAACCCATGTAGGATTCCCTTTGTAGTTGACCGTGGCAACAAGATTACTATACAACAAGACATGTTCCTTGGAAGGATTTGCAACAGCAAAATTTATGTTCCATCCAGCAGTAATGTTGTATGCAACTGCAACATTCAATGCACTGGAAACAGAAGAGAATTTAAGTGGATAGACTGATGCTATTTCAACATTGATTCGAGGAGTAACGATTGATGTCATATGAAACCATAAGATGCTCAAAACCCCAGTGCAAAAACCAATGGCATATACTATTTTTTTAAACTTCTTGAAGTCCACTGGATGATTGACTGGGGCGGATACGATGTTTGTGGAACTAGTGGTGGTATTGGTATCTCCATCTCCAAAATCATCATCATCGTACTCGTAAGTTGGTTCCTCCTCATCGTCCTTGTCGAACCCGTGACTATAAATTTCTTCGTCATCCTCGATTTTGACCTCAAATTCTACATCATCATCATCCATGATAGTAATCAAGTCCTGAATATCGCTATCCACAAAAGGGATCCTCATACCTGCGTTGAAGAAAGATTGCAAAACCAAAACAAAAACACAAAATAAAGGGCAATAATATTTGTAAATTGTAAGATGTGTTTAAGAAACTTGGGCCTCTCTTTAATCTTTATGCAGACAGACGTATCAAATTTTATTCCTTATCAGAATTGTAGGATTCTGTGACTGTGCGGAAACAATGGGATTTATTCTCTTATTTCCTTATTTCCTATTGTTGGTAGAATTTTTAGTGCTTTAGGAAACGGGATTGTTGCAAAAATTCTAATTCTTTTCCTACAACTCTTCTAAAACAAACTAAATTCTTCAAATTAGGGGGGAATTCCTTTTACAAAAACTCCATATCAAATTGGGCTAACCCAAAATTAGGATCATCGTTCTACTTCGGACCAGAGTCATCTGAGCCCAAAACTTCATGCCCCGAGGCACATAATCCTTCTTCCTCCCTCCAAATTTTTTATCCCTTTTCCTCGACATTTTCATTTAATCCGATTCTGTCCTGCTTGAAAAACAAGGCTGAAAATGGTATGCTCAACCATGTCTTTCCGGAATTCTCTTTGCTTTTGTACATTCTCTCTTGCAGCTTCAAGGAATAATATTTCCATAAATAGCAAGAAAAGGAATAATATATCCATAAACCCCAAGAAAAAACCCAAGCAAAATAGAAATCTGAAGCTCAAAAATGCTCCATCCTCGCCAGTCCAAGGCGGAGAGGCCACCACTTACACTTGTCTACCTCCTAAAGATGACTTTTTTCTCCCACTTCAGAACAAACCCACTACAGAAGTCAAATTATCCGACTCCAATCTCCTGAAACACCTTAAAGATGACGAGGCTTCTGGAGAAAGATTGAATTTTGAGGTTGAAAGTGAGGATAATGATGTGAATTCTGGTTTTGAGTATGAAAAGTTTGAGCTTTATGAGGTGAGTTCTGATTCAGATTACGAGAATGAGGATTATGTTGATGAGGATGATGAAATTGAGGGTTCTGGATATGGAGAAGATGATTGGAGCAATAAGAATGTCATTGAAGGTGATGTTTTTGACGGGGATGAGGTTAAAGAGAAAGAGAAAGGATTGCCAGCTGTGATGAGGTGTTTTGATAGGGCTAAAATTTATGTAAAAGCAGGGGATGGAGGAAATGGAGTAGTGGCATTTAGGAGGGAAAAGTATGTGCCATTAGGAGGGCCTTCTGGTGGAGATGGAGGAAGGGGAGGCAATGTGTATGTTGAAGTAGATGGGTCAATGAATTCTTTGTTGCCATTTAGGAAGAGTGTCCATTTTAGGGCGGGAAGTGGAGGGAATGGACATGGTAAGAATCAGATTGGACCAAAGGGTGAGGATGTAGTGGTGAAGGTTCCACCTGGGACGGTAATTGGGGAGGCTGCTGGGAATGGTGGACTGCAAGGGGATGTGCTTTTGGAGCTGTTGCATCCAGGGCAGAGGGCATTGTTGTTGGCTGGAGGGAGGGGTGGGAGGGGGAATGCATCATTTAAAACAGGGGTGAATAAGGCACCTAAGATTGCAGAGAATGGTGAAGAAGGCCCTGAAATGTGAGTGTTTATTGTTTTTGTGTTCCTTGAAAGTTGTGTGCTTTGGCTGTTGAAGTTATGATTTTTGTAATTTGATAAAGTAGTTTTGTGCCACCACGCATTTGTAAAATAAATAGTATGTCCAGAGTCTTAATCGGAATTAATTATTTTGGAGCTTTTCATTCGCTGGAGCATTCTAAGCTGTGTAAGTTGATGATTTTGCAAATAGATCATTTTAGACTATCAACAAAGTCAAACTCGGGTAGGATTTTCCATTTTCATTTATTTTCATCAATAAGATGAGTTGAGTGAATATGCTTATTAGTGAATGTGCCCGTTGGCATTGGAGAAAGATGATAAAAAATGAGTGAAACCAAGCAAGAAACTAAATGGGAAGGTGTACCGGTTTCTTGTGTTCTTCATTGTTTCCCCAGCTTAAGCAATTAGCTAAATTTTCTATTCCAAGTAATTATGTTCTCATTGATACAAGTAATTATGTTACGGGCCAGGTGGCTAGAGTTAGAGCTAAAGTTGGTCGCAGATGTTGGAATTGTAGGAGCTCCAAATGCTGGGAAAAGTACATATCTCAGTGTTATTAGTGCTGCTAAGCCAGAAATTGCAAACTACCCGTTCACAACTTTGCTTCCCAACCTGGGTGTAGTTTCATTTGATTATGATGCAACAATGGTGGTAGCTGATTTGCCAGGGCTACTTGAGGGAGCACATCAAGGTTTTGGATTAGGTCATGAGTTCCTTCGTCACACAGAAAGATGTTCAGTTCTGGCAAGTTTCTGCTCCAGCTGCTTCAATTTGGAATTTCTAAAAATTTGAATATCCACAAGTTATTCGGGGTTCCAATTGGAACAGACAGTATGGAACTTCATCTGGTTTACATGATTGTTATTTCATACATCCTTAATTTGAGTTTTAATAATCTGTGTTAATGGACCATTCCTAGATATAGAGATTGTATCTTCAAGTTTTGTATGATTAGGTTCACCTGTAATAATATAGTCCTAGGTTTTCCTGGTGAAGTGGTTTGACCGGGAGTTTTTTATGCATAGCTATTGATCTTAAATGTATATTCCTTGACTTTGCTGCTTGACTCTACAAACTATTTCATGTTAGAAGGTCTTTCTTCTGTTGATAGTCGATACTGAGATGGTTGTGCCTGTAATTCTCTGATTGTTCTCCTTCTATTGAAGTTCTTAATTGCTAGGACTCTGAGATCCATATCAGGCCTTCACCCCACCCCCCCTTCTTTTGAGGTGCATATGAAAAGATCATTATTTACAATTAGATGGTGCAATTTGTTTAATTAGGTGCACGTTGTTGATGGATCATCTCAGCAACCAGAGTATGAGTTTGATGCAGTTCGCCTTGAGTTGGAAATGTTCAGTCCTGAACTTGCTGAAAAGCCTTTTTTAGTTGCATTCAATAAAATGGATCTTCCAGAGGCGCATGCAAATTGGATATCATTCAGTAAAAAGCTGCGTTCTCATGGGATTGAACCTTTTTGTATGAGTGCGGTGAAAAGGGAGAGAACACATGAAGTGATCTGTGCTGCTCATGGGCTTGTTCAGGAAGCAAGAGAGGCTAGTAAAGAAGGTCAGTAATCAATTTCAAATTCTCTTATCAGAGCCATTTTGCAATCTTGTTTGTCATTCGTAGTTTTTTACCCGGTCTGCCCCTTTCCTCCGAGCATTAGCTGTCAAGTAATCCAAATGGACATAACGCAATGCTTGAACTCTAGTTTTTTCTTTGGCTACGTTGTTGCTGAATCTATCCAGTTTTGAAAGGTATTCAGATGTGTGTTACTAACCTGTTACATGTCGTTTATGACTGAAAAAAGGCCAGCTGGCATTTTTCCTTATTAAATTTGAATAAATTAATGGTTCTGTAATGGTCAAACACATATGTATGGTTTTACTGGTTTAATTCTCTGTTATTTTGTCTAAAAGCTAGTCCTTATGTTACAGGTGCAACAGGTCCAGTGAATCTAAACCATGTAGCTGATATGGTGCAAAAGCAGCGGAATACTTCAATAAGGGAATTTGAGATCTCCTATGACAATGATGGCAATAGGTGGCATGTCACAGGAGCAGGTTTACAGCGCTTTATCCAAATGACAAACTGGAGGTGTGAAATTTCTCTGTGATTGTTATATGTATAAAGTGCGAGATGCTAGCTTTATAGATATCATTTTCATTGTAAATGCCATTTATTGCTTGTCAATTTACTCTATGCACAGATACATAGACTCTGACAGAAGGTTTCAACATGTGCTGGAGGCGTGTGGTGTGAATAAGTCTCTTATCAAACTTGGTGTGAAGGAAGGAGACACTGTTATGGTTGGGGATGTAAGTTTAGATCATTTTATTTTCTGCCCATTCAATTCAGCTCATATCCTTTTCTGGTACATTTCCTGATTGGCACAGTACATAGAATCTCATAGGGGACTTCACTAAGATGCCAATATGAGCTTGTATGATGTTTTGAAACATATAACAATCACTGAGAAAGTAGACTTGATGCTTATCATGTGGGCTTTTAGTTTAGTTCCAACATGACTAGTCAAAATGCATGGATAACAATGAAACTTATCATCACCATCACCATCACCATCAAGAGTCAAGCCAATGGAAAGGTAGGATTAGTTTAACAACTGGAAGTTATTCCCACACGTTCGTATTGTCCTGCATCTTTCGAGTCTAGAGTTCTATTTGTACATTATTTCTTTGCGAAGTGTCTCTAACTCCTGGTTACTGCCAGATGGAGTTGGTGTGGCACGATGCACCCGACAATTCAGGCCCCTCAAGTGTGAGGAAATGGGCTGCAGATTCATTGCTTCAATGATATGCCGCCTGTCGACAACGTTCCCAGGTCGAAACCAGCTTCATCAGTGCTGGCAAATGCTGAATATATAATCACAGGTAAACAAAGGGCATGTTGGCCTCATAAAATATCATCCCACCATCTGTCTGTCTCTCCAGGCCATAGCTGAGCATATGCTGTTTCGTACTAACATGCCATTATGGGTTAACGTAATCTTTGTTGATCATTTTTACCACTTGCTATTTGTGTAGAAACAGTTCATAATATTGACTTCCCCTGGAGGTGATGCTTGTTCTGGGCTGCTAAGTGAATTTTCCAGACATGGAGAAAGTTTCACGGAGTTTGGAAGGTTAAAAGGCCTGCCTGCAGGCCCTCTATTGGGCCTGTTATTGTTTGATGAGTTGACTCATAAACCGGGAGGCATGTGCCTCATTTAATTGTACACTGTGGGAGTCCATTTCTATTTGGGTTACACAATACGCATACAAAGGACTGAAGGAGCCTGCTGCCTGCCTATCTCCTCTTTTGGGCGCTTGTATCACTACATGTTTGGGCCTTTAGCGCCTCCTTTGGGCCCTAGGACTCTATTTTGTGACTTGATTACTAATAATACATAGCTTTTATTCTTTTTGAGGTTTCGATTGGATGTGGCCCAAGTTGTAGCATATTTATGGCTTGCATGAAATTGTGAGTTTTTTTTTTTTTTTTTTATTTACATACATTATTACAAAGGATAATTTGCAGTTGAAAATTGTGTGTTTAAGTTTTATCTCCCTCTTCAAAAATCGAATTTTGTTTTCTATAGAAGGCACTCCTATACCATTTTAACTTTTTTGTTAATTATTTTTTGGATACGAGGATATAGGGAGAATGATTGTCGGTGGTTCTGTTTTGGTTCAAGTGGAGATACATTTCTCTTCTCTATGGAAACAGAATTTTGAAAAATCCAAACATTTTAGAAATAAATAGAGAGGTAAGAATTTCTTGAACGAACCATGTTCCTTCGTATATGTTAGAAGTCCATTGATAAGGAGGGGCTGAGGAAAATTTGGATTCAATTCTTACAATAATGAATATCAGTGCAATTAAAATTCGTGAGGAGTTATACATCTGTAGTTGAAATGAAATTTAATTTGGCCTAATCTTTTACTAAAAGGATTGAGCAGAATACAAAAATTCTATTACACCTATTTTGGATAAATAGAAATTGAATCTAAGTAGAGAAAATTTGAAATACAAAATTGACAAATTAAACCAACCTTTCTAATGTTGTTTTAGATCCACAATGAATCCTATAGATTCCTAGGATTGGGAGTTATAAATTTGTGTACTGATAAGACTTTCATTGTTTTTTGAAACTCAGATCTCTAGATGAATTATATAGCCAAGAGAAACCATGAACCAGAATAAAAGAACTTGTCCCACTTTTGAGTAAATATTTCATAACAGTTTCATTAGACCGTAAATCTTTTTTGGTATATCCAAATAATAGATAAGAGATTATGTAAATTATAATTGGTGAAGTTTGATTTCTCGATCTTTTTTATCACGGCCAATGCCCATTGTTCAAACTCGAAAGGTTTGCAAAATCAATGCTGCAAGCAAGCAACATATGATACTTGATGATGAAGTCCATTTGTAGGAGAAGAAGTGTCCAAGTCATGTATGGAAGCGTGAGTGACTACGTGATCAGTACACAGTGCTCTCGTGCCTAAATTCAAAATTCTTCACCCCATCAAATCAAGATTCGCAATTACTACTAATCACTATTCCAAAGATTTGGGTTCTATCAAAATTGGGTAATGTTTTTGCTTCACTTCAGAGACTCAAAACCATAGCCAAAGTACAAGAACCCACAACAAATGCACATCCATACCACCACCCTTACATCTGTCTGCAATAGTAACTGAAATTGCAATCTTTCTTTGTCTGCGGAATTGCACAGTTTTCTGCATGTCCTTTTGTGACCGAAGAATTGTTCATGGTTCGACACGTTTGTAGGAGAGAGCCCACTTGATTACTTGGCAACAGTGTCCACGTGTCACGTCGACCATTCCTACGTACTGAAGCTGAAGCCCCAAAACCTTTGCTTCTGTACAAGTAGTAGTCTACAAGAACAAGAAAGAAAGGAAAGTTGGTAACACAATCCGGATGTGTGTTTCCTTTCCTCGGACTTCAGAAGTGGCATTTGGGACTTGGGACTGCACTTCCGTACGTTGTTTCACTGTGTGTCCACTCTTTCTCAGATATTTTTAGCTTCAAGAAATAGTAGTTATAATTAGCCAAGTTGCAGGTCTAAATAAAATGTACTACTAGTAGTACTAACATTAAGAGGGACTGAATTGGTCAGGATAGTTTGAAAGATTGAAGGGAATTTCTGAGCATTTGGTTTAGTCACAAACAAAGAGTTAGTTTGGTATTAAAATTATTATATGACACTTGATCTCTCCCTTAAATAACCAATAAATTAGATACACTAGTAGTTCCTCTTACATGGGATTTACCTAATTTGGTGTCTCAATTGACAATTCATAGACTTTGCAAATTGGATTAATAGTAGAATCTCTTACATGGGATTACCTAATTTGGTGTCTAGATTGACAATTCATGGACCTTTTTCACTGCAAATCAAGATAGTCAGATGAGTGCGAATCTAAAAGCGGCTTCCTCCCTGTGGAACAATTACAACTTTCGTGGGAAAGACATGCCTCATTCGATTTGCAAGCATTGTAGTAACAGTTAGACAACTTTTTTCTGCGTCAATTCTTTGATTGGGAGTTGGTGAAAGTCGTACTGATGTGTAAGCTGATGTATAGCATAGTGAGTTCATTTTGATTAAAGTTATTCACAAGGTGTCGTGTCTCCCTAACTGCCATCTAAGGTTTTAAGTGTCATTGTAACTACGTGACCCACTATACTAGGCACGGGGTTAAATCCTCCAAGATTGGGTGAAACTATCCCAAATCCCACACCAACAAGGTAGTCAAGGGATTTGATTCCTGGTTGCCGCCGGGGTTGTCCCTAACATTACCATCTAGACCAAACCCTGGGAGCAAACATGAAGAGTTTTGATGAGAACTTTTTAGCAGTTTGGACCTTTCAAATTTGCCAATATGTTGATTAGCACACGGTTACAACCCTTCACTTAAACTGAATTGGAAGCAACTAGTTTAATGCATGCATGTTAGTCCAACGTTAATCTCATTTCTCCAAATTAGAATTTGCTGGAGGGCTTGTGCGAATTTGAAGCTTTTTGTGGCTGTGTTTTTTTGTGTACATTTTCCTCCTACAACTGGCATGTTTGTTGTACATTGATAAATGGGACAACACGTTTCAACTCTTTCCTACAACCTGAGCAACGAAAAACGCTTATATTCCCCAGCCTAATTTCAATTGCATAATTCATGTAAGAGTGGTCTGACCAAGAAACTGCACCCCACTCCCCCTCCAAACCCCCCCCCCCCCCCCCCCCAAAAAAAAAGAACAAAAACAAAAATTCAAGGAGTCTTGTTGAGAGTTTCTGTTTTCTTTTTAGGAAGAAATGAAAATTGAGATATAGTAATAGTAGGTTGGTCAAAGACAAAGCAAAATCCCCTCCCTCTGAGTCTCGTCAAAATTCAAAGAGTCCCCCCTACTTAGTCCTTAGAATGTCATAATCTTTATCCCCAAAATCCGGGCGACCTTAATATCTTACAACTAAAGTGTGTGCATGTTTCGGAGAATGTGCAAAATTCTAATCTGACCAAATACAAGTTTCTCATGTCAGGATGGAACTATTGGGAGCCTCACTTTTGGTTCACATTTTTCCTCATTTTGTGTTTGCATACTTTTAAAAAGGCATACCAAAACAAATTGCATGCATGTTGTTAACAGTTAACAAGTTCCCATGTTACATAGTTTTGTCTAAGTAATACCAATAATAAATAACCAATGCCTAATTATTTTGCTACTTTATTACTAAATTCTGTGGATTGTGTACTAAGTGGATCACATCTTTTCATATGGGGCTTGACTAACTGTTCATCATATTCAAATGCTGAAAACTCTTTTATATGTTACACACGTAAGACCTTCTATTCAAGGAAGCCATAATCCATAATTCCACATCACTTTCCAAGCTTGTTACTTTCTGAATAGCTCCATCAACAAGAACATAAAAAACCCTTTATGCTAAAATGACCTCAAGATTTCATCTTGATGACTCTTCATATTCAATTCCCCAACATTTATAGTGGACGAGTCAAGAGTCGTAGATTTTTCCCAGGTTATAACACTAAAAGATCATGACAGTTTCCTTTTAAAACTCAATTACATATATCCTTTGTTATTCTGTCTTTGTCTTCAGTCTTTCATTTGTTTCTTGGCTTACTATAGTATACAATAGAATGCTTTTTTCTTTAAAAAAAAAAAAAAAACAACTTGGAGCAGACCATTATAGATAGATAAAGAGTGGCAAACATCATAGAATTTTGGGATGATAAAGACATTAAAAGGGGTTGACCCGTTTGATTATATGATTAGCTTATGGTGTTCCCAATGCCGTTTAGGCATGTGAAACTTTAATCAATAAGGAAAAAGTTAAGAGTGTCCTGATAGAACTGCTGATGCTATGGTTTGGTGATAATGCCCCACTGATATTGTTTATAATTTGAGATCATGTGGCCTTCTAATGTCTTTCTCACCCTTTTGATTGCTCTTTTGACTATAGCCTTTTATGTGCTCCTTTTAGATAAGCCACATATATGTACACGCTCACTTGCTTCTTGTTACTCTTTCTTTTACTTATTTTTTTGCTAAGAGGCTTAATGGAAATTATTTTGTCTACAGTGCTTCATTCTTTGACTACACCATTATACACATTGCATGGTATGTTTATGGTATTTTTATGAATAAACCCTACCTGGACAATGAATTTGGATGATGACAGGCACTTATTTTGTTAGGTAACCATGGTTTTTTTTGGATGAGTGGAACAGAAAAGGAGAGTCAATGAGAATTGAATTCTTGTTTTATGAAAAAAATAAAAGATTTTTAGGGTTTGTATATATTGTTATTTCATTTGAAAATATAAAATAAAATAAAACTGTTTCATTATTAAAAATATATTTTTTAAACGGAATACTTAATGCGTTAAATACAATACTACGCAAGTTGATACGCACACGCTTAATATCCCTTTGGTTATATTTTTCATTTAGTAGACCAAAGTTGAACATGCAATGGATTTCCTTACATTCTGACATTACTACTTCTAGGGCAAAATGAACCAGATACACTAATAAATATGGAAAAAAAATAGTAGAATGAACATGCAAAGCCTACATAATGACAAGCATATGATGCTGAAATGTTGACCCAAAGGGATTCATGTGAATTGCTTCTTCTTGTCGTTAATACGGACAATGGTGGGTGATATTTGAAACTTCCATTTCAAATCTCACTCTCAATAGCTACTTAAGATGGATTATCTTTGTTGAACTTACATCTTTAACTGCTCCCTTTGAAAAATCATGAACAAGACAAAAGGGATGATTAAGGAAACTAGTAGCAGAGAACGCGGATAAACATGTGCCAGCCATACACACATAATAGAAGTTACCACTTTTTTGATGCCCCTAAATTCAAATGGTTCGAGACTCTCAAGAAATGTGAAGACAAAAATTTTGTTGCTGCACTTTTCTTGTCTCTGACTTTGATTTATCAGCAGCTAGGTTTTGCATTTTGTGGAAATTCCTTCTTAGTGAACATCACGTGAGATGCAGTAGTTTTTGTCTCCAAATTATGTTTAGCAAAAGATGGTTAAAACTTAGCAAAAGTTCTTCATCATGCCAAGATTAATGTGAAAATATAAAATGAAGTGCCAATAAAATTTACTGATGTTTGTAACTTGGATTCAGTTAACTAAGAGAAGATTTATGTAAACTTTACCACAGCAAAAACTTGACAAAGCTGGGAGAATCTTTATGTCATCACAGCAATTTGATTAAAAATTTATACAAATCTTTTAATTGATATTGATTACAAAGAAAGACTAAAAGGTCTTTAGAAATATAAAAACTAGAGAAAAGTACAAATTTTAAAAAGAGGATGGTCTTCCAGTGACTTGACATTTTTTCAGCACTGTCATTTCCCTCCCTTCATGATCAGAGTTCCAGGCCTTTAAAAGAGCTCATTGCTTAGCATTTTACATGCACTTGCAGCCTTCCATCTCTGCATTTCTGCTATTAGCTTCTTCGCAGAAATTTTCATTCTCCTGCAATTCACAGGCTAACTTGGCCTAATCTCCATCCTTTACTACAATGTCAAGCTCCAAAACCCCAGAAAAACCCTTCAATCTCTATGAGCCAATCCTCACACAAACAGGGTTTACTTTACTACAACGTAACACATCTGTTTCCCAACCTAGTGAAAAAAGAGGCCGCAGGAAGCAAGCCGAACCGGGCCGATTCCTCGGTGTGAGGAGACGGCCTTGGGGCAGATATGCTGCAGAAATTAGAGACCCTACAACTAAAGAAAGGCATTGGCTTGGTACATTTGATACTGCTCAAGAAGCAGCCCTTGCTTATGACAGAGCCGCCCTTTCTATGAAGGGCACTCAAGCAAGAACAAACTTTGTATACTCTGACAACACAACTTTCCATTCTCTTCTCAACCCTTCTGATTTTGAAAGCCTATGGCAAAAACAAAACAACAATACTAAACAAACCAGCACTAGTTATTCATCTCAGGCTGAGATGCCTTCCCAAAGAGAGAATCCAATATTTTCTGACAATGACACTTGTTCTCAGTCCTCTTATGGTTCATCCCCTAAGGAAAACTTCTTTTTCTCTAGTGAGACCAACTCAGGCTACTTGGATTGCATAGTTCCTGATAACTGCCTGAAGCCTCCTTCTCATAAAGACAGCACTAACAGCAGCAATCCTGAAACTTCTCTTGATCAGACTATGTACTCAAATTTGAGCTATGATAATAATGTTCTTCCTGCGGATTCAACAATGGCTTCAAACCCTGAAAACTTTTCATGCTATGAAGGATTTAACTTTGGATGCTGGGACAATGAGCAGTCATGGGAGCTGAATTCTTGTGAACTTTCAGCAGTGATCAACAACCCTTTAATGGGTGACAATGGATGCACGGGTACTTATTATCCAGCTCTGGATAATACAAGTTATGAGTCAATGGCTGGAGCTACTACTTCTTCAGCAAGCTTCTCCGCTGTTTTCCCCCCATATGGTTGGTGATGTTGTTGAGACGTGGTACTCCTCTTCTAGGTCGTCTCATGCATGCTGCGCCTGAAAAACCCAAGTAGGAAAAGAACTATCACAAGTTTCAGCTAGATCTGAATCCATTTTTATTTTGTTATTTTCTTCCTATGTTGGTATTCTACCGCATTTTTCGTTTTTTCTTGGTTTGCAGCTTGATAAATGTAATTACTATTTAACTTTATGAGGAAGTAATGAAATGTCTTTCAATCCCAGATAAGGTGGCTACTTTCTTTGCTCTAAAATACTGTTATTCTACCAGATATTGCAAAATTCTGAAGAAGATGCACATTTTATATTCTTGAAGTCTGCAACATGCATGTCTTCCTTGCACACAACTCTATTGTTTCACAGGGTTCTGGTTTGAAATTTGCTTTCTCTAAAATACTATTACACGTATTCATACGAACCCAACTCATATCCCCCATTCTTGTCTACCAAACATTCCATGTTCCACCAAACAAGACATGTCTCCGCCAGCATATGCAAGAAAATAAGCATCCTAGCCTTCGGTTAGCTTGATTCTCTCTTTTAGGATGCCCCCTAAAGATGGATACCTTGATGGTTGGCAACTTTCACAATCACAAACATCTTGGGCCATTTCTTGTTTTACCACGTTTTAAGTTTTTGGTTCTGGGTTGCATGAGTCAGAAAGATGTTTCTAGGCATGAATGATGGTGTCTGTTCCTGTTTTGGTATCATTAAGAATAAAGCATCCTATTCCCAAGTAACGTATCGGTTACACGATGGAAGTTTTGTCCAATTCACTACCTTGTCGGTGAAGTTGTGCCCAATACCATTGTCATACATACATATATATCAGGTGCCCTGTTACTCGACGAGAATAACAAAAATAGTCAAAATGCCCCTTTAAAACCCAACAAAACTATTCCTCTGAGGTAGCAACGAACTTGGTAGTGAGATTAGTTGAAAACATTTCAGCAACCCAGACGAAAAACAGGAGGAAGGGTTGACAGCTACCTACTTGATGAGAGATCTTTAATGGCAAATAAACCACGGGTTAAAGACTAGTCTTACGCGTTAGATTGACCTAAAATCCAGCAAACAATGGAAATGAACCAAGAATTTCAAAAGACTAATCTTGTGCATGAGATAAAACATGAGGCATATTTGTAAGACATTGTTAAATGCCAAGGTAAACATAGCATGCATGCCTACTCGAGTCCCGTCATGGATGGTTTTATTAAAGAAAATTGAACAAAAATTACAATAGCAGCGAAAAGTAATGTCCAGTATCACCTCACAAATAAAAAGAAGACGCAAAATAGAATCCTTACAAGTCAAAGGGGCATCTTCATTTATCTGCTGTACTTGTGAAGACAAATTATCAATCCAGCGTTCAGCTAAATTCATATATTGCAACATAAGTATATAAATTATCCATATCAAGGCAGTTTTTACATTGCCTTTCACCGTTCCCTTAATTAATTTTCCACAACATTCATCATAAGCCCCAGACTAAAAGGGGGGGATACCAAGGAGATATTGGTGTTCATTCCTAAGTCAAGTTGGAAGCATGTTCCCAAATTCGAAGAGGGACCAAAAGCTGGACATCAAGACAGTCAATTTTGAAAGAAGAATGGTGCGGAACTGTTCTTTTGTGTTCCGAAAATGATTTGAATGTAAAATGCAGACAACAGACAACAAGCTCCAAAATTTGGGCAGGGATGTAGAATTTCTAAGTCTGAGGTGGGTTTTGTTTCTTGTTATTCAGAACCAGCTTGAAGCTATACCAGGTTTGCTGATCTTCTGAGGTGGGCATGGCTTATTGAAATTCGAAATGGTGGCCATATAATGATTTTATGAACACAGATGAACAGAGCTAGAATCTCCTAGACCTGAATGGTGAAACCTTGATGACTAAAGACAAATTGCCTACTAGGAAGTGATCTGCATCAAAAATATATCACTGGATCCATGAGAGTTATCGACAAAAAGAGCACTTCGATGAAGTGGAAATGCAAAGCTCTACTTCAGCTTGATGTGCGAAGCTCACTTCCATGAAGTGTAGTAATGCTGCCACTTGAAGAAGAAGATCCCTGTCCTGGCTGCTGAGCACTTGAACGAGGGATGATACTGCTCTTAGAAAACAATGAACCAACTGATCCACTGGAACCGTTCACAGAAGACATTCGGCTTGAAAAGGCATCCTTGCTGGCTCCGGAAATAAGTTCAGGCCTCAAGTCTGATGATGATGATGACGGAGCCAAAGTACCCATTGAAGATCCAACTGGGTAAGGAGCAACAGGCATATCAGCAAGGGAAGAAGCAGATGGGCTGTAGCTTAGTGTCCCCATTGGATGATCGAATTTGCATGAGGGGCCAAATTTGCACACTCCATTCTGTAAATAGTGAGAACAAATAGCCACACCCTAGGGAGATGGCAAGCAAAAAAAATGGCTCAGTTAAAGAACCAGGATTTAATCACCTGCTCCAACTCAGAAATATTGACCTAAAAATCTTTTCTTGTCAAACATCCATCCCCATGACAAGATGAAAGGGAAAAAGTATTAAAAGAAAAACAAAGAAGCATCTCATCCTCCAAAGATAAACAAGTCATTGCCCATGCACTACCAATCACATTGTGGAACTCACACCCAACAAACAGAAATTATTTGTAAACTCACCAAACCCCACCTGACAATAAAAATTACAAGAACAAACTTTTCCAGCAATTCTTTACAAGTGATGTGTAAACTGTTCCATGCAAATACAGGATGATAGAACAAATGAAGATGGAGAACTGAGAGATAAAAGGAAGAATATTCACGTGCACATTTGACTTTTCCAGATGTAAAAAGTGATTTTGTTTCTTTTCTGAAGAAAGTTCTTCTCTCTGTCACTTCTTCAGAAATTAAAATAATTTGAGTTGTTCTGACAATATATAATTCGATTCTAGATGTTACAAGCAGAAAATGAGATTGAAATCAAGAAGGTGAACAAATGAAGAGGGCAAAGTAACAATGTAAATTCAAAAAGAACTCAAAATACATCTGAAGTTGTTTTTCAAAGAAAATGAAACCAATTTCTGCTGCATACAAATAGGAAAATGAAGAAAGCAAAGGAAAAAAAAAAATCCATTTGAGCAGTAAATTGTTATTATCAAAATTAAGAAGAATCCCAAAGAGAAATGGTTGAGTTTTATTGGTTCTTGACTACAAGTAAGAAATGCCTGCACACAAACATGGGTGGAAGCAGAAAAGGCAAGAGCATGTGAGAATAAATTAATGAACTTCATGCGTTTCCTCTATCTCATTCAATACAGCTTATAAAGAAATAAAAACACCAGCAAACTTCAGAAGCCTACATACCATAACAGAATTTCAACATATTCATACATATAAGGAAAAGAAGAAGAGAACATGGGAATTTTGAGTGAGTAATTGTGCTTGATCAATTCGTGCAGGTGCAGAGCAAATGAATAAAGACTGTCTTTGCAATTGATAGATGATTGACCTATTTCTTTCCTGGATTGCAACAACATCCACAATTTAATATGAAAAAAAAACCCAGCAAAGTATATTTATTCAGAAGGCATACCGGATGAAAATGTGCATATGTGGAGGAGGAGGAGAAGAAAGTTTTTTTTTAAAAAAAAAAATGTTGTGCTTGCTTGATTTGTGCAGTTGCAGTGTGAACAACTAAAGACTGTTTTTGCAGGGGACAATTGACCTCTTTCTTTCATAGAGTGCAACAACATCCACAATTTAATGTAAGAAGAACATAAACCCAGTAAAGTGTGTTTATTCAGAGGTATACCGGGCGAAGAGGTAGACCCATGGCGCTAAGGACCAAATTTGCTTGTGGATGATGATATCTACATGAAGCACCATATTTACAGTCTCCAGTTTTCATATAATACTGACATTCAGGTTGCCCAGGCCTTTCTGGAAATGCATGTTCTTTCTGGCTGCTTCCTGAAGGACCAGCAGAAGAAGTAATAGATAGATATTGTCCTGTATATGCTGGAGCTGAAGGAGATAATTGTGTTATGCCATATATAGGGCCAGGACCCACAGTAGGTTGTGTACTGGCAGTTGCTGCAGGACTAACAGGTGCCTGCAATAGTGTAAGTTAATCAGCAAATTAAAGAAAGTTCTCATCAAAACAAACAAGCCCAAGAATACATACTGGGTAGGAAGTCCAACTTGGAACAGGTACCATTCCTGGAGGAAGCAGCACAGGACCATAAGTTCCTTGTATGTATGACCCTGGCAGCAATGTAGGGCGTGGAACTGGCCAGTTGCTAGCAACCACACCATATTGTTGAGATGATTGAATGGAAGGAGACTGAACTGTCGGATAAATTGCAGGTGCAGGTACAGCTGCTGGTGCATGTAATGGTCCAGGTCCAGGCGCTGGTGCTGGCATTTGAACACCGGCCGGCTGTGGATGATGAAATTTACAGGTGACACCAAACTTGCACTGTCCTGTTTTCACATAGTATGAACATTCCTTTTCACCCTGTGACAACAACTTTTTGGGCCGGCTTAGAAGGACAATCAACAATATTGAGCAAAAAATAGTGTAACAAAGGAAAATAAGATAAGAAAAAGGCACGGTACAGACCGGTCGCAAAGGGTACCCATAAATATTTAGATTCACTGGTGTTGGAGATCCACCTCCTTGCCTTGGATGGTGATATTTGCAGGAAGCACCAAATTTGCACATTCCCGTCCTCATGTAATACTACGAATTTAGTGAACAACAGAAGTGATGCAATTTTTTATTTTTTTTTGGAAAAAAAAAATGCAAAGCAACAGAAATTTTCCAAAAATATCAAAATTTGAAATGTGCACTAATTGAATAAAAAGCAACCCAATAGAACCCAGCATAATGAGGATTAAAATTCCATAATTTATCCCAAAAAGCATGGATTACAATTTTTATTTTTTTTTTTTAAAAAAAAAGGCCATGGGATACAAAATTTATAATCAGTAACACAGCAACAAATGGATTTATGTCTTCCCAAAATGACAACACAGAACTTATACAATCACAAAAAAAAGAGCAGCCCGGTGCATAAAATGTGCAGGGTCCGAGAAAGGATTGACCGTTAAGGCCTTATACAATCACAAACCCTCACAAAATCTTATACATAGGATTATTTAACCATTAAAAAAAACATGAAAACGACCTCATTTCAAAATTCAATAATTTGCACAAAGCATTTTCCACAATAATTGTTGTTGCCATCCAAGGAAAAGAACCAAAGATACTTCTAAAAATAAACAAGAAAAAAAAGATCAAGGTGTATGTTCATATAGCTAACAGACTGTACAAAGACTAATTTTCTGTACTTAAGATCTCAAAAAGTTTACCAAAAAGAGAAACAGATGTCTTGGGCAAAACAAAAACAAAAAAAAAAAAAGGTAGCAGAGTTTAACCCTAGACGACAAAACTAAAACATCAAGAGTAGATTTTCTATCTTCTTACAATTCAGATTCATGCCACCAAGAAGATAATCAAAAAATTAAATAACTGAAGCCACCACACCAAAAGGAAAATAATAACACGCCCAAATCTGCATCACATGCATTCACTGTTTCAAGAACTTAAAAACGAAAGAGGAGTGGGAAAACTAACTTCTGAAATTAGCCTAAAATACTAAGATAATAAGCAAATTTATGATAGATGACTAAAGGAACAACAGGAAGGAAAAATCATCTACACAAAATCCTTTAGTATAATAAGAAAATTAGAAAAAAGAAAATGGGCAGCTGCAAAAGCACGTGGCCATCATATTTACTCAAAATTGGAAAAAGGACGAAATCCTAATCAATGAAGCATCTGGATCCCTTCCAGGAACAGAGAGAACTCAGACAAGCTAGGAAACACATAAAGTCTACATATTCCAAGTCAAAAGACTTTTATAATACTCCAAAAACAGAATCTTGACATGGCATTTAAGCTTAGCAACATAATCATAATTGATGTTCTAATGTATGGCTGTGATACACCAACTTTAAGAGAAAAACTTGCAGTTCAGCTATGCAATCAAGAACTAAATATGCTATCCTGAGAAGTTGATCAACCAAATGTAGGAAGAAGACGAATTTATTAAATAGGAGTTTCAATCATTTACAAAGAAAAGAAGCAGAGATTTAGCTCTATACCAAATCTTTTAAGTACACTTTCTAAACTAATCATTCACACCATGCTCCCAGATCAAGCATAATGGTTATGAGCAGTAAAACATTTGATCATAAAAACACACTCAAACTGACCATAGATGACAAGAAAGCAACAGCAGATGAATAACAAACAAAATGAAGATCCTGATCATCCATATAGACAGCAAACAGATGAATTACAAGATCAGAGAATTTAGAAAATGAAAATTTCCAAAAGTGATCATGCGGAAGCTCACAACAACAGCAATTAACGAAGGAAGGAACAAGAAAGAGACACGGTCCACAAAGCAATAGCTCATGTCTTACAACCACACATGTGCAGACAATACATCATAGCTAGGCAAAAAATGCATGTTCTCTGATGTTAACCCTTCAAAAAGATCCATGTACCATAAACCTGAAAAACATTCAGACGAAGATACCTGGCAAACTGGTTGACCAGCTCGCTCCGGATACTCTCCTCCACTGGCCCTCATAGCTCCCATTGCCTAACATTAACGACCCATACATATCAAAATTATCAATGCATATCAAAATTACCAATCTCTCCTACAAAAGCAATACGATCAAGGAAAAAATGCAAACTTTTTCACTTCCAGTGGAACCCAAATAGCAATTAAATCCAAAGACTCGATCTTTATATATATTATCATCAAATCCAACAAAAACACACTAAAACCCTCAACGATCAAAGCAAATTACACACCTTAAACCCGATGATCACACCAAAAAACACAAGATTTAGCCCTAAAAGTAAACAAGCAAAACCCAGGAAAGCAGATAAAACAAAATATACCGCAGTGCGATCACGCGGATGATTGAACCGACAGCGAGCACCATAACCACAGAAACCCGTCCTCAAGTAATACATACAATCGGCCTCGTCGGGCCGTTCTGGGTACGATTCGGGCCCGCCCCCAAGGCCCAATTGCCACATAGGCTCTGCATTTCCCACAAAATCAAACAACAATCATAATCCCAATTCACATTACAAGCATGGAAAAAAATCCCGGAAAATTCAACCGAAATTCACATGAAATTTAACCAAAAAAATAGCATCTTAGTTCATTTACTCCACCTTCTAGCCCAGTTTCCCCACTGGGGGCCGTCCATTCAGCCACCGGATCAGCCCCGTCCATCGTCTGATTCCCACTGTACCTCTCCATTCTAAGCCACTATTTTTACACCTATTAACAAAATTTCCCTATATAAAAAGATTTATAATAAATATATATAAATATATATATACAGATAGAACTCCCTGTGTATCTGTATATATGGATTGTATAAATACAACAAGTAGAAAGAGAAAGAAAGACCACTGTGTGAGTGTGTGTTTTATGAGTGATCGATGGAAGAAACAAAAGGAAACAGGGGGTTGTGAAGTGAAGGGGTTTGGTGGTTTTAGAGAGAAGATAAAAAAGGGTGGTTCATTTTAGTGTTGCTTTTTACTCTCTCTTTCTCTTTCCATTCCTCTCCCTCGGTGTCTTTCTCTCTATATATATACACACACAGTTCCCATAAATTTATAATTTCTTTTGAAACAACCAAAAAAAAAAAGAAGGTAATTTCTTCTTCCTCCTTTCTTCTTCACACAGTAAAGTGTGTGGTGTGTGGTTTTGTTTTTGTTTTTTTTTTTGGCCTGGTTTAAGTGTGCTTTTTTGGCTTCTCACGCTAAAAGTTGTATCAGTATCCCTGATGATGTATGATGTGTGTGATGTGTGTTTTTTTCCTCTGTGTCTGTGTGCGTGTGAGTGTGTGAGAATTCTCACACCCTTTCTTTTTCTTTTTCTCTTTTCACCATATTCTCAGTGTGTGACTGTGTGTGTGTGTGAATGTGGGAGGTTTTGATATTTTTCGTTGCAGGATCGTTTCCTTTCCCTTTTCTTATTTTGGTATTTAAATAATGGTGCTTTTTTGGTATTTTGTTTTGTTGTGTATTTATTGAAAATTTAATTTTTTAATAAATTTTTGAGGGTCAAGTCAGGGAGTCAAATAGTTCGTTTAAGTACGCGCCAAATAAATATACCTAACATGCAATGGAGGATATCCCACGCTTCCTGTGGTTACTTCGCAAAAATTATCCTTTTGCCCCTCCAAAATTCATATTTTTATTCTATTTGCAAAAAAAAAAAAAAATCATGTGGAATGTGTTTAATTAACTTGGTTAATTATTGGTTTAAGTAGGGACTAATGGAGGGAGCCTATAACAGGGAAGGTTATGGTTGAATGCTGTTTTGTCCCCCATTACAAATTTTGTTCCCACTTGAGAGTGGGATGAGTGGATGAGTATTAGTTTCATTCATAATGAATAACTTAAAAGGTGAATGAGAAGAAGAAAGCAACACAATGAGGTGAGGCATGCATGGTGGTTTTCAATTTTGAAAAACACAATCAAGTTGTTGGATTGTTGTTTTATTGTATTGGTTGATAAAAGTTTGACATAAATAATGTGGTAACAAAATACAATCCCTTCATATTTGATAATAGACATGAAAAAAAAAATATACAAAGAAAAATTATATTAAGGTATCTATTACATTTTTCATCTCATTTATTACCTTTAGCTACCTACTCCTCTTGAAAATTAATTAAAAATTTATATAGTTTTGTCTTCTGTTATCTTATAATTTCATTCTTACGTTATTATTATTTACGTTTTTTATTTGACAAATTAATTCTCGTAACGTAATATAAAGGACAAAAGAATATAATTATTTGTCGGTCAGCTTTACGTTACAAGACTAACTAAGATAATAAGAACATAATTAATTGTTAGTGAATTCTAAACTACCTAATATAGCTTGTATATTTGATTACTTGTTAGCTAAAAAAAAATGTTCACAAATTATTGACATTGATTACTTTTTAATAAAACTCGTATATTTTGATTTTTTTTTAATTAAACACTATTTACATCATCATCTAGATAAAAAAACAATTATCTTTTGATAATAAATATGAAAAAAGAGAGATCAATTTTTAAAAAAAAAAAACCAAAAAAAGGAAATTATGTTAAAGTGTCTATTACATTTTTCGTCACACTAATTACCTTTTGCTACCTACTCCCTTTTAAAATTAATTGAAAATTAGCTTAGTTTTGTCTGATGTTATATAATAATTTTATTTCCACGTCAGTGTTATCTATATTTCTATTTAACAAACTAATTATCGTAACAAGGTATAAAAGACAAAAGAACATAATTGATTGTCGCCGAATCTTACGTTACTAGACTACCTACGATAATAAGGACGCAATTAATTGTTATCGAGTTTTCTACCACCGTCTTACTTGAGATAATTTGTATATTTTGAGTACTTGTAAGCATGACTAAAGCAAGTACCAATTTTTCAGCACTTTATTCCACAAACTTAAGTTCAAAAACATGATAAGTAACTATACTTACATTAAAAAACATTTCGTTAATTTTTAAAATTAGTGATTTTTATCATATAAACGCTATTTCAATCACTCAAATGATTTGCTCACATTTTTCACTATGCATATTATTGTTATAGTCTATATATATAGATGGCAAAATTGGATTACATCCTTTGCACACAAAAACTAGTACAAGTAAAAGGGCTTTTACTTAGAGAGAAAGTTATTTGTTTGTAGCTAAAACACAACTAGGGTAAATTCTGAAATGAAAAGATTAACATTATATTGTTAATGTCAATGCATGTAAGAATCTAGACTTTGCAAAAAGCCAAAACCTAATTAATATTACTAAAAACATCTAGATTTTCATTTAATGACAGTGTAAGAAAACAAGGATACGTTACATGTGAAGATTAATTAATTTACTCAACAGGGCAATCATGGATGGTACAATAAACAAAGCCAGATGACAACAACGTATGACAAATATATTCATGGGATGAGTATTAAATTAGATTGTACCCTCCACTGGGGTGAAAAAAAAATTATATATATCTATGTTAATGGTTAAAAAAATTCACAAGCAAAGCATGTCAAAAATTACTTTAATATTCATTCACGTGTTGCTATCAAAGTTGCCATCATATTCTATATCACAAAGTAAGAGAAACAAAAAATTTCTCACGTTGTACAAATATATATGATATATGTAACGTTATAATGTAAGATAAGAATAATCTAAATGTCATATATTGAAATTGGAATATTGGAATCACGAATTTTCTTGTATATTCTTTCCTTTCCCTTTTCAAAATTTATAAACCTAAGCAACTTAACCATAAAGATTTACTACATAATCACATACCATAAATTAGAATATATATATACCTAGGAAGAGGAAGTTCTTACTACCTAACTCTTTTTTTTTTTTTTTCTAAACTACTTAATATGCATGCAATTTTCCACCATTACTAACAAGATATCTCTGTTAAGAAAAAATTAATTTTAAAATTTTTGTTTATGTCCAAAATATATATATATATATACTTTTAATGTAAAATTCTTGTATTATTTTTATTAATAATGACAATGTATAATTCAAATTAAAATATAAAAGTATAAAGTTAATGATGTATTAAATGTGTTGTACTTTGTAAATTTTAAAAATTATACTAAATTAAAAGTGAATTATTTTTTTTATGGACGAATAAAGTATTTTTCAATAACTAACTTAGTTAAACTTAATCGACACTTTCAAATTTCAATAAATAATATTTTTACTTCGCATACAGCCCAGTTGAATTCTTTCATGGAATATGTTAGGATAAATGTTATATTATGGAAAAAAAATTAAAAATGTTTATTTAAAGCAAAAAATAATGAGATTCAAACCCTCACAAATTATACTAGAGATAAAAAAAAATAATAAAAAAATAAAATAAAATAACAGAGAATAACTATATTCATGTCACATGGAGAAAAGAAAAAACAAAAGGTTGTTTTGGGCAATTCACATAATCTGAATTTTCTCTATTCATGTGCGTCATCATCGTCATCATCGTCATCATCATCTTCTTCACAAAATTAAAAGCGTGAAAGGAGGAATGAAAATCTGGCAAATATGATGTGATGCAGACCCCTGGGGCGTGACAATTTTATCCGCCAACCAGAAATTGACACGTATCCACATACCTATGCTCCACCTACGCAGCCTTGTACTTAAATTAAGCTGATCCTACGCACTTGACAAAGCGTGTGAATCACTCGTCATTTAACAATGATTATCAGGTGTACTTTACACTAAAAAATTGCTTAGATGTCAAAGCTTTTCGAGTTTTAACTTTTACTTTTCGTAATTTATTGGGCGAGTGATGCACAAACGTCGGGAAGAGAGTGGGGGATTAGACCGGTGGTTAATAAATGGAGGAAGTAAACATCATATGAAAATCGAGGGTTTGTTTCGGTTGAGTTTTCTGTTTTGTGTATTGTCGCGGTAATAGTCAAAAATAAAAAAATGATGACGGCTTGATTTTGGAGGCCGAAATGGACGGCTGTGATCTAGTGTCTTGTCAATTGACAATCTTGACTATTTTATTTCCGCGGCAAGAAGAACATTAATGACTTGCATTCTGGTCCTTTTCAGTTTTTCTGTTTTTATTTGAGTTGTTCTAAACTCTTTGCTATTATTTTGTTCAATGACTCTTAAATTTTAATCACATTACAACTAATCATATTCAAATCCTGAAATAAAAAAGAAAATGAAGTTCTGGGGTGTGTGCGGATTGTGTTTTAAAATGCGTTTTTGAATTTTTCAAAATAATAGTTGTGAGATAGGAGATGTATTAAAATATAAAGTTTTGTTGAGTATAAATTGTGTTTCAAAACATACTTTTGCATTTTCAAAAATAGTGATGGTGAGAAAATGTATTGAAATACAAAAATTCTACTGAGTATGAATCGTGTTTCAAAACATATTTTTACATTTTCTGATATAGTGATGATGAGATAAAATCATAAAATATGTATTGAAAAAATCAAATTTTATTTTAAAAAACACAATACCGTATTTTAAAATGCAATAAAAAAAAACCTAAGGCTACTTTTTCTACTTGATTAATGTTGATCCTCAATAAGTTGGGCAAGGCATATGGGAGTTAAAAAGTTTATGACTTCTTAATGCATGGAAAAGAGTTGTGTAGGTCGTGCTCGTTCTTAATTTTCTAGAAGTGGCTTAATCACCAAAGTCAATGCACACGTATATTACTCTCAAAGAAAACAAAACAACAAAGAATCACAGTTACACAACAAATATATACATCACCAAAGAAAGAGTTTGATTCCAAACAAAGAAGAACAAACATAAGAAAGATGATTTATTTGACCTCAACACAAAATAATTAAATCCATGTACCTAATACAAACATCTGATTAAATAATTCATGACAACATCAACTCCTACTTCCTTAATGACAACCATTTGAATTCCTTCCCAGCGTTTTGATTCGAACAAGAAAAACTACTAGTTTATTGCAAAATAGTTGACAAATCCCAAGTTTGACTCAGTGTCTCTCAAAAGAAATTTTGTTCTTTTGACAAATTTTCATGGGATTTTTTGAATTTAAATGCAAGCTCCAAAACTCTCAGAAACTACAAATTATATTTTTATTTTGTATTTTTGAATAAATAGTTAAAAAAATAAAATTTATTTTAAAACGGAATTTATGTATAGAGATAACTTTCCAAATGGTCCCTCACATATTTGCGAATGATCTTTTTAGTCCATTATTTTTAAAACGGGAACGGATGGTCATTCACACTTCATGACTATACTATTTTGATCATCTATCACTATTCTATTTATTTTTCTATCGGAATAGTAACGAAATATTATCAAAATAGTGTATGAAGACCAAAAGAGTATATTCATAAAAAATAAAAAATTATTTATTTTTATTTTAAAAGTGAAAGATTGAAAAAATTATTCACAATATATGAAAGACTATTTGGAGATTATCTCCTATGTAGATAACCTTAACTTTGAACCGTAGTTACTATGAAGTTGAAATCATTTGAAACGGAAGGGGGTTTGAACAAACGTAGGACCATAACTGGGGCGGGGGGTTTTCCTTGTGTAGTTTGGGGTTTGACTAAGACAGTATGGTGGGCGCGAGTTGGAGTTTTAAAGATTTGGTCTGCTTTGTAAAGTCTTTTGACCGCACTTGATTGAACGGGTGATGAAACCCTCTCATCAGCATTCAGCCGTGTGTCGGTTGCTTTGCTACGATGTTGCACTATTCAAAAGAAAGGAAATTGCCCCACTTTTTCCTTTTCAACAAAAACGATACTATTTCCCCCCTTAAAAAAAAAAACACTTTGAAAATTTTTCTTATCCAAAAAAATAAGTTTACTTGTAAGTTAAAATTTTAAAATATTCTTACCGATAATAATTATATATACTTCAAATTAAAAGTAGAAATAAAATTATAAAATTATACATTTAGTAGTATATTAAATAAATTATATTTAATAATTAAAAAAATTATACCTTAATTAAAGTAAATTCTTTTTTTAGGACGAAAAAAATAGAACTTTTTTCTTTAAAAAAAAAAAAGAAAGAAGGGAAATATGATATATATTTCAGTATCTATTATATATTAAAATATAAATATTAAGTGTAAAGAAATAATATGGTTGAGGGATCTCATCTCTTGGTTGTAGCAAAAATTCCTTCTTTTTTTTTTTAATCTCGTGCAAATTTAGTGTAGGTGAAGTTAAAACTCTCGATTATTAAATAAATATCTTTAACTCATATTATATCTACATTAAAAAATACATATATTTTTCCTGAATTCATTATAAAGTAAATGTTGATAAGGTTTTCCTGAATACATATATTTCACAACTTCTGAGATGACTCAGCATTGTCTCTAAATAATTTTATTTTTTTTTCAAATTTTGAACGAAAATCATGCGATTGAAGTTATGAGTTTCTAACCTATAGATAATTGATACTCACAACCTTAAATGCCACGTCATTGCTCACACAAATACATTTTTCAAGTTCGAGCTCTTGAGTCTTGACTATTAAATAAATATCTTTAACTCACATTATATCTACATTAAAAATACATATATTTTTCCTAAATCCATTACAAAATAAGTGTTGATAAGGTTCGATTTCACAACTTTTGAGATGACTCAGCATCATCTCTAAATAATAATACTTTTTTTTCCCCAAATTTCAAACAAAATTCGTGCTATTGAAGTTATGAGTTTCTAACATATAGATAATCGATACTCACAACCTTAAATGCCACGTCATTGCTCACACAAATGCATTTTTCAAGTTCGAACTCTTGACTATTAAATAAATATCTTTAACTCACATTCTATCTACATTAAAAATACATATATTTTTCCTGAATTCATTACAAAATAAGTGTCGATAAGGTTCGATTTCACAACTTTTGAGATGACTCAACATCATCTCTAAATAATAATACTTTTTTCCCCCAAATTTTGAACGAAAATCGTGCTATTGAAGTTCAAGTTTCTAACCTATAGATAGATAATCGATACTCACCACCATAAAATGCCAAATCATTGTTCACACAAATACATTTCTCAATTTAATATGTACTAAATTTTGATTCTTAATATGGTACTTTTCATTATTTATTTTTAGTTCAAATAATACATTGGACGTTGAAATATAATGGCATGTGTTTTTTTTTTTTTTTTTTTTGGGATAGAGGGAGGGGAAGGGGCATTAGGATGAAGTTATTTGTGGTCCAAAAAACAAATAAAGTAATTTCCAATCAAGTTACAGGGGATTGCAAATAGATTATTTCTATGACATATTAGTCCATGGCAAATAAAAAAAAAAGTTACGCGTATAAATTATGTTTTAAAATATATTCTTTTGTTTTTTAAAATAATTTTTTTTATATTTTTTAAGATAATTTTGATTTCAAAATGTCTACCTTGTAAACATATTCCATACCGACAAGCTTTATAGGACCAAATTGTGGTAGGTAAATAATCATATTAATTACTACAGGCCGACACCTCTGTCTTTATAAAAGTTGAAGTGGGTAGTAAATGCTAAGAAAAGTTCTATTTCTTACTTTGAAAAACTAAAATCAGGAATGGCATGAACATGATTTATCTCTATGACCCTGTTCCTAAGAAAAGGGTTTAATTTTATTTCTTTTTATTTTAATAAAAGTTTACTTTTAATATATAATTTTTTTATTATTCTTATTAGTGATGAGATATATAATTAAAATTTAAAAAATAAAAAAATATATAGTTATTTGTGCATTAAAACATGTTGCATCTTATAAACAGAAAAAAATTTGTATCAAATTAAAAGTGAGTTTTTTTTTAGACGAAAAGAGTATGTATTTTTGTGATGTTAAGAATTTTTTTTGTTAGAAATATGGACATTATTTGCAAATGAATGCTAAGGCAGTGTGGAAAAAAAAATGAAAGAAAAGGGAAAAAGAAAAAAGAATGGTGAGCATTTATGTAATTTTATATGCTTCAATAAATAGCCATGCAATGGGCCCTCACAAAAGTCATTAAATGGTAATGAATTAATGTTGGGCAACATCAAATATCTTGGCCCAGTGCCAAAAGTCCAACATAGCAACAACTTGCTTTGTTTTTTTCCTCCCAAGTACAATTTTTTATTTTAACATTGAAGGAAATGGACAAATATTTTGGGCTGGTTATGAGGCATTAATGGTTTCATTCATAAATGAGGTGGTTTAAAAGAATGAAAAAAGTAATGAAAATGATAGTAGTGAGAAATAACAGTAGATTTTTTCATTATAATTGTGTTAGTTGGTTTGTGTTGGTGAATGATTATAATTATTAATAATGGTGATTAGTTAATTAATTAATTATTAATAAAAAATATTATTGATTAAATTAATATTTAAGTAATTAATTAATAATAAATTAATTAATATTAATTATAATATTAAGTAAATGAATGATTAATTAAATTAATCTTAATTTATTTATTTATTATAAATTAATAATAATAAGTTAATTATAAATTAATTTATATTAATTATATAATAATTAATATTAATTAATTAGTTGATATTAGTTAATTATTCATTATAATAGTAAACTAATTAATTATTAATTAAAATCATTATTAATCATGAGAAGGGAAAAAATATATATTTTTTGGTTTAATGACTTTCATACCCTCCAATCTTGGGGGTATGAGGATACCCCATATGAAGTAATTAAAATTTACTGTATATTAACTCCCCCGCCTTCCCCCGCCCTTTTTTTTTTTTTTTTCAACTTGTCTAACATAGAAGTTCAATTAGTTCAAGTGAGAAAAGTTCACAAAAATTTGTATAAAAATAGTTTAGAATATACTTCGACTTTATTATTAACTTTTTATAAAATATTTTGACTTGTTTTCACTTGTATTTAGTATTGTTCTTGCAAATTATTACTCAATTCGATTCAAAAAGAGAGTTCAGAATTTTTAGTGTAATTTATTGTATTACTCATATTAATAGTGATAATATATAATTCAAATGAAAAAAATAAGAATAAAAATAAAAAATTTATATATTTAATAGTATATTTGTATTTAAAAAAAGTTGTGAAAAATTAAAAGCATACATTTGTTTTGGACGAAAAGAGTACCTTTTTTATTTGAACAAAGTAGTGTGACCCTCATGCCGTGTTGGGTTTAGCAATAATTTCATATCCAAATTTTTTAAAAAAATGATATTTATCGTATAATGAATTACTTCAATATATAGTGTGAGCCATGATATTTACATGACTTGCCCAAATAAATATGAATAATTATACCTTTAATTGAAATAAAAGATACAAAATTATTTATAACACTCTTTAAAAGAATCAGAACAATTTAAGGGATAATATCATTCTTTTATCCTTCGTATATTAATTATTGTGAATTTTTATTATAATTTTTTTTTATTAAAGTTATGATTACTCAATAAATATTTAATCAAGATGGCTATTTATTAGTGATTAATCATTAAATTTCACTTTACCAATTACCCATAAAATTCTATTACTATTCAGTTAGTTAAACCGGGCCGAGCTTTGGACCAATCTTGGCTCGCCAACTGTCGACAAGGATCGACAAGGATAGTCGTGGTCGCGGGTTTTTCAATTTGCAATTTAGGGTTTATCAAAACAGCATTTGGTTCAGATGCAATTCGTATGCATATGCATGTTCATGCTGCAAAGGTGAAGTCTTTCCATCTCTTTGTTCCCTAATTTTCAACAATGTTCAGATTTTTAAGTACTAGAAGTTTTCCTCATCTGAAGTCTTGTAATAGGACTTCACAAATACAGAAGAAGCTCATATTTTTTCAGCTCAACCAATTATCATCCTCATCTATAGAAACTTCGAAATCCGTCGTTGATAATGAGAATAACCGCTCATTCACAGTGAATTACCTCGTGAAAAAATGTGGGTTCACTCCAGAAAAGGCTGTTTCAGCTTCAAAGTTGTTTACTTTTGAGACACCAGAGAAGCCAGACTCAGTTATTTCATTTTTCAAGAGCCAGAAGTTCACAGAAACCCAGATTTTTTATGTCTTGAAAACGGTTCCTGTGATTCTTGCAAGCGATCCTGAGATGACCCTTTTGCCCAAGATTAGATTTTTTATATCTTTGGGTTTTTCTCTTGCTGATATGACTCGAATTTTATCTAAAGCACCGGGTATTTTGAGGAGAAACTTAGAGAAACAGATCGTACCCTCTGTTTCCTACATAAAGGGTGTAATTAAATCGGATGAGAAAACTATAGGCTGCTTGAAACGCTACCCTTCAATTTTGCTTTGTGATCATCAGGTTAATTTGATTCCTAATATTTCTCTGTTGAGAGATATGGGAGTTCCTGAGACTAATATTATGGCACTTATGACTTACCAGCCTAGATTATTTTTGACTAAACATTCCAAGTTCAAAAGCACAGTGGAGAAAGTAAAGGAATTGGGGTTCATTCCCTTGTGTATGAATTTTATGTTAGCAGTTCAAATGTTGAGGGCGATGAGCAAATTGACTTGGGCAAAAAAAAGTGGAAATATTTAAAAAATGGGGTTGGTCTAATGCTGAGATTTTGGAGGCCTTTGGCAGGCAACCATGGTTCATAAGTGCATCAGAGGAGAAGATTGTGGGAGTGATGGATTTTTTGGTCAACCAAATGGGTTTTGAGCGCTCTTTACTGTTGCAGAGACTGGGACTTTTTGCTTTTAGCTTGCAAAAGAGGATTAAACCAAGTTGTATGATCTAAAAATCCTTGTTTGCAAAAGGTTTGGTTAAGAAGAAATTCAGCTTGGTTTCTATGTTGGAGATTCCAGAGGAAAAGTTTCTAGAGAGGTTTATGGAACGTTACAAGGGAGAAGCACCTGAACTGTTGGATATCTATAAGAAATATTTGGCTCTTTTGAAATGATTTGGAAATGGGTGTGTGGGAGATCCGCTCGCGCATTTGGGATTGAGGAACATTGAACATTACTGCTATGTTGGACAGTTTTGTTCTTCAAATATTTGTCAACAAATTGGTCTTTTGAGATGTTAGGTAATCTGAAGCTAATTCAAATTTGAACTTCTTACTTGTTTTCAATAGATCTCACCTTTCTTTGTCTTGGTACAGTTGGATATATTTGTTATGATAACCATTTTGGTTTATTTTTTGCATAGTGATGCCTTGAGCTGGACACTGAAAACTGAATAGTGTGGGATAGTCTCTACAATTACCTACTGTGTGCTATTGATGATGTTGATCATCTGATTATTTACATCCTTCTACCCTTTGAAGGACAATTTCTGTCATTATGTTACGTGCTGGTTTTAGTATTATCTAAATGGTACAAAATCTTTGCGCAGAAACGCTTGGATTAGCTGGTACGACTGAGACTGAATACATAAATCCAGTAACTCTCTTGGCTAATATTCTGAACATATGACAGTTCAGGCATTTACCATCTAAAGATGTGTATAGCGATGGAAATATGATTGTGAATAATACCCATAATGTCTGGTGCATGCTCAGTTTTTGATGAATCTTTCTCTTTTCTAATTTCAGTTTAAAACAACAAAAGGCTGTATGTGATTAGGGATGATTAACATGTAGTGGAGAGATATGCACAGAATCAGAAGAAGACTTCCCGTGTCCTTCAGTAATTCAATTGATAAAATGATAGGAAGCTGTCCATTTTGGCATCTTGTTGTGCATGAAACTTCATCAAACACCCTTTTCTCCTAAAAAAGAACAAGAGACCACCAGTAACATTCCATTCTTGGAATTTTTTTGCTTGGCACCATGGTATTAGGATAAGGATTGGGCTGTTGGCAGTGACAGCGAGATTTGATTACTGACCCAGGTGGTGAGACTGCACCAAGTCCCCAACCCCTAGTGAGGGCTTAGGAAGGGCGTTGAACTTTATTGCTTGATCACTGCCGGTTCAAATTTATAATATTTATAAGGGTCTCCAACCTTCATGGCTTAATCATTGTTAGTTCAAACTTGAGGTTGGAACCTTTACTGCTTGATATGTGCTCTTCAACTTGAAGTGGGGAATTGCTTGGTTGGAAAAATATCTGCAGGGATACAGCAACTTATTGTACCTGAACATGCGCAAACATATTGTATCTAAACATGCAAATTACTTTTCAAAGAACTCTTCTTTTGTCCCGAGACGAGTTTGACGGGATGCCTATTAATTCAGTATCAAATCATTCATAATGGTTATATCCATTTTACTTTATTCACGTTTGACTATGTTGTCAAAAGGGAGATCCATTTCCTTTTTACCAAGTTATTTAGATGTTCATGTTTGCCTATGTTGTCCAAAAGGGATCTTGCAGACGTTAAAAATGGAGTCTTGCAGGTGTATGTCCAAACCTTGGCTATCTTTTGATCAACCTAAAAAAGAAAGGGAATAATGGAACTGTGGAAGTATGTAAGTAGTACTTAAAAAATATGAAACCATGATAGGGAAACAGAAATAGAGTTAACCACTTCTTTCTAGACAAATTTATTGGGTTGTAATTTCCATCTACAAAGCATAAAACTCACAAGATTTTCATCAGAGGTAGTGGATTCTTTGTATTCTCTCTGCACAATTTTCAAAATTCCTAGGATTTTTTTTTTTTTGAGAAATAATGATACACGTGTGAAAATTTTTAATCACTAACGTACGTTCACTTATTGAAAATCATAAAATAATTAATTTTTATTATACAAATATCAATTCAATTATTAAGAAAATTATTTGAATTTAATTGCAAATATTATTTCTCTTATTTTTAATCCTTTCAAATTTTTTTACTCTAATCTAATTTATATTTTTCCGGGAACTGAGAACGGAGGCAATAAGACGACGTCGTATTCTACCAGTCTCGTCATTAACGTGTCCCGCCCGGTTGGGTTGAGAGAGGGTTTATTTTTTCACATGAATTGAAAGCTCTGCGGAATCAATCAAGGTCAGTATTGGAACAATCCCTCCATTTATATGTCCTGAATTTCATAAATATGTTCAAATTCGTATGCACAAGTAGCAAATCTTCCTTTAGAACTTCAACAATTACTGAATTCATTTTGATCCAAATCTGCCCATTTTCCTCTGCATCATCATCAGTAGTGAAGACTAGGAAAAAATCCATTGCAGATACTAGCAGTGATGATAAACAAAATCAGCATTCGTTTACTGTTAATTATCTTATCAAAAGATGTGGGCTTTCTGAAAAAAGTGCCATTTCAGCTTCCAAGTATCTGCATTTTGAGACTCCAGATAGGCCAGATTCAGTTCTTGCTGTATTCAAGAAATATGGGTTTACTGATGCTCATGTTTCAGCTATTGTCAGGGGTTATCCCAGAATACTTTTATGCCGTCCAGGGAAGACTATTTTGCCCAAGATTGAATTTTTTCAATCTCTAGGATTGAAAGATTTGGAAATTTCCAGGATCCTTAGCTCGAGAGGAAAATTGCTGGGTCGAAGTCTGCAAACCCAAATTATTCCATCATGTAATGTCCTCAGAGATATGTTTGCCTCATACCAAGATTTGGCATGTCCAATGGGGCGGTGTTCAGATATTCTGACACAAAGGTTTCAGAGACTTATGGCGGCCAACATCGAGGTTTTGAGGAATGTAGGGATTCCTGAACCCAATATTTTACATTTGCTAAAAAATCAGCCTAGAGTATTCGGGTCATCATCTGATATAATGAAAGAGTCTGCCAAAAACTTACAGAAAATGGGGCTTAATCCTGGGGATAAAAGTTTTGCTAAATGTTTGTGGAGAATGGCATCGATGAATAATTTGGTTTGGGATCGCAAAGTGGCAGTATACAAGATATGGGGTTGTTCTGAGAATCAGGTTTTGGTGGCTTTTAAGAAGCATTCATGCGTTATGGCAATATCAGAGGGTAAAATCAACGATGTTTTGAACTTTTTGGTCCATAAGATGGATTATAATTCTTCTGCTATACTGAAAACACCAAGTGTACTTTCACTCAGTTTGCAGAAAACAATTGTCCCTAGGTGTTCAGTGTGTCAAGTTCTTTTGGCTAAAGGGTTAATTAATAAGAATCCTAGCTTGTCATCATTGCTGATATGTCCAGAGAAGATCTTCCTTGGGAGGTATGTGGAATGCTTTGAGAATGAAGCTGCTAAACTCCTAAAAATTTATCGGGAGAATCTAGAACTTTCAAAGTGATCGATGATGGAGGATGGCTAAATCAAGTTAAAATCTGACTTGACACTACATCCTGGATAACTTATTCTTTGTTTTTGATCTCTGGAGAACTCTTCCTTCTGTCAAATGTAACAGAGATTTAGACTTAACTATCTAATGATTCTAGTGGTAGCCTTCTTGTCATATGATGATCCGAACTGCATCTTGAGTTTATGATGCACTGATTATTCTCTCGAGTTGGGTGTTGAATAGACAGTCATTACATTTTTGAGTTGATGTGATGTTTTTGCTCTTTGAATCTACCCCTTATGTTGTTGAATCTTGTCAAAAAAATTTCGCCATTGTTGGATGGATGTCAGTATATGAAAATTTGCTTTTTCTAAGTTGTACATTTGGTTTCACAAATTTGGTTTTACTTCTTTGATAACAACATTGAGTAGTGCATTAGTTTGGAAACGTCAATCATACAGATAGTACATGAATTACATAATAGCCACACAAATGGGTAAAATTATGCACCACAGTCCACAGGCATTACTTTTGCCATCATTCGGAGATGCCCCAAAGTTGAAAAACATGTATTTAAATGTCTGCAAGACTGGATTAGATCATATTATCGAAGAACATGTATTAGAGTGTATACATGACTCGTTTAGAAAAACTGTTTTCAATATCAATAATCAAAACTGAACAAATTGTGTACTAAGGTTTGATAAATGGTTATTGGGTTGTTTTCTCTATTTATGATTTTGTCGTATACTTGTGTATTTTTCCATTTTGTTGATAATTAATTTTACCGACCCTAGTGACCTCTCCCTATGCCTTGGTGTAATAGTTTTAAAAAAAAAAAAACAAAAGTTTTAGCCGGGAAGAAGAGGAAGTCTGAAAATTTTTACAACTTGGGGGGTCTAGTGGTAATTAGAAAAGACAACGGGGACGTAAAAGTAATTAATCGCATAAAAATTTCTGGGTTTGTGCGTTCTGTGTGGTTCATCGGCGCCCGGCGGGACTGTTAAAGAAGGGAATGCAGTGGAACTTCTGCAGAACCGAAAACTCTCAGATCAGAATTGGATGAAGCATCAATATGTTTAAATTCATATGCAAAAACGCCAGAATACTCATTTCTTACGAGAAATGTTCATTGAGAAAATCAACCATTCATGAATTCCCTTTTTTTCGGCTGAACCCATTTTCATCCTCAGCAGCAGAATATGTGAAAAAATCCATTTCAAACGGTGTAACAATGCAAACCCACATCAATTCACTGTCAATTATCTTATAAATTCATGTTCCCTTTCCCAAAAGCAAGCCCTTTTAGTTTCCAAGGCTGTGGCTTTTGACGCCCCTGATAAACCAGATTCAGTTCTTGCATTACTCGGAAAGCATGGGTTTAAGTAGTGAGCAAATCTCATCTCTCATTTTAAGGTACCCCAGAGTCCTTTTATGTAAACCTGAGAAGACCCTTTTGCCCGAGGTTGAATTTTTTCAATCTCTGGGATTCTAAAATACAGATATTTAGAAGTTGCTAGACTCAAGAGTATTGCTAATTACTAGGAGTTTGAAATCCCAAATTATCCCATCATTTAATCTCCTGCGGAGTTTTATTCCCTTCTAACGAAGATTTGATACACTCGGTGGTGAAATGTCCTGATTTTCTTCTAAGAAGATATCAAAGTTTGTTGGTAGCTAACATTGGGATTTTGAGAGAGTTGGGAGTTCCTGAACCCAATATTCTGAAAACCTTGAAAGGCTTGCCAAATTTTTTGGTGAGCAAATCTGAGAGATTGAAGGAATCCTCACACAAATTAGAGAAACTGGGGCTTGATAATCAGACTATGGTTTATGTAAGACGTTTAAACGGAATGGCAACAGGGAACACAGCGATCTGGCAAGATAAATTGGCTATTTATAAAAGATGGGGTTGCTCCGAGGATGAGGTGCTTGCGGCCTTTAAGAGGCATCCAAGTTGTATGACTGTATCTGCGAAGAAAATTATGAACGTCATGGACTTTTTGGTTGGTAAGATGGATTATGATCCCTCGAACATATTCAGAGCACCAGCAATATTCTCGCTGAGAGTGAAGGAAAGATTGGTTCCCAGATGTTCAGTATATGATTTTCTCATAACAAAAGGATTGATTAAAAGGAAGAAAACTGAATTGGCTAAATTACTGCTATTGCCTGAGAAGAAGTTCCTTGCGAGATTTGTGGAAGGCTTTGAGAATGAAGCTGCTGAGATGTTAAAAATATATAAAGAAAATCTGCAACGTTCAAATATAAGATAGTATGAGGATGAGAAAACCTGTTAAGTTCCAAATGAGGTGATTGGGTGTTCTCTACTATTGTTGAATTTCTTACTTATCTCCACTGTTTAAAATAAGGTGGCAATGACATTGTACTGATGTTACCGTTGACTGTGAGCCCTATGGTTGGATTAATTCAGCTTTCAATTAGTTTGGTTGGTTACTATCTGTACCGTGTCTTCTTTTTAATATAATAATATGTTATAATCACTCACTAATTCACTCTCTTTTCGTTATTGATAATTGCACTATAGATTTCTCAAGCTGCGTGTTTACCTTATATGACTCATTATATAGGGCTCAATGCATTGACCAAACTATTCTCAGGCCTATGCGGAGCTCTGGTATTATGTATGATATCTTTGGGTTGCTGAAGGTACCTCACGAAGTAGTTGCTAGGATGCTTGTTTAGTTTGCCGTATTGCATGCTGAATAGTGATTAACATATTGTTTAATTTGCTGGGCTGATCCTTTAGGCTCTTGCCACTAACTTACAACCTGCTTGCTTGGGAACCTTTGAGCCCTTAACAGAAGGATCACGAAGTTGTTGAGGGTACTTGCAGGCAAAACATGGGAACCTTCCTGAATTCTGAATCTTTTACTTGGTTATAGCGTGGCCAATTTCGATTTACTAGTGAAATTTCAATTGCTTTGATAATCTAATGTAATTCCTGTTCTGTTTGACAAGTGAGCAGACCTGACTATCCTTGTTTCAAGCAGCACTGTGTATGATTCCATGCCAAAAACGAAGGGCAAAGACAAAGCTGGACTGAAGAGGAAAAGAAAAGGGAAGCCTGCAGTCTGCTGCTCAACTTACACCTAGCAGTTGCAAATGTGCATAACTGCTGAAATGTAAGGTTAACCAGATCAGTTTCGAACTACTGATTCTCTAGGGTCTGGATCGACTGCCTGTTTACTGTTGAAGTCTTGGACAAGACTCAATTCTATATCAATATTTCGACCATCAATAAGCTCTCATTGACTAGAGTTGGTATTATTAAGTCATTATTGTAATGTAATTGATGAACAACTATAAAGTTTGATAGTTTCTAGGTTTGTTATTGCAAATCTGGTGTATACAAGGAGGAGCAATGTCATTGCATGGTCCGATTTGTCAACCATGCCAAGCTGCCAAAGCAAAGTTTTCCTTAATATATATATATATATATATTTAGATACTTCACTATAAATGGCTCGCTCAAACTGTAAAATCTTTCTCCATTAAACCATCGTTAGCATGCAGAAGAAAGCGTGAAATTTGCTAAATATTTTGCCAATCAGTCTGTTAGGCTTGCTTAACTCTTCCAAATTGCAAGAGGAGCTGTTTAAGGAGTTAAATTCGTATAGTTATTATTTCACGCCTTTGATAGGTACCCTGCTCACCTCAACTGTCGCGGATCGCGCTTTTAGCCGTGGAAAAATCTGAAAGCCCTAAAACCTCACTTAGGGACAGGAAAGTTTTACGCAGTAGGGTTCTTGAGTTCTTGAATTGAGAAGATGATTCTCTGAAAATCCAAACAACCATTCTAAAGATTAAGGTGAGCCCTCTAATTAATTTCATCTTTTCTGAGCTATGTTGAATTCTATATGCAACAGAACATTTCGTAATGCAAGAAAATGCTCTGCTATTATTTCATTTTCTTTTGCTTATGAACTGCATATTCTTCAATTTCATCAACCATTTTCATCATCGTCATTATCAAATGTCACAAATGCTTCAAGTAACCAAGCTGTAGTAGTTTCTTACCTCAAAAACTCACTTGGGTTCTCTCCGGAAAGAGCCCTTTCTGCTTCAAAGTATCTTAATTTTGAAAGCCCAGAAAAGGCAGAGTCGGTGCTTGCTTTTTTAAAGAAGCATCAATTTAGTGATGCTCAGATCACAACCCTCATAAGGAGACGCCCACCTCTCCCTTTATCCATACCTGAGAAGACCTTTTTGCCCAAGATTGAATTTTTACAATCAATAGGAGTTTCTACATTAGATATTCCTGAGCTGATATTGAGAGCCCCGAATATACTTACTAGAAGCTTGAAAAAACAAATCATTCCAACCTATGACCTCTTCAAGAACTCACTTCATTCTAGCGAAGATATTTTATTCGCTATTAAACGATATCCAGACCTTTTAGTTGTAACATTGGATGCTAAGGTGGTGCCTAATATTGAGATCTTCCGAGAGGCTGGTGTCCCTGAATCCGGGATTCTTTACTGTCTGAAACACATGGCAAAAATTTTGGCAAAAAAGCCTGATGATTTGAAGGAATACATAGAAAGGGTCAAGAAATTAGGTTTTCATCCGGAAAAGAATATCTTTCTTCAGGGTGTTAAAGTGATGGGTTAGCATTGGAATCCACTTGGGAACACAAGATAGAGGTTTATAAGAAGTGTGGTTGGTCTGAGGAAGATGTGCTGGAAAGTTTTAGGAGGCAACTACATTTTATAAACTCTTCAGAATCTAAGATCAATGCGGTGGTGAATATTCTGGTACATAAAATGGGGTATCATATTTCTGATTTAGTAAAAAATCCAGCAGTTATTTTGTTCAGCTTGAAGAAAACAATTGTTCCAAGGTTTTCAGTTTATCAAGTTCTGCTTTCAAAAGGTTTGGTTAAAAAGAAACCGGCCCTGTCATGGTGGCTAATTTGCACAGAGCAGCAGTTTCTTGAGAGGTTTGTGTTGTGCTATGAGAAGCAAGCTCCTGAGCTGTTGAAACTATATAGGGAAAGACTTTCAGAGTGAGTGGCACAAGCGAACAACAAATCTTGGAGATAGGGCAACAATGATGTTGATCTTGGGTTATTTTTGGTTATGAGATGTTGAAATGTGACTTTATGATTTATCCGTGTCTATTAAGAACTATCAACTTTGTTTTCATTAATGTCATCCTTTTTACGTCCTTGCATCTGGATTTTTGGAATCATTTGTCTTCTGATATGAACTGAGGTGATTAATTTTTTCCAGAAAATTTTTCGTAATTTGTGTTAAGACTGATGCAGCTCCTTTTAGTAACCATCTTTCTTTCTTTGTTTTCCAGAATCATAATTTACCCACCTATTGCTTGGCGTGATCAGAAGTATTGCCAAATGATAGGGGATCTAGACACTGTGAAAATGTGAAACATGGTCAACCTTCTGGGATCAGTCCTGAGGCCCCTCCCCCTCTTATCTAGTGCAGAGAAAATACTCCTACTGAAAGTATTGTTCTCGTAGGATATTGAAACTCATCATTTTAAGTGACTGCAAAATAATACGCATGTTGTGATCCGGGAATGTATTTGATTATGCACCTTTCAGTAATTGGAGTTTTAAATGTAAATGTCACTATAACAGTGCCTATCTTTGGCTTTTCTTGTTTAAATGACGTTCCCAAGGTCAAAAGGAACAAAGGTGAGAGGGATATGAGGGACAGAGGAAACTACTTGTTCATTCAAAGTGAACGATAAACTGCCAATAAACAGTATGAGGTACACAAGCAAACCTCAGTGTACAACAACCAAGAAATTTAACAACTGGGGAGAAAATTGATCCCGAGGTGGTGCAACAAATTTAAAATTTAGTAGAATTGCAGCAAGTCGGGAATAAACCTGGCATCTTCCGAACAAACCCAATTCGTAAGAATAAAGAGTTCACAAAAATTCTCGTAGAATCGAGAATAAAAAAAAAAGTTCTTTCCTGCTACTTAAACTATCAAACTCAGAAACCAGTTAATTAACCCACTACAACTACACAGTTAACTTTCCGCGACACCACATCAATGTACAATTCCAAAGTGAAGAATCATCTCACTTTCCTATCACACATCCGCTCCTAACTCTCTTCCAATTGACTCCTGGAATCAACAAAAGTCAGATCCCATCTACATCATAGTTTCATCTTCTTTTTAGCTTGTTTTGTTTCCCCAGTATTGGAGCCTTTCAATTTCTGCTAAAATAAAAGGTTAGAGAAAGTTAGATTTGATGTAAATCATGGGAAAACTTGAATGTGTAAGCAAGTAAACAACCACAGTAGTACCTTTTGTTTTTTGTTTTTCTTTTTATCCGACTTATTTGTCTTCTTCTTCTTCTTGCGCTTCTTTGAAACAGAGATCTTAAGCTCCTCTTCCTCTGACTCCTGTGCAAGTACACAAGAACTTAGAAGTTGATTATAGAGGAGAATTAAGATAAGATTATTCTGAAATGCAACTTTTAAAAACTTGGGGATTTTTTTTTTAAGCAAATGAAATTGTAGAGCACCTCAGAATCCCTGAAAGAATCAACATGATGAATCATCCTTCCTGAAGTGGAAGTCCCACCTAATTTTTCAACCAAAAGAAAAAAAAGGAAAGATAAGATACAACTGCTTCAAGAATTAAAAACCTTATGATGCAACATAAATTTTCACTGATAATACGAGAAGAAACATCTTCAAATATGTAGGACAAATGTATGAACATTAATTTCAGAGAAGTTTTACATGATTAGAATTATCATTACCGTACTTTCACACTTTAGTGCAACCTCCAGATGCACTGATAGAGGAATGCATTCATAATTCTTTTTTAGCATCCTTAAGTTCCAAGTTCATCTCTTGCCAAAAGAGAATCTAAAAGAATACGTGATATTCACCATGTAGCACATAAGAAATTTGCACCACCTCTATTAACTTGGAAGATATCCAAAAACATTACAATCTAAAAGATCAATAATACTGCTATCTTTGGACATGTCTAACTCCAGCTTATCTATGTGAATGTTCATGCAATATATATATATATATATATATATATCCTACCCCAGCCTCTAAGAATCAACTAAATTCCTTATTCTGCATAACAAAAGTTTTCTTGCCATTCGCCAAGATCCCAATTTTACATTTAAATGACCACACTTCACCAAAAAAACATGATGAAAGCACTCCAGAAACTTTACAAACAAGTTGCTTGGTGGGCTAAAACTAACTAGAAAGAAATGTTGTTCCCCAAAAATAAAAATCAACAGTAACGAGAAACAAAGTACCAAATTGATCAAAAACAAGGAAACCATGAATTTGCAATACAGAGGAAAAGGTACTTGAATTGACGGTATCTTTAGCATTTTGAACAGCCAATTCAACGAGTTTGGGATCAACAGAGGCCAACCCATTTGGCTCCTGCAATTTTCTCTCCAAGAATTTGGCCAATGCTGCTGCTTTATTCGTCTTCATTGGCCCACCTGGGTGAGCCTGCCTACACACGCACAAGATTCAGCCATCGGTTAAAAATCATATCTTTGTAAATCCCTCCCAGCTTCTTGTCAATAAAACCCAAAACAAAATTAATAAACTTGATTTGAAAAAAAAAAAGAAGAGCAACCTGGGTTGATGACGGGGCGGAGGAACAGACGGAAGCGGTGCAAATTTACTTCCTCGTAGTGCCTTTTTCTCCTCTTCTGTTAGCCCTTCCATATCTCTCCAGCAAGAGTGGTGGCGGTGGCGACTGCGGAAGGGGTGTTGGGAGCTCTTCCTTGGATTAATTATATACTCTCTCTCAGTTTTGTGTTTCGGAGAGGCCGAAAATAAATAGCCGGAGTCAACCATGGAAGGGAAGGTCAAAAATGGAGGTCCGGCAACTCCAGTAACGACGTCGTATTATGTTCCACTGAATTCCTAAATAAACCGAGTAAAAGTGTGTAATCTTTTTTAAAGTGTATAATTTTTTTGGTTAACAAATAGAAGTATATATAAAGAAGGCAATAACTAACATAAACTCTGACAATTCTCTCCGTTTCCATCCAAAAAAAATACTTTGCATTTGGTAAAAATGTGGATTTTTTATTGCAACATTTTGGGAGATTACATAGTCATGTCACTCTATCTCTTGAACGGGACAACAAGGGATTTCGAAATTGGAGTTACAGAATTTTTTACATTATAGTGATGGATGTAAACATTAAATCATGTGTTGTTTCAGAATGGTTCGCATATGGCTCTTGTATTTGTTCAAAAATCTTGTTTGCTGGAAGAATAAATTTTGGGATTATCTGAACTTGGTTTTAGTTCCCGGGGTCAATAATGCAGCATGCCATTAAATCAACAGTTGCATGATCCAAACCAGCACAAAAAGAGCCAGGCTGATATTTGCAATCATCATATCCATACATGGTTTTCTGGAAATCCTTCACAAGAAAATGAAATGAAAGAATGAAGCGTTAATTCACTTTAGTTGTCTGCATCTAACTAGAAAGGTTACAACAGCTATAACATTTTGGAATGAAAGTTTAGAATACACAGGAATTGAATTACAGAAACAGATGAACTTGTTTCTTCCCGCAGTTTGCAGCTACAAAATATATGGACATATCCCATCTGCTTCCTTCACACTGCTTTTGTTTTTTAAACATCTCTTGTAGGCTTGTAGCTTTACTTTCATGGTTTATCAAATCAGTCCCTTTTACCATTTCTGAGTTTCAAGAACTTAATACAAAGGAAATAGCAGAGAGCAAAAAACAGTAGTAAAGAACACAGCTCCAGAAAACCCAATGAACAGATGTCAACCCATATCATTAAATAAAATTTCATTTATTTTCCCACATTTTGGTCACCAGCAGCTGCGCACTGCAGGTCCCATGCTTTCAACAAAACAGGTAACCTAGCTGCATAATTTAAGGGAGAATTAACTTCGTAAAGGATGGCTAGCAGGTTTTGGCAAACTTCTACAATTTGCTGCCGCCTCCTCAAGTCCACTAGCACTAACCTAAAAACCGGGCCATGAAATCCCAGGCCATCCAATTGTATGTATGAAAGAATCGAGATAAATTCACCATAGACTAGATTCTCCTTGCTGGTGCAGAATGGTGTCAGCATAAGCAATTGCTGAATGCTACCGAACAATCCAATGCGCTTTTCTCTCAACTAACGGAGCAGGAACCTGAAAACATCACTTAGTGTAACGATACCTTCAACACGTTTGCTTCCAGCTTCCACAATTACAATCTGTCTCACCCCTGAAATGACAATATCAATATTCAAGCAAGAAGACCCTAATAATAAGAGATAAAACCTAGATGCCCACTAGCAAAGAAACCAAATGACAAATATCACCATGCTATGGAACATTGGCATCACCAAATTGAATACTAGAGACTAAGAATTCAGACAAGAGTAACCTGGTTTGCACAATCTTTCCATAATTTTATGCAGCGGATCACTTGGCAAGCACATGTGACATCTTTGCTGGCTGATCCCATATGGGGAATATGGTTCTTCACCAAGTTGTAAGGCCTAAATGGCACCACAGCATAGGGGGAGAACATACCAATTTAATAATGGAAAATTGCAGATTATGTTGCAGATAGATGTTGCGTTAAACATTCAATGTGTTCTAAACTTTCAAAATTCCACATTGACAAGAACTATCTCAAAGACTGCATTATCACCAGCCCTGAACCCTGCATCCCTTCCATTAATATAATTTCACAAGCACCTTTTCCAAAATAAAAATAAGAAGAAGAAGAAGAGTTTAGACCATAAGAATCCTTTTTTTGTTTCTCAAATATTCCAGCTGAGCCCCACAAAGCATGAAAAACAACACTTCACTAAACCACAATATGCTCCAAGTTTAACCAAAAACTAATCTACTGGCTCAAGTTCAAGGAAATACAAATCGTTCATATACATTCAGTCAAGAAAAGCAGGGGCACATCTAAAGCCAGGGGGAAAAGGGACAGCAAGAAACACTTGAAAGCTAATATAGTGATTGATATAGTGGGTACCAACATGATTTAGTAGATCTAGAACAGCACATTTGTAAATTTAAAATGAACAATTCTTGTTGGAAAATAACCCCTCACCATTCTCAAACATACAAAAGCCAATGAAACAGATAAACAAAGAAACTAAAATGTCTGATGAAATCTGCAAGATTCGAGACAATGTACTTACCTGATGAATAGTCATCTCCTCAAGATTAATATGTGCGTAAAGTTTGTCCTTTGCCAAAGCAGTAATATCACTGTCAAATATGCACAATTCAATATATCTGCCTAACTGTTGGGAAAGTGTAATCCAATTCGACATGGTAAACTTATAAAAAAGTAAGGAAAAAAAGGTTTTCAATTCTTAAAGGAAAAAGGGCCTTAATTATGCCTTACCTTCTGGAATATATGTCCAGTAAGGAGTCATTATCATCAACAATGGGAATTGAACTAACCTGAGCTGCAGAGGCAACAGACATAATACATGAATATTAAGTTACAAGCAAACTACTGAATTAGGCCTGTATTGGCTATTGCTATTCCTTATATTTATCAACAAATCCTTAAACAGTTGAATTTATTGAGAACTCAATATGGTATTGCTATTACGGAAAAGCAAGGATACCTTGCACTAATAAATTTAATGCTGCACTAAGAGAAGCACTAGGCCTCAACACTGCCAATGGCCGCCGAGTTGAATCTCCAATTTTTGGAACCCAAGTTCCCAATTGAATTGCAGAAACTGGTAGTTGAAGTGCAGGCAAAGAGCCTAACGAATATCTAAAATACCTGCAAATACCTGTGAATGGCAGAGGCATCAGCAAAAGGAGGAGAACAAATTAATTGATAGTTGCAAAATTGATTAGCATGGTACTTTTTAGTATATCAGAAAATGAAGCAAGGTGCAACAGCTGTGGGTATGTTCCATCCTCAGAGCAGGAGTGAATAATTGGAATGGTAGAAACCCCATTTTGTAAAATTTTCAAGGCAACTTCTTTCATATTGTCATCTGGCCCAGCCTGCACAAACATAAAAACATGCTTATTTAATTACCAAGATTTGAGAGCAAGCAAGCAGGATTAACTTCACAAAATGAATGTTTGAGACAAAACAATGACATGACAGAGATCTATAAAAATCATAGTTGCTCATCAACTATCAGTGGGGGATAAAAATATTAAAACATTAGCATATAATTGATTAAACTATCAGCTAACTTGCCCTAAAGTATATTATAGTAATATAGACCTCCCTTTTAAATTTTGAAATTGCTCTGACTTCTCATTTATATTGAAGGTTTTTTATATCATAATATTCATTACATTCCTCTCCAGCATTCATAAGGATAATTTCAAGAATAAAACTGAATATTTTTCTAGAAACAGCCATCATTCTTCAGGAGATAGCATAACCTATAAACAATAGATTTAACTATATGTAAATGCGAAAACAAAAAAAAAAACAAGGTTCAAATACTACTGAAACATAAAAGGGGTCTAGAAAGCATCCCTATTTATTTATCCACAATAATAAGATTTACAAGTTTGATAGCCAGAAAAACAGACACGTGAAGGTAAGCACACACCACTTATCTATTCTTTCAACATAACCAATTATCTACTTATAATTAACAAAATAAAAATTGCAATAGCAACAATAAGAAGAATCAAACAAAGTGAATTTCTCACAATAAGTTTGCAATTCGCAAGTCAACAACTTTGGGAATTCTAAAATTAGTACTCACATGGACAAGTTGTCTGGAACCTGTTCTTGTACAGTCATTAACTTGTCTATTCACGTATGACTTTGCTTCTTTCCAAGCAGATATAGTGTGTGTTTCCAGCTCTTCCTCCGTCAGATTAGATCCATGATTTCCAAGCTGCAAAATTGAGACAAACATATTAAGTAGTCTATCAGAATTAGCAAATGGATTTCACCTACCAATGCTTGATGGTAGTAATCATATACAAAGTGTGGAAAAAAAACAGTTCATTATCACCACAATGATGAAAAAAAATTATAAATGAGACAGGCCATTGAAGTCATTTTAATCGGAATGTAATGGTGGGAAAGAAGGGAAAAAGCCACTTTGAGTTTCTTCAGGTCATGAACAGCACATGTACTCCCAGAATTGTGTATAAATATAAATCTCCACCAAGTGCAATTATCTTACTGGTACTTTAGAGCAACCAAATGAAATAAATGACCACAGTTAATAACTAAAAATGTTGAATTGTTCAGCTTTAACTTCAGTAACTCTGCTTCTGAATCAGAATATGAATCGTATAAAGAAAGAGTGCTTTGAAAAAACACTTTTAATGCTATAAAAAAATTTGAAGATTTTTCAAAAAAGATTCCTCCTCTCCAACTGGATCTCAACACGGAATAATTTTAAAGCAAACAGAAATTCAGTTTCCCTCTCATAACTGAGATAAATAGAATATTAGGTACCTCCTTCATAATTAAGATGAAATCCAATGCACTAAGGATTCCAACAAATTGTCCCCTGCAGGAATCCCATAGAGGAGCCATAGGAATTCCCTGAAATTAGCACAAGTTAGAGGAGGTAAATCACAATACCAAAAAGATATAAACACACATGACACAACTAAAACAAGAAGAAAGCATAGAAAACATGGTGAGAATGCTTTGCAAGGAAAAAGGAATTATGATCCTATCCGTATTTGTTACATTTTCAAAGCACTGACAGAAATTCAAAGATAGTTTGGTTTCAAGCATATATGCAGTACCTGCTCATGCAGAATGTGAAATGCTTGCTTCACAGGTAAATCAACATCCAAAGCAACAACCTGTGAACCAAAATCCCATTTAAATGAAGAAACAAATAAGTAGCAATATATAGCTAGCGGCAGCTACCCCTGTATAGAATAAAAGAGAGTTGTAGCCAAATCATAACCTTTCCTGACCGAGGGAGTAACTCATAAGCAGTATGTGTAGACAAGAACTCCGAAATATGGTGGCGAGTTAACTCTAAGTCGGCTTCTGATATTGCACCATCTGATACTGTAACCTGCTACTCAAAGAAATAACATGATAAAGAGCATCAGATAAAATTAATTCCAAAACCCATGGTCAAGAAGGAGATATGAAACAAGGGAAAAAGATGAGAAACAGGAAACATGAAATCATTTGTGAAAATGAAATCTAACACCAACACAAATCATGTTACTGGCGTTTGTCTGCTAGGATCCCTTGCTAGTAGAAGGAAATCCTACTTCAACATGACTTCAAGACATACATATATGTGGTCCAACCAAAATCCATATTGTATAGTAAAACCCCAAAAAAAAAAAAAAAAAAAACCTTGGATTGTGAGATAGTTGGAAAATAAGCTGAAAATCCCCGTTTTTTTTTTTTTTGGGGCAGTCAAATCTTAACAGTCAAAGAACATGCTGAAAGAAAAAAACTAGGCTAATATAAAAGTATTTTTAAGCTAAAAGAGTCTCCTACCAGACGCTGAAAGGCCTCATTATCCACGTCCATGTTTGAATCATGAGGAATTTGAGGAGTAAGCATTGAATGGTAGTCTGATTCCCTTGCTAAAAGGACTGTGTTCACATTCCCATAATTACTGGTAATATACGGCTGATGTTGATCATGCCGCCATTCACCGTCAACAAAAAACTTGTACTGCATCAATAGAAACAAGTATATGTCTAAATTCTTCCCTTCTTTGTTAAATGACTTGGTATGTCAGTCCGCAATGTATTAGAGTTTAGAAAAATGATAAACAAAGAAATCAGAAAACCCCCAAAGTCAGTGCTATTATGTCAAAAGAACAAGTGAAGCTTATATAGCCGGCAAACAGATTCAAGTTTTTTTTTTGTGGAAAAATTTAGGATATTCGCGTTCATTCAATAATTCATTTTTCTTCTTTTCTTTTTCCTAATTTTCAGGGCGGTGCAATATGTAAGAAAGAACGCCATCTGCAAACAATCGTGCAACTCATAAAATAATAGCAAAATAAATGAGAATAGCCAAATTCCACAACTGCAAGTGACTATCGTGAGTATCTCATTTTATGGACAATAAATTATACATTTAAATTACGAATGATTTTGCTTCAATTATGTGACAAACCACAGGCATGCAACAGCAATTCCAGACCATATTCTAATTTTTCAGAAACCAAGTGTCTTCCTCCTAAACTCCTCAATACTTTTACGGCCACAAAGATATCACACGTTCATTACAACACAAGTCTTTAATCAATAAAATAAAGGAAATAAACAAAACCTGGTGATAGCCAGGAGGTAAGCTACAAACGGTCTGAAAAACAGTAGGGCACCCCTCAACTGGAGTCATCGGCCATAGAGTCCACCTTCATTAGAAAGAAAAGCAATGGATTCCATATCATAAAATCTGTAATGTACAAAGTAGCAAAATTTTAAGCAAAAATTAATCTCTTACCCAGTGAACGAACCACACAGAGATACACTTCTACCTCCATAAGGCCACACAAACCGAGTTGGGATCAAAATTGAGCCTGCTTCGCGCGAATAATCCATCCCAGAAGAATGGTACATTCACACCCACCAATCTTTATCAACAATCTCCACAATTTAAAAAGCAAAAAATTTTACACCAACCCAATAAGACCCCTTTCTGAATAATGTCAAATAGCAAGAAAAACAAAGCAATTAACTGACAACCCACTTCACCGTTAGCAACAAAAAACTGAAATTAGTCCATTACTTGCAAAAATCAAAACTTTATTCCCAACCAAAAAAATTACCCAAAATTAAAAAAATCCCGGATCTTGAACCCTAAAAACATCAACTTTGGTCCAAAAAAAAAAAAAAAAAAAAAAACCTAAACGATTCAGTTCGATTTAAATAAGGAAGGGAGAAGAATAAGAATGGAAACGTTAGGTTAGCTTATAAAATTTCGGGATATTGAAAATTTTATTGTCAAGCTAAAAAACAAAACAAAAAAAAAAGGGAAGAAATTAGTTGTACCATGGAGTACAAGTCCAGTTCCTGTAAATAAAACCCAGGTTTTATTCGAGTGCCACGACTGGAAGCTGGGTAATTGTTAACACTAAAAACAGAAACCGGACCCAAATGGGCTTAACAACGGAACGGATAAATTAACTGTGGGTCTTTTTGGTTCGTTTTATTTTGAAGAGTAGTTTTAAACGACAAAGCTAATAAGATTCAATTGTGTTTTTTTTTTTTTAACTTAGAGGTATTCTCACATTAAATGCATGTTCCGAACTCCACTTAGCCTATAACCCACAAAAGTGTCTCGTGTACCAGTAACTACTATGTAACTTTAGGAGGTTTTTGAAAAAAGATAGCGAAAAAAATTATCTCTAGAGTTGAGACTAAGAGGAATGTATAACCAATACTTCCGTAGATTCGATCGAGGTTTATCATTATAGCTTCCATATCTGTTTTTTTTTTCTTTTGGAAATTATCTCCAAATTAAAGAATAAATTAACGAGAAAGAGTTAAGAAGTCTGGTACCCTATATATAAAATAATATAAAATATAAAGATATATAAAGATAAAATATATAATAATAGAACAAAATATTAATATAAAATAGAACAAAAACAAATTCCAAAAAGAAAATAGAGGCGTAAAGATACCAAAAGGGTGTTGTATCAGATTACTTGTCTTCTTGTAGTTGGATCTCCAAGTTTTTGGAATGCTCCAAATTCTACTTGAGCATCCAAATCCGGGTCAATACCAACCTACAAAAGTGTCTCGTGTACCAGTAGCTACTATGTAAGTTCTCAAGACTCGAATCAAGGAAAGTGGGTCAATACCAACCTACAAAAGTGTCTCGTGTACCAGTAGTTACTATGTAAGTTCTCAAGACTCGAATAAAGGAAAGTGTCTCGTGTACCAATAACTGCTATATAAAGTCCCAAATATCATTGCAGCAGTCAATGCTCGAACCTGCATCTCCCTTGGGAATGAACCCAAGGGATACCGCTGATCCAAGTTCTGGAGACGATTCAATTGTTTTTTAGTACGGCTATTTTGTTATGATTTTAGTTTACTATTATGATACATACAATAAAAAGTATACTGAATTTTTTTTGCATGAACATCACGTAACAAAAATCATTAATATGATATTATTTTTGTTATATGAATGTCGCATCGTTTATGATCAAACTTTTTTATATAAGTATTATTACTTAAAATATAATAGTATGAATGCCATCTTTTTCACACTTTTTAATACTAAGGGGAATAATTGTTTATCATACCTTTTGTCATATTATAATTTATTGTAATTGATATGAGGAATGATGATATTAACAGTGACTTTTTATAGTAACTTTTCATAGTAACTGATATGGCAATTATGAAAAAAATAAAATTATCCTTTATTATTTTGTTAGTCATTATGAAAAGTAACTATTATTAGTCACTAAGAGTATCATTACTCGATTATAATCTTTTTCCATAAGTAATGTGAAACCTAAATTTGCCAAAAATAAATAAAATTTTCCTCTTAGTAACATATAATAAAAGTAAATATTGAATGTAGCCGTATATTTAGGCACAAATTTATCATTTCACATTTCAATTACAAATATAGAGAGGGAGAGAGTCAAAATAAAACTATAATTCACCTAGATATTGAATACTATGTAACTTCTGCTTTGTGAAAAATAAATGATGTTGTGTCATTCAACAAACGAAATATTAATGTATTACTTGATGTTGTAAGCATGGAGATATTGGGAACCACTTTGATTTGCAACTTTTAACATTGTAATCTACGTATGTTTTACTCGATTCCTCTTCTACATGTCAAAGCGAATCCATTCTTCAAATGTTTAATATTCACAGTTAACAAATGCAAGTTCAAGTCCAACAACAAACACGGTCTGTATGGATAATATCTCAAAATGTATATTTATATTTTTTTGAAATAGTAATTATGAAATAAAAAATTTATTAGAAAATAAAAAAGATATTAGAAAACATTTTAAATACTGGCCAAATATGTTCATACATTCTCAATTTTCCATACAGTTATGCATGGACACAATGTATATAGTTTCTACACTATTACAAGAGTATTTATAATCTATTATACGAGTGTCCCTTAGAAAATAAAAAAATGTTCTAGAAAACGTTTTAAATGCTATCCAAACATGTTCATATTTTCTTAATTTCTATATAATTATGCATTGACACTTGTCCAAACATGTTCACACGTGTCCCTATTTATACTTAGGCCCCCACTAAGAGGGAGGGAGAACGAGAGGGAAGGGGAACTGAAAGTTTGAACTCCTGTCCTCTTGACCCTAACTCACTTTTGGTATGGTTGGGTGATCGATGGGACAAGCCCAAGGGGAACTGAAAGTTTGAACTCTTGTCCTCTTGACCCTAACTCACTTTTGGTATGGTTGGGTGATCGATGGGACAAGCCCAGCGATTAAAAATAATTAATTTTATTTAGAGTACATTTCATTTTGTGTTTTAAAGTTTACACGAAGTAAAAATAATAATAATAAACTATTTAAGAAAGTAAAAAATATATTAAAAATATAAAAATACAAACGGAGATGACAATTGAAACAACATTTTTTATAATCGAGGATTATCATCTAGAAAACAATCAACTTTCAAGCTGAGCTTGCAACAAGCCTTTTATTCTAAAGCATGCCTCATTTGGTGATGGAAATAGTAAATATTTCATATTTGCTCTACTGCTTACAAAGATGACTTCAAGGAAAAGTCTATCAACGTTCCCCAGAGCTTCTCTCGTACTTGTGAGAAATCTCATTTTCATATGCATGGCTTCAAGCATATGTTTCAGAAGATCCCAATGTTTTCTGACGGTTTCTGAAAGATCTTACAAAAGGGAAATTTCAATTCATGAATATCTATGGAATGCTTTACATGGACTAGATGGTTGATTGAGTTCCTGCATGCCTAGCTCAGTTTCTCTTCAGTTCTCTTTTTGCTTGGTTGATCAAATTCACATTTTCTGCAAAATTGCAGTGATATCTTTGAATTAACAAGCTGTGCACCTTTGTTCGTCAATCTACTCTAAAATCCCAAGTTCATTCAATATTTGGTATTTCAATTATTAGGTTCTGGAAGCAAAATTAATGTTCATTGTATTCAGGTTTGAATCCAGATGCAGTTGCTCTTTGATTCTTCGTAGCTGCATGGGACTGCTAGTGGCTATTGGATGCAGCATTTCTTTAGAGAGTCAAATGTGGGTCGTGTGGCAACACTTCTTATGTGTTCTATAAATCGCATTTCAAAATATTTTTTCTACATTTTTAAAATAAAAATTATGAAATATAAATTGTTTTGCACATGTAAAAACTTATTTAAAAAAATATAAAAATATATTTTGAAATATAATTCATATTTATAAATGTGCTATTTATAGGTGTTAATTTTCTCTTTCATGTTTGTTTCCATTTGATTTAAAAGAATGGGTTAGGATTTTTACCTTTTACATTCTTTAATACTAGTGGAATCATTGTTTATTATATACCTCAGAATCTAAATCTGTGCCATATTATAATTGATATGATTATGATTCTAATCTTCTGTAGAAGCAATATGCAACTGAAATTTGCCAACATCCCCCTCAAAAAAAAAAAAAAAAACCTTTTAAGACTATTTGGGTAAATTTAAGTATTGAATGCAGAAGTATATCTAGGTGTAAATTTATAAAATTCACTACTTAAATATGTACAGTCGAAATAAAATCAAAATCCACCCTGACATTGAATACTTTGTAATTTTTGCTTTATGAAGAATAAATTATGTTGGATCATTCGAAAACTATATACTATAGATAAAAGTAAAGGACGTTGTATTGTTCCAAAAAAAAAAAAAAACACTAAATATCAGTGTAGTAAATGATTTTGCCATCATTAAGATATTTTAGCTCCACTATTGAGTTGCAACATTTAATATTGTAATCTTCATATGGTTTACTTGATTCTCATGCACAAATCAAAGCGGATCCATTCACCAAATGTTTACCATTTATTGCTAACAAATGCAAGTTCAAGTCCAACAACAAATACTTTCTCAACTTGTTAATGGATATGCAGTGATAATAATTTTGCCATCCCTTTTTTGCCATAACATTAGTGAATATTCTTAGTAATTTTGTCACATAAATATTACATAAATTACGTAATTTTACTTTCATTGTATTTTACTTCTGGACTTTTATGTGAGTCTCAGAAGAGCATTTAGCCTTTTTTGCTATTATTTGTACAGTACTTCTTATTGAAATGAATTGACTATCGTTTTGAAAAAAAAAATTACGTAAATTATCAAGTTAATATAATTTTTTAATCACATAGATATTACGTTAATGATTAAATTAAGATAATATTTTTATACATGTACCATTACTCTTATTTATTATAACTAGCAACAATCACCTTTGTATGACATCATACAAGAGTATGTCCAATAACTATTACTCTACTACCATCATTGAGTCAAACAATCAAGCTTTCAAGTTTAGCTTGGCCTAGAAATTAGGCCAATTACTAGACATCATTTCCACCCCAACATTAATATATGGTAAGCTGCAACTTTCTCCTATCCACCTTGCTACCTGCTTCTCCTTTTTGATGGATTTTGTCCTTCAATGAAAATACCAAAAACAAAAAAGGGAATATGATTAGAGAAGAGTTTGAGTTTGCTATGATGCTAAGTAGAATGAGGTCCAATTTAGGATACAATTTCAGTTGAATAGACCAGCATAGAATCAGAATGCGGACAAATTCTGAACCAACCTTTGCCTTCTGGTTCAACAAAAAGTCAAAAACAAATCTTGAAATGGTTGGAGTTGTGATTGGATAGATTAAGCCACAACCCACTAAATGCATTAAAGAAAGATTGAACAAGGAGCGTGAGTTGGACAGTGCAAACTGCAAAGTATATTTTACTTCACATTTCACATCATGATAAGCAATGAGTCACTTACCAATCAACCTATATATATGTATTCTTCTAGTAGATTCTCACACGTTTTTATGGCTGTCCTTCATCTAGCTCTTCTGCTCTGTTACCCATTATACAGTCATCACCATACAAAAATCATTCCCCACAGTTTCTCACATTCACTTTGCACACACCCCACACACAAAAACACACATACTGCAATTTTGCTTAACTACAGTTAAATGGAATATCCCCATTCTGATTACCTGCAATTATTCTACTTTATTACCATTAGTGAACTTGTCAAATTGATCCCTTGGGGGTTTGTTTGGAGTGTGATGTATTTGGAAAAAATTGTATTAGAATGTGTAAAAATTTTGGTGAGTATTTTTTGATAGAAAAAGTATATTGGAGGGAAAAATAGGAAAGAAATTTTTTTAAAATTATGTGAGAAGAATTTGAGTGGAAAAATTTAAATTTTAAATTTTAAAATAAAAATATATTTGGATAGTTTGTTTTTGTTTAAGAATTTACGTATTTGCAAATAGAAATCCTTAGTCCAAATATACCTAATTATCATAAAGGAAAATTAAAAGACAACATTTTGTTTGTAAAAAGAAAAAAACTTGGAGAATGGTCAAAATAAAAAAAGGAAACAAAAATGGGAAACATTCTGAAATATGTAAAAAATGGGGTGTGATAAAATGGAAGAAAGCAATAATGGAATAATGGCATATTAAGAAGGAAAAAACAGGGGAAAAGAAAAAGAAAAATCATTAAAGGAAACAATACAACAATACTGCCCCTCCCTCCCTCTCTCTCTGTCTCTCTCTCTCTCTCTCCATGCTGTCCCTCTCCCAATACACACAGCATTAACACACAGGGGAAAACAAAAGAAAAAAAACAACAACAACAACAACAACAAAACCAAAGAAAATAACTTTATACATTCCCAAACGATTCTGTTGCTGCTATTGATTTTTCAAGGCACTCAATCATCGATTTTTGTTGTGATTTTGTTTTTAATATTTTAGGCTGTTCCTCTACACATTTATATATGTTTTTTAATATGAGTACGGGTGCATAAAGGTATGGTTATGTGGATGATCAAGTGGGTTATACGGTTTTGCCGGGGGTTTGTTGCGGTGAGGAATTTTGGACGTTATTGAGGGATTGCTTGGAGGGATTTTGTGGGTTTTCAGAGTGTTTTGGTGGGTTGGAAGTAGATTTTTGAAATTGGAAACTTAACTTATGTTGGACTTCAGGATAGGTGTAGAATGGGTTAGGGTTTTTGGGATTGAGGAGGTCAGTTTGAGAAATTGAGTTTAGGGTTAGGTTAATAAATGGGTTGGGGCAGTGGGCCTCCAAAGATGGTGGAAGGAGAGGCAGAGCTTGAGGAAGGAGAGGCGGCTTACGATGATGACGGAAGCATGGACCTTGAAAGAGATCTCTCTTACCTTGTAAGAGCTCTGTTCTGTAATATATGTGTAAAAGTTAAATTTTTTTTGCTTGACCTTGAACAAATTGAGTATTTTTAATGTTATCTGGAAAAGACAGAAAGAAAGGAGAACAACTGTTCATGGTCCAAATTAGCAGAAATGATAGAAGATTAGTTAATGCATTGCGTTGCTTCGCCAAATAATTACTTTATAGTACTGAATAGTTTGTCTAAGTTACTAATTCTTTATGATCCTTAGCAATGTGATAACAAATTGTAGAGTTTAAAAATGTGGTTCTGAAGTCCTAGAATGTACAAGGAAAACACTTGTGAAGTAAGCATTGCTGATCACTTAAATTGGAATAAGATGTAGTAAGAACAAAATGGGAATCTTGAAGGAGTACAGAATTGACGTGGAACTTCTTTGCGAATTTGCCTCAAGGAATGTGCTTTTTAACTCTAAATAGGAACTTTCTGTCAATTATCTATTGAAGAAAAATGCTTGCTCTACCCTGGGATTGGATTGTGCAGGAATTATGAGATGCTGCGGTGGGTTTGTTTACTTCTTAATATGCGACAGATTACTGTGAACCATAGAGATTTCTAAATTTCAGTAGGAGTTTGTGGTGTGAGTCATATTTCTAACCTTTTCGCGGTTGATGGTCAGGTTTATCATATTTGGTGACTCTCCATGGAGAGTTCTACCTACTCCTGTGTTTAATATAGTTTGTGTTCATCTATTAACAGAATTTATGATACTGTTCCATTATTGCCTTATGGGAAGAAGTATACCAAGTTACATGCCTTTTTTTTAAAAAAAAAAAGAGGATTGTGCTTTTAGCTTTGGTATTAATCATTTGATGAATGATCACTTAAACAATTACAACATTTGTCCGTTACGCACATTGGTTTCTATATGCTGCACTTGTACCATTTTTTCCTTTCAAAACTGCAATGTTAGTAATCCCTTACTTTCTTTGCTGAAGGATGAGAAGGTCCAAAGTGTATTAGGCCATTTTCAGAAAGATTTTGAAGGAGGAGTTTCTGCAGAAAATTTGGGTGAGTATAGCAAAAGTTGAACTTTCTGCATCAAAGTAGAGGTGTAAGCCTCTTCTTTCTCATGTAAAAAAGCGATGACATGGAGCTTCCTTGCGTTATTAGGGGCAAAATTTGGTGGTTACGGTTCATTTTTGCCCACATATCAGCGCTCGCCTTCTATTTGGTCTCAGCCTAAGAGTCCACAAAGAGCTCAAACTCATATCAGTGCAAGATCTCCAACCTACTTGCGTAGGCAGGTATGTGGGCACACTCCTTTTTTTAGTTATCTTTATTTAGGAAAAGAGATATTTGACTGAACTTCTCTGGATTTTGAAAAATCTCTTTCACTTAAGCTCTGTGAACTGTATTGTAAATTTGTAATACAGGGTACTACACAGAATGCTACTACTCTCCCTGATGCACCTTTGTCTCAGAGGAATGGAACCTGTGGTGGGCATACGTCTCATGAGATGATGGTCCCAGCAGGAGATGGCTCTGTCAAACAAGATTCTTTCTTGGCATCTGCTCAAGTAGCTGAAAAGTTCCCGAAGAGATATCAGCAGGCCCCAAATAGGTCACTTATTCCGAATGATCAAAAACCACTAAAATTTCGAATCAAAGTAGGTTCTGATAAGACAACACAAAAGAATGCAGCAATATATAGTGGTCTTGGTCTAGCATCTCCATCTTCTTCAACGGGAAACAGTCTTGGAGAAAGTGAAGGAAATCTATTTGGTTCTAGAGATACTCCTGATGGATCTCTGTCCTCCATTCTTCAGGTAACCTTATTTCCAGAAACTACTACAACTACAACAACAATAACTTAGCCTTTATCCCACTCTGTGAGGTTGGCTATATGGATCATATCTCGCCATCACTTTCTATTAAAGCACATATTTTCGTTTGGGTGTGGTCTGATTTTGTCTTTGAAGAATATATCTATGGTAGATGTGGTCTGATTTTGTCTCTTATTTTGGTCCTTTTATTCCATTCAGATGCTGACTTCTGTTATAGTTGCTGGGGGCCTGCTTGTGTCACCTCTTCATGATAGTTTTCTAAGACTAACAAGTAACAGTCCGAAGGAAAGTAAGCCTGGGCCGACAGTCAAGTTAAAGCACAGCCATTCTGCTACATCTGCAGATGATTCTGCTTTCCGATTAAGGGATGAGGATGTAATGACAAGGAAACAAACAGAATTTCGGAAGAGTAAAATGTGTAAGGAATCAAAATATGGTAATGGAAAGGCTTTTGAGGACGATATACAGTCTCGTTTAAGGGACAGCTCTGGAGCCCAAATTCTTGAAAACAAGCAGTGTCTGTCTTTTGACGTGACTGATAAACGTCTATCTGAGCCAATTGCTAATATGGGCGAGTCTTCCAGGGACTCAGCCAAGGCTGTTGAGACTTCTGGAGAGTATGATAATGGTGCTTTATCAAGTAAAAGGGAGGTCATCAAGGCCACAATGAAGGGTAGATTTTCGGGGAATGAGTTAGTCAAGGATGAGTCCCTTGAGTCAATGTCTGGCCAAAGCAGACATAAGTTTGAGAATCGAGAAGCTAAAAGTAACTCACTGCAATTGGGCAAGAAAACACAAACAATTTCTCAGAAGGGCATACCAGTTGATACTGATATCACTGAGAGTGAGAGAGATTGTAAAGGGGATATGGATCATTTGATTCCGAGACCTAGTAAGAGAGATACTTCCAATGAACAAGATGAATTAAGAATGCCTGACACAGCAAAGAAGTTTTCATCTGAAAGTAAAAAGAATTCAAAGGGAGCTCAACTTAAAGGCAAAGTGTCTTTGGATTCAGAACAAGAAAGTAGGAGGGCTGGTGTTTCTGCCGCAGTAAAAGAAAAGGGTATGAAGAGGGATGTGTATAAAGTCTGTGATAGCCACAAAGATTTGTTGGAGACAAACTCAGAATCTAGGAGTAAAGCAGTGGATATGTTGGAGGATCATTCTGGTAATAGGCCGAAGGAATCAAATTTTGCCACTGTGAAAGAAAAGACTGCACATGATAGATTGAAAGAGAAACCAAGTTGTAAGAAATTTGATAACCAGGTGACTTCTGGAACATTACCAAAAGATCCTCCATCTGACAGTCTTCCTTCTAACATGGGGCCGACATTGGGTGCGGAACAGGCTACAGTAGCTCCTTTCCTGATAGAAGAAGATTGGGTCGGTTGTGACAGTTGTCAGAAGTGGCGTCTTTTGCCTTACGGTACAAAGCCTGACCATCTACCAGAAAAATGGATATGCAGCATGCTAAACTGGCTGTAAGTTCTTTTTGTGTTGCATTTTGTGGTTAGTACTGTCACATTAAATTACTGTTTTTCTAATTTATTCATTAGTGCAAGGAAGTTCAGGTTAAAACTGATGTGATCTTTCCTATTATCTATGAAAACTGTGCCAACGCTTCTGTGGTTCATATTTGTCACTATAATTATATACAGTTTTGACACACAAGAAGCTATTAAAAGCTTAGTAACATTTATGTTTTATTAATGTTTAGGCCTGGAATGAACAGTTGTGACATTAGTGAAGAGGAGACAACGAAGGCACTCCAAGCTTTAAGTCAGCTTCCTCTTCCTGAGAATCAACCAGGTTTTCCAATTCGTGCAGATAAGTCTGCAATTGGAGTACATCCAGTTGATCAACATTTGATAAACCAGAACAATCAGAATTTAAGTTTTGATTACATGGATAATGTAAGAAAGAAGACTCATAAAGCAAAAGAAAAAGTTGTCCCTGTCAGCAAGGCAAAAAATTTTCAACAGGATGTGGTGAATAGGGGAAGCTCAAGAGATAGGAAGCAGCCTTTTGTGGGAGTAAATGATATTAACAACTTGAGTAGTCAACATCTTTGTAAGCCAGAAATAGCAGTGAAAGAGCATTCAGATAGACAGAAAAAGGAGCGTATATCTGGAGGTCTGTCATTCATCTTGTACATGAACTCTTTTTTCATTTGCTTTACTATATGGGAATTAACTTTGATATTAAATTGTTGAAGGTGATGCAAAGATGAAGAGAAAAGTCAAAAGAGAGTTGGATCAGGATGATCGTGAGATTCGGAGGAGAATTAAAACCGATGGTTCTTTTGACATTGATAACTTCCAGACTTCAATTTCAGATCCTGGGAGGCTGGGCTTCAGTTCGAATACTATCTCTACAACTATGGCATCTATGAAAAATAACCAAAAGCACAGTGAAAATGATTATTTGAAGGATTTGAAGGTTGATGAGAGGAATGGGCTACAAACTTCTGCAAGGGAATCAAAGGAAGGGGCATCCGATTTACTGGGTGGTGGGTCTCTGGATATGGTGAGAAGGTCCAACGAAAAGGAAGTACCTTCAAAGAAAAGAAAATTGAAGGATTGGCAAAATTGTCAAGATTACTCAGATACGCTGCACAGTGAGGGAAGTCACCTTCGTGATAGAAATGTGCCGGTGAAGGAGGAAAGCAATGACAATGGATTCAGGAGGGACAAGAAGCCACGGGTGTCTCAGACTGATGGAAATGACTCTGGCAGAAGTAAGTCTACTGCTGAATTGAAAAGGAAGGACATGAAGACCAGAATGCTTCCATCAGCTTCTAAGAATATAATTAATGGGAATTTTGATAGTTCAAAGCAGCTAAACAAGTACAGGGTGAAAATTACATCTCAACTGACTATGGAGGATTTAGAGTCACTGAAAAAGGATTTGGGATGTGACCCGGTATCAACTGCTGCCACTTCAAGCTCTTCAAAGGTTTCTGATTCCCGCAAAACTAGAAACAGTTACCAGGAAATGAAAGGATCACCAGTTGAATCAGTTTCCTCATCTCCCATGAGGATGTCCAATATGAACAAACTTTCACCAAAAAATGATGCCTTGGGGTTTGATGATGTCAAAGTAGGTGCTTTTTCTACAAACAGAAGCCCAAGAAAATTTGTGGCTGGGGATGTTTATCATTTGTCCAGGCGATCTGGGATGGCTAAGAAGAGGAAGAACTCTGATGCGCTGAAACAAGAATCTGCAGACAATCCTCTGCTAGACTTGCCAGAAACTGATGCTGGAGACAAGTTTCATGGGGAATGTAAAATGGCTAAGCCTTCCACACTTTTTGGAAGTAGTGTAGATAATAATCTTGATATCTGGGAGGGAAACTCTCCATGTCTCACTGACATACGTTCATCAGAACTTCGCAAGGATAGGGTTGGAAAGAACCAACATAATATCAATCAGAGATCTGGACAGACTTCCTCATTACCGAAGGACAAGGAAGCAAGCTTCATAGGAGCGTTTGAAACAGTTTCTGATCCACCAAATGACCCGGGGGTCTTAAATTCGAAGAGAAGCTTGAGGGTGGAGACAGAGACTGTTCAAAGTAATGTTGCAGGTTGTGGTGTCTTCAAAAGTGACACAAAACAAATTTCTTTCGATCAATCTGGCATCAAATCCACTAAAACTAACAAGAATGTCATCAAGGAGTCAAGAAAACTGCTTGATGACAATAGAGAGGACCATATGCAACCTGGAGAAAAGGAGAGGTCAGGTATGAAATTAGGTGATCTCGGCAAGAAGGACACAAGTGTCCTTTTGCGACATGGTCTCATTCATGATTTTGGTGCTCAAGTGGATAAGAACATTTCAACTCAGGAAGATTGTAAGAATGGGAAATCAATGGTTGACTGTCATTCTGAAGTTGAGCACGAAGTGCTACCTTCTGCTAGCAAACTGGCTCCAAGAATCCAGAATGGAAGTCTTCTGCATGTACGGTCCCATGATGTTTCCACCTGTAATGATGTACCAAAGTTGTCAAAAGATCTTGGTCATGCCATTCACCAAAATGAGCCTTGCCAGACCGTGGGCAATTCTGCTACTGATCGATCTGTGCTACGGGATCCCAGTGGTCCAAGCCTTTTAAGAAAGGATACCTCTTGTCAGACTACCTCTTTGGTACTGAAAGAAGCTGAAGGCCTTAGAGGTTATGCTGATCAACTAAAGGTTCTTTCATTCAACCTGATTTTTTTTTTTCCCATTCTATTTTAACTTGGTCATCTTTTCTCTTTCATGTATGTATTCATCACCTTTTTCAGTAAAATATCTGTGGTAAGCTCTTTTTGGCTTGTTTCTGTCAATGGGCTCAACTGATCTTATTATTGAACTTCACAGGATTCTGGTTTTGGTTTTGAATGTAATGAGACATACTTCCAAGCGGCATTAAAATTTCTCCATGGAGCTTCTCTTTTAGAGAACAGTTGTGAGAATAACAAACCCGGAGAGTTGAATCAACTGCAGATCTACATCAGTACTGCAAAACTTTGCGAGTAAGTCAACTTGAAGGAATTTGTGGTACACTTTCTGATTTTACTCTGTTGTGAATATTGTAAGTTTTAATTAACTTGCATTTGTGTAGTAAACTAATTTTCAAGTACGTCTACATATGTTTCATAGACTTTTAGGTAGTTTTATTCATTATCAACATCATCTTAAAGAGGAATATGCATACTTGATGTTATTCTTAAGAAGGAATTTTGCAGTATTTTGAACATTTCTTACATGATCATTGCTCTTTTCTCTTGCTTGACAATAAAATGCTTAAACCCTGCAGAACATGTGCCTGTGAATACGAGAGACAGCAGGAAATGGCCACAGCTGCTTTGGCTTATAAATGTATGGAGGTGGCATATATGAGGGTGATTTATTGCAAAAGTTCCAGTGCCAATAGACACTGGCATGATTTGCAAGCAAGTTTTCAAAATGTTCCACAAGGTATGGTTAGTGTTCTGAGATATCTGATTTAGTTTGACTTTTTAGTTCTTTCAATTATTTTGTTTTGCTTTTGTTGTCACCAAACTATGAAAATAAATCCATGTAGGAGCTTCTAGCACATTGTCATCAGTTGCTTTATTTATAGCTTGTTTGAGTTGTTATTGGTATTTGACAGGGTGGGATGTCCTACCTAGTTTTTGTTTGCGTGTGTGGTGAGTTTAGTCTAATTAGAATGGACTCTGCATCATGCATGAAGTGGGATGTCCTATACTTTATGCCCTCATAAATTTCAAGCGGGAATTTCTCTTCTCGATGAATGTTTGTTGTTCACTTGATAGATTGTCGTACTTTCTGGTTTCTGGAAATGTATGGGCAGAGCACTATTTTTGTGTGTCCCTAGTGATGCCTTTTGTTGCATGCTTAAGAAGGGAATTTTTCTTCCAATGTCCCGCCTCTCTTGGATTATTGCATGAACATCTCCCCATCCTGGCTGCCATAAATATAGGTTTTCCATTATGTACATAAACCTTCCTAGGACACTAACATTTTAAGATTTTTTTGAGTTCAAATATTTGAAGTGCCTAATATGAGAAATGGTCTCTGTGACTTTGGGGGATTTATGTCACTTTTCTGTTTTATGAATTTCTCACGTTTTTCTTAGGTGAATCTCCCTCATCTTCTGCATCTGATATTGATAACTTGAACAATCAAGCAGTGGTGGAAAAGGCTCCATTGTCAAAAAGCAATGGTAACCATACTGGGAATCATATTATAGCTCCCCGAAACCGTCCAAACTTTGTTCGGCTGCTTGATTTTGTAAGTGTATTGACTCTGTTATTGTGTCTTTTTCTTTCCTGTCTTTTGCTTGTCATTATCATTATGGAGTTGGATCATTCAATAGTAGTTCGACTGAAGGACGTTACAAATAGTTAGCTGTTAACAATATGTGTGTGTGTGTGTGTAGATATAATATTTTCTTTTTCCATTTTTGCTAGACAAAAGATGTAAATTCTGCTATGGAGGCATGCAAAAAATCCCAGAATGCTTTTGCAGCGGCTAATCTAATTCTTGAAGAGGCTCAAAATAAGGAGGGTATAGTTGCTGTTAAGAGGGTCATTGATTTCAGCTTTCAGGATGTAGAGGAATTTGTACGTTTGGTGCGGATTGCAGTGGAGGCCATCAGTCGGCAAGGTTTCGGCAGCAGTAGAGATTAAGTTCACTGTACATAACATGTTTTGGTGCTTTTATCTTTGCACAGGTAGGGCTTTGGATACAATACACTTGCCGCTCTTGGTTTTTGATGAAGAGATGAGAATTGCAACCTGTTTGCCTTTCTGTATATGTGTATAAAGTGGGGTTATTTTGTTAGTTTCATGGTATAAGATGATTTTTAATCTTGTTTCTAACAAGATAAGGCTCAAGATGGTTACCCATAAATCAATGGGGTTGGCATGTAGGAGAAATGTAGAATCTTAGTTATTTTAGGGCAATTTTGATTTATTTCATTATATTTAGAGGCAGAGGAACATTACTAATTTAGCTGTTGAGAACTCTAGTTAATATAGTTGTGGACTCTGTATACGGATGTAGTTTTAACCAGTCCGTTATAATGAAGGACATCGATGGTTGTTAACGTTTATATGCTAAATTTTGATGTGACAGAAAAGCCCAGTATTGGAGGAAATTGTCTGGTGCGATTTTGGATGTAAAGCCATTGTTAATTTGTAAATAGTTGAAAGTTCTGTTTCTTTCTAAGACCAAAATGTCTGTCTTCTCTCATCAGTATATGTATTCGTTTGAGAGAATTCCACATAAGAGTGCCATAATTTTCTCTATTCCTTGTGCTTATTGTTCATCTTGTTTTTACTAGTGCTGATTATTTATTTCTTATTCTTGTGCCTATTTCTGCAAGAGTTATGTAAATCTAAAAGGTTTTATTCATAGGTTTTTTGAGGTCCATTGCTTTGTCTAGTTAGAATGAAATGAAAGATAACGATGCACATAGTTAGCGTTTTATAATGAATTTTTATGCTTTTAAAGATATTTTTGAGAAAAATTTTAGGGAAATTTACGAAAATGACACCTTTGACCATTGACTTTACAAAAATAGCACCTTGCTTTTTTTCCTTTGTGTTATAGCACTTCTATGCACAAAATTACTTCAACACCCTTCTCTTGTACGCGGGAAACCATTCTCAATTGAGCGATCGTTCTTCTTCCACAATCAATTCTTGAAACCGTTCTTCCATTTACGAAAATTCTTGAAGCTAAACCGCGTGCCTTCACAACTTGCTTTACATTATCCGCAAACCTTTTCCTCTTTCATTTCCTTCCAAAACCTTTGATTCATTTCCTTCCGCCTCAAGTATTTTGAAAAACCAAATACTTTCATTTCATTCGCAACCCATTCAATGGCACGCACAAAGGGAGGAAAACCATCGACGATGATTAAGAAGACAACCCCGACGGAGAAGAAACAAGTCCGCATAACGCGTAAAATTGTTCCATAATTCATTATTTTATTCATCCTACATAGTGTGTGTTGATGTTGTGTATAAGGAATTGAAATGGGTTGTCTGAATATGGTTGCAGAGGGTCGATGATTAGTCGAGCCCTAGGTCGAGCACACAACTCGACCTCTTGAAAAAGTCGAGCATATAGTCGGGTATATAGTCGCATGAAAAAAGTTGTTCATAACAACTCTTATGTTTTTCATCGAGTTAGTAGTCGGGCATATAGTCGGAAAGCAGAAATTTCCAAAAATTACTCTTGTGTTTTAAATCGAGTTAATAGTCGAGCATATAGTCGATCATGAGACGTAAATTTTTCGCTTATTATTCATATGTTATTCGAGTTAGTAGTCGGGCATATAGTCGAGCAGAAAAATTTCCAAACATTACTCTTATGTTTTAAATCGAGTTAATAGTCGAGCATATAGTCGAAAGGAAATGTAAATTTTCCAAAATTACTCTTATGTTTTAGCTCGAGTTAATAGTCGAGCACATAGTCGATCATGAGGCAAATTTGGTGATTATAATTCTTATGTTTTCGTCGAGTTAGTAGTCGCATATAGTCGAGAAATGTAAATTTTTGACATGGTAATGCTTCTGTTTTTGATCGAGTTAGCAGTCGGGCATCTAGTCGAGCAAGAAACAGAATGTTTAATTTTGAGAACTTTTTGTGTTATTCCGAGATATTACCAATTCTAATTTTCTTTTATTTTGCACATTTATTAATCAGGACCCTTTGAAGGAGCAAATGGTCGTTCAATGTGATTTCTTCAATGCAAAGGTTTCGCAATATTGCTACTATGAGGCTAATATGCAGAGAATTAGGCTTAGGGGTGTAAACGAACTAGTACGTTCGGTGAACCGTTCGTGAACAAGATCGGTTACGTTCGTTTATGTTCGTTTGTTAAGCTAAACGAACAATAAACGAACACATTTTAGTGTTCGTTTAATAAACGAACACGAACACGAACAAGTATACGTTCGTTTATTTATGTTCGTGAACAAGCTCGTTTAGTGTTCATGAACAAGTTCGGTTAACGTTCGTTTAAAGCTCGTTTATTGTTCGTTTATATTAAAATAATAATATAAATATAATATATATAATAAAATAGTTTGTTGATAATGTGTAAGGAAATTTGTTGTGGCATGGTGGTTAGTGCTTTGTGTTGTTAAGTGGGTGGATGTGGGTTCGATTCTTGCTATGTGCTATTTTTTCTATTTTTACTCTCCAACTGAAATCCCACATCGGAAGTGGATGGTTTGGCTTGCTTGCAATGCCTCTATAAATTGAGGAAACCTCCCCCCTAACTCTAGAAATGCAATGCAATGCATAACTCTAGAAATGCAATGCAATGAGGCTAAACCGTTTGGATTGGCTTCAATTTGCTCAAAATTTTTTTTTAAAAATAATAATAATATTATTATATTTATAAAAATGCTCAAAATTTTTTTTTTAAAAAAATAATAATATTATTATATTTATAAAAATATATATACGTGTTCGTGAACGTGTTCGCGAACGTGTTCGTTTAAGTGTTCGCGAACGTGTTCGTTTAAGTGTTCGCGAACGTGTTCGTTTAAGTGTTCGCGAACGTGTTCGTTTAAGTGTTCGTTAATGTGTTCGTGAACGAACATAAACGAACATAAACGAATACGAACACATATTTCACAAATATAAACGAACATAAACGAACACGAACAGTCTAAGAAATTAACGAACAATAAACGAACAAGGCTTGTTCGTTTATGTTCGGCTCGTTTACAGCCCTAATTAGGCTCAAACTAACTCAATCGCAAAGGGACATACTTCGAAAGGTTAGTAGCCTTGCTGGAATTGCACTGGATCATGAGCATACGTTTTGGTGCAAGCAGATGATCCACGTCTATTGAGGCAACTTAAGGTAGGCGAGGAATCCGACGGAAGCCTATTCTTTAATTTGGGAAGAAGGTTAAATTTGGGCGGAGGGAGTTCGCACTCATCAGGGTTGAAGATGGGTGACTTTACTCGTGAATACGCCAAATTCCGTGCACCGATGGCCCAAGTCCGATTAGTAAGTATCTAATCGGAGAAGGTAGGCACAATGAAACAACATACGCCGATGTTTTCAAAGCCTACGATCAAATAAACGCAAGCTATTCGGACGAGGTTGTTGTGTCCTCACCTTGCTATTACTATACACGTCTATAATTGGGGAGCAAAAGAGGAACCATATAGATGACAAGGTGGTGCATTTGGCTGTAATTGGCGGATGTTTGATGAAATCCTAGGGCGAAGAATCTTTCGTGACTACGGATAGTGCTAGAAAGGCTATTGCCAACGCCTTGAAGCGATCGGGATCTCGATAACAGGACATACACCGTTGGCGGATTCCGGTTTCTAGGGTAACGAATTAATAGTGACAACCGATTTATTTTTAATCGTGTTCTTAAGTTTAGATGATTAATTTTTCCTTTAATCGCGGTGTTCGCATGAATTGATGCCGCATTTCGACCGATTCTCTTTAGTTGAAAAGGTCGAAACCCCTGACCAAGGATGTTACGGTGGAAGCGGTGAAGAGCCACCGACTGCTCAAGAAAAAATGCCGTGTGGTCCAAAAAGCTACTTAGCGGAGGTATTAGTTCATAATAAAACAAAATAATTTCCTCGTATGTTTGCGTTTTAAATAATGTGAGGTATCATTTTTTCCCACATTAAATGTCCGCAGAGAGTTAAAGTCACACCAATAACTCCAACTCGGAAGAAGTTGCCAATTTTTGGGTTGGGAGGAAGAAGAAATCGGAGAGGCCTCGAGGATTTGCATTTTTAGGAAGAAGAAGAAGCGAAGACGTGCATCCTCCCAAAGAGGCACGAGAGGCTCGTCGGCCTTGATGAGTCAGTTATCGAGCGGTTAGACACGGCGGAGGCTCGAATAGTTGAATTGGAGTCCACAATTAATCAAGATCGACTCGCACTCTCGAGCAAGTGATGGCGGGAAAGAAGGTAAAGGCGATGGTGGGGCAACTCGATGGGCGAGCGGATTGAAAGCGTTGGTACTGTTCACCAGAAGACTCCATCCGTTCCGTCATTGTTGAAATCGAGACTCTCCCCAACCCCGAGAGGCAATAAGGATCATGGGGTACGAAGGATGTTTCCGGTGGTATCAATTTGTACCGGTTCTTGCCATTGAGTATCCTCTCCTCCATTTATGGTTGTTTAATTTCCATGATTTCCAACAAGATCAAGACATGCTTACGTGGTTGAAGCCGGCGGCAATTCTTGTGGACTCAATTTTTGACCTTGATTCGGATTTGCTCAAGAAGCTTCTTCTTGAAAATGAGTGGCTTTCCAATGAGGTAATACTCGATTGTTCTTGAATTTATCGTTAGGCAATGAGAATATATTTGTCCTAATCCATGTAATTCGGTTCTTTTCATTTGGACCTATACACATCCATGCTTGGAAAAGGATCCTCATAATGAGAGATGTTTCCATTATGGAAACGCATTTTGATGTAAGTTATTTCTTATATGCTTTATTTTTATCGCTTGTATAGCTGAATTTGATTGTGTTCTTCCGTGTGGCCAGATTGGAATGAAAACATTACATACGCCCAACAGATCCCACGCACGAAGATTTGGCCATGAAACAATTTGTTGGTTCCGTCTGAGATTAAGCGTCGGACGGTGGACTCCATGTGGATGGAAATCACCGGATATTGGTGAGGATGGATATACATCAACACACGTTCCACGTGTATAACTCAACTGGACCAAGGATGGGGCCAAAATTGGAGCATCTCGTGCAAACCATGCGAAGATACTAAAGGCATGTGAACTTAGAGCATGGATACTTGGCAAATCGTCATTGAGCGGGGTTTGCCACGTCGAGGAGCAAGGTTAGTACTTCCGGCGTTAAAGAAATGTGTTGTGGTTCTTGCTTGATTTATATTATTCTTCGCAACTAACAATATACGCGCATCGCTGTCGGAGCCTGTGGGATCTTTGTCTTGAGATGGGCTGAATTCCTGATTCACGGGGTCCCACTTCAGACGTTTAAACCGGATCGTAAGTCTGTAATGGATGCGCGTACGGAGATAGCTACCGCACTATTCATCCATGCAAGACAAGAGGACCAGCGAAGAGGAAAACAGTACAAAAAAAGGCGCAAAAAGTAGAGTAGTGGTTTATTTGTACAGACCATGTAAATCATTTATTTGTATATACATTTATTACTGTGAAGTGTAAATACATTTATAGTTGAGACTTGTAAATACATCTATTAATATGAAGTGTGAAATTGTCCAATTATCGCTCTCTGCAATGGCACAAACATTTACAAGTACTTCTTGATATATAGTTGATCACGTATCCGAGTTTATTTCAATAAAGCAAGCTAAGCTATTATTTAGTCGAGTTGATCATCGAGTGTATAGTCGAGCAGAAAGCAGAACCTTGGAAAAAGTAAATTTAGTCGAGTAAATAGTCGAGTTTGAAGTCGAGCAGGAAACAGAACTTTTAAAAGTTTTGGTTCGGAACATTTAGTCGAGTTTATAGTCGAGCATACAGTCGAGTTCAAGCTAGGGAATGGAGTCGAGTTTTTCATTAGTCGAGTGTTTAGTCGAGTTTGCAATCGAAGAAAACTTTTAAAACTTTTGGAAGGAACATTTAGTCGAGTTTATAGTCGAGCATGTAAGTCGAGTTCCAAATAGGGAATGGAGTCGAGTTTTTCATTAGTCGAGTGTTTAGTCGAGTTTGAAGTCGAGCAGGAAACAGAACTTTTAAAACTTTTGGAAGGGAACATTTAGTCGAGTTTATAGTCGAGCATAGAGTCGAGTTCCAAATAGGGAATGGAGTCGAGTTTTTCATTAGTCGAGTGTTTAGTCGAGTTTGAAGTCGAGCAGCAAACAGAATTTTTAAACCTTTTGGTTCGGAACATTTAGTCGAGTTTATAGTCGAGCATACAGTCGAGTTCAGAATAGGGAATGGAGTCGAGTTTTTCATTAGTCGAGTGCTTAGTCGAGTTAGAAGTCGAGCAAGAAACAGAACTTTTCAAACTTTTGCAACTGAAAATTTAGTCGAGTTTAAAGTCGATCATATAGTCGAGTTTAATATAGGAAATGAAGCCGAGTTGTTCATTAGTCGATTGTTTAGTCGAGTTAGATGTCGAGCAGGAAACAGAACTTTTAGTCTGATTGAGGAAACTTCTGATAATCATTTCTTCTTGATTAAGGAAACTTCTGATAATCCTTCCCGATTAAAAAGAAATGAAAACCAACAATAAAGTTGAAAATATGTAGCACAACTTTGAGAAGATGTGTCATACAGTTAAAAAAATGTGGCATAAATTTACAATGGATTACAATGATCGCAACCTAATCACTTTTCTGCCCTAGATTGGAAAGGATTAGAGCAAGTTTTACGGTTATGACCAGTCCCTCCACATCGACCACATTTCTTTGGAACTCTTTCCTCACCCGTTGAAGGGATTCTCTGTTTCTTGCGTCTACCACTTTTTGACCTTGGTTCAGGAGGAGCTAATTGAATAATTTCTTGAGCACAATCCACTCCCGGGCTTCACCAACCGGGTAAAAGGGATCTGCATAAGCGGTTGAGTGCTTGATATAATAAAATGGCGAACATAGAGAATAATGGTCACTTTGCGGCCAACGCATGAACACATGGGAGTTGATCCATGTCAAACACTCGACACGTGCACGATCTTTGAAGCAAATCGACAGTATAAGTACGGTTTGCTATGTCTCGTACACACCACCGGTGTATATCGACTGGTTCAACGAGATGAGATTGTGCCGCTCGCATTCTAGATGAAAGCTCATTCTCAATATAAGGGGTTGTATGTGTTTTCATTTCGCCGTACGCCTTTCATGGAACCATCTTTGAAGTGTACTCCGAATGTACTCAACCAAACAATGAATTGGTAGTTCCCGTGCATCCTTCAACAATGCGTTCAGACATTCAGCAATGTTGGTGGTCATTATAGTGTATCGTCTCCCATTCGAATGTGCCCTTGACCACCGCTCAATGCCGACCTCTGTTAAATACTCGCAAAAGCGCGAATCTTGTAAGGAAAGAATTCTCCACATCTCATTGAATTCGGCAAGAGTGTATGCCTTTGCTGCCTTAAAGTACATAGGGAGGGCCTCTTTGTGTTTGAACATTGCTCTCAAGTTGTTGCTCAAATGATAGATACACACTCCATGGAAGGCGTTGGGGAAAACACGGGCGATACCTTTGGCTATGCTTTTATGCCTGTCGGACACAAACACCAATCCATCGATTTCAACACCTATTGCAGCTTTCAACTTTTCCATAAACCATTCCCACGAGGCGTCATTTTCTGAATCCACCAAACCCCAACCGATCGGGTACACTTGGTTGTTACCGTCCATGCAAGTGGCAACAAGCAATGACCACAGGTATTTCTTCAAAAAGCATCAATCGCAAGAACCGGTCGCATTCACCAGCGAAATCCACGAAGTGATGCTCCCATTGCAAAAAAAGCATATTTGAAACTATGATCTTCGTCCATCTCGAGATCAGTGAATGTACCCGGATTACACTCCCTCAACATGTGCAAATAAGATGGTAGTATTCTATATGAATCCTCAAATCCACCTCTCATTTCGTCGAGTGCCGATTCCCTTGATCTCCAAGCCTTCTGATATTGTATATTCACACCCAACTCTTGTCCGCCATGATTTCGGTGGGTTTATATGGCCGACAAATTTCTTGATACTTACATTTGATCCACGACCCTATTACTTTACTGGTTGCCTGACGATTATCACAATGCACAAGTGATAACTGACATGTATGGGTATTTTCAAATTTATTGACCTTCCAAGCACCCGAGTTTCCAATGGAAGATGCATTTAGCTTCCATCCGCAATTGCTATGCGTGCATCGTATGTACCAATACTTGCGACTTGCTCTGACCACCTTCCACTCGTAGAAATATTTCACAGCAAGCATACTCATTCTCAATTGCAATTGCTGTCTCGTTTCGAAAACATCATTGACCGCAACATCGACGATGGCAGCTAATCTGTCCGAAGAAGTCCCACTATTAGCATGCGATGACCTTGTCAGCTGTTGGCAAGGGGGGGTTGCTTGAGCATGGGTTTGAAGCTGGATTGGTAGCACATTTGTCTCGGTTGCTTGGTATTTACATCTTCCACAACTATGATTTTTTCAACCGGAGTATTTACATCAATCGTGGGTCCAAGATCATGAACTTCCTCTTCAAAAATTGGTTCGACAAAATTGTTTGGCGGAAGAGTATCATTAGTCCATAACGGACTGTCGCCACCCAATCGCTTTATTGGTGAATTGCTAGCACCATCTTCAGCACCATATTCAGCACGTGATGCTTCGCTCGGTAACGCATATTGGAATCCGTGCATCTTCAGACCTTCTAATAATCTCATTCAAAAAGCATTTGACATGGTAATTAGTCTTGATGGGAAGAGGGGAAATTTTTGGCAGGTATTTAGGTACATATTCGAGGACCAATCTATCTTCAATCTCCATATCTAATTGTATAACAGAGATTATGAGATTCACTAGTTCCTTGAAGCTTGAGTCTTGACAACAAAAGAGTTTCACCTCTTGTAATTTATGAAGCTTCGTTCATTTGTACTAGGATCAACGTTCCATTTTCCGTCATAAAGAACGTGTACAGACCATGTAATGCCGTGTGACATCCCTACATTCAAAACCAAAACAATCAATAAACAACGATTTTACATCAAACAAAAGAACATTTTAAAAAGTAAGGGCATCAACAAAGCAGCAGGATCGTTGAAGGGCTCTCAATGATTGAGAAAATTCATTCCAACCACGGAACTCGACTAATAGCTCGACCTTTCACTCGAACTACTATAATGCTGGACAATAAATTTAGCCCTATCATAGTGCTCGACTATGTGATCGACTATGTGCTCGACTTGACAATTGACTCATTGTATGCTCGACCGTGATCTACCCAAGCTGCGTCGCAACTTTATGCTCGACCGTGATGGATATCGACTATTTTTACGTACCATTACAAACCCGGTTTAAAAAGCGAAAAAACTATTCACTAACCTCTGCTAAATGGCGAGAACAAGTGCGATTGCTTGCGGACTATTTGAAACGTGATTGGAATAATGGCGTGAGAGGACAAACTTTGTTCACATCCGACGGGGTGTGACAACCCTTCTCTTGAAGTATTTATAACTAAGCTCTAAAATCTTGGGTCGAAGAGTAGTCTATAACGTGGTAATCGACCAAAGCGGCTCTAAAACAGGAGTAGCAAAGCTTTACTCGTGAACCAGCTAATATGCCTTACAGAGCGTTCTTTAACTCACAGAAGAAGAGAAGAAGAGAAGAAGAGAAGGGTGTTCTGGTCACTTTTTTAATGGAAGTGCTATAACACAAAGGAAAAAAAGCAAGGTGCTATTTTTGTAAAGTCAATGGTCAAAGGTGTCATTTTCGTAAATTTCCCAAAATTTTACGCTTCTAAAGATATTTTTGAGAAAATTTTTATCTTTCAATTTTAATTTTAAAAAAGGAAAAGTCGCATTTTGATACGTAATTTATATATACATATACTTTGAGTACTAGCAATAGGGGGTTGAATGTTTAGAACTCTATAGCTCCTTTTAGAGGGTTGAATGTTTTTAAAGCTTTGTTGTTCCTTTTAGAGGTTGAGGGTTGAATCTTTTTAAAACTTTGTGGCTCCTTTTAGACGTAGATACTTGAATGCCAAAGATAGCTCGTAACAATTTATCTTCTGGGGCATACGACGACTTTTCACCACCTGGGATGTTAATTTACTTACTAAAATATCACTCGTCGTCTCTACCCAAGATCCCAGCATCACAATTCCATTTTTGTCTTTAGCCAATTTGATTCGCTGAAGAGATAAATCAGTGGCCCTTTCCATTGTGCAAGCAAGATTGGTTGGATTAGCCCACTTTTCTGTAGGTTATTTATTTACTTATGCGGCTTTCTTAATTGCCTCCACGTCGGGCACCAATTGCAGTACAATAGAGTTGTAATTCATTAGTTATTCCATAGGCTCTCCACATTTGAAAAAAATCAAAGGTTATTTGTATTCCTCGAAAAAATCAAAGGTTATTTGTATTTCTCGAAACCCCCGCCCACATCACCATTCAATCTTCTATAGAAAAAAGTAGATTAGGTCTATCGTATTGAAAAAAAAAAAACACTGGTTTATTGGCCCAGGGACTTTTTTAACTTTACTCCCTCCAGTTCCTGAAGAATCTGAAAGATTTGTGATATAATGTGTTGCTGCAACTTTTTAACATATGGTTCTCATAGCCCATAATTCAACTTTTATTGTTTCAATGGGCGTAAACAAGCTAGGAGGGTTGAATGCCAAGTCTCATATACATGACAATTTCAAACTTCACTGAATTTGAATTAGCTGCTAGAGATTAATTAAAGATGTTGGGTATATGTTCCATCCAGATCATCAGCAGTGGCATGACTTGTGCGATGCACAATGGCCTAACATAAATCCATCAATGAAAGAAATTTTTTTCCAGTTTCTGCAACCTACTTTTGGGTTTCCCATAGAGTGAGGCCCCTCATTTCTTCAAAAGAGATATGTGACCTACACCAATTCGCTATGGTGTCTCTGTCAAAGAATTTCTTGCATCCATGGCCATGGTTTTATACTGCATTTTATAGGGACCAAGTGTCACTAGAGGGGCAGAGGGGTGGTGGGAAGGCTTTCACTTTTGGAGGCTAGCCTAATAAAGTGTTTCCAACTCTACCTATTTATGCAAATTGGAATGTCGCAACAGCTCATGTTATTGTTTGGCATGGCTGGAAAAGTATGTCAGCCTCCATGCACACAGCCACATCCATATCCATAAGAGAACAGAAATTGGACGTATATGTTGACTAAACATCTTTCTTTATAGGAACAAGTGAAGATTTTGATTGATTGACACTTCTATTCGCTAAAGAAGTGACGATAAGATAAGAAGGAACATTATGCAATTCTTTTTATATTTTTGAAATAAAAATTGTGAGAAATTTTATCTTTAGAATATAAAGTTTGTTTCGAAAATGAGAAAAAAAAATAGAAATTGGGATTCATTCAAAGCTTGGAATTTGATTTCATGTTGAATTCTAATACCAGCAAACTCCCTCGGCTTGCCCTTTATATTCTCAAACCAATAATCAATGAGCATCTAAAAAGGAAATCTTGCACTTCCATTGTCGTAGTCCCTGTATTTCAATCCTACAATCAAGCGATCAAACATCAATAATACCAATCAAAATTATACGAGGAAGGAATGTGTATAATCTGATAACCCAACGATGGTAAAATTCTACATTAATCAATCAATCAATCAAGAATTACAATCCCAATTCAACATGGTAATCAATACTACAATAGAATCTTCTCAAAGATTTTCAAGAATCAGAATCTTGCCAAAATCTCGGGCTCATTTACCCGAAAAAAAATTCACTCTGATCTTTTCCTTTTAACTCTGTATCAGCCATTCTATATCAACATGTTGGGAAAAAAAAAAGAAAAAAGAAGAAGAAGGAAGAATTGATCAAGTATGGAGGAGAAGGCATTGCGATGGCTACCGGAAGACGTTATCCACCATGTATTTTCTTACCTTAACGATAAAAAACAAGCCCAAACTAGTGCAATATCCAAGAATTGGCAGAGTGCATGGCGTACAAACCCAAGATTGAATTTTGATGATGGCTACTTCAATGTGGACCAAGAAAGATTTCGACATTATGTCAACAATACCTTGGCAAAATTCAAAGGTCCCAACATTGCGGAGTTCAATCTTTCCATGGCCATGACCCCAGTTGATATCTCTGCCTCTGTTGACAGGTGGCTTAATTTTGCTTTGGAAAAAGGTGTCAAAGTGCTTCAAGTAACATTCCCTGAGGTTATTATTTGTCTTTCTTTTGTTCTGCCTTCCAAGATCCTAAAAACTGAATCATTGACAACGTTGTGTGTTACGCGATGCAAGTTTCCTGTTGCACCTGTTGATGAAACGTTGATTATGTGTAAGAATTTAAGGGTGTTACATCTTGTTAGTGTTTACAACTTTGATAATCAGATGTTTAATGGCTTGATTTCGGCTTGTCCATTGATTAGTGATTTGAGAATTTCTGACCACTACGATGAATTGAACAGCATTAATGTGTCAAATCTTGTGAATCTCAAACAACTCTGTATAGAGGAGGGCTATGCAAGTGAGACAAGAGTGATCGAAGTTGATTTGCCAAATGTTGAAACAATAGAGGTGATACTTCAGTATGGACATTGTACAGTGCTCTTACATGCATGTCCGAATTTGAAAAGTTTGTCCCTCGCGAATGCACATCTCAGTGATGAATTTTGTATATCAATGAAGGATAAGTTTCCACGTCTTGAATGTCTTCAATTAACAGGCTGCTATGGTTTTAATGAGGAAAATTTGCGAACCTGCAAATCCTGGAAGCCTCGCATGCTCTCGTTTGACTAGTGGGATGATGGTGATGGTGATGATGATGATTCATAGGATGCTAATTGGTTTTAACTTTGAAGGTCGACTGCTGTCGAAGTTGAGAAGATGATGTTAGTAATAATTCGTAGTGGTACTAGAGTCAGTAAAATGCACAAATCTCTTGTGCTTCTTGTTTGTCTTCCTTAGCTGTAGGATAAGCATTCTGGCTGAAGTTTGATGAGAATGGTTAATGAACTTTTATCATTGTTGGTATACTATCTGTTCCCTGTCCTAATTTTCTTCATATTTAGAGCTACATGAACAGAACACAGTAAGAGGAAAAATCTGAAGGCTTAAAAATGGCTCTTTGAAATTGCTGAAGTTAATCCCATTCCTTCTCCAAGGGGAATGGAGGATGCAAGCTTTTCTTCAATGTTATGAGCAGGAATGGAGAGGGAATGGAGAGGGATGATGACAAAATCACTTGATATGGTCTGCAGAAGGGGAGACATCCACTTGCAATGGCCCCTCCCAAAACCACTATCAATATTTTAATGGTCACAAGAGACCATAAGTACGATCAACAGTTGCACGGTGGCATTAGATTCCAATTTAAGTACGCAGATCACTCCTTTACAGCCTTCTGTTGGTTTTTCAGATGTACAAGCAAGATGTCAGTCAGATATTTTCTCACTAAGCGCATTAGATTCCAATTTAAGTACGCAGATCACTCCTATACAGCCTTCTGTTGGTTTTTTAGATGTACAAGCAAGATGTCAGTCAGATATTTTCTCACTAAGCACTTGAATTAAATCTCATCGACTTTAAGATTGCCTAAATCAGATGCATTAACCAAAGATTTTGCAAATCTAGAGTAAATAAATCAGAGTTGACAAAAGGTTGCTTGTTGGTTTAAACTAAGGTTTGGATTCAAGTCTTTTCAGAAAGCCAACTTTGCAAATTTGGCTGATCGGGTGGCATTCAAGCCAAAGATTCTAATTGGCTAATTGCCCCTAAATGGGAAATTCATGCATGACCGAATAAAGTTCATGGCTCTTGCGTCACCATAGAATTCTATGCACATCTACACTAGCATATTGCTTTCTTCTCTCTATAAATAATTGACATTGCAAAGAGAGTGTACTACAAGATACCCATAAAGGATTCAGTAAGACCCTCCAGAGTCCACACACTAGCACCATGGCTCCAGTACAAATTTTTCCTATTAATGTTGGCCACATTGACGATGTCCAGGAACTAACGAAGACCAAAACACCATGCATTCCACCGAGATTTGTCCGAGACAGGAAAGAAAGGCCAGCAGATTCTAAAATCAATCCCTTTTGTTGTAAGGATATTCCTGTAATTGATTTATCAAAGCTCCAGAAAGGGAAGGAAGGTGAATTCCAATCTGAATTACAGAAGCTCTCAGCTTCCTGTGAACAATGGGGATTTTTCCAGGTATCTGTATACTGTACTCTGTACACAATCATTTTTTTTTTCGGTGAAGTTACAAGCGGCTACTAATGTTTAAAATTCACTAATTTTAGGTGATAAACCATGGAGTTGAGTTATCTTTACTTGAAAGCATAGAGAAAGCAGCCCTGGACTTCTTCATGCTGCCTTTGGAGGAGAAACAGAAGTACCCAATGGTTCCTGGAACAGTACAAGGATATGGGCAAGCATTTGTTTTCTCAGAGGACCAGAAACTAGACTGGTGCAACATGTTTGCTCTGGGCCTGGAGCCTCATTCCATAAGAAATCCAAAATTATGGCCTACAAAGCCTGCCAACTTTAGGTAATTGTCTCAGTTCATGCAAATGACTTGATCACCTTAATATAAGCTTGGCAAAAGTAACAAGTTTTACCTTATCCTGTTTTCCAGTGAAACCCTGGAGGCATACTCCAGAGAAATAAGAAAACTATGCAAGAATTTGCTCAAATACATAGCCATTGGTCTCTGTCTAGATGAAAATATCTTTGAAGACATGTTTGGAGTGGCAGTGCAAGCAGCAAGGATGAATTATTATCCTGCATGTCCCAGACCAGACCTTGTTTTGGGTCTAAGTCCCCATTCAGATGGAAGTGCCCTTACAGTGTTGCAACAAGGGAAGGGCAGTTCGGTTGGCCTTCAAATTTATAAAGACAATAATTGGGTTCCTGTCCAGCCAATTCCCAACGCATTGGTGATCAATGTTGGTGATACCATAGAGGTAAAAGGGAGAATTAGGGGGAAAAAAAAAAACAGAACTCTGATCAATTTCTCTCTCTTTTGATCTCATTGATTGATACAAAAACTTAGGCATCATTTTTCTATAACTAAACAGGTTCTAACAAACGGCAGATACAAGAGTGTGGAGCATAGAGCGGTCACTGACAAAGAAAAGGACAGACTTTCAATTGTCACGTTTTATGCACCCAGCTATGATATCGAAATTGGACCCATGCCAGAACTGGTGGCTGAGAATAATCCTCCCAAGTACAGAAGGTACAACCATGGAGAGTATAGCAAACACTATGTGACAAACAAGCTTCAGGGGAAGAAAGCACTGGAGTTTGCCAAAATCAAAATCACTAACTGATCCCAAAATGGCATTGCGTAATTCTAATGTAGAAGTACTGTGCTCCACGAGTATATACGTAGCAAGATGTCATAAAATGATTTCTTCAGCAACGGCAAATGGCATGACCCAAAGAAAGCAGCAAAGTTGGAGGGATTTTAATATTAAAAATTGAGAGTGGATAGCACTGTACATTTGCAACTTCTATGTATGGTCATGTTGATTATTAGTCACAATACATAAAATAAATCAGTGGGGACTGGTGAATACAAAGTTTTATTGTGTACTTTCTTCACTTCCAAGTGCTTTGCTCAGACAAGAATTGAACAAAAGAGTAACTTTTACTGTTTCTCTCTACAAGATTCCTTTGAAGGGAACCACGGAGCTGCTCCCTCCATAGCTTTTTTTTAGTAGATTCACATCCAGCGTGGACAAAATCATCGGGTTTTCCATTGTTTGAGGGTGAACACCTTTTCCTCAGTGGAGGAAGAAAGGAGAACCCACAGATTATATTATTTAACGCTGAAATGCACAAATTATTGGGGGGATGTGAGAGTTGTCATGAATCAATTTGTTATGAAAGTTTTTCCAATTCAAGTTGGACTTACAGAAGGGCCCTAGTGCTTACATTACAATTATATTATTTAACGCTGAATTGCACAAATTATTGGGGATGTGAGAGTTGTCATGAATCAATTTGTTATTCAAGTTTTCCAATTCAAGTTGGACTTACAGAAGGGCCCTAGTGTTTACAAGTAGAGTACCCAACAGAATTCAGGAACAGGAATCTGAACAAAGGGCAAGGCAATTATGCAGCCAAAACTAGTTCATGGCTATTAGGATTGTTATAAGAATAATTAAGAAATAATGATTCAATGCAGTTCCACTATTGCTAACCCTAAATGAGAAAGCTGTTGCTGTTGCTGTTGCTGATGCAATCACTTAGTGAAGAACTCCATTATAACTATGCAGAAGGCGACAAAAATAGAGCAGGAAAAGTGGATTCTTGCATGAATAACTCAACTAGCATCATTCAGCACCACATCAAGACCAGGAAGGCCTTGGTGCTTCCTGGTGAATTAGGAAAGCAGCCCCAAAATTTCAACCGTGTTTCCTATACTCATATTGAAGTGAAATTTGAGCTCAGAACTGCTGAAACAAGTAGAGGAAATTCTTTCAAATGGTAATGAAGAATCTAATACTACCCCTTTGATATAAATTCAGCTGAACTTATTTTCCTCATATAATCAGAAGAACTATAAGCACATAAAAAAAGTAGCTCGGTACATAAAAACTGCCACATGTGCGGATCTAGAGAAGGATAGAGCCAATAAGCAAATACTTGAAATAAAATCTAACAACGTTGAATAGTACAGGTATGATGAAGATCAACACCAAGAATGCGTCCTCGATTTCAATTTGCACACCATCATATAACTCAATGCTTTAGTCACATCCCATAATCATTCCTTTCTCAAGGTGGGGTTAGGAAAAGGGGGCCGTGTCTTGTTTTGCTTCATTTTTTGAACTTTTCACTTCTACTAGTTGATTCTGGCATGAAGCATTGAACAATTTCTTTCCAATTTAGCAATGGACCCCTGCAATGGTTGGAAACCATAACAAAACAAAAAAAAGCAAAATTTTAACTTCACTTTTGACGTGAGAATGTCTCCGCACTAAGACTACAACTAAATGCTCACGCAAGTTTTTTTTTTGATTCAAAACTGTTTTTACAATTCATCGTTGTGTAAACTTGACCTAAATACAACTTTTTCAAATTCTTCATTGGGTTTGTGGAAATCTAGAAATGATCTCAGCCAATGGGACCCAAGAATCAAGCTTACAAAACTTAAACAACTTGCAAACCCGAAAACACTAGCCCAATTAAACAACAGCAGCAATATAATAAATATTCAACCACAGGAAAGTTGACAACTTTTTCGGTGGTGCAATTACCCAGCTTCCTTCCGAGCTTGGCATTGTTAGAGGACCGTCATTTTTGCCTCATTCACTTATGATTTTGCACCAAAGTCTTCATTTTTTATTGCAACTTCTGCAAACCTTCCTTTAGGTAAGCAATGCCTGAGTGCTTAATGACCTTTCTCCACTAAGCTTAAAAAAGAGCAAGGACCCCTTCGCTAGAATGAACCAAACTTTGAGCAAATTTGAATAATCAAACATGCTGAAATTTCAACACTTCATGCCGATGCAACTTCTACTTCTTGCCTAGGTCACCTTCCCGCCTTTGAATTGTGAATAGCCATCAGTTTTGCTTGATTCACTAAACCATTTGCACCCCCAGAAACAAAAAAAAAAATGCTCAGATACAACCCTTCATTTTAATTTTTCAGAATACCCTCCATTCCGATGCCTGTTTAGGGGCTCTTTGAGTGATGAATATAAGGGCTCCATGGACAGAGATTTAAAATGGGTTTTTGCAATTTTAAAAGAAGTGATTGTAAATAAGAAAATTTATTAAAAATTAAAAAATTATCTTAAAAAGTAATTATAAAAACCTGTCCAAAAAAGTCCAAAATCCAATTATGTGGCTTGGTATCCTTCCTAAAAGAGTAAAAGTAATCGATTTCTTAAAGAACAGTCATTTTCTTTATCATTTTCTTTATCGCCGAGTTGAGCTTGTGCCTTTAGTTCCTCCCTTTCAATTTTATATATATATGATATATCTACTGTTTGTGAAGACAAAAAAGCCCTCCGATATAAAGCATATAGTTTAAAATTCTAAAATAAATTTTTAAAAAGACAAAAAAGACAAAATTTAAAGACAAAAATTTAATAAAATTATTTACACTATATAATAATTTTTTTTAAACAAAAAAATAAAATTAAAGATGAAAATTTAATAAAATTTAGAGACAAGAATGACAAAAAAAAAATTTGAGGTTAAAAAACAAAGTATCTATAAAAAAATTTTGAAGTTAAAAATCAAAGTATCATATAATAATTTTTGGTCTGTTTGCAATTTTTAACAAAATTTTACATAATTTTATTAAATTTTTTCTTTTAAAAAGTTAATAAAAAAATTTAAACTATATTAATTTTGTGTCATCTTTGTCTTTAAATTTTACTAAATTTTCATCTTTAATTTTTTTTAGTTTAAAATTTTTTATTATATAGTGTAAATAATTTTATTAAATTTTTGTCTTTAAATTTTATCTTTTTTGTCTTTTTAAAAATTTATTTTAGAATTTTAAACTATATGTTTTATATCGGAGAGCTTTTTTGTCTTTTTTTCAACTTTAATGGTAGCTGACCTACGCCATCAATTTTGACTACGCCATAATTGTTACAAATCAAGTTTTGATCAGATTGTTAAAATTGAAAGGTTGACTAAAATCATATACAAGAGCAGAATAAAAGTTGCGCCATTTGTATATTATCCCTTTTCTTTATCGCCGAGTTGAGCTTGTGCCTTTAGTTCCTCCCTTGCACCAGTACTCCTACGTTATTTTTTTTAAAAAAAAAAATTAGTTTCAAAAGCTTTTTTTTCCTCAAATATTTATATTTATATATATATATATATATATACACTGTTTGTGAACAAATACTATTATTAATAATATAACTCAAATTAAAAAAAATAAAATTTACTAATTTTACGAGGCATTAAATACATTCAATCTCAAAAACTTTAAAAAAACCACACTGAACTGAAAATAAATTTTTTATTTGAGGTTGAGGGTAAGGAATGGAATATTACTCCCCCATCCTCACCAGTCTCGCCTGTACACTTTCTACACTTGAAAGTTGAAAGGCATGAAATCGTGTATGAAGAAAGTTGGCACCTTCAACCATAACTGTTCCATTCCTCTAGCGTTCTACGAATGTGGCTAGAGGTTAAAAAAATATCAATTGCATTATCATACGTTGGAGCAAGTGTTTCACTATTTATCTAGAATAATCTCAGACTCGTAAAAATCCTATGTAAACCACAAGAAGCAATCAATGGCCCCAAAATCCACTCCCTCCATCATATTTTAGGGCTTGGTATAGCAGGAAGCATTATACTAAAAAGAGAATGCAGGGGTACTACATGCCCTAAATTCACTTTCTTATGCGTGCACGATTAACGTGATCACCTCAATTCCTCCACAAAAAACCCATACAAGTTCGACAAACGAAACCTGAAAATGCAGCTCTACCACCGTACAAGTTCTGCAGCCATATGATGCAACAGAAACTGGATAGTCTTGCTGCTCATAACTAAAGATATTACACCCTTTTTTTTTTATCCAACGGGAACAAGTAATTATATAAATGTCTACAGCTGAATTTAGGGGCAAATTTACAAGAAAACCTCAAGCTCCGGCATTTACAGAAGTTTGCGCTCAGATTTCAACCACGATGGACCCTGCATCCTTTTGAATTGGCAGGCGATAACAATGGCACATTAACTTTTCGAATTGGCAGGCGGTCGTAATGGCAGGCGCAGTAATTTGACAGCCATGCCAAATCATGCCAAGTACTTGAATAAATTAGGGTTGTCCTTGTCTCTCTCCAGATAATCCCGAGTAATCAAATCTTCGATTCTCTTCTTGATTGCCTTGACATCCGGCTGTGGAGTATAAAGTAGATCTTGAGAACAATAAAATGATTAGTTTTATGGCAACATATTAAATAGGATAGAGAACTACCTTGAACATGCGACCCAACTGTTCAACACACTCCATAACCAACTGCTGATAGCCCAAAACTTTCCGACTCTTCATGATGCGCACAATTGATGCATCAATTGCGTACCGTCTGTCCTTATCAACATCTTCTATAACTTTTTTCTTCTCATCCACGGGAGGAAGAGGGATCTAAAATTTGATAAAGAGCAATTTACCCCCCCAAAAAAACAAAATATAGCACAACATTTAAACATTATATTCCTCGGCAAAAGGTTATAAGAATACCTTGATCCTCCTCATTTTGTCAGTGAATTTTGAGTTAAACTCAAAGACATCAGTAGGAGAAATTGTTTTCGTGTTGGGCTCCTTGTTAAGAATCTTATACTTGGCGCATGAAAGGGAATGAAGCAGTCTGACAACATCATCATCTGACAGATTTAATTGAGCCATTATGTCCTGATAGCTCAATCTGTCTGATGCATTAAACAGCAGCAGCGCAGAAGCCTAAAATTCAAGAAAAGAAACAGTCACTTACATGCAAACAATTAGCTTTCAAAACTATGGTCGAACCATAAATTAGCTTGTTGCCAAAGAACCTGGTAGGTTGTTACAATCAGCTCCAGGGTCTTAGGATCAAATTTTCCATTGATGTTACAAGTACCCAAAGAATATATCCAAGTGAGTTTTCTGTGCTTTGTCTTTGTCTGGTAAAACTCTCGAAATACTTCAACACACTTTACCTGTCAGTACAAGTTTACAATGAAAGAATAAAAGGGTTTCAGTTACAAAAATGGCAGCAAAATGCCAGAATATAAAACAGTATAGAAGAGTACCATCTCAGCTGGAAGGTTAAGATCAAAAGACTTGTAACTTGGCCAGAACCCAGTAGTAAGGACGGTAACAGTCAAATCAATTCCAGGATTTGCTTGAGTATTATTATTCAGATAATCCTCAAAATTATTTTGGTTTTCCCGAGCCAATGTCAAATCTGTAACCTGAAAAACAAGGGTTGGGTGTGGGGAGGAAATCAAAATGAATCTCAGGGATGCATAAACTGGTAACTTTTAAATCTTAATAAACATGTTGACTGCTTACCATCCCCTCCATCTTTGATGTGAACTGACCACCACATTGCTGTTTTAACTTTGTCAGAATACTTCTTTCGTGTTCATCATTTGCACTTTTATCAAATAATAGACGCCGAGCAAGTTTTTTCCTGTCAGCAATTATCACGCCAATGGGTCAGTACAGGAAAACTTCTGCATTTTCTGAAAAAATGCATTGACAAATCAACAACTAGATAATTTACCGGTAAAATTCTGCAAACAAGTCCTTATCACTGATATAGGCGAGCAACTTCACTACCTGTAAGGTAACTTGGCATCAATTGCAACTTCCTGCAGTTTTCAATAGAAGAGAACTGAAGAAGTACAAAGTTATAATTACCTTTTCTAGTGTCTCCTCAATGGCTTCATCACTTAATTTCTCACTCCCACCCTTTTTCAGAATATTGTCACAGAATGTTGCAAGTAGTTCTGCGCTAGAGCTTCCAGCGACACCCTTATTGCAGAAAACTTCGAAAGCTTCCTTGAGAGCCTAACAGTAAAACAAAACAAAAAAACAAAATCATCTCTTTTACTTGAATTCAAAAATGCATGATAAATTAATTTTCCCGGTACAAACCTTATGAAAAAGTGAATGGTTCATAAAACAGTTATTGACGTAGGCGAGGTACTTGTCGTGCAGTTCAATCACCTTCCTCACAAAAATCTAAAGGGGCACACCAACATAAGTCTCTACATACAAATGAAATCAAATACAGATTCCAAAATTAAAGAACAACAAAATTTACCTGTTCCTGCAAACCAACCACATCTTTCTTATCTGCCTGTAGAAAGTATACTCTATATCAGATGGTGGATAATAACCAAAATATTCACTGATAAAGCATCCATTACCAGTAGAGCCACAGTGGTGAATCTCCAATTCTTAAACAACAAACTCATTTTCTAGAAGCAAGGCAAGAAGTTGAAACCTTGGAATTCTAATTCTTACAACAGAGCAGATCAATCAACAGCTTCATGATAGCTTGTTATCTTAGCAGCTATAATTTAAACAATATTTCTGTTCCACATGTTCAAACAAATAATGACTTCACATTAATGTTACATTCTGGAAGTAGATGATTATCTCCAATATCAAGGAAAACCTAGGGTATCAGGTGCTCGGGAATTATTTCCTATTTTGCATAATGGAATTACAGATGCACTAGTTGAATAAGACTTGATCATTTTCCCAACACCTCACAAAATTCAGTATAGCACACAACAAAAATGAAAAAAAAGATAGTTAGAATATAATCTCCTTTTTACCCTTTGTGAAATTGAAAATTCATCATGAGATGAAGCAACTCCACAATATGTTATTCCATTTAAAAAAAGTAAAAAGGAGCCGTAACAAGATGGAATTGAAGGGAATGTGATTTTCTTTTACCTTTGTCTGCGAAAGATTTTCTTTCTTATTCATTAAGAGAAAGATTCGCCTTTTTTTTTTTTTTTTTTTTTTTTTGGTGGGGGATTGGGGGCGCTAGGGGAAGGTGGGTAAACAGGAGAGAGAAGAGGCTGAAAAATGCTTCAGCAGACTTCTTTGATCATCTGCTAACGTATAGCTTCAACACACTGACAGTTCTATAATTTCAACTAAGTCAAAGATACCACCATTAAAAAGAAAATCATAATGACCACCTGATATATAAACCAACCTTCTTGTTGCTTGCAGCGTCTTCTGCTTGCTTAACCAAAGCGGTACCTTCAGCAGTAACATGCTGCTTGATGACAACAGCACATGTTAATGCATGGATTGCTAACTAAATACAATACAATGATAGTATGTTAAGGAAATGAAATTGAAGACATGCATTATGCTATGATTACTAACCTGTTTGAATATATTAGCAACAGGATCTAAGCCTTTAGGTATTTTGGAGAAAAGCCTATACATCCTTGACAAATCATCCACCTAATAGAATCCCCCAAAAAAATCCATAAATAAAATGCAGCTCCCAGTCAAATCAAAATTAGAGGTGTTCCATGAAGTAAATATAGATACAGCACCTTGTCATCTCTAAGTAATGCATGGCATCCAGAGTGCTCTTTCTCAAGTAGTTGGGAGGCATATACAGTCAACAACTCATGTTGTACTCTCTGCCAGATAGGAAGACATGCTAGTTGTAATGGGATACAGCATCAAATTACAAAAATAAAGAAACCCACAGCTCTTACAGAATGATTGAATATTTCCCAATTAGACGACCATATGGTCAATTTCCAATACTATATTCAAAGAAGATTGTAACATAGTCATAAATAATCAAAATCAAACCTCAAGCAACTTTGTTTCGCTACTGGAATGAAGATAATGAGAGACCCTGTCCTTTTCTCGCTTTAAACACTCCTCCGCCTGAGATATAGATGCATAACAAAATAATAAACTGATAATCAGATTCCAAAATTATGAAGTTCAGGATTGACAGTGTCGGCAAGAACTGAGAAGAAATGGAAAACCACCTTCAACATATAATCTGGACACGAGTCTTCTAAAATCCAGTTAGAAGCTTTCCGAGAGTAATAAGCTGCAGTATCCTTGAGCATTGCGGCTTCGAAATCATTTTCATAACAATCCATTTGCCCCATTCCAATTTCAACGAAAATATCTAGAACATTCTTCAATAAAGCTCGATCAATTTGCTCTCCTTCACGCTCCTGATCAATCTGGTGAAAAAAAAAAGGAATAAGAAGGAGAATTTGGCAAGAACCACCATATTTTTTTTCAAAAAAAAATAAAAATTCCCTTCCACATAGAAGAATCCAGATACCAGGGATATAACAGCATCCCGAACTTTTCCATTTAATTCTGCATACACCTGAAACAAGAGTACACGACACGACAATATCACCTTAGTTATTTCTGTAACTCAAATCCAAACCAAAGTGCATTTTGGAATTTCTGGCTTTTGAAAGAACATCAACATAATGCAATCTGGAATAGCAACCAGAGAAAACTGACTACAGTGCAGTTACTACACATATAAAAGGTGTTCATATCAAAATGTAACACAGGATAAAAATTACCAGATCCCTGAAACAAGTGAGACCAACTTCATTTAGGGCAGGAAGTGACCTCCGAGCAATGAAATAACGATCAAGATAATGAAAGAATCGCGACAACCATCTAACCATGATTTTATGATTCGACCATCTCTTAACAAGCTCTCTCAACATGAACTCATCATGCTTCTCTCGTAGAGAAGGCAATACCTGAATCAAAAAGCTGCAACATTTCAGATATGGACAAGACCCTGAAAATATGCTCATCATTTTAATATTGCTCTCACATAAGCTACTTTCAAGATTCCCTTGCATACGGAAGTATACATTTCTGTTACAATGCCTATCTTACAATATATTATTTGATTATGCACTATGCTCTCTGCAGATAGAGAAATTGTTGGTCATCCTTACCGTGGATGAGATATACTCCTCAAAAGACTCCCTGTACTTGTCATATAACTGCTGAGAGTAGTCGTGTGGCGGTTTTTGAGTACACATGTTATAAATTGTTCTGTTTAAAAACACAATTGACGTGTAAATAATCTCACTCATCTTTCAATTCAACCAAATGTGTTTCCAGAGGGAAAAGCATATTACGTGTAAAGCATCATGTAATCTTCAGAACTGAACTGTGGCTCAGGTTTCCCTTCAAGAATGTTCTTGAGCTTTGTAATCCCTTTCTGCATAAAATCCCACCCCTGTTCCAAATCAATCGTGTTCCGCTGATTCATCGTCATGATGAACAAAACACTCAGTTTCCACCCTTATTCTCTATCACTACAATGTGGAAAAAACACCTGCAAGAGCCACGTCATTTATTAACCAAATCTACATACTCCCCAGTTTCTCTGCCTCACCAAAGGCACAACTGTAGAAGGAAGAGAAGGGGGGGTGTAGGGAGGGAGAGAGGGGAATATAGAGGGGAAAAAAAAACACATCTGATGGCAATAAAAAATTTCGTGTTTTGCAATAGTTTTTCATTCCGTAGTGTACTGCAAGTTCCATCCGACAAATGCAACCACTAAACCCTAGCAAAATCTAAACAAACAAATTCCCCAAAATACATCACGCAGTAAAACAATAAAAAAAAAATCCACAAAAATCACATCAAACTCCAAATTAAAAACCCAGCTTCCCAGCTCTCAAATCATCCTTCGATCTTCAACTCCCAAATTCAATATTAAATCCCCCAAGCTTCGTAAATAAACACAAAAATCATCCAAAAACAAACAAAAAATCATCCCTCCGAACATACTATGTCAGCTAAACAAGTATAAGAAACGCAACGGAACAATCACATCGACTTCGCAACCACAAAAAACAGACGAACACGTATAAACAGCCGCGTAAATTCATCCCAAATTATTGCATTCTATAACGTTCGCAATACGCATTCAAATAGACGCATATATATACCTGAATTTGAAGTGATTGAAAACCCTAGAATCGAAGATAGGATCGATGAGTAGAGGTGAAGAATAGAGAGATGAGAGAGAGAGGAGGGGGAGATGTGAATCCCTTTTTCCCTTTCTTTTACTTTTTTTCAACCTTCTATTTTATGCCCTGTCTATTTTTCAAGACTTCCCCTGGATTTTCATCTATTTATGAATTCGTCCTCTGTTTTTTTTAGTTCGTTCAGTTTCATCCATGTATGGCCCCCTATTTATTTCTGTGCCATAATTGATTTATTTTGCCTCCAACATGATTGAACTATTGGAGAATCATGGTGAGGTTGAGTTCTAGCATTCTACCTCTTAATTATCATGATTTTTCTATTTATACAAATAATAATTAATTTTTTTAAAAAATATTTTCGTTATTTTAAAACCATTATAATTAAAGTTATCGTTCACGGACTATATCCTTTCTGTATGTATTTGTTTTAGAGTTAATGTTTATATTTTTGATCTGAATTATTATCTCATTTTGTATATTTATGTCTTCGAGTTAATATATATATATTCGATCGCACGTGGAAAAAAAAAACCATAAAAAGGTTTGCAATATATCTTTTTTGATTTTAATGTCCAAAGTTTAGGCCAAATACATAGTCAATTTTGAGAAATTATAGTTCCACTTTATGCAACGAGTTGTTATAATTATCATTAACTTTTGTGACATCCTCCCAATGAACCCAAAAATAAAAGGACAAAAAAATGGTATGAGCATCAGCCAAATAATTGGGAATGGTTTTTTAAATATAAAAATTCCTTCATTGATTGGGTGATTGTGGACTTCTGCAGGAATACATAACCAATCTCATAAAATGGTAGATTCATGCTGCTAGTATCTATTAGACGGAAATTAGAATGTAATTCTTCTATTTCTAAAAACAAATAGAATTTACTCCTTTTTTTTTAATTTGTTGAAAATCATTTTAAATTAAAAAATTTATATCATATTTATTAATAACACATTTAAAATATTATATTTTATAACTAAAAAAATTATACTAAATTAAAATAGATTTTTTTTTTTGAAATAGAGTAATAAATTGACAACTTCATTAGCAAACGCAAGTAATGGTGTGTATTGATTGAAATTTAAAATACACTTTTACATTTTTTTTTAGAAATACTTGTGTATTTTTTAATATATTTTTATTTAATAATTATTATTTAAAAAATATTTTAAAACGCAATTTATATGAAAATCCGTAACCTCCATAACCTTATTATTGTTTTTGCTGTGTCAATTGCCAATTGGTGGATGTTATGTATGGGCCATTCTATTGATTGACGAGGCCCCAAGTCCATGCCAAAACCCATCACGTTAACTCATGGACTAGATTAAGAAATGGGTATGGAGTATCAGATTACAATATCAATACTTGAATCTGTTTGTTCAAGTCCAGGAACTATTATGGGCTTTGATTTTGTTATTGGGCTTTTTGCTATGTTGCTCATCCTTCAATAAATATAACAATTTTAGAAATCATCCTAATTATATTACAATATCCTATTTTGAAATGTTTTATCACACATCCTATTCTATTACTTTTCAAATTTAGGAATGCGTCACATTTCATAAATGGTGCCTCAAATCAAGTAGTCTTGGGAACGAGGGAAAGGGATGGGAATTTTAATCGAACCATGACCTATTTGATATGTTAGGTGCATGAAACTTGACTAGGCCAAGTTGGTTAAATATAACAATTTTAGAAATAACTAGAGGCATAATTATAATACCGCTCAATTCACATTACCTTTGAAATGTTTTATGTAATTAGTATTAAAAAAAATATTATTTATGTAATGATCCATACTTTATAATTGAATATCTTAAGTATTTTATTGATAGCATTGAGGTGGCGTTTGGTTCGATGTTAGGAAATTATAAACAAATCAATATTTTATTTAGTTAGTGATTTGTATAAAAATTATACATTATAATACATTTTATTTAATAGAAATACAAGATTTTCTTGTTCATTATGAGATAGTTACTTAATTACAAAATTTATATAGGGCTAGTAATTTTTATTTTTCATCTTTTAAGAAACAATTTTCACTTCACCAAGTGTAAAATGCAACCCCTAGCTCCCTGAATCCAAAGAGAAGAAAAGAAGAGAAAAAAAATGTACAGGCCATGTATGGATGGCATTTTAGAACGTTTTTTAATATACTTTTTCAGTTTTTAAAACATCTTTTTAATATACTATATTAAAAAAATATAATAATGGGTTTTGAAATATTATTCATACAAGCTCATAGTAATTAATAGCTAGACAAGTTCAACACAAACAATCGATTCCCTTTTTTTTTTTTTTTAAATAATGATGGAGTACCTAAAAAACATATGGATGGAAGTTTACGAGAAAAATAGATTATAGACTAAGAAAATTGATAACGGGTTTTGAGATATTGTTCATACAGGTTCATAGTAATTAATAGCTAGACAAGTTCAACACAAACAATCGATTTCCTTTTCTTCTTTTTTTTTTTTAAATAATGATAGAGTACCTAAAAGACCTTTGGATGGAAGTTTATGAGAAAAATCGATTATAGACTAAGAAAATATTCTCATTGCATTATATAGAATTGTGTAATTTAATATATTTTTCGCCAAAATATGCATTTGTAGGGACAAAAAATATATATAGTTATTATTTTATAATTAGTTTGATACATTAAAAATATAGTATGACATATATATAATAGATTTTCTCGTAACAATATACGTACTTGGGAGGTAAATTACTTCTCTTTTTTTATTCAATGTAGCTTATCCGTACGTATATATATACGTGATGATTTCGTGCATGGGTCGTATGGAACCCTACTAATACATGCAATGACAATCAACGAAAGTTTGTGTTTATTTTATTTTTTGGTCTTAATCCAAAAATTTCACCTAGGATTTCACTAATTTATTTTTCTTAATTCCATGCCCTAACATGCATGCAAAAACAGAACTACGAGTCCGAGGTACATATTTTTTTTTTCCAAAATTGGAATATAATAATATTTACCAATTATAAAAACCTAGTATTTTAACGTTTTAAAAGTTTTTTAGTATTTGGTTAAAATGGATATTCTAGCTTGCCCTCTTTTTATTTTTCTTTCAATTTACATTTAAAAATATATTTTTTTCAAAAATTCAAATGATCCATCAAGGTTTATATATTATCAATTTATCATGACCATGCATGTTGTGCATGGCTATGATTAAAGAATTGGTGAACTAATACGTACTGTTTACATGCATGCTTGATAAATAAAACTATAACTAAAATATTAAAATTAGGTCAACCCTTGTCGTAAGTAATCAATCTCTCTTTTTTGTATATATGCGACTCTTAAGATTAGTAAAATGATTCATTTTGTTCTCTCAACTCCATGCGCACGATGTTCTTGAAGACTTATTTTTGGCTATAAAATTGTGCAATTGCGTCAATCAAAATAATCTTTCCGTCCCAGAAAAAAAGAGAGAAAAGTTCAATTTTAAAAATTTTATTTATTTTTGAAAAGGGTTCATTTCTAATTAAATTTTTAATAAATGACTATGTTTGTTTAGAATTCAAAAATTGTATCTTATAATTAAAAAAATCAGTCTTTTTTTAAGACCGAGAGAATGGTTAAAACCGTTGAACATAGGTATTAGTAGATAAATGCCAACGAAACATAATTATGAACAACAAAACATATAATTATATATGTACTTAAGTAATTAAGTGGGGTTGCTCAAATCAAGATGAGTAGAATTTCTCATAATTAATCTTTGTTTATTACATAAATGCCTAAATTAATTAAGCCACCTATTAACAGATGCATTAGTACAGCACTAGTGGGCGAAGAAGAAGACTTTTTCAACGTAATTTCACGTGCCCATCTCTGCATGCAGTCTTCTCCATTAGCTTAATTAATTTAATTAATTAAGCACTATAAGTACTACTATACTACTATAATATTTCACTATTGAACTAAAAAAGAATTATAATCATGTTTATCCAGTTAACAAATCCGTGCGTGCAATAATAGAGCAAAAACATGATGATTAATTACTTAATTAATAAGGGATTGTTTTTCTTATTCGTATAATAATTCTCATTAAGTTTCTTTTTTATCATAGTACAAAAAACTTCATGGAGTTTTGTTAATTAAGGATTAATATGATTTTGGAAACATGCATATTTTCTGTGGCTTAAGAAGACAAAAAAAAATTGTGCACGTTCTATGACATCAAAGTAATGTGCTTGTAGAACTAGGGAAAAGCTGCATATTTTGAATCACCAGATAACTCTCTAATTTCTCATGATGAACATGAAATATGTAAGTACTAATATTTTAGTTCTCCAATTCTAGCATATTAATCCTACCTATTCCTAATATTTCCCCAAAGAAATGGATACTTACATGTTTATTTGAGGAAATAATTGCATATACATATAAAAAAAATCTATGTTTTTGTTTTGAAATGCCAATATAGATTACATATATTAATTTCGTGCGAGATTAATCCGCAAGAATTATAAACACAGCAAAACATATATATAATATGTATTCGATCTAACATTCATAAAAGACATTAACTCATGAAATATATCTCTTGAGTACAGGTTTAGGTTTAGTCGCAATAGAAAAAATGAAACACCTAACAATATATCTTCACAAATCAAGAACTACAACATCACCCATTTCATTTTGGGGTGATGGAGAAATTGTATTATTCAAGTCATTTTTTCTCATACTTTTCCTGGAGAGTAGTGACACACAGTTGTGCCTTGGACTTTTAAACTAGATTGTATAAATAATATTTCAAAATACGTTTTCGCATTTTTTGAAATAGTGATTTTGAGATAAAAAATGTATTAGAAATTGAAATAATATATTAAAAATCGTAAAAATAAATTTTGGAAAACATCATTCATGCCCTAGATAATAATTTCCTCCTCCCATAATCGCACGATATCAGCAAACAAGTACCACACGGTCCACACCAACAAAGGTGATATGCATAATTTCGAATGCAGTAGTTTTTCATTACTACATAACTGCTAAATTATATCAAACGTACACATAGGAATCAGTTAAATTACACTTTTCCTCTATTTTCTCATGCAAAGTGTGATTTTTTTATTCATTTAGCCTGTCGTTTTCTAGAGAGTAAAAGGATTCAGGATATGCAGTAGAACGGGTCTAGCACGCTAGAGCAGCTACTAAAATGATCACTTTGGTTTATATAATTAATATAGCATGCACTTTGAAACGATCTGACCTGATCATGCTTTTCAATTGACAAAAAGTCAAAACGGTTTCATCATTATCTAATTTTTCATGCCTTTTTGTTGGTTTTATATAAGAAACATTGTCCTTAATTGCTTCGTTTTTAATATATAGTTTTGGAATTGGATCGATGGTGTTCTTACAGTGCTGAAGGTGGCTGGCTATAGCTTTAACTGACCTGGCCGAGATTATGTAGATGGACCTGCATGTGTTGATTTTCCTTTTGCACTATATTAATCTTGGAGAAACAAAACCTGCACAGAAGAGATGAACAGATTGCAATGATTAATTAACTGCAGATCATAATATTTGTAGATGATGCAAGTTAATGGCTGCATGCACGCATGCTTGATCAGGTCCTATATATGTTTAGCTAATCAAACTATGTATCAGAATCTACTTGTGCAAGCAACATTAGATTTCTAGTGAAATATTGATGAGAACCCAGACGACTATCAAGTGATTGAAAGAAGAAGACAGGTTTGAATATACATAATTATAACTGATCAATTATATGTATACATATATAGCAGCAAGTTCTTATTTTCCAATAATAAATCATGGACCACGTATCACTTCTTATTTTCTAAGGTTTAATGTCCATGCATGGTAGTTAAAGATCCAGCCAGTATACATTTGTGCTCTTGCACAATCATGGAGCTATATATATAAAATAACTAATTGGGTAAAAAAAATATCAATTTGAACTGACAAACACTGTAGAGAGTTTTGACACTTTGCACAGGCTTGGCACGGTTAACTAATTAGTGTTAATTTTGCAGGAAAAACAATCCCAACCCAATTTGTCATATGAAATCTTGTTCTTTGTAGACAAGGATTACCCAAGTAGTCCCTTGGGCCATCTATCTCCATCATATTTCTGAACCAAAAGAAAAAGAAAACATCAGTCCTATATATATATATGTCGTTTACCTCCCTCTCTCTATAATATATTTTCTTTCTTAGATTACTTTCCACAAAAGAAGAGCACTCTTGCTCATATTGCTTAAAATTATATGGGCTTTAGATATATACCTCTAGTTTAGCAACCTTATCCTCCTGGGAATTTATTATCTCTATCAAAAATAACGATATATATGCACTTAGAGCATAATGGTTTGATTAGCCATTTTTCTCTCTAAGCATTGGATTTTAGCTTCCCCACTTGTCTCAAATTGGTGGATCTATCCATCTCATGAACAGAAACTTCAAAAGCTTTAAATATATAAAACAGCCAAAGCCATTAAAACTAAAAAAATCCCAAGTGAGAATCCAAGAAACCCTAAACTATGAGTGATCCCCCAGAAGAATACACGACTATATGACAAATGTTAAGGCAACCATGCTTAGCATTTGATAGCATTTCTCATTACAAACACTTTAATATGCTTATATTCTAATGTGGGAGATATGCATGGTGATTGGCTCGAAGAAGTATGCATCTTTCTTTTTTCTAACAAGTATTTAACTAATGGTGTCAACATCTACACAATATTAAAAAAATGCACAAATTATTGTGAATTTGAAATCTTTTAGTAGTTTGAGTCTAGATATATCATGAGCCTGTCCTTAAAATTGGGAAAATAGGATGTCATGATGGTACTCTCAAATAACTAAAAACCCTGATGTGACCAAGCAATACTCTTAGGAATATCCTTGGGAAAGTTCCTGATATGAAACAGTTATATTAATGGTGAAGTGTAAACAAATGTTATGGATGTATTTGATGAGTATATGATGACAAAAGGGTTAACATATTTTACATTAAGAACAGAAACAAAAGAAATTAAATAAAGAAGTTCCTTTCTAATGAACTACTTAGTTAATTAACCTGAACTGACCTGTTTCACTCTAGCTTCTACTGTAAGCTGCATTGAAGTAATGGATTGCGCACATTTGCCACCATTTCTTGAGGAAAGGAAACTTGCCATGGATTTTCTCCTTCAGACAGTAGAAGAAATATTATACCTGTGAATTCAATTTCCTAGAGCCCCAGAGGTCCAATCTATACATTTCATAATTGAGGAGGTAGTTTATGTATGAAAAGAAAAAGGGTTCAGAATTGCAATTCATTAGCTATATTGATAAGTCTGCTACAAAATTTCATTCCAGACTCTGCTTCTTCTTCACAGTGGTGAAGCAAAGCTTAAGTTTGATGAGCTCTGAGAACTAGCTAGCAACAGCAATCTGTATTTATAAGAGAAAGAGAACTTAATTTAAAAAAAAAAAAAACATAAAAAATGTCCCTTAAATTAAACCTAGCAAGATCTCTACAAATCTCGATATACATCTTCGAGATTTGTCTTAAAAAGAAAACTAAAAATTCAAAAAAAAAAAACACACCACTAATTAATATGGCTTAATTGCTCATATATGAAGAGGGTCCTGCCGGATTTCTTGATTAGCATATTGCTCCTCCTATATGGGGACCAGAAGGTTCTTCAATGGAAGTTCTCTTCAGCAGTACTATTGCTAATTAACTTTGTCCTTGATTACCTGATCTATCCCCTTCAATCTCCCTATATCTATTCAAATACCTCTTGAGAGGTCCTGCATAATCATCAAATCCTAACGTTCCTAAAGCCCAGCAAATATCATCACCATTCACTGTTTTCCTCCTCTCCTTCCGGCACTTCTCAGATGCTTCACTTGTCACGAAGCTAATGAACTCTGAAACACATTCTTGCATTGTTTCCTTAGCTTCCTTTGAGATCTTCGCATTAGGTGGCAATATTTGCTTCATGATTCGTCCAACGTTGGCGATTGGTAACAAACGGTCTTGTTCTTTGATGCCCCCTTCCTCAGTACTTGAAGCAGCATTAGCAGCACCCAAATTGTCAACCATTTTTGGAGGAGAAATTTATGAAAAAACCACTCCCACTCCCTCCCCTCTTTCTACCTTTGTCTCCTCAAAGATAGAATGTGTACTTTGGTCAAAGCGCTATCTTCATATATACATCAGACGCTACAGTACAAAATTTACCTGTATATGTATGTTGGTTGGATTATAAAATCAAATGTATTCCCAATTAGGCTCAATAAGAATCGCCCAACTGTATCAGCTATACTATATAATAATACACCAGACTTAGTAAATAATTCAGTTTATTGGGAAAAGGGAAGCCAATATCAAAGAAATAGTTCTTCTCGTAGTGTCCATTACATGAGCCATCATAATATATACACATATATAAAGTAAAGTAATGATGAACACAGTGAAAAACTTTCGGAAATTTTCTTGATGACTTATGTGGTTATTTGACAGAATTCATTGACTAATAGCTATTTTGAATATTTGTTAATCAGGGTAAATACTATGCTGAATTTTTTACCAAAAAATTTATTACCGTAAAACTTTTCATCATGAAGATTATTACTGATGAGGTGCTTTGCTGAAGTTGGTATTTTCTTAACCTACCAGAGTGATTCTTTCACGCGGTCTGCACGACACATACATATCACTTTCTATGGGAAAATTAACAGTGTATGTCAAGGTATAATATTCTTTTGATGATCAATATGTATGGAGAGAGGAAGAGGGAGGGCATGTGGTTTTGCCGACCAGGTCGGCATCAATGGTGGGACAGTGCCAAATTTGTTTATTGGAGAAAAAATGACTTCTATGTATTGGATGGTGACATTCATTTTGGCATGTCAAGGAACCACCTATATGGATCATTTTACAGAGATGAAACCAAAAACATAACAGTTGATTGGCAAGCCTATCGGATATCTAGAATGTGGGTTGAACTCTGAATAGGACAACTACAAGTAAATCACACTATAAAAATAGTGGAGTTGGACAGGCTTCAATAACAGTGCTTGAAAATGGCCTAAACAATTTTAGAACAAGATCTTAATTGGGCATAATCGCATCGCCCTATACGACACAGCATAAAATTTAATGTTGTTGTTGTTTTATCGTTGAAGTTTTGCATATATTCTAGTAAGGACGAATTTAATTAAGACTGGATGGATATCATATGATGAGTTCCAAGAATCTTGGAACCAGAATATGCTGAAACATACATCCATCGATCTGGCCTGCTGTAAATCTCTCCTTTTACTTTTGTTTTTCTAATTTATTTGCATGCATGGTAAATTTCCTCATGTTCACATTCATTCCTAACATCACATCCTATTTGAAACTTCCTACACAATTAATTAAGGATCATATTCTTGAAATGATCTATACTGTTTAACTGAACCCAAGTAAAGTTTGGGTGATGGGATGTACATGAGGAAAGTCAGAGTTTACGCTACTGCACAAAACATTCATCATTCTTGGATTCAAATCATTGCAATATTGCAAAAAATGTTCATGTGTTCTAACCACTGCACTAATGCACAAAACATCTTCACGCATTTTGATAATTGCATTAATGTAGAAAACATTCATGTCCGCATTTTAACCACACTGCACTACTGCACAAGACATTCATGGTTTTTTATCACTGCATGTTTTCTTTGTTAGTAATTATTGTTATTTATTTTTCAAAAGTACCTTGTTTTTACATATGCTATATTCATTGTATAAAGCAAAAGAATTAAATTATGCAGAAAATGAAGAAAACTAGGACCACTAGCTAGCTAGCTAGTTTAGTTGTCAATAACTTTAGACTTTAGAGTACGTACTGCTGTTGCTCTCAAATGAGATGAGTTAGGTAGGAAAAACAAAGTAACTAATGCCATCAAATTAATGTAATTTTCCAAAAAGAAATAAAAAGAGAGGGAAAGAGCATTATCATGCAATTGTGCAAGTGATAATTAAGTAAGCTTTTCCTAGAGGCCTAAAAAATGATATTATTTTTTTCACTCTTCTTCATGAATAAGAAACTATAACATGAACTAGATAATAAGTTTTTTTTTTGCCACGTACTAAATTAACAAACTTCTTACGTTTTCAACGTAGTTTGATTACATTAATTTGTATCCCTCCTCACTCCAGAAAAAAAAAATTCTATAAATCTTTGTTCGCTCTCTCTCTCTCACACACACACACATATATAGCTATTTATCATTTATCACCACATGTACCATTGCTAAATATGATCATATATAGTGAAGTGAATATTCTTGCCAAAGTACAACCAAACCTGTGAGAACAGATTTGGAGCTATTGGACAACATTGGATTCAACTTTGTCTCTTGTAGAGACATTTTGTGATATAGAGAATAGGAGCAGTACTTTTGATATCCTTAATCTGATTGTACAATATTTAGTTGCATGTTCCTAGGTTGTCGGACTAACTAATCTTATTGGTCAAAACCTTGCTATATTAATCCAACAAGGCTAGAACCCCAAAGACATATATACTTATGTTTCTTAATGAGCTTTCCTTCTAAAAAGTACAATTTGATTATGTTTTCCTGTCAGAAAAAAGTCCTTAAAGCCCACTTGGGGCTTCCTAATCTTGGGGAAATGTATCAATAGTTCATGTTTTGTCCTTTTTACCTTTGCTTATATATTCTTTTCTTGTGTTTAAGGCAAATTATGTAAATCAGAACCCACTTTCATGTTTTAAGCCCCAAAACAGGAATTAATTATGGGACAATCTCAATATTTTAGAAACTTAGGAATATTCGGTGGTCCACAAATATTCATTTACACTCGGGAAAAGATTTCACCTTATTTAAGTACTCTTTGTTATGACTGCTTCCAATCTGGATCCTTCAAAGCTCGGGTGGACTTGGTGACTACTTTAGGGTTTTGACCAATCCTTCCAATGCCGTCATTGATACCAAATTTTTGGTGTTAGCTATACATCATGAATTTATAAGGGTTTCTTTTTTTGTTCAAAAAGTGAAAAACAAATTAGAACAAAAAAATGAAGTAGGTAAGAATTGAACCTTTCCTTTAAGTTTAAAAAAAATAAAAATTCTTAACAAGTGGTGAACTAAAATATATTATGGTGTTCTCATAATTAATGAAAAGTTTAAATACTTTCTTACTACATCCTCTTCTTTTTTTTTCCACAAATAAAAATTTGGTATGTATATATACACTGAAATGAGGAAGAATTAATTGTAGTTATAGAATTCAAGCATATGTAGTAGAATTAGGTTGTAGTGTTGGGGTTCCAAGAATTCTATGCTATTCTAGACATATAAAATATGATATAAAACGTCCCATTGTCAGTCTGCCTCTGTGTAATTGTTTTATATTACGTAGTTTTGTCGCAGCCGCAGGTAACTTCGGTGCAATTGCAGGAACCTAACCAAGTTCATCAACTTGAACTCCTTATGCTGCCTATAAACTTCAGTCTCGTTATCATCATTAATTATGATGGTTTTTTATTTTCCTTCTTGTGATTAACGAGTTGATCAATGTTTTACTCATGCATTTTCCATGATTGATGAAAACTTATATAGCTGTGGTGAACAAAGAATTGCAACTTCATTAGTACGTATGCGCTTTTATCTGTGGCCCATGAATCCTATATTGGAATCACCAAAAGAACGAGTGAAATTTCATCCTTGATTTGTTCGAATAGAGTGCAACATGTGTATTGTGTGGTACTATCACTGGAGTTTAGACCAAGGCATTAACAACTTGTTCAGACATAATTATGGTCATGAATAGAAAATGAAACAATTTTTTCGACTGGATAATATCATTGACACTCCTCTACATCGCATCGGTAATTGTACTCTTTGCTATAAAATAAAAGTGACAATGACAAAAGTAAGTAAATTGCCAATGTTATAGCTTGTTTTTATCTAAGTAACCATGATTTAGGTGAGTTAGTACAATAGCACAAATGGGGCCTTGGGTTATATTTCAAAAACACAAGACATAAACTTGAGCATGGTCTGTTTTTCAAGGCCAATCCAGATAGTAATCCCATCCCCATTTACTCCGTTGTTGTCATCAGACAAAAGGAGAACAAATTCATCGTTACCACTTGCAATCGGACCGCCACGAATAGGCTTTCCAAACCCAAAATCAAGATCCTTGAAAGGCAATTTCCACCAAGCTGAAACATAGAAAGTGCCATCACAGGTTGCAGGAATACCTTTGTACACTTCTAACCAATCAACAACAGATCTTATGTAATCATTTGTAACTCTTTCTCTTGCTTCCTTCATCTTCTCAACACTGAAAGACAGTGGCAATTCGACCAAATCATGAACTTTTGCTTCTGCAAAGGCTGTTATTACAGCATTTCCAAAAAATTCATCTGGTAATGGTGGTGACATTCTTGACCTTATGTCAACAGCAAAGAGAACAGTTGAGATTTCATTGCCTTGGTCTTTCTTAAACACGGCTTTTGTTCTTGCCCTCCAAAGATGAGCTACAATAGCATCAAAGGTTGAGCATTTAGTCATGGCTTGGTCTTTCAATGCATTGAGCATTTCAGGACTGAATGAGAAGGTCTTGTGGATATACTTATCTGAAAAAACAAGTGGAGATGGAGATGTTCTCTCCTGGGAGGTAAATGATGAGGGAAGATATGGGGTGCTTCTTAACTTCACATATTCATTGTGTGGAAATTTGATCTGGGGAGGATTTCTTGCTCTAATGCACGTTCTATCATTGTTGATTGCTCCCGTTTTTAGACCTTCACCTCTGCATAGCGAAGCAAGATTTTGCAACATATCGCTAGCTGATTTTCCATCAACAATGGCATGATTCACAGTGAATCCAATCGAAAAACCACCACAATTAAATCTTGTCACCTGCATCAATAAGAAAAACAGGCGATCAATCAGACTAAGCTATACACTTCCCTCAAGAAAAGGTTCGTTTGTTTTTCAATTACCTGGATAGTGAATAATGGTATCTCATCTAGGCTTTTGTAAATCCCAGGACGTTGAATGAAATGATGGAATGTTGGATTTGGTTCCCAAAGATTCCCAAGATCTTCCAATGTGAGCCTTGATGTAGCACTAACAAACAACACTCCAGCATTGTTGCAAAACAGCTCCATTCTTTTGGTTTCTTGATTGAAATTCAGCCTTCCAGCCAAGAAATAATAAGGCCCTAAAAGTACTTCCACTGCTTCTTTAACCCTTTGCGCCACATTAAGGCTTGAATGGCCTTTTTCTAAGGCCACTTCAAAAAAGTAGAGCGTTTCAACTGGAAATACCACTGCTTGGTCAATGTTTGACAGAAAAATGGTCTCTAGTGATGAACAATTGGAAAAAATTGAAACTGGCTCTTCCTTCGCTACATCTTTTTCTGTCAAGAAAATTCCCTCAAAATCATTCAACATGGTTAATTTAGCTTGAAAATGTACCTTCAAGAATTTTGATGATCAATTAACTTCTTTATCTCTTGTGACTACATATACATATATTGGCCATTTTCAAGAAACTTTTTGTTAATTCTTGGGGCTGAGAAATGCATGATTTAAGACATAGACATGGTGGGACATTCCTACATTTTTGGCATGAGATTTTCATTTCTTTAAATCGAGGTATATGATTGCTCTTTGATTAAAGACATAGCCTAATTTTGTGGGAATGTACCAAGGCTGTGTGCCCTCCAATCCTTTTTTTTTTTGTAATTTTTTTTCTCCAAGAAGAAATTGATGGGCTGGTGATCATAACAAGGTCCAATGGCTTGGTTATGGTCCAAAGTATTTTGGACTGGACGATTTCATTTTCAATATATACACTTCAGCCCTAAGCCCTAACTCTGCATGCCTTCCCATGTACGTCACAACTTTTTACCCTAAAATTAATTATCATAATTAGTTCTCACGTAAAATATTAAACGTGACTATGGTGGTAAATTTCGCATTTCTTTGAAGGTTTTTCTTTTTTTTTTTTTAAATTTTCTTTACTAATTCCCTACCCAAATCCCACATGGATTTTCGTGAAACAAATAACGTGTTGTGGTTATTTTGGTTGATCTATTTTAAATGCAAGTACATAATACATTGCATGTATAATTACGTCCTAAAACAAATTATCTTAACATGGAGAATAAGACTGAATTGCAACAAAATGCTAACTAAGCCTGAACTTTTTACACATACGTTAATTTGCATCCTTTCTTCGTTAAAAAGCTTAGTGATTACTGATCGATGATATCAAATGTACTAAAAAAAACTCAAATAACGATGTCTCGTACAGTTTGAATGTGCTCTTTTTTTTAAAAAAAAAAGTCATGTTAGTGCATTGGTTTTTTTCATATGCATTTTAATCACTGTTGTTACTTGCTTTAATGTTATAACATTGTCATTTTCTCTAACTCATTTTGTATTGCTAGTTGTCATTCGTCAATCACCATCCCTAAGAACTTTTGCTGCTGTATTCCACCCAGCAAATTTGGTGGGCTAATAATGAATGTTGCATAGGTAAGAACATTAAGGGGTGTTTGGTTGAGGGGTTTATTTTGTGAACAGTAACTCTAAATGTGTAATTTGGGGTGTTCTTTATTCTCTCCATTTTGGGAAGTATGAAAGTGATTATTTACAAAAAAAAAATAAATAAATAAATAAAACCAAAATTGTAGAAACAATGCTTTGCATATTTAGAATTATTATTATCATTTCCCAATACAATAATAAAAGAACTTATTATTATTTCTATTATATTTCTCATTCCCCTTCCGAAATCAATTGCTCCCGAAGTCATATATTAAACAATCCCTACGGTACGTTAAGAACTCTACTAACGTTTTGATTGGGCCATCATAAGTCAAAACCACCTGTGGAATGTTTTCAATTAAGGGCCCATAGCAATTCCATCCTTGACTCTTGATAAAGAAAAATATCCCAGTGTTATATATTTCTCCTACATCATTGGTATTTAGTATTTGCTCAATTAATTTACTGAAGATTCACTGAAGAATAGAAATATGCAACATTGATAACTTTACTATGAATCTACAAGAATGTAGTATAATAAAAGAATACACAATACATAATAGTATTTCTTAATTTTTATAGGCATTCAATGTCTAATAATGTTGTTAAACGAATTGAAAGAATCTGAATGTTAAGGGGTTTTATATTTTGTTCATTTAGTTAAAAAAAGGAGCATTCATTTACTAAATGATTACTCTTATAAAGAAAATATAGTTTTTATGTTTTTATACTATTTTTGATGACTTAGAGACTTTCGCACCAAACGACCTTTCGGGTTCTTTAGTTACAGTCACATTTAAATTCATGAGTATTATAAAGTCGCACGGCAGACTCGATGTACATTGAAAAATTCGAACTTTGTGTTCTCCTATAAAAGCAACATTGCCTTACAACTTAACCACTCCGTGAAGGCCTTTTTTTTTCTTTTTTGATATGTGAGAGGGTGGTGGAGCATAGCATTTTACATTGGAGAGATCATTGAAATTCGATTTTTTCCCTTCGAGGTTGATTGATAAGAATTCATGTTTCACAATGAGTGAGATTCAAGTCTTCAATTTCAAGAATAACCAATAAGCAAGTCAGTTGCACGATTACTGCTCAATCGATCACCTTAATTAGACATTGCTCGATCAATCACATCAACCGCACTATCACTGCTCAATTGATCATCACCTTACCTCAATCGCACAATCACCGCTCGATTGATTACCTTAATTGCACGATTATTGCTCAATTCTCTTCTTTTTTTATGTATATATATATCTTCTTATTTAATACTTTTTTTTAAAAAAATAGAAGAATAAAAATTACATTAGACTCCTATTGATCTTTTTTTCATAACTTGATATGTAAGGTTTGAAAGAAAAACTGAACCTGGTTGCTTAGAAGTTGAGAGAATCAACAATTAAAGAAAGTGAAGCTCTACCCCTAGAAAAAATAGGAAATTTGAGGATGAGAATAGAAAAAGTTCCATGTCCAAAAGGGGTAGAAGTTCAGAAAGGTTCCATTTCGAAAAGGGGTAGAAGTTCAGAAGATGAGGATGACCATGGGAGTCATAGATATTACACTAGCAGTAAACATGATGAGAACTAAAATGAATAAGAAGAAAACAACCACATTCTTATGGCTTATAGATTCAAAAACTATTGAGGAACATGAAGAAGTTTTTTATATGGATGAATTTAACAAGAAGATCATTAAAGAGGAAAAAATCAGCAGAAAAGGCATATTATGCACTTGTTACCATAGGAATGGATCCTAATTTATTTCCAAAAAGAAGAAAAAAAAGAGAGGCTTATAGAGACAAGTGTGATTTGAGAAGTAGATACATCGTTAAACAAAAGAAATCCTATAGATTAAATTTTTCTTTTTTCCTTCTTTGTAAAAAGCTCTTTTTTGTATAGATTTGTTGAATTTTTTTTTTTCATGGCTTTATACATAGGAATTGAAAAAAAAAAAACAACTAAACCTGGTTGCTTAAGGGTTGAAAGAATCAAAAGAAAAAGAAGCTCTATCCCTAGAAATAGAAAATTTGAGGATGATTGGAAAAGGTTCCATGTCCAAAAGGGATATAGGTTTAGAACACGAGAATGGCCATGAGAATCTTATATATTACATTAGCGGGAGCATATGAGAATGGGAGTAAAAAAAATGTCAACTATGTTCTCTTTGCTTATAGATTCAAAAACTATTGAGGAATACAAAGAAGCTTCTTACATGGATGATGCACATAACATGAAGATCATTAAAGAGGAAAAAAAATCAAAAGAGAGGGAATATTAGATGTGAACAATTCAAGTTCACATTGTATTATAAATTGCATCGAAACAATCTTAATTCCTAATAATATTTATTATTATATTATAAGTAACTAGGACAATTATATTCAATTAGTCTTTTTTTTAAATTTATATAAATTTCATCTTTTACACTCAAAACATCTCGAGAATATTAAATAGAACGTGATTATTAGTTAGTTTCAAGTTTGCTAAAACTTGGATTCAACTTCATTTATGTTTTCATTAGAAAACTTGGCAACCATGTATAATTAGAATATCTTGTCAAAGAATTTTTTTTTTTTAAAAATACTTTTCTTTATTACCCTTTTCGAATTGGCGCACGTGATTAGCTTGTGCCTACCTCGTTTTAAAAAAATAAAACTAATAATTTTTAAGGCCATGGTTTTTTATAAGGAAATGTATAAAGTACAATTTTTATCCAAAATAATAATAATAATAAGAGTAGTAAAATGAGATTATTATTCCAAATGTTCCAAATGGCATGAAATTTGTACATTTAATTAAATACTTACAAAAACTACTAAAATGTGTAAGGTTAAAGTTTGCCTGCAAAACTAGGAATAAAAACAACATGTGTCTATAAGTCAAGTACCTTATTTATGAACCATAATTAATATACAAACTAATTGCACTTCCCTCCCCTATTGTTTATGTAATTTTCAGTTCACACATAAAATATTTATTTCAAATATGTTACCCCTCAAAGTTTATTTGTATCCAATGTTCGCCTAGTTTCTAAAGATTGTCCAATTACAGTTAACATAAAAGCATCATTTTTGTGTAAGCCATTGCTCTAAAAATTGACAAAACTTGTTCATGAAATTGAGCATAAAGCATAAAACTTGGAAACTCACAACCCAAAAAATCTTCAACTCTCTAAACTTGATTTAATCAGCATCATGGGTCAACCATTTAATTATCTTTTGATAAATTGAAAACTTTATAATATGGAGTACTTAGAAAACAAAAAATTTATTCGAATCCAACACAAGAGAGTAATTGCGTGCAAATCACAAGCATTGATTTCATTCTACCTAATTTGCAATATTATCATCTAAACCAAATTCAAACATGATTGAAATCGCAACACCTAAATGATCTATTATAAAATTTTAAAAGTACAAAAAACTAGAAGTAAAAAAATTAAATAACTTTTAAATCTAACTCTCACGAAACTCCATCACATTCTTATCACCATACTATTAACGAAAGCAAATGGAGACACATTCCGAATAACATTGAATACCTAAATCACTAACAATAATGAAAATTAAATCAAAACACATTCAAAACAACAATTATTACCTAAATCATTAAACCCAAAAACTCCAAATAACGAAAAAATTGGGTCGAAAATCTAATAACACCTAAATCCAACTCCCACCAAACTCATCCATCTCATCCCCTGCCATCATCGTCACCGCGCGTGGAGGTGGGCACACAATTTTTTCCCCTTAAAATGGACCCCTCTCACCCCTTCTCTTCTCTACTAAAACTCTCACATTTTCACATACTAATACTACGGCTAATATTCTACTCTTCCCCTCTCTCTCTCGACACTGCAAAAAAAATAAAAAATAAAAAAGGGAAAAAGATTGCAAAAATAAAAAAGAAATCACAGAGAAAATTCGTCTCTCATTTTAGTGTTTTTTTTTTTTTCTTCCTCTTCATTCTCTCTCTTCGAAATCAACCATGAAGGCTTAGCTCGCTCGCTCCCTCCCTCCCTCCCTCACCTCCCTCTAGCAGCCAAAGGTACAACTTAAAACTTTTTTTTCCACTTCACACACAAAAACACACATAGAAACAACGACTTTATGTGTAACATGTATGTACAAGATAAAAATGTTCATGTAAATTTGTTTTTATTTTGTGGGTTGGTTTTTTTTTTTTAATATATGTGTGTATACTCACGTTTATTCTGTTTTTAATCTAAAACTTGCAGACCCATTCTGTTAACTTGCCTTCCTTCACGTGTCTGTCAAGCCTCCAAACTGTTCTGGTAATAATTTTTGATATTTTCTGTTTAATTTATGTAGTTATGTATTGTTTTGAAGTTGTCCTGAGGTGGGTTCTTGTTTAATGTGTGTGTATGTGTTTGTGTGTGTTTGTGTGTGAGTTTTTGCTTGTTGAACACGATTAAGAGGTGGGTTATGAGAGATATCAAGTGTTAATGGAGTATAAATTGGAGGGATCGCATTGAAATTAAGAAAAAAGATGGTGGGCATGGAGCGGTGATGATAAAAATTTGAACTTTATTTTTTGCATTATTTTGTCTGTTTGTTTGTGAATACAAAACCTATTCACACTTCTCTTCTCTGTTGGTTTTGCTTGGTTTTCCGTTTCTAATAAAGCTTTCAATGTGGGCTTTGTTTTTTTTTGTTAAAAAGTGGCGGTCTTGCTGGGATTTTTGTGATTTAATGTGGGTTGTTGACGTAATCATCTGCGGTAAAGTTCTTTGCTTTTATAACTAGTGAGGTTGTTTTTCTGGCTTCAAATGGATCTGGGGTTTCACAATTTTCATATTCTGTTGACAGCAGAGCTTTGTTTCTTGTGGTTACCGATATTCCTGGGTAATTTTCTTTTTCCTTTTTTAAAAAAAAAAAGGAATTCGGTGTTTTTTTTTATTGTTGATTTCGTTGTTTATGTTTCTAGCAATTTCAGTAATTATTTTCTCATGTTCTAGTTGGTGCTGTCTTGCTATTGAGCATTCAATTGTAGTGGTCCTCTCTACTTTAAAATTCTATTGTATATCTTGCTAATCAGTTTGTTAGGTGTTGATTTGCATCCCTTCTGTTGTGTTTTGTTTCTTTCTTGTCCAAATTGGGCTGCAGATAATGGCTGTATTCAGCGAAGAGGTTTCACTTTGTTTTTATTCATTAATGCTCTTTATTGGATACCGTGGTGGTGCTTCTTGCTTGCCTCATTGTTGTTGACATAACATAAGAACAAGAGATAACCTATGTAAGAGATATTTATTATGGAGACGGTGGTTTTTAGAGCCCATGCATTGGAAAAAAAATAATCTCGCCAACATTTGGCTTTAGGCTTCCATGAATCAGTAACTTCAGACTTAGGTTTTTCATCAGTTTTTGTGTGGCTCATTCGTTAAATCTTCCACCCTCTTTTTGTAGCATGCTACAACATTCGTGACAATGGCATAGAGCAGGAATATCATGCTATGTTTACAGTTTCACTTGTATAAGAAAAACCATTAGAGAGTTTTTCTGCATTTTAACTATTTCATGATAGTCAGAACTAGTTTTCTAAAAACATCTTGTAGCATATTTTCCTGCCTAATTTTTTTGCTCAAGTCATTCACTTTTTGGTGTGTACACTGGGATGTCAGCCTTCATAATTTTGGCTCACTGCATTTATACTCAATCTGCTTTTGATTCTTGCATATCCATGTCTTCCTTATGGAACTCTTTTGATTCTTACTGGCAGATGGATCCAATGGACTCAGATGAAAATGGGCATCTCAGTAATGACATGTCCATTGATCGCTTGCTTCCTTCAGATGAGTCTGTTAGTTGTGATCTTCTCCGTGAACAGGATATCTTTCCCCGGATTGGAGCCAATTATCAGGTTGAAATCCCTCAACTGGTTCAGAGGTCAGAATATATCTTACTTCTGAGAAATGCTGAAAACAGTGAAAATGGAGCTCTGGAGTATTTTGTGGGATTACCAATGCCTGTACTCCTCATCAGTCGTGAACATGAGAGTACGAGGGTGGAAAAAACAAAGGTTTGTCAAGGTTTAAACCTTTCAAGAAAGGGAAGAGACGAAAGTGAGAATTCAAATATTGATCCTATGAATGATAGATTGCACAATGGGCCAGTGACAGAATCTGGTGACTCAGACTATAGTTTTGTCCCTCTCTCTGCGACTGGTGATTGGACTGACATGGAAAAGTCAAGTTTTCTCCTTGGTCTCTATATATTTGAAAAGAACTTTGTTCACCTTAGGCGATTTATTGAGACTAAAAATCTGGGTGAGATAATGTCTTTCTACTATGGGAAGTTTTATCGCTCCAATGACTACTGTAGATGGTCTGAATCTCGGAAGATGAGAAGCAAGAGATGTGTGTTTGGTCAGAAGATCTTCACTGGAGTGAGGCAGCAAGAGTTTCTTTCTCGTATAACTCACAGTGTCTCGGAGGACCGCAAGAATGCTTTGTTGGAGGTATATGTATTGCTTTAACTTGTGTTTTTAATTAAATGTCCTTTGTGAATAAATCTGAGATTTTTGTATTGAGAGGTGCCATTCCTTGTCATTATCTGCTTCTGATTTTTTATTTATTTATTTTTTTGACACTTCATTTTGTGGACCTAATACTCCATCTTAACAATGCTTTCTTTCAGACCTCTGGTTGGTAATATTTGCTTGGAATTTTCAAAACATTTATCTCGTTGCTTTGTAACTTGTGGCTGATCTATGTAAATAGTTTCACATGTAGTAGAGTTTATTGTAAATTTGGTCTTGCACAATGCCGTATCGAACATCTCCTAGATTATTGTAAATCATGTTAGCAGCTTTCTCAGCCTATGGGATAGAAAAGGAATTTCAAGAGACAAGGTCAACATTGATCGATATCCTCACATGAGCACCTTTCTTTGTTTTTGAAATAAGTAGTCTCTTGCTTATGTTACCAGCTAACTGCAGTTAACACGATGTACATGATTTCTGAGACATTATACTGTGACTTTGAAAATTTTGTAATGTAATATTCTTAAATAATTGGGTGCAGCCTATTCTTAAATGATGGTAGCAAGTTATGCATAGACATTCTTTACTTTGACTTAATGAAAATTGTCAGACTGTATAGAGGCCATTCCACAATAGCTGTTTCTGGTGTATGTCATTATCTTTTTGAATCCCTTTGGTATATTTCTTAAGAGACTTATTTCTGCTTGTTTATCATTTCTGATTGTGACAGGTTTCTAAAACATTTGGTGAAGGGAAAATGTCATTGGAAGAATACATCGTCTCATTAAAAGCTATGGTTGGAATGAGCATGCTTGTGGAAGGAGTAGGTATTGGTAAAGGAAAACAGGATTTGACAGGCATGGCCTTAGAACCTTTGAGATCTAATCAGTCCACCCAAATGCGCCCAGAGATTCCAACTGGAAAAGCATGCTCCTATCTCACACCCAGTGAAATTGTCAAGTTTTTAACTGGAGATTACCGCTTGAGCAAAGCTCGATCCAATGATTTGTTCTGGGAAGCTGTTTGGCCCCGTCTTCTGGCAAGAGGTTGGCATTCAGAGGAACCAAAAGATCAGATTTATGCTGCTAGTTCAAAGCATCCATTGGTTTTTCTTGTGCCTGGTGTTAAGAAATTCTCCCGAAGGAGACTTGTCAAGGGAAACCACTATTTTGATTCCGTCACCGATGTTTTGAGTAAAGTTGCATCAGAACCTGGTTTGATTGAGCTTGATACTGAAGTGGATGAGAGTAAGAGGAATAAAGATGGATTTGAGGGAAAAAATAATAGAATGTTGGAAGAAGATGATGTGCCTACTCGAACACGACGTTTTTATCTTCAACCTCGCACCCCAAATCGTGGTACTGAGAGCATGAAATTTACACTTGTAGATTCAAGCATGGGTGAGGAAGAATCTCATAAAGTAAAGGAGTTGAGAAGCCTACCTCGTGAATATTCCAATAAATTCAATCCTGGAAATCTTTTTGAACTTGGTGATGAGGATATTTCCGAGGTCTCGACTGAGGAATCAGATGCTGTGGATACTGCAGTCTCAAATAAAAAGGAGAAGGATATTGCAAATGCCTCAAAAGAACTGTCAAATGGGGAAATTTTTTCTGATAGGAAAGGTCTTCAAATTAGTGCTCCCAAGTGGGAGACTTATACTTCTTATCCTGATTCAGAAAGTATTCCAGTGAATAAATCTAGGAGGACGCTTTTCTCTGAAGATAAACGGTCAAAAAAGGAAGTGAAGAGGCGCCAATTGACCCAGAGGACCAAAGAAGACAATGTGCAAGATATGTACCCTGTAAATAAACGGGCCCGTAGATTAACTGTCTGTAACCATCTTGAGACTAGCAATATCATGGTGAACTCAACAAGTTTTCCTGCATCAGAACCAGTATTGCCTAATCACGGCGTGGGCATTTTCAATTTTGCAGAAAACATTCCTCCTCAGACTTCATCCCAGAATAAGCAGTGTTTGAGTAGTTCATCAAAGGATAGCCCCGCTGATAGTGTTGAATGTGATGCTGTCAACTGTCACCTTGTTTCAGACCCTCAAGAGAACTCTCAGAATCAGACACTGATAGATCTGAATATGCCTCAAGTTCCTGCTGAGTTTGAAAATGATGTCTCGATCGCAGATGCAACAGGAAGGAAAGATGATGAGACAAAGAAACCCGGGGGTGATGGTGCACCTGAAACAGCAATGGATGTAGTTAGTTCTCAGCAGCAGTCCAACATGAACCAACAAAGGCGTGGCACGAGGAACAGGCCACCAACTTCAAGAGCACTTGAAGCTCTAGCAAATGGTTTCCTGACTGTGAACTCTAGGCAGAAAGGTAAAGAAGCAAGTTCACGAGTGCGCTCAACATCACGATCTTCACGACATGCTCGTGGCAGTGCTGGGCTGGGATTTGGAATACAATCACTTCATCAGCCTAATTTGGAAAAGGCGGAACCTAGAACTGAGTTTAGCACCACCTCCGTGCATTCCCTATCTCAAGGAAGTCAAAATGCTCCTGGTCGTGATGTAGATAAAGCCCAGTTCAGTGAACTTGAGGTTCTTTCACCAGGGAATGGAGCACCAACTTCAGGACATTAAGTTGGTTGGCTTAGGGTCCAAGATCCAGTCGTGGATATGGACCTGCAGAAGGGTTCAGTCTTAACGAGTCTGCTTCAGTCATTAACTAACTTTGAGATCAGCTACCTGCAATGTTAGTGACCCGCCGTGAAGTTACAAGCCAGGATGTTTGACGAATGCCAACTCCAAAACCTGTATAATGCAGAAAAAAGTTAAAGCTCCTTGCCTTCAAACTTGCTGTTTGGCCCTTCTGCATGGATTTTTACTGATCAGAAACATAGGCTGGAAAAAAGTAACATTGCCCCTCCAAAGAAAATGAAATGATTGATCCAGTTATGTCTCGTTTCAAAGTCCAGGTTTCGGTTGCTGATCTATTGCCAAAGGATGGAGAGAAAGAGGCATATCTTGCTATCATGCATCATTCGATATTTCAGTTTGATAAAAACTCATTATAGAAATAGCTCATCTTTGAAATGACTATGAAGACATTGATCCATAAAGAAGTTTGTGAAGTTAATTAAAATTTAGCAAGGTTTTGTTTCCTTTTGATAGTATTAGGTTCTTTCATTTGGCAAAGCGTGGTAAGAATTTTACCTGTTTCTGCATGGCGTACGTGCGTATTTATCATGTCACCGCCAAAGATTTCGTAGTGGATAGTTAGCCCCCCGCCCCCCTCTGGCCGTATAAAAAATTGAAAAAGGTCTTTGTCTATATATGGTAAGGTCCCAAATCTCCAATGAGTTTGTTTCTTTAAGCTGGTTGCTTAGAAATTATTTTAGACCAAGTTGGATAAGCTAGGCTTTAGTGTTGGTGGTTCTATGAGCACTAATAAGTGAATGAGCCATATATCAAAACAAGTTTTTATATTTTTTAAAATAATATTTTATATTTTTTTATTATTTATTTAAAAAATATAAAAATAATTTTTAAAACGTAATTTATACTTACCCTAACTTTATCTGAAATAGTAATAATATGCATTATGACTAATTAGTTTAGCAAACATAATCCTCAAACAGTCCAACATTGTAAGAATCATTAACTAAACACACTATGGTGCATTGTATTAGTTGGATGAGAGACTAATAATTTGGAGATCAAATTAGCTAACACAACAAAGTTCCATGCCAACATATATATATATATATATATATATATCCCAAATGGGCACAAATGAGTGGAGCTTCATCCATTTAAGATTTATCCCAGAAATTATTAGGATCAACAACCTATTTATGTCAGATTAATTGAATTTGTTGGTTTCCTAAACAAGAGTAGATGTATAAAATGTTAAAGTGACTCCATATCCAACATGCTGTATTAACAAGATATCACAATTTTTTTTTCACAAAAAGGATTATTTTATTTTTAAAAAAAAATTAGTAAAATTTAAACTTTCTACCTATAAAGTAAACGTTTAAAGTTTCATATAACTATTGTACATTATTTATTCTCATAAGAGATTAATATTATGACCAAAACTATATATTTTTAACATGCTATATTGCTATAATTATAAATATTTTCTAAAATCATTAGTGACCCTTTATTTTATTTTTTTAATTTCTAGATTTATGTTCTATAATAAATCCCCAAAAAAAATACCCTTTATTCATAGTCCCTTCTGCACGGTATGCATAATACTGACGTGGTGCATCTTGGACAGGCCACGTGGACACTGTACTCAGCTCTTGTCTTTATATGCTTAAACAGCCATTTTCTTTAATAATCATTAAATAATTTGCACTTTTTTCATTTTTATGTACCTCGGAGAGAAATTGGGAGGTTTTCGGAAAAAATGGGTCAGGCATTTCGTCGAGCAACTGGAAGGATCGGGAGTACGAGGCCGTCCAAGCTGAAAAAGCCCGTTGAAGTGCGGACACCTCCGGAGAAGTTCAACGCCGACAATGTGGGTTCTGCCTCCGGTAAGTGGAGCTCATGCTTAGTTCAATATTTTGTGGTACCATTTTTGTTGAGAATGTACGGAAAAAATGTGGGACTAGTTTATTTGCATTTTCACATTACGTAATCGATTTTCATTGCCCAATTCATGTTATTCAGTATTTCATCAAGTAGAGCAGAAATTGGCTGGAAATTTTGTGTTAAGGTTTGTTTGATATTTGGGCTAATGCTTATAAATGATAGTGTATAAGAGCCATATTTAAATGGAACAAAATTACATTCTTTGAGCTCAAATATTTTCTTACTGTTCAGTTATTCAAGTTGTACCCTAGTTGAGACCCAGTTAGGATAGGAATAAATGATATTTTTTCATGTTAAAGTTAATTTTTTAGGTTCCCTCATCAAGAAAGATGAGGTGGGATATCAGTCATTTGATAACTCATTTTAGTTTGAAAGGATTATCAAGATATCCTTTTTAGAGTAAGAAAAGTGATGTTTGTAATTGTGGATGGCGTTTATTGTACGTTTGATGGGTGGTTATGTTCCATGTTTGATCAGAGAGCATAAATAAAGTTAAGACTGAGAACGTTCTTGAAGACCGAGATCCGCAATATGATTCCATGCTTAGTCATATGGTGGGGCGGATTCGAACTAAACCTGGAGGGAAACTTGAGATGGGTGAGGTGAGTATGTAAAACACTGTTCAATCAATTAATAAGATATTTCTGAGAAAAGTGATTGAACGCTGTTCTTTTGATATCTGATTAAATGCTGTGTTTTGTGTGGAACTCACCTGTGTTAGGTGGTTTTGGATGAGCTTTGTTGTTCGCTGGGGGGGTTTTTCACGGTTTTCTAATTTGTTACTATTTGCTTTACGTGACTCTCAGCATAATACTGAGGGACATCAACAACAGAGATTTTACTCAAGCCTGCTGAATTTGATTTGCTTAACAGACATTGAAATCATTTTCGGGTGTTTATTTCCCATTTTTCTTTCCATTGCTAGCCTCATCTTTCAGTAGGTCAAAACATGTCTGATGATTTTGGCATAGGCTTACATGCCTTTGATATGTTAGAAACCAGGAATCATTTGTACTGTTGTCCTTAATTTTGTATTGCCAAAAGAATTATAGCAAAGATTTTGCAAAAGGCTATAACATCAATAAAGTTGCATGACTACAGTAGCTGGTGTTCTGCATCCTCCATTTGAACAGTGTAAATGCTCTTATATTTGATAAAAGTAAATTATGCAGTGTAAACAACTTCTGACAGATTGTTGAAATAATTCGAGTCAAAAGAACTTTTCTCAAAACAGTAACTTACATTGTATATAGACAATATTGTGTGTGCATTAAAACAGTTATTTTAGATTGTTTTTCCATGGTTTTGGCCTCCTTTTGTCTTTCCGGTGATTGGAACCCATAGGAAAAATTGAATTTCTGCCTGAGATAAACCTATATTCCTCTGCTGTCTCTCTCTCTCTCTCTCTCTCTGTGGCCTTGACACAACATGATTTGATTTTACATTAGGATTCACTGCTTCATTATAAACATTTGGCAGCCGAGCAGCTTGCTAATGATTCACCTTTAGCCTGTATGACAGGCATTTGTCGTGCAGAAATATGATAGGCCTTTACCGAAACTAAGAAATACTACACCAGACTCTGGGAGATATGAGGAAAGGCCTGCCCCTCCAGGAACCTTAAATGTGGCACAGCTACGGCATATAATGCTTCTTTATCAAGGCAAGGCCGATGATGGGCCTATGAAAATTCCTCAAATTGCTGAGCGCTTCAGGATTGATGTCGCACAGGTTCAGAAGATCCTGCAGTCTGTATCACTTCCTCCAGAAGACGGTAGTAAAAGGAAAGATGATCAATATTAACATTTTCACTTGTTAGCTGTTATCTTCTGTAAAACTTTACTGCACAAAATGGTTTTTCATCAGATGACAAAGGTTATTAACACGGGTTTTATGTTTCAATTATGAAGCTGAAGTTCAGCAAGTTTTGAATATTGTAAGGGTTTTCTGTTACAAAAATTGTTTGGTTGTCGAGCAATGTTCAATACTCATGACAACCGCACTCGATTTGTTGGTTGGACATTTGTTTGTGCCGTTCAGAAAGAGGCAGACAACCTGATTCTGCCAAAACCTTTAAATCCCCTTCGTTTGCAACCATTTCTCCCCTTTGTTTCTCTAGGGTCATTCTACATTTGGCTACATATATTGGAACACGTTCTTTTGTTCGAGTATGGAAGTTTTAGAGAACAAATGAAAAACAAATACAGCTATGCAAGTGCCTTTAAGCGCCTTAATCTTGCAAACAATCGGGACTTACTAAACAAAATTTCAGCTTACAGCTACACATTATGGCCTATAAGAAACGAAATTCAATCTAGCCTAGTATACCCTCTCCCTTGGGGCTGTTTCAAGATGAGAAAAGAATGAAGAAAAATCAGTGGCAAAAAAAGGAGTTGGAGGAGAAAGAATTATCGTAGCTTCAAGTCAAAATGGACTCCAACCAGTCCGATGTGTGTTCATAAGCAACAAAAGTTACAGCAGCAGCAGGTGCAGATTTGACTATTGATGGAACAATTCCTTTATAAAGCCCTGCCCAGCCTTCTGACTGCAAAATCCGGCAGAGGCCATCAAACATATTTTTGTATGCGCGATGCTCAACCCGAGCTCCATACTTTGGATCCCTTCGCAATCCTTCAACCTGCAGACAAATTATATCAACATAAGATTTTGAGAAAGGGCATCAACTCTAAGTTGTCGTTTCCAAATTCAACCTTATTCTGGCATCCTTAATTTCTCAGTAAATGTATGACAACTGAGTCATTACTCAAAACAGGAGGGGAATTTTTGTACTGAAAGAAATCATAACTTGGGTTTGCATGTTAAATAAAAATGTAAGGAACTAGTAAGCATAAAGACCACAACAACATGCTGGGGAAGAGGGGAAAAGGAATTAAAGAACAGCCCGACTTATAGAAGCTCCCACATGAGCGAGGTCCAAGGAAGGGTTGGGCCACTAAAGGGGGAAAATATACATATTTTTTTTCTTGAAAGATTATCATCTGAAAATTTTGCATGGGATGATAGGAATTTACTTGGAACCTCTTCTTAACCACATCAAGTGGATGACAAACAGCTTTAGCACATGTACCACAAGCAAACCCACAAACAGTAAGCTGGAAGTTTGAAAGATCTTCATCTGGAAAATTTGTCACAGAAGATCTATATCTGTTCCAAGCCTGAAAAATTTACAGAAGACAAGAATCAAACCATAGAACTAATATAATATGCAACTGTTTCAAGATATAAAAGAATCATTAACCAAGAGTTTAATCAACCATGCTCTTTTCAACTATTTACTCTCTAAAAGATCTAGAGAAGTATTTCCTCCCTTCTAGATATAAATACTTATCTTCCCTATATACATTTTACAACCATTTCATCCAACATGTCAAACAATATCAACTTGCCTATCTGCTAGACAAGCAATGGTACTTCAAAACCTTAAAAAACAATAGGTGTCAATCTAGTGTAAAAAGAAAAATATGTATTAAAAAAAAGAGCAAAAGAAACTTACCATTGCCCAGCGTTTAAATGTATCAAAGGTTCCAAACTGAAGGCCAGCATAAGGAATAATCTCAATGAGTGTAGGCGTCAGTCCAGCATAGAGTCCTTGGATACCACGATGTTCAAGTATACCAACAAATGCTGACCTCATGTTTGGATACACCTGAAGAGGAGGATAATACTTTAGTCACTTAATATTCATCAGCATGAAGTCTTGATGTGAAGCCAAATCATAAAAGTAGACAAGGGTTAATGTTATCATTTTCTTTACAAACATTAGACAGTAAATATGATAAAAAGGGAAGCTTAGACAGTCAATGTCACTACAATTTGTAATTCATAACACTGGCAAAGACTGCCAAAAAACTGAAATCCCAGTGCCAAACAGAAAACCTTGCCGAAATCCTCATATGCAACATGGTGTGAATTGTTTCTTACAATTAAAATGTTTTACCTCAACAACAGGAGGAGAGATCCAAGAAAAATGACTAAACCTTGGCAAAAATATTAGAGTAAACAAATAGAATCTAGTGAATCTCAAAAATGGACTCAAATGATAATTGATAAATTTGATTGACAACTTGAAAAACTACAACAATTTTTTGTAGGATAGCACCTTCTTACTCTAAAGAGCTAGCTATCTCTTTATGATATTTAAGAACAAATATAAAGAATATACATACATATGAATCAAGAGACTTTGGGCAGAGCCATGTCAACATTCACACAGAACAACAAAAATTTTGCCCCTTTATTATTTCAAATCATATTAGGTAATGAAGCCTAAAAATAAGTAGATAGGAAACCAATAGCTGATACTGAAAACAATAGATTATAGTATGTGTCAGTTCCAGTTATATGCTCCAGTACAATACCCTTGGTTCTCCTTGTGAAGCTAAAATTGTTCTCAGAAGGTCAAATGGATAAGTCCCCAGAGTAGCGGCACAGCCTGCTAATGCCCCACTGACATATGAAAGATAAGGGCTTAAATGCATATGATTTTCTGCATAATAAATCAGCAAGGCCATCATGTTAGACCAAAGGTATGAGGCAACAAGGGCAACAATACAGAATCATACTAATCATGATCTTTGAAGAGATCAAAAGGGCATAATGCTAAATAGTCAATCAATATTATTAGTTCTAAGGCATATTAGTTGAATAAAATTGCCAAAGGAAATAGAAATAAGAGAACAAGGGGGAAAAAGAGTCATGGAATATAATACACATAATCTTCCTTTCAGCAAAGCAGAAATGTACGATAACCTGACTTTGAAGAACCAGCAGCAAACGTCTTCAATTTGTGCATTACTGTAAATTGTATAGCTGTGTATGGCATAACCATTAGAAGTGCTGGAACATTGCCCCGCCAAAAGCCCTAAAATGAGAGACAATATCATTAAAATACATGTAATTGCAATGCCATCACATGAACAATGAGGAATTGGTGTAACAGAGGATGAATCTGAATTTCCACAATACTATACAACATCTTTGGAAGTACTTTAAGCTAAAGTAATCAGTACCGGTAAACCTTCCTCCCTGAATATATCCTTTGTTGCTTGCAGCATACTTGTATATTTGGAGGGTCCAAAATAATTCTTGCGAACCAAGGCCCAGCTAGAAGTAGGCTCAAGTTGAACCTGTGAAGTGGAACCAGTAAATTAATTAACCAAACTTCAATTTGGTATGCGAATTAGCACAAATGAGATATAACAGACAAGTGAACTGCAAAAGATTGTAAAGGTTGAATAGAAACAATCTGCAGAGGAAAGAAGCTCTTGTTTTATTAACACCGCAACTAGCTTGTTGAGGACTCTACTTCTTTCACCATTATTGCCAAGAGTTTACCATAAAGCTTCTAAGAGTTGTGTAAAAGTAAGTAACTCTAGTTTGCAGATTATTTTCCTTCTCAATGAGATAAATTTTCTCAAGGTGAACGTGAATTAAACAATAAAAAAAAGAGCACCGAATGGCTTTCCTTCAGTTTTAATTAAAGCACTTAATTACCAAAAGTCCACATTTTTTTTGTTTAATATACAGCTAGTCCAAAATTAAACAGCCAATAAATAATGCAAAAATCAATATGTGAAACCAGTCTATATGCTCTGCAGATTCATATGATCGTAAACTCTAAATTAAAATAGATGTCATTCGAAAATTTACGACTTCAAACTGCCAAATTTCACCCAGACTTAAAATGCCACCAGGCGACTTACTTATACCTGATAAAAATATAGGAAGTTAGGCCATTGATAGACACATATTTAACGAAAAATCCTTACAATCACTGTCTATTTCTAACATATCCAGAGAAATTGAATTAAATGAACACAAAAAAAGTAATATGCATAAGTTACAAATTCGGAAGCATCTTTACTGACAGAAACTTATTGAAAACCAACCTGAAACCTGATCTTAATTACATCAAGAGGCGAAGTCACCGTTCTGGACACAAAACCAGAAATTGCCCCAGCACTGACATCAACAAATGTCCTTTTCAGCTGCCCAGGCTCTTCCATTCCCACGAAATACTACCACAACCTGCAATCCCCATTGTTCAAAAACAAAACTCTATCCACCTCAGTATAAAAACCCAACACTGCCAACTCAACTAAATCCAAAAAATAGTACTAAATCAAAACAAAAATTTCGCGCACAGAAAATATATGAACTTTAACATTCTTTTTCAATTGGGTTCAACTAAAGAAGCTCATAGAATGGCTAAAAATTGCAACTTTCTAACAAAAGATTACAAAGGAGCTAAAATTAACACAGACCCTCCTCCCCGAAATTACTGGGTTCTTAATATAATCTGAAAACATCGATAAAACTAGATTCTGTTTGTTGAAAAAAAAAACCGTAGAAAATAACCACCTGAGCACGGAAGAGATGGTGAGAAAAAGGGAAGCGGCCATTGAAGAATTCAGGGGCAAAAAGCTACGGAAAAAGCCTTCTGGAACAAAGCACCATATATTTGGCAAGCGAAAGAATAATGTAAAAGGTAGGTTTTGAAGAGTCCAAAGGGTGGAAGAGATTGAAGGAAAGAGGGATGTGTTATTGTTTGACCATTAGCAAATGGGATTTGTGGGAAAAGCTAAAAGGAAGAATCTGAGGTCCTCTCGTCGTCACGGAAGCTCAAATGTTTTCCACGCTGGTCTGCAACGACGAAACCAATACACACATATACTCACTTGTGCCCAAAATAGAAACCTAAATTTATTTAATCATTTTTTTGTCATATTTCTTTTTTCATCATTCAAGTGATATATGTATATTTAAAAGAGTAATGCTATGAAAATTGACATGACATTCATACGATAAAATATTAATAACTATTAAATTTTTAATTAATAATTTATGTTATATAGAGGCTTTATTATTTGTTAATAAAAATTATTGTGATTTTTTCCTTTCCTATTTTTTTGTTAAAGTTGTATTCAATTAATTTCTAACTTTGTCTTTTGTGAATATTACTAAGTAATGTATATCTTTCTTTTCTCACAACTAATATATTTCTTAATTCAAATTCTTTAACAAGAGTTACAATAAATTTTATTAAAATGATACGATCACAATAGAATTTTTCATGATTATTAAAAACTCGAGTCAACATTACGTTTTTACGTTTTTACAAGTTTATGAAAAATAAATTTAATTTACTGTAAACTCAAAAACCTCCACTAAAATATTGATTGTGTTGTACTATTGAAAAGAATTTGAGCTTTTGTCAGATTTCTTTTTTAAATTTGAGTAATTTTTATAAGTTTGAACATGTTTATAATTTATAAATTTAACATATATTATATATAATATATATATAATATTTATTAAATTATTTTTCATAATTAGTAGGATTTTATAATTTTACGATTTGATTTTTTGATCCTTTCACCGATTTTACGTAAAAACTCAATTTTAATGACCATGGAATTTTCGTTACATTTTTAAAGTAGATCCTGAAATGACAATGCAATGTGCTAAAACACATGATTGATTATTCTTTGCCACAAATAGCAAACTCTTAGCTGCACTAAAAGCACTATTCTATTGGTTATTCTTGCTTCCTCCCAAATTTTCAATCAACTTTTTCTCTTCTTAAAAATATATATATATATATATATATATATATATATATATATATATATTATTAAATTTTTAGAAATTTCTGGGCTCAGTATTGACTACGTAAACTTTGAATGTGTTGACATGTTTTGTCTCAGAACTGAATCTCTCCAATTTCAGTCCTGGAACTCTGACATTTAAGAGGATTGGGCTGGGAGTATTTTCTATAACTTTGGTGTTATTACGGGCTTTCTTGTCAGGACCTCAGTCGGCTTGAGAAACCATGGACTCTTTGTTAACTCTTGGGCTCTATCTGGTCCATTTTTTATAAGTCTTGTTGAATCTGGATCAATCCTCCGGGGTATATTCATCTTCATGAGGAGCATGCATGCGTGGGCACAACCACAAATTCATTGTTATATCATTTTTTTAAAATATTTTGTAGTTGATAATCAAGAGGGTTCGAATAATTTAATATTGTAGTTGCGTTTTCATAATTCATATCCACAAAAAGAGATAGATTAATTGTGTGTTTGGTTAGCATTTTAGAATGTTTTCTAATACACTTTTTTAATTTTTAATATATTTTTTTTATTTCATAACTATTATTTCAAATAATATAAAAACGCGTTTTCAAATAATGATCCATTCTTTATGCAATACTTTTTTTTCTATAATGAGATTTATTCAAATATAAAATTCAGCATGTAAGGTTTTTATACATTTTGTATTTTACAATTGATAAATGTCTAAATACTGATGATCAGTTTAATTCGTAGATAAGAGCGAATTGGCCGATCGATTTGATTCATATGAATATATATATACCTTTTTATTCTAAAAATAGTTAATATTAATTATAAAATATAAATTAGATTATTTTTTATAATTCAAATGATTTTTTCATTAAAATTACTCAATTTGTAACAAAATAAACTAAAATATTTACATGAAAATACTTAAATTAATTTATATGAAAAATATTTAAATAAAAATTATTTATCATATTTATATAAAAATAAATAATTTTTTAATATAAAATTATTAATTTTAAAGTTAATTTACTAAACATTATATATGTAAAGAAAAATTAAAAAAACAAATTAAATCGAATCAAAACCAATACTGACCTGTTCGAATGTTGATGTGATCGGATTGGGTTCGAATATATATTTTAATTCTGAACACCCCTTATCGAGAACAATTAGCACATCTAAATTTAGTGTTCATATAGCCAATAGTAACGTTCCTTCCTAGTTATAAACTCTACTAAGTTTGGGATGAGGCAAAAGTAACATTTTCAACCATTGTAACACTCTCTGTTTGGCTCATGCGTTTGAAACTTTTACCATTTGAGCCAAAATTAATGCTGCTGGTAGAGCATGAATGATGATGTTGTGAAATCAGAAGGATTTGAAAGGTTGGTTTTTCACATTCATCATCTTTGTGATGGAATATGAACGTGTCGCCTGGGGCAGCAGTGGCAGCAGAAGTACCGCTTCAGGGCAGACGTACCCACTTTTCATCAACCTTTTTTTTCACAAAGTTGGCGTTTTTGTCAGTTCCAGGGTGTGACGAGTGTCCTCGTTTACGGGCTATGGGCCAGTTGCTGGTGCCGCTGGCAGTGCACACAGTCACACAGTTCGACAGCTTTACAGCAACGGAGTAAATGTCTGCTGCTCTGCCAAGCCTTTTTGTTTCCGTTTGTTTTTCTGTACACATAAAGAGAGATGAAAACATGACCCTCTTTACGAGCGTTTCAGTTCTTTAGGGGTTTAGGGAGGGAGAAAGAGAGGACTTTTTTCGCCTGATGGTGCATTTTTCTTCATCAGAATTAACATTGCAATAGGTATGTGTTTTCTCTGTTAAACCAACACACCCCACCAAAAAAAAATGGATTTTCTTTGTTCTGGTTTCTTGTTATCTGTAGCACAATTTGCTAATAAAACATAGTATTTGTTGATTTGCACATGTGAAATCTTTTGATTCTGCGGTTAGTTTTGAGTTTTGTTGTCATGAATTGCTTTTCTGGGACTTTTTACCCATGATTTCAGAAGAGAAAGAGGAAAAATAAAGGTTGTGCTTTAATGGTAGTTGTATTTCGTGTTAGTGTCATAGCACCTAATTGGTTTTTTGCGGGTTTTTCATTTTTGGGAAGAGGTTTGCAGTTTCAGGTAATAGAAGGAAGAATTCCAAAATGTTACTATTGTCGACTTAGTCTTTATAGGTACTCTCAATCCTGTTGCATTATTTTTGGACGTAATGAAATTTTTTGTGTAATTCTGCAACTATTCTGTTATCTTACATTGCTTTTAAGTTTATGATTTTTGTAGAATCCTGACCCTTACACCTGAAAAACCAAAGAAGTAATGGAAAAATGGTAGCAAATTTTAGGCTTTATCTTGGCCTGAGATCATTACTTGTATCCAGTGATAATAAGTCATACTAACTATGCAACTCTTCTTTTTCCATTCTAAGCAGGATATGAGCGGGCAAAAAGAAAACGGTAATCAACCAGCAGCATTTTCTTGAAATGGTAGCAAGTTTTCAGACGCATCTAGAGTGGCTAAGTTAAAATGGAGTGTGGAGATAAGCCAAATGCTGATATTGACTCAATGGATTTGTATAGTAGAGTTAAACTTAGAGGTTTGAGCAGTAAAGCCCGCAATGTTCGAAAGGATATTTTTCCTGCTACAGATAGCGAAGTTGTCAGTGCTGGATTAATGAAGTCCAAGGACAATTTTGTTAAACAAAGTCTTTCTTTGGATTTGGCTACTGTTGCGGAAAACCAAGCAGAGAAAATTGCGAGTGCAGTGGAAACTCCCAGCTTGAGATCCTTAATGGAAGTTACAGTGGATGAAATTGATGAATGGAAGAATTTCAACAAGGATCTGAGGATCCAGGGAGCCAATGCTCATGATTTTTATGAGTCAAATCATATGTTGGATGAAGGAACTGCAGTTGAGATGCTTGGTCAATTAAGGGAAGGAAGAACTAAGAACGTTTGTAATCAGTTTGACATAGGAGATTTGGTTTGGGGGAAGATAAAACCTCATCCATGGTGGCCGGGGCAAATCTTCAATGAAGCACTAGCATCCTCTTCAGTTCTCAGTACAAAGAGGGAGGGATGTGTACTTGTTGCTTTTTTTGGGGACTACACCTATGGTTGGCTTCGCCCTCAGCATCTAGTTCCTTTTGATATTCACTATGCTGGGAAATCCAGGCAGACGAATAACAGAGTATTTTTGAAAGCTGTAAGAGAGGCAATATGCGAGTATAAAAGAAGAGCTGTACTTGGCTTGGTTTGTCACTGCCTGAACCCTCCGAATTTCTGTCCCATTGGAGAATTGTTTGAAGTTGATTTTAATGGCTTTATTGCTGGAGGTATATATTCTGCCAAGCAGATTGACAAGGCAAGAAATGATTTCCAGCCAGACGAAACACTTGCTTTCTTGAAGCAAATGGCAATAATCCCAAGAAATAGTGCGCCACAATATTTTTCCTTGGTCAAGAACAAAGTAAGGATTGTCTTTTATAGGAGGGCAGCACTTCAAAACTTTGAGAAAACCAATGCTCAGGCTATGGAGGTGCAGCAGAGAAGCTCTCAGGATCCTACAAGCTCTTTGGTTGAAAAGGGTATTACTTTAAAATTCTGTTCTTCAATATTTCTTACTTTGATTAGTAAATCATGGTGTTTTGAGTTCAGTCTTTCAAGCAATTTGTATTGGGAATGTTCCCGTTGATATTAAGTTGTTTGAAGTTAGCTTGCAAATGGTTCAGCCCACAGGGTACTGTGACTGAAACAAATATAAGTTGGAATGCGAAATTTTCCATGCGCTATAAATATGATTGTTGCTTTACTTGAATCTATTTGTATGGCTAAGCAAATTCAGATCAGTTGCCCAATTCTTTTTCTGTGAACAGACAAACATGGATGTCTGAATTGAGGGCATTATGTGACTTACTAAACTAATGTGGAGAAAGCATGCAAATCTTTGCAAAATTTCTTCTCCTGTTGGAGAACTTAACCTTTGCTTGTTTTGAATGAATTCTGCTGAATGTTTTTCACTCAGTTCTAACTTGTATCGTAATCTCTTCATATGACTTTCTAAGATTACTTTTCCTTAACGCACTTTACATATATGTTCCATATGAGATGATTGATAAAACTAACTATGATTTTTTACTGCATTGTTGCACTTGTATAGCATTTTAGACATTATTTTTTATGTATTGAACTAGGCAATTGCTGTTAACCTTTTCTCTTTTTCCCTCATGGGTTATCCATAATGTTTTCAGCTGCATTGCTTGGACTGCTTGAAGCTAAATCTCGAGAGAATCAAGTCTTGAAACAACCTACTAAAGCCATTGATTTTCAGAATAAGGATAATAGTCATGGACAGAAACATAGATTGGATTTTTCTTGGGGCAGGTTCTCTCACCAGGGCTCTATAGCTCATGAAATGCAAATTCCATCAGAGATATCTGGTTGTATTGTTTCAGAAGGATCACATGATAAGACATTACAGAAACAGATCAGACCGGACAGAGCTACTAATGCAGGCAAGAAGCACAACATCTCAGGTTTGCTGGAACTTTCAAGCAGGAAGAAGCCAGTAAGGCAGAACAACATGGACTCGTCAAGGATTGCCAGTAACCAGAAGCTCTTTGAGCTCCCTGGTGAAGAGAGCATAGGGATAGAAACAAGTTCATCCATCAAACTTGAGAAGGAACTAGAAATGGAGACAAATTGTATCAGAAGTAATGTTGAACCAGGAATGTTAATTATTAAATTTCCTCCTGGAACAATGCTTCCATCCGTTTCAGAGCTGAAAGCAAAATTTGCTTGTTTTAGCCCACTTGTTGAATCTTCCATTGGTATGTTCTGGAAATTTTCAAGATGTCAAATATTGTTCCAAGACAAAACTGATGCCGCAGCAGCCTATCACCATGTATCCCAAAATAGAACTCTGTTTGGCTCCCAGGTAAGTTGTGAGCTGCAAGTGGTTAGAGTCGGAGGCTCTGAGTTGCCTAAATCAAGCGAATCCTTAACAAATCTTCATCAGGAGATTCAACCACAGACATTTTTAAGCAGAGCTGAATTTATCAGTGAACTTAGGCCAACATTTCAGCAGTTTCCGCTCCTAGAGAATATAAAGGGGGAGCCTTGTCTGGGGGAGCTGGCAGAGGAGGGGCCTAGTCGTGCGAGTGCTCTTTCAACACCTTTGGCAAGTCACAATGATGATTCTGAAATCCCACAGAACATGATTCCTGTAGCATCTCCATGGACTTGTCCTCTCTGTTGTACGACAGAGCAATTTGGGTTTAATCAAAATGTTGATGGTATTTACAACAAATATTGCCAAGATGAGGCAATGAAGAACAATGACCATCATTCCTCCACCAGTGCCAATGGAATAGAGGCTGAGAAAAAGGATAAGTTGATCAATCTTCTCAATAGCTGCAGTGACATATTGGGTGAAATCAAGCACTTGATCTGAGCAGACGCCTGAATCCTTAACCTAAAACCAATTACCAGCTGACAACATTCTACAGATGCAGTGACACTTATTTCTGTCATAGGAACGATTCACAAATTGGGTTACATGTGATGACTTTGGAGCCACAACATTTGTTTGCATCGGAAAGGTACAGAACTTCTCCCCGGTTACTTACAGAAAGAAAGGGGATATAGTAATAGAAGAACAAATGAAGTTTTTTTTTGGATGCCAAAGTGTTATTACAAGCTATCACCTACTTCATTTTGGTGGTTAGTTTTATCAAGATTTTTTGTTGGAACTTTATGCGTTGTTAGTACTATTTGCATATTTGTCTTGGTTGAAGTTTGGCTACTTTTTTTGGCGTTGGATATGTTTGTGCTACACATTGCACATATGTCATAGAAACCAAATATAAGCATATCACAGAAGGAATAAGTATTTGCGGGATGGAAAGAAAGGAAAAGAATACACACTAAGGGCACGGTTAATTCATTTAAACGAATAAGAAAAGTAATAAAAATGATAGTAGTGTGGAATGAAGGAATAAGAAAGATAAAGGAAATGATAGTAGTAAGAAAGGAAATAATAGTAGTAAGGAATGATAGCGAATGATGATAGTGAATTCTTTTATTATAATTGTGTTGGTTGATTTGTGTTGGGAAATAATTATAATTACATGATTGGTTTATATTAGAAAATAATTATAATTATTAATAATGGTTATTATTTTTTTAAATATTTAGAAATGAAAATTTAGTTAATTTTTTTATTTAAAATTCCAAATTCCAAAGTGCAGTATAAACTAATTATGATATTTAATAATAGTAATAATAAGTTAATTATAAATTAATTAAATTAATTAGTATAAATTAATTAGTTAATATTAATTAATTATTTATTATAATATTAAACTAATTAATTATTAATCATAAAAAGAAAAAATATTTTTTTTTTTTTGACTTAATGACTTTTATACCTCCAAGATTTGGAGGTATGAAAATACGCCAAATGAATATTTCATTTCCTACTGTATAGTTTTTGTTCCTCCCAACCGAGCATATAATATTATTTCATTCTCATTCCTTCCCTCCCGTTTCCCCCAACCAAGCACCCTAAGTATGCTATGATAATTGGAGAAAAACAACAGCCGCAAATGTCACAATCTCCAACAGCATCAATTTTACAAGTTGTCAAAGCTAATTAAATTCAACCGTCAAGACTTGAAATGCCAAACCAAACAATGAGACTGTTCATTCTACATTCTATTTTATCAACACCTAAAGTTGAATTCAGAGTTGAGACAAACCTTTCATTCATTCATTTTGTTTTCCCTATCAAACCTTTCTGGAAGTCAAGAATTGATTCGAAAAATCATGGAATATTCCTTTTCGTGTAAAACGCCATCTTGTTGTGCTATCAAATCAACTCGTGCCAAAATTTCCACTAAAGGGGTTCTTGTCATGCTAAACTACGGTACAAATGCTTAATCGTTCAAATGACTCGTTCAAGATTCCAGCGTAGAGAAGGGATGGGTTGAAAAGAACCTGCCACCAGAGATGGCGACGGGTGAGCCAAGAACTGCCCACTTACGTATTGGAATCTGTCCAAAATATAAACCTTTTCATTGAATTAACACTATTCTATTATCCTCCACTCTCTATATTCTTTAGAATCTGCATCTGCCTTTATTTTTAAATTTTTTTTTTCTGGATCTGCCTTTAAGTGCAATATAATCCTACGGAGTAGTTAACTGTCGCACAAATTATTGTTTGATTGAGTTGACTTTTTTTTTTAAAAAAAAAATTGTTCATTTAGGAAGAACATGGAGGTATTACATTTTTAACTATTTGTTAAAATATTTTACTTTTAATTTGGTATTATTTTTCTTACGTAATAATATTTATAGTAATTTTTCATAATAAAAAATAATAATAATGGATCTATTAAGTATGAATTGCTCATTTGAATGTATAATAATTGAATTTTAACTTACTGTACTTGTTACTATAAAAAGTCATGGTGAAAATCTTAATCACAACCCTTCACTTCTAATTTATATTTTAATTTGTATTATACATTGTCATTATTAATAAATATAATATAAACATTTTACACTAAAAGATAACTCTTTTATTAGAAATGACGAATGGAATAATAAAATACTTAACAATAATCCTTATATATAGTCATCTATTATAATCACTATTACTATTAAAAATTAATCAAACAATAATCACTATACTTATCCAATATTATTTGTCCATTATTAGTCACGATCAGAATTCACGGAGAATTTTCTAAATATCATAACCCAACTGACTTCAATTAAAATACTAGGAAATAAATAGGAAAAGACTTCAAGTAGTTGTAAATTGACGAAAATGCCCTTCACCGCGACTATGAAAAGAAGCCTCGCGTCACGTATTACTTCAAGAAAGTGCTGGGCAATACCCCACGGACTTGGTCAAATATTTGACTCCAAATCCCCTCATCGTTTGCCTTCTTCCTTACCCGCGTCTACTCCGTTTCGCTTCCTTCTATAAATCGATACCGTCCCCCAAATTTCCTCTTCAATTCGTCATACTATTATTCTTCATATTTGCCGTGAGAATTGCTTCGGATTTCGCATCATCATGGAGTACAGAACGCTAGAGGTTAATCTCATATCTGCTAAAGATCTCAACAAAGTCAACCTGATAAGCAAGATGGATGTTTACGCCGTCGTTACCATAGAAGGCGGTGCGGATAGATCCAAGCAGAAGACGAAAACCCCGGTTTCCAACGATGGAGACACTAACCCATCGTGGAATTATACTATGAAGTTCACCGTTGATGAGAATCTCGCCCGGCAGAACCGTTTAACCCTTGTGTTTCAGCTTCGTTGTGAAAGGGCTCTCGGGGATAAAGATATTGGTGAAGTCCATTTACCCGTTAAGGAACTTCTTGAATCTTCCGGCGGCGCCGAAGGGAAGCCGCAGTTCGTGTCTTACCAAGTGAGGAAACCCAGTGGGAAGCCCAAAGGTCAACTCAATATTTCGTATAAATTTGGTGAAAAGGTTTCTGGGCCTGCGGCGTTCAAGGCAGGTCATGAGCCGGTGACGGCGTATCCTGCTCCTGTTGGGACTAGCACGCCTTATCCGCCGCCAAACTCTTATCCTCCACCAGCTGCTGCGGCGGCGGCCGAACCTTATCCGCCACCTAAAGTCGGTGGATCATCGGGATATGCACCTCCTCCGGCGGGATATCCTTATGGTGCACCTGCTCCTCCCCCTGCCGGGTATGCATATGGATATCCCCCTCCACCTCCGCAGCCCTATGGTGGGTACCCTCCAGCTGGTGGATATGGGTACCCGCCCCCAGCCGGGTATGGATACCCACCGGTCCAAAACCAAAAGCCGCCTAGGAAGAACAATTTCGGCATGGGATTAGGAGCCGGGTTGTTGGGTGGAGCTCTTGGTGGGTTGTTAATTGGAGATGCGATTTCGGATGCGGGTGCTTATGATAGTGGATATGATAACGGGTTTTCGGATGGAGGCGGTTTTGATGGGGGATTTGGTTTTTAAAAAGAGTACTTTTCTTTATTATAATTAGTACTGTTAATTTCCCTTCTGTTTTAGGTGATTAGCTTTGATGAAATTATGTCTTTTTTTTGTTTTGTTTTCTTCCAATGTTCAAATATCTTTGTTAATAGTGGAATTTGACGGTTTTGTACTTTTTTGTTGCCCTTTAATTTGAGGAATGATTAAACTGTTATTGTATGTGAATTTGTGTATTATGTTGAACTTGTTATCAAGATCATGATTATGGCTGGGCTTAGAACTGATAAGAAGATTCAAGAACGAAAATATTTCATACATCTGTAAAATTTGGTGCCAAATTTGGCTCCTTGGTGGAATATTGTAATTAATTTAAGAAATAATCCTTAATGGGAATGCAATGCTTGTTGACTCAAATCATGGAATGTATTAGTGATTGAATGATTGGATTTGGAGATCATTTGATTCTGTGTTAGAAGCACACATAGAAGTCATTAGACATAAAAATTTGACAGTTTGAAAACTCAGATAAGTTTTTTGAAAACTGTTTCAAATATGAAATTTTGAGTATTGAAATATGCTCTTATTATTCTTAGTAAGACGATTCAGTAATATATCACCTCTTATAAAACACGTTCCATTTGTTCGGTTCGTAACAATCCAATTAGTTTTTCGGGTGAAAAAACGTTAGATATTTTGCCTTTCGAAATTAACAACATTGATGTTATTTGACATACAATAATTTTTATATATTTATTATGAATCTGACATTTGATGTTATTTGACAGACAATAATTTCTATATATTTATTATGAATCTGACCTTTGATGTTTTTTGACGTACAATTATTTTTATATATTTATTATAAATTTGTACCCCTGGGATCGATAAACTTTTTAGATCTTCTTAACAAAAAATATACGATTTTGCACTATAGTTAGCTTAACACCAATTAAGAAACCCCAAGTTTGTCTTGATGGGAATAGTTTGCTGTTTGCTACTGGCGCAATTTGGTTTAATTAGGCCATTCCTAGTCCCCAGTTTGTCTTGATGGGAATAGTTTGCTGTTTGCTGGCGTACAATTTGGTTTAATTAGACCATTCCAAGTCCACAGTTTGTGAAAAAAAGAACCAAAAGAAGAGGAGAAAAAACAAATACTTATATTGAAGTGCAAGCCATGTACATACTCTATCCTTCTCAATATTCGATTTTAGTGATTGTCTTTGGATGATATAAATATGTGCAAATTTATAATATAGTTTTAAGTAAGTCATTGTTATTTTATTAGATTTGTCTGTTCTAACTCTTCAGAATCTATAAAACTCTATTTTGAACGGGTGGTATCAGGATTTCTTTGAATTTATTTGAAATGTCACTAAAATTCAAATTAGAGAAAAATATTACGAGCGGAACTCTATTTCTATTTATTTTTGTTTCTAAGAATTTTTTCTGGGAAAAGTCAAGAAACACTATGAATGAAAAATTAAAGGCTTATATAACAGTTGTGAGATAAAAGATGTATTGAAAAATAAAAAATCATTTTGGAAAGCGTCTATATGGACAGATCTCAAGATACGTATTTATATTTTTTAAAATAATAGTTGTGAGATAAAAAATATATTAAAAAATAAAAAATAAAAAATTATTTTCAAAAAGTTTTAAATCACTGTTAAAACATATTTTTATATATTTTTAAAATAATAATTATGAAATAAAAAATACATTAAAAATAAAAAAATATATATTTTTTGAAAAGTATTTTAAAACCCTATCCAAACACAAATAATGAAAATGTGATGACAATAATAATGGCTCCTACAATGCATATATATTGATTATTGTTGGGTTATAAGATGGATTATCGTAGCCCGGGGTTGCAATGCCCACAATAATGGGCCACCAAGGTCCGTTGGTTGTTTCATATCGGTACTTGGGCTCATTTGGGTGATACTGCCATGGTCATTGGAAAAACCACTACAAAAATTAGTTTGTGAGGCCGAATAAGCTGTTGACCAACTTCTTCATTATTGCAAATTATCGTTTTATATTTTTAATCGGTTTTTTCCCCATATAATGATCCACACATTGCAATATTTTTATTAGGATTAATTACCATTACTATAAAACTTGTGTGGGTATGAACCAACCACTATTTTTATCAATGAATATCTGATTTTTTATTTAACGTTAAATGTATTTACTAGTATTTGTTGTTTTTTCATAAAAAAAATATATAAATTTATTCGGACTCTTCTTACTCATTTAATATACTATTTATAATTACTCTAAATGTATATACGTTTATTTTTCACCTCATTTTTAATAGTTATACTTACTAAAAATTTTATGAAAACTATCAATGTATATACATTTTATCTTTCGCCCCATCCTTAATAGTTATATTTAATACTTGTAGAATTTTGGATGGAAAGACTTTTCTTTTACGGCACCCCACTCCATTTGTTATAACATTTTTGTTATTGAGTCTTTGGCTCTTTATGCCTATGTCTTTTTTTATTTTCTGTACTTTTTGTTTTCAGAAAATAAGATTTGGCTCTAGATTACAATTTCTGTTAAATTTTTGGCTCTCTATACCAATTCCCTTTTTATATTTTCTAAACTTTTTATTTTCAGAAAACACGATTTGGCTCATCATTACCTCTTTTTATTATTTTCGAGATTTATAAAGAATCACATGTCAAAAAGATTTAACTAATTCGCGTTGTATACATCATAAAATAAATTTTAATTGTAAATATACCAATAATAGACATTCAATTTGTTTGTTCCATAACTCAATAAGAGAAATCCAGAATTACATTCAAATGAACTTCTAGTTCTAATATTGAATTAAAAGTTTACTTAATATTTAGGGAGATAAATTTATTATAAAATTCAAATTTGATTAAAATACAGCTTACATGTCCAATTTTTTGTTTTGTTTTTCTTAGCTAATATAATTAGGAAGTTGCCTTACTCGATACATAGGATTAAGGAAGGTTCACACTAACTCCAATAACACTATTTACAGCAACTCCCATTTCGTTTAGTTAAAAAAAGTTTCATAAAAAAAAATATGAGTCACTTCTTCTTTTTTTTCCTGCTCCGGTCAATAAAGTCATGAAATATTTTAATTTATATATTTTTATAAATGAATTTATCGGAACCAATACATGGTTTTCTTTTAGTCTATTTAGGATTGGCTATAATCTTAGAAGGTTAGGGGGTGGTATTACTTTCCAGTCCAATTTATTCTGCGATGAACAATTTATGTAATTGTTAACTTTTTTGACAAATTTAATATAGATGCTATATTTTGAAAAAAAGAAAAAGAAAAATTGAATTAAAAAAATTGTAAAACTTCTAATCGGGTTTGGTATTGGGTTAAGAAATCGGGCACTTCTAATCGTCCTGGCCGGCTCTTCCAATTTTCCAAGAACCCTAACATAAACCCTAGTACCCAACGCGCAGTCACACACTGATACTCAGAGGAGGAGAGAAACGCAGAGATCAGGCGGAGCAATGAGGCCACTGGACGAGAACGAAACGACCCAGGTGTTCGAAAAGCTCTTCAAATTCGTCGGCAACAACCTCAAAAACATAGTAGAGAATCCATCTCACGAAGGGCCGGAACCAAATCCCAGCCGCTATTGTTTCCGTCTTCAAAAAAATCGAGTTTACTACGTCTCTGAATCCCTGGTGAAGAGGGCAACCAATATTAAGCGGGAAAATTTGGTTTCTTTGGGAACCCAGATTGGGAAATTGACCAAAAGTGGTAAGTTTCATTTGACGATTCAGAGTTTGAATTTGCTGGCCACCAATGCGAAGCATAAAGTTTGGCTAAAACCCACCTCGGAGATGAGTTTTTTGTACGGGAATAATGTTTTGAAAGGTGGGTTAGGGAGGATTACGGAGAATATTAATGTGAATGATGGGGTGGTTGTGTTTTCTATGTCGGATGTGCCTTTGGGATTTGGGGTGGCAGCTAAGAGTACTCAGGATTGTAGGAAGGCGGCTCCTAATGACCTTGTGGTCATTCACCAGGCTGATATTGGGGAGTATTTGCGGATGGAGGATGAGCTTTGAAATACCTCAAAAACACCTCAAAAAGTGATCTTTTGTTGGTTTCGATTGGGATAGAGTGGTGAGAATGTGATTTTGTGGATTAGAGATGGATTTTTGTGAAAGAGTTTTTACGAGAGATGTGTTTGAATATCGTTTGGGATTAATTGCAACGTTGTTGTAGCTTAATTTAATGAAGTATGATGATTTTGTAATATAATTCTTGTTCCCTTTAAAATTTACTTTTTATTACGATTAGATATTGTTCTTTTTCTCTCTTGCTGCTATGATCTTGAAGTTGTTGGGCATTGGTCTGGTAAATGCAGTAAATTTACATAAACCAACGAACTGAATTGTACTTAGGAGTCCTATGGACTTCCTGTTGTTTTGCTCACGCGTTTCTATTGGCCGAGAGGTGTATGGAAAAGCGAGGGTTCGTCCATTTGTTTCACTTCATTTTGCATTTGTTTGTTAGTTTGTTTGTTTATTTTCCATTGGCATACGTTGTCTCTGCATCCATTTGCGAAAGCAAACAATTGAATCCTATCTCACTTTTTTGTATAGCCTTGAAGTTATACGTATATATTTGAGGTGTTCATCATGCAGTTCGAATGCCAATTTGTCTGTTCTGATCTCAATCTTTTTTAAGATATCTACTTTTTAGCCTTGGCCTTGACCAGTATTTCTTCATGGTTGAACGATTCAATCACTTATTCCAACTGACTCAGTTCTTTTTGATAAGACACTTTTAGAATATGTTGTTCTGGCTGCTCCAGATGTTGTCAATTAAGTGGTGTTACATCCCTGCAGGATTGACATCATAAACAGACTTTGCCAATATTGTATCCTCCCTAAAGGATCAAGCTAACAGTCGTGAAAGCACCTCAATTACCTAAAAATGTAACAATTGTACAAAGGTATTTGTTGGAGTCATGAGTGCTGAGAACTTAAGCACTGGAGTTTGGGCTGCACGTGTGAATAGTTCTTGCCTCAGGATATTAGTTTGAAGTTGTCCAGGATTCTATGTGTACTGACGCTAAGACAGCAAAGGAAATACTGTACATGAGCTAGGGCCTAGGAGCTAGACTATGGCTTGTGGAAGACATTGTAATACACTGATATTCATCTAACCAGCTAATCGTTTTGTTCTTGCTCTGTTATCTTGCCTCATGGAGCTAAAATCACTACCACAAAATTTCGGAACATAGAACATTGGTTTCTTTTTTTTTCTTACTGTCTTGTTTTTGTTGTGCATGGAAGATCTGCTGCCTATGCTGATGAGCAATCTTTAGATTGCATTCAGCTACTGTTTGTCAGTTGTTGCAAAAATGCATTAAAGTGGTGATCAGCATATTTCTTTTCTGACTCTGGTAGAATGAGTTGAATGTTCAAAAGCCTGCTAGTATTCAGGAAGTGAGTTCTTATGACAGTGAGTAATCCCAGAGACATTACACATGTCTGTTCCACAGAAAACTCCAGGATGTAATTTGGAGATGGTTCAAAAATAGACTATGGGCTGCGCATCCGGGGAATCGAACCCCGGTCAGTACCGTGGGAGGGTACTATGATACCACTACACCAGATGCGCTTGTTGAGGATGACGATGATCAACAAACATTAGTTTTATTACAAAAGGAGAAGAATTTTGGAATATTGTCACTCATGTTTAAAAACAAAACTAAGCTTAGGCGGTGGATTAACATAATAATACTATAATTATGCACTAAAAAACTACAAAAGAAACCGCATAGATTCGTTTCACTAAGAATTTATTTACTTTGGGACAAATTCCGACATTCCAACCTTAAAAAAGATTACGCAACAAATTAGTACTCCAACTTTTGCACATTCTAATTCTTCTTATCATGATGATTAGTGATAATGATGCATTTGTGCTGTCATTATCGATACATTACATGGGATTAATATTACGGGACAAAATCAACTAATATTCCCCTCATTTGTTTAATTTTTGGCAAAATGGAATTGATCCCTTCATTAATTCCAATTGGATTGTGCATGGACTTTATTCTCCCAACACCTATGTAATTGTGCCTAATTAATCCTACTATTTTTATACTAGCTAAAGCTAAGAATTAATGATGCTGAGGAGGGAATTATTCTTTTTGGTTCTAGGTAATTAATTAATTAATCTATTGGTTATTCCCTTTAACAGCTAATTAAAGGGAAGCATAAATATGGGTTGGTGAAAAATCATTCCAATCAAGAATATTAATTAGCTTTAGATGGTAGGCAGTCACCTTTTATCGTGCCCAATGAAATTTCTATCTATTTCCCTAGTATTATCTAGGGAGATGAAGTTGTTAATCAATTAATTAATAATGATGATCAGGTTAATATCTGTAACACACAATTGCAACTAAGGAGGCCTTTAAATACACTAATTTCTTCAAATTGGTTAGGATGTGTAAGGATTGTTAAATGTATTGGTACGGTAAGAATTATTAACTTAAACTAAAAATGGAAGGAAAAAGTTAAAAAACTTGAAAAGAAACTATTAAAAATAATATAAATTACTTAAATTTTAACAGAAATATGTGTTTTAACAGAAAATTGATAGTGAGATATGATTTATATAGCGAATTTTATATAATGAGATAAAGATTTGTTGTTATAGTTTTAATTCACTCATGTCAACTGTGCATTACATAGCATAATAAAGAAATTATGTTATTTTAGAAAGATCAGATATAATGAATAAATAATAGCAAGGCAAATAATTCGACTAATGAAACTACTGCGAAATTTTTAAATGTAAACTTAAAGAAAGAAGGGTTGTAGTATTTTTTTATTTTTTTTATGACAAGATTTCCAATCCAACTACAGAATTTCATCAAATTGGTGCACTGGTGAATTATAGCTTTGTAGAAGTTAAGATTTCTCTGTATTGATTGAGATAGGATCATCTGTGGCTGCTTTATTTTCTTTCAAAAGTTGAGGTATACAAGGAATGAATGAACAAGAATTATGAATCCGCATCAAAATGAACTAGTGCCAGTCGTGCAAGAACTTTTTGTCCATTTTTTTCTTCGTCCTCCAATAATTTTTCTTTCATCCCCTTTCTTCCGTGGGTGGGAACAAAATGTGTGAATCACTGCTTTTCCCCACATAAATTAAACATTGCTGGACTTGGATTTTTGGCTTTTGTAAGGCGCAATCACATGGCCCTGTACATTATTGTGAATCATTCTTACCACCATCCTTTCGACTAAAGTTATGAATGTTGGAAAAAGGTGGATGGACAGGAAGCAACAATATCTTGCAATGAAAAACCTTTTTAACAGAAACAATGAATTTGCAATGCCTCACAAAATTCATTCCTTTGTTTGTGAATCCCTCTTCGAATATCAATCAAGTTGCATAAGAAATTTTGTGTTTATTGAGGTTAATTTTGGGTTTGCAAAGGCTCAATTCTTGGTCATTTTTCTCCCAAGGTTATTCATATGTAAGAAAGGCATTTCACCGTCACAAAATATTAATCTATGGTAGTGAAAATAATCAGATATTTTTTGTTTGCCTAGAAGTCAATAGTTCAATTCCGACCATAACATATATATGAGGTTGGAAATAGTTCATAGTGCATGTGTGTGTGTAAATAGGCTACGAAGTGGTCCATCTGAGAATGAAGAGATAGAAGTTGGATTGAGGGTCCAAAGTCCAAACCAAATCTTTGTCATGGGAAAGGAGACGATGACATTGGTCGGCTTAGTTCCGGTCACACAACCGTTCTTCACGAGGGAAGAGACCATGATGGTCAGGCCTAGAAAATGTTGTAGGTCATTAAGGGCAACAAGGGATGCATATAACTTTCTATGATTGGGACAAAATCGGGCCAAGAATCTATATTGCTTGCTTCTCATCATACATTTGGCTATTCTTACACTTTTTATGGCTAGGATGACAGAATTTCCCATTAATCTGTGGATAAGTTTTGCTTCTTTTACCTATTCATTTGGGATGTAGAGATGCATAGAGAACTGATCATTATTGGTTATTATTGTGGAACATACAATTTGACCAAGATTTGAGGAGATTTTTCACTCTAAATTTGTACTTTTGCATATTTCTTGAATTTGGAAGGGAGGAAAAAAATCAATTCAAGGGATTATCCATAAGAAACAGAACCGAAAATGAATGAAGAAGCAAAAGATGATGATCAAGTCAACCAGAGTTGGGCAAGATGTAGCCAGCAAGCCTTAAAAACTGGTCCTTCAAACCCGCTAAAGTCATTGCATTTTCACAAACAGAAATGGGAATCTCTTCTTATTTGGTCCTACTAGCCTCAAAGTTCATGCATTTTCATCACCGCAAACTTTTGCTACATTCTTTAGCATAGCCACTCTACACACATTACAGATTCCACCGTATACTTTTTCACTTCCAAAAAATTTAGTACTCCTACTATAGCTGCTAATTCCATTATCGTTTTTGCTTATTATAATCCACAGTTTCAACTCACAAGTAATGATTTCATAACAATTTCTTGAGTGGGAAGAGAGACTACCAAACTTTTGAGAATCGAGTTCCGTTAATTGCATTAGTCCTAGATTATGAATAATCAACACAATAACCAGGATGTCTTCTTAGACAATGGCTTTGCTACGCATATAGTCAATTGTGATCCGTAACGCACTACTATGGTATCAATTGATGCAACGCAATGCACGGTCACTTTCTCTGTTAGCCTTTCTCTAGAAAAGTCTTATTATAGTTTCCAAAATATCTCCCAAACATAGATTCCCATTTGCAAGATGTGGGGTTTAAGAAATTGGATAAAGAAAAACGGATTCTTCTCAATCCAAAAATCCTTCCCTTTCCGCCCACAAACATGCTTAGCTTGTTCAAAACACCTTGAAACCAATGTTTCCTTAGACTTGCCTTGGAGGGTCCACCCCTCAATTCTAGCTAGCTGTAACCTTTTCCCCTAACTGATTGACTTCTCTATACAATCTATTCAGCACTGGTTGTCCCAACATTTTAAGAATGATTATTTGGAACTTACAAATTTTAATGCCAAGTTGAATATCAGTCTAGATATAGACGTGTGTACTTCATTATCATGGTAGGAAGTGCATGTATTAGAAAGAACAATTTGAAACTCTCATCAAACACTACAGTAAAGTTGAGATTAAGAACAGCCATACAATGGTATATACATTGATACGGGATATAAATTAATACAATATATAACCTGCCAGGATCCACAACTATATATGCTTCCCCTGACTTGCTTATGTTCATTCATATTCAAGCTTGAAAAACCAACTGCTTTTAAGTCTGTTTTCTTGATTTCCTTACAGCTGAACACACAAACACACACACACGCAGTGCCAGCGAAAGATGTCAGGAGTGTGGGTTTTCAAGAATGGTGTTGTGCGACTTGAGAACCCTGGTGACTGCCAAGCCAGAAAGGTCTTAGTCCATGTCTCTAGTGAAGAAGTCATCACATCCTATGATGTTCTTGAAAGGAAGTTAACAGCTTTAGGATGGGAGAGGTATTATGATGATCCTGACCTATTTCAGTTCCATAAAAGATCCACAGTTCACCTCATCTCCCTCCCTAAGGACTTCAACAAGTTCAAGCCCTTGCACATGTATGATATTGTCGTCAAGAATCGCAACGAATTTGCTGTCAGGGATATGTCTTATAATCATTGTTAAATAGTCTCTGTCCCTTAATTATGTTGTCTGAGTGAATAATACTTTCTGTGCATGATGTTGGTTTGTTTGTAATTGTATGTGTATTTTGGTGCTGTTGCCCCAACATATACATTAATGTGGTTGTATTATAACCTTTTAATAAATATGGCAATATTTTAGTTATCAAGAGATTGAATAACTACTTTAGTTGAGCCTTGTCCTCATATTTACAAGATGGAAGAAACAGAGGGGGTGAGTAAAGCACGGTGAATTGTTGTCTAACTTCCTTATAATGTTCAAGAAATTTTAATGGATTTACTAATTGTGCGACGATGAGTTTGAGTTTTTCACTAAACCCCTCCTCCCAAAAAGGTCGATTTGAGGATTTAATTGAAACTCTTTAAAGATGGAATATTAGATCGAATTTTTGAACCACTGTGAAGAATAATAGGCATTGTTTACAATTATCTAAAAAAAAATACTAACTTGAGAAAAAGTAACAAGAATATTGTGATGCTAAACCTGCATAATTATTTGCACACCAAACTATCTAATGAGCAATAACCTGAAAAAAAAAAGGGTACAAGAATATTTATATGCTAAACATGAATATATTCCGGTTTAAAGAACAAACATTACATGACTACACGGCCTTCTCCTTTATTGGACTGCTGACAGTTTGCATGCATGAAACACTATTGTTTATCACAATAAAGTTGTGAATTTAGTGGGTTTTAGATAGGGAAGAAGACTGAGGGACTTGACAAAGGATGAGACGTAGAGACTGTGGGAAGACCATCAATTTCATACCAAAATAGAAACTTTTGCGTGAAAGGAAAATGACAAGTTTCCAATTAAGAGCGCTGGCCCCTGAGCCAAGTCTTTTTTGGTGTGCAATGCATGTGTAATCCCATCTTTGATTTGTCCCACAGTACACCCAAGAGCCATTGCGCAGGAAGGGCTGTTTGGTATTAGTCTGGAAACGTCATGTTTTTTTCTTATACGAGAGTCACACCAAAGGCTCGATCATATGGCGAAATGATAAATATCAAACTACCAAATCATTCATGGTCATGTCTGCACAGAAATACAAGGACAAGATTCAATAATGAGACAGCAGAAGCCGCCAAGTTAGCCATTGTTCTTGTACCTGAATTCATAAGCTAGCAATAATGGAACGGATTCGAAGATAACCATTTCATCCTCGTTATTAATTGAAGTGAAAATAAATTTAGTTTATAGAGAACATATTCCAGTACATATTCCAGTACTATCTATCATGTCATATAGTTTACTGAAAAAATAAAATAGTGATACTCACGATAAAAATTTCATGCAGCATTTATAGGAGAATTATCAAACGAATGTGTAGAAAATTTACTCATATGATTCAGTTACCAAGAGAAGATTTCATGATCATCTTATATTGTATCCTATTGATCAGCATCTCTCAATTTGGTCTCAGTTTCACCATAAGAGGATGACTGGATGAGTACATAAAAAGAGGATCTGCTAGAGCAATAATTTTACAAGAAGTATGGAATGATGAGCAGTCATTTTGGAAGAATCCAAGCAACATGTGTGTCAAAAGTTGCAGGAAAGAAGCGTCCCCATTTTCCCTGGATCAGTCACTGAAGCTGATCATCATAATAAAGGGCATTCAAGTTAAGCCATTTTGACTTGTATAGTGGATAAGAAGCTTATCACCACGTGTCTTTACTGGCCAAAAGAAAGGCAAAATTGATTAGAAGTGTTAGAATGAAGTTAATAGCTTTCATATTCGTTGTCAGCCTTAAGGCTCACAAGCCCACTCCTCTTTTGGATGGGCTACTATGACAATGCTTTCTCCTCTCCCTGTCTCTCTCAGAATCCTTACGTATGAGATCAATGTTTTAGGCATACAAAGAAAGGAATGAACATCAAGAAATGCTGACACAGATTGTGGGATCTAGAACAAGATCGATTAACAGGTAACAAGCTCTTTTTCTTTCCCATGCATGCACCCTATCCACAAAGAATGGGGCATGAGAGATCTTCATTTGTCTTTCTTGAGTTTGATTTTGACAGCTAGGTCCCTTGTCATTTCATGCCATAAGTACCAGAACTGAGAATAATGTCATTTGCATGACAGTTTTTATGTATTCCATTTTGCATACCTAAAAGTATGCTTTTAGAGAACTAAAATTGAATGGATAAGAGCTTTATGACTTAGAAACTCACTAGTGTATATAATAGTGTAAAATCTATATTAACAAAACTACAATTTTGTATGATCAGGACTATTTTCCATGTTACATGTCCCCTTAATCGGGAAAATGAAAATCATTATGCATCCCAAAAAAAAAAGAAAAGAGAACCCCATTTCCCAGAATCCTACAAAAGTTTCAAATAACTTGTTAAAATCTAAAAAGGCATTGTTTAAAGTTGAAAGACGGAAGTAAACTTTCTCCATACTTTACGCTTAATCAAGAAATCATCTTTAAATTATGTAATACATCTGCCAAACTCATTTCAGTATAGTTTGACAATTGAACACAAGACGCCGGCGGGAAAATATTGTTTAAACATCCAATTGCCATCATTTTGCCCTAGAAGTCCATGGTTAACGAACCCTTGACACATCTTCCACCATGCTTGATTTAAATATTGAACTCAGTTTAACTCTTGGTAACATTTTGTACACAAATGCTGGATCCCAGAAACAATTAAAAATAGGGGGTACAAACTTTCTCAACTCACTTTGGCTGACAACATTATTGGATTAATTAACATATTGTGTCTCGCATGATATGCACTTCTCTTTTTTTAGTTCGAGCCAACAAATTTATTATCAAATCTTCTCAAGTTTTAGTTAGAGCCTAATCCAATCCAATTGGATTTAAATCCATGTGTAGATACATGATTAAATCAGTTGATCTTGATCAATCTAAATAAAGGCTTGTAACTTAAGTGATGTATGATTAATTTAAGAATACGTTGAACTTTGTTTTGTGATTAATTTCTAGAATTCTAGTCGATCTCACATAATGAAATAAAAGTTTAACTATTATTGTATTAATTTGCCGAATTAAAGTAGAATTATTACACTCAATATTAATATTTTTGTTTAGTGTGAGCACACCTAATATTCATCCAACCCCTCTTGATTCTTGAACTCGAACCTGCCGAGCAAGTTGAAAAAGGTAAACTTGGGCTGCCCCTTATCCTGTTTGGCCATATTATATAGTATAATATTTACTATTATTTGAACCGTGTTAATAAATTTTAGCACTACATCTTCCACCTCCAGCCAGCATTGATGCCTATATAAACCCACAGATCTCCTCCTTGAGTTCACATCAAGCAAATCAAAAACCCAACTCATATATGCTTCTCCTGAGCCCTCTCCTTCATCATCCCTCTTCACATAATTCACAGTGATTTTCTCTGATCATTGTCTCTTCCATTCCAACCTAAAATAATGTCGGGTGTTTGGGTTTTTAAGAATGGGGTTGTTCGTTTGGTGGAGAACCCTGGTGAATACCAAGGCTCAAGTGGTCGTAGAAAAGTTCTAGTTCATGTCCCGAGTGAGGACGTCATCACATCTTATTCAGTTCTTGAAAGGAAGTTGTCAGCCTTAGGGTGGGAGAGGTATTATGATGATCCTGACCTCCTTCAGTTCCATAAGAGATCCACAGTTCACCTCATCTCCCTCCCCAAGGATTTCAGCAAGTTCAAGTCCATGCATATGTATGATATTGTGGTCAAGAATCGCAATGAATTTGAAGTTAGGGACATGTAGTGATGATATTAATTCGAGCGCATTAATATTAATTAGTACTAGGTTGTACTTTAGAGTCATGCCTAGCTTCTCTTCTTGATCATTAAGTGAACTTCTTGAATAGTATATTGATATTTGGTTGTTTCTGATTTCTTGGTTTGCAGGGGTTTGAATTAAGTTGTAGTTATTTAGCTTATTAGTTGTGAAAAATGCGATGGGATTGTGTTTCATTAGGGAATGGTTGTTTTTGGTATCAATGTTGTTGTAGATTAATAATGTAATATTGGAATGATCACTTAATTTCTTGTGTGCTTCTATCAATTTAATTCTCTCTTTCAACTTTCAATTTAAGTTTCCAAATTTCTTTTCCAATTTACTCATTCAATCGTTATTTTTCCAAACACAATAATGCTTCGGATAGCCTATGATATTAAATGATGGAATAGTTGAGAACAAATGCACATTAAAAAGTTAATTAATGACATGCAAAACAAAGACACATGGAAATTTAAGTGAATACATTAGCATCCAAACCTAGTATAGTATTATCTTATTACTACAATTGTTTCTTCTTTTTGGTCTCCAAGAAAGATTACTTTGATTTAATTTCTTGTTCGACGAAATATTATCGTAGAAAAAAAGGTTGCTGCAAATTAATGTTTAAGTTACACCCCACATAATTCTTCTGCCTCATTTAGCTAGGGGAAAATGATATAGCACTATCTTTGTGCCAATATTGATTCTGTCATTTTTGCTTTGCTTTTTACTTTTGTCCAATTTTATGACATGGGACTTTTTGTTTTGTATATTTTGATGTGTTTTTTTTTTTTTTGAAAGTTTTTTAAGTTTTATATGACACTCCATTAAGGTATAACCATATTTTTTTATAAAAAAATAAATGTTTTTAGGTGATTGAATTACAAGTATCAAAATGAGATGAATGAATAAATGGTAAATAAAAATAAAAACAAGAATTGACAGACTAGCATGGTCGTCGTTCCCAGCTACATCATTCATGACGGTACCACCCATTAGCAAATTTAGAAACGGCATCCCAATGCATGTCAATTCCCTCAAAAATATATTCTTCAAGAAAGATCTCCACATTCACTTCCCTGCAAATGTTGCTGGCATTTCTTTAACTCATTTCTTTAATTTTTTAAAACAAAGAATATCAATCCAGGACATTTCAAGCCTTCCATTTCTAGGAAGATGCCTTGGATTAAAGTTTGTAATTCCACTCAAATACGTACTATAACATGGAAGAAGAAAAAAAAATCGGAATATTACTCATTTATGTAGTTGTGGCATTGGAACTTGGTTCCATTGATATTATATCCACATTTCACTTTTAATCACTAATATTTTTTTTAAAAAAATATGTATATTTCTATAACTTGTTATACATTTTGCTACAAAAGAGAAGCATCAATATTTAAAAAAAAAAAAGAAACACGAATATTATTCATCAATACAATATTGTAGTATTGGATTTAATTGTTGTTTATGCATGCATGGGTGTGTCCCATGCAGATTTCTTTCTCTTTATTTTGTTTCCCAAACACACACACACTAGAGAAATAGAATAGAGGGTGAATTGATGCTATTGATGCTATTTTTTTTTAAAAAAACAATAGTATATTAACAAAATGGCATAATTGCTAAATTACATAGCCACAAGAGTTAAGTGTGTTTCTTAGTGTTGTAACTAGATACAATGATATAACCCACGAAGACAAAGGGACAACGATTTCGCCTTCGTAAGGAGGACTTTCTCCAAATCAAAGACAAAGGGACAACGAGGGTTCAAAAGGCCCACAAAGGGGCAAAAAAACCCACAAGGGGTAAAAAGCCCACACAAGACGGGAAGAGACCGCACAAAACGACAAGTACAAAAGTCCGAATATATTGAGGCGCTATTACTATACAAGAAAACTATGCTACTCATTTCAATTAACTTACTGCGAAATGCACTGAATGAAAGAAATTGGACTAAAGTTCCTAACTATCACCTCCTACCTTGTCATGAATCCAAACTACATACGTTGAATAGAGTCGCTATTCAACTACTGCTACAAGTGTTGAATAGTTGGACAGCTTATTTACTACTGCATGAAAAGACCTACAGCACCAAAAAAAAAATTTGAAAGAAAGGGTCGCACCTTTTTCGCACTGCTAATAGCCCTTACAAACTTACTTTTTGGAGAGAAAAATGGGCAGTCCGGCTATTGCTATTGATGCTATTGATTTGTAGGATGAGGAGAGTCATTCTTTACGCCAAGGCTGGGGGGTCCCTTTGATTAGGAAAAGTTGGAAAGTTTTACAAGTTTCGATAAGTTTGGCAAACCACGACTTCTTCTGCCTCTACCCGTTTAAACTATTATTCCCTCACCTTTAGGACCTCCTTTAGTAATCCCCTCACTGATTCTCTCATCTCATGTAATTAATAATCAATTCATTTCACACACTAATGTGAAAGCAGATTAATTTCTCAATTAATCATTCACAGCTGATTAAATTTCTTTGCAAATCTTAGGTGCAATGAACAATGATTTTCTAATTTGAATGACACATCAACAGTAATAACAATTAGCCTTGATTTTATTACGTGAGATCGCGAGTGAAATCGTATCTCATGAGTTTAGTTTCATAAATTATATCTCATCATCGCTTTTTGTTAAAATTGAGTAGCATATAATACAAAAATTTTAATAAGTTCTCAGATTGACTTACGCAAACTTTACTTAATAAAAATGAGCTAAATAAATTTATTAAGATGTTTAATTGTGGACATCATTTCACAAATTTGTTGGTGATTTTTCATTGAGAATATCATTATTCTTCTACTTTTTACTCCCATTCCAGCTTTTGGTTCTCTTGATCTAAATAATTAATATAATTGGATTTTTTTTACGTTCATTAATCCAACATTTACTTAAAAGCTAATGACGAAATAAAGTACTAAACACATTTGGGAAGATATTCATTAAAGATTAAATTGTGAACTTGCAAGATGAAAAAGCATTCCGAAAAAGGAAAGAAAATTATGAACCAACAGCTTCAATTAAGCTTTTTGAAAAGAACAAACAGATGGGATGGTGTCTTGGGAAAGCCTTCATAGCATATTTGTTTCTTAATGAATGCATGCTTACCATTAATGAACCACTTTCTCAAAGTTTCTTCACTTGTGAATGTCTCATACTTTTTTCAATTAGTACATAAAATTTAGCATTATGAAATGAATTTATGCTCATGGCATCTGTTCCTCTAAGGGTCCCTTATAACCACTATAAACACCGACATAAAAGTTGATTTCCAGGATGAAAATAATATACACTTTCTGCAATTGTATTTGTTCACATTGAATTTTTTGTTTAAACAAATTATCTTAGAGTAAATTAAACCATGAACAAACAGTGGTACAATGGGAACAAAAGCTTGGAATGGAGAAAAATGGGTAGTGGGCCAAATTCTGGTTAGCAAAGCGTGGTGGTGCAGAAGTTGAACATGTAATTAAGGGTATTGAAGGTGAGCCCAGCTGCTTCCCATAAACAATGGACAGTCAGAATATGCCCCAAGACCAAAGGCCTCCATTGTTGCAGAGAAACAGCAGGTTGAGAGAACACAAACACTTGCACAACAGCTGCAAGTTGCACTTCTCATGCCATAATACAAAGTTATAAACAGACAGCATCCACAGCACATATACAGAACTCCATTTGCAGCTGAGCATTCACTCATACATAAAAAAAAAAACATAGCTATATAGAATAACGTACCACATGAAAGAGCAATTTACAAACAACTACGATATGAAAATGTATCCTTTTACTTCTTCTAATCTGTAAATTTAGAAAATGTCCACAAGTCCTCATAACTATATTCAAGAATTACATGACAAAATTCAACCCACCAAATGAAAACCAAGAATTCCCTGCCAAGGGCTTCCATCCAGCTCCCTTTCCCCCTGCCTGAGCAAAAATTTTCTCCCTGATGTAATTCAATTGACAGACTTCTTTCGAATTTGTTCAGAGATTTGATGTGATAGTTGGATGTGCTTCTGAAGTTGGCATACTTGTATGCTAGTTGGTACAGTCAAACCCACGGCAAATAGATAGCCAGATTACAAGGACTAAGAACAAAATGATTCCAAGCACAATCAATTTTATTTTCATATTCTGATACCACATCTTTCGCCGTATTTGTGTACCTGTCTTCTCAAATTGCTTTGCCTGTTAAAAAACATGGAAAAAGATAGTCAGAAATTCTGTAAATTTCTTCACATTTTCTTCCTTTTGTTAGCTCATACACAACATTAAAAGAACGTGTGTTGGACAGCAAATATGCAGTAACTCACTGAATCACGCAGATCTTCAGCCTTGTCAACAAGAACTGTTAGGTTCTCCCCTCTCTTCATTGCCTGCAAATGTGGACCACAAACCAGAGTCAAACATATGACAGAGAATACAATTGATTGCTTTTTAGATAGCTCATCACCAGCCACTCAGTATTCAGTCAACCTTTACCATATTGCATTTTGCCAGGAGATTGGTAATAATAATGATGAAGTATCGTTACCTAGTATTCACATTATATATGGCAAACATTACCAAAAGAACTATATACAAGGCATGAAGTAATTGAGGAGGTTATTCCCTGGTCACTGTTGAAGAGATCAATTGCTATCATTCAATGGGATGCTAGCAGCTTTGAACAAAGTATGAAACTACTTTAGGTATCAAACTCATATAAAAAGTATCCGATGGCCTGAACTTAAAGCTTTCACATCCCCAAAATTAAGTATTTGTAAAGTCTCAAAATTAGGATGACCACAAAGGAATTATATACATGGTAGAGGAAGAGCAACAAAATTAACAAAAATGGTACAATAAGATAGAAGGAAGAAAACAGACAGGGTTGCTGTATTCAACAATTCAACAATTCAACGGAAATTGTTTCATAATTACTCAGGAAGGTTGATTCCATGACAGACAGCTTGGTATAACCATTTTAAACCTTAATTTTGAAGTTTAATAGATTATGCTCAGTCAATTAACAGAAAGGACTAAATTAGAAGGCCTAATATGAGACTTTTAAGTTTTAAAAGCTATGAAAAGAAAGAGGATAAGGAAGAATTAAAGAAGAGAAAGTGGGAATGCATCGAGCATTGTTACAACTGAAGCAGCAGACGAAGTACAGTTCTTTGCCAGACCATTTTACATACCGTGTCTATGTTCTCCAACATTATATTTTTTACTTCCGAAACTTGGGCCTTAACTTTTATCAGATTATCAATCTCATCAGCATGGTCAATTATGAACTGCATATGCTCCTTCATTACACGTCTGTCAATAAAGGAAAATTTTCCAGAAAGTTAATGATGTCCAATACAAGACAAAGGATTTAAGAAAATAAATTTCCAACCCCGGGCATACCCAAACTCCTTATTAAGACTTTTGGCACCTGCTGTATCTGCTTTGCCACCACCATATCTTTTCTTAAAATCAGCTTTAACACGTTCTAGATATGCAATAGAAATCTGCTTCCCCACAGATTCTTTGGCAACAACACAATAAACTGCATATGATATAACAACATCACATCAAAAGAGTCGTAGCAAACAAACAAAATCTTCACATTAGACTACTTCAACATGACCTTACGGACTTTGAATACCAACAAAGATAGCACAGTCCTCAAAACACCACACTATTTCAATTTCTGCATTGCATTCTAAAATTCAGTGGACTATAAATCGCAAATGCAAACCAAATCCAGAGTTCTGTCAAATTAACAGGCAGATTGATGGAATCAAAATGCCAACAGGACATCAGGGTAATTTGATGATCAGAGACTCCAAGTATTTTTGAAAGGTAAATAAGACATTAACAGAAAAAATACACAAGCAAGAACAGAATAAACAAAGTTTTATGCCTTCCCCGCATTAGTCCCCTATCTTACCAAGAAAGCAAAGCCCTAAATACCTTCAAATTCAAAAAGATCATAACTCTCTTATAAGTTATGTCAGTACCGCAGGGTTCAGTATTCCATTCAGCATTCATAAACCATTTACACAAGTTTATAGTCATAATTCAATGGGGAGTCAACTTCTCAAATTTCAGAATCAACTCTGCTACCAATAACCATTACCAAGCAACTACAAAACAGTATGCTGTCTACTACTTGCATCACAATCATCACCAGCTACATTCATGGAAGATACGTTTGAATAAAACAAATGATTTTTTTGTCTATTCATTGGCAAGGAAACAAGGAAAACTTGAAGCAGTTAAGAAAATCCCAATCCTACAACGGATGAAAGACCCGTCAATTCCAGGCATTCCAGCATTATATATCTCCCCAATTAATTGATCACATGAAAATTCTAATCAGCGAGCTTCCCTGATTCTAGACCAGAGTATTAAACAAAAAATTACAAACACATAGTGGGAGAATAGTTCAATCCCTGAGAATGTTAATCTAACCACGGATATTTCACATTAATAAGCCCAGTTCAACACTGAAATCCCTCAAAAAAAAAAAAAAAAACACTTATACTCATTCATTGCTTAAAAATGGAAACTTTAAATTCAAAACAAACTCAAAACAGAACCAATTTTCCTCCAAAACTTAGATCCAGCAACCATTAACAATTTAACTAAAAAACTCCTCTTATTGGAGCATAACTCATTACACATCCCGCTCAAGCGAAGTACAAATAGTAACGCTGCAAAGGGATCCAACAAGTCAAGAAAAGAAAACCCTCAAAAGCAAAAAGAAGACAACTTTACCATAACCATCTTCGGCAAGGAAGTTAAAAGTGTGGTGGTCACAATTATAGGTAAATTTACTGTTGGTTGAAGGTAACTTTTGAAGACACTGAGCTGCAATCGCCGGAAAGTTGCCGGTGAACTCTGTATACTCAGCTAAAACCATTGTACCCCGGGCAACAAAGCTGTATATAAACGATTCTTGTACCATTTTTGCGCCCCGGAAAGCAAAATTTTCAGGCCCGGAAGAAGAAATGAGTGAAAATGGTTGGTGGGATTGAATTTCTTTTCGTATTATGAGAAAATCTTTGTCTCATTGATCCATTCTTTTTTATAATCAAAAGATTTAAATTGTTTTCTCTTTTTTTGCTTTGCTGCGAAGGGAGCTGAATTCGTGTTTTTTTGATATTGTCAAGCCAACCACGATTCCTTCTAGAAATTCCAAGACTGGGGAACACGGGGAAGAATAATCAAGAAAGACGTCGTCGTTTGATTTTGAAGCATTCAAGGTTCGTCGTAATTAAATTTTTTTTTTCTTTTTCAATGTAAAATGGAAAAACAGAATGGGGCCAGACATACAGGCTCAAATATTTGAAAAACAAACGCCATGTGTGTGTGTGTTTTTTTTTTAATGATGATATTCACGTCAAAACTATTTTATTAATAATATTTACAAAACAAAGGTTATATATTTATTAGTAAAAAGATTCTCTAAACATTTTTCTCTATGATTATTATTACATTTTTTTCAAATTTCGATCACTATAATAGCCCACAACAGAAAAAGAAGATCGATGAAATTGATATTTTGTCACCTAATCTGATATAAAAATTTATAAGTATCATTATGAATGTGCATTTATAAAACAAATTTTGTCGTGACAAATTGAAAATAAAAAAAATGGAGATCTATGGAGTCTTTAATAATGAAACAACTCGAATCCTAAGGGAGGGAATTGCTCTTACATTTGGTTTAAACTTTAAAGTGTAATTAAGTGATCCTAAATAATCTCCTACTTAATCAACTACCTTGGCACATCTCCTTTTACTAATGTTAGCATTGATATATATTAGCACCTTGAAGATGAATAACGAGCAATATGAGTTGTTAAGTTTACAAATTATCACATATGGTAAATAATACAAAGTAACACATACAAACTAAAGATGTGCACATATAAGGACTAAAAATATATTTATTTATTTTTTATGGTTAAATTATTGCACTAAGAAAACCATGCAACAATTGCATAGTAGAAGTAAATTTTTTACTTCAAAGGAATTCACTACATACTTTGCATCTATAAATAGAATAGCAATTCTTTTAAGTCTTGTGGATTAATTTGCAAAATAAAATCTCTTTAGGGGCTAAAAGTAAACATTTCAAGCAATACCACTCTTCAATTTTTTTAATTTTTTATTTTTTACTATAAATTATTTTATTTTCCAGCCCTTTCTATTCTCAGCAATGTATCATTTTTTTTTTAAAACTGCAGTATAATAATTTGGCCCGCCCAAACAGACAAATCTTTCATCTTTCGAATTATTAGCTCACTCTGATTTGGATTTTTCTCCTCACTGTTTCTCATTTGCTTTGCTCACAATTGAGCTCACGGGCATTTGAAGTTTGAACCCTAAACTAATCCCACCATTTTTCTTAGAATTTGAATCTATCCCAGCTTTTCCCCCACCAAATCTGCCATGGCCAGCTCCGATTCCGCTCCCTCCGACCCAGCCGCCGTCCCTCTCTCTGCGGTACCGACTTGATCTCTGTATGCTGTTCCTTAAAAAGATTTGATTTTTTTTTTTTTGTGTTTTTGTTGCTTTTGTTGTTTTGGATATGATTAAAATTACTCTTGATTTTTACAGAAGAAAGAGAATACACCCCTTACTCCCAAGTTCGCGGTATGTTTCAATGCTTTGAAAAGTTTTTATTTTTATGTGTCAGTGTATAATGTGTTATTTATGATGACTAAAGGTATGAGCTGATTTGTAGTGTACATTGGCTTTCAAATGTTGTACCTTGCTGTTAGAGGAGAATTTCTAACTGTCGCTTGAGAATTTAGAGTGGAATGAGAAAAACCCACATTAAAGATTTGATTTTTGATGCGCAAAGGTTGTATTTTTTCTTCTTATAATGTGCAAGATATGATGACTAAAAGTGTAACCTCATTTTTGTTGTACATTGGCTTTCAAATGCTGTACCCTGCTGTTTGAGGAGAGTTTCTAACTGTGGCTTCCGAGTTCGAGTAGAATGAGGAAATCCCACTTTAAAGATTTGATTTTTGATTGCCAAAGGTTGCACTTTTCTCCTCGGGGTATAATAGTTCCTACACTGTCTTAAATTTTAGAATACATGAGTGAAAACCCACTTTCATGTTTTGATCTTTAGTTGATTAGGATTACTTTTCTCTTCAGGGACTATGGTTAAAGTAGTGGCTTATGAATTGAATTGGGTATTAGATTGCTGTGGGGGAAACACATGTTCAAATTTTAATCTTTACTTGATTTTGGGTGAATTTTGTTCAAACAAGCATGATTCGAGTATTGTCTGAAATTTAAATGTTTTTACTCTAGGAGTTGAATGCATCCAGGCAAGAGCTTCTCAGTAGAATTCAGAATTTGAAGCAGGTTTCTTCCTATATTAGATTATCGGTCTTCTGATATAATTTATGTCGCTTAAAGCTTAGCATCCTGAGCTGTTTCTACTGATGATTTAGGATCTACAAAATTGGAGGTCTAAGATGGACACTCAAGTTAAGGTCTACCGTGATGTGAGTATGCGAGCTTTGTATTTGTTCCTATTAGTGATTGATTATGCTTTTATGATGCAGGCGTCTATGCTAACAATTGTTTCATCAGTATTGTATTTGTTCTTGTTAGTGATAGAATATGCTTTTGTGATGCATCCATCCATGCTAAAAATTGTTTAATCAAGATAAGATTCGTTCAATTTCTTATGTTGCCGAGTTCATCAAATTTTTTAAGATTCACTTACCAGACATCTGAAGCAAGGAACAATAGAATCCTAGATGGTTGCATTGAAACGGACTAGTAACTATATTCTAAATAAAAGTCCTGCACAAAAGAAAAGTTGAAAGTTAGGTTCTGCATACTGTGAGAACGATGCCTTCCACTCAAAATGCGCACCAGTGGAGGTGCTTGCCAAAGTCTCCATCAATGATTTAAAAGGCTCATGATACTAACTTGAGTTTCCTCTTCTCATCTCCCCATATTTTCTCTGTGTAAGTGAGATAACTGTAATTGCTTTGTGCTGCCCTAGTTGAATTTACTATTTTTTGGACCTTGGAATGATGAGCCATGTGGCCCTAGTGGTTAAGTAGAACTGAACCTTGCTAGATGGGCATTGGAAAATTGAATTCAATGATTCATTCATGGTGCCTAATTTTCATACTTTTGGCAGGAGCTTTCTGAACTCAAGAAATCGCTCAATGTTGAAGTAGATCAGCTCCGATCAGTAAGTGTCCATTTATCTTATCTTTGAATTCTTTGATGTTTCCTATATGTATTCACATTCAGTTAAATTTATGGATGTAGGACTTTCAAGAACTGAGGAATACTCTTCAGCAGCAGCAGGAGGATGTCACTGCAAGCTTAAAAAACCTTGGGGTGTGCCATCATGACTTTCTTTGACTGTAGTATATTGTCATTGTATGCTTAATAATTTTTTTCTTGTTACCCTTATTCAAGATAATCTGATTCTTTTGCAATCTTGCAGCTGCAGGATGTTGGTGTAGGAAATAAAGACACTGATGCTCCCAAGACTGAAATTAAGGAAGAGATTGATCAGGATACACCCCCTAAAGAAGACAATCAGAGTTAATGAGTGCTAGATTATGTTTATCTATCATGTCTGTTCTTAAGCTTATGTCCTCTGTTGAGTAGAAGTCATTTTTTGTTGTCTAGAACTGGATGAAGCTCTCATCTGGGGTCGCGCCTGCATCATTTCTTGCAAGGCTGTTGTAATTTGTATTGTTTCTTTCCATGAACGAGAAACTCCAAACAACAAATTACCTTTGAATTCAAATTTACAAGATTGTCTGAAAAAATTAGCCAATTCTTAGTTTCTGCATCCATTATATGAACATGCACTAATGCGTTGCTAGTTGTGAGGCCTGGGGTTCAATCCTCTTATAGATGTAAAACATGATTCAACTCCGTCCGCCTTGTGATCGAACTCTTATCATGAAATCGATATATTTGTGACCAGTCTCCGTGGTCTTGACTGATCTTGGTTTCTCCACCCCGGTTTTCAGAGGTGTACCTTCATTGGAAGCTATTCGTCACAAAAATCGTCTTTCCCCAAAATCATGTGTACTCTAATATCATCATTTCGTATTTTGTGAGTTTCCCCAAGCTAGTGGGCTGAACAAAATTTTCTTACCCCCTTTCGTTTCTTTAAAATTTCAATTCTCTAGGTTGGTGGAATGCAGTGTGCACGCTAAATCATGTTGTACAAGAGACAAATATCAAGGCTTCTTTAATTATTTTACTGTTGAAAATGATATGTTCCATTTTGGCTTTACATCCTGATCTCATCTGTCATTATTTCACTCCACTCCACTGCCAGGATTGAGCCAAAAAGAACAGAAACTAGAGTAGTAGTTTTCCCCCTTTATTACACACTCCACCAGAATCCAAGATGAAAACTACTTCATTGGGGCATTTACTAGACATTCCTGGAGTATTAAATAGTGAAAAGACACCAAAGACAGTCTCTATGAATGCGTAAAGTCTTGTCTTTTAGTCGCCATTTCTGCAGGGGCTTGATGAAAGACTGACAGTCCATGATGAAAGAGGAGCCTGACCCAACTCCAATATCATAATCTCTTACGATATATGTCCACTAAATCAAAGGACCATGCGGTACTGTGGTAGCGTCAAATTAGATTTTTTGAGCACATAATAGAAGCTTTTGGCATCATTTTGTTGTCATATGGTACAATGGGAAAAAGAAAGCACAAAAACGTACATTCTGTGGTCACTCCATTGGCACACTAATTTCACTTTTGAAAAGCAAAGGCAGTAAAGTTACTGGGAATGATTGTACGATAGAATTGCATTCTTGATGCACTCAATTGGATTGATCACAATATCATCAACATAAGAAAGCTTGTGTAAAACACCAAAGATGATGGAGCACCCATTATATTTTTCTATAGTATTTCTCAATGGAAGGATTATGTGCATTTGACCTTGCAGAATCAAATTTTTCTATAGTATTTCTCAATGGAAGGAATATGTGCATTTGGCCTTGCATAATCAAATAATAATGAAAGAATTTTTGTGCTGTCAACTTAGGCCCTGTTTGGACTTCCAAGTTCTATATGTAAATAAGTAAATTTTCAAACAAAAACAAATTATCCAAATACATTTTCATTTCAAAATTTAAAATTCAAATTTTCCTACTCAAATTCCTCTCATATAATTTTAAAAAAAAATTCTTCTTATTTTTTCATCCAAAATACTTTTTTTATATAAAAAAATACCTATTAAAATTTTTACACATTCCAATACAATTTTTTTTAAATACATCATACTCTAAACAAACCCTTAGATGTGCAACTGAATCAAAGGTTGACTAGTTTATATGCATAATTTCTTTCTTTTCTACTTTCCAACTTAGATTTCCAATGATTTTCTGTTGCTATAACCAATATCATTACGAAAAATTTAATGAATATTTTCAATAAAACTAATTTAGTATCAACATAATTTTACAATGATTGTCTTGTCGTCACGTAGATGTTAAATGAGTTATAAAAGTTTAGCACTTTGAACATTATACTCATTTTATCTTTTCTAGATGGCTACTTTGTCACTCATTTTCGTGTCCCTTGTCACTTTCCTTGTAGCAATGGCAACACAAAGAATAAAGAAGTCTTGCCTTCCATGGCCTTAAATATTTGGTCTCTTAACCCATGCCATGATACCAACTTAATCAGAGACAAAACATTGGTAATGGAGAATAAGGTTGGCCCAATATTGACGACCCTTGGTTGTTCCCATACCTTGGTTTTCGCAAAATTTCGCCAAGCCAAGAACCTTACATCACCTCCTCATTGCCATCAAGGTAGAGAGCATTATGGATATACTTAGGCCTATCAATGTGGCTTTACCAGTTTACCCTATTTGTTTTCTTGTGTAACAAAGATAGAGCCATGGTTTGACTTAATTGGTCAAACCTTAAATTTGTAAAACAATTAATCTAAATTTTGAGCATCACAAAATCCTCCTAATACTATAATAATGATTTAGCGACTTTGAAGTTTGTAACCCTTGAAAAAAATATTTCAAAATATTAAGTAGATCATTGTAGCTAGAAAAGAAGTTTCTTTGTTTATAGTGTAGGTTCAGGGAGAAAGGAAGTCTATTTGGCCAGAAATTTTTATAAACCATGTTGTCAGTACTGGAACAAATACATTTAGTAGTTAACATGCCTTGGTGTTATGGAAAATTTCATAAGCAATTCACAAATTGAAGATTAGTCCTTAGTTGTGAACTTTTGTCTGTCATATTCATGCAATTAATACAAGGTATTGATGCCTATTAAGACTTCACAAGTTAGTGATCTCCTAGGAATTTATTGATCACTATCCCATCAATTTTGTCAGATTTGATCAAGGAAGGGAGGAAAGTGAGAAGAAAGGGAGAAAATAAAAGTTGGGATTGATAAGAATAGATGCTTTGTTTTGAGTTAAAAAATCAATTTTATCAGATTTAATCAAGGAAGGGAGGAAAGTAAGAAGAAAGGAAGAAAATTAAAGTTGGAATCGATAAGAAAAACTGTTTTGTTTTGAATAGAAAAAACGAAAACTCTTAATTATTTAAGAACAATGCATATGGTTAATTGCGAAGTGATTATAGATTCTGAGTCTTATTTCTCTCCTTATTTTTTAGAGATAAAATTGTTGTTAAAAAAAAAAAAGAAAAAAAAAGGTGAATCATGTATACTTGAGGATGTGCCCTTAATGCAAGGGCAGGTGCATAGGCATCTTATGTCATTCTCATTTCATATAGACTTGAGCTACTCGGTAGTGAACTCTGCACTTTTCCCGCAATAAGGAGTAGTAGTACAGTTGGGAACAGCAACTCTTCTTAGATCCACTAAGGTCTCCCCCACCCCAAACATTCATTCCTTCTTCAATCTTTCATTTCTCCCAAGTCCCTATCCCTCTCTTCTCACACTCAACACACACTCATGGCTTCAGCACCTGTGGAAGAACAACCACAAACACTTCAATATCAGGTATGTTCATGCAACCACTGTCCTAGTTTTTGTGGTATAATGTTATCCTTTGGAGTTCAGACCTGTTCCTAGCTAAATTCCTTTTCTTGCAGACTTGGAATTTGAAAGTTTCTATCCACTGCCAAGGCTGCAAGACAAAGGTCAAGAAAGTTCTACAAAGTATTGAAGGTACTGCAAATCTTTTGACTCATTTCGTTGCCAAAACATGAAAAGAACAGAGGGCAGATTGAAGATATTTGTGATCCCTTTGAGTTTTTGAGGGAAAATTCTGTGGCCCTTTTAGTGTTTCAGTTCATAAGTCAATATTTTGTTCAATCTGCAGGTGTTTATACCGTAAACATTGATGCACAACAGCAAAAAGTTACTGTGACGGGGAATATTGATGCACAGACTTTGATAAGGAAAATAGTGAAAACTGGGAAGCATGCAGAGATGTGGCCTGAAAAACCTGCTCGTGGTGGCAAAAATAAGAAAGGAGGGAAACAAAACGGCAATGACAAAGAGAGTGATTCAAAAAGCACTGAAGACAGTGATGAGGAACGGGAGGAAAATCCAGCTGAGAATGTGGAAGGGAAGCTCAGCCCGGTTAAGAATACTGCAAACGGTACTGGACAAGTTAAATTTCTTGGAATTGATGGGAAGTTGCCCGGAAGCGTTCCATCTACAGAAGAAAAACCTCCAGTGAGTGACCAGAAAAGCAACACAAACAATGGGGGTGGTGCAGGGAAGAATGCTGAAACAGGAGGCCATGGTAAAAAGAAGAAAAAGAAAGGGAAAAAAGGTAACAATAGCAACAACAATGCAACTTCAGCATCTGCTGTTGCTCCCTCTGGCACAGGAGTGGAGGCTGCTAAGATGGGTTCTGCTCAAGTTTTAGATCAGAATAATCTCAGCCCTTCAAATCAGCATATGTACCAATATCCACCAAGTTATGCCCCTTATCAAGCATGTGTTGTCAGTTACAGTGCTGCTCAACCCAGCATCAGTGCTGGTCCAATGTGGTATATGCCCCCATCACCATACATATATGCATATGCACAATCAGAGGCTTATCCAGAGAATTATGGCGCAGCACTGAATTCATTTGAAATCTTGAGTGATGAGAACCCAAATGCATGCTTTATAATGTGATTATCTTGCTGAAATGTTCTGTTATGGGGCTATAACACTAGTGTATGGAAGTTTGATTGTGTGGACCAAGAAAATGTACATAGTGCAAGCACTAGGGAATGGGTGGTCAATGCTACTTTTGAGCTTTTTGATGAATCTTTAATTTTTGCTTAGATTTCAGGAATTAGCTTACTAATGACTATTTGTCTGACTTTTTGGCATTTCCAATGATCTTAAGGAGTTATATTACCATTACTATATTTACACATTTCTTGAGTTTGCTCTTGGTTGATAATTCTGATGGATTGATGCAAGCGATGAATGACTAAAAATTTAATGAGAGCCAGTTAGTTCCTACCAAGAAGGGAGGCGAAAGAAAAAGCACCATTGTACTACAAGATCACATATCTACATATCTACATGTATACATTTTGAATTTCTTTATTCCATTAATGAGACGTTAATGCACTCTCATCTCGTGTAATAGGCCAGTGAGTACAATGGATAGAAGATTCTGTGCAAGTATTCATTCTTCTCTTTCTTTCCTTTCTTCCACTTCCAGTCTCCCAGTTGACAAAACAATGTGCTACTATCATCATGGGTTCAAAGGTCAATAGGTAATTTTAGGCCAGTTGTATGAGGCATGGTTACTTATAGTCAGGGATCTACCTATTGTTCTTGAACTCTCTGTTGGCTCAACCCATAAAGCTTGTAACAACAAATGCATTCTATCCATTGAGTTCTATACAAATTGCCAAAGGGAGTCAGCAGTCGCTGCTTGAAAGTCGAAATGACACCCATTCAAACAGAACAAGAACTCAATAATAGATATTCTCACGAGATGGATTCCAAACCACAGTTGCAGAGGAAAAAGTAGGAATATTTTTGGACTAGTCTTTTATAGTCTGTTTAAATAATGAAACCAAAATACAGGCTCTTGATATGTGGAATAACTCAGCCTCATCTCTCGTTTCAGAATATTCATAGCAAAACTATTCTTCTCCATGAACCTTGATTGGCATATCTTAGTTACATGTTGCTTTGAACTAAAGCAGATCCTATTGAAGTCCATGATCATCTTCAAAATCGAATACAAACTACTAGACCATAACTGAGGCAGTGGTCTACCTTTTCTGGAGGAAAACGAAAACGCATTTGAAGTCCTTATTTGGAGCCTGATTGATGTCCTCCCAACTGATAAGTAATATTTCTCTGAGACCTATCTTTGATTATATTCTCCAAACCCAGTTGACATTCCTGAGCTGGGATAAGAATCAGGGAATATTTGTACTTAAAATGTCCTCAGCTTCCGTAAGTCCCAAAATTGTGCTCTTCGGAGCTCATATTTTGTTCATTGTTTTGGTCTGCACAGAGGAGGTTACCTTCAAGTCTGCCTAGGAGGAGGCATTGTCTTATGATGGTTTCAGCAAATGAAAGCCTGGACAGGAAAATTGAAAAGATGTCTTTGTTTGACCTCAAAGAAATGGGGTTTTCATATGCGACAAAGCTTTCTGAATTACTGGGAATTGGCTAACAGATAGAACCTTGGAGACCATAAATGATATTTTTTAAAGTTTCTTCACATTTTCCACCTAAAAAGTACAACATAGACTATCATTTGATAGTTATAAAGTTCACTGAGAATGATTAATATGTAAATGTTTATTCATTTTACCTAAATGAAATTCATCAGATTGTCATTTTACTATAAGGAGGCAAATACAAGAGGTACATATGCTTTAAGTTTGTGCAAACCAAGTTCATTATTTATCAGTGGCATAGAGTCCACTTTTGAGGCTCAATCAAATACCAAAAAAGCATAGATAACTATCTCAAATCCTGAAAGGCCGAGAAGGTACAAAGTTGAGCACCAACAAGAGGAATCATGCCGAAAACCATCCATAACAAGCCATAAGAATCTTTCACCATATAGGAATCTAACATTTGATTGGTAATGCCCTCTTACAGAAAAGGTTACTATATCAAATAGGACAGACCATTCTTTTAAAATTCTTCATTCTTCCTTCTTTTTTTTTCTCGAGATAATATCTGTTATGCTTCTTTTTCAAGCCTTCCATCTAGATTCACGATGGGTTGAAAATATTAAAAGGTTCTGGAATGTAAAAACTACAATTTTTTTGAATTCTGTTCACATAGAAATGCTCTAGTTCAAGCTAACAAAACAATAGTCAAAGCGCTATACACATAAAGAGATGAGATGTTTGACGAACAACATCGATATTATATACAATCACAAGCAATATTTCCTCCTAGAAGTTGAAGAACCACCATAGATGCTGAAAAAAATTGCGACTTTTTGGCTTTCTGTTGTGTTCTTGCACTCACAGGCATGTAGATGCTTTTAAGGTTCTCTTGTTCATCCCCAAGATTATCACAACTACTGTAATATCATCGTGATATTTCCTCCTCCTCCCAGCTGGGATACTTTGCAACTCTTCAATAGTAAATCCTACAAAAGCAATACCTTAAAAACTTTTAATATGTATCTCAGCCAACTTCATATAATTTTTTAAAATAATAATTATTTACAGAAGTAAATGAAAGTCCAAAAATGAATTTTTCATTTTTTCATCCCCATATTACTACAAAAGAATATCTAAATATAGACACTTGTTCAAAAGGTACATTTAATATCACCTTGAAACCAAATGCAAAAAGCCAAGAAGTGAAAATTGGATGACAGGGCAATATGATACCTGCACAATCTGCTGCCCTTATAAGAAGTTGCTCTATAAGGAACTTCGCTGGATCACCATAAGGATAACTAGAGATATAGGAATATACAAGCTTCACAATTTCTTCATTGCTGAAGAAGTCAAACAGACCATCACTCCCAAGTACAACGAAATGATCAGAGTTTGAAATTTCATGTACTTTAAGTGAAGGTTGTGCAGATATATATGGAGGACTAAGAAGGTTGCGGACTTGAAGAATACCCATCAAAGCGTCATTCATGTGTTTCTGCAGTGAAAGAACATAAGAATCATACTCCATATATTTGCAGTCCAATTTTCACAGGGAAATTTGGTGGAATGTTAATTGAAAAACCATTCACAAAGGTAGAAGAATCATCTTAGACATCAGATATTCTCCGAACAGAACATTCTCCAGGTCATTCTCTCATGGCAGCTTGCAGATATCAAGCATGATTAACTCCTGGTAATTCCACCGTAGGGAAAGGTAATTGTGGTTTGCTTGTTTGAAACAGAAAACTCATCCCCATCAACAAAAATGATTTTAGACCTTAAAAGAGTGGAAACATGATTTTTTTTTTTTTAAAAAAAATTACCTTCTTCAAGTAGCCAACTCCAAGTGCACGAGTGACCTTCAACTTCCCTTTGACTTTTCCACCCTGAATTACATTGGGGTCATCAGGATGATCACACAGAAGTTGAGTTCTTTCATCTTCATCATCAACAGAATGAGTATCAGAAAGCTGGATTGCAATTAGCCCTTCATTAGAATTTGTGTCAGTGCTTTCACCACATGTTGCCAATACAGCTCGACTATCACCTATATTCAGCACATACAAGTTTTTTCCAAGGAGAAGTGCAACCAATACGCAAGATCCAATAGATACTAAGTCAGGGCGGTCCTCCATTTCCTGTTCAACCATGTGGAGGAAATCATTCTCAGCTTGAGTAAGAGCACGGTGAAGACTACTAAGTACTCTCTCCTTGTATGAGCCACATGATTTTTTCGCTTCAGCCAACGAAGTACTATTCTCAACACAGTCTACATATGAATACGTGTCCAAATCTACTGAAGCACTTTCTGTCATGTTACTATACTTCTGATCTTCACTGACATGGTTAACATATCCATTAGCATTTGAGAAGTTGGAAGCTTTGATCAATTCATGCTCAAATTCCAAATCCAATAGGTTAAGATGATAACCAAATGTTTCATATAGCGTTCCTGCCAGAAAATCAGCTGCATCTCTTCCATTAAAGCCATCATATATTCCACAGAAAAGCCATCCATTCTCTTCAGAACAAACAGCTTGAACTCTGTCTTCACCAGCAGCACCACCTGCAACTTCTACTTCTGTTGCATTGAGAAAGCCATCAGTTTTAGGAGTACTAGACTTGGGTGAAAAGGAATCATAGTCATGTAGCTCACTAGGAGACGGGGGACTAGAACTCAAGTTTGACATGGTACTCTGTAAAGAAGATGACAAGAAATCCAATCTTGAAAAAGATGGAGAAGAAGGAATCCTCCTGAATGAGTTAGGAGAATCCAAAGTAGGCAATATTTCTGCCCCAATCAACCCATTGCAAATGTTTGTGTTGGCTAACGTGGCATTGGCACTTAAAGCAGCACCAGACAAGCACGAGAATGAACTGTTGGTTCTTCGGCTTAATATTACAGATGGGATGTCAATTCCATTGGGTACAACATAAGGATCATTTTCCTTGTAACTGCACTGGTAACCAAAACTTATTTGAATATCCCCTTTGGACTCATTCATCACCTTCCCATGCATATTTCTACCTGAAAAATACATTTTATACTGAATTAGGATATTGGATGGAAGAAAGTCCAGACACGTCATCATGTTGTACCCAATCTCTGTTGCCCCAAAAAGTTTCAAGGAATTATATGACTAGGCCAAAAAGTCAGAATGGGCTGTAATTGAGATAAAATTCTAGTTCCTACAAAGTTACTTTGAAGAAACAACAAATTTCAGGTTATAAATTCAATTTATTCGTCTAAAGCAAACAATGTATTTTTCTTTCGCAGATTAATGAACCGGAAACATCCATAATTTTTCGTCAAGCGTAATGCCAAGAGTAATCCATTTGTATGATTTGATTGGGAGTCTGAATATATCTTATTCTAGCACGAAATGATAAAAGATGGGAGATTTTACCAACTCTTTGCTCATCTCTTTCTTCTTCTGTAGTAGGAGTAAGGAAAGAAAAGTAAGCAAGAACACGGAAACACCTTGAAACCATAACATAAATAAAAAAAATCATCACTTATCAAAAAGGATTCAAATCATAAGTAATTTCTATCAGAATTCTTTCTCTCATTAAAATATAAAATAAAATTCCATCGCTAAAGATCAGAACTTTTAACTTAAGTCCTTTCAGATGAATGTCTCAAAAAGGCACGCTCTTACTCAGTAAAGGGTCATCAATTCTTTCTCCTTTCATCCCTTCTATAACCAATCATTAATGCAGTAAATATAAGCTCCAAAGTAACAAATACGCCACAGGAAAAAGACAAGAAAAGAAAAGAAAAAACACCATATCCACGATAAAGTCAAATTTTCATTTTCAAAAAAAACACAATCAATATTCAAGAACCCGTCAATGAATCATTCAAAAAACCAAACTTGAAAAAATCCCACTAACCTTCTTGATCTCCAGAACAAATCCCAGATCACGAAAAGCTTTAAATCCTCCAATGAAAACAAATTCAGACCAACAAAATCACTTCCTTTTTTCTTATATCAGTCTTAGTATTTCCTGTTTTCACTTAAGAAGAAACTACACAAACGAATTGAAGGAAGTGCGTAGGAGAATTACAAGTGTTGCGAGGAGAAAGAATACGAGTATGGTGTGTTTGTGTTTGGCACGAACATCAAAAGTTGGCAATTAGTAGGGAAGTGGGAAATGAGATTATTTTATTTCCAGAGAAAAGAGGGAGAGAGAAAGGAGGGAAGAGCGAGGCGGAATTGAATGGTGAGGAGGGGTTTTTGCTAAGTATGGTGAAACCAAATTATAAATTCATTGGACGAGGTTATTTCAGGAATTTAACAAAGTCAAAGGTCTCAGAATTTTTTTTTTTATTTTTTTCCTTTTTTTTTAAGTCATTGAAATTTTGGCAAGTCCTTCCTCTCTCTCCCACTTCTTCTGTTGACACGTGGCATGTTCTTCTAGGTTTCACACAATTTCCTCTTCTTAATATTTTTGTCTTCTTATTTTCCTCCTTTGATTTTATTTGTTCTTCATTATTATTTTTTACATAAAAATAAAAAAAATAAAAGGTTTTTATTTGGTTTGGATTTTGGGCTCTTCCCAAAAAAGAAGGATGATGTGAAATACTCTTAATATTATTTTATTAGGGGTTGCTTTTAGGTAATTAAGAATCTAAGCGATAACATTTTATTTTATATTTTTATGTTTTTAAATTAAAATTTATAACATAAAAGTTATTTCGTAAATATAAGAAGTTGTATTCAGAATGTAAAAATGCAAAATTATATGTGAACATATATATGCCCTCTAAATCAAAGCAAAAATAATAAAAGGAAATGTAGGGAAAACATATTAGAAATGAATAGGTGTCTCATTCAATGAAAAATTTTCACAATTTTCATTAAAATTAATAAGTAGGGATTTTTAAGAGTTATTTTGTTTATTCCAAAGTATGCTTTAATTGGGACCACCAATAGAGACAAACATCTAACCAATTTTTTTTTTTCCCTTGACTCTCATTAGTGTTTTATTTTCCCATTAAATAATTAATAATTCTCCATCGAATGACGTCATTTAAAAAAGATAAAACAATAAGAACATCATTTTTGGGGAAAAAAATAATAAGACACAATAATTATATTGGGCCCAATGAACAAATAAAGAAATTGTACGGATTGATATGGACAGCTAGGCCTGTTTTTATTTGGAAAGAAGTGAGTAGCTTGTGGACCTAAGACCTTTATAAATTTGTTTTTTAAGAAAAGAACAAAAGAAATGCAAAGTTCCACCAAATTGCAAGTTGGATAACCGTGGCCCAATAGAAAAGCAGTCCATGACAGCTTAGAAAAGATGGGCGAGTTTGTAGGGACCCCAGATGAGGACCTCCAGAAGGCTTAAAACCCCAACTTAGATCTTTGTGAGCCCACATCCATGGGCTAATGAATGGCAGTAATCAGGAACTGCTGTGTGATTGCTGTCCATGCACATTCTTGATGATATTCTTTCATTCTAGTCCTAGTTGCAAACTAAAGTCACATGTTACATCTCATCTTCAAACTTCATAGAATCATAGTACAGTTCATGCATGTCATGCTCCATCAGAATCTGATGTGATGCAGTGATGCACACCATTTGATGAAGCAGATGTTTCAAGTGGCTTCACAACACATCCTCAAAACACCCCTCCTCTCCAAGAGGCTAGGAAATCAAAGGACAGGATGAGGGAGACAGTGCATTGATTGTCCCTGGACTGAGTGTGGTGATGATGAATACTACGTCTGTACTCGGGATCAAATTCATAATCCATAAGATTCATCAATGACTGAAATCAAATGGAGCAAGCAAAGAATACATATAGATGACTAAAATATGTTGTTTAACAATCTGGAAAGAGAGATGAACCAGGAAAAGCATCTATGCTAGGGAAGAACAAGGGTACAACATAGAGGGGTACATTGACACATGGTTCACATAAAATTAAAATTGTACAATCCACCAATTGTTCAAACATGTATTATTCCAACTGCAACACACTTATAGACAACAGGAATAGTATGTTTTATTCTAACTGCAACACCTTCTAGTAAACAGGAATAGTAAGTCTGTTTCCAATGTTAGGCTTTGACATTGTAAAAAACTTTAGTCGTCCCCTTCTTTGTGCGAATCTGAGAAACCTGCATGCCAGATTACAGGTGAAGGCTAGATAACTTACTGGCCAAAATATAGTTTTGTCAACAAATTTAGAAGATTGACTATAGATGTGTCACAGGAGCCTTGCAGCAAGGCTGGTTGTATGGTTCTAAATAAAAGGATGAAGGAGTCACACCCAAACTCCAAAGAACAACCTGCTCAGCTTTATTGGTTCAGTTAAGTCACCAATCCAGTACTAAAACATGACTCGAAAGATATCTCAAACTGTTCAGTATTTGTGCATTCAATGTGCGTCTGACTGTGACAGAAATCCCAGATTACTTATACATCATCTACCTTAAATCTCTTAGTTCATTTAATTTTTCCAAATGCAAAATGATAAGGCTACAGTCATTAGCATTCCCACAACCGATGCTAGAAGCATATCAAGCAACACATCACAGATATAATTTCAATGAGAATGATTAGGACTGCTAAGAATCAGATCAAACTACGTTACACATCATGTAGTTCAGCATTTCGAAAGTAGATAACAGAATACATTTTGGAGTGATTACAACATGATCTTAAAACAGGCATCCATCTGATAACAGATATAACATCTATTAGCCAGATTAAAATGGTATAATTACCTTCACCCCCAATATCTCTGAAATATCATAAACATGAGTACCACCACAAGGGCACCCCGGATTCTCCCCCAGCTTAACGATTCGAGGATTGCTTTCCTGCATAATTATAAAATGTAAGGAATCATGAAAAAAAAATTGCCTTTATAGTAGCTAAATTTAAGCAAAGGTAACTTGCAAATGAAAAAAAATAGAAGTCATTAGACATGCTGATGAGAAAATAAAATCCACAGACAAAGGTTTTGGCCATCTTTCCTTTTCATTTTGCATTGTATATTCCGAAGTGCCATCTATTCTTTGTTAGGTTACAAGGTACGGAAAGAAATGTTCTAAGACGTTTCAATCATTAGTTGCATAGGATAGAACCCAAACCAATTGGATTGCATTTATTTTCTGAAAAGGTTTTTTGATAATTCAAGCTCCTATGTTGATTTGCAAGGGAAGTTGGCGTTTAAGTGGCAAAGTTGATGATAAACTAGCATTATGGCAAAAGAAAAGTAGACAGCTGAAAGGAAGCCCTTGAAGCTAGAGAAGACAACAACCTTGGGAATGTAGTCAGGAAGGCAGCCACCACACAGCTCAGCAGCTTCATTGTATGGTAAAATAGAAACAAAAACCTGAAAGTGGTATGCAGTGTTCACAAACACAATCCACTGACATGTCAATTTCACAAGGAAATATGGCTAGAAACTTACTTTCCCACCCCTTGCCACCAAATTGTTAGCTTCTAGCTCCAGCTGCTGCTGCTTACTCAGTAATTCATTTTGCGGAACTGTTCCTTTATACTCTACAAATGGCCTAACAAAATTAAATTTCCATTATACTGAGATCAAAGGAGCAATAGAAGTATTGAATTTGGATTACTCTTAACAGAATTTCAGAGCACAGGAAACCAATTTTGGGGAACCAACAAATTCCACTGTCCTCTGAACCAACAAAATTTTCATTGGTTGAGCCAAGTCCTTTTCAGAGCAATTCAAACATCAAGCACCAATCATGTCACAAACAAATGGACAGTGGAAATACTTTAGTCAAGCATTTTTTTTGATTGAGAAAGTTCAGAGGCTAGAGAGGCCAGAAAATGAAAAATTCATTGGTTGAGCCAGATGCTTTTTGGATCAGTTGAAACATTTCACACCATTAATGTGACGAAGAAATGAGCAATGCTTCAGTCAACACAATGAAAGAAGGAGAGATTCATTAAAAGGATGCAATCTCTTCATTTTTCATTTGTTGTAATCTCTTTATTGTGAGCAGTGATTACAGGTAAGGAAGCATGCAGGTGACATCTGAAGTGGGCATGATGGTAACCTCATATACAAGATTATGGGACTAGGCCATATATGATCCAAAACGTGCCAGAAAGAATTCATTGCTCATGATATCCTTCCTCAAATGATTTTTCCTTTTCCACTGTGCCAGTATCATATGTTGTCAGTAACTCCCCAATCATGGCGTGGACAGAAATAAAATTTATACACCACACAGTAACCATCATCTATGATTTTACAGGTGATAAGAATACTTACCCATCAGGGAAGTGGTAGCCTTTGCCTGACTCTAAATGACCTAACCCCACATTCCTCATGCATATATCCAGCAGATGCCCGGCTGAGTGTAACCTAAAAGCCGTTGGAATTTTAAAAAATAAATGTTCAGATATAATAAAAATTACAATGACGATACCAAGAACAACAATGGCAAAGCTTCTGGCTGTTCTAAGTGCGGTGGAAAACAGAAAATGGAGAAGAATCCTAGCAGACTAAAGTAGTAAACATTTATTGATTCAAATAAACATTATTAGGTACCAAAAAAACACAAACATTGACTGGCCACCTTTCAATTGTGTGTAAGTAGTTCAATTTCTCAAAGTTGAACTAGTTAAGAAAGAACAGTTTCTAGCCAGAAAGATCTTTACTACAATATAATTTCCAGCAATTTCTTAGGTTCATTACTGATTTAAATTCAAATAGAACACACATAAACATCATAGGAAGCAATCAGAATTGAAAAGTGAAAAACTTGTATTATTTCTTCAATGCGAAGTACCTGGAATTAAGCTTTCGCCTCTCTCCATCAACCCATAACATAACTTCAGCACCCTTTTTAAGTTCCAGCTCCAAAGTTCCATCCTCAGAGTTCTCAAAGAACCCATAGTGATATACCTGTTGTTGTAGTCCATTTCCAAGAAAGCCACTGACTTTGATGAGAAAAAGAAGGATAAACCAACTGAAACAATGAACTGAACTTGCAAGAGAATGTTAAAACTTAATCAACAATACATACAATTTTATCCTTGGATCGAACATCTTGGACAACGAACTTGAAGTCAGAATTGGTTATGAAACCAGTATCTGAAGGTTGCCCACCACCTTGTGGATGAAAAATTGTAGAGTCCAATATTAATATTTGTCTACCATCCTCACCCTGTCAATTTGGATTGAGCACACCAATTATCCAATTAAATGAAAAGCTGAACAAAACCCAGTAATTATTTCGTAAAGAACCACCTGAAATGAAGAAAGGAGGGTGGCAGTGGACTGAAGCCTCCACATGTCTTCATAATAATCCAACTTTGTTGGGATCAAATTCTCAGCCATCACTGCATAGATTCTCAATTTCTCAGGGTTTTCACAGCTCACATTTAAGTGCTAAAATTCCTAATGAGTATTGGTTGACCGAGTCAATTAGTTGTATGAAGACAAGCAACTTCTGTTTTACTGTAATGAGTATGTTTTAGTTGACATTTGAACAAAACGATTTAAGCAGCCAATCAGTGAAAAAAATTTCGAGTCTAATTAGCTTATAAAATTTGGAAATCCATTTATAGATGTGCAATGAAAAGTCTAAACACATTTAGGCTGCCCATTGATTACGTTTCTGAACACATTTAGGCTGCCCATTGATTACGTTTCTGAACATGCGTTGAATTAGAAGTGTAGAATGTATTTTTTGAACTGCAATGTATTGGATTGTTCTTCCCCATCTTTCTTGTTGAGGGATTAGTCCATAGCCCTTGATCCAAAAATAATAACCCCCTGTAGTTCTCCAAATCTTTGTAATAATTATTGTCCAGTTGATTGGGAGTAATGGGATCTAAGGACACAACCAAATGGAAGGTCTCCAACTTAGACTATCTAATTATAATTTCTCCCACCTCATTATCCAATCCAACCCTCTCCATCTCGGAAGCATAGTAACTCATTACACAACAAATTTCAGTACCTGCTAATTGTTAATTTAGCTGAATTTTATCAGGAGTATTTTAGTTGTATATATTGGTCACATTTTGTTACGCTAGTAGTATTAGATGGTTAATTTGTTTTTGAAAAAAAATATGTTGGAAGCAACTAATTTATTATAATTCTCAACAACCATTACCTTGGCAGGATATGGAGAATGTTCCTAAACTTTTCCTCCGGAGCGGAAGTTGCTTGTATACTGCCAAATATCACATAAACATTACTAGTCAAAGTTGAACTACTCTTATTTTTAATTCTTCCACCATGACTGACTTACTTTTGTTGATGCTGAGTGAGTTGGAAAGCTCCATAGGGGAGCCCTGAAGCATTCATGGATTCACATTCTCAATAATTTCACGTGCATATTTGCATTATTTTATCATGCAACAATGTGAGCTAAAGTCATTTGATGAACTATGAAGTGTTTAAATTTTAATGTTTAAATCAAAACATTCCTATGTTCATTCGCCTATATATACAGAGGAGATTCACGGCATCAATCCCATTCATCACAAGCAAGTCCACCAATTTTCGAGTTGCGTCGCAATGGAATTGTTTGCATCCATAGTTGCAGTCTCTGTCATTATCTTCCTAATCTCTCCCTCCATAGCCCAAACAAACTCCTTTGGGCCAAAGGCTCTTGTTCTTCCAGTGAACAAGGACTCATCCACTGGCCAATACATCACCCAAATCAGCCAAAGAACCCCTCTTGTACTTGTTAAACTAACCGTAGACCTTGGTGGCCAATTCTTGTGGGTAGATTGTGACCAGGGCTATGTTAGTTCATCTTATAAGCCAGCGAAATGCGGCTCAGCCCAGTGTTCACTTGCCAACTCTAAGGCCTGTGGCGATTGCTTCAGTGGTCCTAAACCAGGATGCAACAATAATACATGTTCGCTCTTTCCATACAACAGTCTAAGTCAAGTTAGCACAAGCGGTGAGCTTGCACAAGATGTTGTATCTTTGCATTCTACTGACGGATCAAATCCAGGCCCCAATGTCTCAACACCAAAAGTATTGTTCACCTGTGGAGCTACATTTCTGCTTGATGGTCTTGCCAATGGAGCGAAGGGAATTGCTGGGCTTGGAAGGGGTAAAGTTGGCCTTCCATCACAGTTAGCCAGTGCATTCAGTTTACAAAGAAAGTTTGCTGTTTGTTTAGGCTCTAATGGTGTTATATTCTTTGGTGATAGCCCATATAATTTTCTTCCTGGTAAAGATATCTCCAAGTCGCTCATTTACACCCCACTTCTCATAAATCCTGTCAGCACTGCTGGTGCTTCCTTTGAAGGGGAGCCTTCTGTGGAGTACTTCATTGGCGTGAAGTCCATTAAGGTAAACGGAAGAACTCTGTCTATAAACTCAAGATTATTGACTATCAAGGGAGGCAATGGTGGAACAAAGATCAGTACAGTAGTTCCTTACACGGTCATGGAGACTTCCATCTACAAAGCTTTTACGAAGGCATTTGCCAAGGCTTTTGCTGAAGTTCCTAGAGTGAAACCAGTGGCACCTTTTGAACTATGCTTTAACTCGAACAACTTGGGTAGCACAAGAGTTGGTCCTTCCTCTCCAACCATTGATTTTGTGTTTCAAAATCCAACTGTGTTTTGGAGGATTTTCGGTGCAAACTCAATGGTGCAAGTGAGAGATGATGTGTTGTGTCTTGGATTTGTGGATGGAGGGGTGAATCCCAGGACATCAATCGTGATTGGAGTGCATCAGATTGAGGATAATCTTTTGCAATTTGATTTGGCAAGATCCAGGCTTGGTTTTACCTCAACACTCTTGTTCCAGCAAACTACATGTTCCAACTTCAACTTTACATCAAATGCTTGAAGAGGTTATAGACAGAACAAAGTAACAAACCACAAATGCAATTGAATTTTGATTATCAGTGTTTGCTTTGAAACTGTTTTCCCTTGTCATTGTACTGCCATCCTTAATCTGTACATTGTTGGTGACGGATCATATTTACATAATCTGATACAATTACCTCTCCTCAGACAAAAATTTGAACAAAATGAAACGAAATCCTGCAACATCTACACCCGGATACAGAGCAACATGACCAAGTTTCCTATATATAAACGTAGAAATCAAGTACTCCAACCATTGCCAGCCAGAGCAGAATAATGCTGTTGTATACTGCCGAACATTTCATAAGCCAAGCTTTAAATGTGTAGACATATATATGACTTCATATTCAGTCAAATTGAGTTTATGCATGCATGCTTGGCTTCATTATGTATCAGAACTATATTTAAGTTAAAATATTTTAAAGGTGTAACATCCATATAACTTTACAATTATAAATAACGATAACTTAACGCCCTCAATATTAAAAATCAGAACTTACCAAGTAACTGTAATAATGCCAAATCTCATGATGGGAACGTCACGGAGTACAGCTCTTTATTTCTAAATCCCAACCAGAAATAAAAGAAAAGAGATAAAAATAAAGGATGGTGAGACAAATTAGGGGGGAAAAAACCACATATTTTTTCATACACAAAATTGCCAAGAAATGGGCCTAATTGACAAATCTACAATCCTTCCTGATCTCTCCTTGAGTCCCAGTGAGGACTTCAATTGAGCCCATGTGCACCATAGCAGCTGCAAATTTTTTAGCCCATAAATTTGCATGGTTGGCATTGCTCTTCACCATCTTTCTTGTTGAAGGATTGGTCCATAGCTCTTGATCCGAAAACAATAACCCTTTGTGGTTCTCCAAATTTTTGTAATAATTATTGTCTAGTCGATTGGGAGTAATGGGATCAAAGGACACAACCTGATCAGGCCCCGTGCTAGTGTTCAGTAAAATCTTTGGACATTGTGCTCTCAAGAAATTGGCATAAGCAGGATCAAGGGACTGTTGATATTGATGGTAGTTTGCGTTGTTGTTCGAGTATAATCGCAAAATGAAGTTTGAGCAGTGAGAATCACCAATCGAATGAGCACCAGAAAGCGTGACCATTTCTTGCATTGACAAGCCTTTCCTAGCAAAATTTTGCTTGAGTTGTTTGACGTTGAAATAAGGTGAAGGGAGATTTGCACCTGGTTCGGCAGCCAGTGAAATTGTACCGTCTCGACGCCCGGCAGGAACGGCATAGTGAATTCCACCTGAATTTGAAACACTATCTCGAGCTGCAAAGGCAATGATGTCTGCACAAGAAACTGTTTTTTGACATTGTGCTTCTATCTTGGCCTTGGCTTCATCAATCAAGTCGAACCCTTGGACACCAAAGTTTGCAGGACTGTCTTTTTCAGCTTCATTGCCTGGGGTTGAATCAAGAAGAACTGAGGCATCGCATCCCTGAAAAAACACCATACACAAGAGGTGTCATACTGAGTAATTAATGATAATAACCATAAAAATGAACAGAAAATTTTCAAGGCGATTAAATTGATATTCATGTGACAAAAGGGTATTGAATGATTAGAATAGACGTTAGACGCCGCATATTATATTATATGAAAGTACCATCATGTTATATTATGTGTATAATAAGTTTATGATTGTGCATGAACTAATCCAAATTAACAACTCTGGAGGAGTTAAAAAAAGATGCATTACCCTAACGAAACAATCATGGAAATGAAGCCTAATGAGGGCAGGAGCTATGCCTGAATCATTAGCATAGGCTTGGTCTACAACACTTCTAACTAGAGCTTCCGCTGATGGACATGTCTTTTGATAGAATCCCACTTGCAAAGATGCTGCAACTCTTGTTGAAAAAACCAGGAAAATAGGGAGAAAGATTGCCAAATAGTTGAACAAATATGCCATTGTATCTCTTTTAGTACGTTTAGGCAGTAAATTAAATGCCGAAGTTGATTGGTTTGTGGAGGTAAACGACATTGGGAGGATGCAATTTATAGCAATGCATAATGGGAGAGTTCATATTGGAGTTGAAAACTTAGACCCATAGAAATGCTAAAACAGGCAACACGTTGTAAAATTAAAGTAGTTAGTATGATTAAAAAAAAATCAATGGCGTGTGGCTGCCACACTTTGCTCAATACTTAATACTTGAAACATTCAAAGTTTAGGAATAAAATATTCGAAGAATGCTACGATTGCCATTGAAATTCAACACGCAGAAGCTTTACCAACTTTTTTGATCCTTAATTGGAAAGTGGATATTAACAAATGGTAGTGGCTAGGATGGATGACTCTAGGAACAATGAGAAAACCTTCGAAGAATGTTGGATGATGCCTTAACATTAGCCTTTTTTTTTTATATGACCAAATCAAATGGTTTGCTTAATTAAGAATAATGGGATCATCAGAGCATAGTTGAAAATATATAAGTACGATTTCCTTGACTTATCTGAACTATTTATTCAAAGATGTTCAAGTAGTGAAGACAATATTGTTGGACATGCATGAAGGTTTTACGTATGAGCTAGTATCATACATGCATGCTCAACTGGCATGCATGCAAGCATGCAAACTACATTTCCAGTGGGCATGCAGTGTGAACATCTAAAGAATCAGAAAGAAGAAAAAGATTCTCCACAGCAAAATTCAAGGGGCCACCTACATCTTTAAAGTAGCTAAAATGGATTTTTGCTCCATGGTCGTGTAACAATTGTCTACTTCTTTCTATGTTCCAAATATCAAGTCATCTTGATCAAGAGGGAAAAATAAGAAAAAAATCAAGTCATCGTAACCACTCGACATAGTTCAATGGCTACGAAATAATGTATTCAAATTACAAGGGAGAATTTCGATTTTTTCGTCCTTTATCAACCCTATATTTGTGTGAGACACAATTTATATTATAATGTGCCAAAAGAAAAAAAAATTAAGTCATGAAAATCAAACTTCTTACTCACATTTGGGACAACATTCACTATACTATATTAGGTTCACACACGCACTCTCTCTCTCTGTCAAATTCAGAGAATGTTGGGTTGGTAATATTGTAAGATTTGATTGGGCCAATATTGTGTACTGATAAAGGCCTTGGGGGTTTGTGAGATCTGATTGGGCTGTGCACACTAAAGTGTCACGCATCCAAGAAGGACGACACCGTTTGAGGAGATTAAGTGAACGACATCGCATAGCAATTAGCAACAAATTAGTTAGTTAAAATTAGCAGTTAGTTAGTTAAGCTTTTGCCTATAAAATGTAAACACCATTGGAGGATTGAGCAGGCTGGAATTAGAATCTTGTACTCCTTACTTATTTCTGCTTCTTTCTTTTTCTTCTTCTGCACTCTCCTCTCTGTATCTCTCCTCTCTATTGTTCTCTTTCTCTTGGAGCATCTTTTGTAATTGATACAGCATTGACGTTTTAGCTTCAAGTAATGGAGTTGAGTTACTGAATCTGGAATTCTTAGGCTGAAGCCTGACATATGGTATCAAAGCAGATCGTTCCTTCTCTAAAAATTCTTTAACTTTCTTGTTCATTTCTAAGTCTTTCTCTATTCTTCAATATTTTCCCTTTCTTCCAACAATTCTTTTCTTCCTCCTCTGATTTCTGTCAACCTTCGTCCTTGAATTTTCCCCTTTTTCCAAAGATTCTTTTCTTTCTCCTCTGCTTTCTGTTCACTTTCATCCTTGTTCTTCTCACCAGTAATAACTTCAGAAACATTAGTTCCTCCTTGCGAAGATGGGAAGAGTAAGTCTAATCACACGACAAGAAGTAGAAGATCTTAACTGGAAGCACGAAATTGAGGTCCAGATGGAGGAATTCATGAACTTAACATGGCAAGAAAAGACGGAAAGGGCATCGAAGAGATTGGATGAGAAGATCAACGCATTCTTGAAAGTTATGGGCATCAAGAAGACAATACAAGAAGTAATTGCAGAAGAAAAATGTAACAGTAGTATGCCATGTGCTCCCATCAACAGTCAAGATGGACATGATTTCCTGGAAAGTAGTAGTCTTGGTGGCCTTTCCAAAGTTGAGGAAAATGAAGATGGGGTGTTTGACAAAATTCATGTTCGACTGCTTTGTGATTATCATAGCCAAGGGAAAACTTCTAATTTGATGGCTGAGAATTCTTTAGGAAGTATTCAGGAAATGATAATAGAATCTACTCCAGTCAATGAACAAGATTCGGGTTATGAATATTTGGGGATAGAAAGCAATCTTCTTTGTAGTTCTTCCAAAGATGAAAAAAAAAAAAGAAAACATGGCGCTTGACAAAAGTACTTTAATAAAAGAAAGGGTGCCTGTTGAAAAAGTATCAAAGGTTTATGAGGATGAGGATGAGGATAGCAATTTTGTGGAATCAGACATCTCTTCTTCAAATCAAACACTAATGGAGGAAAATCCTGTCCGGTATGTTCAAGTGGGGAGTGGATTTCACGATGAGTTTAAGACCAATAGTACTGGTTATTGTGTTGAGAAGAAGATATCGACTCAGCTTCACTTTGGTACTGTTTTATCTGCAATCAGTAATGCTATCATAACAAAAATCAACCATGCAAGCTCATTTGGAAGTAGCTGTGATGATGATTTGGACCATGGAATAACAAGCGAGGCATGCACAATCTGGTGGGTTATTGTTGATTTTGAAAATTCAAAATTGATTGGAATTAACACAATTCAACCCAAGAAGAGTCATAAACCTTAATGAAATTGTGACAGGATTCAAAGGAGGCACTCTTATTGCTAATTACAAGCTAATGGTTGTAGGTGCCTCTTTAGAAATAAATAGTAATGTCCAATCAACAACTAGATACTCAGTGGTTGGTGTAATGAAGAACTTTAGTCCAGATGAAGTTCCAATAAAAGATCAAGAAGTTGAGTTACAAGTGGATACTGCTTCTAATCCATCAAAGGAGTGGCCAGATCTCTTTTCTGCCTTAGCACCACAACTTCAATCAGCCAATATTCTTAGTTCGCACAGAAATTTTATGATTTCCTTTCAGTTTTTGAATGAGTTGTCTACTAAAAGTCTTACTTCAAAACAAAGGAACTTTGCTGAGATATCAACCCAGCCCGTTGATCATTGTTGGCACCTTTGGCAGACAGATGCACAAACGATACCTGGGCATTTCATAGTGCTTGTTCAAAAGTTCAGAGATTCAAGAGCAATGCAGGAGGTGTGCCAAGTCAAGGATGTATCCCTTGTGATGTTGAAGACTATCCAGTCACGTCTTCAATACTATGCACCTTTCCAGGAGCTACAACCCAAATTTTGGGAATTCTTAAAATGGGCATATATCAAATTGATGAAGATTTTAGTTGCAATTCAATGCAGGCATCCATACTCGTTTGGAGTTAAGGCAGTTCTTCCTGTTGTCATAGACTTCTGTTTGAAAAATATTATGGATTCGGAGCAAGATATTATGGAATGTAAAGAATATAAGCCAAACTTTACTGGTCCTATGATTGATGAAAATGGAATTACGCATGAGCAAGTGAAGAAGAACATATCTAGTGCTATTGCTGGTATACTGGCTTCAATCCTGCCCATGATCATGTGTAACTCAATGGCCAATCCAATGGAAGATATCGGCAGGAGGAGGCAACTTTGGAGGATCCAGCATTCATCAAAAATCTGTTTCGCCTCCAGTCTTGAGGTCAAGATCGATTTCAAAGGGCATTTGTCACGCATCCAAGAAGGACGACACCGTTTGAGGAGATTAAGTGAACGACATCGCATAGCAATTAGCAACAAATTAGTTAGTTAAAATTAGCAGTTAGTTAGTTAAGCTTTTGCCTATAAAATGTAAACACCATTGGAGGATTGAGCAGGCTGGAATTAGAATCTTGTACTCTTTACCTATTTCTGCTTCTTTCTTCTTCTTCTGCACTCTCCTCTATGTATCTCTCCTCTCTATTGTTCTCTTTCTCTTGGTGTATCTTTTGTAATTGATACAGTATTGACGTTTTAGCTTCAAGTAATGGAGTTGAGTTACTGAATCTGGAATTCTTAGGCTGAAGCCTGACATAAAGTAATATGCAAAGTTATTTTTAACACTTAAAGCTATGCTCCATTCACCCCAAGCTGCTGGGCTAACTTTGAGCCTCCAAAAAAATAACAATAGAACTTAGTGAAACATTCTAGGCCCGTTAGTGTTTGCTTAAAACCGGCCCGTAATTTTTTCTTGGTAATTGTAATATGCCCATCAAATTCCAAAATCACCTTAAATTTAGATTAAAGTAAAAAAAAATCCAAAAAAAAAAAGTTATCGCCCATAATTAATTGTTGTATTTTAATTTGAATTAAAGCCAAAATTTCACCCAAAAAAATAATATGGCATTTTACTCTTCATAGGATCAGTATTGAATACCCAAATTTCCATATTGTTAAGGCAATATCATAAATCCAGGTAAAAGTTTATAATCTAAAGTAGACCCAACTTTTTTAGAAAGACAAGAGAAAAAGAAAATCTAAGGCTTTGTTTGAATTGTAATTTATTTGAGAAAAATTGTATTGAAATGTATAAAAATTTTGATGGGTATTTTTTTATAGAATAAGTATTTTGAAGGGAAAAATAAGATAATTTTTTTTAAAAAATTATATAAAAAGAATTTAAGTGAGAAAATTTGAATTTTAAATTTTAAAATAAAAATATATTTAAATATTTTATTTTTATTTTTAAAAAATTAACTCTTTGTAAATAAAAATAAATTCCTAAACTTCGCCCATGGAGTCTTGGGCTCCCTTCCCTTCCTCACCACCCAACATGTTTCACCCTCCACGATGCATAGATGATGCATCAATGGCCTCAACCACCCCAACTCATCATCCTCAAAACTTGAAATTACACCACCAACCATATTAAATGCTACTTAACACTTTCATTATTGAGCCTCGAGTCCATGGGCGCCTTGTGGCAGATGTTAAAGCGCGAGTGTTTTGGATTGTTACCAATCAAAGGTTATAATCAGACAATAGTATATAAAATATATATATTAAATATTTTTTTTTCATGAATTATATTTTAAAATGTGTTTTTATATTTTTTAAAATAAAAAATTTTATTTTTAAAATATAAAAAATTATATTAAAATTTATAAAAATACATTTTCAAACGTGATTCCATACTCTCTGAAAATAAAGTTTTACATGTTAATTTACTTTAGCAATTAAGCTACTAAAAATCCAACTAATGAGAATCAAACAATTCACATTTTCTTAACATAAGAAAATAAATAATGAAACCATTTACCCAAAAAAAGGAAAGCTTAAAAAAAAAAAAAAAGCATGTGGCCATAAATATTCAAATCAACAATCCAATTCCCAATATAATTCCCACTCTCTCTATTCCTCACTCTCCCAAGGAACTCTCAAGAACCACCACATACTCTCTGAAAAATAATTCCCAAAAAAAAAAAAAAGGGAAAATGGTAAGGCCAATCCCAACTGGGTTTATCCTGATCTCTGCTGCCGCGTTCTTCACAACAATGCTGCTGTTGCCTTCTCCCGTCGACGGAACAAGTGGGTCCCACGAGCTGGGCTTATACTTCCCAGCTGCGACGGTGAGCACAGGGGCGTCGGTGAGGGGGTCGTGCCCTGGTGGCTCAATCGAGGAGTGCATGATGATGAACGAGGAGGGGGAGGAGGAAGACGAGGGAGAGCTGACGGAGATGGACTCGGAGAGCGACCGGCGGATGCTGTTCTGGAGAAGAAGATACATTAGCTACGGAGCCCTGTTCAGGGACAGAGTCCCATGTTCCAGGCGAGGTTATTCTTACTACAACTGCCGACCTGGGGCTCCTGTCAATCCCTATCGCCGAGGTTGCAGTGCCATCACTCGTTGCCGCACTTACTAGATTTGGTACGTCTTTCTTGTTCTGGGGTATCATGTAAATGGACGGATGGAGGGCTGAGGAATTAGATTGAATATCATCATTCCATTTTCAGTGGGAAAATCTGAGCAATTATTGTACTCAAACTTTGGAATCTCCACATTAGATTTTATCATGATTTTTCTTGTTTGTCTGAAATTTCCTCTTTTTCGATTTGTCGTTTACTTGCTCAGTAGCTTTAGAAGCTAAGCGTGATAATCAGAAAATATGAGAAATTCTACCATTAATTCTCTGCAAAGGGTATTGAACCGGGGGGCGGGGGGTTTCATTTTATGGTCCTCTTGGATTTTTTTTGGGACCAATTCTAATTGAAAATTATTACAAACTTCGGAATTTTTTTTTTTTTTTTGGTAAAAGAATAACAAGAAAAATCTTGCATTAGGATCAATACTCTACTCCCACCAAGTTGCATGCATAGAAATAGGAATCTCAATTGTTGTGTCATAGGATAATGACCAAGAAAAAAGAGAGTTGGGTCTATGTTCATTTACTGCTGCTTCAGTACAACTGGAGCATTTATCCTGCGGAAGAGACAAGCAGCATCACGTCGAAGAATTAGCACAAAGGATTCTGTTCTGTGCTTGCTTATCCCCTGCTGAAAAGTGGACAGCAGTAGAAAATTTGCGCACTTCACCGACATAAGACGGCTCCTCATACCGACACGATAAGAAACCACAGTAACGGATCTGCTGGTAAATAATGCTTAATAAGTGTATCGATAAATTTATTTCTTAATCTCATTTTTAATAATTCTTTATATAAAGTTATACTCGTAATTTTTATTATAAAAAATATATATTAAAATACTTTTTATATATGATTAAGTAAATAAGTGTATTTTTCTTTGCATTTGAAGGTTAAAAAAATTGAAATATATGTTTTAATATTTTCTAACTTTTTAATTATTGATTTTCTTGAGGAAAAATATTCATAATTTTCTCAAACAACAAAATTTATTCTCTGATTTTGTTAAATCGATGCAATTAACTCTACCGTTGTTATATCACTTCAAAAAATAAGGTCATTATCAACTTTTTTTAAAGCCTCATAGATCACGGAATCAATTAGCAAATTTCACATGCTCTGAGTTCTGACTCATTCATTTCATGCCCCACCGGCACAACTAATCCTAACACCAATCTAATCCACAGTTGTCAATTTCAGCATCAACACAACTTCCTGTATAAGATATTTACGCGTGACCTCATTTCATGGCGATTTGACAAATTGCCTGGTGGTTTGTAGCTGCACGCGTACAAGTACACCATCTCCCACTGCAGAGCAACGATGCAGTACATGGGGGCCGTAGTGCACCCATGGTCAATCACATTCAACATCCATAATTCATAGCACCCACAATCCACATGACTTCTTACACCACAACCCCTTTTCAAGTTTCACACAGGTTATACAGAGAAAAAAGTAAATACAAACTGTATACTGCAAGGCACTCCATGTCTTGTTTAAACATTAGGGAGAAGGGTGTCATGGCAGACTCTTTCGGCACTTAAATTAGTAATTAAGTAAATAATTACTGTTTCTCCGAAATAGAATCACAAACATCAAACGAACAACCAGTGCAACATGTGGCAAAATTCAAGCAGAGTCATCCGCAGACTTTGCATCGTCCTTTGACTTCACAGGTGCCGAAGGAGATGGAGAGCCTTCTTGACCCATCTCAGCTCTAAGATCATTGATGCTTTGTTCCAATTCATCAATCCGGTTACCCATTTCATCAAGTGGAGATATGGTTAAGGAAAACAAAAAAACGTGTAAAATCCAGTTATAGCATCAACATGTACTTCACACTCAGAGACAATATGAACTGCATCATTATGCAAAAAGAAAATTGTCATTTTAAAATGTTAAGGATCTAATTTCACATTCTCAACTCCACTTTTATGCTCAGTTTTCCCTTTCTGAAGATAATCATAACCACCAACTATTGACAAGAGTCTTTCGATCAGCCTTTGTGTTAAGAGACTTATCCACCTGCCCCGGAATCTTGTCAAAAGTCAGATGCTTATTGCTACCTTAACAGTAAACAGCAATTTACAACCTTTGACAGTATTATGACAAGACATGTTTACCATAATACAATAAAGTAAAAATTTCCCAAACTCTCCTCTACCTTTTCCCTTACTTCTCATGATGCGTGAAAAAGACATTTCCATTCGAGGGTAAGAGTTTCTTTCTCCCAAAGAAAAAAAACGGGGACAAAAGTTATTGCTGGTAGAATAACGTGAGGATGTTATGTGGAAAGGTTTTCCAGAATATAAGGCAACAAAATATAACAGGAAACGGCAATTTACTTGTGCAGCATCAATAAAAGTGTCAGGACCTTTATATCACATAGCAAGTATTTGATTCAAATGCAAAAGAATGGGCTTCAATAACATGAAAAGGATATTCTTTGTAATGATTGAATCCGACATTGTCTGAAACCTGGTTTGCTGAAAGAAAATAATTGCACTAGAATCAGACCAAGAATCAGACTAACACTTTCATTTTTGGTGCATAATTAAAACTTAAGCAAGAGGAACAAAACAAAAGAAGAAAATGGATAAAAATCATCTAGTGTGCAGCATACGTATAATAAAATGAAGAAAATAAGGAAAAGAGAGCAACGAAGGCAAAGAATGGGCAGAGACATACCATCTGTTGAAGTAGATTTTGTACCTGAAGAGAAACACAATAGAACAATATTAAACAATGTGTCATAACGGTAGCATTACATGGAATACCAACATTCAGATGTAAATGGCAGATTTCAGTAAAGAATAATAACAAGTAACCACTTAAGAGCCAGATGTAGATGTTAGATACCAGAATGAATCACAGGATAATTTCGTTGTCCAAAGTTGCTTGCTACCCCAGTACTAATACAATTTCTTATATAGAAAAAGCTTACAAAGGCAGTCATATCAGCAGTGCTCTGTTTTGTAGTATCTCCATCATGCCCGTCCTGCCAGCAAAGAGACATGTAGTGAGGTACAAGACATGAGGCACTATAATATGGTATAGGCCTTTCCTTCCAATTAAAGCCCATAGTATATGAGTTCATTCTTCTGAAGTTTGAATCTTGAAGGAATATAAAATTAAAAAAAAAAAAAATCTATTAACTAGCCAATGTATTAGTCATCAATATGGGCAACCTATATTTCAAAATATATTCAAATCCAACCAATTCAAGAATTGGTATTATGTGATAATACAGAAAATGTCAAGCAGCATACTTGTCTGAAAAGTTTGCAAGCAAACACAATCTCCTCTGTACCTGTATCTGTCGTACAATAAATTATCACCAGATGATATGATCAAGCTGAGATCCTATTATCTAGTAAGTTCCCATGTAAGAATTCCAGTACATTAAGTTTACAGCAAAAGAAACTTTGTCAAGTTAAAACACACAAATGACCCAAATACCAGCAATTCACTTTGCTGATGGTGGGTGTGCTTTACATTGAAAAAATAACAAATAAAAGTAACAAAAAAGAAAAAACCAAATTGACATATTAAACTATTCAAATTTCTAACTAGAATCTTCATTTAATATGGAAACAAAAGCTTCAATGAGACCAGATATCTGGCTTTTGTAACCAGAAAACTTTAATAATAAGCTAAACATTCGAGCTTTGTATTATTAAACTTTAATAATAAGTTCAATGATATTAAACTTCAACAACACTTACAATGCTAGCTCAATAACCTAGCTCTCATGATAACAATAGCAGAATAAGTTTATCAGAACTTCATTAATTGTTCTTGATTCATATCCACATTACACGACACTAAACCAACTAGCTAAAATGTTAATTAATCAGGTAACCAATACATAGTGTTTCAACCAAGCATGCCCTAAAAGCTTCTAAAAATAGTTTCTTAAAAACTAATTGAAATTTTTTGAAAAATCAAAAACCAACAAAAGCCTCTTTTTTTTTTCATAATTAGTCTTGATTAAACCATATTTGTAACATCCCCTCCAGCTTTCCACTATTTTCTCGGAATTTTTATGTCAAATTGCAAAAATCTAAAAATAATAAAAATAGCAGCGAATTATTAAGCTCCAAAAATAAATAACCAAAAAAGAAGCATTCAAATGTACAGCCAATTTAAGAAAATCAATCGAAAACCTAAAACCAAACAAGCGCGAAGCAGATTCGAAGCAAATGGGATAAAATTCTCGTAATAACACAGATCGAGCAATTCATATCAACCGATATACACATTCGAAAACTAAAATTAAGTACTACATTACCATTTCCCTCGATTTCTCTTTGGATTCTGGCAGAGAGAGAGAGCGAGCGAGATTCAGTGTGTGAGTGCGTGCGCCGGTGGCTTTTTCACTTTTCCAGAGCGGAAGAAGGGAGGGGTGAGTTTGAATTTGGTGGGTAAGCACGCAAATTGAAATTGCCGGGGATAATTGAAATGACAAAATTCTCCTGACCAAACAATATATATTTAGTTTTTTTTTCCTTTTCCGATAATATTGTATGGTTATTTTTTTTCCTTTTCTAAATGGTACACTCCCTCCGCTTAAAAAAAATAATTTTAAAAATGTTATTGTTTTAAAGAAATTTTTTTTTATAAAATTCTTATAATAATAATATGTAATTTGATTTTAAAGAAAGTATAAAAGCGTAAAAATATATATTTAATAACACCTCATATGCGTTTGATTTGTAATTGAAAAAAATCACATCAAATTAAGGGTGATTTCTTTTTCTTTTTTTTAGAGGGATAGAGTAATTCAGTAGTGAATAATTAGGAAAAAAAATGGGAAATAGAAAAATTAAAGAGAAATAAAGTATTTTGAGAACCTAGGCCATTCTCATTTGAGACTGCTTGTGTTTTGGGCTCCCAAAGCCGCTTTTTGTAACTATACTATTACAAAATGCAAACCCTATACTATTACAATAATATTGTGACAATTGTCACTAGTAAGATTCGAACCTACAAAACTAGGTCCTCTTGCATGAGTACTTAACGCATTTACCGCCGTACCACTGGCTCTTTCCCAATAATAAACCAAGTATGGTGCAGCAAAGAGAAGTTAGTTGATGAGCAAATTCTTAGCCTCTTCTTTTATGCCCTTGCTGTTCTTTCTTCCCCCTTCCTCTCCCTCTCCATCTCCCTCTCTTTCCTGAAATTTTCTCTGTCCCCTCCCTCCCTATCTCCCTCTATTTCTTGAATCTTTCTCTCCGTCATTCTTCTCTGTTCACTATCTTTTCTTTCTCCTCCCCTCATCTTCAATTTCTTGCCCTTCTTCTTTGTTCACTATCTTTTCTCTCTACCTCCCCTCATCTTCATTTTCTTGCATTTATGTTTCCCAAAAGTGAGCCTTAATGTAGTTTTCTACAATTTATTTTAATGAAAATATTGTTATTTTAACTCATCGTGGAAATTTCATACTTTTTATATGAAAACGAAGTAGATGTTCCACATACTTGCCTAAACGAAAATGTTATACTTTTCATGTGAATTAAGCCAACATCCCACATGAAAATCAATTTCTATGAAAATTCTATACTTTTCGTGTGAGAATCAAGTAGACGCTCCATATGTCCGCTTATACGAAAATCCTATGCATTTCATGTGAACTAAATAATATCCTACATGAAATCTCATACTTTTTATGTATGCGAACTAAGCAATATCGTGGTCTAATTGTGATATCACTTGTCATGATTATTGGAGATAACACATCACAAAAGTTAAATTATGAGGTGGAATAATCTAATACCATATAAACCCCCCATAAAAATTTTATACTTTATACGTGAGAACCAAATAGTTAATGATGGTTACTCACAAACTAATGTTATGGGGTGTTATTAGGCTACTAAGTAATACTCTATTCATGTCAAAAAAAAAAAAAACAAAAAATTTTCGTTTAGCATAATTTTTTTAATTCACAAAATATAATATATTTAATGTATCATTAAATATATATTTTATATTTATTTTTTAATTTGAGATAGCATTATTAGTAAGGTAGTAAAAAAAATTCATATTAAAAGTGAACTATTTTTTAAAACAAATAAAATTTTTAAAACTTGACTCTTTTTTTTGGAATAGAAGTAATATTATATTATTAGATTCACATAAATACTAATATGGTTAGGTAGGGAAAAAGGTGAAAAAAAAATTAAAAAGAAAAAAAAAGATTGTGATTGTCGCTGCAATTATCATGCTTCTAAAAAAAAATGCAACTTTTGCAATATGACAACTGATATTTATCTTTTTTTATTACTTGTTTTATTTAACTATCCCTTCTAGAAATAACGTGCAATTCTTTAACTGTTCCTAAAATTATTGTCATCTTCAGGGGAATTAGAAATCACACAAAGACAATTTCAAAACAATGAGAATGGTGTAGGATCTGCTATTCTAATGAAAAAGCTGCCCAAATTGAAATCGTGCACAAGTATGGGCGATTTAAGTGCGATTTCAATGCAATTTTTCTTCTTTTTTTTAAAGTCGTCTTTTATCCTTATTTATTAGGTTTTAATTTCCATGTTGGAAGTGTATGTACTGGCTTGGAAGAATAAGCAATAGATGTATTGGGCAACATAAAAAACGGCACAGGAATGAGCTATGAAACAAAGTCTATGTTCAATGGTTCATTTGCAGTTTGAGATGATTAAAAGGTATGGGTAAGAGTTAGAAATTAGAGTTTGAATTCCATAGTTCTTTTGCAGCTTGGCGTGTGAGATATTCAACTAAAGGCCCACAAGTTAGGATATAAAGTATTCTAAATTACTATTAATGTAAATATTATTGTGCGCTAGTAAAAAATATTAATTTTTTTCGCAATCTTTTTTTGTTTGTTATTTGTTATGTATTGTCGCAATTACTTTTGTGGTTAAGATAAAATACCATGAAAAGCAATTAGCCTCTTTTTAGACTAACTTATGTACAATTTGTAAATGCAATAAAAATTCTAAAGCTTTAATTAAAAAAATAAATCTGTTATTCTTTTACTAATGTGGTGCTTCTTCACAAATAATAGCTCGAAATATCCCACTCGAGAAGCCATTATGAGAAAAAGAAATTCCCAAGAAGAGGAAGATAATAACAAGTGTCCCTACAAAATTATATATCTAACAACGAGGATATGTTAATTAACGAACATGAGATTCGTCACTTGATTTTATCTGAATGTTAAGCATTTTTAACTTTTGACAACTAAAAAATTATAACACTAAATTAAATATTTGAGGCGTGCCTGGATGCTCGATACTCGTGTGGATACATTTACTGGCTATCAGTTTGCACACATCTCGCGATTTACATCTTATGTATTGGCTTAGGAACAGGTATGCGTGGACCGGTTCAGGGTATGCAGAAATTTCACACCTTTTGAGAAATATTTGAGTGTTTACTAAAAACAATGTTCAATGTCAAAATTTGTTTTACAAAAAGCACGTAAACTGTATGATTTGACCAAATATTTATCTCTAATCGAATGACAGACTTAACTTTGTGACACAATGAATTGGGTACTTTTATAATTAATCAAGCTAACTCTCATAATTTGCTTCTCTCTTATATTGCCCCACAAATCATTTTCCAAACTTTATGCCCACCTAATTGCATTTCGTGTATCATAATTATGGTCCCACCTTCCAATTGTCTTTTGCATTTGTTGTACCTATCAAGAAAAAATAACATGTTGGAAAACGTCACATGGCACCAATTGTAGATCTGAGGTGCAATGGACTGGAATTTGTGAGCATTAGAATATGCTCAATAAGGAACTCCCCTACACATCTCACGCTAGATCTCGAATTTTCTAATACTTATATACTAATTAAGTAGTTTTAGTCTTTCCCCTTCTCGGGAAAACAACTTCGTCAATTCTTTGTTCCCTGGCAATTGGCTTCAAATATTGATTACAATAAAAAAGTTTATTGGATGACATAAATTTTTTTGTTTTTCAATGATTGTTATACATTATTTTTGTATATTATTTTTCTATATTAACAAAATGTAACAAAATTGACAAAATATTTTTTTTTCTAAAAATTAAGAAAATATTATTATTTTAGAAACAGTTTTTTGGAGTTATTTGATAGAATATTGTTTATTTTTTTAAAAGTTAAATAAATATTGATGATATGGGAGTAGTTTCTCTAATATCGATATCGATTTCAATGTATTTTTTTTTTAAAAGAATAATATTATTGATTAAAACTAGTCAATTAGTTTTGAATCATATTCTGTCAATAAATATTTGAATACTTTAGTTATTAATTTTTTTTTAAATAATTAAATTTTAAACAATATTTTTGCAATAATTTATTGTGTATTATTACAGAATCTCCTGAAGTCGACAATGCGATTGTCGATTTCAGAGTCATGTTTAAAAAAAAAAAAACCTGAAGTTGATTTTGCCAAAATCAACTTTAGTACTCTTGGAATCCCAATTAAACTTGCAATATTTTTTTAATTTGAAGTAAAATAATAAATATTGGAGGAAAAAAACCGAGAAATGATTGATTTTTTTTTTTTGATACCGAAATATTTTCTCCATTAACTTTGGCTCTGCACACATTACATTCTTTCCCAATTAAGCTACGCCACTCAAGACCAGAAACATAACAAACTTGTTTCTCCTACTCCCTTTCCAGTCATCTAAAACAATATAAGGGGCAGACAAAACATGTTCATGATTGGGGAAACAATAATGGGCACTCCAACTCCTATTGTTTACCATTTGGTTTTGGTGAGTTTTGAGGGATTACAGTGGTGGCAATTTCTGACATGATATAAAAACTCAACACGAAATTGTGAGACAAAATGTGATTTGAACCTAACATAAAAATTCGACACAAAAATAATCGCAGTGGTCCAACTTTTATTGCATTCTAATTTTTTTTATAATCTTATTATTTTTTTAAAATACGATAAGCGAACTCGAAAGCTGAACTATTGCCACCCTAACTAATTATGACACGGAGAAGCATGAGAACCATTTGGTATTGAAAGGCTTCTCGGATGTTGTCCATTCCTGTAGAATGATGCAGCTTGTGATCTTATTCCATTTCTAGCATTCGGACTAGATCCAATGCGATCAGATTGCATTGTCTGATAGTAGAAGGATGAGCTGGCCATGTCCTTCAGGGCAGGCAAAGGTCTCAAGGCTTCGACCACTTCACTTATGTGGTCTTGAAGTGTATTGTGAAGTTACCAACTTTCGTCACATAATGAAATTTCTAGTAAATTGATAACTAATTTTTAACAAGTACTCGACGAATCAAGAGTTAATCAATATATTTGCTTTTAGGATCAATTTATTATCTTATCGTAAGTATATTTTTCAGAAACAATTTATTGTTCTCGAATATATATGCGACTTTATTGTACTATACTTTTCAAATTAATGCATTTATTTTTAATAGTTATTACTTGTATTATTTTTAACTTGTTTACACAAACAATTACATCAAATGATGCACTCCAACGACCGTATATGTCACATTAGATTGTGAAGTTTAATTAATTAAAAATAAAAATAAAAGTTTTAAATAAGTTAACCAAAAAACACAAAGGTCAAAAAAATATATGTATACAATCAAAATTTTAGGTGGTGGATGCATTATTAGATAGTAATTAAGTAAGCAGGCCACACAATAATAAATACTAAATCAAAAGCCATTAATCACCTCAACTAAAAAGAACTCCATTGATATGCGAACTGGACCAGTTAAAATATGGGACCCTCGGCCCCACACAGCCCTGTCCAATTATGGGACCCACATAAGACAGCTAACTCACCAAGACAGACAAATCTCACTAATACGCTCCGCGTAAAAAATTTTTTCCGAAAAACACGACATTTTAATTTAAACTGAATTTTTAAAAAAAGTTTGTTTAAACAAAGATTAGAGTAAATCCTATTTTGTCCGAAACACGTTTCCTCTCTCTCACACACTCACACAGTTCCTCAGTATTTGAACATGTTCTTCTTCACCTCATTTGTCCTATCCTTTTTTGTCCCATTCTCTTTGCCTTCCTCCCTACAAATCTCTCCTTTCACTCCCTCCACCGACACTCCATTATCAAACCCTACCACACTTTCCTCAACCCCCCCCCCCCCCCTTCTTAATTTCCTTTGCTGTATTGGTTGTTCCTTTTTACTTATAATATTGGTTGTTCCTTTGGGTTTGGTTTTGGGATGATATTGATATCTTCTTTAATCAGAGCTTAATCTTTGTTCATTGTGAAAAAGATTGGATTTTGTTGGAGCCCATTACAGCTGAGCAAGAGGAAGTGAGGAAAATGCTGGATCGGTTTTTGAGCCCGCGTCGAGTTCAGCAAATACAGAGGTTTTTGAGAAATGGGAAGATTACTGTCCTTTGCCTGATTCTTACGGTCATCGTCCTTAGGGCGAATCTGGGAGCAGGGAAATTTGGTACACCGGAGCAGGACTTCAATGAGATCCGTGAGACTTTTTCTTATATCCACCGACGAGCTGAGCCACGCCGTGTTCTGGAAGAAGCCCGGCAAACGTTTTCTGCAAAGCGAGGTACAGAGTTTGGAAAGTCTGATAGTAATAGTTATACTGATTTTGATAGTAAAAAGATTTTCGTTGACGAAGAGGAGGATGGTGATGAGGTAGTTTACGAGAGAGATCCCAATAAGCCCTATAGTTTAGGGCCCAAGATATCGGACTGGGATGAACAGAGGGCTGAATGGTTGAAGAAAAATCCCAACTTTCCGAATTTTATAACCCCAAAGAAGCCGAGGGTGTTGTTGGTTACTGGGTCTTCTCCTAAGCCTTGTGAGAATCCTGTTGGGGATCATTACTTGGTGAAAGCGATAAAGAATAAGATGGATTATTGCAGGCTACACGGGATTGAGATTTTTTATAATATGGCTTTGCTTGATGCGGAAATGGATAGGTTTTGGGCCAAATTGCCTCTACTTAGGAAGCTTTTACTTTCTCATCCTGAAGTGGAGTTTCTTTGGTGGATGGACAGTGATGCTATGTTTACAGATATGGTATTTGAGTTGCCTTGGGAGAGGTATAAGGATCACAACTTCGTGATGCACGGGTGGGATTATAAGGTTTACGATCACAAGAATTGGATTGGGTTGAATACTGGGAGTTTCTTGCTGAGGAATTGTCAATGGTCTCTGGATATTCTTGATGTTTGGGCAACTATGGGTCCTAAGGGGGTAAGGGATGAGGCAGGGGAGCTTCTCACTCGGGAGCTTAAGGATAGGCCCCATTTTGAAGCTGATGATCAGTCTGCTATGGTGTATATATTAGCTACTCAGAAGGAGAAGTGGGCTGATAAGGTGTACCTTGAGGAGGCTTATTATTTGCATGGTTACTGGGGGATTTTAGTGGATAGGTACGAGGAAATGATTGAGAATTACCATCCTGGTCTTGGCGATCATCGTTGGCCACTTGTCACTCACTTTGTGGGTTGCAAGCCTTGTGCAAAGGTTGGAGATTATTCATTCGAGAGGTGTTTTAAGCAGATGGACAGGGCGTCTCACTTTGGGGATAATCAGATTCTTCAGATGTATGGATTCACTCACAAATCACTCGCTAGTCGGAATGTGAAGAGGACCCGTAACGACACAAGTAATCCTACTGAAGTCAACGATGAACTCGGCCTTCTTCACCCTTCATTCAAAGCTGTTAAGGTATAGAATTCTTGAGTGCACCTCCAAGGGCTGGATTGGGTGCAAGCTTGGCTGTACGTACCTGCCTCATTGTTTTTTTGTGGATTGTGTAACTTATTGTAGGTGTCATTTGTACTCTTATAGCTAAGGCTATGATTGATTGGATTGTGTTCTTAATTAAAAATAAATTATTTAAACATAGAGGTATGTTTCTTGTATAAATCACAATCCAGATATATCTATCCCTGTCATAGAGGTACGTTTCTTCTATTCCCTCATTTTTCAGTCTTGATGTGAAATATGCTTAATGAAAGAATAGTCTGATTTCAATTATCTGTTGTTTTACCTGCAAATTTTGATTACTTAATGTGTATAGTTCAATCAATGCCCTAAGTGAAAGTTCTTCTAGATTACACTATCTGTATTTAGATAGTGTTTATTGCAACTTTAAATGCAGTCAACCACTTGCCCTGATGGTGCAATGAGCATTGTAATTCTTAATGTTGCAAGTTCTGTGAAGGGAAATTTAGTTTCTTTTTATATTTTTAAACGAAAAAATTATGAAATAAAATTCATTTTAAAAATATAAAAAAATTATATTAAAATTTGCAAAAATACAATTTCAAACGTAATCTAGCAAACCTGTCTTACACTAATTACAAAAATCGCAACTCTTTTTTACTTTTTCTCTCTGTTTTTTTTTTTTAAGTTGTACTCAGAGTCAGTATTTGACAATTTTCGTGTTCACTAAATTATCACTTAAATCCCACTTTTCCTTTTTTTTTCCCCTCTTATTTGGATTGATCACTTCACATAGGTTAATTTACTTTAGCAACTAAGGTACTAAAAATCCAACTAATGAGAATCAAACAATTTCCATTTTTTTAACATAAGAAAATAGAGGAAACGAACAAAAGAGTTTTTCATAAATTGACAAATATTTTTTTTTATTTTTCATGTTTAAAATAATAAAAAATATTTTATAATATTTTTTTAGTTTTTTAACATGATTTTATTAAATTTTTCATCAAATCATATTTGATCCTAATAATTGTGTTATTTTAACAAAAAAAATTGAATGAAATTGTGATGAATAATTACAATCATGTATTAAAAAAAAAATTAAAACAATTTCATCGGGCAGTCTGTGATGAAAAATTTTGTCGGTTACTTTTCTAATCCAATTCCCAGTGGAATTCCCACTCTCTCTGTTCCTCACTCTGAAGAACTCTCTGAAAAGTAATTCCAAAAAAAAAAAAAAAGGAAAATGTTAAGGCCAATCCCAACTGGGTTTATCCTGATCTCTGCCGCCGCGTTCTTCACAACAATGCTGCTGTTGCTTCGCCCGTCGACGGAACAAGTGGATCCCACGAGCTGGGCTTCTACTTCCCAGCTGCGACTGTGAGCACAGGGGCGTTGGCGTGGGGGTCGTGCTCCGGTGGCTCAATCGAGGAGTGGAGGATGAGGAGGAGGAAGACGAGGGAGAGCTGACGGAGATGGACTCGGAGAGCCACCGGCGGATACTGTTATTCCGAAGAAGAAGGTACATTAGCTGCGGAGCCCTGTTCAGGGACAGAGTCCCATGTTCCAGACGAGGTTATTCTTACTACAACTGCCGACCTGGGACTCGTGTCAATCCCTATGTCCGAGGTTGCAGTGCCATCACTCGTTGCCGCACTTACTAGATTTGGTAAGGCTTTCTTGTTCTGGGGTGCCATGTAAATGGATGGATGGAGAGCTGAGGAATTTGATTGAATATCATCATTCCATTTTCATTGGGAAGATCTGAGCAATTATTGTACTCCAACTTTGGAATCCCCAAGTTAGATTTTATCATGATTTTTCTTTCTGAGCAATTATTGTACTCAAACTTTGGAATCACCACGTTAGATTTTATCATGATTGTTTCTTGTTTGTCTGAAATTTCTTTTTTTTCGATTTCTCATTACTTGCTCAGTAGCTTTTAATAAAAAAATATGAGAAATTCTTGATTATCTCTTCACCGTTAATTCTCTGGAAAGGGTATGGGGGGGTCATTTTCTGGTCCTCTCGGATTTCGTTTGGGACCAATTCTAATTGAAAATTATTACAAACTTCTGGATTTTATTTATTTTTTGTTGATAAAAGAATAACAAGAAAAAATCAGAATCTATAGTTTTGCAATGTTGCATTAGGATCAAAAGATTCAATACCATACTCCCACCAAGTTGCATGCATAGAATAGGAATCTCAATTGTTGTGTCATAGGATAATGACCAAGAAAAAATAGAGATGGGTCTCTGTTCGTTTACTGCTGCTTCACAGAGTACAACGGGAGCATTTATCCTGCGGAAGAGACAAGCAGCATCACGTCGAATAATTGGCACAAAGGATTCTGTTCTGTGCTTGCTTTTGGGGCGCCACAGCAGCCCTAACATCGACCGGACTAATTAGCACCACATTAGATTCGAAGTTTGGAACGATCTCTATTATTTAAACAATCAGATAAAAAGTGTTTATACTCATGAACGATCTTTACTATTTACGTAACAAATTTCTCTCTTCTTTACCTTCTTTTGTACTATTTATTTAATATATTTAATACTTTTATTTAAATTAATAATTTAAAAATATTATCTATTGCTCATTTATCAAATTTAATATATATTAATACTATAACTTATAATTTTAATTATTATACATTTAATATTTAAACAATTAATGGAAAATAATTTGTACCGATTTTTCAAAAATCAAGCATGATATTGAAAACACATGAATTATTTGTACTAATTTCTAGGAAATCAAGCATGGTTTTTATCTTGAACTCAAATTTTACTATATTTAATAATTAACATAATAATAAATTAATTTTTTCTTTAATTCTTATATAAAATTCAAAATTATAAATTTAGAATTCTTTATCAATTAATTACCAAAAATTCTTTTTTTAGACAAAAAATGATTATTTCTTTAATTTTATAATTGATTTGGCTACAAAATTATTTATATTTTTTAACTATTAATAGATATAAATTTTAATCACCACATGTAATAATTTCATACAAAATTATATCTTTTAAAAATTACCAAAATTTTTAAAATTATACAATAAGTATAAATAATTTTACATTATATTACAATTAAAAGTTAATATTAATAGATATAATGTTTCAAAATTACATTTAAATTATCACATTCAATAATTTTATACAATATTACATTTAAAATAATTGTTTCAAAATTTTTGTAATTATTAAATAAGCATAAATAATTTTACATAATATTAAAATTAAAATTTAATATTATTAGACTTAAACTTAATATTAATAGAAATATTAATAATTTTATATTAAAATTTATAATATATTAATAAATATATTATAATTTAATATTATGTTACATTTAAGAAAATTAGATATTACATCAAAAATAGATAAAATGTATATTATTTTGTAAAAAAAATATTTTTTATGCGATAATAATTTTTAAAAAAATCAAATAAGCATTGCAAACCAATAGTAATAGGTTAGTTTGCATTTTGCAACACTTATTTGACGTGGAGTGCACAATCACATCAGACGATCATTTGTTTCTCCATAACCTCCACATCTGATGTGGTGGTCTTAGTAGGCCCGAGCAGTCCCAAAAATGGGACTGGTATGCGTGCCCTTATCCCATGCTAAAAAGTGGACAGAAATTTGCGCACTTCACCGACATAGGACGGATGGCTGGCTTCCTCATACCGACACGATACGAAATCACAGTAACAACTGGTTAAAAATGCTTAATAAGTGTATAGATAAATTTATTTCTTAATCTCATTTTTAATAATTATTTATAGAAAGTTATACTTGTAATTTTTATTATGAAAAAATATATATTAAAATACTTTTTATATATGATTAAATAAATAAGTGTAATTGATAAATAAAAAAATAACAATAAAAAAAATTAATTAAAAAATCTGTGTAATAATGATTGATGTAGTATATTGTGAAATATAAAATTATTTATTTTATTCATTAATAAATAAAAAATAATGAAAAATAATTTTCTTTTCTTAAAATTTGTCACACGAATTTTAAGTATAAATTTTATTAAAAATATATTACTAAATATCATATATATATATATATATATATATTTCACTTTTAATAATATTATTTTTTTATATTTTTAGTTCAATAAATTGATATCTATGTTTTAATATTTTCTAACTTTTCAATTTTTTAATATTTTCGAACAACAAAATTTATTCCAAGATTTTGTCAAATCGATGCAATCAACTCGACAGCTGTTATATCACTTCAAAAAATAAGGTCATTGTCAACTTTTTTTAAAGCCTCATTCATAGATCTGAGTCCTCACTCAGACATTCATTTCATGCCCCACGCCCACAACTAATCCTAACACCAAACTAATCCACACAGTTGGCAATTTCAGCATCAAAACACAAGTTCCTGTATAAGATATGTACGCGTGACCTCCGCTTCTTGCCCTCTCATTTCATGGGGATTTGACAAATTGCCTGGTGGTTTGTAGCTGCACATGTACGTAGCCCTTGAGTGCACCTCCAAGGGCTGGATTGGGTGCAAGCTTGGCTGTACGTACCTGCCTCATTGTTTTTTTGTGGATTGTGTAACTTATTGTAGGTGTCATTTGTACTCTTATAGCTAAGGCTATGATTGATTGGATTGTGTTCTTCATTAAAAATAAATTATTTAAACATAGAGGTATGTTTAAATTTTTTAAATAAATCACAATTCAGATATATGTATCCCTGTCATAGAGGTATGTTTCTTGTATTCCCTCATTTTTCAGTCTACATGTGAAATAGTCTTAATGAAAGTTATAATATTCCCTCAATTTTTTTTCAATTATGTAAACAAAATATGTATGAGACCAAAAGTTGTAATATTACCATGTGTTTTTTAGTGAAAGATGGTGAAGATAGAGTTTTATTCAAAAGTTATAGTATTACCATATGTTTCACCTTATAATAATACATAAGTGGTAAATTTTTATTTAGTAAAAGTTGATGAGATGATTTTTATTCAATAAATTTTTATAATATTACCATATGTTTCACCTCAAATTGCAAACATTAAAAAATAAATTTATTGCATAATCACTAATTTTGAATAGTTATTTCGTAATATTGTTGCTCTAACGCCTAATCAATAGTAGTAATTTATAAATCCAGGCAACTACTTCTATTCAGCAATAGACCTAATCAAACAATATGTAAATCTATGGAGCTAAACTGTCAAACGAGCAAAATCAAACTCGCAAATGCTAGGAATTCGTGGGTTTAAAATGCAAGTGAAACCAGCAGCAACAATACCAAGTCGTTCACATGAGGGGTTAGAGAAAGAAAAAGACACCAATTGGTTCATGCCAAATGAGATCAGTGACAATAATTTCAGGATAGCATGAGAAACAAAAGGCATCACAATATCAATGGAAAGGACATAGTAGCATTGAACAAAGGCTATCCCATCTCGAATGAGGTGAGCTTAAAATACAGCCATCACAAAAAAGGTAATACAAAGTTGCTCAAATAATACAGTAAAATTAGAATCAATTCAAGAGTTTTCAAACAAGTAAAAGATATTTAGATCCTTAATGCTGACTTTTGCTGAACCAACATCTTCCATTCACATATGCTTCCTTGCTCGAGTTGCACAATGAAGTTCCTGCAAACTGAACCAATGATTGGATCATAATTGAAGACCTTTTGAACATGGATTTTCTGCGCTCACCATGTAGGTTGGATCCATTATCATCAGAATGTGCTTGAGTAACAGACCAATAATAGTTTCAGCCATTCCTAGAAAGAAGAAATGCTTCATAACATCAGTATGACAGCAAAGTTCGAATGTTCTTAAGCCATAGATATACCATAGCAAGAATGTTGTTCAAATAGTCTTCAATCCAGATATACCGCAACAAGATTCTGCATGCATCCTAATTATAGCTAACAAGACATTGACATCGCCATGAGCAGAAATAAAAGGAAATTAGGCATCATAAACAAGCACAAGAGAAACAAGTTCTTAAGCAGTAAATACAGCACAACTGTCCAGGAGGGAGAATTTTCAATTTTAGGAACTTCGCAACCAAAAAATGATTCCATTCTCACACTAATATCATCAGCTCTTTTTATATTCCAGAATGAACTTGACAAGTATTAATTTGAACATTAGCCTTCTGCTTACATGAGAGACACAAATTTAGTTGATTATCAAACTTGCACAAATTGATGAACAGTTAAACGTTCATCAACTATTACTCTTTGAGTAATATTTTATGATTGAAACAGTTCAGATTCTATTCCAATGCATCCAACCCAAATTGTGGAGGAAGCCATCATTCCGCAAAAGCAACATAGGGGGATATAGAATAGTTGTCTGAGAAAATTCATTTATTTTCTGGTAATATAGAACAGTTTCTATTAACAAGAAAAGGAGAAAATTAGTTGAACATTCACAGTATGAGTCTTCTTATGATGAATGAAAAACATTTAGTATCAAGCATTTATTAATGTCATTTTCTGTCATTTTCTAAGTTATGTCAAACTAAGAAATAATTCAGTTTGAATAAGATTTTTGGTCTTCTTGTACTTATACCCCAACATCTTCACAATTACAAAGGAAGAAAGCTTTTGAAGACATGGAATAAGTAGGGGGAATAAATAAGAGTAGAGAGTAACTTACAAAGTAGTTTAGAAGGAACATTAGTAAAGTCCCAAGTAGGGAGCAGAGCTGCCAATCTAGGGACACTCTGAATCATCCCTACCATAGAAGAGGAAAATTGAATATTTTCTGTTCTTATAAATTGGTAAGGTCTTCAAATGCTTTTGCGATGGACAATTGGTTGAGGTTCTTGTAGTCACTAAATCTCATATTTTGAAAACATTCCAAGTTTGTTAACTACCTAGGAAGTACCTCAAACTAGCAAATCTCTGAGCCTAAATCCCTCAAGATATTTTTATACTGAATTTGTTTGGGAAGGAAAGACAAAATCTTGAACATAAGAGAGACAAAATGATGGGCAAAATATACTTTTGACGGGAAATCAGAGAGAAAAAATATTGGATATTATCAACATTCTCTGCAGCCCACCAGCGCTGCAGATGGTTCGGTGGTGTAGATCCTTAGGCAATAAGCTAGGATTGGACTCAATCAACTCCAAAACATTGAGACCACAATCTAAATATAACCTTTCCACTTCTCCAATGAGATAACTAGCAAAACAAAAACATACTAATCTAAATATAACCTTTCTTTTTCCCCTTTTTTTTTTTTTTTGCCATTGACTTCAAGGAAACAGAATTAGAGGCTGTTTTCTTATGGAATAATGCTGTTAGTTATATCAGATACGTACAAATATTCCAAAGACACGTCAAGGATCATAGCAGTCACCTTAGTTGAAATGGCACATACTATGAACTCATTTCAGCCTTTCTAGTTTAATTTCATGATATGTACCTTGTCACCACTGCTTCCTTTTAGTCACTACTGCCCATGGTTGGCTTTGGAATCCCCCAACACTTGTCATCTTCCCATTTTTTCAAATGATACTCCGTATTTATCTTCATATTTTTTTATCTGCAACATGAAGTTAGATTTTTCATTGGGCTCAAGCAAGATATTAAATTGATATCTATCTTCAGCCATAAATATATTGCAGCAAAATTATGCATGCATCAATTATTGTGACCAAGAGAAATTGAGAATCGCAAAAAAGGAAAAAAAAAAAAGGAGAAAGAAGGCAACATGATAAAGCTCAAAAAGTCCAACAAATCCTGCAGGTAAAAATAAAACACAGCAGCACCAAAAGGAAGAATTTTCAATTTTTACTAGTCTTGTAGCCAAAAAAATGATTCTATCCTAATATTGATATCGTAAACTGTGTTTATGATAGGTTATGAATATCACGAGATTCAAACTTACCCAAATTGATAAACAGTTATATTATCCATGAACTATGAACTATTAGTGGTTTGAGAGTAATATATGTATAAGTGAAGTGATTGATGACAGCATTTCGATTCCTATACAAAGAATAGTTGCCAACTTTCAGACTACACGAAAGAAAGAAAATTCATTTACATCTATGGTATGATCATTCAAGCGATGGATGAAAAACATGAATAACAAAGCATATAACCACGTAATTTTCCAAGTTGCGTTAAAAGTAAGAAATAATTGAGTAGGAAGAAGAGTTGTGGTGTTGTTATACTCATTTGGCTTGGCAAAAGAAGAGTAGAAATACCTTATCCCATGCCAAGAAGATTAAAGGATCAAAAACTACCTTTTTCTATTATTTAATTTTAAAAAAAAAAGAAACCTAAAAGATTTGCATATAAACAAACAAATAATGATAGTCAAAGAGAGGCTTTGAAGACATGGAATAAATAGTGGAAATAAGTTAGAAATATAGAGAGTAAATCAGGAAGTGGATTAGTAGTCATCACCATTGGCGAAATTCCAAACGATTGTAGAATAGCTTAAATAAATTAGGAATATAGGTAGAGAGTAACTCACAAAGTGGATTAGTAGTCACCATCCACGAAGTGTCAATTTGGGAATATGGGCAATCTTGGGCCACTCTGAGCCACTTCCTTCAGTGCATCTCTCTTTTAGAAGAGGACATCTGATAATCTCAAGAAGTTGTAAGTTGGTAAGGCGTTGAAATGCTTCCGCTGAGGGCAACTGCTTGAGCTTATCGCAATCCTGAACTTGCAGCTTTTGAAGACTTGTTAAGTTACCCAACCACTCTGGAAGAGCCTCCAATAGTTTAAAATAAAGTATTTTTAAATCTCTTAATGAAGTCAAATACTGAATTTGATCAGAGAGAGAGGTGACTTTTGGTAATCGATATCCACTTAGTGAAAGAGACGTAAGAGAGGGAAAATATTGGAGATGATCGAATGGAGGAGGAGGAGAAGGAGCACTGGTGACTTGGGAGACGGAACGAGGGAAGAAGGGGAAACAATCAACTTCTCGATGAGGACGATAATGACCATCTAGAATTAATGTCCTAAGGCTGGTGAGGTGGTGCAGATCCTTAGGCCATAAACTAAGGTTGTCTCGAATTTCCAAAAGCTCAAGTGGGGCCAGAATCTTGAGGCTGCAAAATGCTGCAGTAAACTCCCCACAATCCACAATCCTTACATCACGCAGCGATGGGAGATAATGGATATTTGGGGGAGACCCAATCACCCAATTCCAATTCGGTGAAAGGGTTAGGCTTTCGCAGTAACGCATTTCCAATACTTGAAGCTTTAGTAGGCAACCCAAGTTTGGAAAAGCCCTCAACATGGGAAGGCTAAATATGTACATTTCCTCTAATTTAGGAAATATTTTAACAATAACCGAGGATGATGATGAATGTGGAATAATTGCATCTGACCACTCCACTAGCCTTGCCATGTTATATAACTTCAGTCTTTTCAGTGCTGGAAAAAGAGTAATCGCATCTGCCCCATTATCATAATTACAACCAACCACATCCTTTACATTTGGATTTGGATTTGGATTTGGACTAGACCGCCCATGCCCATACCCATAGAACTCTTCTCCTATACACTTCACTTTGTCTAAATGTTCCATAGTTAAATCCTCAAGACAAGGCAAGTACCCAAGCGATGGCAGTCCTTCACATTCATTCAATTCCCATAATATCAAATTCACCAGATTGCGAAGCTGGTTTAAATCATTCCTTGCTACCCTCATCATCCAGGATGGAAACTTGGGGCTTTGATAATTCCCAATTGTCAAACTTTTGATATTCGAATGAGGTTTCAGACCCTCCATAACATCGCTGGCGTCACACTCTTCTTCTCTCCCCTTCCCCCAAAGAAGCTTTAAACTTTGAATATTTGACTTCTTTGACAAGTTGGCTTTCAAAGCAGATTCACGACTGCTCACATTTTCAAGGCCAGAAATTCTTAATTCACCTTTAAGGTTGTCCAAGTGTTCCAACTCTTCAATTTGGCATCCATCGCATTTGTCCACCTTAAACCCAATCAAAGTTTGAAGATTTGTCAATTGGCCGATTCTTGGAAGCAAATAATTAGGTGCTGAAACTCTTGCATATCTTGATGCCACATAAAAATGCCTCAAGTTTATTAATTTCTGAGGAAAACCCTCAGGTAGCACATCCGACAAAAGGCCGACTCTTATGGTCTGCAAATAGTACAACTCTGTGAGCGACTTTGGAAACTTTCGTATCCAAGTGCCACTGATGTCAAGAAATCTCAAATGCTTCATCTTACCAATCCAATTTGGGTATTCCTTCGCATCCTCATCTTCAACAATCAAAGCAGAAAGACATCTAAAGTTTGCTGACAAATCTTCTTCAAGCAAGTTACGACCTTTCAAATGAAGTGTTCGCAGCTTCGAGGGAACAATACCTTTCAAGTTCTTCCACATTTCCCCTTCGCCTGCGGTGATTGTTAAGTGCATAGCCTCGATCTTGTTGCTTACCTGCTTCCAATCCTTCACATGAAAACAGTAATTCTCTGACACTTGTAATGAAACATCATGCACAAGGTCGTGCATCTTGCAATGCGTGATATTATTTAGATCATCCCTTTCAGCATCTTGCAATAAAGAACTCCTCAGTAGAATATTAAAATATTCACTGCCTACGTCTTCCATTAGTAAATCACTTCCCTTTGGAGGATTCAGCAGCCCTTGCGCCATCCAAAGTTGTATTAGCATACCCTTTTCCATCCGAATGTCCTTCTCAAAAATTGCACAATAAGCAAAACATTGTTTCAGTGACAATGAGGGCAAATTATCGTAACTTAGCTTTATGACCGAAAGAACCCCCTTTCCTTCACCGGCAAAATCATTCCACACTCCACTTTTCTCAATCGTCAACCACTCCGATTCAGAATGCTTGGAGTACAATAAGCCTCCTATTGCCTTTATGGCTAAGGGAACACCTCCGCACCTTTCTAAAATCCTTTTGCCTATATCCTCCAATTCTTGTTTCTTTGTCGCTCCACCCTTTGCAAATGCCCGTTTCTCAAATAATTCCCAACTTTGCTCTTGTGAGAGTACTTGAAGCCGATGATATCCAGATGTTCTCATTGCTGAAGCAACATCCTCGCTGCGTGTGGTGGCCAGAACTTTGCTTCCTTTAGAACCACCAATTTCTAGCAAACATCTCCTCATGTGATCCCATTCGTCACTTTTTTTATTCCAAACATCATCAAGTACCAACAAATATCTTTTACCGCTCAATTCTTCCTTCAGTTGACTTACTAAAGCTTTTTTATTTGTCAGTTGAGGGTTCCTTTCAGTGAGATCCTGCAACATTTCAGCCAACAATCTTTGAACATTAAAATCATCAGAGACACAAACCCAAACTCTCTTGTCAAAGTGACTCTGAACCTTGGCATCTTTGTTAACTAACTGGGCCAGGGTTGTCTTCCCTTGACCACCCATGCCCAGGATGGTGATGACTGGTAAGTCCTCCTCATGGTAGTCTGAACCAGTTAACATGTTTATCACCTGTGAGGTATCATCATCCCTGCCCACGATTTCTGAATCCTCCACAAAAGGATCTGTTAACCTCTTTTCCTTAAGATCCTTAAGATCGGGAAGTGAGTTTATGAACTCCAGTGGTCGAAGTCCAATTTCACGTGCTTCAGCAAAAACTTTTTCGAAGGATGACATAACATCCTTCACCTTGTGAGCCAATTTCGAACGAAATGAAACAGGATTTGACGATGAAAAGAAGCTGCTTACCTTGACCCTCTTTTGGCCCTCAATTTTTTGGCGAAGAACTTCGTACCCAAACTCTTCCAACACAATCTCAGCATCAAGGGCGACAAACTGCAGCCTTTTGAGCCAAAGTTGCACAGTTTTGGTATTTACTTGCTTGCTCTGAGCATCGGACAGTAAAGCTTGAATCATCTCCAGCTTCTCTGCAAGCTTTGTGAGTTCTTTGTCGACACCCCACGCGAGAGTGATCTCCTCAGCAGCAAGTGAGAAAACCGTCCTCAACAGAGGCCCCGTAACAACCCCAAGTGCAGCATCAGCCATGTTCGGCAAGCAAAAGGAACAAATGAATTCGAAGGACTAGGGATATCAGTGAAGTGATTGGAGTTGAGGGATGCAGCAAAGCAAAACAGGGAGAGGAATTGTTAGGAAGGAAGAAGAGAATGAGATCTGTTTGGGAACCAATAATTACTAGTGGGTGGTGAGTCAACGCAACTGGACAAAACCAAAGTTTTTTTTTTTTTTTTTTTCCCACATTCATTGGCTATGGAACCCACAGTCAGGGATTCGATCCCTGGTGGCCACTGGGACTGCTCCCAACACCCTAGCCCTGGGATTAATGTAATTAATACTACTTTGGGATGGAAGAGTAAAAGCTTGTTTTTACTTCTGCGAATATCCTTTTTCTACGAAGACTAGAAGACTACGATACAATGCTTTCTTAAGCATGTACCTTCAAAGTTCATAACTGCAGCTTTTGAAGCCTGCATTTACAATTTTACATGATAAAGATTCAAAATGTTTCCTTCTTCTAATCCGAGGAACACACGGCATCAAAGACACGTTAACTGCAGCTACAGGTGCAGTGATCCCTTTTCATCATTCAGTTTTACATGAGGGGCATATGCAATCTAGTACTCGGATATGCACATTGTGGAATGGTTGCTGCCGCACGATGGATTGCGAAGCTCAGAACTCCCATATTGCTCAAGGCTCTACATGAAAATCCTGATCATGAAGTTAAGGTAAATAATAGTTGCACTAATACATGAATGATATTCTTTGAGTTTTATTTGAATGGATAAGCAGTCAGGTTTTGAATTCTGCTTCTAAATCTCTGAGTATGTGCTATTTTATCTCCAATCCATAGGTGTCAGAATATTTATCATCCTCAGTAAACATCGTAACAAGCACCATTGTTGATTTTCAGGTTGTTGGCCACTCATTAGGTGGTGGAACTACTGCTCTTCTTACATATATTATTCGAGAACAGAAAGGGTTGTCCTCAATCACATGTGTTACTTTTGCACCAGGCACGTGGCAAGCTCCTTTGACTTTTCACTCTTAATTCTATCGTTTTTTCATGGAGTGTGATAAGCTGTTTCATTCTTTTGGGTTGTTTATGGGTTATGATTAGTCCATTGGGCCATCTAATCTTCATTTAGTAAAAAAGATGCTTTTTAACTGGGTTTAGAAAAACCCTGTTGCAAAGTGAAAATAGTAAGTGTTAGTTCAAGTTCAAATTTTGTGAATTAGCATCACTCTCTTGATGTCTGCTCTTTCTTGTGCTATTTGAAAAATCTGTCATTTATTTCCTTGTTTTTGTCTCTTCAGCTGCCTGCATGACATGAGAGTTTGGAGAGTCAGGGAAGCACTTCATCACTACGATAATCAATGGCTCTGATCTTGTGCCCACATTTTCAACTGCTTATGTGGATGATCTCCGTTCAGAGGCCTGGTTTCGTTATCTTAAATTGAAAAGTGTTTTTCAAGTTACTATGTGTCACAAATAAATCAATGATAGATTTAGCTGATGACTGATGAGACTTGCAAACATATCTTATTAGGTAACAGTTTCATCTTGGTTAAATGATCTGCGTGATCAAATTGAGCACAACAGAGTTTTAAATGTAATATATCGCTCTGCCACTGCTCTTGGGTCTCGCCTACCATCTGTGTCTAATGCAAAAGCTAGAGTTGCAGTTGCAAGTTGCGCTTCTGTGGCCCGTTTCAAGCAGCACTAGTGTAAGATATTGCGACATTTATTTTGTATAGTTTGCATCTAATTTTTTCATTTTGTTTACTTAACTCCAACATAAAGTGACCTGCATGGTTTATGTTTTGTATGTGTGAAATATACTTTTGATGATTCCCAAGTACAGTTCTCCTAAATGCCGAACTGCTTTATTCTTAAAGAGTGCCATTATCTTCTTTTTGAAAATGCTAATAGGTTATGAGTACTTCTTTTGCATCATGGACATGTATGGGTCCACGCCGCCGTGTAGTGAATACTTCTTCAGAATGTAAAACAAATGATTTGCCTGAGTCGACTTCTCTTGTTACTGAAAGAACATATGTATCTAGTGTTAGTGAAGTGGTAAGCAGAGACTCCAATTCAAACGAGTTGGTATTCTGTTCTTCAAGTCTTGGTTCAGCACGCTTGTATGGGTCCGATAATGCATATGGTTTCTGTGCCTTCGTCTGATGCAAATGATTTTGGTGAGGATGATCGTTCTGCAGAGCATGTTGGCATTTATGAAACAGCTAGAGAATTATATAGCAAGCTACGGTTGTCTTAAACCAATGATAAATGATCATTACATGCCTATGTATTAAAAAAAAAGATGATGGAATTATTGATCAAGGAATTAGAGAATGAGGAAGACATATAGTTGTGTAGCTAGGAATAGTTTGCTCTGAGATATACGCATGTTCTCCTTTCCATGCAGAGAGACGCATTGAAATGATTTATAATGGTGTAGGTGGCAGCGTATTCTTATTTTTTGTTGTTGCAGGATGTTGCAGAATTATTAACCGGTGAAAAGTTAATCCTAGGAACTCTTCAATTGTGGTAGCTTTGTTTTAAAACTCGAAGAACAGAATAAACCTCAGCAGAAAGCCATAAGAATTTTGTGTTAATAGAGGTGCGGTGGGGTGGGGGTTGCGGGAGATGGTACATTGCTTTGGGCCTTGGCGACATCCTTGCAAAGCCATAAGAATTGTGTTAATAAAGAAAAGATTTGTCTTTTTTGATTACTTGTTTTATTTAACTATCCCTTCTAGAAATAACGAGCAATTCTTTAACTGTTCCTAAAATTATTGTCATCTTCAAGGGAATGAAGAAATCACATAAAAACGCCCTCAGGGGCATATGTGAGTTAGTAAGTTTGAGGTGATGTATGGAGAAATTCTCCGGCAACGCATGTTCGAATCTTGTGTGAGGTCGATTTTCCGCTAAAATATTGTAGGGTCTGTTTTGGAATTTGGCCTATTGGCTCTCTCCCTCAAACCTCTGCCAACTCGTACACATCCCTTGATTTACATTCCGCTTGGCTAAGGGGCTTCTGCCAACTTGTACACATCCCTCGATTTACATCTCGCCTGACTAAAGAACTTTTGGCACAGGTGGGGGAGTTTTGCCCTCGCAAGGGAAACTTACTCCTAAAACAAAGAAATCACATAAAAACAATTACAAAACAAAACAAAGAAATCACATAAAAACAATTACAAAACAATGAGAATGGTGAGGATATGTTCTGCCAACTCGTGCACATCCCTCGATTTACATCTCGCTTGACTAAGGAACATTTGGCATAGGTGGGGGAGTTTCGCCCTCGCATGGGGAACTTACTCTTAAAACAAAGAAATCACATAAAAACAAGGGATAATATATTAAAATGTCCTAAACTTAGGTGGTTGTAACCGTTTTGTCCCAACCTTTCAATTGTAACAACACGATACATGAACTTTTCAATTTGTAACAATAATGGCCTTTGACTGAAAAAGAGACAAAAATACCCTCCTTAAAGATAGAAATGACAAAAAATTGATATAGTTTAATTTTTCTATTAACTTTTTAAAAGAAAATTATTATTTTTTACAGATACTTTGTTTTTTTACCTCAATTTTTTTGGTCATTTTGTCTCTAAATTTTATTAACTTTTCATTTTTAAATTTTATTTTTTAGTTTAAAAAAATTTATTATATAGTGTAAATAATTTTATTAATTTTTTTCTTTAAAATTTATCATTTTTGTCTTTTTAAAAATTTATTTTAAAATTTTAAACTAGATGCTTTATTAAGGAGGGTATAATAAAAATGAAAAGTTAATAAAATTTAGAGACAAAATGACAAAAAAAATTGAGGTAAAAAAACAAAGTATTTGTAAAAAATAATAATTTTGAGGTTAAAAAACAAAGTATCATATAATACATTTTTGCCTTTTTGCATTAAAAATTTTAACAAAATTTTGCATAATTTTATTAAGTTTTTATCTTTAAATTTTCTTTTAAAAAGTTAATAGAAAAATTAAACTATATTAATTTTTTGTCATTTCTATCTTTAAGGAGGGTATTTTTGTCTTTTTTTAGTCAAAGGCCATTATTGTTACAAATTGAAAAGTTCATGTATCGTGTTGTTACAATTGAAAGATTGGGACAAAAAGGTTACAAGCACCTAAGTTCAGGACATTTTAATATATTATCCTTAAAAACAATTACAGAACAATGAGAAGCCTGACTAAGGAACCTTTGACATAGGTGAGGGAGTTTCGCCCTTGCATGGGAAACTTACTCCTAAAACAAAGAAATCACATAAAAACAAACATCTCGCCTGACTAAGGAACATTTGGCATAGGTGGGGGAGTTTCGCCCTCGCATGGGGAACTTACTCTTAAAACAAAGAAATCACATAAAAACAATTACAAAACAATGAGAAGCCTGACTAAGGAACCTTTGACATAGGTGAGAGAGTTTCGCCCTCGCATGGAGAACTTACTCCTAAAACAAAGAAATCAACATAAAAGGTGAGGATATGTTAACAAAGGGATTTGAATTCATGACTTTAAGGTTACGTACTCACCCGCTACACCAACTTAACTACCCCCAAGGGGGCAATGATACTTGATCTTATATGAATGTTAAGCATTTTTAACTTTGGACAACTAAAAAATCATAACACTAAATTAAATATTTGAGTGTGTACTCAAAAACAATGTCTAATGTCAAAATTTATTTTACAAAAAGCACGTTAACTATATGATTTGACCAAATATTTATCTCTAATCGAATGACAAACTTCAGTTTCATTATTCATTTAACTTTGTAACATAATGAATTGGGTACTTTTATAATTAATCAAGCTCACTCACATTATTTGCTACTCCCTTATATTGCCCCACAAATCATTTTTCAAACTTTATGCCCACCTAATTGCATTTCATGTATCATAATTATGGTCCCACCTTCCAATTGTCTTTCGCATTTGTTGTACCTATCAAGAAAAAATAACATGTTGCCCTCGGGAACATAGGCGAGTTGGTAAATTTGAGATGACGTGGGGAGAAATCCTCCGGCAACGCAGGTTCGAATCTCGTATGGGGTAGGTTTTCGCTGAAATATTGTGAGGGTTTATCTTGAAGTTTTCTCCTGTTGACTCTCTTCCTCATGCCTCTACCTCCATTTACATCTAATGGGCCTCTGATACAGGTGAGAGATTCGTAAGAAGACTTTTTCCTAAAACAAAGAAAAAATAACATGTTGCAAAATGTCACATGGCACCAATTGTGGATCTGATGTGCAATGGAGTTGAATTTGTGAACATTAGAATATGCTCAATAAGGATCTCCCCTCCGCATGTCATCCTAGATCTCAAATTTTCTAATAGTTATATACTAATTGAGTAGTTTTGGTCCCTCTCCTTCTCGGGAAAATAACTTCATCAATTCTTTGTTCCCTAGCAATTGGCTTCAAATATTGACCACAAATGAGTGTAAGCGAACTAGTACGTTCAGTGAATAGCTCGTAAACAAGTTCAGTTGCGTTCATTTATGTTCGTTTGTTAAACTAAATGAACAATAAATGACCAAATTTTAGTGTTCGTTTAATAAACAAATACGAACACGAACAGACGTGTTCGGTTCGTTTATGTTCACGAACAAACTCATTTAGTGTTCGTGAACATGTTCGATTAATATTCGTTTAAAGCTCGTTTAGTATTCGTGAATATGTTTGATTAATGTTCGTTTAAAATAATATATATATATATATATATATATATATGATAATATTAATAATAATACAATTTTGTCGAACATGTTAATTTTGGAGTTAATTTTCTATTGTTAATCTATTTTCTTTTCTTTTTTTTCTTGTTGAAATAGGATGTGTTGAGATTTCAAAGTTTTATAATCGTTGTTTTACTCTTTCTACAAGTTACTCATTTTTAGTATGAAATTAAATACTAGAAGCTCTAGTAGTGTAAGCGAACAAATATTTTGGTGAACATGTATAAATATATATATAATATTTATATATATAATATTTATATATTATATTATTTTAAATTTTTGTTTATTTAAGTGCTGGCGAACATATTCGTTTAAACATTCGCGAACATGTTCGTTTAAATATTTGCCAACATGTACGTTTAAATGTTCGTGACATATTTATTAAGTGTTCGTAAACATGTTCGCGAACATTAACAAACATTAATAATTATATTCGAAATCAGCTCGTGTTCATTTAAGTTTTTCATATTTGTGTTTGAGATCAGCTCTCGTTCGTTTAAAATAAACGAACAGATTTTGAACAATGTCCATTTGAGATCGTTTAGTTCGTTTACAGCTCTTGCTGTCTCATTTCATGACGATTTGACAAATTGCCTGGTGGTTTGTAACTGCACGCGTGCAAGTAAACCATCTCCCACTGCAGAGCAACAATGCAGTAAATGGGGGTCTGAGTGCACCCATGGTCAATCACATTCAACATCCATAATTCATAGCACCCACAATCCACATGACTTCTTACACCACAATCCCTTTTCAAGTTTCACACAGTTTATACACAGAGAAAAAAGTAAATACAGACTGTATACTGCAAGGCACTCCATGTCTTGGTTAAACATCAAGGAGAAGAGCGTCATGGCAGACTATTTCGGCACTCAAATTAGTAACTTAAGTAAACATTTTCTGTTTCTCCGAAAAAGAATCACAAACATCACACGAACAACCAGTGCAACATGTGGCAAAATTCAAGCAGAGTCATCCGCAGACTTTGCATCGTCCTTTGACTTCACAGGTGCTGAAGGAGATGGAGAGCCTTCTTGACCCATCTCAGCTCTAAGATCATTGATGCTTTGTTCCAATTCATCAATCCGGTTACCCATTTCATCAAGTGGAGATATGGTTAAGGAAAAAAAACACATGTAAAATCCAGTTATAGCATCAACATGTACTTCACACTCAGAGACAATATGAACTACATCATTATGCAAAAAGAAAATTGTCATTTTAAAATGTTAAGGATCTCATTTTACCTTCTCAACTCCACTTTTATGCTCAGTTTTCCCCTTTCTGAAGCTAATCAAACAATCACCAACTATTGACAAGAGTCTTTTGATCAGCCTTTGTGTTAAGACACTTATCAACAGAACCCACCAGCCCCAGGATCTTGTCAAAAGTCAGATGCTTACTGCAACCTTAACGGTAAACAACAATTTACAACCTTTGACAGTATTATTATGACAAGACATGTTTACCCTAATACAATAAAGTAAAAATTTCCCAAACTCTCCTCTTAACTTTTCCCTTACTTCTCATGATGCATGAAAAAGGCATTTCCATTCGAGGATAAGAGTTTCTTTCTCCCAAAGAAAAAAAAAGGAGACAAAAGTTATTGCTGGTAGAATAACGTGTGGATGTTATGTGGAAAGGATTTCCAGCGTATATGGCAACAAAATATAACAGGAAACGGCAATTTACTTGTGCAGCATCAAGAAAAGTGTCAGGACCTTTATGTCACATAGTAATTATTTGATTCAAATGCAATAAGAATGGGCTTCAATAACATGAAAAGGATATTCTTTGTAATGATTGAATCCGACATTGTCTGAAACCTGGTTTGCTGAAAGAAAATAATTGCACTAGAATCAGACCAAGACTTTCGATTTTTGGTGCATAATTAAAACTTAAGCAAGAGGAACAAAACAAAAGAAGAAAATGGATAAAAATAATATAGTGTGCAGCATACATATAATAAAATGAAGAGAATAAGGAAAAGAGAGCAACGAAGGCAAAGAATGGGCACAGACATACCATCTGTTGAAGTAGATTTTGTACCTGAACAGAAACACAATAGAACAATATTAAACAATGTGTCATAACGGTAGCATTAAATGGAATACCAACATTAAGATGTAAATGGCAGATTCCAGTAAAGAATATTAACCAAGTAACCACTTAAGAGCCAGATGTAGATGTTAGATATCAGAATGAATCACAAGATAATTTTGTTGTCCAAAGGTGCTTGCTACCCTAGTACTAATACAATTACTTATATAGAAAAAGCTTACAAAGGCAGTCATATCAGCAGTGCTCTGTTTTGTAGTATCTCCATCATGCCCGTCCTGCCAGCAAAGAGACATGCAGTGAGATACAAGACATGAAGCACTATAATATGGTATAGGCATTTCCTTCCAATTAAAGCCCATCGTAGATGAGTTCATTCTTCTGAAGTTTGAATCTTGAAGGAATATAAAATTAAAAATAATAATAAAACCCATTAACTAGCCAATGTATTGGTCATCAATATGGGCAACCTATATTTGAAAATATATTCAAATCCAATCAATTCAAGAATTGGTATTATGTGATAATACAGAAAATCTCACACAGCATGCTTGTCTGAAAAAGTTTGCAAGCAAACACAATCTCTCTGTACCTGTATCTGTCGTACAATAAATTGTCACCAGATGATATGATCAAAATGAGATTCTATTATCTAGTAAGTTCCCACGTAAGAATTCCAGTACATCAAGTTTACAGCAAAAGAAACTTTGTCAAGTTACAACACACAAATGACACAAATACCAGGAATTCACTTTGCTGATGGTGGGTGTGCTTTACGTTGAAAAAATAAAAAAGAAATGTAACAAAAAAGAAAAAACCAATTTGACATATTAACTATTCAAATTTCTAACTAGAATCTTTATTTAATATGGAAACAAAAGCTTCAATGAGACCAGATATCTGGCTTTTGTAACCAGAAAACTTTAATAATAAGTTAAACATTCAAGCTTTGTATTATTAAACTTTAATAATAAGTTTAATGATATTAAACTTCAACAACACTTACAATGCTATCTCAATAACCTAGCTCTCATGATAACAACAGCAGAATAAGGTTATCAGAACTTCATTAATCGTTCTTGATTCATATCCACATTACACGACACTAAACCAACTAGCTAAAATGTTAATTAATCAGGTAACCAATCCATAGTGTTTCAAGTTCAACCCAAACATGCCCTAAAAGCTTCTAAAAATAGTTTCTTAACAACTAATTGAAAATTTTTCAAAAATCAAAACCAACAAAAGCCTCTCTTTTTTTTCACAGTCAGTCTTGATTAAACCATATTGTAACATCCCCTCCAGCTTTCCACTATTTTCGTGGAATTTTTATTTCAAATTGCAAAAATCTAAAATAATAAAAATAGCAGCGAAATTATTAAGCTCCAAAATAAATAACCAAAAAAGAAACATTCAAATGTACAGCCAATTTAAGAAAATCAATCGAAATCCTAAAACCAAACAAGCGAGAAGCAGATTCGAAGCAAATGGGATAAAATTCTCGTAATAACACAGATCGAGCAATTCATATCAACCGATATACACATTCGAAAACTAAAATTAAGTACTACATTACTATTTCCCCCGATTTCTCTTTGGATTCTGGCAGAGAGAGAGAGCGCGAGCTTGATTCAGTGTGTGAGTGCGTGCGCCGGTAGCTTTTTCACTTTTCCAGAGCGGAAGAAGGGTGGCGTGAGTTTGAATTTGGTGGGTAAGACTAAGCCCGCAAATGGAAATTGCCGAAGATAATTGAAATGACAAAATTCTCCTGACCAAACTATATATATTTGGTTTTTTTTCTTTTCCACTTAAAATGAGGTCTCTTTTTTTTTTTAAGACCCGAATCGACTTCTAAATGATACACGCCCTCCGCTTAAAAAAAAAAAAATTTAAAAAATTTCATTGTTTTAAAGAAATAAAGAATTTATTTTTTTATAAAATTCTTATAATAATAATAATATATAATTTGTATTAAAAGAAAGTATAAAAACATAAAAAATATATTTAATAATACGTTAAATGCGTTGGATTTTTCAATTAAAAGAAATCAAATTAAATTAAGGGTGATTTTTTTTTTAGAGGGATAGAGTAATTCATTAGTGAATAATTAGAAAAAAAATAGATAAATGGTAAATAGAAAAATTAAAGAGAAATAAAGTATTTTGTGAGCCTGGGCCGTTCTCATTTGAGATTGCTTGTGTTTTGGGCTCCCAAACCTGTTTTTGTTGGGCATTGTCAAACTCCATTAATGTCGTGGTGTCATAAACCGAAATAAAACGATGTCGTGTGACTAAATGAGAGAGTAGTCAAAAAATCACGTCAACATAGATTTAATTGCAACAATTGTAACACTAATTTAATTTATTTTAATTTTAATAGTGTCGTTTAGTCATTAGCTTAAGTTAATCAGTAAGAAACAGTACAAATAAGACAAGTATGGTGCAACAAAGACAAGTTAATTGGTGAGCAAATTCTTAAGAGTTTTTTTCTTAAATATTTATTATTTTAATATAAATTTAAATAATATTATAACTTTAAATAGATTTCCAAAAATATAGAAATTGAATAAAAAAAAATTGTCATACACCTCTTCTGCTGGAATTCATCTTTTTCTCATTTTTCCTCTCCTATTCTCCCTTACCCCCTTGCAGCCACACACCCCTCTTCTCAAATTCCCCTCCCCCTGCGACAATCCTAGCTCCAGCAGCTCCTCTTCCCTTGGCCGTGGCCCTTAGTTCCACAGCAAACCCTGTCCCCCTCCCCCCGTCCTCCCTGCAAGTGGCCCTTGGCCACTACTGCCCCCTCCCCCCCCCTTCCCTTCATCAAATTTTTTAAGTCTTATACGAAACTAAATCAACGTCATGGAATAAAGTTCCGGCTGCTTTAAAGTTTCTTGATTTGTCAAAAATGAAATTTGAGGCAACTTCTTTGACCCCATTCATGGCCATTATGAGCAATTGAGTTGCCAACAAAGCCACGAGAATGTAAACTATATTTCCGTAAGCACAAGAATTTTAATGGAATCTTTGATGAAAAATGCCAATCATGCCGCTTTTCAAGAAAGTCCCCATCTTTGATCATGAGGAGAATCTGGAAACTTTAATCATATTTCTAAATCTTCTTGATCGTGTGAAACGTTTGCAGCAAGGAAAGGGATGAAGGGCGGGATGGAGAATTTTTTTTTTTAAGTTTTGCTTGAAGTCGCTATTCTGGACTTCAATATTTTGGAAACACTCCCCAAATTCTTTATATTTATTTAATTTTTTTTATAATATTCCAATATTTTACTCAAATTCTTAACTTCTTATTCTCTACTCTCATTCTCTATTATTCCTTCTTCCTCTCCATCTCTCTCTATTTCCTGAATCTTTCTCCCTGTCCTTCTTCTCTGTTCGTTATCTTTTCTCTCTCTCTCCCCTCGTGTTATTTTCTCTCTCCCCGCCCTCATATTCAGTCATATTCATTTTCTTGCCTTTCTATTTCCATAAATTGAGCCTTAGTGTAATATTCTACAATTTTTGTTCTAATGGAAATGTTGTTATTTTATCATCTCGTGAAAATTTCATGCTTTTCATGTGAAAACCAATTAAATGCTCTGCATGCCCCCCTACACTAAAATCTTATATTTTTCATGTCAACTAAACAATATTCCATATGAAAATTTTCATGTATGTGAACTAAGCAATATTGTGGTAATATCACTTATCATGGTTATTGAGGAAATTCACCACAAAAACTAGCTTGTGATGTGAAATAATCTAATGCCATATAAATCCCTTATAGAAATTTCATACTTTTTACTTGAGAATCAAATAGTTAATGACAATTACTCACGAACTAATGTTATGGGCTGTTATTGGGCTATTAAGTAGTATTGTATTCGTGTAAAAAAAAAAAAATCATTTCGTATAATTTTTTTAATTCACAAAATACAATATATTTAATGTACTATTAAATGTATATTTTTACATTTTTATACTTAATTTTAAATTTGAGTTATTATTATTAGTAAGGTAGTAACAAAATTTCACACTAAAAGTGGACTATTTTTTAAGACAAATAAAAAATTTGAAACTTTACTCTTTTTTTTTGGGATGGAAGCAATATCATATTCTCAGGTTCACATAAATATTAATATGGTTAGGGAGGGAAAAATGTGAAAAAAAAGAAAGAAAGATGTGATTATCGCTACAATTATCATGCTTCTAAAAAAATTGCAACTTTTGCAAAATGACAACTGATATTTCTGTTTTTTCATTACTTGTTTTATTTAACTATCCCTTCTAGAAATAACGTGCAATTCTTTAACTGTTCTTAAAATTATTGTGATCTTCAAGGGAATGAAGAAATCACAAAAAGACAATTTCAAAACAATGAGAATGGTGTAGGTTAGAATATGTTATTCTTTTATTAATGTGGTGCTTCTTCACAAATAATAGCTCCAAATATCCCACTCGACAAGTCATTATGAGAAAAAAAAAAAAAAATCCCAAGAAGAGGAAGATAATAACAAGTGTCCCTACAAAATTACATATCTAACAATGTCAAAATTTGTTTTACAAAAAACATTAATTGTAGGATCTGATCAAATATTTATGTTTAATCGAATGACAAACTTCAGTTTCATTATTAATTTAACTTTGTGACATAATGAATTGGGTACTTTTATAATTCATCAAGCTCACTCACAAATCATTTTCCAAACTTTATGCCCACCAAATTGCACTTCATGTATCATGGTTATGCTCCAACCTTCCAATAATTAAGTAGTTTTGGTCTCTCCCCTTCTCTACAAAAATAACTTCATCAATTCTTTGTTCCCTTCAAATATTGACCACAATACTCCAGTTAAGGTCATGCACCAACTCATTTAAGTTACCAAAAACTTCACCCACAACGAAAAACTCTGGTGTATTCTCTTAATAATTAAATAAATGATTGATTCTTAATCAGTGCAATGAGTTAAAGATTTATTTTTGAGAGCAATTTACTATTTTTTGAATGCAAAATACAATTCTTTGCTCTTTGAAGTGTATTGCGAAGTTACCAACTTTCGTCACATATATGTTAAAGTTATAATTAATTTTTAAGAGTAATGATAGAGATATTAACAAATCATAGTAATTTTGTATAGTAATTGACGTGATAATTATATATTTATCCTTATTACAAAATACAAAATAATGAAGGATAATTTTATTTTTTTATGATTACCATGATGATTTGTCATTATTCAAATTTTAATCTGTGCTCAACGAATTAAGAGTTAATCAATGTATTTACTTTTAGAATCAATTTATTATGTTATGGTAGGTATATTTTTCAGAAACAATTTATTATTCTCGAATACATATGCGACTTTATTGTACTATATTCTCCAAATGCATTTATTCTTAATCGTTCTTACCTGTATTATTTTCAATGTATTTACACAAACAATCACATCAAATGATACACCTTAAAATATAAAATTTCAATCTAACGACTACGTATGTCACATTAGATTGTGAAGTTTAATTAATTAAGAATAAAAATGAAAGTTTTAAATAAGTTAACCATAAAACACAAAGGTCAAAAAAAAAAAGCAATAAAAATTTAGGTGGAGGATGCATTATTAGATAGTAATTAAGTAAGTTGGGCACACAATAATTAATACTAAATAAAAAAAACCATTAATAACCTTAGCTGAAACGAACTCCCAATTATATGCCAATTTTCGTGTTCACTAAATTATCACTTAAATCCCACTTTTCCTTTGTTTTTTCCTCTTATTTGGATTGATCACTTCACATAGGTTAATTTACTTTAGCAACTAAGGTACTAAAAATCCAACTAATGAGAATCAAACAATTCCCATTTTCTTAACATAAGAAAATAGAGGGAACGAATAAAATAGTTTTTCATAAATTGATAAATATTTTTTTTTTTATATTTAAAATAATAAAAAATATTTTATAATATTTTTTTAGTTTTTTAACATGATTTTATTAAATTTTTTATCAAATTTTGATCATATTTGATTATAATAATTGTGTTATTTTAGCAAAAAAATTGAATGAAATTGTGATGAATAATTACAACCATATATTAAAAAAATATTTTAAAAAAATTTCATCGGGCAGTCTGTGATGAAAAATTTTGTCGGTTACTTTTCTAATCCAATTCCCAGTGGAATTCCCACTCTCTCTGTTCCTCACTCTGAAGAACTCTCTGAAAAGTAATTCCAAAAAAAAAAAAAAAGGAAAATGTTAAGGCCAATCCCAACTGGGTTTATCCTGATCTCTGCCGCCGCGTTCTTCACAACAATGCTGCTGTTGCTTCGCCCGTCGACGGAACAAGTGGGTCCCACGAGCTGGGCTTCTACTTCCCAGCTGCGACTGTGAGCACAGGGGCGTCGGCGTGGGGGTCGTGCCCCGGTGGCTCAATCGAGGAGTGCATGATGCTGAAGGTGGAGGATGAGGAGGAGGAAGACGAGGGAGAGCTGACGGAGATGGACTCGGAGAGCCACCGGCGGATACTGTTATTCCGAAGAAGAAGGTACATTAGCCACGGAGCCCTGTTCAGGGACAGAGTCCCATGTTCCAGACGAGGTTATTCTTACTACAACTGCCGACCTGGGGCTCGTGTCAATCCCTATGTACGAGGTTGCAGTGCCATCACTCGTTGCCGCACTTACTAGATTTGGTAAGGCTTTCTTGTTCTGGGGTGCCTGTAAATGGATGGATGGAGAGCTGAGGAATTTGATTGAATATCATCATTCCATTTTCATTGGGAAGATCTGAGCAATTATTGTACTCCAACTTTGGAATCCCCAAGTTAGATTTTATCATGATTTTTCTTTCTGAGCAATTATTGTACTCAAACTTTGGAATCACCACGTTAGATTTTATCATGATTGTTTCTTGTTTGTCTGAAATTTCTTTTTTTTCGATTTCTCATTACTTACTCAGTAGCTTTTAATAAAAAAATATGAGAAATTCTTGATTATCTCTTCACCGTTAATTCTCTGGAAAGGGTATGGGGGGGTCATTTTCTGGTCCTCTCGGATTCCGTTTGGGACCAATTCTAATTGAAAATTATTACAAACTTCTGAATTTGATTTTATTTTTGTTGATAAAAGAATAACAAGAAAAAATCAGAATCTATAGTTTTCCAATGTTGCATTTGGATCAAAAGATTCAATACTATACTCCCACCAATTTGCATGCATAGAATAGGAATCTCAATTGTTGTGTCATAGGATAATGACCAAGAAAAAAGAGAGATGGGTATCTGTTCGTTTACTGCTGCTTCACAGAGTACAACGGGAGCATTTATCCTGCGGAAGAGACAAGCAGCATCACGTCGAAAAACTGGCACAAAGAATTCTGTTCTGTGCTTGCTTTTAGGGCGTCATCAGCAGGCCTAGCATCACGTTAGATTCGAAGTTTCGAACCACCTCTACTATTTAAACAATTATCATCAAAAAAAATATTCACACTCATAAATAATTTTTACTATTCAAGCAATAAATTTATCTTTTCTTTATCTTCTTTTGTACCATTTATTTAATATATTTAATACTTTTTCTTTAAATTAATATTTTAAAAATATTATCTATTACTCATTTATCAAATTTAATATATATTAATACTACAACTTATAATTTTAATTATTATACATTTAATATTTAAACAATTAATAGAAAATAATTTGTACCAATTTCTCGAAAATTAAGCATGATATTGAAAATACATGAATTATTTGTACTAATTTCTAGAAAATCAAGCATGCTTTTTATTTTGAACTCAAATTTTACTATATTTAATAATTAACATAATAATAAATTAATTGTTTCTTTAATTCTTATATAAAATTCAAAATTATAAATTTAGAATTCTTTATCAATTAATTACCAAAAATTCTTTTTTTAGACAAAAATGATTATTTCTTTAATTTTATAATTGATTTGGCTACAAAATTATTTATATTTTTTAACTATTAATAGATATAAATTTTAATCATCACATGCAATAATTTCATAAAATTATATTTTTTAAAAATTACCAAAATTTTTAAAATTATACAATAAGTATAAATAATTTTACATTATATTACAATTAAAAGTTAATATTAATAGATATATTGTTTCAAAATTACATTTAAATTATCACATTCAATAATTTTATACAATATTACATTTAAAATAATTGTTTCAAAATTTTTGTAATTATTAAATAAGCATAAATAATTTTACATAATATTAAAATTAAAATTTAATATTATTAGACTTAAACTTAATATTAATAGAAATATTAATAATTTTATATTAAAATTTATAATATATTATAATTTAATATTATGTTACATTTAAGAAAATTAGATATTACATCAAAAATAGATAAAATGTATATTATTTTGTAAAAAAAATATTTTTTATGCGATAATAATTTTTAAAAAAATCAAATAAGCATTGCAAACCAATAGTAATAGGTTAGTTTGCATTTTGCAACACTTATTTGACGTGGAGTGCACAATCACATCAGACGATCATCTGATGTGGTGGTCTTAGTAGGCCCGAGCAGTCCCAAAAATGGGACTGGTATGCGTGCCCTTATCCCATGCTAAAAAGTGGACAGAAATTTGCGCACTTCACCGACATAGGACGGATGGCTGGCTTCCTCATACCGACACGATACGAAATCACAGTAACAACTGGTTAAAAATGCTTAATAAGTGTATAGATAAATTTATTTCTTAATCTCATTTTTAATAATTATTTATAGAAAGTTATACTTGTAATTTTTATTATGAAAATATATATATTAAAATACTTTTTATATATGATTAAATAAATAAGTGTAATTGATAAATAAAAAAATAACAATAAAAAAATTTAATTAAAAAATCTGTGTAATAATAATTGATGTAGTATATTGTGAAATATAAAATTATTTATTTTATTCATTAATAAATAATGAAAAATAATTTTATTTTCTTAAAATATGTCACATGAATTTTAAGTATAAATTTTATTAAAAATATATTACTAAATATCATATATATATATATATATATATTTCACTTTTAATATTATTATTTTTTTATATTTTTAGTTCAATAAATTGATATCTATGTTTTAATATTTTCTAACTTTTCAATTTTTTATTTTAGTGAGTAAAAATATTCATAATATTTTCGAACAACAAAATTTATTCCAAGATTTTGTCAAATCGATGCAATCAACTCGACAGCTGTTATATCACTTCAAAAAAATAAGGTCATTGTCAACTTTTTTTAAAGCCTCATAGATCTGAGTTCTCACTCAGACATTCATTTCATGCCCCACGGCCACAACTAATCCTAACACCAAACTAATCCACACAGTTGGCAATATCAGCATCAAAACACAAGTTCCTGTATAAGATATGTACGCGTGACCTCCGCTTCTTGCCCTCTCATTTCATGGCGATTTGACAAATTGCCTGGTGGTTTGTAGCTGCACATGTACGTAGCCCTTGAGTGCACCTCCAACTCCAAGGGCTGGATTGGGTGCAAGCTTGGCTGTACGTACCTGCCTCATTGTTTTTTTGTGGATTGTGTAACTTATTGTAGGTGTCATTTGTACTCTTATAGCTAAGGCTATGATTGATTGGATTGTGTTCTTCATTAAAAATAAATTATTTAAACATAGAGGTATGTTTAAATTTTTTAAATAAATCACAATTCAGATATATGTATCCCTGTCATAGAGGTATGTTTCTTGTATTCCCTCATTTTTCAGTCTACATGTGAAATAGTCTTAATGAAAGTTATAATATTCCCTCAATTTTTTTTCAATTATGTAAACAAAATATGTATGAGACCAAAAGTTGTAATATTACCATGTGTTTTTTAGTGAAAGATGGTGAAGATAGAGTTTTATTCAAAAGTTATAGTATTACCATATGCTTCACCTTATAATAATACATAAGTGGTAAATTTTTATTTAGTAAAAGTTGATGAGATGATTTTTATTCAATAAATTTTTATAATATTACCATATGTTTCACCTCAAATTACAAACATTAAAAAATAAATTTATTGCATAATCACTAATTTTGAATAGTTATTTCGTAATATTGTTGCTCTAACGCCTAATCAATAGTAGTAATTTATAAATCCAGGCAACTACTTCTATTCAGCAATAGACCTAATCAAACAATATGTAAATCTATGGAGCTAAACTGTCAAACGAGCAAAATCAAACTCGCAAATGCTAGGAATTCGTGGGTTTAAAATGCAAGTGAAACCAGCAGCAACAATACCAAGTCGTTCACATGAGGGGTTAGAGAAAGAAAAAGACACCAATTGGTTCATGCCAAATGAGATCAGTGACAATAATTTCAGGATAGCATGAGAAACAAAAGGCATCACAATATCAATGGAAAGGACATAGTAGCATTGAACAAAGGCTATCCCATCTCGAATGAGGTGAGCTTAAAATACAGCCATCACAAAAAAGGTAATACAAAGTTGCTCAAATAATACAGTAAAATTAGAATCAATTCAAGAGTTTTCAAACAAGTAAAAGATATTTAGATCCTTAATGCTGACTTTTCTGAACCAACATCTTCCATTCACATATGCTTCCTTGCTCGAGTTGCACAATGAAGTTCCTGCAAACTGAACCAATGATTGGATCATAATTGAAGACCTTTTGAACATGGATTTTCTGCGCTCACCATGTAGGTTGGATCCATTATCATCAGAATGTGCTTGAGTAACAGACCAATAATAGTTTCAGCCATTCCTAGAAAGAAGAAATGCTTCATAACATCAGTATGACAGCAAAGTTCGAATGTTCTTAAGCCATAGATATACCATAGCAAGAATGTTGTTCAAATAGTCTTCAATCCAGATATACCGCAACAAGATTCTGCATGCATCCTAATTATAGCTAACAAGACATTGACATCGCCATGAGCAGAAATAAAAGGAAATTAGGCATCATAAACAAGCACAAGAGAAACAAGTTCTTAAGCAGTAAATACAGCACAACTGTCCAGGAAGGAGAATTTTCAATTTTAGGAACTTCGCAGCCAAAAAATGATTCCATTCTCACACTAATATCATCAGCTCTTTCTATATTCCAGAATGAACTTCACAAGTATCAATTTGAACATTAGCCTTCTGCTTACATGAAAGACACAACTTTAGTTGATTATCAAACTTGCACAAATTGATGAACAATTAAACTTTCATCAACTATTACTCTTCGAGTAATATTTTGTGATTGAAATAGTTCAGATTCTATTCCAATCCATCCAACTCAAATTGTGGAGGAAGCCATCATTCTACAAAAGCAACATAGGAGGGATATAGAATAGTTGTCTGAGAAAATTCATTTACTTTCCAGTAATATAGAATAGTTTCTATTAACAAGAAAAGGAGAAAATTAGTTGAACATTCACAGTATGAGCCTTCTTATGATGAATGAAAAACATTTAGCATCAAGCATTTATTAATGTCATTTTCTAAGTTGTGTCAAACTAAGAAATAATTCAGTTTGAATAAGATTTTTGGTCTTCTTGTACTTATCTGGCCTTCTAAATTAAGATTGGAAAATATATATTCTATGAAAAAAAGTAGAAAGAATCACAATTAAGTGTTTCGCTCCCAAACAAATCCTAGAGTACCTGCACCTTCACAATCACAAAGGAAGAATACTTTTGGAGACATAGAATAAATAGAGGGAACAAACAGAAGCAGAGAGTAAATCACAAAGTGAATTAGAGTGAACACTAATGAAGTCCCAAGTTAGGAGTGGAGCCAATTACAGGGACACTCTAAGCCACTTCGTTTGGAGCATCTCTGCCTTAGAAGAGGACAATTGATATTTCAGTTCCTGTAAATTGGTAAGGCATTGAAATGCTTCTACCATGGCCAACAGCATGAGGTTCTTGCAGTATGTAACAATCAAATTTTAAAGACATTCCCAAAAAAGTCTTATACCCCAACATCTTCACAATTACAAAGGAAGAAAGCTTTTGAAGTCACGGAATAAGTAGGGGGAATAAATAAGAGTAGAGAGTAACTTACAAAGTAGTTTAGAAGGAACATTAGTAAAGTCCCAAGTAGGAAGCAGAGCTGCCAATCTAGGGACAGTCTGAATCATCTCTACCATAGAAGAGGAAAATTGAATATTTTCTGTTCTTGTAAATTGGTAAGGTCTTCAAATGCTTTTGCAATGGACAATTGGTTGAGGTTCTTGTAGTCACTAAATCTCAGATTTTGAAGACATTCCAAGTTTCTTAGCTACCTAGGAAGTACCTCAAACTAGCAAATCTCTGAGTCTGAATCCCTCAAGATATTTATATATTGAATTTGTTCGGGAAGGAAAGACAAAATTTTGAACATAAGAGAGACAAAATGATGGGCAAAATATATTTTTGACTGGACATCAGAGAGAAAAAATATTGGACATTATCAACTCCAAAACATTGAGACCACAATCTAAATATAACCTTTCCACTTCTCCAATGAGATTACTAGCAAAACAAAAATATACTAATCTAAATATAACCTTTCTTTTTCCCTTTTTTTTTTGGACACTGACTTCAACGAAACAGAATTAGAGGCTATTTTCTTATGGAATAATGCTGTTAGTTATATCAGATACGTACAAATATTCCAAAGACGTCAAGGATCATAGCAGTCACCTTAGTTGAAATGGCACATACTATGAACTCATTTCAGCCTTTCTGGTTTAATTTCATGATATGTACCTTGTCACCACTGTTTCCTCTTAGTCACTACTGCCCATGGCTGGCTTTGGATTCCCCCAACACTTGTCATCTTCCCATTTTTTCAAATGATACGTTGTATTTATCTTCATTTTTTTTTATCTGCAACATGAAGTTAGATTTTTCATTGGGCTCAAGCAAGATATTAAATTGATATCTATCTTCAGCCATAAATACACTGCAGCAAAATTATGCATGCATCATTATTGTGACTAAAGAGAAATTGAGATTCGCAAAAAACAAAAAAAAAAAGAGAAAGAAGGCAACATGATAAAGCTCAAAAAGTCCAACAAATCCTGTAGGTAAAAATAAAACACAGCAGCACCAAAAGGAAGAATTTTCAATTTTTACTAGTCTTGTAGCCAAAAAAATGATTCTATCCTAATATTGATATCGTAAACTGTGTTTATGATAGGTTATGAATATCTCGAGATTCAAACTTACCCAAATTGATAAACAGTTATATTATCCATGAACTATGAACTATTAGTTTCATGGACTATTAGTGGTTTGAGGGTAATATATGTATAAGTGAAGTGATTGCTGACAGCATTTCGATTCCTATACAAAGAATAGTTGCCAACTTTCAGACTACACGAAAGAAAGAAAATTCATTTACACCTATGGTATGATCATTCAAGTGATGAATGAAAAACATGAATAACGAAGCATATAACCACGTAATTTTCCAAGTTCCGTTAAAAGTAAGAAATAATTGAGTAGGAAGAAGAGTTGTGGTGTTGTTATACTCATTTGGCTTGGCAAAAAAAGAGTAGAAAAACCGTATTAAAGGATCAAAAACAACCTTTTTTTATTATTTAATTAAAAAAAAAAAGAAACCTAAAAGATTTGCATATAAACAAACAAATAATGATAGTCAAAGAGAGGCTTTGGAGACAAGACATGGAATAAATAGTGGAAATAAGTTAGAAATATAGAGAGTAAATCAGGAAGTGGATTAGTAGTCATCACCATTGGCGAAATTCCAAACGATCGTAGAATAGCTTAAATAAATTAGGAATATAGGTAGAGAGCAACTTACAAAGTGAATATGGGCAATCTTGGGCCACTCTGAGCCACTTCCTTCAGTGCATCTCTCTTTTAGAAGATAACAGCCTTCAATCTCAAGAAGTTGTAAGTTGGTAAGGCGTTGAAATGCTTCCGCTGAGGGCAACTGCTTGAGGTTATCGCACTTATGAACTTCCAACTTTTGAAGACTTGTTAAGTTACCCAACCACTCTGGAAGAGCCTCCAATAGATGAAAAGAATATATTGATAAATCTCTTAATGAAGTTAAATACTGAATTTGATCAGAGAGAGAGGTGACTTTTGGTAATCGATATCCACTTAGTGAAAGAGACGTAAGAGAGGGAAAATATTGGAGATGATCGAATGGAGGAGGAGGAGAAGGAGCACTGGTGACATGGGAGACGGAATGAGGGAAGAAGGGGAAACAATCAACTTCCGACTTATCATGACCATAATAACCTCCTCCTAGACTTAATGTCCTAAGGCTGGTGAGGTGGTGCAGATCCTTAGGCCATAAACTAGGGTTGTCGTGGATACTCAAAGACTCAAGTGGGGCCAGAATCTTGAGGCTGCAAAATGCTGCAGTAAACTCCCCACAATTCCGAGTAATTAGATAACGCAGCGATGGGAGATAATGGATATTTGGAGGAGGCCCAACCACCCAATTCCAATTCGGTGAAAGGGTTAGGCTTTTGCAGTTACGCATATCCAATTGTCGAAGCTTTAGTAGGCAACCCAAGTTTGGAAAAGCCCTCAACATGGGAAGTTCCCATATGCGCATTTCCTCTAATTTAGGAAATATTTTAACAATAACCGAGGATGATGATGAATGTGCAATAACTGCATCTGACCACTCCACTACACTTTTCATACGCCACAAGCGTAGTCTTTTCAGTGCTGGAAAGAGAGTAATCGCATCTGCCCCATTATCATAATTACAACCAACCACATACTTCACATTTGGATTTGGATTTGGACTGGACCGCCCATACCCATACCCATACCCATAGAACTCTTCTCCTATACAGTTCACTTTGTGTAAACCTCCCATACTTAAATCCTCAAGACAAGGCAAGTACCCAAGCGACGGCAGTCCTTCACATTCATTCAAGTCCCATAATCCCAATTTCACCAGATTGCCAAGCTGGTTTAAATCATTCCTTGCTACCCTCATCATCCAGGATGGAAACCTGGGGCTATGATAACCCTTAATTTCCAAACTTTTGATATTCGAATGAGGTTTCAGACCCTCCATAACATCGCTGTCATCACACTCTTCTTCTCTCCTATTTCCCCAATAAAGCTTTAAACTTTGAATATTTGACTTCTTCGACAAGTTGGCTTTCAAAGCAGATTCACGACTGCTCACATTTTCAAGGCCAGCAATTCTTAATTCACCTTTAAGGTTGTCCAAGTGTTCCAACTCGTCAATTTGGCATCCATCGCATTTGTCCACCTTAAACCTACTCAAAGTTTGAAGATTTGTCAATTGGCCGATTCTTGGAAGTAAATAATTAGGTACTGAAAATACTGCAAATCCTGATTCCACATAAAAATGCCTCAAGTTTATTAATTTCTGAGGAAAACCCTCAGGTACCACATCCAACGAACGGCCGACTCTTAAGGTCTGCAAATAGTACAACTCTGTGAGCGACTTTGGAAACTTTCGCATCCAAATGCCACTGATGCTAAGAAATCTCAAATGCTTCATCTTACCAATCCAATTTGGTAATTCCTTCACATCCTCATATTTAACATCCTCATCTTCAACAATCAAAGCAGAAAGACATCTAAAGTTTGCTGACAAATCTTCTTCAAGCAAGTTACGACCTTTCAAATGAAGTGTTCGCAGCTTCAAGGGAACAATACCTTTCAAGTTCTTCCACATTTCCCCTTCGCCTGCAGTGATTGTTAAGTGCACAACCTCGATCTTGTTGCTTACCTGCTTCCAATCCTTCACATGAAAACAGTAATTCTCCGACACTTGTAATGAAACATCATGCACAAGGTCGTGCATCTTGCAATGCGTGATATTATTTAGATCATCCCTTTCAGCATCTTGCAATAAAGAACTCCTCAGTAGAATATTAAAATATTTACTGCCTACCTCTTCCATTAATAAATCACTTCCCTTTGGAGGATTCAGCAGCCCTTGCGCCATCCAAAGTTGTATTAGCCTATCCTTTTCCATCAGAGTGTCCTTCTCAAAAATTGCACAATACGCAAAACATTGTTTCAGTGACAATGAGGGCAAATTATCGTAACTTAGCTTTATGACCGAAAGAACTCCGTTTCCTTCACCGGCAAAATCATTCCACACTCCACTTTTCTCAATCGTCAACCACTCCGATTCAGAATGCTTGGAGTACAATAAGCCTCCTATTGCCTTTATGGCTAAGGGAACACCTCCGCACCTTTCTAAAATCCTTTTGCCTATATCCTCCAATTCTTGTTTCTTTGTCGCTCCACCCCTTGCAAATGCCCGTTTCTCAAATAATTCCCAACTTTTCTCTTGTGAGAGCACTTGAAGCCGATGATATCCAGATGTTCTCATTGCTGAAGCAACATCCTCGCTGCGTGTGGTGGCCAGAACTTTGCTTCCTTTAGAACCACCAATTTCTAGCAAACATCTCCTCATGTGATCCCATTCGTCACTTTTTTTATTCCAAACATCATCAAGTACCAACAAATATCTTTTACCGCTCAATTCTTCCTTCAGTTGACTTACTAAAGCTTTTGTATTTGTCAGTTGAGGGTTCCTTTCAGTGAGATCCTGCAACATTTCAGCCATCAATCTTTGAACATTAAAATCATCAGAGACACAAACCCAAACTCTCTTGTCAAAGTGACCCTGAACCTTGGCATCTTTGTTAACTAACTGGGCCAGGGTTGTCTTCCCTTGACCACCCATGCCCAGGATGGTGATGACTGGTAAGTCCTCCTCATGGTAGTCTGAACCAGTTAACATGTTTATCACCTGTGAGGTATCATCATCCCTGCCCACGATTTCTGAATCATCCACAAAAGGATCTGTTAACCTCTTTTCCTTAGGATCTGGAAGTGAGTTTTTCAGCTCAACCGCCTTAAGGCCAATCCGATTTGCTTCATCATAAACTTTTTCGAAGGATGACATAACATCCTTCACCTCGTGAGCCAGTTTGGAACGAAAAGAAACAGGATTTGAGGATGAAAAGAACCTGCTTACCTTGTCCCTCTTTCGGCTCTCAATCTTTTGGCGAAGAACTTGGTAGCCAAACTCGTCCAACACAATCTGAGCATCAAGGGCGACAGACTGCAGCCTTTTGAGCCAAAGTTGCACAGCTTTGTTATTTAATTGCTTGCTCTGAGCATCGGACAGTAAAGCTTGAACCATCTCCAGCTTCTCTGCAAGTTTTGTGAGTTCTTTGTCGAGACCCCACGCGAGAGTGATCTCCTCAATAGCAAGTGAGAGAACCGTCCTCAACAGAGGCCCCGTAACAACCCCAAGTGCAGCATCAGCCATGTTCGGCAAGCAAAAGGAACAAATGAATTCGAAGGACTAGGGATATCAGTGAGGTGATTGGAGTTGAGGGATGCAGCAAAGCAAAACAGGGAGAGGAATTGTTAGGAAGGAAGAAGAGAATGAGATCTGTTTCGGAACCAATAATTACTAGTGGGTTGTGAGTCAACGCAACTGGACAAAACCAAAGTTTTTTTTTTTTTTCCACATTCATTAGCTATGGAACCCACAGTCAGGGATTCGATCCCTGGTGGGCCACTGGGACTGCTCCCAACATTACCATTTGAACCTGGCCCTGGGATTAAAGTAATTAATACTACTTTGGGATGGAAGAGTAAAAGCTTGTTTTTACTGCTGCGAATATCCTTTTTCTACGAAGACTAGAAGACTACGATACAATGCTTTCTTAAGCATCTACCTTCAAAGTTCATAACTACAGCTTTTGAAGCCTGCATTTACAATTTTACATGATAAAGATTCGAAATGCTTCCTTCTTCTAATTCGAGGAACACATAGCATCAAAGACACGTTAACTGCAGCTACAGGTGCAGTGGTCCCTTTTCACCATTCAGTTTTACATGAGGGGCATATGCAATCTACTACTCGGATATGCACATTGTGGAATGGTTGCTGCTGCCCGATGGATTGCGAAGCTCAGCACTCCCATATTGCTCAAGGCTCTACGTGAAAATCTTGATCATGAAGTTAAGGCAAATAATAGTTGCATTAATACATGAATGCTATTCTTTGAGTTTTATTTGAATGGATAAGCAGTCAGGTTTTGAATTCTGCTTCTAAATCTCTGAGTATGTGCTATTTTTATCTCCAATCCATATGTCTCTCACTTTATATTGCTGGTACAGTTGTCAAGAGTATTTATCATCCTCAGTAAACATCGTAACAAGCATCATTGTTGATTTTCAGGCTGTTAGCCACTCATTAGGTGGTGGAACTGCTGCTCTTCTTACATATAGTCTTCGAGAACAGAAAGAGTTGTCCTCAATCACATGTGTTACTTTTGCACAAGGCACGTGGCAAGCTGCTTTGACTTTTCACTCTTAATTCTATTGTTTTTTCATGGAGTGTGATAAGCTGTTTCATTATTTTGGGTTGTTTATGGGTTTGTTTTTAGTCCATTGGACCATCTAATCTTCATCTTGTAAAAAGGATGCTTTTTTACTGGGTTTAGAGAAACCCTCTTGCAAAGTGAAAATAGTAAGTGTTAGTTGGAGTTCAAATTTTGTGAATTAGCATCACTCTTTTGATGTCTTCTCTTTCTTGTGCTATTTGAAAAATCTGTCATTTATTTCCTTGTTTTTGTCTCTTCAGCTGCCTGCATGACATGGGAGTTGGCAGAGTCAGGGAAGCGCTTCATCACTAGGATAATCAACGGCTCTGATCTTGTGCCAACATTTTCAACTGCTTCTGTGGATGATCTCCGTTCAGAGGTCTGGTTTCGTTATCTTAAATTGAAAAGTGTTTGTCAGGCTACTATTTGTCACAAATAAATCAATGACAGATTTAGCTGATGAGACTTGCATACATATCTTATTAGGTAACAGCTTCATCTTGGTTAAATGATCTGCGTGATCAAATTGAGCACAACAGAGTTTTAAATGTAATATATCGCTCTGCCATTGCTCTTGGGTCTCGCCTACCATCTGTGTCTAATGCAAAAGCTAGAGTTGCAGTTGCAAGTGCGCTTTTGCACCCTGTTTCAAGCATCACTAGTGTAAGATATTGCGACATTTATTTTGTATAGTTTGCATCTAATTTTTTCATTTTGTTTACTTAACTCCAACATAAAGTGACCTGCATGGTTTATGTTTTGTATGTGGGAAATATACTTTTGATGATTCCCAAGTACAGTTCTCCTAAATGCCGAACTGCTTTATTCTTAAAGAGTGCCATTATCTTCTTTTTCAAAATGCTAATAGGTTATAAGTACTTCTTTTTCATCATGGACGCGTGTGGGTCCACGCCGCCGTGTAGTGAATACTTCTTCAGAATGTAAAACAAATGATTTGCTTGAGTCGACTTCTCTTGTTACTGAAAGAACATCTGTATCTAGTGTTAGTTAAGTGGTAAGCAGAGACTCCAATTCAAACGAGTTGGTATTCTGTTCTTCAAGTCTTGGTTCAGCACGCTTGTATGGGTCCGATAATGCATATGGTTTCTGTGCCTTCGTTTGATGCAAATGATTTTGGTGAGGATGATCGTTCTGCAGAGCATGTTGGCATTGATGAAACACCTAGAGAATTATATAGCAAGCTATGGTTGTCTTAAACCAATGATAAATGATCATTACATGCCTATGTATTAAAAGAAAGATGATGGAATTATTGATCAAGGAATTAGAGAATGAGGAAGACAAATAGTTGTGTAGCTAGGAATAGTTTGCTCTGAGATATGCGCATGTTCTCCTTTCCATGCAGAGAGACGCATTGAAATGATTTCTAATGGTGTAGGTGGCAGCGTATTCTTATTTTTTGTTGTTGCAGGTTGTTGCAGAATTATTAACCGGTCAAAGGTTAATCCCAGGAACTCTTCAATTGTGGTAGCTTTGTTTTAAAACTCGAAGAACAGAATAAACCTCAGCAGAAAGCCATAAGAATTTTGTGTTAATAGAGGTGCGGTGGGGTGGGGGAGGTGCGGGTTTGCGGGAGATGGTACATTGCTTTGGGCCTTGGCGACATCCTTGTAAAGCCATAAGAATTGTGTTAATAAAGAAAAGATTTGTCTTTTTTGATTACTTGTTTTATTTAACTATCCCTTCTAGAAATAACGTGCAATTCTTTAAATGTTCCTAAAATTATTGTCATCTTCGAGGGAATGAAGAAATCACATAAAAACGCCCTCAGAGGCGTAGGCGAGTTGGTAAGATTGAGGTGACGTGAGTAGAAATCCTCCGGCAACGCATGTTCGAATCTCGTGTGAGGTTGATTTTCTGCTAAAATATTGTGGGGGTCTGTTTTGGAATTTGGCCTATTGGCGCTCTCCCTTAGGCCTTTGCCAACTTGTGCACATTCTTTGATTTACATTCTGCCTGACTAAGGGCCTTCTACAAACTCATGCACATCCCTCGATTTATATCTTGCCTGACTAAGGAAATTTGGCCTATTGGCGCTCTCCCTTAGGCCTTTGCCAACTTGTGCACATTCTTTGATTTACATTCTGCCTGACTAAGGAACTTTTGGCACTGGTGAGGGAGTTTCGCCATTACAAGGGGAATTCTTCCTCACTTTCCACCCTTTTTTCCGCTTGTGAGGTTTTTAGTTTTCGTTTTAAATAGTTCAAAACGTGTTGCAGAATGATCTAGAAAACAATTAATACAGTTTGATTAATTAGTAATACTCCTAGAGTCCACTTCTTCCCCACACTGTAAATGAAAGGTGGTGGGTATCGAAACCACCAAAAATAATCCTTCTCTAACTAAGTTCTGTAGATAGTAGTGAGAGGGTCGAATCCACAGAGATTGGTTAGATTTATCCCTTAAACAAAATAAAATAAAAGAGGGGGTTTTGTATTATGAAACTAAGCAAAACTAATTAAAAACACCAACCAAATTAAATAACTAATTAAAAATATGAGGAAAAATTAATAAGGAGAAGCTTCCAATCAAGAATTAATTTCGGTTTGATTCTTTGAATTGATCATTGATTCAAAAGATAAGTTCGTTTATCTTGAATAAATTGGTTATAGTTGTTGAAGATCCGTCCTCTAACAACCAATCTTTTCTTACTTTTTCGATAACCTTCGGATCTGTCCTATGAGTTATGTCTATTAATTGCATTAAAATTCAAAAAGACCCAATTACTAACCAATAAACCCAGAAACGCCTTGTTTATTTAAGCTAGATTATATATTTTCATAACATACAATCTAAGGCGTTGATTACCTTTCGACGTTGTTATTTGTCACTTGAATTAGAACAATCAACCAAAGATTAATTATTCTGAATGACTATCTATTGAATTCAACTATTAAACAATAGGCCTCTTGTCTAACAATTCAATCCAATAATATAATGAAGCACAGAAAATATATAAATACTCAAGAATAAAAGAAATAATAAAATTACTAAAATCTCACAATTGTTAGAATCAAACCTCAATTAATTTTGATTGGAAAAATAAAATTTAGCTAAACATAATAGAAGAAAGTACAAAGAAAATAAAAGGAGCACCGCCTTTGTTCATGTTCATCCCGTACTGCTTTTTGTCCTCTGCCCACGTTGCGGCCGTTTCTTCTTTAGCCAAGAATGAATTGCGGCTCTGCTTTTTTGTCTCCAGCAAAGAATGAATATAAAGGCTGCGGCTCTCTCTCTGTTGCTTCCAGGAACGAATAAATTTATAGAGCTCCCAGCAATCCCTAGAAAATAAAACGTGGGCCGCCTTTCTTTCAATTGTGTTTTTCCCGAATGTAGATTTTTGTTCCAAGGCTGTCCGGCTTTCTTTTATTTTGTTTCCTAATTTGCTTTGCTCTTGTGCGGCTCTTTTTCTTTACTCTTGTGCGGCTCTTTTTCTTTAGGAAAAATAAATAATAAAAATGGGCTCCTATCTTAAGTATAAGAAAATAATATAAAATTCTAAAAGATTTAAGACACTTGTAATATAAAAATTCCACCTATCTAAATACTCTCTTTATTTGTTCACTTTTTTCTAAAAATACTCCACCCTAACCATTAATCATAAAAATAATTAATATATTTAATAACAAGCTTTTTAATCAACTAAAATACAAGTAAATTGACCTAATAAATATACAATTATACACTCTATCAAATTCCCCCACACTTAGATCAAAGCTCGTCCTCAAGCTTGCATTAGATCAATATCTTCCTTTCCATTCCATACCCCTTTTCAACCCATTCACAAATAATTCAAAGTCATTACACATTAAAAATCTAGATTGGAATAACAAACCAAAGAATAAGTATTCATAGCCTGATTTTTATAAACAAACATATGCATCTCATCAATCCCAATAATTTCATTGAAATCAAATGTAACAAAATTTGATAACCTCTCACAGGTTGCACTCTAATCACTCAAGTGTTTAGGGTTCATTCAGCACTCAAATCAAACATAGCATGTCATTACCATAGGCTTGCTTATATATCACATCTCCACCACTTATAATATGAACTCATACAAAAATCAAAGGGTCTTTAAAAGGGTTGTAACGGGGCTTAGGTAAAGGTAAGTCAAAAGAAAGGAAAATATAGGCTACAGATATCAAGATATATAGGAATTTCCTTGCATGACTCAAAAGTAACAAATAGCATAATAGAACCACTTTCTTTATTCCACATAACATGCATTCCCCTTTTTTTTTTTTTTTTTTGCAACTTCACTATACAATTGGACCATTTTGTACACAATGAATTTACTTTGTCCAATACTTGTAGGGAATACTTTTCACTTCTTCTTCTTCTTCTTTTTTCTTTCTTTTTCTTTTCTTTTTTTTTCACACTTTTCATCATTCTCTCTTCTTCTTTTTTTTCAGTGGTTCTTTCCTTCGGAATCAACAGAAATTTTATCATGCAATTCATTCCCACATACTCTTGATCAAGGGTTCAACGATGGTACACAAAGACAAGGATTTAAGGCTAAACAATGTGGTGTTATAACAAAGAAAGGCTAAGGCTCAAAATTGGTTGACTAGGGGTATATGTAATATAAGGTTAAGCTTTTTAGAAAGTTTAAAATGGGTTAATCCTAAATGCCCTTATCATTTTTCAGCATGAATCCACAATGTGATCTCAACATGCATAACAAAGCAAGTTCTAGAATGAACATACCATATTTGTTAATCTCAACAAAGAAATATGTGAGCAGGAAAAAGAAATGCTCTTAGACTCAAATACTCACAATGGTTTCAATGTATCAAATATTGCACATTCTCATTCAATTCAATTATTAAAATTAACGAGATGCTTTAAAAATTTCCAAACAAAGGCTAATCATACTCATTTCATTCATACATCCAATCCAAATCACTAATGCATATAACTCAAAATTATTCTAAATGAGCATCAAAAGAGTAAGAAATTTCAAAGAAGATATCAGAATGTCAAACCTACTTGGAAGGACTTTCTTCACTTTGTCTTTTCTTGTTTTTTTACATGAAAAAATTAGAAATAATCAATGAAAAATTTTTACATGAAAAATTTAGAAATAATCAATGAAGCACAAGACAAGCACAAGACACCTAAATCATACGTTGTCCTCAATGTATGGAAAATATGCACATGCGGACAAGAAAGAAAATAAAATAAAGACAAGGGAATAAGACACTTCCTTGAACCGCGGTAGACAACTGGAGCTGTGGTGAAGGTGAGGTAAATCCTATATGAGTGAAGAAAGCATGAAGGATCAGACGATGTTATGGGCATGGCTGAGCATTGGTTGGTAGGAGAAACTGTAAAAAGAAAAATGAAAAGGAAAAGGAAAAACCAAAATAGAATTTCAAATCTTTTTTTTTTTGCGTTACTTTGTAATAAAACAAATTAGTAAACATAATAAGATAACTAATCAAATTAAACTTAAATAACAATAAAAAAATTAAATTAAAAATTTTGGGTTGCCTCCCAAAAGCGCCTTTGTTTAACGTCTTTGGCTAGACGTCTCCACTTCTCTTTAAGTTATTAAATTTTCACTAATTGTTTGAACCACAGTTGCATTTTCTCACAAGCTACCATTGCCTTCTCATTCACTTCTAATTGTGCATTCAATTCAACTTGACTTACATTTGTTTTTTCTTCAAAAACATCCTGCACACTAAAATCAGTAATGTTAATAGAATTATGTGCAGCGGGTTTTTCGAAGTCATAAACCATATCTTGAAGATCATTATCCATCACAAATTCTTGTTCAAAAATCTGCACTTCTTCAGAAGTCAAATTATTATCAAGTGCAATTTTTACTTTATCCTTATCACAAAAATCAAATGTTTTCTGAGCTAGAGTATCAATAGCATCAAAAGCATAAATAGCACATACATCATTAGGATATTTCATGGCAGCATAAATGTTAAACTTAATAATCTCACCATCAAATTCCATAGTTAATGTACCATCATGCACATCAATTTTTGCTCTAGATGTTTTCAAGAAAGGTCTCCCAAATAAAATTAACTTTGAGTTAGGAGAGTGATCTTCCTCCATATCAAGTACATAAAAATCTGCAGGAAACACTAAACCATTACTTGCACCAAAACATCTTCTAATACTCCCTCAGGATAAACATTAGATCTATCAGCAAGTTGAATTATCACGCCCGTTTCTTTCAAAGGTCCCAATTTCAAAGAATTATAAATAGATAACGGCATGACATTTATGGAAGCACCCAAATCACACATGGCTTTTTCAACTTTCATATTGCCTATTTTACAAGGAATGATAAACATACCTAGATCCTTGCATTTTGAAGGCAACTTTTTTTGTAGCACAGCTGAGACATTCTCCCCCACACTTAAAATTTCATTGCCTTTCAATTTTCTTTTGTTGGTGCATAATTCTTTCAGAAATTTAGCATATCGAGGTATTTGTTTAATTGCATCAATTAAAGGAATATTTACCTCTACTTTACGAAAAGTCTCAAGAATCTTCTTTTCCTCCTCATCTTTTTTTGAATTGGCCAATCTTGTAGGGAAAGGAGCGGTTGTCTCGATTACCTTAGGCTGCTGTGGGGTTGTTACTTCTTTTTCCACCTCTTCGTGATCACGTGTTTTGGCCTCTTCCAACACCTTTCCGCTTCTCAAGGTCATTGCACTAATATTTTGCCTTGGGTTAACAACCGTTTGAGAAGGTAACTTACCTTGAGATTCCAATTTGCTCACGGAAGATGCTAATTGGCTCACTTGATTCTCCAAGTTTTGAATGCTAGTTCGAGTTTCCTGTTGAAAACGTTGGGAACTATTAGCAAGTGATTCAACTAACTCTTCAAGGGACTTACCTGGTTTGGAAGGTGCTAGATATGGTGGGTTTTGCTGTAAAGCTTGAAATCCATTAGGTCGAGGTCCATAACTGAAGTTCGGATGATCCCTCCATCCCGGATTGTAGGTATTTGAGTAAGGATCATACTTCCTTTGTGGTGGCCCTGGGAATCCACCAACGGCATTAGCATGCTCAAATTGACCATCTTGTAACGTCGGGCACATCTCAGTGGGATGATTTGAATTGGAGCAAATACTACAAGCCTTTACCTGTTGAATATTGCCTACAACCAACTTTTCCACTAAAGTAGTCAAATTGTCTAAACTTTGATCAATAGAGGAAGTACTTACCTCACTTACCTTCCTAGATGTATCCTCACGTCTGATGCCAAATTGTTGTGTATTGGCAGCCATGTTAGAGATTAAAGTCCTTGCCTCAGTTGGAGTTTTGTGCACTAATGCACCTCCACTAGCAGCATCAATCATATTCCTATCCATCACTGTTAGTCCCTCATAAAAATATTGGATAAGAAGTTGATCAAGAATTTGATGTTGAGGACAACTAGCACATAATTGTTTAAACCTTTCCCAATATTCATGCATAGTTTCTCCATGTTGCTGCCGTATACCACATATATCTTTTCTAATTGTGGCAGCTCGTGAGGTAGGAAAGAATTTTTCCAAAAATTGCCTCTTCATCTCGATCCATGTGTTTATTGAACCAGAGGGCAAGTAATATAGCCAATCTTTAGCAATTCCATCTAAAGAAAAAGGAAAAGCTCGCAACTTAATTTGTTCCTCAGTCACTCCTTGCGGTTTCATCGTGGAACACACCATATGAAATCCCTTTAAGTGCTTATGAGGATCTTCACCTGCAAGGCCATGAAAAGTGGGGAGTAAGTGAATCAATCCTGATTTTAATTCAAAAGGCACTTCTAAAGTAGGATAATCAATGCATAACGGTTGTTGGTTTAAATCAGGCATAGCTAAATCCTTTAAAGTTCGTTCATTATTTCTAGTCATGTTTTCTTCTTCACTATTAAATAATTCAAACAAATTATATTCAAAAGATGAAGAAGATGATACTCCCTGAGATCGTTGTTTGGTTTCTTTTCTAAGCCTACGTGCTGTTTTCTCTATCTCTGGATCGTATGTGAGTTGACCTGTGCGAAAAGAACGTGGCATAAAATAACCAAACAATTATAAAAGCAAAAATAAAAATAAAAGGAATAAATTCTGAAAAACCAATCCCCGGCAACGGCGCCAAAATTTGGTGGGTGTCGAAACCACCAAAAATAATCCTTCTCTAACTAAGTTCTGTAGATAGCAGTGAGAGGGTCGAATCCACAGAGATTGGTTAGATTTATCCCTTAAACAAAATAAAATAAAAGAGGGGGGTTTTGTATTATGAAACTAAGCAAAACTAATTAAAAACACCAACCAAATTAAATAACTAATTAAAAATATGAGGAAAAATTAATAAGGAGAAGCTTCCAATCAAGAATTACTTTCGGTTTGATTCCTTGAATTGATCATTGATTCAAAAGATAGGTTCTTTTATCTTGAATAAATTGGTTATAGTTGTTGAAGATCCGTCCTCTAACAACCAATCTTTTCTTACTTTTTCGATAACCATCGGATCTGTCCTATGAGTTATTTCTCTAATTAACAAACACAACCTTCGGATCTATCCTATGAGTTATGTCTATTAATTGCATTAAAATTCAAAAAGACCCAATTACTAACCAATAAACCCGGAAACGCCTTGTTTATTTAAGTTAGATTATATATTTTCATAACATACAATCTAAGGCGTTGATTACCTTTCGACGTTGTTATTTGTCACTTGAATTAGAACAATCAACCAAAGATTAATTATTCTAAATGACTATCTATTGAATTCAACTATTAAACAATAGGCCTCTTGTCTAACAATTCAATCCAATAATATAATGAAGCACAGAAAATATATAAATACTCAAGAATAAAAGAAATAATAAAATTACTAAAATCTCATAATTGTTAGAATCAAACCTCAATTAATCTTAATTGGAAAAATAAAATTTAGCTAGACATAATAGAAGAAAGTACAAAGAAAATAAAATGAGCACCGCCTTTGTTCATGTTCATCCCGTACTGCTTTTTGTCCTCTGCCCACGTTGCGGCCGTTTCTTCTTTAGCCAAGAATGAATTGCGGCTCTGCTTTTTTGTCTCCAGCAAAGAATGAATATAAAGGCTGCGGCTCTCTCTCTGTTGCTTCCAGGAACGAATAAATTTATAGAGCTCCCAGCAATCCCTAGAAAATAAAACGTGGGCCGCCTTTCTTTCAATTGTGTTTTTCCCGAATGTAGATTTTTGTTCCAAGGCTGTCCGGCTTTCTTTTATTTTGTTTCCTAATTTGCTTTGCTCTTGTGCGGCTCTTTTTCTTTACTCTTGTGCGGCTCTTTTTCTTTAGGAAAAATAAATAATAAAAATGGGCTCCTATCTTAAGTATAAGAAAATAATATAAAATTCTAAAAGATTTAAGACACTTGTAACATAAAAATTCCACCTATCTAAATACTCTCTTTATTTGTTCACTTTTTTCTAAAAATACTCCACCCTAACTATTAATCATAAAAATAATTAATATACTTAATAACAAGCTTTTTAATCAACTAAAATACAAGGAAATTGACCTAATAAATATGCAATTATACACTCTATCAAAAGGGAAAATGTAAAGACGACCATTAAAGCAGCCCAAGCGAGACTTACTATATCCATGTGAATTGTGTCCCCTTATCTCTATAATCTATAAATAGGATCTCTATAAATATATAAATAAATAGGAAGGAATTGTTCGATTCCTCAATACTAATAGTATAGTAGAATCAATGCTACGGAAAAATAGCTCGACGCCAGGATGATAAAAAAGCTTAAGACCTCTCATTCTTATTACTTTTTCAATAATGAAAACGAAAAAATGAAAAATCCAAAGGTCGTCTTATTCAAAACCCCAATTATGACATCCCCTCTCTCCCACTTCACACCTCGAACGCACCATTCTTATAGAGATAAACGCGTTTTCATATCTACTTAACCCGAAACAGCTGCGCAAAGGAAAGCGTTGATAAGTTGTTAATTCGTCATATTTTTAGTTACTAATTCCCTTATATTTTGATTTTATTTGAGTCTAATTGGAAAGAATTGGGACAGTTTTGATTATTTCAAGTTTTAGAAAGTTTTAGATTGATTTCTACTAAATTTAAGTTTTGCAATTTTGTAGAAAGGAAACTCTTGGAGAAAGATAAGGATTGGAGAAAAGATTGTTTCCGTCAAAGGGAAGTCACGATTTTATTGGAGAAAAGAAAGAGTTGGATGCTTATGCCATGGCATGTAATTTTGAGTGCCATGGCATCACACACTTCATGACTGAAGATGCTTGGACAGAAAGATTTCAGCGCTGCGGCGGTTATTTCAGCACAGCGGCGGTTCACTATAAATTTCTTTCCAATGCCATGGCATGTAATTTTCAATGCCATGGCATAACGCATTTTATGGTGGTCGGACGTTGGACAGAGAGTTTTAACCACAGCATTGAGTAGTTGGCAGACTTACGGAAAAGGAGAAGATTATCCAATTACGCAATCAAATCGTATCATTCAAGATCAGCCAAAAGAGTTTCACACCTACTAAACTCCTAGTCTTTAGGGATTAGCATCAGACACGAGATTTTTCCTTCCTGGAGAGAAACAGAAAAACAACCTACGGCAATTCTTTCTTCCTGGAGGATCAACGGCCGAAGGAGACAAAAGCTGCACGGGATGGACGAAAACAGCAGCACTCCTTTGATCTTTCTTGTATTTTCCTTAACTATGTCTAGCTAAATTTTACTTTTCAACCAAGGATTATAAGGTTTGATTTCAATTAATTGTGAGATTTCATGTTTTTCATCGGTTTCTTTGATTTTGAATATTATATATTCTTTGCAATAAATTTATTATTGTTTTGAATGTTAAACAATTCAGGCCTATTGTTTAATAGTTAAATACAATAATCAGTCAATTAGAATAAATTCATGTAATTGTTCTAAATTAGTGACAAATAGCAAATTTACAAGGTAATCAACCCGAAGATTTATGCTATGGGAATATATATTCTAGCTTAAATAAACTGGGTCGACTTCCGAGTTTATTGGCTAGAGATTGGGTCTCTACAGTTCTTAATGCAATTAATGGATATAATTTATAGATCGTTATCGAGGATTATGTCTGTTAATTAGGGAAATAACCTATAGGTCGTATTCCGAAAGTTATCAACAATTTTAGAGACTGGTTGTTATAGGACGGATCCTTAATGACTATAACTAATCTATTTGAAATACAAAGAATTATCTTTTAAATCGATGATCAATTAAGAGAATCAACACCGAAATAAATCCTTGGTTGAAAGCTTTTCTTGAATTGAATTTATCTTTTATTTATTTTCTTGTTTATTGCCTAAGAATTATTTGTTTAATTAGTTAAAAATCTTCAAACCCCAATTTGTTACTAAGAAACAGGTTTTAGCCAATCTCTGTGGATTCGACCCTACTCATCGCTACTACAAGTTCCGGTCTAGAGAAGGTTTATTTTTGGTTGGATTCGACACCCACCAAGCGTGCACATCCCTTGATTTACATTCCGCCTGGCTAAGGGGCTTCTGTAAACTCATACACATCCCTTGATTTACATCTCGCTTGACTAAGGAACCTTTGGCACAGATGAGAGAGTTTTGCCATTACAAGGGGAACTTGCTCTTAAAACAAAGAAATCACATAAAAACAATTACAAAACAAAACAAAGAAATCACATAAAAACAATTACAAAACAATGAAAATGGTGAGGATATGTTAATTAACGATCTTTTGTTGACAAGGGAACTCGCAACCGCTACCCAATGGTACGCACTGGGTAAACCCCCTCACAGGAGAAGTAAACCGCACTATGCAAGCCCTGTGTGACAACCCCGTTTATGTGGAATAGCCCACAAACCCTCATAGGAGAAGTAAACCGCACTAGGTAAGCCCCTGGCTCAACCAAGATGGTGTCAGTAAGGGAATTTAAACTCATAACCTTACGATTACGTACTCACTCGCCACACCAACTTGACTACCCCCAAGGGGGCAACAATACTTGATCTTATGTGAATGTTAAACATTTTTAACTTTGGACAACTAAAAAATCATAACACTAAATTAAATATTTGAGTGTGTACTCAAAAACAATGTCTAATGTCAAAATTTATTTTACAAAAAGCACGTTAACTATATGATTTGACCAAATATTTATCTCTAATCGAATGACAGACTTCAGTTTCATTATTCGTTTAACTTTGTAACATAATGAATTGGGTACTTTTATAATTAATCAAGCTCACTCACATTATTTGCTACTCTCTTATATTGCCCCCACAAATCATTTTTCAAACTTTATGCCCACCTAATTGCATTTCATGTATCATAATTATGGTCCCACCTTCCAATTGTCTTTTGCATTTGTTGTACCTATCAAGAAAAAATAACATGTTGCCCTCGGGGGTATAGGCGAGTTGGTAAATTTGAGGTGACGTGGGGAGAAATCCTCCGGCAACGCAAATTCGAACCTCGTGTGGGGTAGATTTTCGCTGAAATATTGTGGGGGTCTATTATGTGGTTTTCGCCTGTTGATTCTTTTCCTCATGCCTCTGCCTCCATTTACATCTAATGGGCCTTTGGTACAGGTGGGAGAGTTTCGCCTTCGCAATGACACTTTCTCCTAAAACAAAGAAAAAATAACATGTTGCAAAACGTCACATGGCACCAATTGTGGATCTGATGTGCAATGGAGTTGAATTTGTGAACATTAGAATATGCTCAATAAGGAACTCCCCTCCGCATGTCATGTTAGATCTCGAATTTTCTAATAGTTATATACTAATTGAGTAGTTTTGGTCCCTCCCCTTTCTCTGGAAAATAACTTCATCAATTCTTTGTTCCCTGGCAATTGGCTTCAAATATTGACCACAAAGGAGTGTAAGCGAACTAGTACATTCAGTGAACAGCTCGTAAACAAGTTCGGTTACGTTCGTTTATGTTCGTTCGTTAAATTAAATGAACAATAAATGAATAGATTTTAGTGTTCGTTTAATAAATAAACACGAACACGAACAGACATGTGTTCAATTCGTTTATGTTTACAAACAAGTTCGTTTAGTGTTTGTGAATATGTTCGATTAATATTCATTTAAAATTCGTTTAGTATTCGTAAATATGTTTGATTAATGTTCGTTTAAAATAATATATATAAATATGTATATATATATAATAATATTAATAATATATACAATTTTGTCGAACATGTTAATTTTGGAGTTAATTTTTTATTGTTAATCTATTTTCTTTTCTTTACTTTTTTTTTCTTGTTGAAACAGGATGTGCTGAGATTTCAAAGTTTTATAGTCATTGTTTTACTCTTTCTACAAGTTACTCATTTTTAGTATGAAATTGTACACTAGAAGCTCTGGTGGTGTAAGCAAATAGATCTTTCAGTGAACATATATAAATATATATATAATATTTATATATTATATTATTTTAAATTTTTGTTTATTTAAATTCTTGCAAATATATTCGTTTAAACATTTGCGAACATGTTCGTTTAAACGTTCGCGAATATGTTCGTTTAAATATTTGTCAACATGCTTGTTTAAATGTTCGTGAACATGTTTGCAAACATTAGCGAACATTAATAATTATGTTCAAGATCAACTTGTATTCGTTTAAATTTTTCATATTTATGTTTGAGATCGGCTCGTATTCGTTTAAAATAAACAAACAAATCTTAAACAATGTCCGTTCGAGATCATTTGGTTCGTTTACAGCTCTTGCTCGATTTGACAAATTGCCTGGTGGTTTGTAACTGCACGCGTGCAAGTACACCATCTCCCACTGCAGAGCAACACTGCAGTAAATGGGGGCCTGAGTGCACCCATGGTCAATCACATTCAACATCCATAATTCATAGCACCCACAATCCACATGACTTCTTACACCACAATCTGTTAAACATGTCTTGGTTAAATACAAACTGTATACTGCAAGGCACTCCATGTCTTGGTTAAACATCAAGGAGAAGAGCGTCATGGCAGACTATTTCGGCACTCAAATTAGTAACTTAAGTAAACATTTTCTGTTTCTCCGAAAAAGAATCACAAACATCACACGAACAACCAGTGCAACATGTGGCAAAATTCAAGCAGAGTCATCCGCAGACTTTGCATCGTCCTTTGACTTCAAAGGTGCCGAAGGAGATGGAGAGCCTTCTTGACCCATCTCAGCTCTAAGATCATTGATACTTTGTTCCAATTCATCAATCCGGTTACCCATTTCATCAAGTGGAGATATGGTTAAGGAAAAAAAACACATGTAAAATCCAGTTATAGCATCAACATGTACTTCACACTCAGTGACAATATGAACTACATCATTATGCAAAAAGAAAATTGTCATTTTAAAATGTTAAGGATCTCATTTTACCTTCTCAACTCCACTTTTATGCTCAGTTTTCCCCTTTCTGAAGCTAATCAAACAATCACCAACTATTGACAAGAGTCTTTTGATCAGCCTTTGTGTTAAGACACTTATCAACAGAACCCACCAACCCCAGGATCTTGTCAAAAGTCAGATGCTTACTGCAACCTTAACGGTAAACAACAATTTACAACCTTTGACAGTATTATTATGACAAGACATGTTTACCATAATACAATAAAGTAAAAATTTCCCTCTCCTCTTAACTTTTCCCTTACTTCTCATGATGCATGAAAAAGGCATTTCCATTCGAGGATAAGAGTTTCTTTCTCCCAAAGAAAAAAAAAGGAGACAAAAGTTATTGCTGGTAGAATAACGTTAGGATGTTATGTGGAAAGGATTTCCAGCGTATATGGCAACAAAATATAACAGGAAACGGCAATTTACTTGCGCAGCATCAAGAAAAGTGTCAGGACCTTTATATCACATAGTAATTATTTGATTCAAATGCAATAAGAATGGGCTTCAATAACATGAAAAGGATATTCTTTGTAATGATTGAATCCGACATTGTCTGAAACCTGGTTTGCTGAAAGAAAATAATTGCACTAGAATCAGACCAACACTTTCGTTTTTGGTGCATAATTAAAACTTAAGCAAGAGGAACAAAACAAAAGAAGAAAATGGATAAAAATAATATAGTGTGCAGCATACATATAATAAAATGAAGAGAATAAGGAAAAGAGAGCAACGAAGGCAAAGAATGGGCACAGACATACCATCTGTTGAAGTAGATTTTGTACCTGAAGAGAAACACAATAGAACAATATTAAACAATGTGTCATAACGGTAGCATTAAATGGAATACCAACATTAAGATGTAAATGGCAGATTTCAGTAAAGAATATTAACCAAGTAACCACTTAAGAGCCAGATGTAGATGTTAGATATCAGAATGAATCACAAGATAATTTCGTTGTCCAAAGGTGCTTGCTACCCTAGTACTAATACAATTACTTATTTAGAAAAAGCTTACAAAGGCAGTCATATCAGCAGTGCTCTGTTTTGTAGTATCTCCATCATGCCCGTCCTGCCAGCAAAGAGACATGCAGTGAGATACAAGACATGAAGCACTACAATATGGTATAGGCCTTTCCTTCCAATTAAAGCCCATCATAGATGAGTTCATTCTTCTGAAGTTTGAATCTTGAAGGAATATAAAATTAAAAATAATAATAAAACCCATTAACTAGCCAATGTATTGGTCATCAATATGGGCAACCTATATTTGAAAATATATTCAAATCCAATCAATTCAAGAATTGGTATTATGTGATAATACAGAAAATCTCACACAGCATACTTGTCTGAAAAAGTTTGCAAGCAAACACAATCTCTCTGTACCTGTATCTGTCGTACAATAAATTGTCACCAGATGAGATGATCAAAATGAGATTCTATTATCTAGTAAGTTCCCACGTAAGAATTCCAGTACATCAAGTTTACAGCAAAAGAAACTTTGTCAAGTTACAACACACAAATGACACAAATACCAGGAATTCACTTTGCTGATGGTGAGTGTGCTTTACGTTGAAAAAATAAAAAAGAAATGTAACAAAAAAGAAAAAACCAAATTGACATATTAACTATTCAAATTTCTAACTAGAATCTTTATTTAATATGGAAACAAAAGCTTCAATGAGACCAGATATCTGGCTTTTGTAACCAGAAAACTTTAATAATAAGTTAAACATTCAAGCTTTGTATTATTAAACTTTAATAATAAGTTTTATGGTATTAAACTTCAACAACACTTACAATGCTATCTCAATAACCTAGCTCTCATGATAACAACAGCAGAATAAGGTTATCAGAACTTCATTAATCGTTCTTGATTCATATCCACATTACACGACACTAAACCAACTAGCTAAAATGTTAATTAATCAGGTAACCAATCCATGGTGTTTCAAGTTCAACCCAAACATGCCCTAAAAGCTTCTAAAAATAGTTTCTTAACAACTAATTGAAAATTTTTCAAAAATCAAAACCAACAAAAGCCTCTCTTTTTTTTCACAGGTAGACTTGATTAAACCATATTTGTAACATCCCCTCCAGCTTTCCACTATTTTCGTGGAATTTTTATTTCAAATTGCAAAAATCTAAAAATAATAAAAATAGCAGCGAAATTATTAAGCTCCAAAATAAAAAACCAAAAAAGAAGCATTCAAATGTACAGCCAATTTAAGAAAATCAATCGAAATCCTAAAACCAAACAAGCGAGAAGCAGATTCGAAGCAAATGGGATAAAATTCTCGTAATAACACAGATCGAGCAATTCATATCAACCGATATACACATTCGAAAACTAAAATTAAGTACTACATTACCATTTCCCCCGATTTCTCTTTGGATTCTGGCAGAGAGAGAGAGAGCGCGAGCTTGATTCAGTGTGTGAGTGCGTGCGCCGGTAGCTTTTTCACTTTTCCAGAGCGGAAGAAGGGTGGCGTGAGTTTGAATTTGGTGGGTAAGACTAAGCCCGCAAATGGAAATTGCCGAAGATAATTGAAATGACAAAATTCTCCTGACCAAACCATATATATTTGGTTTTTTTTCTTTTCCACTTAAAATGAGGTTTTTTTTTTTTTTTTTAACCAATAATATTGTATGGTTATCCGGACCCGAATCGACTTCTAAATGATACACTCCCTCCGCTTAAAAAAATAATAATTTTAAAAATTTCATTGTTTTAAAGAAATAAAGAAATAAAGAAATTATTTTTTTATAAAATTCTTATAATAATAATAATATATAATTTGTATTAAAAGAAAGTATAAAAACATAAAAAAATATATTTAATAATACGTTAAATGCGTTGGATTTTTCAATTAAAAGAAATCAAATCAAATTAAGGGTGATTTTTTTTTAGAGGGATAGAGTAATTCATTAGTGAATAATTAGAAAAAAATAGATAAATAGGAAATAGAAAAATTAAAGAGAAATAAAGTATTTTGTGAGCCTGGGCCATTCTCATTTGAGATTGCTTGTGTTTTGGGCTCCCAAAGCCTGTTTTTGTTGGGCATTGTCAAACTCCGTTAATGTCGTGGTGTCATAAACCGAAGTAAAACGAAGTAAAACGATGTCGTGTGACTAAATGAGAGAGTAGTCAAAAAATCACGTCAACATAGATTTAATTGCAACAATTGTAACACTAATTTAATTTATTTTAATTTTAATAGTGTCGTTTAGTCATTAGCGTAAGTTAATCAGTAAGAAACAATACAAATAAGACAAGTATGGTGCAACAAAGACAAGTTAATTGATGAGCAAATTCTTAAGAGTTTTTTTCTTAAATATTTATTATTTTAATATAAATTTAAATAATATTGTAACTTTAAATAAATTTCCAAAAATACAGAAGTTGAATAAAAATTTTTTTTTTGTCATACACCTCTTTTGCTGGAATTCATCTTTTTCTCATTTTTCCTCTCCTATTCTCCCTTACCCCCTTGCACCCACACACCCCTCTTCTCAAATTCCCCTCTCCCCTGCGACAATCCTAGCCCCAGCAGCTCCTCTCCCCTTGCCCGTGGCCCTTAGTTCCGCAGCAAATCCTGTCCCCCTTCCCCCGTCCTCCCTGCAAGCGGCCCTTGGCCGCTACTGCCCCCTCCACCCTCCCCCCCTTCCCCTTTTCCTTTCATCAAATTTTTTAAGTCTTATTCGAAACTAGATCAACGTTGTGGAATAAAGTTTCAGTTGCTTTAAAGTTTCTTGATTTGCCAAAAATAAAATTTGAGGCAACTTCTTTGACCCCATTCATGGGCATTACAAGCAATTGAGTTGTCAACAAAGCCACGAGAATTTAAACTATATTTCCGTAAGCACAAGAATTTTAATAGAATTTTTTATGAAAGATGCCAATCATGGACACTTTTCAAGAAAGTCCCCATCCTTGATCATGAGGAGAATCCGGAAACTTTAATCATATTTCTAGACCTTCTTGATTGTATGAAACGTTTGCAACAAGGAAAGGGATGAAGGGCGGGATGGAGAATTTTTTTTTTTTTAAGTTTTGCTTGAAGTCACTATTATGGACTTCAGTATTTTGGAAACACTCCCCAAATTCTTTATATTTATTTAATTTTTTTATAATATTCCAATATTTTACTCAAATTCTTAACTTCTTATTCTCTACTCTCATTCTCTATTATTCCTTCTTCCTCTCTATCTCTCTCTATTTCCTGAATCTTTCTCCGTATCCTTCTTCTCTGTTCAATATCTTTTCTCTTTCTCCCCTCATGTTCTTTTCTCTCTCCCCACCCTCATATTCAGTCATATTCATTTTCTTGCCTTTCTGTTTCCATAAATTGAGCCTTAATGTAATATTCTACCATTTTTGTTTTAATGGAAATGTTGTTATTTTATCATCTCGTGAAAATTCCATACTTTTCATGTGGAAACCAATTAAATGCTCTGCATGCCTGCCTACACTAAAATTTTATATTTTTCATGTCAACTAAACAATATTCCATATGAAAATTTCCATGTATGTGAACTAAGCAATATTGTGGTAATATCACTTATCATGGTTATTGAGGAAATCCACCACAAAAACTAACTTGTGATGTGAAATAATCTAATGCCACATAAATTCCTTATAGATATTTCATACTTTTTACGTGAAAACCAAATAGTTAATGACAATTACTCACAAACTAATGTTATGGCCTGTTATTGGGCTATTAAGTAGTACTGTATTCGTGTAAAAAAAAAAATCATTTGGTATAATTTTTTTAATTCACAAAATATAATATATTTAATGTACTATTAAATGTATATTTTTATATTTTTATACTTATTTTTAAATTTGAGTTATTATTATTAGTAAGGTAGTAACAAAATTTCACACTAAAAGTGGACTATTTTTTAAGACAAATAAAAAATTTGAAACTTTACTTCTTTTTTTTTGGGATGGAAGCAATATCATATTCTCAGGTTCACATAAATATTAATATGGTTAGGGAGGGAAAAATGTGAAAAAAAAAAAAGAAATTGTTTTTGCAAAAATTGTTTTTGCTACAATTATCATGCTTCTAAAAAAAATTGCAACTTTTGCAAAATGACAACTGATATTTCTGTTTTTTCATTACTTGTTTTATTTAACTATCCCTTCTAGAAATAACGTGCAATTCTTTAACTGTTCTTAAAATTATTGTGATCTTCAAGGGAATGAAGAAATCACAAAAAAGACAATTTCAAAACAATGAGAATGGTGTAGGTTAGAATATGTTATTCTTTTATTAATGTGGTGCTTCTTCACAAATAATAGCTCCAAATATCCCACTCGACAAGTCATTATGAGAAAAAAAAAAAAATCCCAAGAAGAGGAAGATAATAACAAGTGTCCCTACAAAATTACATATCTAACAATGTCAAAATTTGTTTTACAAAAAACATTAACGGTAGGATCTGATCAAATATTTATCTTTAATCGTATGACAAACTTCAGTTTCATTATTAATTTAACTTTGTGACATAATGAATTGGGTACTTTTATAAGGTGCCGCTTGGTATAAATGGTGGGTTTAAAAATGGAATGGATTTGTGGAATGGAAATGTTTGGAATAGAATGGAATGATAATAATTATGTTGTTTGGTATTATTTTGTAATGAAATGGAATAGATTTTATATTAAAATTATAATAAAATATTAGTATTTTACATTATATGATATTTAATAAATTATATCTTGTTTAAAAAATAGTTAAAGTGCATGTCATTTTGTAGAGAAAAATATTTTCTATAATTTAGTGAAATTTGTTTTTTTTTTTTAAAAAAAAGGTAAAATGGGGGTTGCAAACCTTTGGGGTGTTTGCAACCCCCCTTGAATCCAAAACAACGTCGTTTTGAAGTCAATTTAAAACCCTTCAGCAAAGGTTTGCCAAAAGGAGGGGGGAGGGGGCGCCTGGGTTTAATGTAAACCCAGCCCCAAAGTTTTACAAAAATCCAAACCCAAGTACCGAACATCCAAAAATTGCCAAAACCAATCCAAACCCATGGTACCAAACACCCCCTAATTCATCAAGCTCACTCACATAATTTGCTACTCTCTTATATTGCCCCACAAATCATTTTCCAAACTTTATGCCCACCAAATTGCACTTCATGTATCATGGTTATGCTCCAACCTTCCAATAATTAAGTAGTTTTGGTCTCTCCCCTTCTCTACAAAAATAGCTTCATCAATTCTTTGTTCCCTGGCAACTGCCTTCAAATATTGACCACAATACTCCAAGTTAAGGTCATGCACCAACTCATTCAAGTTACCAAAAACTTCATCCACAACGAAAAACTCTGGTGTATTCTCTTAATAATTAAATAAATGATTGATTCTTAATCAGCGCAATGAGTTAAAAGATTTATTTTTGAGAGCAATTTACCATTTTTTGAATGCAAAATACAATTCTTTGCTATTTGAAGTGTATTGTGAAGTTACCAACTTTCGCCACATATATGTTAAAGTGATAATTAATTTTTAAAAGTAATGATAGAGATAGTAACAAATCATAGTAATTTTGTATAGTAATTGACGTGACAATTATGAAAAAAATAAAATTATCTATTTATCTTTATTATAAAATACAAAATAATGAAAGATAATTTTATTTTTTTATGATTAGCACGATGATTTGTTATTATTCAAATTCTAAGGGCCGCTTGGTATAAATGGTGGGTTTAGGAATGGAATAAATTTGTGGAATGGAAAGGTTTGGAATAAAATGGAATGATAATAATTATGTTGTTTGGTATTATTTTGTAATGGAATGGAATAGATTTTATATTAAAATTAAAATTTAATATTAATAATAATAAATTTTATATTAAAATTATAATAAAAATATTAGTATTTTACTTTATATGATATTTAACAAATTATATTTTGTTCAAAAAATAGTCAAAGTGCATGTCATTTTGTAGAGAAAAATATTTTCTCTAATTTAGTGAAATTTGTTTTTAAAAAATTAAAAAAAAAATAGACAAAATGGGGGTTGCAAACCCCCCAATGAATTCTCGACATGCGTGTGGCGCCATTGGCGCCACATCAATGAAAATTAATTTTTTTGTTTCTTAATTAACGACGTCGTTTTGGCTTTTACCTGAAATGATGTCGTTTTTTGTCCAATTCAAAACCTCCGTTGGTGGATGTCATTTTTTGTCCAATTCAAAACCTCCGTTGGTGGGTTTATTAAAAGGAGCCTCACAGGTGGGTTTTGCTAAAAGTATTCCCCAAAAGTTTTTTAAAATCAATCCCAACCAAACAAACACCATTTTTCCTTTTAAACCTTTCCAAACCCTTCCCACACCCTCAAACCAAACGGCCCCTTAATATGTGCTCAACGAATTAAGAGTTAATCAATGTATTTACTTTTAGAATCAATTTATTATGTTATCGTAGGTATATTTTTCAGAAACAATTTATTATTCTCGAATACCTATGCGACTTTATTGTACTATATTCTCCAAATGCATTTATTCTTAATCATTCTTGCCTGTATTATTTTCAACGTATTTACACAAACAATCACATCAAATGATACACCTTAAAATATAAAATTTCAATCTAACGGCTGTGTACGTCAAATTAGATTGTGAAGTTTAATTAATTAAGAATAAAAATGAAAGTTTTAAATAAGTTAACCATAAAACACAAAGGTCAAAAAAAAAAAAAACAATCAAAATTTAGGTGGAGGATGCATTATTAGATAGTAATTAAGTAAGTTGGGCACACAATAATTAATACTAAATAAAAAAAACCATTAATGACCTTAGCTGAAACGAACTCCCAATTATATGCCAACTGGACCAGTCAAAGTATGGGACCCACATAAGACAACTAAGGATGAGACATATCACACTAATCTGCTCCGCCACCGCGTAAAAGAAAATTCCAGTTCAAACCTTAAAACCGCAAAAAAAAAACACGACATTCTAATTTAAACGGAATTTTAAAAAAAGTTTGTTTAAACAAAGATTAGAGTAAATCCTATTGTGTCCGAAACTCATTTCCTCTCTCTCTCACACACTCACACAGTTCCTCAGTCGTTGAACAGATTCTTCTTCCCCTCATTATTCCTTTCCATTTTTATCCCATTCTCTTCGCCTTCCTCCCTACAAAAGTACAAATCCCCCCCTTTCACTCAGTCCTCCACCGAAGCCTCATTATCAAACCCTACCACACTTTCTTCAAACCCCTCTTCTCAATTTCCTTTGCGGCATTGGTTGTTTTTTTTTTATTATTTTTTTTAACGTATAATATTGAAGATTTCCACTTTTTTTTTTTTGGGTTGGTTTTGGGATGACGTCGATATCTTCTTCAATCAGAGCTTAATCTTTGTTGATTGTGAAAAAGATTGGATTGTGTTGGAGCCCATTACAGCTGAGAAAGAGGAAGTGAGGAAAATGATGGATCGGCTTTTGAGCCCGCGTCGGGCTCGGCAAATGCAGAGGTTTATGAGAAATGGGAAGATTACTGCCCTTTGCTTGATTCTTACGGTCATCGTCCTTAGGGCGAATCTGGGAGCAGGGAAATTTGGTACACCGGAGCAGGACCTCAATGAAATCCGTGAGACTTTTTCTTATATCCGCCGGCGAGCTGAGCCACGCCGTGTTCTGGAAGAAGCCCGGCAAACGTTTTCTGCAAAGCGAGGTATAGATTTTGGAAAGTCTGATAGTAATAGTTATGCTGATTTTGATATTAAAAAGATTTTAGTTGACGAAGAGGATGGTGATGAGGTAGTTTACGAGAGAAATCCCAATAAGCCCTATAGTTTAGGGCCCAAGATATCGAATTGGGATGAACAGCGGGCTGAATGGTTGAAGAAAAATCCCAACTTTCCGAATTTTATAGCCCCAAATAAGCCGAGGGTGTTGTTGATTACTGGGTCTTCTCCTAAGCCTTGTGAGAATCCTGTTGGGGATCATTACTTGTTGAAATCAATAAAGAATAAGATGGATTATTGCAGGCTACACGGGATTGAGATTTTTTATAATATGGCTTTGCTTGATGCGGAAATGGCTGGGTTTTGGGCCAAATTGCCTTTAATTAGGAAGCTTTTACTTTCTCATCCTGAAGTGGAGTTTCTTTGGTGGATGGATAGTGATGCTATGTTTACAGATATGGCATTTGAAGTGCCTTGGGAGAGGTATAAGGATCACAACTTCGTGATGCACGGGTGGAATGATATGGTTTACGATCAGAAGAATTGGATTGGGTTGAATACTGGGAGTTTCTTGCTGAGGAATTGTCAATGGTCTCTGGATATTCTTGATATTTGGGCACCTATGGGTCCTAAGGGCAAGGTAAGGGTTGAGGCAGGGGAGCTTCTCACTCGGGAGCTTAAGGGTAGGCCCGTTTTTGAAGCTGATGATCAGTCTGCTATGGTGTATATATTAGCTACTCAGAAGGAGAAGTGGGGTGATAAGGTGTACCTTGAGAATGCTTATTATTTGCATGGTTACTGGGGGATTTTAGTGGATAGGTATGAGGAAATGATTGATAATTACCATCCTGGTCTTGGCGATCATCGTTGGCCACTTGTCACTCACTTTGTGGGTTGCAAGCCTTGTGCAAAGGTTGGAGATTATTCAGTTGAGAGGTGTTTTAAGCAGATGGACCGGGCGTTTCACTTTGGGGATAATCAGATTCTTCAGATGTATGGATTCACTCACAAATCACTCGCTAGTCGGAATGTGAAGAGGACCCGTAACGAGACAAGTAATCCTACTGAAGTCAATGATGAACTCGGGCTTCTTCACCCTCCATTCAAAGCCGTTAAGGTATCGAATTCTTGAGTGCACGTCCAAGAGGTGGATTGGGTCCAAGATTGGCTTTACCTACCTGCCTCATTTTTTTGTGGATTGTTACTTATAGTAGGTGTCATTTGTACTCTGATAACTACGCATCCCTCGTGATGGAGATATGCTTCTTGTATTCCTTTATTTTTGACAGTCTTGATGTGAAATAGTCTTAATGAAAGAATAGTCTGATTTCTATTGTTCTTTACCTGCAAATTTTGATTACTTCATGTGTATAGTTCAATCAATGCCCTAAGTGAAAGTTCTTCTAGATTACACTATCTGTATTCAGATTGTGTTTATTCCAACTTTAAATGCAGTCAACCACTTGCACTGATGGTGCAATGATCATTGTAATTTTTAATGTTGCAAGTTCTGTGAAGGGAAATTTGGTTGCTTGTCTTTACATTTAGTTCCTTAAATGTATAGGAATTCTTTTTGCCTGGTTGTGTTGTTTGTCTATTAGTATCCTTTGATTTCTTTTAGTCGCAAATAGCTGTTCCCTTTTGTATTGTAGTGCAAGATGTTTGTGGGATAAGACTGGAGAACATGCAATAAGTTGCATGTCACAAAATTGTTTCTTTTTGGGGCTTCCAGCAGCCTTGGAGTTGTGAGTAAATGCAGGGAAAGAATATTAAATGGCACTATGAGATAGAATGATGCAGCATGCAGCACACCCAGGTGTCCGCTGCTTATAATTTGGATCCTAGAAATTTACATCATCAAAGCTGTGAAGGCACATCCATATTGTTTTCCAGCAAAATTTATTCACATGCTTCGAGTTTGGTGCTACTGGGGGAATAATGTGATTCTGGTGCACAAGAATATTTTTAACAAGTGGTCTTTGTATTTTGGAATAAGTTTGGTCGGAAGAAGAGTAAAAGGAGCTGAATTGATGGACCTCATTTCCTCATCAGTTGTGAATAATTTGGATGGCTAATGGTTTAGGTCTCAAGGCATTTCAAAATTTCCTTGCAGTTTTTACTTTTCATTGAATCCCAAATGCTTCCCTTTCTGCTTCTTCGATCTTGTCTGAGCAGTGCATCTATTGTGTAGGTTTGCTTTCATCTTGTCTTTGCAGCGCATCTATTGTGTAAGTTTGATTTCATCTAAAATGAGTTGAAAAAAAGAAAGGATTGTCATCTCTTGAGGTCATAAGAATGTCCCCTTCAAGTTGATGGCTTGACTGTGCTTTCTTAATGTTGTTGTAATCTTCATGGTACTTTTAGCTCGGCTATCATACTTGTCAACCATTTTCTTGTTGGAACTTCACAGAGCACTTTTTAGCTCGGCTATCATACTTTTTAGATACTTGTGAAGTCTGTTTGAATATATTTACCGAATTTTTATTTGTAATCAGGGATTTAGTGCTTTATGTCATAGAGATTGTTCTTGGATTGTTCCACAGCTTACTGCAGGAGACAAAGCTACTTAGATCTGAAAATTTCCAATTTCTGTCTCTTTTATGACCTTGAATGAGGTAACAACTTGCTGCCCTAATGTGAAACCCAAGTCCAAGCAGTAAGTAGTTTTTCCATTCCCCTGAAAATTTTCTCTGCAACTGTCACTTCTAATTCTTGGGGAGGGGGGTGTTCACCATGTTGCATTTGTTGTGAAGCTGACCATCATGAAGTGTTGACTTATATCTGAAGTCCGAAGTTGACTATGCATATCACATCATAGCTCCTCTTGTCCCTTTTTCCATTCTATCTATTGCAAACAATTTTATCATATCCCAGCATAGTTTGTCTTTCCAAAGTGATTGCTGTGGTTCTCACAATGTTATGTTTTCTGGCTGGCCTGCATGCAATGTGATAACTACTTGTTACCCTGGCAATTGTTTTTGCATTTTCTTCTTCCTCCTATCAGTGTGTGAGACAAGTGCAAACTGCTTCAAGAATGAGCAACTGGCTCTTTGGTGCTATGTTTCTTGTGCGTGGATCAAAGAGGAACAACCAAGTATTGATATGTATGGAGAATCAATCAAGTGACAAGTATGTAGTGAAAAATGAGTGTGTAGTTGAGAAGAATTATTGTGATGAATGAACTTTTCTACATCCTTGTATGTTTCAAAGGGTTTGAGAATCAAACTCCCATGAGAATTTTATCCAATTAAGGAAGAAACAAGGATAGAACATCCATCATCAATGTGACAAGGATGGCAATGACCAAAGGTAGCTGTAGTCATGATACAAGTCATAACCATCTACCACTATAGTCTTCAAACAGATCACTCATCAAGTACAACCCATAAAAGATCTTGAAAAATTAATATAGTGGTTGTGAGGTAAGTTATACGTTGGAAAGTTTTTTTGAAACACTAATCATACATACCTTAAAATAGTCTAATCTAAATGTAAGAAAAATTAAGAATAAGCAATGAGTAAGTGAGAAGATATTGCATCCAATTATCCTATCATGTAACATGGTTTATGGATAAAAAAAATAATTTGTACAAATTACAAGTAATATTTATCTATTCTTATTTTAATTAGCTGACTGTAAGAAAATTAAAAATGCAATAGAGGAACACAATATTTAGTGTATGGTGATAAAACATTATCACTTTTCTCAACTTTCAATTTTACCTTATGGTTTAATACGATACAATTTTAACCAAAGAAATAAAACCTCAAGATTATGAAATCAACTAATCACTTCCCAATCAATCAACAGGTTTCTTGATTGTCCACAAAAATGAGGGACTTTGAGCAATTATTATTCTATCTCCCAAAAATTCAAAGATTAAATATTGATGATAACAAATTTTCACATTTTCATTCACTTAATCATCTTTCCATTCCCTCAACAAATTGTTTTAGTAAAAAAAAAATAAAATTGAAGCATCTTATTTTACACCAAAAAAAAAATAAATTCTATTTTCCTTTCTAATTCTTACATCCCAAGCTTTTAAAACATTAAAAAAAAGCCATTCAAAAAATATTACAAAAGAGGACAAAACTTCGAAAAAAATATTAAAAAGCCCCTAATGATTCTTGCGATTGTAAAAACTTCTGTGAAAGGGAAAGAATAGTTTGTTGGGAGAAAAACAATGGCTGCGGCCCATAAAACTCCTCACTTTGTCACTAGTCAGCTTTTTCACTCTTCTCTTAAACCCTAATTCCTCTCCCTCTTCCAATACATACGGGTACATTATACACTTATGTATACACAAATTCTTGATTAAAAAGGAAATAATTTACTGAATAAAACTCTTGGAGATTAAGGGGAAAAAAACAGAGTTGACGACAATGGAGGTTGCTTCAGAAGCAGGGCAAAAGCCAAAGACTGATGAATTTGCTTTGGAATCAATAAAGGAGCTTCCATCTCCATCTTCCTCATCTGGGTTTTCAAGTTCTTCCCCGGTTTTGGCCCGGTTCAGGTTGGATAAGGGTGTAGCAGAGCTCCGGTTTGAACAGGAATCTGAACCCAATTCATTGATTCAGTTGGACCTTCATAAAACTCAGGCTAGTTCTGTTTTATTAAATTTAGTTACTGCTCATTATGGCTTACTTTGTGAAGGAGAGGTTAGAATGTTTTGAATTCGATGTAATGTTGAAAGGTTGAGCAAAGCAAGATTGGAACTTTACGGGATTCAAGGATGTTTGATTTCACAACTTAAGATTTTAAACTTCGTTGATGGCCCATTTTCTGCAAGTTAAAATGTTTGGGAGTTCTAGGGAGAAAAGAAGAATTTTTTTAATCAAATTTCCGTTCAAAGAGACATTAACTTGAGGAAGGCAGAGTTTGTATTCTTTTAGTTTGAAACCTTGAAGTTTGAAGGTATATTGCAATGCTGTTAAAGCAATGTTTACTGAGTTTTGTGCCAAATCCTTTCGAAACTTTTTTATTCTGGAAGACTGGAATGATTATTGATATTCTGTTGCCCTCTGCCATAATCTCGTCTTTCAGATTTTTAAACTTTCCCCAGTTCAATCAGTGTGCATTCAAGACGCTTTGGAAGCTAATAAAGAGGTATGAAAACTCAATGTAATTCCTTAATTTACAAAGAAACTGGTTGAGATTTTGATTCTTGGGGTGGTTGGCAATATTGTGGAGCATCGCAGTTCTTGATGTTCATGTTTTAACTTTGTGCTTTTGAACCAGAAAACCTATTCAAGGGGAGTCACGATTCAATTCAGTCATGAGGAGGAAAGTAGGGTCTTCGATCATGCATTTGAGCAATGGAAGAAAGAAGTGGTTTTTGAAGGTCTATTTTATTTTTTCTCTGTAATTTGTGTGAGAATGTTGATTAGCGTAGCATGTTTATTTAGTTGTGTTATATGCAATCTTGTTTCTTATGACTTTTGGAACTCTTCTTTTGTCTGTTGAGGATCGATGGACTCTGCTGATTCATTAAATGCCATGGAATAATAATAATCTATCAAAGTAGCTTTTTCTTTGACTTTGTATGAATAAATGTGTACCAGTGACAAAAGTGGTCCTTCATTGTCAAGTTGCATTTAATTCTTCATTGGGTACTGACTTATCCTTTTCATTCCAGGATTATGTTTGCCCAATGGAACTATGTCAAGTTCAAAAAGCAAATTTGATAGCAAAATAGAAGCATCTTCAGCTAAGATGTACTTCCATTACTATGGGCAATTACTTCATCAACAAAATATGTTGCAGGATTATGTGAGAACAGGTTACATCTTGTGCTAAAATTGATTTTTCTTTTATTTAGCTGTGGTGAGAAATTGAGGTTTTTGAAAGGGTCTATGTTAATGTCCATTTTTGATGCCTTTGCATCTATATGTAATGGACTGCATTTAACATTTTCTTAACTTAACAAGCCCTGTTGGTGACTCCAATTGGAAGATCAATTCAATGTAACCAATTTTAAAACTTGCATCAAGATATGCTATGCACAAAGGGATAACAACCTTTTCTCTCTTCACCCCCTTCCCCTCTAACATCTTGAAGCTTTAACATTATTGTTATGTATATTTCAGGAACTTATTATGCTGCAGTCATTGAGAACCGTGCTGATTTTGTTGGCCGAGTAGTTGTTGATGTTGGTGCTGGCAGTGGCATATTGTCCTTATTTGCTGCCCAGGTTTTCCTAATCATCTCTACTGCTCACTGAAAATGGGCTTTTTGATTAACTGAACCTTCTCAGCTGCTTTTCTGTGTCCCTCTCTCAGGCCGGTGCCAAACATGTCTATGCTGTGGAAGCATCTGAAATGGCAGAATATGCACGTAAACTTATTGCTGGAAATCCATCCGTTAGTGAAAGGATTACAGTGAGTGCTTATCTTAAAATTCAATTTGTTAATGAGAGTCATTATTGCTTCTTTCTTGCGATTAATACAAAATGTGGTATTTTCATCTGTATTCTAGGTAATCAAGGGGAAAGTTGAAGACATTGAATTACCTGAGAAAGCTGATATCCTAATATCTGAACCTATGGGTATGTTAACCTATAGATGAGGTTTTTGCCATTGCAAATTTATCTCAGTATACTTGCTCCTGTCCTGTTTTTTAATTGAATCATGACATATTTTTTCGTTTTTTTCCCTGTGCACCGCTTCCTTTTGGTTTTATATTTGTACCAATAATATAAAACTTTTCCCTAAGTTGATTGCTGAACGTTGCTGAAGAGTGCATTCGGCTTCTTCTTGATATTCATCAGCTTTATGGTATTAATTGAAGACCTTCTTGTTACCTTTGGCTGTCTCTTGATATTGTCTAACATTTCATAATTATTGTCATGATAGTTGGTGTAGCTGATTGATTCTTTTGTCACAACTCTTTTCTTGTGCTATCATAGTTGGAGTGCCATATTTGATAAATTTTACTTTGTTTGTCCCCTAGCCACATTAAATGCGTGCAAAATTTGAGGTGAACATGCATACTTTTTTAGAAATTAATGAAACTATGGTTGGCATCAATCTGATAAAGGAAGGGTTCTCTCCTGCAGGCACTTTACTGGTCAATGAGAGAATGCTGGAGTCCTATGTGATTGCAAGAGATCGATTACTTGTTCCTAATGGAAAAATGTTCCCAACAGTAGGAAGGTGAATGCAACAATTTCCTTGTAAATAACAGTATTCTAAATGCCTAGTCTTGATTTAGGAACTTGTTAATCTATCCTAAAAAAGTAAGAAGTTCAAATATTTTATGAGAATCAAATAAAAGATAATTATTGCATTCTTTAATTGTTTGGTCAAACTTTTCTCCATGGTTGATTTATTTTCCCCTTTCTTTTCTTTCTTTTTTTTTTTTTTTTGGGTGCTCTACTAAGTTATTGCATGCACAATCATCAAAATTTTTGAAAGAAGCTTATTGTATCTGTTGCTTTCTTTTCTTCACTTGACAGATTCACTGCTGCACAAATTTTAGATAAATATGTGACCCAAAGTGAAGTCTTTGTTTTTGTATATGTGAATCCATCTCCAAGCATGTGATGCCTACTGGGTATCTATTTACCTTGAAGGATGGTGATATGCTGCTCTTTTTCTCTTGCCAATGTTGAGTCTGATAACTTGTATACTCTCTACAGAATACACATGGCTCCTTTCAGTGATGAGTATTTATACATTGAAATTGCTAATAAGGTATGCACTTCTTCTATTTTCTTGTTTTTTTCCTTTGAAATTATGATCTATTGCACCTTTCTTATGGACTCTGTATTTAATCTTCACGAAATCCAAATGTGTAATCGTATTTTGTAGTATAGTGTTCCTTGGAATAGTTTACACAACTGGAATTTGGTTTTTGTATCTCTCATTTTGGCTGGTTCTTTTGGTTGGATTTGGAGTGGAAAACTGTATGTAAACCATGAACACATTCCAGATTGTTGCACTTAGTTTGCACCTATCCCATTAATTGTGGTGTACAGGGGATTGATTACTGTGTAGGTAGCTCTAGTTCCTCTTATCTGGATAAAAAAATAGATTGTAGAATTTAAAGGTTGATGAAAATTTGCCTTGAATACTTTGAAATGTTGGAGGTAGAAAAACTGGATTCAAATAATTTTGAGGATTTCTAGGTTTCCTGAATTTAATGAAATGTAGTTTATGCTAAGCAGGTGGGATTATGTATCTCTACACTGGTGCCAAAATTTCAATGAGAAGCATTATGGGTAGCATTTGAAAGGATTTAGATAGATATTAAAATACCATCCCGTGAACATGTGACGTGGAGGACTAAATTTCTGTATCTATTCACTTGAGTGCTTTGTTTCGTATTGTCCTCTGCCAAACCTTGGTGTTAAAGTTTGTTTGTTCCTTGTGATTTAGGCTCTCTTTTGGCAGCAGCAAAACTATTATGGGGTTAATTTGACATCTTTACATGGATCTGCATTCCAAGGATACTTTTCACAGGTCTCTCATGCATATATTATAGTATATTTTGAAACTCATATATCTATATTAGTTTCAGTTTTTCCCTTATGGATTGCCATGCTGCCAACTGTCTTTTTTTTTAATATATATTTTAAATAACCGTTTTGTATTGTGATTTTTCCTTTTTCTTACTACTGACTTTTTGTTACAGCCAGTGGTTGATGCTTTTGATCCAAGGTTATTGGTGGCTCCTGCAATATCTCATGTTATAGACTTCACTTCTATGAAGGTATTTGTATAACTTCAAATTGTGCAAGTTATCTGATGTTGCACTCATACATGCAATCTTTCATTTCTACAACAATTTAATTTTCTTCTAATTACGAGAAGAAGAGTTCCGTTATTGTTTAGTTCACATGATGGATTATACAAGAGCATAGGAAGTTGACACTTTTCATCTTTGATTCACATCATGTTAATAATGTGCACTCTAAATCATATTTCAGGAGGAAGATTTTTATGAGATAGACATCCCTTTGAAATTTATATCATCTGTTGGCACTAGGATTCATGGGTTGGCTTGCTGGTTTGATGTTCTGTTTAATGGAAGGTAATTGTCTGAGGAACTGTGGTTAGCATCTTAATTTTCTCCCTTTATTAATTTTTCTGGTGGGGTTTCACATTCGAACTCTAATCATGTCAAATTTATTGCCTGCAGCACTGTACAGAGGTGGCTGACCACTGCACCTGGTGCACCTACCACTCACTGGTACCAGCTACGCTGTGTTTTATCTCAGCCGCTTTATGTCATGCCAGGACAAGAAATAACTGGCCGGCTTCAGTTGGTCGCCAATACTGCCCAGAGCTATACAATTCACCTGACATTGTCAAGTTGGACCTCCTATTTCCTTGCACAATTTACTTAGCAGTAACTGTATGTTTTAATTTTTCCAAAATTGCTGCTCTCTTGTTAATTAACATGCTCTTGACATTATTAACAGCCAAAATGTGGGGCCCTGGTGCTGAGCAAGGAGGAATACTCCAAACTTCATCAGGCAAACTTGATCTAAAAGAGCCCTATTATCGGATGTCTCAACCCCAAGTCTACCCGGTAGCCCAAGATCAACAATCACAACAGTTGTTGCAAACACAGGTATTGACTATCTTGTCATGGTGCATGAACTTAGTTAAGCTTCTTTCCAACTCTTGAATTCATAAACAGAACAAGTGAAACAAATAAAATTTCGTGTTTGATCTTTTGCTTTAGGTATTTCATGACTGTAATGGTAAGGACAGAGAATTTGAGAAAGTACTTTTCCCGTATTCTGTCTTTTTTGTGCTTCCTACATATGCATTCATCTGTTGCTCGAGGATAACTCAAAATTGGCTTGTTCTTGTCAGGACATACCCATAATATCCCATGATGAGGATTGTTCAGACTTGATGCAGCAACCATTGCGGCAATCTGGTGCTGAGCTCAATTCCCTTTGAGCCCTGGGTTGTGTAATAACACGCCCATATACCTGTAACATTTAGCAAATTGGCTAATCCCCATTTGTGAAGAGCTTTTATCCAATAGGGATTGTAACCTGTAATTTTTCCTTTCTGTACTTGTAAATTAAGAGAACGATGATTATTCTAATTCCTCTAGTGATTGCAAGTCCTTTATACTACATCCAAGAGAACTAATTGCGCAAATTCCAAGCAAAACTTTCTGAGTTTTAATATGGTCCATTGTTCTTCCTCTCGAGAGAGATTTATCTGAAATATTTTTATAGTGCAATACAGAAATGAAATAGTCGGCTTTGGTTTATGTGGAGTAAGTGAATGTTTAGATTATGAAGGCGTTTATGTGATTGGGTATGTACAAAGAACAAAAGCTATAACCTATTTTGAAGCAACATCATTGACTTCCGTAATAAGGTGTTGTGACTCAAATTTTTACTTCTTAGCACTAAATGTTACATTTAGCTACATCAATCTCGCACTATAAACCAAATTCATCTACGGAATGTTTGGCCTGGCTGCACCGGATCTTTGGCAGCAATTTTCCTATATGGCTACTGTATCATTATCTGTAACACCACACAGATTGTCTGTAACATGTTTAGTGCCTTAAAGCGTTTTTTCCATGCTTCATAAATCTCCATTCGGCAGCATGTAGCAGTAGCAGCAGCAGCAACATGATGACCTCTGTAATGCTTTATCTGGTCACACAAAGAAAAGCTGCACCAAATTGCACTATAAATCATTTTAAACTATGGTCACTATCATCAATAAGAAAATCCTTAAACTTGTTCACAAATACAGCAATGGAAATAATACAATACATGAGTTTGTCATTGGGTATTTGAGCATAAATACTAGTTCTACATTCCAGGACAGAAGGCTTACGCAGCAAGGACAGCGCAAGGTGAGGGAGAAGGGAGAAAGCAAGTAAAGACCTCTACCTAATTTATCTAATCGATAGGATTAATCTTCTGTTCTTCAGTCTGACTTGAAATTAGGCGACAGAAGGCTCTCTGTAAAGGTCAATATTCCATCTCCAAACAACTCCGGAGTACCAAAAACTACCATATTCCTAAAAGTTCCCTTTGTTAAATTATACAGAACCAATTCCTCACCATCCTTTCCCAAAACAATCTCCTCATCGTTCAAAAGACAAATAGGTTTAAATGAATATGCAATTTGATCTTCAGGCGCCTCGATACTGAGTTTGTTCCAAGAATCCTGCTTGCCATACTCTTTCATCACCCAAACGTCAATGGAACCACCACTATATGAATCCACAACCATTGCAAGACAACCTCCAAGAACAGTAAGTTCATAAAACACAAATTTATCTTTATCAACACCTTTAGGAGGTGGCACCTTCTCAAATTCCTCGCGGGCCAGATTGAAAGCCGCTATTACAGATGGAGATCCTTTAGTTTTACAATCACAAGCCAGCCAATGTATGGAACCATTTACAAACATCCCAGAGGCAATGTGAGGGACAGCATGATCATATGGAGAATTCTCAAGTCTCCTCCAAGTTTTCGTTTTTAGGCTATAAATATCAACCAAAGTTTCAGCACAATCCGGCTCATGCTCATTGTCTGTGTCATAATATGAAAGTGCCACAATTTTATAATCATCATTAGAACAATCATACCCCAAACCGTACATGCTAAAACTAAATAAAGGGTCCAAAGCCAAGCTAAAATTTGGTACTTCCACAACCTCTAAAGTAGTAGGGTTGAATAAAACCTTACTGTTCTCTTCATTTACTAGTAGTAAAACCAACCCATGGCATGAACCTTCCACCCTAGCCCACTCATTGTCTTGCAAAGATGGACAAATAACCTTTCTTGAAACCGCGTCGTTGCTGCTGCTGTCAGTGTCAGTAGTGAAATTCAAGATGTGAGGAGAGTGATCAGAAGAATCGATGAGGATGAGCTTCTCAGGGTCATGGATGTGGCGGGCGATGTGGGCTTTGATGAATTGTGGGTTCGAGAGCAATGTCCGCCATGGTTTTGAAACACACCTAAATTTGCCGATTGATTTTGCAGGGAGTCGTAATAGTATGTCGGTAATGAGGTCCTGGAGAAGGGATGGAGCAAGATCAGACATGGCTATCAAAATTTTCCTGCCAGATTCAGCTTTGGCTTTTCCGCCGCAAATATTTCTGAGTCAGACATCACATTCATCACTTCTGCATACTTTTTATAGACGTAACCGTTCGTTCATTAAATTAATGAACGAGGGATGAGTTGTCTTCTCCACCGTCCAGCCCACAAAGATAAATCTGCTTAGCTCAGATGGTACTGGCATTCTTGCACTTGTACAGAATCACGAGCTAACATGGACAAGTGTCAGCAGGTAACTTTCAAATGAAACATATTTGGATTGTGATCTGCATGCAAATGATAATATTATCAAAAAATTTAATTTAGTAATTAAAATAATGTTATTTAATAAATTTTTCTGAGAAGATGTTGAGAAAGAGAGTTGAACTCGCAAGTTTACTGTTATGTGGTCGTTACCATACCAATTCAGCTAGCCGAAAGGGCTTTAATAAATTCTTTTCATATGAATAATGTTGTGTTAGTCAATGTGAAAAATATGTACTATCTAATAAAGTTGTCATTTCCCTTCAACTTACTCAAAATCCAAATGGAAGTTCATCTACAATTTTGAATTACATGATAAAATATTGCTCTTTTTAATTTTTTAAAAAAATTTTAATATATTTTTTATCATACAATTATATTTTTAAAATAATATTTTTGAATGTAATCCACACTCATCTTATATTACTTTTTGTTAAACACAAAATAAGAGATGAATCTTATTGATCCTATAGAACACCTCCAAATTTTTTTGATGATGAAGTAATTAAACTTTTATTTGGTTGGATTGATTAGACCAATCTTTAAACAGCATAAAAAGAATTGAAATACAAACCATTAATCTTTCTTTTTTTTTCCCCTAATTTTTTGTTCAAAAAAAAAAACTTATAGAAAGTGATGGGGAGGAATTCACAATTATGTTAAACATCATATACCATCCCACCAAAAAAAAAAAAAACAGAATTCCAGTACCACGCTAGTATGCCACCCGTAATCACTGGCCGAAGTCGCACGGAGCTGAAACAGAGCCAACATCAACCCGTTTTATCCACAATCTCAACTATTTATTTCTTTCTCTCGTTGAATGCTGTGTTTGTATTTGCCATGACGATGAAGCTCAAGCTCTGCCATTGAATGGAAGCCACCCCATTTATTAGACACTTTAAACCGCAAAGCCCATTTGCTCTGCCCACTTCTCAAGCACATATGGCTTTGCAAAACTCACCTTCCAAGGTTTTAATATTTGTACTGCAATATTGTTATGTTTGAATAATTCTCAATGCTAGTACTTTATCAGCTTAGAAGTCTTCTCTCTCTTCTTTTTTCTTTTTTAAAATAACTTTTTACTATTGTCTCTTGTATTTTGACTGATGATAAGAGTTGGTATGCAGTAAGGGATTCTATAAAAATGGAATCTTTGACATGGGATATGGAGAAATAGGCATTAGGGTCATTCGGGGAAGAAATAAGGCCCTGTTGAATTAATGTTTTCTTTCTGCTTTGCTGGCTTATCTTGAATTTTTGTCATGTTGAGTTATGTTCTATTTGGTCTGAACTGATTACAAGTATGAGTTTTACCAAGACAGGAGTTTTGGGAGGTTTAGTTTCTTGAATTTGGTGGGCATCCCAGGTGTTTGGTCAATTGTCTCTTCTAGATATTTTCTCTATTGTTTTTGTCAAATCAACTTTTGCCGTCATGGAAAATTTTGAAAATGTAGGTGCTGTTTCTGGGTTTTACAGGACTTTGTTGAATGACAAATTTCAACTTTGATAGTTGCAAATGAATTGCCACAGCTCGGTATATTTGAGAGACTGAAGTTTTGTCGCATCTTATGTTATTCTTTCTTCTTTCAAATCTTTGTTGTAAACATGCCAAAAATTCATTCTTTAAGATGTCCCATTTATGAGGTGTATATGTACGCCTCATTTAGTTAGAAGCTAGTATTACTAATTTGATGCGTGGCAAAAGTTAGCGCTATTTTATTTGCCAGACTAAATTCTCCTTATTCCCATTTCTTCAGTTCTTTGTGAACTATGCTCTTGTCTTGTGTCTGAAATAGCCTTAGAATTCTATTTTAAAGAAGGCAGTTGTTTGGAAAAGTTTTACAATTATTACTAATCTTCATTCTCTATGTTTTGCTCTCTGTTGTTGGTCTACAAACCGATGCTTTAACAATAATAACTTAAATGGTGTTATTGTGGCATGCTGGGTTCAATTTAGATTCAATCTCTACTGCATTTAAAACCAAGATAGCTTCTCTATTTATTTGTCCCACCTCTAATAAATGTATGAACTATGAATCATCCTTAGGATTTCAGCGATTGACTTGGTGTTTTGCGTTGTCTCAGGTGCTGTTCCTGAGAAAGTGTCTATCTTTCAGGAGAACCACATCTGCTAACCTTCTGTGTTTCAGAAGACGTCCATCATCTCAAACCTTATCTCTCTTAAGTCTTTTGAATGCAAAATATTATTCTACCTGCTCTGATTCTGAACTCTGTTCATCTGTAAAGAGAAGATCTCGTGGACCTGTTATGGCAGCCAAGAAAAATTCTGAAGGTGCACGATTATACAAGTTCCATTGTCAAAAGAATGGAAGTCAATGTTGTATTTATTAGCTCCTCAAGCTGGTCCCCTCTTCTTAATCAAATATATGTAGCTCTTTCACAAAGCTTTCAGTTTTCCTTATCCTTTTTCTTTGGATATCTAGCACCAATAGACAAGAAATGAAGCCAAATAATTTACACCTTCAAATAGGCAAAATTTGAGCAGTAAGGTCCTGTTGAACAAGTTATGTTTCTCCGGGAGTAGGTTTTTTTGTCAATCCTTGAGTTTGTATCTATAACTAAACAAAGTTTTTTATACTCTTTAGGGCTAAAGCAGGATGATGGCAAGTACAAACACACAGTAGATCTACCCAAGACCGCATTTGGCATGAGAGCAAATGCTACCGTAAGGGAACCTGAAATTCAGAAATTATGGGATGAAAATCAGGTGTTTAAGAAAGTTGTGGAGAGGAATGATGGGGTAAGTCGTTATTGATACTTGGAATTCTCTGATAGAATACATTGTTTAGCTGATGTCAAGTTTGATGACAGGGCAGTTTTATTCTTCATGATGGTCCTCCTTATGCCAATGGGGATTTGCATATTGGGCATGCGCTGAATAAGATTTTGAAAGACATTATAAACCGATACAAGGTAGCCATTCTGTCCCACATGATTTTGATGGAAGTTTAGTGGATAAGCTCAAACTTAGTTAACTTAATGATGGTGCAAATTGTAACTTACACATGTTTACCAAATTTTAGGTACCTTATCTCCTTTGTATCATGTGAGACATACACATGCAACTGTTTGTTTCCAAATGTCTGATGCTTATGTGCCCAAATGAACTTCTTTGTCACTATGCTCAAATACTTTCTGTTTCTTTTACAGCTTCTTCAAAATTACAAGGTTCGTTATGTTCCTGGATGGGATTGTCATGGCTTACCAATAGAACTAAAAGGCAAGTATCATTTTATTGATATTATAATTAAATTATTATGCCAAAATTGTTTCACGAACTCAAATTTGAAATTATGTGACTGCATAATTGAGAATTTTTTTTTTTTTGTGGGGCTATTGTAGTTTTAAATACACAAACTCTGGGCTTTCGTTGCTGGTGGGATTAGCATGTGATCAATTAAATTATTATCTGTTTTGATTTGATTGAACCAGAATGTAAATATTTCCAGTGTGATAGGAAGTTTTGAGCTTCGTTGTCATTTCCAAGTTCCTTTTGGAAACTATATTAGACCATTGAGAAGTGTTTTCATGCCTCGTTTCAATTTACTGATGATAGAAAAATAAAGAGGAAAGTTATAGCTTTACATAAATTGTCTTAGTGTTGCAGTCACTAGATCAAGATGCCAGGAAGGAGCTTACACCAATAAAATTGAGAAAGAAGGCAGCAAAATTTGCCATAGCAACTGTGAAAGCTCAAATGGCATCATTTAAGGTGGTATTAAAGTTTTGTGTTACTAATATGTGCTAGTCCTGTTCATTCTGTGATGCTACTCTGCATGTTAATATAGACTACTAAATTTCTCCTAAATAATCCTCAGCGATATGGAGTATGGGGAGACTGGGATCACCCTTATCGAACTCTTGATCCAGAGTATGAAGCTGCTCAGGTGAATTTTGAATTTTGTCCTGAGAGCTTCTTTAAATTTGGATTTGTCTGGCATACCCTATTATAGTGGTCAATTTCATGCTGGTGGTGGATTTGTTTCATGTTTTTTCCATCTTGAGCAATGCATTATATGAGTAAATTTCGACAGACACCTCCATGCAGTTTGACTTTGCAGAGTTTACTTTTTAGCTCACATATAATTTTTCATATTTTCTACAAGATTGAAGTCTTTGGCCAAATGGCTCTACAAGGTTATATCTACAGAGGTCGAAAGCCAGTTCACTGGAGTCCCTCATCACGCACTGCTCTTGCTGAAGCTGAATTGGAGGTGAGTAAATCTTTTTAAATACGTTCTCCTGGGGCCTTATTCCCTCTATGCATTTGCACCCATTTCTTAGTGAGGAATTGATGCCCCTCCCAATCTCATTTCCATTCTTCTCCTTAAGGAACTTCACATTAGATACATGATACATCTGTGCTTGTAATGTTTCTTTTCATATTATTTTGAAATCCTTGATTTGAAGTCCTTTATGTCTTGAATTTTATTTTGTTCAATGTTCCTGTAACAAGTGAAAAAGAAATAAGGTCAAAGAACATAGAGATGGGTGGTATAATTTGGTCTTCAATATATCCAAAATAAGATTTCACACAATATTCACTGATGTTCAGTTGCATTGAATTCTCATGCAGTATCCCGAGGGGCATGTTTCCAAAAGCATGTATGCCATTTTCAATCTGGTCGATGTGAATTCTTGTAATTTATTAGAGGAATTTTTTCCAAATTTGTTCTTGGCCATCTGGACCACAACTCCCTGGACAATTCCTGCAAATGCTGGTATGTTTTATTTACTAGAAATAAGATAATGCAATGCTCGAATCCTGTAAATTCTGTACATCTTCAGTAGGAGATGTTATGGTTTGGAAGGAAGTGATTGCTGTGCATCTATTGAAATTGGCTATGCAACTGGCATGCTTTCATCTTAATCTCTGGTACCCTACTTGCAACTATGTGTATGCCTACAATGGGTAATGAATTTTTTTTTTTTTTTGGGGGGGGTTTGGCAGCTGTTGCTGTGAATGCAAAACTTCAGTATGCAGTCGTTGAAGTACAATCCTCGTCTATTGATGTTTCTGCATCATCTGGCAATGCAAAAAAGAAACTTGGCAATGTTTTGAAGCAGCATGAGAATCTATTCCTTATTGTAGCACTGGACCTTATACCAACTCTTGAAGCAAAATGGGGTATTAAACTTGTTGTAAAGAAAACAATTTTGGGTTCAGATATTGAAAATTGTAGGTCAGTTTGAAATATTGAATGAAGGTTCTCAAAGTTGTGGCCTTATTTTCCTATTTGCATTCTTTTGATGTGGATGTTTCACAACCACTGGTTCAGGTATATTCATCCCATAGATAGTAGAGAATGTCCTGTTGTCATTGGCGGAGATTATATTACAACAGAATCAGGTACCGGATTAGTTCATACTGCTCCTGGTCATGGTCAGGATGACTATCTAACTGGCCTTAAATATGGTTTGCCCATGCTTTCCCCTGTGGATGATGGTGGAAAGTTCACCGAAGAAACTGGACAGTTCTGTGGCCTTGATGTGCTTGGTGATGGTAATGATGCAGTTATTGAGCATCTGGACAAGCATTTGTCAATGCTCATGGTAGAGCCATACAGTAAGTACTCTATCTGCTGCACTAGATTGTGGAATCAGTTTGTCATTACTGAAGTTACTGAGGAAGGTTTTCTAAAATGTTAACTTTAGAAAAATATTCTTTTTGCTCACAGAACACAAGTATCCTTATGATTGGAGGACAAAAAAGCCAACAATATTTAGGGCAACAGAACAATGGTTTGCTTCTGTGGAAGGATTCCGTAAGGCTGCAATTGATGCAATTAGCCAAGTAACATGGGTTCCACCTCAGGTATTTGGTTCTCCAGGCCTGAAATCTTGGATGTTATATGGTAAAGGTTCAAAAGATACCCAATTTATGTTTGTAGTTTATTTTCTATATAGTTCTCTTCAGATGTTTGTGCTTTTACCATATCAGCGTGAAAACAAGAGATGCCATTGTATTGAACTATATGGGCATACCACCTCAATGTTTATGTGTTGTTCTGTTGATTCCTTATGTGCTAGCTTCTTGTTCTACTTCTTGAACCAATAATACATCTGGCTAATTCTATTCTTTCTCTGGTATTTTTTAGGCAGAAAAAAGAATTGTTTCAATGACTTCAAGTCGCTCTGATTGGTGCATATCTCGGCAAAGGACATGGGGTGTTCCCATTCCAGTCTTTTACCATGTGGAATCGAAGGAACCGCTGATGAATGAAGCAACTATAAACCATATCAAGTGTAAGGGCATCTTGATATTGCTATTTACGTGTATGCTTTTCTGAATTGTAATTAGACTTCATTTTTCATTTGCTTATCATTTCATTGAGGTAAACTTTGCATTTGTTATCAATGCTGTTAGTGTATATTTTTCTGTATTGAATCTTGCCATATTGAAAACACATGCTGCAGCTTCTTTGTGCTTATGGGCTGTTCAAGTGGTCCACTTCATTACTAAGACCAGCAGTTTTCTGTCTCTTTTAATTTTTGGTTGCCATCTTCAGTTATATTTTCTCAAAAGGGTAGTGATGCATGGTGGGATATGGCAGTAGAAGAATTACTTCCTGATAATTATCAGGATAAAGCATCAGAATATGAAAAAGGGACAGATACAATGGATGTCTGGTTTGACTCAGGTAAGATTACAGTGCCTCCTGCCTTGTTGATTTTGTATGCTTTGGCACTGAGCAAAACATTGACATTTGCTGGCTTATGGTTCCTAAAACAAGCAAGTTCATGTATTTTCCTTGTGCTGGCAAGTTTATCATGAACTTCTTCCTTAACTGCCTTACTTTCTTGGTGTATAACTAAAACACATTCTTGCTGTGGTTTAAGAAATTCTCCTTGACCAAAGCGCAGCATTGTTCCTCACTTACTATAACCATGGCCTTGATTTTACATGGATTTTCAGTAACTCTGTAAAGAATTTGATATAAAGCAATTTTTGCAGGCTCTTCATGGGCTGCTGTGCTCGAGAAAAGGGATGGCCTTAATTCTCCTGCAGATTTGTATCTTGAAGGTACAGATCAGCATCGTGGTTGGTTTCAAAGCTCTCTTTTGACAAGTGTCGCTACTAAAGGTAAATATACTGCAAATATACTCCCCTGTTAACAAATATATACTGTTGATGGAAAAAAGAGTGATAGATAAAAACTTACAAATGATATATGGTAATTGTTTATTGCATTTTATCTTTTCTTGTGGGAAAAAAAGGTGAATGAGTAAAATAGATCTCATAACCTGTCATCTTGCTTGGGAGGAAAGGCTTTATATCCAGCTATTATATTTGTACAGGAAAGGCTCCATATTCAGCTGTTGTAACTCATGGATTTGCATTGGATGAGAGAGGATTAAAGATGAGTAAATCTCTGGGCAATGTTGTTGATCCAGTTAGTGTGATTGATGGGGGCAAAAACCAAAAGGTTAGTCATCTGTTGGTGACATTCTATATACGGGTATTTGTTGTCTTTTTATTAATAATGGAACACTTAACTTCGTTATTCTGACAGGAAGCTCCTGCTTATGGTGCTGATGTCCTGCGACTCTGGGTTTCTAGTGTAGATTACACTGGGGATGTCATGATTGGACCTCAAATCCTCCGTCAGATGTCTGATATATATCGGAAATTACGTGGAACACTACGATTTCTTTTGGCAAATCTTCATGATTGGAAAGTAAGGCAAATTTCTAGTTATCAGTAATTTTGTTTCAGGACTTTCCATTAGGAATGGTTGTTTTCTTTACTACTTTTTTGGGTAATGGCATTTTATGCGTAAGTCGATAATTATGTTGTCTCAATTTATGATCTTTTTCTCTCTATATATACATATCTATAGAGGCACATGAATTTATTTGACTCTTCCATGACCAAGAACCAGATGTAAATTGTTTTATCTGTATTTCTCAATTTTCAAATGTCATGATTATTTATGCAGGTTGACTATGCTGTTCCATATAATCAACTTCCAAAGATTGATCAACATGCACTATTTCAGCTTGAGAATGTTATAAAGAATATTAAAGAGAATTATGAACATTATCAGTTCTTCAAAATTTTTCAGGTATACATTTTTCCATGAATGGATTTTTTTTTTCCAAACGGCACAAAAATTCTCATAAAGCTGAAGAATTCAGAAAATGAAAAATTTGCCTTTGAAGTAAAAGAACAAAATATTGCATATAACATTGAAAGAATCGGGGTTTGAAAATTGATTGGCTGTAAAGGATTGAAATTTCTATACGAAAGAAAATAGTCCAAAAAAGAAAATGCTTGAGTTCTTTTATCTAATTTATGTATTAAGTCCTTAATGTTTCTTTTTGACAGATCATTCAACGCTTTGTGATTGTTGATCTCTCAAATTTTTATTTTGATGTAGCCAAAGATCGGCTATATGTTGGGTAAGCTTCTTATTAGCTTTATGGCAGTTTCATTTTATTACCTAAATTTGCTCTATTTCCCTTCTACAACGGTTTTGTGAGAGCTGGTCATACTATGCGGATGCTTCAAACTCCATTTATATTTTGTAGGGGCACTACTAGCTTTACAAGGAGGACTTGTCAAACTGTCCTTGCAGAACATTTACTTACCATTGTGAAGGTGATTGCACCCATCCTCCCACATTTGGCTGAGGATGTCTGGCAACATCTTCCTTTTCAGTATACTACTGAAGATGGACAAATTGCCGAATATGTATTTGAGTCACGATGGCCTTCTAATAAAGAAAGATATTTAGCTTTGCCTGAAGAAGAAGTCGAATTTTGGGGAAAAATTCTCGAGGTAATGCAATCTATAATAATCAATTTTTATTGCCATTGTTTGCAAAGCTTCAAGTATATATTTCAGAAAGAAGAAACTGATCATAAATAGATGAGCATTTGAGCAGTTCTTGTAACAATTGAACAAATGGTTAATATGGACATTATTATACTATTAAAGAAGTCATTGATTAATTGAACAATCTTTCTCTGTCTCTCTCCCTCTCCTGTTGATTCACATCAAATTTTTAGTCAATTCTGAGATAATGAAACATGAAAAAATTTTCCTTCTTACTTTTGCATTAAAATGATGAATAATATGGTATCTGCATTGTTAAAATTTCAGTGTCCTCGTCCTCATCCTCCCAACTTACTTTCCTCTTCTCAGTATAACTTTACATTTTGGTTCTAACTTAAGATGATATGATCAGCTGAGAACTGAGGTAAATAAAATGCTAGAGGTTGCTCGATCAGGAAAGTTAATAGGTTCCAGTTTAGAGGCAAAAGTCTTTCTCCATACAGCTGATGATCACCTCGCTGCAAAATTGACTGAAGCTTGTGAGTCTGCAAATGATGCTGACACATTGCCTCGCATATTTATAACATCTCAGGTATTTTCATTCGATGTTTGCACAACTCTTTGCTGCCTGCTGATTTTTATTTACCCCTTGAAACTACAGTTAGCAAATCACTTGACTACTAGTTTGATTGGTGCCTGTGAATTGTGTGATGCTTCCAACTGTAAACTCCTTTTTCATTTTTACCTTTTCCTTTTGGAGCACCTATATTTATTCAACCAAATTGTTTGACCAATGATAAGTCTTTCATATCGTTCAGACAGCAAAATATTCACTGTTGTATAAATTACATGCACTTGTTATGAGGTTTATCTCATATCCATAAAAAACCAATTTTTTTTTTTCCATTTAGACAATTTTATCCTCAGAACCTAACCATACATGCCGATTATATCTTCTAAATCGTCTTCTTAGAGACGCAAAAGAGAGGTGTCTCTAACTAAGAAACAGCTCCATGTGCTCAGTCATTTGTCAAACTTCTTATTTTGCTACCTTTCTCAAAATTCTTAATATTGGTGTCATCATTGCTTGTTGCCAAAACATGAAGGCCTCAGAAAACAAAACATTGATTCTAGATATTGTTTTGTAAAACTTTTAGGATTAACACAAAACAGGAAGCTAGGTGCTAATAATTCATTTGGGAGTAACTAAATATTCAGATTTGAAATAAATTATGATGTTCACCACCCAATCCAGTGTTTGTCCGCTTTGGCCAATATCATACTTCCATTTTTCTTATATATATAATTGCATGCTTTGGGAAGTTTCTTCACTTTCTGTTCCACTTGAATGACCTTACATTGGGCTAATGCTTTCAAATAGGACGCAAAATATTTGGTTTGGAGCGAATTTCCAATTTTGTATCAGAATTTATAGTCATGTTGGAGTTATTGAAAGTACATGTTTTGAAGCCATAAGTTATTGTAGAGGATGGGCATCTGATTGCAAATGGTGACCTGCAGGTTGAGATTATTCCATCCCTAGAGAATGAACAAATTGAACAAATATCATATACTGGAGAATGTCTCCTTGAAGGAAAGAACAAAGTCTGGATTGGAGTATCACGTGCAGAAGGCTCAAAATGCGAAAGATGCTGGAATTTCTCACCCCATGTTGGTTCCTACAATCAGCACCCATCACTTTGTGGTCGATGTTATAATGTTGTTGCCAATCAGCCAGAACCTGCTTTTGCTGCAGTGAGCTGAAATATACACAAATTCAGAGCTCGCCCTTTCTGTTACAAAAGTTGAGTTGACAAGGAACAGTATGCTATTACAGATTCAAGTGTTTTTACATCTTCTCAACTGGAACAAAATGTTAGAATGTAGTAAACACGTTATCTATTTGTTACATGTGACCACACAACAAAATTCCGTATTAAACTTTCACTATACAAACAAGATGCATCATATCAACCGTCTAAAGAAGGATATGTTGACTTGGGGAATAAACCAAGCAAAAAAGGGCCATTTGAATTCACTCTTGAATTTCTGTTAAGGTTTCCTGGGCAGAAACTTCCCCTTTTTCCCTTATGAAATGAGGATAAATTCTGCACTTAAAATACCTGATGCCTTAACCATTACTACTTTCACTTGTGTTCGTGAGAAAATCAAGTTTTACTAGTCTTGGCTAGAAATTTTGATGGCTCAAAAAGAACAAGGTAGCTACTTCAATGGATCTACTAAAATCTTATGAGCTATTCATTACTTGGTTGGATGTGAAAATATGCTCTTCAGAGGTATACAAAAGCATATCAAATAGAAATTATACAAAACCTGGTATACTACGCTAAATTCCTACAAAAAAACCAAAAAGAGAAGGCTATGCTAAGAAGTAAGAACCACATTTACTGTTCTTGATTTCTTTGACTGAGCAGCATGAAAAGAGTACTGCATATGGTTCTGACAATACGAAGAAGGCCCAATGTAGCAATTAGGGGTTGATCTGAACTGCTTAGCCTAATGGAAACCACCCCGCTTTGCTTACTGTTGAATCCTGCTCTGAAACTCAGCTCGGAATTCCGTCTCACAGAGAACTGGGACTGCAGGTTCAATCCGCATGCTAAGTCTCCTCTCCACCTCGTAAGAGATAGTCCGAGTATAGTTTGACCCTGATTAATAGGATAATCCTTCCCCCTTAGCCGAATTCCTAACTCAGCTCCATAAGCTGTATCATTTTCATACTGAATGAGGCCAGTGCTTCCAACAAAAACCAAATGTTTTCCAAGTGCAAGATGATCCTCTGTCTTCACTCCAGCAATTATATTTTCTCCTAACAAGGTAATAGTTACACCTGCTGCTGTCTTATTCACCTTAAAATTTCTTGGTTTTGTTTCAGTCTTCAAGATATGAGCAAGTTGCGTCCCTACTGTCTCAATGTCAAGTCCCACCGTGGTTGATCCTTTGTTCCTGTGCTTGACTGAAACAGCAGAATTCATATTGATGTCATGCTTGTCCCCTATCAGCTGAACAGCAACGGCTGCTGGAAGATGACCTGCAATTGTGAAATTATCTGCGATGCTCAAACCATCATATCCACACTCATGGTCCCAGCCATGTATGTCCAGAACAGGCATTACAAGAAATTGCGATGAAGATTCCAGAGAACAGTATCTATAGGAAGGATTTTCTCCATCAAAGGGAGGCAGAAGTACCCTGTCAGGAAGGGAAGCAGCTACAGCTACTGAGCTATCCATCTTCGTACCGTTGTCCTCCATGTAGGCATTATCTTCTACCCCCAATTTTTGCTTCTTCTTTGCTTCTTGAAACCTTTTAACCTGCTCATTCCACTGCTCCTTTTGCAGTAGTTTCGTGCAGTAATCATACTCATCAAAATATGCATTTCGTTGCTCCTTGCTTAACTTGGCAATCTCAGATTTTTTCAGCAGCTTGAATGGTGGCAGTTTGTCATATTTATCCTCGTTTTCTTGGTCACAATCAGATGAATATGCCAACTCAATGTCGGACTCAACACTCTGGATGCCTTCCATAGTAGAGATTGGATGCACAATTGATTGCAAGAGTGAAGAAATTAAATGAGATGGAGAAGGAGAAGGAACTTCGAAGCCAATCAACTTCTGATAATCAACTGCTCTACTGGTTTTGACCACAGAATCAATTTCTGACAAAAATTTCATAGAGTAACACAAAATTAGTAATTGGGATCTCCAACTCTCTTTACTGCAAGGGACTGTTTGTTCATTTTTGTCCATTCCACTCAAAGAGCAATTCTCTATAAGAGAGACTGGAATCAGACCAGGTTTTATGATAGCAAAATTTCCAACAGAGTGGCTGATTAGCTGTTGAACAACATGCGATACCTTAGCAACATATAAATCATAGCTCAACGGATAACCGGAGGGTCCTTCAGGGGGAATAGAAGCTGCGTGTGTCAAAGTCACTATGGTCCTAGACCATATTGATGAACCAAGGGAGCTTGTGACCAACTTGAGCAAGGGCAACTCGTTAAGATCTCTGGTTTGTGCGTCTAAACGATCAACATAGAGAACAACATCTGGAGGGAGTTTTTTGGTAAACTTTTTTATTGATGACAGAATCTTATAATTGAAGGATTGCTCTGTGAGGGAAGAGCTAAGACCAGGTGTGTCCAAAACCCGAATTTGAATGCCATCCAATGTTCCCATAATCTCCTTCACACTAGTTGTGCCTGGTTCAAATGCATCAATCCTCGCTTTCTCTTCGCCAAAAATAGAGTTTATGGTTGCACTCTTACCAACCCCACTTTTCCCAATAACAAGAACATTCAAAGAGAAGTTGAAGTCATTCTCACCCTCTGCCTCAAGCAACAAAGCCGTCTGCTTGGCAAAGTCAAAGTTGAATGCTTGAGCATACGGCCTTCCAGCAGCAAGCTGTAGTTGGTGTAAAATCCTCTCAGCTACAGAATCTTCAAGAGATCCTTTTAGTCTGTGGACCAGCTGCAGGAATTTTACAACAATTTCTTGCAGCTTTTCAAGCTTCACTTTTTCTTCTTGAGTCAAAATCTCTGCTGATTCACCATTGGAAACTGGCCCTCCAGTGAAGAGGCCAGTAGGAATCCTGGAGTCAATAACGACAGGTTGCTTCAGAGGAAACTGACTGGCGCTATTAGAAGAAGTGAACATGATAGTACCACTGCTCTCTGATTTAACTACATTGGCAGCCCTCAGTGGTTCCTCCAGAGAAATGGAACAAACTTCTTCCCCTTCACTATGGCTATGAGCATCCGGCACATTTTGTGAATCTGTAAAACTCTCTGCATCAATTGCCTGCAAATCGCTCTGAGAACTCTCTCCAGATGTTACATCTACAGAACGGCCATTCATAAGGCATCCTGGTTTCTGAACTTCCTGTGAATCTGAAAGTTTAACATTGCTCATCAACTCTACTTTATTCTCTCTGACAGCGTTCATAGATTCAAGATATTTGGGAGCATCCTTATAGAGAGTCCCCAGTTTCTGATCAATCTTTTCCTCAATTTCATTTTTCAAATCCTCACTATCATCAAGCTTACAGCAAAAAACTGTTCCATTGCCATCAATATTTTTATTTCCACAGTTCCCGTAATCCATGGATGCTTCTTCCAAATTGTCTTTCACTTCTGCTTCTGTAACCTTATCTTCTAAAACATCACAGTTTGAGACCTGCACAACCTCCTTCACACAATTAGTTCCACCGATATTTAGTATTTTAGTTTCTTCATCAGTAAAATCAGTAGTGTTATGATTCCTCTCATCATCGCTACAATCAACACTATTTTTCGTGTTAAATTCTTGGATTTCATCACATGACTCCCCACTTCTAGCTTCTTCAGCAATGAATGGACCTTTGTCTTCAATCACTTCTACAGTTATTAGATCATCAGCTATCAGCTTTTCTTGGAAACAAGATTTTGATAACCCATTGTCACCTCCAACCAAAACTGTCTCCTCAACGGACTCTCCTTCTGAACCAGAATCAGAAGGTGACGTGCCATCATCCCCTTCTCCAACTTCCAAAATTCTGACTTTAGGGACACTGCATAACCTCCCCAAATCCCCAGAAGTGGGAACCCTCGCAACACCTAAAAATGTTTCATCTTCTACACTCCCAGTGCTCTCAAAATCATCATCACTGTCCCTGGACAACTTGGCAATTGGAATCCCATGCCTAGTCATAAATGCATTTCCATTATCAAGAACTGGCAATCGAACCAAAGTGGCATTTTTATCCTCCTCCATGGATGTCCCAACAGCTTCTTCACATGCATCAGCTCGAAAAGGCCTTGGATGGTTATGTTCCTCAACAACAACATTCTCTTCAACAATTCGTTCATCTGAGTCACGGAAAAAAGACCTAGAATCCTCAAAATTTCTGTCATCACTACGTCCATTATTAATTTCTACACGTGGGATTTTCACAGAAGGCCTAGAAACAACATATTCTTTGATAAAGTGAGTTTCTTCGAGAACTTTATAGTCAGAGTCAGCTAGGAAGAGCCTCTCTGGGGCAGTTTCAGACCCATCTTCACCACTCAAAAAGCCATCAGACTCAAGCTTCCCATCACAGTCATTACTACTTAAAGCACCGTCTTGATTATCATCTGTGGACACAGAATATTCAAAGTCGGAATCATCAATAGTCAAGGGAGCTCTAATACCTGTTGAGGTGAAAGAAAGGGCTGGAGGAGCTGCTTCTGTTGCGGAAACCGGGAAACCATGAAGCTTTGAGCCCATCAACATGAACTTTTTGTTATTTTTTGTCAATTTCCTTCACCAAAAACAAATAAAGAAAATCGCATGCATAGGCGTTAGGCAAGGCAAAAAATGAAAAAAAACAAAAGGAACAGTCCTGGGAAAAGAAGGAGGATGTTGGTGGTACACACGTAGGGTTTCCTTTGGGGTTTTCTATGATTCTTGTTGTTGTGTTGCGTTTGTTTTTGGTAAAAGGTTTTGATTGGCAAACCTGCTGTTGTGCTAAGGAGTTTGGTATGGCTTCTAACATCAGTGAATAGAGACAGAGTTCGTAGAAGGTTGGGGCATGGCTGCTTCTTTCTGTACGCGGGCCACCTATGTTTGGCTGTTTATTTTCCAGTCACAAAAATTAAGGAACCATCAGCCATGTGCCTGTGGCTCATACTTGGATTATTTTAGGCTTCTAGTTTGTGTGTCTCTCGTGGACACCTCCAAAAACACAAGACCAAAATGGCTATTTTGGGAGTCTTTTAATAGTTTTTTTTTTAAAATTAAAAAAAAAATAGTTATATTGATAGAAATAAAAAATACATATACAAGATTGTTCATTGATAACACAAAACTTTACACTACCAAATTGGCTATTTTGGGAGTCTTTTAATAGTTTTCTCAACATGTTGAAACAAATATGAATTCTGCCATTCTCAAAATCAAATTCACAGAAACATTACTGAAATGGAAATACATGGTCCATATTGTACTATAGGCATTGAATCCACCATTTTGACAATTATGTCTTAACCTTTTCTATCCAGTTTTAACTCTCACTCCATTCTTTCTTGGTGCATGTTTTGATAATCTATGCAAATAGTGCACACTGAGTACAAAGTTACTATTGTTACCACATTAATTGAACCAAAAAATGTGGGATTAAAAGTACCAAACTTAAATTTTCAACAAAATTAACAATTAATCACATTTGTATTTTTTGTGCTTCAATTGGAAAATATGGAACTAACTTGTCCCAAAAGCTAGGCACGGATAATCTGTTGTCATCACCCATCTCATAATATCATTGTTACTATATCTACCACACAATAAAAACAAACAAATCCATCATCAAATCCTAAGATGCTAAGAAAAAACAACCTTCATTTCATCAAATTTGCCACTCTCATATAGACATGATTTCCAACTCCTTAAAAATTAACTAGGATAAAATATTCAGATTATGCAGCTTAAAAATAGCTAAATTATTTTATATTTTTATATTTTGAAGATTATTTTTATCCTACAATTTTACTCTGGACGTAAACGCTTAACTTGATGAAAAATATACCTTAATTGAAACAATAAAATGAAAGGAGATAAGTAGGAAAATAGAAAGCAGAGAAGGAAAACGAAAGAAAAGATCAATCGTGCACTCGTGCTCCTGGCGCCATGAGTTTGTCCCCCCTCCATCACTCCCCAGCAATGATGGCTGTGATGAGCAGCAAATCCTGCCTCCCAAATTTCAGTGCTGCCACTCTTTCACCAAGGAAGCCGCTCAGAGTTTTATGCGCTATTTCCACCTCGACCCCTAGAAAATTTACCAGGAGGAAAAACTGTCTCCGCCAAAAGCTTCTTAAAACGCTCACTAAACCCCTCCCCAGTTCTCCTTCTTTTGAGTCGACCCCATCTAACGCTTTGACACCAATTGAGTTACAATCTCAAGAGGGGCTGGACGTGGTAGAAAATGAACAGTTTCAAGAAGTTGAATTCCAAGCACCGAAAGGGGTGTCGGAGGCTTTGGATGGTTTTTTAGGTAATCTTCCCAAAGTTTCAATTTTTCAATATGGGTTGTGGTTCTTTGGTGCTTTTTTGTTTCACACAATTGTTGCTGTTTGGAAACTTGGGTCACTTGAGTTGGAAAATAAAAAGCGAAATGATGAGAAAATAGAGCGTAAAAATAGAGTCTTGGAGGTGGGTTTGGATGGAAAAGGTAGACAACCTGTGAAATTGTTGAGGTATAATAAAATGGGTTCGGAAAATGAGGGGGTAGTTTATTTAGATGAGGATGAAATGGAGAAGCAAATTGAGGAAATTCGAGTGATGGCGAGGGAAGCGAGGGCAAGGGAAAAATTGGAAGGTAAAAATGATGGTTATGAGAGTGATGAAGAGGCTGAGATCGAATCTAGCAAGAGTGGTATTGAGAAAGAGGTTAGTGATCGATTGGTTAAATTGAGGAAGAGGCTCGAAAATAATCACCGAAATTCGCCACAGGCATCTGTGGATGATGTGAAGAAAGATGTGAATGGGAAAAACAATTTGGATAGGACAGAGAGCATTGAAGCATTGATGTTTAAGAAGAAGCATAGATTCAGGGGTTTATCAAGCAGGCCAAGTGATAAACCCAAGGGGTTTACTGGTAGGATTGATGATGCAATTAGTAAAGATGCCAAACATAGTCAAGCTGGTGGGAGTGCAGCGTTGATAAATGGAGACATCCAGAGTTATAGTGTTGTAGATTCCTTCAACAATGTATTAGATGTGGAAGTCAAAGATGATGATCCTGGAGCAGCTATTTCATTGCATTTGGAAGAAGATGGGAGCAGGAAACAAGCGCTGGAAGCAACTAAATCCTCGAGAACTGCAGTAAATAAGTTGACTGATGTACCCAATAAACATGATGAGATGAAGGAAACGGGCAATTTGAAAAACATAGAAATTGAACAAAAACAATCGGGCTCTAAAATTGAGCATAAGAAATCAGAAAGTGAGACTGAACCTTGGTGGTCGAGTCTGCGTTATGTTCTAGTATGTGACTCACATTATATTGCTCACTTCCCTTTCTTGTTCCTGCCATGTCTCTTTTGTTTGATGTTACTTATTGTGTGCTTTATTTAGGTTATTCTAATGCAAGGAGAACATGACGGTCCCGTATCTGGACTGTTTACCTTAAGGAACAGTTTTGCATTGAGCGGCTTATCTCACACTGTTGCTTTTGAAGACCGTGGTGATGCTACCAACTTTTGTTATCTTGTGCAATCTTTCTTTGAAGATCTTGAAGGTTTTGGTGCTCAAGTTGTTCCTTTGCCGATCAAAGTAAGAACCTTTGTAGCTGATATTACCTAGTTCTGCTTCACTAGTTCCTCTCCTTATATTTCCCTTTAGGTTTCTCTTTGTTAACTTTTGGGTGGTGCAATTTTCATTAAGATTTGCAGTGACTGAATTTTCCTTACACGTGCAATAACACTTGTCTCCATTCAGCACTCCACTTCCTACCGGTTCTCATTTGTCTTTTGATGAACTTGATTTGTGGGAATATAAAATAGTTGCACGGCAAGGCATTAATGCCAAGAAGCTATAAAAAATTTTGTGCTAGTTAAATCCTTTTCGTTCAACTGACATAGATTTGTGAATCCTGTTCAGGAACTCAGTGAAAGAGTTAAATCTCAGACCATGAAGGTAATTGTGGTGAAGAAGGGGCAACTTAAACTTTTTGCCGGGCAACCACTACAAGATGCCGAGATGGCCTTGAGGTCTTTAGTTGATCAAAGCTGAAATGCACACAAAAGCGAGTATAGAATTTGGTCATCCACAAAAGCGCTGTATTGCAATTGGCTCGAAGAATCTGGTCACACTTATTGGATGATTTTCTTTTTTGGTTGACTTTTTCTTGGATGTAATTGTGGCAATCTGTGTCTTTGCTGCTGATACGAGAGAAAATTGTCAGAGCGGCTGTAGCTAGGAGAGGAGAGTTTAGAGTAGGCCTGAAACAGAATTAACTTGTACATATCCCTTCTGAAGCGAGGACATAGTGAGGGGCACATTTTTTTGGATTAACATTTTTATTCACTCTTTAGATTAGCAAGTGCCTTGCACTTGTTTGTGTTTCTCTTTCTCTGCTGTTCTTTACTGTAGAACTTTCTTCTTGTATGCTAAAGCACCAACTCCGCCTCCCCCTCTCCTCGTATATCCTGTTTTCGGTAATCAGTTGCAATAATTGTCTTAGGCACAACACCCTTTCTCAGCCTATTGTGGCGTTGCAAGCATGCAAATTCAATTATTCTTAATGAAGTAGTTGGAACAAACTAGTATGTTCTCGTTCCACAATCATGTAAAACAATGACATTAAGTTGAAGAATATAAAATGCACTGCCATAAGACTGCAAAGTAGTAGAGCTGCAGACTACTGCTGCTAAGGTACGACTAATTCTACTTCACTATATTCGTGAGTAGTAGCATTCCATTTCCTAAGACGAGACAAGTTTGAGCATAGCTTGTGCATGAATAGCTGGGAGATTAGACTGGCAAAAGCTTTGCCACGCCTCCTGTTTGTCTTCCTCATTTTCTGTAAGAGCTTTATATAGCGAAACAACAATAGCTCGAGCTGCTTCTCTAGCCTCAGGAAGTCTATCATTCAGCAATTCTGCGGCAGTTTGAATTGTGGAAATCAACCCAAATTCCTTCATTCCTTCCAGACCCTAAAATGAAAATTTGCATGGTAAAACATGTCCATAGCTTCAACCTTTTCGAAGTTTACAAGTTAGCATCTTTGGATATATCCCACAACAACAACAATGCGGAAGATAACATACCATCTTAGAAATACAGTGCGAAATAGAGATAGCAGCTTTGGCCCTGACCCTTGGGTTTGAATGGCTAACATAGCTCTGGAGCTTATGGAGCACAGGCAGAGGTGTCATCGACTCTACCATCGCCTTGATTGCCCTATCTGCTTCTTCACATACAAATTTTTTATCCTGTGAAGATTTAAGCAGCAGCTGCAAAAGCTGTAAATTGACCAGAAATAGCACAACTCTTGATCAGAACACCTCTACACCAACATGTATTTAAATGAAATGAAACTCAACTTACAATGTTAATGAGCCCTGCTGATTCAATTCAACTGAAAGAAACAAAAATCTTGACAAAGTCCCTGATTTTTTTTTACTACTAACTCTTTTTCTTTGGTTTCGGAAAAGGGCACTAACCAAATTGTCAAATGCGTCAGATATAGGGGATTCCAGCAACTTATCACCAAAGGCTTTGAACATATCAGATGAAGCCATTATAGAAGTCTTGCAAAGGGCACTTCTTGGATTCTTCATTGCCTTGATTATGACCAGCATAACTTTATCCCTGATTCAGTACGGATGCCAGTAGCGTATTCAGTTTCTGCTTTATTCTCATAACAAACAAGCAAGAAATTAGAGAGAAGATTGTGCTTACAAGATTGGTAGCAGGACAACCGAATGATAAAGAGCAAACCGCCTGGCATCATTCAGCGATTCACAAACCTTCACCCAATCTTTTGATTCTAATCCACCAATAAGTCCCTGAAATGGTACAAAAAACAGAAAGGAATAAACTAAAAACCAATTTTGATACAAAAACATTCAACATTTCACTCCTCTCGCATACATATTATCCAAATTGTAGGATAAATAGGAAGTAAAAATTACATGGATTTTAACATCTGGGTCCGCAATGGATTTGAGATTCTCCGAAGGGATATAATCAATGGTAGCATCACTACTCAAGGGTGGTGGTTGATTTTCATCATTCACGCCGACCAAATCAGGTTGTTTCTGGGTTGTTGGGACTGCAACTTTTGGTTGCTTTTTGGGTCTTTCTGATTGGATTGGTAAAGCATTATCAAGGGATCTCAACGCCATGAACACTTCTTCAAGATCTGCAATTGAGATTTTTCTTCGAAAGGACAGTGATCTTATGAGATATGGGAAGAGTGATAGTAATAATTCTTGGATGGAGTGGGCTTTTCTACCTTTTTCACAAGAAAGTGAGAAGTAAAGAGGGACGCGCTACAACGGGTCATTTCAATTTTGAATGCAACGGTTACTTTTATTTTTTTCCTTTTTCTTTTTGTCTATGGATTAATATTGTCATATTAACTATTAAGAATAAAATAGAATCATTTATTTGATACTATAAATACCAAGCTTGAATATTGTAAGAAAGTGATTTTGCAAAATAAAAAGTTATAAATGTTAATTAAAACGAAAATATAATAACTAGTAAGTTGCAATAATTTAAGAATTTTTTGTATTTTCTTCAAAATAAAAAGGCCTATGCATAATTCATATAATTTGGACAATTCATTTACTCCTTCCCGTCCTAAAAATAGAGTCCATTTTTTTAGTTTAAATATATTTTTTATTAGTTATTAGATAAAATACATTTAATACACTCATTAGAGGTAAATTTTATATTTTTATCTTTATTTTTTAATCGTGAATATATACAATTATTATTAATAAGAATATTTTAAAATTTTTATTTAAAAGTTTACTCTTTTTTTTAAATAAGAAAGAATTTTGAAAATTAATTTTTTTTAGGACAGAGGGAGTATTATATATTTTAAATACTTTACTATAATTTATTAGGTGAATCTTTTCATTAGTTTGGGAAAAAAGGATACTTTATATTTTTAATAATTTAAATTAAGAGTGAAAAAAATATGAGTGGAGCCCCTCTTGTTATTTTCTTTTCCCCCCTTTTCTAATGATCTTAATTTTCAATGCTATCATTATTTTAAGTGACTTTGCTCTTCTTTCTTGTTTTGGCTATGAAGATTCGATGCATTTTTTTGGAGTAGAGTTAAAGTTATTATAGATTGCATTTTATTTTGCATTTTCTCGTTTACGAGATAAAAATTGTTTAAAACATTATTTAAATAAATATAAAAATGTGTTTTAAAATATAATTTATATATAATTTTAAATGTTTGTACTTTTTATAGTTCAATTAGACGCTCTCTTTCGTTAACATAATTTTGATCGTAAAATTTATTTAGTTCATCATTCAATTTATATAGTACAAACAAACAATATATTGGAACAAAATTCCACTATCAAATTTCATGAATTTGAAGAAACATTGTAAAACCAAATAAGAGTTGGATAATTTTTAATGAAGTTGAAGAAACAATGTAAAGCAAAACAAGAGTTCCATTGATACAAATAGTCCTAAACTCAACAACTTCAAATCACTTTGTCCTTAATTCTTAGTATCCAGTTCGCCTTGAACGAGTGCGTGAACGTTTGATTTGTTCCTCATCACGCACTTCAAAAGTGCAGCTTTGCATTCTCATCCAACACAACAATTGCCCTTTTGTAAGAGTTTCCTTGCGAGATATATCCCTGATCAAAATCACATCCTCCAGGCATGGTGCATTTTCCACGATCATTTTCAGCAGCTGAAATTCCAGATCAAGATATTTGAAACCCCTCATTGTTAGATTCTGCAGAAATGGAAATGATGGGCAGCACTTCTCAAACCTCTCCTTGGCCACCCCCTTCCAGTAAATTCCTTCTTCAAATGGGAACTCTCCAAGCTGCACAAAATCACCAGAAAACAATGCTCGTTACTGGGGTGGGGCGATATTCAAATCTTGGCTGTACAGATTATATCAGAAAAGGAGAGGTTAGAAGGTGAAAGACAGGAAATTAAGGCTCACATCAATGAATATGGTGCTGATCACCGGGCATTTCGTCAGAAAATAAATGATGTCACAAGGGTTGACAGAGGTTGATCTGATGAAAGCATGGCTTGTTCCTCCATTGCTTGATCCTCCAAGGGTCAAGCTTAATTCCTTGAGATTCAGAAACTTTACAGGGAGTTCTGTGTACTCAAATTCTTTAAATTTCGGAGATAGCGCCTGTACAAAGATAAAAAACAATAGCTTAATTATCAAAACTGAATGTAGAAAAATGCATGCATGCATGGAGAAACAAAGAAAGGAAGATTGGAAAAAATGATTACCTCGAGGACTTTACTGCATATACTGAGCTTTTTGCAGTTGTTGATAGACATCACCAGCTCTTCAATTCGATAAATCTTTCGAATGGTTTCTTTGGGTCCAAAATTAAATTCTGCGACATTCAACTCCAGCAAAGGACAATTGATGATGATGGTACATAAATCTCCACTATAACAAAGTGACCGAAGAGTTGGAGCATTGATGTAAAGACAGACAATATCACCAAAATCTACCACCTTCAATGACTTCAAATGTTTCATATGTTTAGCAAAGATTTGCAAACGACCATAATAAGAATTGCATTTTACTAATTCAAAATCTTCAAGAACCAAACAACTGTTGAAAACTGCGTGCATCAATTTAAAAGTGACAAAAACTTTCTCTAAATGAAGTGTTCTCAAGAAACGCAAACCATCGAGTTGTAATGGAAATCGAGGTTCACAGTAATGCAGCCTCAGCACTCTGATAGATTCAACATCTATCAAATCCGAGGTGATTGGAAATGCTCGAGAACCTCCAGTGATGTTCAAATCAAGCTCTTCAACCCCTTTACTAACCGCCTTCTTAATCCATGAATAGATTCGATCTTCTTGTCGGGTTGGATTAATAACCAGAACAAATTTGTCAATTTTAGGCCCGGCATGTTGATGCACAATGCGATTAATATGTAATCCAAATAGAATTTGAGAGAATGTTCGGTTATCATCAAAACAAAGGTTACGGCATGACTTCCAGGAGTTGATGAATCTCCTGGAAACAAGTGCAGCCCTTATGGCGATTTTAACTGGAAGGTGTGTTATGATCTCCTCTATCATTTCATCAGGCAAATATACGCTAGAGGTTGTGTTGCTCTTCTTGCTGGGAGAAGCCATTGCAAGGATGACTCAAGAAAGTTGTTTGTTGGGGAAGATGGAAGTTTTTCTTTTGGTGGGCTAACTGTGATTGACTCAAGGAATGCAGTGTTAGTGTAGAGGGATGCTAGTTATTTATACGCATCACAGTGAAGATTATGGGATTTAATGCTCATTGAAATCAATAATTTTCATTGCTGTTCTAGATTTTGTTTGCATAATCTGATTCACATGAATCTGTAAATGCGTCCAAAACTCTGAGGAAATCCAAGTTACAGATTAGGTTGTTTGACCTTTCCTTTGTTGGTTAAGTATGATTTATTAAGTTTCCAGTTATTTATGATCCACGGAGGGATTTGAATGCGGATTAAAATTACAATTGTTCTTGCTGGTCAGATTGATATGGTTGGTATAAATTATGAGCATCCACATTGAATTTGTAACTGTCAATGGTTAAGTGAATCTGCAATGTGGGAATGAGCATCCTCACATATGGTATGTTTTTAGTACTGCTGTCTATATTTGGTTTGGTTGCTATAAGCACTAAATAATTTGTATTAAGTGCATATTAACGAGTTTTAGATTTGAAAACTTGTTGCCTACCTACCAATTTACCTCATCTGCTAAAATCTCATTGCTAGTTCAAATCTCAATCTGACAGCTACAACTTCTTCATTTAGTCAGGCCCCTTGTTTCAACATTTCCGACTTGGGTCTTCTCTGAAGATCAAAATACCAGCTAGAGGAATCATCATCATCATCACCATCTTTATCCCAAACTAGTTAGAATCGGCAGTCGATGATCCCAATGACATAAATACATAAAATAAAGAAAATATAATTACATAAATAGATAAATAAATAAATAAAAATACTAAAACTATAAAAGACAGTCACTAGCTAGAGGAATGAACAACCTAATTTTCTTATAGTTCTGCCAAACATAGATAAAAGTAAGGTGGAATGGCTGAGTTATCTTCTTGATTTCGTCTTAAGACATTTTATTGCAAGCATGCAGCCATAGCAGATGGCAATGGCAGAAAGAGAGGAAACCAAAAACACAATGTATGTTAAGTAATGTGTGTGAAACAACTTAGGTGGTTCCTGACCAAAGCAATGTGGACAAAGGACAAGCATTTATATAGTGATCTGAACAAATGATAGTTGAAGACACATTTAACAAATCAGACTATCAAAATTGATCCTACTGGAAAAGCTAATCATGATTGCAAGATTCAAATCAATCTGTACAGATGTGAAAAAATACAATCTGAATCTGCTGACGAGCTCATCTGTTTTGGTATTGTGATTTCAATCCACATTGAGATCCCTGACAACTAAAATTACACGTCGCAAATTTTTGCAAACGTACAAGACTCAAATATAATCAAGAATCTATGCTGAGGTTGTTGCTCTCAATTTGCCCATTTGGCTCCTCAAACTTTGCATTAGAAACATCATCCCTGTGGGTATAAGAAAAACTCCATACTGAAACACAATTTTCATCACCTACAGAGGAAAAAGATGGCAATATAGTCAATAAGAGTGAAGCAAAACAATGTTCCCACCCAATCCAAGCCAAATCCTAATCCATATTTTGTTAACTTGCTGTAGTCCTAGATTTCAGAATTATATAATTTGATATGTTGCTTCAATCCGTCTTTGATTGTGTTTTATTGACAAGTCCTTTATTGGCTTGTGTTTTGCTATTTCAGGAGTTAATGCCTAGGGTATACTTACAATAGTTAAAATTTTCTTGGTTTTGGCTAAAAATAAAATTCAAACAAAATTTAAAAGAAAAAAACCTGCAGGAACATAAATCAGGTAAAGTGGTAGGAATGTTAGACACAGAATGTCATGTATTTTACAGTATTTTACCCCTTTGTGTATGAAAACAAAACTAGAAACTGATCATGCTACAATGCAAAAAAGTAGATGACTTTAGAATATGACAAATTCACTAATGTTTGACTAGAAACAAAGCACAGGTGCCTCACAGCTGAAGAAATTTTGTTCACATAATGGATTGAGGAGATTTACCACCAAGGATAACATCCTCAAAAGAATCATCCAGATCTCCATATCTACGATGCCCAGAAGATGAAGCAGCCATTGGGAAGAAGGGATGGAAGGAGAAACCATTGACAGTGTCTGCATGACCAAAAAATAATTGAACAGAAGAAAAAGGAGCTCTAGATTAAAGCAAGACTTGTTATGACATTAACAAGAAATTGCAGTACCTAATGCCGCTTGAAAACTTGATACCCACTGCCCAGTCTGTAAATTATACACATGAACCAAACCATCCTAGGAGAATGATCAAAAGAAAGAAGGTCATTCGACTTCATATAACATGGTCCCTGCACTTTGATAAGCAGATACAAAGCTGACATGATACCTGACCACCAGTTGCAAGATGTTGTCCTATAGGCTCAATATCAAAATATATACGCTGATTGGTAGTTTCAGTTGATCTATAAAGCCTTATCACCAGGGTACAATAGAAAATTAAAGACTGTTAGCTTTCAAAATTACCACAGAAGAAAGTCACAATTAACCTATCAAACAGCTTGTTGTGCATGGGGAGAGAAGTGCACAAAATTCACATGCAAATATACATGCATACAAAGACAAAAGGATGCTCCAAGATGAACGTCTTTCCTAATATTCAACTTTGGTAATTTGCAACGTTTCCATATGGTCAGATAATGAAAGAATACATCATTATTGTTCAATTATGATTAAATAAGTAATTTATCTTCCACATGTGCAATTAAGGAAAAGTATCTTGCTTTCAGAAGAGCATATTCACTCTGCATGTACATGGAACATTAATATCATGCATGAAAATAAAATTCAAATGCAAATTCACATATGCTTTCTTATGAATGCCTCACCCAAAAGGAAATGCAATTGTATTGTTTCAGTAAGCAAAAAGACATCACCAAATGATCCTCAAAGTTATAATAAGAGCATTCTACTAGGGTGGGTAAGAATGAAATGTGCACAATCATATGCTCATGGATAGACACAAGTAAGCCAACAAGAACTTGGATAAAGATAAGAACCCCAAGATGCAGACATCATAATCAAATACACGATCCCACATGACGAAAGTAGAAAAAGTGCTGCAAAATGAGAACCATTAGACTCATAAGGATTGATACTGGTACATGATGTGATGAAAGCTACAAACCAAGCTATTTAATACTGTACCAACTACTATAAACAACAAGGCAACACTAAAAGAACACTGCAGGGACACAGTTACAATTAATGTTTTTGCAGAACTAGCCATCTTGTATGGTAAATGAACAAAAGAGAAATAAAGAGAAGAAGAGACTAATAACTCAACCAGTCTTAAGATTCAAGCATTAATGTGAACATGATAATGCACTAGTTAAATCAAACAATTAGCATACTGTGAAAACCATTCTGCAAGTGAGACACAATGCAAATCAAGAATAAAAATGCATACGTGGTTTAGCAGGAAAAGAAAAAAGGATTTCTGAGTGAAACAATGGGTTATCCATCATGGAAAGGTAAAAGCACAAATAAACAAGCATTTTACTGAAAACAATTGGACACATACTACAAAAAGTGAGACAAATTGTCTTCACTATTTAATTTGCAAATTGCAGATAGGTTACCCGATTGCATGTAATATGGATAATAGGATTGATAATCAAATTCACCAGCTAGTATTTCAAACAAGTTAAATGGAATCTTTAACATTTCAAACCTTTCACCAGCCATTTACTGTCATAGAAAAAGCAGGCAGACATGAAAAGCTATTAAGAATATCAAAATAGAATTTTTAGGCTTCTTTAAAGAAGAACATAAGACTGACTTACTTGTACACAATTTCAACTGTCTTGCGAATATCCCAGCACAGTATATAAGGATCCTACAATATTATGAGATTATGAGCAAAATATTTGGCGGATACTAAACTTAACAATAAGTACATTTTTAAGGAATAAAACATACCCAAACACACATTCACAAGAGACAATCTAACTGTTTAGTGAGACAAGGCTTTTCTACACTTCATTCATAAATTCTAGGAGTCAGTCCTGAAATTTCTGTGACTATGCTCACTACCACACAGATGAGAAATACTCACATTTAAGTTTCCAATATTCTTTTTTAATTCACCTTTCTAATTTTGTAAAAAATAGGGTAGGAAAGTTCGTACACTCTTGACTACAAGGCATCATTTAAGAATGCTAGAAATTCTTCATTTCAGATGTTCACGAGACTAGCTCATCAAACTTATCCCACTAATAGAAAAAGTGGTTGCATAATGTAACTGACAACATATTATCCAATCATTCTTGAAAAAAGTAATATAACAAGAAGAGATCTAAATGGTAAAATACCTTTCGGCCCCCAGTATATAAATAGTTACCATCTTTTGAAAATTGGACCTGCCAAGTAAACATTGCTTAATGAATGACCTCAAAAATTTGGCAGATAGTTATTTTTGTATAGTTGTATATCCCAACTTACATGTGTAACCCCACCTTCTTGGCCATGCAGGATGTATAGTAGTTCCATGTTATCTTCTCTATATATTGCTGTAGTTTGATCATAGGAACCAGTAGCTAGCATCCCTGAATTACTGGGACAAAAGGCAATTGAGGATATTATACCTGAAATTATAAAATTACAAAAAAAAAAAAAAAATCGTCAACATTTCAGGCATCAAGAACTTAAGTTTCTAACGAACTTCTAGAATTATTTTTCTTTGAAATTAAATGCATAATATTTTGCATTTGCTGAAAGCATCCTTTAAACTCAAAAAAACAGATAGTTGTTCCACTGAAAAAGGCAGACACATTAATGATTGGTTATTTGCAGGTGAAACAAGAAATTTCAGCAATGATGTCGAATAATGATGCAACTACCTGACTGTCCTTCTTTATTCGCTTTAAGAGTTGAAAGTTGTTTAAAATCTCTTCCAGGGCGATGAACATCAAATATTCGGAGAGACTTGTTGTACCCAGCAAATATTCTGAGACAATAAATTTCAATTAATTTGATCAGAATAGTATATCATATTAATAAATAACTGGGTGCTGCATCATGTTCGAAACACCCAATCGCTTAATAAGCTACATCAGAAGAATGTGAAAAGAGTGTGGTCCAAAGAAGGGTAAGGGGTAGCGGCTTGTATTTGTTTCTTGCTGCCTATGCTAGAAAGCAAGTGTGCATATGTCAATTTTTTGATTAAATGGATATAAACTGATCGATAAAAAGCACATGCAAGCATTCAGCTTTTCTTCTGATAGATCAAACTCTTAAATACTGGATGAACTGGCCTTTGCTACTTTTTAATCCCGACTATTCTACTCAGCCAAGAAACTGTTAGAAAAGACTCATGACCTTGAATGGTGTAGGGTGGTACTGCAAATAATTGGAATGATTTGTCACAGTGCAACTGATTGTACTCCTTTTAAACATGAAGCACTGCAGGTGTAGGACATGCTCTAACTTAAAAAAAGAAAGGAATAAAGTGCTAGCAGTAGAAGGAAAAAAATATAATATGAGGGAGCATTTGTCTACTAAAGGGTGAAAACACTCAGAATATTGATCTCACATATAATTAAACAAGCTCCAGCAAAAACATGGAATTGACTGATTTTAAATACTCTTAGGTTGCAAACAAGCAATCAAACTCATCTCTTCTCTGAGTTTTCACAAATATAATTCTTACTTAGTTCCAGCTGAATTAAAGGCAACAGAGAAGGCAGCAGTGATCTCATCCATAGCATCATAAGCACGGTATGTGCAACGTAGCTGCAATTTCCAACTAAGATTTATTAGACAGCATTTACTCTCCATCAAGAAAACTCATAGATGAGAATCACAATGAAGTGCATATAGCATTCAAAACCAAATTAAATGCCACTGCCCAAAAGCATAATGGAATTCCATAGCCATTAGGTATCTCTAAAGTCTAAAGATAATGGAAATAAGTTAACTATAAAATGCTAGTAAATTTGTTCCTTAAACGAAAAGCGAAGCTTCAGTATTGCACCTGTCCTGAATTAGCATCCCAAAGATGAATAGGATGGTCGCGGGTAGTACTAGCAAATACACAGGTATCTGGACCTAAAAAACAAACCAGATTATTGTACTCAAAGACCTAACTTTTAACTATTAACCAGGATCTAAATGAAATGAATCAGGTGAAAGAATAAACATACTAGACGCAGACATGTATGGATACCAGCAATAATCGTAGACTGATTCACCCTCCGTAATAACAAGGTTTGCAGTATATGAATCTGCAATTGGTCCTATTTCAGTAAACTACACATAATTGTTGCAAAAGAACAAACATAAAAACTGGTAGAATTAGTAGCCATTTGGGAGGGCAGGGGGGGTACGGGGAGAGAGGAACAAAGGGTTCTCAAAAAATGCATACAAGTATCACTGGGTATTCACCACATGAATATTAGGAAAACTAATCTACGTGCACTATTTTGACACATCAAATTAAAGAAACTTAACATGAGTTACCACCATCAGAAGCAGAAGAACAAGACCCTGCATGGCCACCACTTTCGTTGTATTGCCTATCATACAAAATCAAGAACAAGATCTGTCAAAACAAAGAAATAGTGGCCTATGGCCGAAAACCAAATCGTACTAAAACCCTGTACTTGTTCTCCTAAAAAAACCGACCAAGCAAAATTAGTATCCAACTCAATCAAGCTATTCATATTTGGCCAATAATAAACCAGAAGTATGTTTAATATTTCTAAACTTTTGTATCGCTAATGCTTGGTTGCTTTAAATGGCACTCAAAAAAAATGAGAACTTGCAGACAAAAAGAAGCTTACAATGTGAATACTCGGAGAGTATTGTCGTCTGAACAGGTGAGAAAGCAAGAACCATCCGGCGACCTAAAATCCATCACCCAAAAGATTAGTACACTTAATGAAATGATTCATCCACAGCCCCAACAACATAAATTTCCGACTTTTCTTTCCTCCAGTAGCTCACCATTTAACAGCCTTAAGAAAATTGTTTGTGTTTGAGGTGGTTCTGAACTGGTTGAAGAAATGGTAAGTCCTGTAAGGAGGTACTTGGAAGTCAATCACTGGCCATGAGAAAGATGACTGGTCCCCTTCCTCCGTTCCCGGAATTTCTATAGTTTCGCCGATTTCTAAGTCCGAATTAGGCGGTTCATCGGTGACAGCGGCTGCGTCAGCCATCGGTCCTCCGGCGCCCGTTGAGCTCCGTTTTGTTACCGCCAAAAAAATGAAACCGACGGGGTTTAAGGGTTTTGGGTTCGCTCCACCCAAGACAGAAAAAGATTAACGACAAAAATTGACGCCGTTGCCGGGGATCGAACCCGGGTCGTCCGCGTGACAGGCGGAAATACTTACCACTATACTACAACGACTCAACGCTTCTCGTGGTCTTTCACTATCAAAGAAAATTTGTTTTTGTGAAAAATTGGCCACATATTTTCAACAAGAAAAAATAAACTATCAAGTACATTAAATTTTAAATGTATAACAAAAAATTTTAAATATATGGTGCTAACTATTGAGTATTAATTATGTTCAAAACTATTGAAGATGGTAAGATTCGAAACTCTTAACCTCTGAAAAAATGTCATTTAAACATTCTTTACCAAATCATTGCATTGCCTTATAACAAATCAAATGACTAATTAAAATTATAAATGATAAATGTAAAGCTTTATACCATCTTTTATCACAATTATTTTCCGACCTCAAAAAGCAAACAAAATTCTTCTTTAATAAATGGTAAAATACAATAAAACTTAAATCTATTTGCTTTTGTCTTGAATACTGTCAAACTTTTATTGTGATGTTAAGAAAAGAATAAGATATTGCATAAAATTATTGTTTTGATAGTACGATATGAATAATTTATGGATAAAATAATTAATTTAGTAAATAAAGTACACCCAAAAAAAAATATCTATCTTTTTTTAATTAGTTTGTCGCATGTGAAGCCAATGCACACAATATTTAATTGAAAAATGCAATATTTCTTTTACACGTTGAATGGACAAAATATTTTAAAACAACTTAAATACAATGAGAAAGTGAACTTTTTTATCACATTTATACGATCGAGAACAAATAATGACAAGATAATTAAAGTCACGAGTATTTATTAAAAGATCAAAAGTTTAAATTAAAATCATAAGTATTTATCAAAACATCGAGAGTTCAAACCTTATATTATTTTAAGAATATTAAAAACAAAATAAAATAACAAACAATAATTGTAATGTAAATGTGAAAAATCGCAATGAGATAATAAAATTATGTAAGCTAAGGTACAAAAAAAAGAGCCGCTCTTGCTAACCACCTTTTTTTCGCTCTGAGTAAGTGTGGGTGATTTTGGTGCGACTTTTTTTTTTCACTATTTATTAGGGTGTAGTCATTTATTTTGGATGTTTCTGTATCTCTTCATATGAGAGATTACAGAAGTGGGCAACACCATTACAACAGGTTTAAGCAACATATGGTTGCATATTTCTTCTCATATTTCTGCTGATGAGAATACTAACTTGGAGAAAAGACTATTGATGTATAGAGTAGCATCAAGAAATGCATGGGCAAGAGTTATAAATCAGCATTTGAATTCCCATGATTATTTTGCAATTTGCAGTTTGAGATGCTCAAAAGACATAAGTAGGAGTTAGGAACTAAATACTAAGTTCAGTGGTTCTTTTGCTAAGTGCAGTTTGTGATGCTAAGTAAAGGCGACAAGTTAGGCTGTATAGTATTCCGATTGCTATTGATATAAAAGTTATCATGTGCTAACAAAAAAAATCAATCTTTTGTGTTTTTTGTTTGTCGACTATTGTCGCACTTTCTTTCATGATTAAGATTAAATATCACGAAAAGCAATTAGTCTTTTGAGATTATATCATGTATAGTTTGCAATTGCAATAAATTTTCTAACGTTATTGTTAAAAAAACAAAAGAAAAAGGTACAATTATAAGTACAAGTAGAATATTGCAATAGAGCGCAACACCTGAGGAATTTATTCTATTTTGTCCAAAATAAGAGGGCCTAACTGCAATTCGGATCATTCTTGTCGTTATCAGAAGACGTCGTCGTTTTTCCATGGATTCCGGGAATCCTTCCAGGCTTCCATTTCTATATTATCGTACTTTCCAAAAACAATCCGTTCGTCCCACATTTCCACAGATCATTTCGTTCCGACAAAAAGGAATGAATAAATAAATAAATGGCGTCAATCCGTACAATTCTCAATCCATATTAATCAAGACGCCACCGTTTGTCCTCACACAGTGGAATAATATGGAAACGCACTACCCCAACACCCTCACTAGGCAGCAACGCCAGCAGCAGACGGTTCACAGACCGTACAGCCACGGGGGAGGAGGAAGAGGGGAAGTAGGTGGAGGTGGTGGAGGACCAAGTCCTTTGGTTGAAAATCCGAAAAAGCCTTCGCATTCGCCCTCCGATGGGGACCGGAGTCTCGGCGGGGAGCTCCGGGCGGCGGCAGCATCGGATTGTAACCTCAACTCTCTCTGCGATCATATCCAGTTGGAAGGTTTCAATAATGGCGCCTTTTCTGACGTCATTGTTCACGCTATGGGGTCTACTTATCATCTCCATCGACTCATTCTCTCTCGGAGCTCTTATTTCAGGTAATTTTTGGTCGGCTTTGCATACTTCTTAACACAATTCGACTTGCATGGGTTGAATTTTTGCCGAAAAGATAATTACGACATGGGTTTTGGTAGGAAATTGTAAAGTTTTAAGCTTTTTCGATGTTGCATTTTTGGAAGAAGTTTTAATGGAAAAACTTTCTATTGTCTTCGTTGCATTCTAATTGTAGTGTTATAAATTTTGTAATTACATTGTGGAGTGGACAAAATATGATTTTGCTTGCAGGGTGATTTTTGAAATGTTTAGACATGGTCTTTTAACTGTGGAATTGCTCATATTTAACTTCAAAATGAATGATTATGGCCTGCAAATCTCAGGAAGACAGTAGGCTTTAGTATCTCAAGGGTTTACTACTTCATAAAGTATGTGCTTGCTGTCGAAAAGTTAATCAAGTCCATTTACGCTTCTTTTTTCTTTTTTTTGGGTTGGATCCTTAAACAGTCTTCTCCGAGGTTAAGTTGCTGGAGTAGAAATAGTTGTTGTTTCTTATGCCGTATGATAACAAGCATTACTTCCCACCTCTTGCTTAAGGAGGCATATCAATAATCATTAGATACAAGCAGAATTGGACCATATTTTTTATGTTTTGGTGTCTGCAGGAACATGCTTCAAGGTCCTTGGAAGGAAGCCAAAGCACCTGTGTTGACCTTGCTTGTGGATGACAATAATGTAAATGGGGAGGCTATCACAATTGCTTTGGCATATCTTTATGGACATCATCCTAAGCTTAATGATAATAACGCTTTCCGAGTTCTTGCTGCCGCATCATTTCTTGACCTTCAGGTACTGATTGATTAGTGTCTCTAGTTATTTTCATTTTATTGACAAACTCTGATATGGTGATTAGTCTGCTTCATTGGCATGTCTCAACAACCTAATGCTTCACATGCAGGATTTGTGTGCAATCTGCACAGACTTCATCATATCTGAACTTTGGACTTCAAACTTCTTGTCATACCAGGTTGAAGATTTGTGGCTGTGTACCTTTAAGTTCTCATTACATGTATACATTCATTTTTAACTATGAATTGTCTCTAATCTAGGTATTTGCGGAGAGCCAAGATTATGGTATACACGGAGAACGTGTTAGAAATGCTTGTTGGGGCTACCTTTGTCAAAGTGGTGCTGTGGAACTGAAAGAGGTAATAGATGGCATTGTGTACAGGCCATTTAAAAGCACTCTCTCTCTCTCTCTCTCTCGGTTGTGAATAGTTTGCTTTTTAAAATTTTGGCATCTAGAGGTATTTGGGAAGAAAGGATTAACCTTGACAGATGTTGTGATTGGTAGTTTTTCTTTTTTGGATATATTGATAAATATTGAAATCACAAGGATCCTGGGAGAGGTTGATTATTGCCTTGCTTTTTCACATGCATTTGTTTCATTATTTATTTATTTATTTATTTTTTAAGGAGGTATAGGTTCCTTAGGGGAAGCACACTAAAATCATGAGCCCAAAAAATTATCAACTATAGGCAAAATTTCATGGAATTGGTGTTTTTATTGGAACAATTTTATGTCTGTTATATATTTGTAACTCAAAATGTTATGCTATTCCATTGTTTAATGCATGATTTTAATACTAACATTCTAGCACTTGATCTCATTAAGACAGGTGCTTTCTAAACTTTCTGCTCAAACATTGCATGCCTTATTGACTTCTGATGAGTTATGGGTACCCAGTGAAGAAAAGAGGTGAGATATTGTTATGGAGTCTTTTAGCTTGAATTATCTGACTGGGCATCTAAAGGCTTAGACCGTTAAAGTGACAAGGGCTTATATTGTCCTGTTTCTTTTGAAAAGCCTGATACACCCAAATAATTTAATAATTTATGTTCTCCTGTTTTTCTTGCTCGTTAGGCATATGAATTTACCAACTTGTCTAAAAGCATGAATTTATAGGAGGGTCCTTGTGTGTGTTTGTGTGGTTTAACGGTTATGTCCTTTTAATTGTAAGGTTTGAACTGGCATTGTACACTCTTCTTGCAAAAGGTGCTCTTTGTGAGGCAGAAAATCAAGAGTCAGGAAGTTGCAGCTCTGAGGTGGGAAACATTGATTATTCTCAGAAAGGAAGTGAAAATAACTCGATTGAAGACTCCACCAACAAATTGGATATTGAATTAGGGTGTGTAAGTCTGAAAGATGAACTTGATGGCCTCAGTACTGCTCACAATATTTTGGTTGAACTTGCTGATCGTGTTGTCGATTCTCACTCTGAGGTTTCCGGCTGCAAACAGCAGGTTCAACAAACAGCCTGTACACAATCAAACATGGAATCGGGATACCATGGCAGTATTGGGCGACCATCATCAAGTAATGCATTCTCATACACAAGTGGAATGGGTTCCTCATGTTCTTATCTTGAAATGCCAATTGGTGTTCGTCCCTGTGGGCCTTGTGGAAATAACATGGCTATGGAAGGACCTTCTGAAGAAGATTCATGCCATCAACTGAATAACAACAGTTGGCTTCCTGGAGATGAAAGACACTGCATATCTATAAACTCATCCAGTAATGCGGTCATGCCAGGTGAATGGGGAAGAAGTACTATGCCACCTCTATCATGGGGTGGTAGGACTGTGGGACGAAGAGAGGTGAAAACTTGCTTGACTGGGCATAATGGTGTGAGCAGAGAAGACTATGATGCTTTTGTCAATATATTTGAAGGGGGTTCTCTTTTATATAGCACCATGTCTTTTGAAGCTCTTCTAAATGTTAGAAAGCAGCTCGAAGAAATGGGATTCCCTTGCAGAGCTGTGAATGATGGGCTTTGGCTGCAGGTGTGAAAGTTATTTCTTAAATTATTTGTAGATGCAATTTGAGAATGCATATATCTTAACTTTCTTCCTAGTTTTACTCTGAAATTACCCAAAGAAAGAAAAAAAATGTTGGACCTGTCTGATGTTTGTAGGGTCATTCCAGTACATCCAGTGGCTTGACAAGTGTAGACAGATTTATTTTCCTGATAGATGTTATTATCTTCAGAAATGCTTATTCTTGTTTTTACTGTTATATGAGTTATTAGTCACATCATTATGTATACTTCCTTTTGATTGATGTTGAATGTTTTTCTTTTTAGATGCTACTGAGTCAGCGGTTGCAAGAGATTGGTGCTGAGACATGCCGCAATTGCTGTCTTATGAGTTCGGTATGTGCATGTAGGCAGCCATTTGGATATTCACGTGGTGTGTCCACAACTGGATATTACATGCAAGAACATGATCAGAGTGATCCATCCAACAATATAGGAAATGTTTTTGTTACTGATTCTGTTCAAGGGGAAGGAAATGGTCTGTTTAGACCTGTACGCCTTCATGTTCGAGGACCTGTTGATGGGCTTGCTGGTATTGGACGAGGAACAACATTTGTGCCTGCAGCTGCATGGCCTCCAACTCGTTTTGTTTTTTCTCGTGTTCCATTTGGTATGGGTAGCCGAAACTGTCAGCTATCTATCGGTAATGATGATACTGAGAATAGAGCTGATCACAATGGAGACCTCACTGGAGACGGGTTGACAGCGTTGGTTGGGCTAAGCCAAGGAGGTAGTAATGCAGGGAATATTCACGGGGAGCAAGTACAGTACAGTGCAGATATGCAAAGCAGAATGGTAGATTCCTCTGTTACTGGGCCAAGTACAGGTGGTATACACATGCAAATTCTTGATTCCTCAGAGCATTCTATTGGAATTCAGTGGGAAAACACAAGCAATTGTATATCTCTGGATATGAAGACACCTCTAAGTCACTTCCCTCCCTTCCGCTTTGCGTAAGTAATCCTTCTTTCTGCATCGTTGATTCTGTGTCATAATTACATAAGTTTAGAACATTAAATTGAGTCTATTTATTGTTTAAGAATCTAATTACATATAAATTTATTGTTACTCCATTTCTCCTAATAAAGTTGTATGCCTGCTTAGACTAGAACACAATACACTACTGCATTCAGAAATGTGAAAGAGTCTTTGCACTTCAGTTTGTTTTGATGAAGTCCTACTTTAATTATTTGAAGCATAGGTGATTTTCCTTTCAAGGTGTGATCTGTGCCTGTTATGTTTATTGTTTGCCACGTCACATTTTCTTGAAAGAACTCACTAATAGATGGTTCTTGTTAATGGTAAACTCATTTATATATTTTCATTGTTTCTGGCGTTAACTACCCCCTCTTTCTTTTTTCTATTCCTCAGGGTTGAATTTCAGGATGTGCACAGGCTGAGTGATGGCCAAGTCAAGCACTCTCCTGAAGTCTTCTATGCTGGTTCCTTGTGGAAGGTATATGAATTAGCTGTTCTTCCTGTAAATGCAAGTGTCTCCTCATTTCATTTTTATTTTTTTCCCCATTTCTATCTTTTCTCATCTTTGAGTGTTTCTTTGGATATTCAACAAATATTTCCACCTGTTTCACTGCAATTTCTTCTGGCTCAGTTAATTTGTTGGCTTGAATGAATAGGTTAGTGTTCAGGCTTTTAGTGATGAGGACCCTCAAGGACGTAGAACACTTGGTAATTTTCCTCTCCTTTCAATATATAACTTCTTGATATTTTTATTTTCTATTAATATCCTTGGTTGTGCTAATTTCAGGACTTTTCCTTCATCGACGGAAGGCTGAGATAACTGGCACAGTGAGAAAGGTTAGAATTTAGCACAATTCATTTGTCTACTTTTTTTTTTTTTCTTTTTTTTTGTGGTGAGATAGAAAAACAAATTGGGGTGTGGGGTGGAGGGTGGAGGGTTGGGGGGAGTTAATTCTCGGCCTTTACCTGTTGGTGCTTTAGCTATTTGCTATAAGAAAAGGTCCCTAATTTAAAATTTTTAACTGTTATAATTAGCTCCACAGTACTGTACTTTTTACTTCTGTATACTACTTGTTCAGTTTATCCTTCAATCTGGCTCCTTTATCTATTTTTTTTTTATTTTTTTTGTGGTTTCAGGTCCATATGTATGTTGATTCTCGCGAAAAGGTCACTGCAAGATATCAGGTGAGGTTGACTGAATATTACTCTCAAAATTTTCTGACAATTTTGGGAAACACACAACTATGCAAGGAAGTTTTTGACGTTTTTGTTCTATTTTGTGTGTCTGCCTTTGATGAACCAGCTGATATGTCCGTCAAAGAGGGAAGTGATGGTGTTTGGAAGCTTTAAACAAACTGGGACACTTTTACCAAAAGCTCCAAAAGGATGGGGCTGGCGGACTGCATTGTTGTTTGATGAGCTAGGTGACCTTCTCCAGAATGGCGCCCTGCGAGTAGCTGCTGTTGTACAGCTCATTTGAAATAAATTGTGGTAGAACATTATCAAATTCATAATCATTCACTTCTGCTGATCTTAATCTCGTGACAAAGTTGATGTCAATATGTTTCGGATGAAACTTTAGGACTATACTTCACACCTATCGTGGAATGAAGTCGCATTTTGTAAGGTATATACGAAGAGCAATATCAGACTTAAATCAGCCAATACGTAGATATGCTCTTTGGAAATAATTCAAATGCATGTACTGTCTTTTGACAACAACAAAATAAATGTAACTCATGCCTCTCGTCTTGAGATTGATACTGAGTGCTTTAATTATATCTGTATTGAGTTTCATCTTGATAGTAATATTTTTGCCATTATTACCTCTCTGGGACAACTTCAACTATCAACATCAACATCACCTTTATTCCAAACTAGTTAAGGTCGGCTATCGATGAACTCAAAGAAAAAAGTGAGGAGAATAAATAGTTATAAAATAAAATAAAAAAATAAAGATAAAAAGACCAGGACTACAAAAGACAGTTGAGAGCATAAGAATTTTGTTCTTTCACCAAACTAATAGTTTTCTTCCACTCTGTCCTAATACAAATTATATGCCAATTTATTTTTTACTTTTCTAAATCTTATTTTACTATTTTTCCCACCTAAATTTTGGCCGACCTCTGTGCTCACATAAAAATTCTAATTGTGGTTTTGGGCACTTTGATGGCACCCTCAGTCATGTTTGTTGGAATGATTGGGCTGTGTTCCATTTGGGTTCTAAAGGACAACATTAAATCTAATACTACAGAGGTTCTGCTGAAGTCAAAACGCCATATCCTTTTAGTGCATTGAACTAACAGGTTACATTCAGCATGCACAGAAATCACTCTCACGTAAGGCTGGTCTAATGCTGTGTCAGAACCGGTGGATATCCTTAACAGACGTCTTCATTATTGACATTATAGTTCAGAACTGTGCGGGAATGACGGGGAATGTGGTACGCTGAAGTGGTGACAAAGCAGAACACGCCGGGAAACAAGTCAACTTGGTACTAATTGGGATCACCTCAATCTTCCAACACTGCCAAGCCCAGCTTGGCCCCTTGACATCCCCTGAGGAAAAAGTTGTGCACATGTGAGGGTAATAATTCTTCCACTTTTACCTAAATTGGATTGCAAATTATTAGATGTTGAAAGTTGTGTGATTCGTAGAGATAATTATTCTTACACTTTCGCTTTTTTCACTTACACTATTTAAATAACTTAATCAAACAACTGAAAGTTAGAAAAAGAAACTCACATCTAAATTAACCAAGCATTAATTGGAGTTCGGAAATGTCGATTTGAGTTTTAAACCCATAACCACACGATTAATAAACAAATGTTTTTTGAATAGGTTATGTATTGATCTACTATAATTATAAGATACAACTCTTTTGCTAATTGTTACGGTTATTCAAAAAAGATATGTAAAAGACAAAATTTTCTTTTTTGACTATTTCGATATACTAAAACTCTTATTTTTTATTGAATAATAATTCGAGTAAATATTGAACGGACTCCAAAAAGCTTAACACAAATAAACAAATTTTTGTACATTTGATCTAAATCTTCTTTTTCTTTTTGATTTCGATTTTCATTCTTTATCATTGCTTATGATCAAGCAAGCTTTTATTGTGGGAAGTTATATTTGAGATTCCCCCCCCCCCCCCCCCCCCCCCCCGCCGGAAAAAAAAAAAAACAGGGGGTCTTTTTCTTGTGACTTAGGACGACGTGGGACTTGGGATAGACAAGATTCGGTGCACGTGGTTATTAACTAAATCCAACAAACAGCGATAAAAATTTGTTTTAATTGATGGCTCTATTCAAATGTAAAATGCCAAATTGCATGTCACGTTGTCTGAAAAAACAATGTTTGATGTATCTTGAGAGTAGTGTCAATAGATCTAGACCATCCCTCTTTATGGGTTGTGTCCTTACGTGGCTAAGGGTATTTTTTTGTTTTAAGTGAATATTTTTTTAATTTTTTCAAATATTTATAGTCTTTTTTTTTCCGTAAATTCAATTTATTCTAATATCACGAAATGAAATAAGTCATTTTGTGATTATGTATTTTTGTATTATATAATGTTAATATACTATCGTTAAAAAAAAAGAAAGAAAAGAAGAAAATTGGATCTGGACCATCCTGCACGTAAGAACAAATTGTCTGATCACACAAAAGTATTTGTCCACCAATAATTCATCCTATCTGATGTGACCCCCCAAAAATAAAAACCTAATTTTTTCATTTTTTTTAAAGAAGGATCTATTTTTTTAAAAAAAAAATTCTATATTATTTTTTGTAACAATGATAAATTAGTAATGCTGATGGTAAATCATTACTTGTTTTACTAAGTTGTTTGTCTTTCTTCATCAATAATTGAAGTAAAATCATTGATCACTAATTGACTTTTTGAAGCAATACCAATACCATAATATTTATTACCTTTGTGCAATCAAACTTGCCATAATTGCAAACTTTAAAATGGTTGTCAATTTTTCCTTTCTCTTTAAAGAACAAAACCTTGATACTATAAGGGCTTGTATGAACTTGCATTTTATCTTGTATTTCTTACTTCTAAAAATAACTTTATATATTTCTATTTTTTTCACAATTTTTATTCCAAAATCATACACCATTTTTGGCTGGTAAATATTTTTAGTGACGCATCATCTTAAAGCAACTTCTTCCTTGTACGTACCATGTTGATAATATTTGCCAAAAAAGAAAAATTTAGATTTTATTTTTTAAAAAAAAGTTTATTTTTTTATGTGAAAAATTTATATTACTTTATAACGTATAATTTAAATTCAAAAGTAAAAATTAAAAAAATTTATATTTAATTATCATTAAATATGTTATATCTTATAATTTAAAAAATTTATTCATAATCATATTTAGTTTTTGTCTAAAAACAAAGATTATCCTCTCGTGTTTTTTCTTGGAACAAAGCGAATGAAAGCATGCACTGGGGACGTCATTGATGACATCAGGATTTTTGTGTTTCGCAATTTTGGAAGCGGAGCAATTAATTTCCTCGTATATCATTATTTAAAATGAAAAACTCTGACCAGGCCTAGTCGGTCACTGTTTTCTAGAAGAACGGCAGCGTTGAAGTTTGAAAATAAAACAGCTGTATCCACTATTTAATGATGTCCGGAAACGTACCACGGGGACAATAGGTCAGCTTGCGAATTCGCGTATTGTGTTTTAAAAAAATAATAAAATTATAAAAAAATTAAAAAACAATAAAAATTGGACCAATACGATTATTTTTGTATCGAATTTTTATGTTAGGTTCGGATCATGTTTCATAATTTTGTATAAAACAGCTGCATTCGCTATTCAATGATGTCCGCAAACGTACGAATGGATCCTGATTGTACATTATGCATCCTGGATTGAACGTTGATTTACTTGTAACTTTGCAAGGTAAGACCGCCGAAAGAATATTCTTCACTTTTTATAATATGGTAATCAGTACTTCATGAGTGATTAAGGGTCCTACCTACGTATTTACACTTGCAAAATACTTTTTTTCGACGTTTTCCAAAATAACTTTTTAACATTTTTTTTAAAATAATTTTTATATGATAAAATTTATTTTAAAATTTTGTTCGAAACGCAATTCATGAAACATGTACTCAAGTTAGATAATTTTAAAGTAGATTCTCATTCAATAAATAGAGAAAATAGTTCAAATTTCGTGATTTGTTCTCAAAGTTATTCCAATTCCCATCCAAACTAAAATTTGCCATAAGCGACTAGGCTGCGAAAAATCTCGTATATCAAAGAATTACAATTTAGCCCCCGAGGTTGGTTCGATTCGTTTGTGAAAATTAAGTTAGGGTGAAATAAGAGATTTAGGGATCAATTTTCATAACTACCTAACAGAGACATGGACTGTTGTTTGGAAGGATTAGTTCCACACTTAAACTCATAGGGTGTGTTTGCAGGTTCCATAACTCAATAATGGGAGTGCGAGATATAAGCGGGTTACATAAGTTTAGTGAATATGGAAATACTTCCCATGACAAAAAAATATTGCAGTTTAAATGATGTTAAATTGAAAATAAAATGAAAGTAAATAAATCCATTTTACTTATCACAATGAGTTATATTCGTTTGATAAACTGGTGTCAATATAAATGATGCGAAATAAATGAATCAACAAGTTAGCAGAATTTTTTTTATTCAATATATTTCTTTGTGGATTGATTTATAAGAAAGGTCCAAAATACTTTAATTTAAGTAAACTTGTCGATATTGAATTTTCACATACAATACTTCTCGATATTGTATTTTTGCTCATATGCATCCTAAATCCCAAAACAATAAAGGAAGATGTATGCACATTATTTTGGTCATTTTGAAAAAAAGGATTCGAACAAAATCGATGAAAAGAAACACAAAAAAAAAGAGTAAAGAATGAATTTCATGTTCAATTTTTACCCAAAAAAATTATTATACTCAGAATATATTTTGCACATCATAGTACTACTAATCGTTTTCTTAGAAGAGTGAAAAAATGCATTAAGTCAAAACCGCCATCAAAAAGAAATTCATACCTCATACCTACCACAACAACACGTATTTACTCAATCCTTCATTTGATTCTACAACTTCCAAAGCAAACATTTATTGGAATCCCAGTTCCTGAATTTACTCAACAAAGCATTCTTGATGATTCCCACTTTGGTAGTAAAAAACTAGAAAGTTGTCATCATCAGTTTCTGTTTAAAAATTTCACTGATTCTTGCATGTTCTGTTCGGTTTGTCTTTTCTGTTTAGTCTATAGTAACATATGCGTTGCTGAAAAATTCCACGCCTAGCTAGTATAAGCCGGCAAACCATCCAGAGGTCCTTTCTGGTGTTAGTTCTTTCCGCCACAAAGGTTCAGATGCAATAACAGATTGGAGTTTCACTTCCCATCTCTCAGTTTTCTGTGCCTATGAACACCGTGTTCTTTGTTTGTGTTTCTAAAGATTTCAGTTAAAAAGGAATCCGGGCTATCATGGGATTCAGTTTTTGCTTTTTTCCCACCTTGTTTTCTTCAAAAGGTTGAACTGTTGTAACAGTTGTGTGTCATTTTTTTTGTCAGAAAGAGTGGGCAGGAGATTCAAGTTGGCTTGTGAACATGGCTTCTGGACCATGGCTAACATCCCTGGAGTGTTCGACCTCAATCATCCAATCTTCTGGGAGTTTATCCGCAGTTTCTGTTGTTATAAAGTGGTTAGAATTCATTTTTCTATCTCCATGTGCTCAAAGGATTCTTTTTTCTTCGGTTGATCTACTTTTCCTGTTGACATGCATAGCATTAGCAGTCCACAAGCTATGCTCAGGATTTATTGCCAAAAGGAATGCGAATTCTTCCCTTGATAAACCTCTGCTTGGAGCAGAGAGGCCTCAATTTAAGGCCACCCTTTGGTTCAAAGTTACTTCCATCGTGACAGCTGCATTAGCTCTATCTTATATTGGTATTTGCATATTAGCCTTTGCTAGAGGGATTCGATCACCATGGGATTTTGCAGAAGCTTTCTTTAGATTGTTTCAAGCTTTGAGTCATGTTGTAGTTCTGGTTCTGGTTGGTCATGAGAAGAAATTCGGAGCTCTTTATCATACAGTGGTAATTAGAACTTATTGGGTGGTTAGCTTGGTTGTTGTAATTTTATTTTCTGCTACTGGGGTTGCCCGCTTGGTAAATGTTGGTGAAAACATCGATCAAGATTTGAGAGTAGATGATATTTTTTCATTGGTCAGTTTACCATTGTATGTCTTCCTATTCATAGTTGCTATTCGAGGATCATCCGGAATTAGTATTGTTATTTTGAGTGTGGAGACACATGAACCCAATAGTGCAGAAGCCAATGTCAGTGGCTATGCCACTGCTTCTCCAATCTCCAAAGCAATGTGGCTATGGATGAACCCGTTGCTGAGTAAGGGATCTAAGGCCCCTTTAAAGTTGAATGAAGTCCCTTCACTTCCACTAGTTTACCGAGCTCAAGGAATGGCAGAGCTCTTTGAGACGAATTGGTGTAAATCTGGGGAGAATGTGAAATACCATGTGTTAGTTACATTGATGAGATGCTTTTGGAAGAACGTTGCTTTAACTGCTTTACTTGCTCTAGTTCGACTGGCTGTAATGTATGTTGGCCCTATGCTAATCCAGAGTTTCGTCAGTTTTGCCTCTGGGGACAGAAGCAACCCTTATGAAGGATATTTTCTGGTCTTGATTCTCTTGATTGCCAAACTTGTTGAGGTCCTGAGTTCACATCAATTCAATTTCCAAACTCAGAAACTTGGGATGCTCATTAGGTCCACTCTCATTACTGCCTTGTACAAGAAGGGGCTTAGACTTTCTTTCTCCTCTAGACAAGCTCATGGGGTGGGACAAATTGTGAATTATATGGCAGTTGATTGTCAGCAGCTTTCTGACATGATGCCCCAGATGCATTCATTGTGGTTGACGCCATTGCAGCTTGGAGTTTCCTTGGTTCTCCTTTATGCTTATATAGGTGTTTCAATGTCAGTATCAATATTTGCAATTCTAGCAGTGATTGTATTCACATTCATGATTGCCCGCAAAAACAATCAGTTCCAGTTCAACCTTATGAGGAACCGAGACTCTAGGATGAAGACAACCAATGAGTTGCTTAACAACATGAGAGTTATCAAATTTCAAGCATGGGAAGAACACTTCAGTAAACAAATTCAAAATTTTCGTGAAAAGGAATATGGATGGCTCAGCAAGTTTATGTATGCAATTGCCTACAACATGTCAGTGCTTTGGAGCGTGCCAGTTGTTATAGCAGCTCTTACATTTGTTGTTGCGATTTTAATGCATGTTCCTCTGGAAGCTGGGACAGTTTTCACAATAACAACAATTTTGAAAATTTTACAGGAGCCCATCCGAACTTTCCCACAATCTCTTATGTCAATTTCTCAGGCAATGATCTCCCTGGGGAGGTTGGATGGGTATCTAACCAGTCATGAGTTGGAAACCAAAACTGTGGAAAGAGAGGAAGGCTGTGATGGAAGATTGGCAGTGGAGGTAAAAGACGGTACTTTTTCATGGGAGGATGAAGGAGTAGAAGAAGTACTGAAAAATATCAACTTCGAGATAAAGAAAGGAGAGCTTGCTGCAATTGTTGGAACTGTTGGATCAGGGAAATCTTCTTTATTGGCTGCTGTCCTTGGAGAACTTCACAAATCTTCAGGGAAGGTGTGTCAGCTTCTCTTTCCCTTATACCAACTGGATTCACATTCATTACTTCTAATCAGCAAATAGATCTTTTCAATATAATTGTTTTATTGTTTGAAAGTATCTATATAGGCTTTCAGCCTTTACCATCTTCAGCACCCAATAAAGCATCGGTGGATGGGCTTGAACTGTTTGTTAATCTCAGTTATTGGTTTCAAGCTAGTTCAATAATCTCTTACAAGATAAAAGAAGCCAAGTTCGGCAAACCACATTTCCATAAGTGCTTATTGATATCTCGGTCCTTTTCTTCTCAACTTCAGTCTTACCCTATTCTTTTATGTCCTTCCGATAATTTTTAATTGAACTAAATATTGGAAGTGTGCTTTTCTTAATGGTTTCTTATCCATCTATTCATAATTGTGTGTATTCTGTGACTATCGCAAGTTCTAATCCCAGAAAGAATGATTAGGCTTGTTTTAACACATTCTATGTGCACTGCTTACCATCTCTGGCATTTCATTTCCATGTACAGGTCAGAGTTTGTGGAACCACTGCTTATGTGGCGCAAAGCTCATGGATACAGAACGCAACTATCCAAGAAAATATCTTGTTTGGTTCAGCAATGAACGCAAAGAGATACAAGGAGGTAATAAGAGCTTGCTCACTGGAGAAAGACCTGGAGATTTTCGAATATGGTGACCAGACGGAGATTGGAGAACGCGGAATAAACCTTAGTGGTGGACAAAAGCAACGCATACAACTTGCTAGGGCAGTGTATCAGGATTGCGATATCTATCTTCTTGATGACATATTCAGTGCTGTTGATGCTCACACAGGAACAGAAATATTTAAGGTAATTGCAAGTTTGTTGACCACTTTTTGTGTGTTTTATATTATTTCTATGTTTGGGAGAATATTTATATATGTACTGCTAGACCTTTGCATATATAGACTCGTATAAGGCATGCCTTGAGAAATATTAACGACCAAAAACAACTCTTATTTACTGGACTGCATTGAAATTTTAATGTGTCTTTGTAGGAATGTGTCAGGGGAGCTCTGAAAGACAAAACAATCTTACTGGTAACTCACCAGGTCGACTTCCTGCACAATGCTGATCTTATTTTGGTGAGTGCAGCAGTTTCATATGTAGGCGCCAGATTATAATTTAATATTTGCTTGATTGGTGTTCTGTCTCATATTTATGACTTCATTTCCATAGAAGAAAAAGAAGAAAATGGGCAAGCTTTCAGCAAAGCATATTGCATATTTCCCTATCATCTCATTTGTTATGTAAACTCTTATTTGATTCAAACACCACATCATTAGCTAAATTTGACAAATTAACCTCGTGCTTAGGTCACGCGTGACGGGAAGATTGTGCAATCTGGGAAGTATGAAGAGCTTCTTGAATCTGGAATGGATTTTGGTGCACTTGTAGCTGCTCATGAAACATCTGTAGGCATTGTGGAAATGAGCACAAACCATTCTGAAGATAGAACTCAACAATCACACTCACCACGCCCGATAACACCCAAATCACCCCATAATCCATCTGGTAGAGGTGATCCTAGTGATGACAGCAGGTCTTTAGACCAGCCCAATGCTGATAAGGGAAATTCCAAACTCATTGAAGAAGAGGAGAGAGAAACTGGACAAGTCAGTTTAGGTGTCTACAAGCAGTATTGCACCAGGGCATATGGATGGTGGGGAATAGGAGCTGTAGTAATTTCGTCGTTGACATGGCAGTTATCTCTTATGGCAAGTGATTACTGGCTGGCATATGAAACTTCAGGAACTCGTGCTTTTAACCCATTGTTGTTTATTGAAGTGTATGCAGCTATAGCTGTCATTTCTTGCGTGCTGGTGGGACTGAGAATGTTTGTTCAGACATTTATCGGTCTCAAAACATCTCAAGGTTTTTTCAATCAAATGCTTGAAAGTGTCCTACATGCTCCCATGTCATTCTTTGATACTACTCCATCTGGAAGAATATTAACTCGAGTAAGTTAGAACATCTTATTGGTTGGCATTTCTGATAAATCTTCCTCCTATCACTTGAGCTAACAATGAATTCATCTTTTCAGGCATCAAATGACCAATTCAATATTGACGTATTGATCCCATTGTTCTTGAGTCTAACGATTGCAATGTACTTCACAGTAATTAGCATATTGTTTATTACAATTCAATATGCTTGGCCGACAGCATTCCTTATAGTTCCTCTAATTTGGCTGAATTTCTGGTACCGGGTATGGACATTTTCTTCCTCAATATTATTTGTCATTTCATTTTCATCTATGTTGTCCTTTTCAGATTGCATTCAGCTTATGATTCAAGATTGTTCTGGCTTGTAGAGATATTACCTTTCAACATCTCGTGAATTAAGCCGTCTTGATTCAATCACAAAAGCTCCAATCATCCATCACTTTTCTGAGACTGTTTCTGGTGTTATGACCATACGTGGTTTCAGAAAGCAGGATAAGTTCTTTCAGGAAAATTTTGATAGAGTCAATGCAAATCTGAGGATGGATTTTCACAATAATGCATCTAATGAGTGGTTGGGTTTCCGCTTGGAGATGATTGGAAGTTTTGTCCTCTGCGCTGCCACAATGTTCATGGTCCTGTTGCCAAGTACTATTATAAGACCAGGTGATCTTCTATAGTTAATGTCATGTTCGTATCCCTTGCCAGTCTCCACGTTGAGAGCTTTATAACTTAATTACACTAATCTTTTCTAGCATACATGTTCATAGAAGTTAATCATATGTTGGCCATGAATGACAGCAGCAAGAATTTTAGCATTTATTTCTAAGATGAAGAGAAGATACTATAAGGTTTCTTAAGCTTGATTTTCTGCTTTATATGCCATCAGAGTATGTTGGCTTGTCTCTTTCCTATGGCTTGCCACTGAATGGTGTGCTGTTCTGGGCTATATACATGAGCTGTTTCGTGGAGAACCGAATGGTTTCTGTGGAGAGGATAAAACAATTCACAACTATCCCATCAGAAGCTGCATGGAGGAATCCAAACTTTACACCCTCATCTGGTTGGCCAAATCATGGTGACATTATGGTTACCAACTTACAGGTAATTTGATTTAACTTCCCCCAGAAAGCATAGATGATTTAAACAGTAAGAATATGGCATTATAAAATTTAAGGATCTTGCTTTCAGTTCAGCTTGGTGGATGTTTTCCCATATATTTAGTGATTATACGAGTTCTAAACATGTACCACAAATGTACAATTTTGTCATGCATATAAATGTTATTCGTGACAATTTTGTTATGTGCCGAGCAGGTGAGATATCGATGGAATACCCCTCTGGTTTTGAAAGGAATAACTCTTAGCATCCATGGGGGAGAAAAGATTGGTGTGGTTGGTCGCACTGGCGGTGGAAAATCTACTCTCATCCAAGTTTTCTTTAGGCTGGTGGAACCTTCAGCAGGGAAGATCGTTATTGATGGAGTCGACATTTGCCATCTAGGCCTTCATGATCTTCGATCTCGCTTTGGGATCATTCCTCAGGAACCTGTCCTTTTTGAAGGAACCGTTAGGAGCAATATTGACCCAATTGGTCTGTATTCAGATGATGAAATATGGAAGGTATGCGTTGTATTCCATTGACGGTTAGTAAATATGTGTCACAATTCTGAGAACTTTCTGGCTTATTATTTGTTAACCTTTTCCTTGTTCATATAGAGTCTTGAACGCTGCCAACTGAAGGATGTGGTGGCTGCAAAGCCTGAAAAACTTGACGCTTCAGGTAAGTTTTAAACAACCATTCTTTCCTTGTGTCTTTCTGTATTGCTTATAAATGTAGATTTGATTGTGAATTTAAATGTTTTATTTAGTGGCTGATTGTGGCGACAATTGGAGTGTTGGTCAGAGACAGCTTCTGTGCTTGGGGAGAGTCCTTCTGAAACACAGCAAGATCTTGTTTATGGATGAAGCAACAGCCTCTGTTGATTCAAAAACTGATGCTGTCATTCAAAAGATCATTCGCGAGGATTTCTCAGCCTGTACAATCATTACAATAGCTCACAGGATTCCAACTGTCATAGACTGTGACAGGGTATTAGTCATAGATGATGGTCAGTTTCTCCATATTTTGCTCTAATTCTGCAACACTTTTTATCAGTTCTCTTCATAAAATCAGCTTCATAAATGAAATGGTGTTTGCATTACCTTTTTAAGCCATGTTTAAGGTTACTAATTTCTGTGTCTTTGTGCTATTTTTCCAACAGGATGGGTTAAGGAATTTGACAAACCATCCAGGCTGCTTGAGAGGCCATCACTATTTGGTGCACTGGTTCAAGAATATTCCAACAGGTCATCAGGATTATGAAACACTTGCCACTCTTAAGGTGCATCATTGACTTGCTAACTGGATGGGGAATCTGAGTCCTCTCACCATTTTTATGTTCACCACCCAACCCCATTTTTGTAGAGTAAAGAAGGAAAAGCCAGTCACGACTATGTTGGTGATGAAGCTTTGTTAGGAAATGTACCTCTATGATCCATCCTGTCCCTTCTTCCAAGTTCCGACTTCTTTTGGGGTTGTGTATCCCATTGGCAAAGCAACAACTATGATATGAAATAATAATGTGAAACAAAGGAGCTGAAGTTAACATCTCCATTTGGTCTAATGCTTAAAGATATCATCCTTTGTCTGAATTTCACTAGTCAGAAGGATCAGGAAGGGTTTTCAGCAGTTCTTTATTTTACCTTCAATATCAAACACGTCTATAAACTAAGCACCCTATGTCCAATAACCATGTCTAGGCAATTTCAGCATTATTAGAATGTATTAGTGTACCCAAAAACTTATTGGGGATGTAACCTAAAAGTTAGTAAAGGTGCTACTTAATGAAGAGATCCATGAAAATAACATGTAATGATTGAATATAATAGAACAATATATATTTTTTTGAGTAATTTTTTTTTTTTTACATGGTCCTTAATTGTTCAAAAGGATTCACTTGGAATCGTTTCGTAATTAGTTATTTTCTTGTAATATCATTTTATCTAGTTATCATTTCGTTTTAGTAGTAGAATAATCTCTATTCGAATTTGATTCTACCATTTTTAATTATTTTCAATAATTCTATGTTCACAAACCAATATTAATTTGGTGCTAATGACTAAGGACAATTGATATTTTATTGGTTAAATTGATAGCAAACTAAGCAAGCTATTAAACTAGAAATTTCATTATGGACATCAGAAATGTTAAGAAGATGCAAAAACAGTCCAAAACTTTCATACTATATGATTTTAATCAAAATACTTATCTTTTAGACCCCATCCCAAGTGTCATGATTTTTTTCTTTTAAACCCCACATCATTTTATCGATACATTTATCACTACAACTTGACAACATTCAAATTTAGACATCTCAACTAAAAAATCACATAAAATATATTAAAATATATAAAAATATCTTTAAAATACAAAAATACAAACTAAAATATCAAATTATATACTTGTGTGTGATGTAAAATTTGCAATGTAATGTATCAATTAAAAAAAAAAAAGATGTTAAGGCCAAAACTTGGTGGGAAAAAACTTGGCCTATAATTATAAAAAATTTCATTTTTTCATAAACCCTCCGTTTTCTAGTACTGTTGAGATCAACTCCCTAATATTTCCCCCCTACACCCACTTCGCTACGTACTCAAAGATTTTGATTTTCGTTCAGTTTTTGAGCCTAATTTGCGGGTTTTGGCGGAGAGGATATCTCCGATTTTGATACATTTCGGAGTTCCATTCACCAATCGCACCAGGAAAGAGTAGTAGCATATTTTTTCCCCCGAAACCCTAATTTTAGCACGGATTTTCTGTGGAATTTTAGATTTGTTTGGGGGGAATTTGAGCAGTAAATAATGCGTTAATTTTGTGGAGTTTTCATGAAGTTGAAAGCTGATCCAGTTGGTGGAGGTTTGTGGATGAGTTGTAGGAGGCTTATTCTTCTAGGGTTTCTTGAATTTTTCATATAATGGGAGCATTGACGAGTAACAGAAAGCGCGGCGACGAATCTGTCACCGTCAATCTCAAAGGCCCGGTTTTATATTCACCTTTTTCTGAGTTTCATGTTTCAAAAAAGCCCAGACTTTTGCCTTCTTTCAATGAAATTAATGATCGACCGAACCCTGTTAAAACGGTTTTGAATTTTTTCCGTTATCCCATTTATAAATCCGAGTTCAAAAGGGAGCCTCACGCCCCTGTTAGACGTCACAGAGCTGCGAATTCTGTAAATTTCAAGAGAAACGGGTTTGAAGGTAGTTACGTGGGTAATTCCGCTCAAGAGATGGGGAATTGGCTGGCTTCGCGACATGAAGAAAGGTATCAAAATGCCAGAACTGCTGAAGAGGTGAGAAATTCGCGTGCTTCACGATATGAAGAAACGTATCAAAATGCCAAAAAAAGTGCACTTGAAACTATTAGATATGCTAAAGAAGATAGCATGGTGATTGAGGTTGATAAGGTTGCGGAGGAGGTTGTTTCTGAGGACTCGAGTATAGAGGAGGTTGAGATGTTGGAAGATGAGAAGGATCACAAGTCGAAGGAGAGGGATGAGGTTTTGGAAGATCCCCAGAATTTTGATGGGAAGATCGTAGAGAGGGATTATCGGCCTTCAACTTCATCAGCAGAGACCAATCTGACTAATGGAAATTTGAAGGTGAAGAGTCCGGAAAAATTACTGGAGTCTTTGCAGTTGGGTGGGGAATATGATGTTACGGATGCAAGAGTACACGAGAAATTATTATATATGGCAGAGAGGAGGAATGATAAACTGAACTTTTTGAAGTTTGAGATTGAATTGGGGGAGAAACAGTGGCATCTACAACAATTACTTCGTCCCCAGAAGAAAGAACAAGTGATCAAGAAGGTAATTTGTTGGATTAGTAATCAAGGAATAGTCGTGGTTTGTGTATTATGTAAGTTTTCTTTATTTTGCTTGTATTAAATTGCAGGATGTGGCATCCGAAGCTTTTAAGCCTCTTACAAAGGAGGAAGAGGCCAAAGTTGCTCATGCTCTTTCTAATTCCAGTCGGTATGAGTTGATGCCGACTTTCATTACTACTGATAAATGGATCTATGTAATGTTTGTTATAAATATTTTATCGGTTGGTTAATGTATAGGAGGAAACTTTTGGTGACTCATGAAAGCTCCAATATTAGCATAACTGGTGAAGTATTGCGGTGCTTGAGACCAAGAGAGTGGTTAAATGATGAGGTGATTTTTTTTCATTCAACAGCTGCTTTGGAGTTGGTGAAAAGATTCCTATTGCCTACAGAGATGCCGTGGCCCTGATGTAGTTTGATTTCTCTGAATGCACTCTTTCTCCTTATGCAGGTTATCAATTTATATCTTGAGCTTCTAAAGGAAAGGGAGAAGAGGGAACCTGAGAAATTTTTGAAGTGTCATTTCTTCAACACCTTCTTCTACAAGAAGGTAGGCTAGTCGTTCTTTAGACTTATTTTGTTTTAGACAATACTGCAATCATTGTTTTGCATCTTCTGAAAATGTTAAATGGTTTTGCGAAAGCTATTATTGCTGTACTGGTCCTTCAAAGGGCATTTGTGTGAGTTGAGTGTAGTTTCCATACTAAATTCAGTTTGCCCAAAATTTGGAAGAAGGAAAATAATATAAGCACTAGGGGCAAAAAAATAATTAGATCCAGTGAACTAAAATGTGAGTATGAATATCAACTTAAGTTCACCAGTTTCTTTAGCACCATTGGTAATTGGTTTAAGTTGAAGTGTACTGAATGCTGGATAAGGAAGGTGGAAGGAGACACCTGGGGTGAAGACTTTCATTGCTATTTTGGTTTATTTATTTATTTATTTATATAATGTATCACAAGATTGAGCGGAAAGACACTTCTGCATTAAGAGGAACTTCAAGTGTTTTCATACTATCATTGCTAATGATAATGATGAAAGGAATTCTATTTCTTATTTAAACTACTTTGTAGTTTTAAGTGGCAAAAGTCATTCTGAATTCGCTTTGATGAAATAATAATATCGCCATTTAAAGATTTTTCAATTTATTGATCAAATCAAGATATTGGAACTCTAAAAGTTGCTCTGAGACTCTTTCATGAAAATAAGATGCATGCTTCTTTAAGCGTAGGTTTCAATCAATTGACTGTTCCTATTTTTTATGTATTTTGATCCTTCAAGTCCTTTAAAGTTGCTTTCTGCATTACCAGGAAAAGTATTTGTGAAGTAGCTGTAGGGTTGCAATATTTTGCTTTTATGTAACTTCTAATTTTGAAACTTATTTACGTATAGTGTGGTTCAACACTTCGTTTGCTTATTTGGAATCTTGTTATCTTCTATACCCAGTAACTGTGGGTGGCATGTGAAATTACAGTTAGTAAGTGGAAAAGGTGGATATAACTATCAGTCAGTTAGAAGATGGACTTCCCAACGGAAACTTGGATATTGCATCTATGATTGTGACAAGGTAAGGTCCCAGTAATGTGTCTTTAGCTACTGCTTCTTTGTCAATTCAATCGTTCAATATAGTTTATAACCAGTTAAAGTTCCTAATTTATTCAGATTTTTGTACCCATCCACAAAGAAGTACATTGGTGCTTAGCAGTCATCAACAAAAAGGATAAAAAATTTCAGTACCTTGATTCACTCGGTAAAGGTGATAATCAAGTGATGAAAGCAGTGGTAAGATTTTCTTTTGAGTTCAGACATCTTAAATTAAAAGATATGCTTTTTCTCCCAGATCTTATATTGAATAAGATATCGCAGGAGTTCAACCTTGTGTATGGCCCTTGAGAACAGTGAGAATGTGCCTTAATCTTTCAATTAAGAAAATCTATGAAAAAGATAGTTTATTTCTAAGAAAATCTATAACAAATAATTTATTGTTGTCTGGATTGTAGATTCTGAGCAGTTGGATGGTTTAGTTTCTCAGAAGTTATTAATTAGAAGAAAAAGAAAGAATTTCCTCACTTCTGGGCATTGGGAGAAAGTTATGGTCATTAACTTTAAGGATTGTAATTTAATGAGGTTTATTTTGGTTGTTTATATCTTCAGTCCAGGTATTTCATGGACGAAGTGAAAGACAAGAGTGGCAAAGAGATTGATGTTAGCTCCTGGCAGAAAGAATTTGTTGAGGACCTTCCAGAACAGAAGAATGGGTATTTACACTTCAAAATTCTTTTGGTCATACATCTGCTTCTGAAAATAAAAATAGCACTATCTTCCTGTGTATATTGTGAAAGTTTGTATCTTGTGGCCTTCAAATGCATTGGACTTTATATTTCATACCCCGCTGAATCGAAGATGTAAATATCTAGGGTCAGCTCTTATAGTCACACGAGGCCCGTGCTTTAGGTTTGCTTCATATGTATATGGATATGAGACTACACTATTATGTTTATGACTGTTAAATTGAACGAACAGTTTTTTTCTCTGTATCGATTAATGCTTGAGTGATTTCCCATTGTTACATTGCTTTTGGAAATGATTAGTCTGATTTTGCTTTATTTATTCACACTCAGAAAAAGTTAGGACTTTGTATTTTCCACTTTGCTGTCTTCAGTGTCTTTGATGTGTCAATTACTTATCATCTGTGGGTTTATCTCTATTTTGAGCAGGTTTGATTGTGGCGTGTTTATGATCAAATATGCTGACTTTTATAGTAGAGACATAGGACTCTGTTTTGGTCAGGTAAAAACACGCATTGCTCTTGTACAGATTTATGCTTGTATAGTGTTTGTTTGTTTGCACAGCCTCTTGTACCATTGTCAGGATTTTGTTTGCAGCATTTCAGCCTTATTTATTTAAATGTGTATTTGCTTTTTGAGTGCAGGAACACATGCCATACTTCAGACTAAGGACTGCCAAAGAGATTTTGAGTTTAAAAGCAGAGTGATTAAGTATCTTGTTTATGTCCTGTTTGTTGATTATAGAATGTATATGGCAACGGATGATGATAATGCATACAATGATGAAATTTGAGAGAGAACACCAAAAAAGTGCTGCCAGTTGAGGCTCGGATATGAGCCAAAGAAAACTCAAGGAAGATTCTACTCTTTTTTTAACGCTGGTGCCAATTATATAAGTTGTAAAGTTGTCTTTTCGTAGGTTGAGTATTGAATTGTCTCATTTCTGACGTTGGACATCTGCTTTTGCATTTTTTCCCTTGTACTTGGTGGAATGGAAATTGTAATTGATTTTTGTAGGATCTGCTCTTCTTTTGGAATGATGTGTTGTTTATCTAGCCCTTAAATGCGACCACTCGGGATGAATTCTTAATACTCTGTTTGCCGTTTGACTTGTTGAGTCATACGGTTATTGATTTAGAGATCAAACATTGTACTGCCAGTTGCTGCAGCAAAAATAAATTCCCACTTTAATATTTCGACATGATTGTGGGGTCGACCGTAGTAAGTCTGTAACTGCAAAATTGTAACTTTTTAGCATGGGTCATGCGTTAACGTTTGTATAATACTTCCGTGCTTGGTGAAACATGAATTCCACTATCATTTGTCCACCTTCAAATTCATTACGAAAACCACTTCAATCAACAGTCCACAACTCATGCATTCTTGTCTATACAACACTAAAAGCAAATATGATTTCCCGCTATAATATTTTAGCCAGGAAAATTCGATGTTAAACTCATCTTTACAAATGGAGTTACAATAGAAAGACTCTGAATGCCTACAGTTTACCATTGACCATTACCTCACGACAAGCAATCCCTAGATATGTTGAGAACCTTTGATTTGTCCAAAAAAACCAATGTTGCATTTCTAATATCTTCTTTGATGACAGTAATAATGCGTCCATCCCCAGATTGTACGGATATTTGACAAGTTGCTGTATTCAAGTTGGAATATGTAGGGCCAGAGACTAGATTGCTGTATTCAAGCCTAGACAGATTGCTTAATTCAAGTCAATGACTGTAGAGCCAGAGATAGTGTTATTGCATTCAGCAGATAAACCATCTTAACGCAGCACCCGTTTTCTACTCAATATTTCTTGTTCCTTCAACCGATGTTGGAATCTTGCAAGTCGAGCCTGTAGGCTGACTAGGCTTGCTGCTTTGCGTGAAAGGACAAAGCTCAACTGCGTGACATAGTTATCAATGAGACTGCCGGGTTGATCTACCTCTGCCAGCAGTTTCATTTCCTGGAATAAGAAGCACAGCTTAAGCAGACAAACAATAGAATTTATCATCTTTCATCAAGTATACTCTCTCCTGTAAATCAATTTTGCTGCTTGACCATTTCCAAGTATCAATATGAGGTGATTAAATACTCCCCGTCCCAAAAAAAGAGTCCACTTTCAAAATTTTTCTGTCTCCAAAAAGAGTCCACTTTTAAGCCAAATTCCTAAAATATCCTTTACTAATAATAATTATGTATACACGCAATTAAAAATTAAGGATAAAAATGTAAAATTATACATTTAGTTAGCGCATTAGGCGTGTTGTACATAATAACTAATAAAAAGTTGTGCCTAAATTAAAGTGGATTCTTTTTTGGGACGGAGGGAGTATAACTTAGTAAGGTGAAAAGAGTGGTACCTCTCCTTTAAATACTTAAAAAACTGTATTGGAATAAGTTTTATTTAAAGCCAAAAGATGGTAATTGGAATATGAGCATACCACACCATGACTTGTAATTAATGCAAGAAGTATCATATCACATGCAAGAATAAACTGGAATAAGCATCTAGCTTAAACATGTACCATATCAGCTCAAAGCACCTAGTAAGCCCATCCACAAATCAAACCAACTAAAAAAATCATCTGAAAGTGTTTACCTCACGAACAATCTCCATGGTATCCTCAATTTCCTTTCTATGGGCAGCAATGAGGGCCTCTTCTTCCTTCAGAAGTCAAACAGTGAAAAAGTTATACACACTCCCCTGACAAAACTGTTAAGCCAACATGCACAATTGTGATTAAGCACTAGCAGAAGTACCAACCTGAAGTATCTCGTTGATACTATCTTCATGAGGTGAGTCTGTCTCATATTGTTTAGATCCAACATTATTTGTGTCAGAACTGTTCACGATTTGCTGTTTATAACTAGTTGACCAATCAGCACTAACATCTTTTTTTGGCAAGTTTCCCAGTTTTTCAAGCCTTTCATCCCTGAAACCTTTTCGACGAGGAGGGGAAACTTTCTGCACTTTCTCTTCTGTATCAGCTGAAGTTTGAGAATATGGAGTTGAGTTAACTTTCTGACTTGTAAAGCCACCATAAGAAATTTTCATGTCAAATTTCTCCTTTTCAGGAGCATTGGTGGTTGCCGCATTTTCCTCCCGTCCATTGGAATTATAATTTGATATGAAACTAGAAGGCGGTTTATCGAAATCACTTGAAGAATTGTAAGATGTATATTCCTTTTCCACGACTCTCCTGTTTGTATCGACTCCTTTAGATTCTTGATATTGATCAAATACATCCTCTACATCACCAGGGATTGAAGTAGAAGGTGCTGATGAGGATTCCTTAGCAACAGGTGGTGGTAATGAATTCGAACCTTGATCTTTCTTTGCATTTCCACTTTTGGAGAGACTTTTGACCCTGTCCATTAAAGAGTCATCCAAAAGCTCTGAGTTACATATAAATTAGCAACATAGCAAGTCAAGTTCATAACCCTGCAGAAAAAGATATACCTATCAGCATATCTCAATGTATTCAGTGTATGTTCACAGGAACCAGCGTTCGGTGAAATGCATGATATCATAACAGTCCGGGAGTTGCCTACAAAGGAGTCACGTAGCACTTCGGTAAGTTTGCTCCCCCGGAATGGAATATGAATCTGGTCATTGTCAAGTGCACGAATACACTCCTTAAGAGCCAAAAGACTCTTGTTAATTTCTGCTCCTTCAATCCTGGACCGAAAAGAATTATTTTATTCCAAAACCAGAGAAAGTGCAAGAAGTAAACACGTAGGAAATGACAAACATTTCACTCTGAGCATCAAACTATGCCCATTCAATAACACTTCCATATCCATCTTGGGAAGATTTTTCATGCTTACAATTGCCACAACAGAGATAAAAGATTAGAACTCAGAAGAGGTAGAAACATCACAAGCATAAGTAAGATGAAAAGGATCATAACAACAATTTAAAAAACCAAAAAAAAAAGAATTAAACCCAGAGTCTATAACTATAAGAAACTATATTGCCACCTTTCCATCTTATGTAACCTGTTAAAACAACTTTTTAAACTTTGACCCACAAGTGTTGCAGATGACCTATTTAAGGATATGGAATAAAAGAAAAACCAGAACCATGTAACTACCGTGTTTGACGATCATTATCTGTGGTGTCAGCACCTCTTTCACTACCAGCAAGATCAATAAATGAAATCTTTCCAACAACCTTTCCGTTCCTGGAGTCATTCCCATCATTGTTCCGCTTGGAGTCTTTTAACTCATTATGCTTTTTAACAGTAAGCTGTAAGATTGCATGAGATCGAGAAGATTCCTCATTGGCACCAGTAGAACCTGTACTTCTGGCTGCATTTCCCCTCTCAATATATTCTTTGACAATCTGGACATCAGAGACTTCAAATTCCTGCAATCCAACAATACACACTTGTTGCCGTCCATCTTCCCTCATGCAAAGTTTTCTGCATGTTAAGCAAGAAGTGTATCAAACAAATGGAGTATACTTATCATGCAACCAAAAAAAATTTAGCAACAAGGGCAAAACCACTAGGACTGAACAAACAAAGCATGTAGGTAACACATCCCAGAGCTAAGAATTTAAATATAGCCCAAGAATATGACATGACACTACAGGTGGCCAAATTTGTAATTAAAAAGGTATAGCTACCACTTATTTGCAAGTAACAATCAAAATCTCAGGTGAAACTGAAGAAGTGTATGCTTCATCTGTGATTTGAACGCACAAAATGGTTTTCATTAGCTGTGATAGTTCAAAAGCTAATGATGGAAACAACTTCATTGAATTAAATCAACAAACATAAACCAAAATAATATCAAATACATTGTATTGACAGAATATGAAGGTTCGAACCAAGTTGAAGCACTCGACTTTACAAACTCATCAAAATTGTTCCATTCCATCACGTAGTGGGGAATATAAGGAACATGAAAAAGAGTATTTACTTCCGATCACTGAGAAGATCAAACAGTTTTCCACCATATATCTCAAAGAAGCTAAGCCACAACTTGAATCTCTGATTACGATAAGCTGGCTGATGTAGCAACCTAACAAGGTCTCCAGCAGCTCTAAGAGGTAATGGCTGCATTGTGTATGTCTTGCCACTCCCTGTAAGGAATAAAAAGAAAAAATTTACTAGTATGTAACATTCAATATGGGCGGAGGTTCATGACAACCAACATGATGCATGCATCAACAAAATATCCACTAATCTAGTTAGCCAGAAAGCAACTGTATCATGCATCCTGAACAATTGATTGTAGAAAAATGGGGCAAAAAACCATGTACCCCTTCAAGCCACTCAAATTTAATCATGATATGACAGAAAAAAAATTTAAAAAGTTCAAAGCACCAATAGACCAAAAAAGATATCCAGAATACCTGTCTGGCCATATGCAAAGCATGTTGCTTTTGTGCGTTGGAAAATTATAGGGATGATTGGTTCTACAGTTTCACGATAAACCTGATGAAATAAAATAGAACGCCAGAAACTTTATATCTAAGAAAGTGAACAATAAGTAATCCAGAAACTATAAGATCAGAAATAAAATCTCTCCCAGCCCACAAGTGCAAACTATTTAGCAGCCAGAGTTCAAGCTAATCCCGAACAGTCAGAAGAGAGAAATAAACGAACACATAAGAGTAGAAGAAAATCCAAAAGAATCAAAAAAAATTTCATACTTTAGTTTGAGAAATAACAAGAATTAATATTTTGAAAGTTTTGAAATATATTAGAAATTGGTTTCAAGATGGAGTTAAATTGGAGACTTTCAAAATGTTGAATCAACATCCACTATAATCCATAGCTTTCCAAGCTCACAATGCGGGATCCATTCCCACTACATGTTTTTCTTCTAAATTTTGATGTTGATATTCTATACAGTATATGGCTATTAGATTGGTTTTGGGTATCAAATAATTCACAATTTCAAAATTATCTCACATACAATCTCATTCTTCTTTTTTTTAAGGTTCTAGGTAATGTAAACACTCAGAATCGCACTTATTTGAAAAAAATAAAATGACAAGTCGAAGGCATTAAAACAAGCATTTTCATCTTTTAAAGATTAAATTGGAGTTTGAAGAGAGAGAAACATGTATTTTCACCCTCGAAAGACACAGGATTTAGTCAACCACATAACCTTGGATCCTAAACTTAGACACCAATATTCAGTTTTGATGACAAATTCTAAGAGTTGAAGATGTTACCTCATCATTTGTCACATTCTCATCTAGAACAGCATCAAAACAAAACTCATGCTTCTCAACATAGGCAGTCAAGTCAACCTTCGAAGAAAAACAAAAGTTAAGACCAAGTGAAATTAGATTTAGTAACAAGAATAAATAAAAATCATCACATAAACATTATCCAAAAGTTGTAATATCACTATTCTACTTTTCAAAAACATTTGCCAACTTAATTAAACAAACACCTTCAGAGCTTAAGTATATTCAAACCTTTAACTTTGGTTCATGGACAGTCAAATAAGCATTCTCGTGAACAGTCACAATATCATCCTCCTTACGAGAAATTTCCTTCTTGTTCAAAGGTCTTTTACGCACCTAAGGCAAACATGAGAATGATGAGGTGAGGGTTGCAACTTACCAAAAGAAAGTATTGCCCCACTAGCATAAGAGGATGCCAATAAATAGAGCTTTAAAGCAAAATGTAAAAATGCTACAAACTTAGCAATTCAGACATGGAAAATGGCACCAACAAACTGCATAACAGTAATCTTGTTTTAAGTGCGTCAAATTCTTTTTCATAAACAATGCATGAAGATAGCTCTTTGGAGAAAACTATTAATATCTTACTTGCTATAAGAAAATTTATACACCAAAGGTGTGGAAGCTTCATGTACTCCCAACTTTCTTCTGAAAGTATTTTGACTATGATTGGAAGTCAAAAGATTCCACCTTCGTTGAGAATAACAGGACATCTAGTGACAAAAGAAAAAAGGGTCTTCACATGTGAAAGAGGGATTGTGAAAAGTTTTCAACAATTTTTTATCTGGAGTCACACTAGACTCTCATTACAAAAGGAAGTCAATAGTACTAAACCCAAGAACTTTACCTGAAAGTATGGATAAGCTTGTCACTAAGGGACAATGTCCAGGTTTTATGGATAATAATTAACATGTTATGTGTTATTCCTCAATCTTCTTATGTCAGCATCACACTTTTAAGGTGGTTTGGACATGTATGTAGGAGACCTTTAGATGTACCAGAACGGTATCTAGAAACTAGAAAATTGTTAACTTGAACTAGAAGGGGAAGGAAAAGACCCAAAAAGACTTGGAAAGAAACTATTAAAAAATGCATGAATTATCTAAAGTTAAATGAAAATATGTGTTTAATAGAAAACGATAGCAAGCTATGATTCATATAGCTGATCCCACATAATAGGATAAAGCCTTAGTTGTAGTTGTTTTTATGCCAGTCTCATATCAAGATCCTGTGGAACAAAAATACTAATTCTATTTGCAGACAGGGAAAAAAATTTCTCCCTGAATGATATGCCCAAGAAAAAACTAAACTTGTAACATACAAAGCACAAAAAGGTTCAAAATGTACATTTATTACTGAAAGCAAAACCCCTCCATAACTTTTCATTCTTATGTTGCCACCATCTAAAAACTGCCAGTAGGAGAAGAAGTAAACAGCTCTTTAAAAAAAAACAAAAAAATGACTGGCTTTGGTCCAGGGCACTAAAATGATGCAACGGAAAACTCATGCACATGCACATTTAGGGAAATAGGAAAGAAAAAAAATGTTTAGGGGAAATAGGGAGATGTGTTATACTCACCACAACTTTAATCTTAGCCACATTGTTCTCTCTTGTACTACTATCTTTTTCATTTGCAAGTAATCCAGATGGAGCATCCGCATCAATTTTCCCTTTTTGCTGCTGATTGGTGATCATCTCATAGTCACTATCAGCTGCATTCGTCACAGCAGGCATGAAAGGCGATGGCTCAAATGGTTCAGAAATTACATGCTGAAAGTGGAATCAAAGCAACCATTTGTAAATAGGCAATTATTACATATTAGCAGGTACAGATTAACAATCTAAGGAAAACCTAAAAAACATGAGTGTGAATGGCAGAAGGTGTAAAAGGAAGCTGCAACTTGGTGTAAAAGACATGATTTTTTTTTTCCACATAAAAAGAAGCCAACAAAACAATAAAGACTAGTCAAGTACTACTAATCCCAGCGGGGAAAAAATCTAAAAATTTCCTAATTCTTATATGCAAATTGAAAAATCAAGATACATGCTTCAAAAACAGAGCATTCCATCCATGAGCTACAACATACAAAATCCAAAATCAAAATATAATCAATAAGAAGCTCCAAGGAATTTAGTTATTGCTAATTGACAAACTATGCAATCATTGTTAAGTAAATGCCATAAAATCCAATGTCAAACAATAAAAAAAAAAAAATCAATTGCGCAAAACTAAGAGAATTGCCTGAAAAATAAACACGAGTCTCAAACCAATCAATATGACAAGCTACCAAACTACCATTCCATACCCATTGACAAGTGAAGCTACAAGATGAAGCACTCGTTCAAATCAATTTAAAACAATACACATCTTCTAAGAGAGGAAAATGTGATTCAGACCTCAGATAAAAGCTCTGTGTCATCCATAGAGTGTAGGTCCAAAAGACCGGCACCAAAATCACCCCTAAATTCGGGAGAATAAAGACCATCTGATGCAGCAAAGCCCCCCAAACTTTGAGTAGTTGGAGTGTATGGCTCAGAACCAGGTTCACCATTAAAATTAAGGTTTCTCATTAGTTTGAAAAGCCTTTGCTTCTCTTCTGCAGATTGCGCTCCATACCCCTAGGGAAAAATAAAAATAAATAAATCTACCATTACTTAGGTACTAACAAATCAAAGTACATCACAATATAAGACACAGACCGATAAATTGAGATACATGACAGCTCTTCTTCATAAGATTCTTCCAACTTCAAAAGCAATAACAGGAACCAAGAAACATGAGGTACCATTTATTTAATGAGGCTGGGGCATTAAACTCAGTTACCAGCAAAAAATAGAAAATATATCAAGTGACTCTTAATGTTGAAGCTCAACCCCCTCTCTCTTCTCTGGCTAACTCTCTCTCCCTCTCTCTCGGAGACAGACACATAACAAGAGCATTGGCAACTAGACACTAATGAGCCTCTAATAATAAATACAAAGCAACATCAAGATCAGTCATTTGAGCATCAAAATTCATGTCAGAATCTAAATCTACATAGAAGTTTTAGGCCCGATAAATATAGCTACAGAAGTAATAACTCAAAGAGTAGGATTCAGGAAAAAGAAAATTAGTCACCATATTCTACTTTAAAATGCAATTTCAGCATCCAAACACTAAGCCCATTAAAATGATGGATCAGGTTGGATTATTATGCAAATCACACAAGAGCATGAAAGTTTCAATATTTTAAAGCATTGAAATCACCGCGACATAGTTTCCCTCAAATAAAAGCAAAAAGGGATACTGGGCCGGCATTATAGGAAGATAAGTACCTGCATAAGAATATTGGGAAGCAGGCGATGATCGATACCAGTAGAAGCCATGGGAGAGGCCAGATGCTGTAACCCTGCAGATTGAAGCCACCGCGCCATGACGGCGTCTCCGGCATCACCGCCGGTGGGGCCCCCATTTCCAGGGTGATCATACAGAGCAGTAGCGGCAGCATTGCTCTGCTGCATCTGGCCACCCATGTGGCGCTGTGATCGGCGTTGAGGAGCCAATTTTCAAGATCTAATTCCCAAAACTTCCCCCATCAAAAAAGGTAGACACAAATTAGCCAAACCCCTCAATTTGAAGAACTACAAACATTCATAAAATCCAAAAATACTCACAGTGAGGGGAAAAGTCGAAATCAAACCCACACATGAAACGAAATGAATCCCTCCAAAGAACTCAGTCGTGTACGAATGAAACAACAACCCAATCACGCGATTAATCCGAAAGAAATTCCGCCCTGAGAGAAATGATCAAACCCACAACAATGCATGTTAGAAACAACCCAAAAAGAAAACCCACAACCCAAAAGAAATCAATTAACCAAAAAAAAAAAAAAAAATCACCCGATGTGAAAGGACACTGAGAATTAAGGGATCTATGGGATTGCAACAATGGGAGGTGGATCTGAGAGGAAAAAATGCACAGAGCAAAAACCCTAATTTTATGGTATAATGTAATGAACGAACGGATTTTTTTTCGCTCTTCTGTATTTTTTATGTAAATTTTTCAGTGTGTGTGTGTGTGTGTGTTTTTGGGGAATTGGTTTGGAGGTATAATGGAAGGAAACAAAACATAGGGAAGTCTGAGAGAAGGGGAAGGAAGGAAAGACACAGACTACGGTTTTGTTTTGGTGGGTATCTTTTAATATTTGTTGTCTTTGATTGGATAGACAGCGAAATTAATTATTTCTTTGTATTTTTTGCATTTATCGGAAATGTTATTCCTACCTTTTCTTTCCATTTTTACCCCAAATGAATTAAACGGCTGGACAATCAGACGGCTATTTTAAGGCATGTACGAATAATATTTTAAAATATATTTTTATATTTTTTAATAATAAAATTTATATTATAAATTAAAAATATATATTAAATATATATTTCAGAAAGCTGTCACTCTTTATCTTTTTGAAAAAATCAGACTGTATATGAATAGTAATTTTTATTATCTTACATAGGGTCTTTAATGTATAAAATGTTTTACGTCTAGCATTGCCTAAAAAAAAAATTAAATAATTTTTAAAACACGTTTTGAATATAAAAATTTCATCCTACACTATTTATTTTTCACATTTTAATGTCTTAATTATCACCTGTATACCATTTTAATTGAAAATGCAGCATTTCAATTCAAAATACATTTTAAACTATAAAACACAATTTCAGAAATACAACTCATACGCGATTTAATTTATCCAAATCTATTTTCATATAATTCATATAATAATGATATTAGTATGGCAGTGAAAAATAATACTGGAAATTGGAAAATCATAATAGATACTGTAATCATAATAAAATGATAAAATCATTTATTATACTTATTAAAATAAAAAATAATTTTATTTTTTTTATCTTGATTACATCAGTTGCAATTACTTATTATTATTTTTTTAGTAAGAGTATCATTATGATATATATATATATATATATATATATATATATATATATATTTTAATAATGGATGGATGGATTTATATTTTTTTTTTGGTTGGCATAAAAAATTGGCAAATTTGATTTGGAAGCCAAAGATATTTTTATTTTTAATAATAATATTATAAACTATATATATCTAATTGCTTAGGCGGCAGAGAAGCTTCCTCCAACTCACTCGAGTCATGGATCATGGAAATCATGGAAAGATTAAAAAATTACTTCAAAATATTTCCAACAACGATCTGGGCCCCCCGGTTCCGTGCCCCTTCAAGTTTCTGATATTTATGCTTTTGCCCCCTTTAAATTTATGATGATCCGTACACTTCTCATATATTTCCACCTAAGACTGGCTCGTGACGATACATGAATTAATTTAAATGGGCATCCATACTTCCATAGAGAGTTACTTTGGTCCCATCTCGAGTCAGTGACATTATTGATAAGTCTGTCTTCAGCTGTTGCTGAGTTAGATGATCAATGGAGACGCAATTCTTACAAAGAAAGACGTTGAAAGAATGTTTATAGAAAAGTATCGAGGAATGTTTTTAGCATTTAATTTAGTTTCACTCTCTAAAAAGGGTAGAAAAATAATGAAATGATAAAGAGATATTAGAATTTATACTAAAGTGATACATTGGATTGTGGTTTAGTTAGTTTCAATTAGTTGTAATGTTGTCGAAATACATTATCATATTTTATAATCGAATGTTTGTATATTACAAATAAATTTAGATAGTGTGATATGTAAGTTGGCGTAACTTGTTTTACATGTTTATAAGTATTTATAATGCAATTATCCTAATTATCCCGAGTTTTGGAGGAGATATCCCGATATTGCCAACTAATTTTTAGTGTTTATAATAAATCACTTTTGAGTTTTGACATTCCTTATGTCTTAATTATTTACACTACTTCCAAAACCCATCACATAATTCCTTTTTATTTAATTTTGAAATTTAATTACGTTATAAGTTCTGAACCCACCACAGGAGTTAAGTATTTTTATAAAGAGTGTAGTTATAAACATAAAATATGTCATTAAAGAACCAGATTTGTGTCTTAGTCAAAACTCTTATAAATAATGTTAGGCAACTGCACTATCTAGTCTCTAGTCTTTTATTACAAAATATAATGTTGTAATGCGTATTAGTAATGATATAGGTAGAATTTAAAAAAATAAAACTTTGAAATTTATTTTGGCACCTCATTCAGCTTCATTATCAAAAACAGTGCCCCTGCCCCTGAATTTCTGAACCAGCACTGCAATAACCATGGGGCACAGTTCAGTCCAGTACCATCCACACAGTGCACATACATCAAGAGGAGAGAACTCGTAGTACCTACTGACGAATTACTCACACGTATTGTTAGCTCTAACTTGTATGCATTCTAAATTCTTTCCCTCTTTTCTGTCCTTTATAATTTAGTCCAGAAACCATTTCCTTTGCCTTGTTCTTAGTTGTCACATTGGCATATTTTGCCAGTTGTCATCATTTCCATAATTGGATTTCCTTGACCACATCCTTTCTTATAATCCGTTTGGACAAAGTAATTTTATTTATAAATTTAAAAAATTATATTAAAATATATAAAAATTTTAGTAAATATTTGTTAATAAAAAAAATTTGAAAAGAAAAATAAAAAGAATTTTTTTTTTAAATTATGTGAAAAGAATTTAAGTGAAAAAATTTAAATTCTAAATTTTAAAATAAAAATATGTTTTAATAATTTATTTTTATTTAAAAATTTTTTTATTTACAAATGAGAATCTTTGTCCAAACGTCACTTCTACACTTATTATTTCAAGTTTTTGTTGAATATGACTCGAGGGTTCCTCTTAATTTGCCATTTTCATTAATTTGTTGATAAATACTGTTGATAAATACCATCTATTACTACATTAATTCATGGATTTTTCCACCCAAGTGACTATCACTAAAACCATGGCAATATCTTCATTTATATAAAAAAAAAAAAAAAAAGAAGAAGAAGTCAAAATTGGTGGCTACAGCCATATATCAAATTAGTTCAAACGATCTTGGTGCGATTTTGGTGTAATTCAATGTTTTTTTTTTGGGTTGGGTAATCCCTATTTATTAGGAATTTATCATAATTTGAGAGGTGAAATTGGAAAGCATCAAAGAATATATAGGTAGAGTTACGCACAATGAAATAATTTAATGATTTTTTTTTTTTTTTTTTTTTTTTTAGGTTTTGGGGTTGTTTTTTGTTCCTAATTTGGGAGGCAAATATGTGTCACGACGCCCATTTTTACTTTTTGAGCAGGTGGTGATTTCATGTGGTTCTTGGCAATGCTGCACTCTCATTAAGGATTTTGGAGTTCTAACTTGGAAGGGGAAGCATTCATGATGATCCACAACATAAGGTCATGATCTGAGAGACCGACGTACACTGTGAACGCAAAGGCCGCCAAGTTAGAATTATGTTTTCTTAGCTTTTTAACTAGAAAAGATTGTTATATTTATTGTAGGTGGATGGGTTTCTTTTGACGTTAGTCGTCAGTTACGTCTTAGCTGACTTTTGAGTTAAGAAGAGTCCTTTTTAAGACATTTACTTATATAATTTAACTGGTAACAATTAATAATATTATCAATCTTTTGATAAAAAAAAAACTAATTTTTTTTAAATTTTTTGTTTTTGTTTTTGTTAATTTTTTGGTTTATGATGTTGCCTTAACCAATACATCAAGTTAAGGAGGGACCATTTTTAGATCATTGTTGTAATAGGTACCTTTGTTTGAAAATGTTTTAATATAAATATTATCTTTTGGCAAAAAAAAAAAAAACAAAAACAAATGAATGAAGATTATGCAGATCATGAAACATGAGTAACGATATTTGTACAGAAGAATTCGTAAGAATTGCATGATATTTTGCGTTTTTATATTTATGAGTTAAAAAATTTTAAATGTAAAATAATATATACATCAAGAACATGAAAACAAAAATAGAAAATATAAAAAATAAAGAAAGTAGGGTCGGTATTATCTTAATTAACTATTCATATTGAGATATATATGACTTCTATGTTGGGCAAAAATATGCACGCACGTGCAGTGGTCTGTGGATATTATTTAAAAAAAAAATTACACCCATCTCTTGGCAACGCAAGCTGATCCCAACAACCTTTCCCATCTTCCATTCCTTTACCCAATCGAGAATGATACGCAAGGGATTAAAGAGATGGAGTGGACTATTCATCCTCCGATTAATGGTATTTATAGTGAAATTTTTATTTTTTTTTATAATAATTAAATTAATATATGCATGATAGAAAATTATTAAATAATTATAATATAATTATTTGGTAATTTTTATTTATATAAATATTACATTAATCGATGAAATATTTTATTAAAAATCTTTTAGTATGTGTTCTTCATTATTCTTTCACTAATATACCCATATGCATGAAAAATAAAAAACAAAAACTACTAATGTGAAACTTACTGGTTAATTGATTCATTTGATATTTTGGGAATTGTTTGAAAGGAACTACTAATTATTGGTGTATGTGGCTCAATCAAGAATGTTGGCAGAAGGCAAGAGATGCTACGTTACCATCGCATGCATCTATTATTAGAATTTTGGCATATTTTTGCAACTAGCCTGATCAGGAAAGTATTGTTTATGAACACAAAACTTTTTAGCCCTTTTTCCTTTTTTTAGTTACCCATTGGTTAATTAAGTTAAAAGCTTAGATAATCATGATGACAGCTATTCTAAATAGAAAAAGTTACATGAATCGAGTTAGTTAACAACATGGTTCCAACCTAATTTATACTCCATATACAAAAGAATTCGACTGAATTGTGAAATCTCATTCAAAAATTTAATTGAGTCAATCACGATTTTGATTTCTCGAAAGGGTTTAATCAAATAGGTTTTGTTTTAGTCTTTTCACCAAGATGACAACAAATTTTCCCCTAGCTAGTTAGAAAAAGATAAGGGAAATCATAAAAAGTTGGTGGGCATTAAAGAAGAATGGTATAATTATTGCTTATTTCAAAAGTGGAGGCATGATTAGCACTTTGGATGGATTCTTTACAATATGCATTTAAATGAACCTAACTTATCATGTCTTGTGGTGCACTTCTTTTGAATAAAGCCTTGCTTTAACTTAAAGCATGTGGAGGTGATAGTTGATGAGTGATGAGATTCAACCATTAACAAGATCTCAATTTTTGAATTAAAGTTTACACTACTATAACTATAATACCATATGTTAGCTCTCCTGCTTTTTCCATTAATCTATAAATCTTTCATTTTCACCGACTTCCCAAGGATCCAACAAATGATGCTACAATGGCACCACCACTAATGGCCAGCAAATCTGGGATTATGATGGGAATAATTAAGTTTCTGAAAATTTTTCAATCTCCATGTAGTTTTTTTTGGTTCTTTTTTAATATGTGGATTGAATTCAATCTGGGATTATGTTTGTTTGTCTAGAATTCCCATAGCAAGAAAGTTTCTCTCACTTGATTCAATCATGCAACACACCATCCTTTAAAAAAAACTAATGATGTGTATAAATTATATTTCAAAATACATTTTGCACTTTTCAATATAATAGTTATAAGAGAAAAAATATATTGATAATTGTTAAAGTATTTTGAAAAATTCAAAAATACATTTTACAACATCAAATCACACGCGTTCTAAGATTACATTTGAATTACATTTAATAATACATTTTTTTTTTCACTTTTCAATATAACTCTTTATATGTTCAACATATTTTCATTTTACATCCGCTATTTTAAAAGTATAAAAATACATTTTGAAACGAAATATTTAAGCATTTTTTTTCTGACTTGGAGGTATTCCCACATTCACTGGTAGGTGTGTCTCGAACTTCGCTCAATCAGTGTCTCTGGGACAATTAGCGTCCCATTTGTAGGACCCAGATATTAACAGGATTACGAAACTCACTATCCAGGAGCGAAATTAATCCTCCAAACCCCAATGAAACTACCCCATCTCCCACCGAGGACGATAGTCAAGTTCAAACCCGGGATCCAATGGAAGAAAAACCTCCGCGTTACCATCCGAGCTAGCCCCTGGGGGCTCAATATTTAAGCACCTAACACATGAAAAGTGGATATTTACATAGTACTATGATAGTATGATCCCAATTTATGTTGTAACATGATCTATGTGCAAAAACTTTTATTGCGATTGTTGCCAGAAAATTAAGTCACATTTGTAGAACTTGACCATATCCCAAGTTTCCTAGTACTAATTATCATTTCTGGAAGTGCTAACTACGTTGGACCAAGAATTAAACAATACCACTGACCCTGTAACTAGAAAGACGTTATACGTACAACTGATCACGCAGCAATGTACAGAGGTTTTATGGCACGACAGATTCATTTATTTTTGAGGGTCCGGAATCCAGATGGAGAGTGGGACAATGAAATTATTAAAAGCCAGCAAAAATTTTTGATATACCTACAAAAAATGTCAATCTATCTGATTTGTTATTATTATATTATCCCATTCGGAACAAAAAAAAAAAAAAAATCACTTCCAAAATCTTTCTTTTTTTTATCATAAAAAAATATTTTTGAATAAAATTGAAAAAAATTCTATATTCTCTTTACCAATAACAATAATAACAACTTAGGTTTAAGTATTTTTTAAAAAAGATAAAAATAAAAATATATATCACTATTATATAAAAAGATTATTTTGTCACTGAATTTCAATGTACTTATTATAAATATTAATGATTAAATTATCTTTTTATTATTTTATAATATTAAAATTAATATCAATATTTAGTAATTAGAAGATGGTGAAAGTTTTAAAATTTACAAACTTTTAAAAAAACTATCTATTTACTACCCATTATAAAGCTTTTAGTAATTTGAAGATGGTTAAAATTCTTATTCACTTAATAATTTAATTTTCATTGGTACTTTGTTCATAACTAATTGATTATTTTACTCTTTTTTGTGTTTTGAGTTTTGAGATTTTTCCTTTAACATTTTTTAATTTTTGTTTCTCCCTAGATTTTGAACAATATATGTAACAAATTATTAATAAAATTAGTAGACATCTGGTGCTTCGCATGAAAATTCTGCACTAGTATCTAATGATACATAAAGTGTGTTTCTATATCGAAAGCCATGGGCTTTAACTTTTATCTGTTTATATGTTTTTTCCCAAAGGGGAGCCCATATCAATGGGTCAGGTAGCCCAGATTTAAAGTCTGCACATATTACTCCAAGAAAGGAATATATTCCGCTTCGATGTCGAAGAGGATCTATATTCGGCATTGGGCTTGGGTGTCCATTAGTCGCCCAAAAGTTCCCTTATTGTAATGAATTTGGACTGCCAACTTAAGTCTAATAATAGTGAACCCATAACAAATATAATCAGGCTCACCGTCACCAAAAAAAAAAAAAAGAAAAAAAAGAAAAAAAAAGAAAAGCCACTTAAAATGAGAAAATGACAACATATGAAAACAAAACTAGAGTTATATTAAGTAAAATTACGTGAGACTGATTTTGATTTACCATCCAAACATGAATTTTTTTGTTTAAGAAAATATTTTTACTATTTAATCTACTTATAAGTAAACTAATATATAATTCGATTTTTAAAATTAAAAAGAGTATAATTTTTTTAACACATTAAATAAAGGTTATTATGCGTTTTCACAATGAGTTTGTTGTATTTAACAATTGATCAACACAAGCATTTTCATTCTTGGTTGTACTTCTTCTAAAGTAAAACCACACATAATGACATAAACAAAGAATGCAAGAACTCAGTCAATTCGGACAGATAAACTACATGCCAAGTTCAATAACTGACCCCGAGAAACAACAACAGTGTTTGACTAGGAATATAATCTTCGAACTGTGGAAGAAATTGTCTACCTCAAGAATTGGAATTACCATAACCTATCCACATTTAACGGACTATGAAATTTACCCTGTCCTTCCAAACATAACAAACTAAACACCCCACAAGTGCTGTAATCAAGATCATAACAAATAAATTACATAAGTTGGTTCATCGTACTTGGCATTATATCTGTTTTTTGGGCTGGTAAAAAGGGTGAGTTAAGAAAGAAGAAACTAGGAACAAGAAGCAGAAAAAAGAAAACATGGCAGAGGGAAAGCAAGTGATGATACTTGCGATTGATGACAGTGAGCATAGTTATTATGCTCTTGAGTGGACTCTCACACATTTCTTTACTCCTGGTTCAAATGCCCCGTTCAAACTCGTTATTGTTCATGCCAGATATCCTCCCACTTCCGTCATTGGACTTGCCGGACCAGGTAAATATATGTTACTACTGTTATAATTCAAACTATGTTGGATCTGCCCTGTTAATGGTTTTCATTAATATGAAGAGACAAAAGAAAATGTCGGAAGCAGTGTTTCAAAAGAAAAACGATCTATAATCTCACGCTTTACCATTGTCAAAATTATATAAAGATAGTGAAATTTGTCATATATTACTGTTTCGTGTTTCAAATTATTCCTCCACATTTCACAATCATTGTTCCTTGTAGTGGTGTCACTTTTCTTTCATCTTATTCTACGCAACCATTGCTTTTTCTCTTAGTTTATTACATAAACTTTAGAGGAATCTGTCCATTCATTCTAATGAAAGATCAAGAATTGCTTTAATGCGTTGAAGGATCTAGCGATGTGCTGCCACTAGTGGAAGCAGACCTGAAGAAGACAGCTGAAAAGGTTATCCAAAAAGCTAAGGACCTCTGTAAAGAGAAATCGGTACGTGAGGAAAAGAAATACTTTCATTACAAAATTAAATTTTCTCACATAGAAGTCTGCCTTTTACAGTCTTTTTCCATGAATTTTACCCTAAAAAACTTAAAAGGCCAAAAAAAAAAAAAAAAAATCTGCAATTTGATTAAAAGATGAACTGACCCAATCCTGGATTGCTGCATAGGTGAATGATGTAGAGTTTCAGGTCATTGAAGGAGATGCCAGGATGGTCATGTGTGAGGCTGCAGATAAATACCATGCATCTCTCATGGTTCTTGGCAGCCATGGATATGGTACTTTGAAAAGGTGAAAACATCCCAACCTCAAAACACCATCGTCTCTGAATTACACACCTATGATATTCACGCTGGGGTTGGTCCATTTGCTTTGGTAATAACTATGAACTTGGTTCATTTCACAGGGTTGTTCTGGGCAGCGTTAGTGACCACTGCTCCCACCATGCTCACTGCTCTGTGATGATCGTCAAGAAGCCAAAGACACCCCACTAAATCTAAGGTCATCATTATCATCAACGCGCGTCTACTGGGTTCAGAGAACCTTGCTGATATTCTATTCCTCTTCTATCAGTCAGGCATATTCTTCTTTTTAGGCATCTGTACAACTATAAATCCTATCACTAGTTTTACTCCATACGGCATTCGCTGACTGCTGATTGACAATAAACACTAAGAAAGAGTACAGCAAAAGCCATATTGACTTTCTGTTCAACTTTGTTTTGTATCAGATGGATAAAAATAAAGGAGTTATTTCCAACTCTATATGCGCTCGTGCATTCTTCTGAGGCAAAAAATTCTATTTTAACACGAAACGGGGAATAAAACTGTCACAAGAGTGCGACACCGTAAGCCACACATTTGAGCCAGAATGGCTCTTGGCGTGGCGGCACAGTAAAATCCATGAAATAAAAACAAAATCAGAAACGAAGGTAACCATGCAATTGAGTATTCCAAATTAGAAAATTATTTAGTTTGTAAGATCCCAATCACAATAAATAAAAGCAGGTAAATCTTAATAAGTTGAAAATACACTGATCAAAAATGCGGTAACAACAACTAAGAACTAAAACAAACACCATTCTCTCTTAAAAGCCTAGAAGGCGACGCTCATTTTTCTAGCACTTGACCTCCTTTAGACCAATGCCAAAATACAAGAAAGTTGGATCAATGGCTCCATCCTTGTAGTAAGCAAACACCAAGGTGCTGTCCTCGTGCATGCTCTCCCCAACAAAACTGCAAGCAAGCAAGCAAACTTCAAACATTAATTTACATCACAGAACTCTTGCAAATTATATTCAAATTTCCAAAACAATAACTTCAAATAATAATAAAAAGAAAGGCAGTTCAGGGAAAACCAAAAAGTTGAGGGATGATTGTAGCACAGAAAAGAAGGATGGACTCACAATTGGAGGTCCTTGATCTTGGAAAGCAAGAATTTGGTTGCACTCTCAATGTTCTTCTTAAACAGCTCTTGCGTCTCCCCTTCTAGCTTTGGTGTCAACAACTTCACGTACCTCTTTATGTATGCAACAAACTGCTTCTTGTCAAAAGGAGGTTGCTCCTGCAAGAATTTTAAGTTAATACGCCAAATTCCCAACCTGAGTAACCAACCGTGAAAAAATAGTAATGCCAAAAACCAACCTGGAGCCTAAAGGTGTCAACAATGTCAACCACCTTCACAGACTTGTCATCAACACCCTCATCTTCCTCACCCCCTTCTGCGGACGGGTTTGCACCAATGTCTACATCTACAGCTCCTTGAACAACCCACTGACATATCCAGAATTAGCAACATGTCAATTATTATGAAAATGATTCATCAAAAGCACAAGCAACTACTTCATGTCTGCTACAGGGACATTGAAATTAAAAACTTAATATTTTCGACTCCCATAAATATCAATAGTAGACCAGCCATGTATTTCCGTGTTTAAGTTCTATCAGTATGACATATATAAAGATCAATGTTGCAATTAAACAACAAAAAAATGAAAAATTCTTACCTTTCCCTCAACTTCCCATAGGATCCCATTCTCAAGCTCCTTGTATGGAAACGAATCCGAGAGAAGCTCATCACCTAATAAACATTCAAATAAGTCGAGCAGTGTTAGAAAGTTGAATATAAGAATCCGCATACAAAATCAACAAATAAACTCTTCGTAAACATTCAAACGTATCAAATGCTTTTTCACCTTTTAAGCTAACCATATCGATCAGAAATCTTACAAAATTCAAAATAAAGGCAAAGATTTCAACTTTACGCCCAAAAAGTACATCTCGATCTAAATTCAGTTCCTGAAGATTAACAAATCATCTAAGTAAGAGGATATCTATATATATTCACCCCAAAGTAAAGCTGTCTACGATTCCAATCTATATAAACAATTCAGATTTGAAAAACCGCAATAGAAACAAATTCCCAAAAAATTAAAGGACTGAAAAAAAAAAAGTAATATAGCCATCCACGAGCTAATTATCCACCAAAGCCCACTAAGAACTAAAATCATGCTACCACACATTACACTTCAGCTTAAGTCCAACCCAGATCTAAAAATTACCAACACGAAAAACCCATCATAATTCAGTAAAACAACCATAAAAAGAGACCCAATTAGATCAAACATCGATCAAAGAAACATGTAAAGGTTGCACTTTTATACATAAATTGACAAAGAAACTCGTAAAATAAAACACACCGGTGAGTAAATCCTGATAGACCAACATGATGATGGCTTAACTAACTCCCGGATTGCTCCAGACAACGATTGATTACTAGCACAGGAAGCGAGAGCGAGAGGGGATTTTCTGGAGTGTAGCAAAAATATATAGGACGAGGGTTTGGAGGAGGAACAGCAAATAAAATAATGACATAAACAGGACAATCTTTTCTTTTATTGACATTCCTATCCTTCTCCGATTCTGAGAATGATTCCTCCACTCCAAGTCTAGAATTAATGGGCTGGATTAGTATTCATAATTTCAGCCCATTTTTGTTGTCGTTTTAAATTTTGATTAGAGGGCCGACTATAGCCCATTTTTATATTCTTGATAATGGATTAGTATTCGTAATTTGGGAGCAATTTGCTATTTTGGACTTTGATTTGGGAGAGCCGACAATTATTGGGCCTTATGCTAGAACCAATTAGTGAAGGGGCTTGCTGGGCTGTTGGGGGGTTGATTTGAATTAATTTTTGGGACATTTATTTGACTCTAAGTTTGGCATTTATTTGATTTAGTTACCAAAATATAGAGTTTAAAATTAAATGAAATTAATGAATGGATTCATTCATCTTTGTCATCATGAAATCCACCCAATTAATTTTGGTTAATTAAAATTTAATGATTTTCTTAATGGTCCATTAATTTAGTCATCATCACTAGTCAAAAACAAGAAATAAGAAGGCAGCCAAAAACAGCAAACAATTATGATAAATGAATTGTCCCTTGACGTCCCACTCGAATAATATTATTTTATTACTTTTCAAAGAAAGAAACAAAATGAATTGAAACCGATGGATATGAATTGGAATTGTTTAAGATTGGATGGATGAACAATTTTGTTTTTTTAATTTATAGATATTGACTAAACTCTCAATAATTTCATTTCATTCCTCATTACAATCAAAATTTGTACAATTTGAATCATGTCTCATAGATATTGCATCTACATCTCCCATGGGATTGTTGTACACCCACCTTTGTAATTTTTGAATGGTTTTGGATTGGCCCTAAAAAAATTTCACTTGTACCTTAGGGCTTGTTTAGTTCTAAATAACACTAAATGAAATAACTCATGCATTTGAGAGACAAATAATTATTAGCAACAAAATTGGTCTGTTGGTCTTTTTTTTTTTAAAATAAAACACCAAAATCTATGGAGGGGATGCATGCTAGAGGAAAGGCATTTTGGGTCGCGAAATTTGAATATAATTTTTGTCGGGGTTAAAGTGAAAAAATGGAAAAATAGACGGGCTTAAAGGTGCAATTCTACTCTACCCTTAAATGAAAATAAAAACAAAGTATTTACTTACCTTAATGTTTTTTTGTTTGAAACCATTTAATGCAAGGACTCATTGTACACCCAAGATAGACATGACTCCATAGACACCATTGTAAATTTCACTATATTACCACCATTGATCTCTGTATTCTTGAATTATGTCCTAAGGTTTGTGTTGAGCAATTGAGTAGTGATCATATCTGTAGAGCCATTCTCCCATTAGAGAATTTTAGTCCCAGAAGCTAAAAGCCATTTCTTCCATGGCAGCCAACAAAATTGAAATCCCATCTTCTAGCAGTGGGGAATCATCAGCACCGCTATGTTCCATTTGCTTGGATCCAGCCGTCCAAAATAAGTCCCTAGCCATAGCCAAACTCAAGTGTGGCCATACCTTTCATTTGTGTATGTCTTGCTCATCAGTGATTTTCCTATAGCCTTTATCCCATCTTTCTTAGGGTTGATTCACTGTTTTTGGTTTATGTAATATCTGTTCTTACTTGTGAGTGTTTCTGTTTCCTAAAACTTACACCAGGATTTTTTTTTTTTCATGTTTCTTGGATTTTGGATTTGATTTTTTTGGGTTTGATTTTAGATATATATTTTGCTTGGTTGCTTCATGCTCTTGTTTCAATCTGTTTTTTTTTCCCTAAAAAATCCACCGTCAAGAGTAATTTGTATAGGTTTTGATTTTATACATGTGATTTTCTTGATCCCAAATGACTAAAGGAAATCTGATTTTGTTTATGTTTTGTAAGTTTGTAAACATTAATATAAATTCTCAATCTGAATTCTATTTTGTGAAACAATAAAATAAAAATATTTTCCAAAGTTTACTCGTGGCACTTTTATTTATTATTTGGCATTGATTCAATTATTCAAAAAAAAAAAACATATAATATTGGATATCAAATATCATACGGTAATGATTATTCAAAACTCATTATTTTTTGGCATATATAAAATATAAATAGAAATTTTCTCGATGAATTTTCTCCCATGTGCCAACGGATGTCATAAAATAGCAATCACTTTAGAAATTAAATTATATATTACGGACAAAGCCTACTACCCTTGTTTAATATTTCAAAATTCATCTTCTAAATAAACAAATTAAAATGTGGTATAACATCGTTTAAGATTTTTTTTTGGGGTTAGATTTTAGACATATATATATCTTGTTTAAGATTTTTTTTTTGGGTTGATTTTAGATATATATCTTGATTGATTGCTTCATGCTCTTGTTTCAATCATTTTTTGTTTTTGAAAAAATCCACCATCAAGAGTAATTTGTATAGGTTTTGATCTTGTACATTGTTGATCCAAAAAAATGACTAGAGGAGATGTGATTTGTTTATGTTTTGTAAGTTTGTAAACGTTAAAACAAATTCTCAATATGAATTCTATTTTGTAAAAAAATAAAATAAAACTATTTTTCAAAGTTTACCCGCAGCACTTTTATTTATTTTTTGGCCTTGATTCAATTATTTCAAAAAAAAAAAATATTGGATAATCAAATATATATCATAAGATAAAGATTATTCAAAACTCTTTAGTCTTTTGGCATATATAAACCATAAAGCGTGATTAGAAATTTTCTCAATGAATTTTTTTCTTGTGACACAATTATAAAATAATAATCACTGTAAAGATTAAATTATATACTACGCACAATCATTGTGCATTGCGTTTGAAACTCTATAAGTCGATTTTGGGTTGATTCAAATACTTCTAACCAAAAATGTTGTGTAATTTGCTTTGCAGCCTGCATCGGATGTGAGTTTAACTCCAAAGGGGCCATGCAATGCCCAAATTGTCGAGATACAGAACACAGTCAATGGCTTTACTGCACAAGAAATGCAGATGCAGATGAAGATTCCGAGGAGGAGGCGGAGCCTGCAGATAATAATCCTGATCATCAAGAAAATGAAGTTGAAGTGGTAAACATAGTCATCATACTAAGCAGTAGTACTGTTTGTTTTTCTTCATCTGCATTGATTTATACTCTTTGCATATAAAGATTTGCATGCTTGATTACTGATATTAGATGTTACAATCGTTATGGAGATGAATGAGCAAGTAAAATATGCATATTCATGCATACAACATCAATCATGATTCATTCTCACAAACACACTTCATCATTGAATTAGACTATGTATGGATAATCATTTTACTATTCATTTTCATGTTGTACGTGTTTTCGAATGTGTAAAATATTGTTGTATATATTTAAAAATGTATTTTGAAATAAATTTCAAAACATGTTTCATTTATAAAAAAAAAAATAAAACCCTGAAACATGCTAATCCTCTAATATTTTCTTTTTACATTTTAATATTTTAATTATTGCCCTTGTAACATGTTAGTGAAAATACGGTTTAATATTTGTAATTTATATAATATTTGAGTTCAAAACAAAATTTGTAATTTATATGACGTTTTAATTCAAAACATATTTCAAATTATCAATCTAAATAATATTTTAAAACATATTTTAAAATGCATTTTAAAAATGCAAGTTATGTGCAGCCTATTTAAATTAAATTTTAAAACGAAATTCATATGCAACCTATTTGTACATTTTTTTCATGAATGTTTCAACAAGCTCTCACTATTTAGATTAAATTTGTGAAAATACCCTACTATGTGCAATAATATTCTCCAATGTAGAAAGTTTGCATGGTAATTAATTTCCACAAACAAACATTCATCGATCATCGGATTACATATGTTTCACATAATTGCTTCATCATGCTTTCCCATTTAGATTGGTTTTATGAAGATACATATGACATGTGGTAATGAGCAATGGTAAGAAGTTGCATATATAGGCATCCAATGCGACTAGTGAGTATATACACATCCAATGCGACTAGTAAGTAATATACTCATAAGCACACAATCATCATCTGATTAAATTCTTCACTTAAATGCTTCAAATATTACTACTTAATTTAGGTTGGTTTTCTAATGCGATATATTTGTCATTAATTGAATGATACATAACTACAAGTGAAGGAAATATGTGATTTAACTAACAATCACGTTAGCATAGAAAGTTGCATGGGAATGCTGTATTAGTATTAGTAAGTAAGCTTCATAAACATATTTCGCATAATTATTTCAGACATATTATGCATTAATTCAGACTTATTTTGTGAATATCCATATATGTCTCCCCGTGGTAATATAGGAGCATAAAAAGGTACATAGTATGCAATATTAATTACTAGTAATCATAATTTAGTGTATGAGTTTGTTGAGAGCTTAGTAAATTTGTCATAGTTCTCAATCTTAATTTCCCTCAACTTGAATGCCTCAAACCCTATTTTGCTCTTATTATACATGACTACTTGTACAAGTTGTTCTATCACTAAATTGCTGCAGAAGGCAGTAGTTTTGAGACCAGACATGCTAGGGTTGACATCTGAGCCAAACTTCATTTATTTTCTTGCATTTTATGCTATTTTTTTTTTTAAAAAAAAATTATATAACTAATGGTACTAGCTGTATAAAATTCAGTACCAAATTGATGATGATGATGATCCAGTTGAACATTTTGATAGCCCAGTCAACCTAAATCAAACATTTCCAATTTTCAGGTGAGCACCATACTCCTTAGCTGCCGCCTATATAGTATTTTTCAACTTTTCTTGTATAAATTCTTTCAGAATAAATAAAGTTCAATTTCCATTGACAGATGCATCTTTTTAGGATTTGTTTGGAAATGAACCCCAGAATTCATCTTCCCACAGAATTAATCCATTATGATGTTTGAACAAAAACACACACATTATATTTGATTAACATAAATGTACCTATTGATATTGCTATTAATTCCACGTTTGGCAGGGAGATATCAAGGGGAATCCAAATTGCTGGAGGTAAGTTCTAGTTCCACAAAAGGGCTCATTCTAATCTGCTGATCATGTTGATCAGTAAAAACCAGAAAAAAAATAAAATTTGTTTGTTCCTTTGTTCATATGCAGAGAATAACAGCAACAATAGTGCTGGCCCTAGTACTTCTCGCATCCAACGCCAACACCATGGTCATTTACCCTCTCCAGCTCCAGCACCGGCACGAGCGGCAAGGTCAGCACCAGCACGGCCGCGAACGGGCAGGATAGCGCCAGCACGAGCGGCCAGGCCAGCGCCAGCACCAGCACCCGCAGCAAGGCCAGAACCAGCGCCACCAACATTTTATAATGAAAGTGACCCCATTATCTTCATTGATGTTTCGGACAGGATGCGCAACTATTTGCCTGTTGTCGATAGGTAATTAAAGTTTAAGTTTTATATAGGAAAGTAATTATACATACACTGATGAGTTGTTAGTTTCAGGGCTGATCCTCCCGGCTCTTATTATGGGATTGAAAACTCCATTGTCCATCAAAATCGGCATACCAGAAGTTTGGTAATCTTCGGAAGGAATGCCGAACCAACTCAGCCAACCCCTCCATCTGTGGGAGTAGAATCGCCTCCGAGGTGGGTGGGCCATCATGATCACAACGAGGAGGTGGACTTCTTGGGATTGGAGCAATCAGTGTTTAATCAGGATAGGGAAATGGGTAGCACTTCTGATGATCCCTTGGCGCTGACAATGGAGAGTGGATCATACATGTCTCATGCTACTTTTGCTTCTACTTCTACTTCTACTTTTGCTTTTGCATCTGCTTCCGCTTCCGCTTTTGCATCTGCTTCTACTTCTGCTTTTGTTTCTGCTTCTGGTGCTCCTAACAATGTTACTCGTCTTCTTGGGCGCCCCATTTGGGCTCCTGGTCATTCCACTGGGGCTAATAACCCAAATGTGAATGGGGGTAGGGCGAGCAACAGAAGGAGAAGAGTGAGGTTATTTGGAATCGAAACTTAGTGGAAGAATGAGCCATGCATTTGACTGAGTCTCTCTACATGGTGCTGGGCAATCAAAAGTAATTATTAATTAGGTTTATTTGGATTTTTCGAAAGACATTATTTTCTTTATCAGTTATGTTGAAATGTTTTTATATGCTTGTATTTTGAGGAGTATTCTGCTATACTGATGAATGGTCTTTCCCTTAATTTTCTATATTTTTGCAAGACATTGAGATGGGAAAATGGATATTTTATGCTCGTACAATAATAGAATATATATGTCTAGATTGAAGACTGTTCATAAGTGGATCTACCTCAATTTGTGTCTATCTAGCTAGATACATACATACACACATATATATGATAAATGTTGGCAACTGCAGGGAATGATTGATTTGATTTTCAGATGCAGCTGACCATATACGTTTATCATCTTCAGACTTAATTAAGGGATGATAAAACATATATTTTTCATCTTGATTTTGATTAGTTATAAATTATACTACTATAGTTCTGTGTATAACCTAGTTTAATTGCTGCATTTTGATTATGCTTTTGACAAGTATCTTAATTAGCTAATATCATTATATCTGCATGCAATTTAACAAAGGTTTTGTGTAGTTGTTGTAATTGTGTGCTTTTGGTTGGACAAAATTATCAACTGCATTAACTATAGGAAAACTGCTTTTATTTTTATTTTTTGAAATGTAAAATATACTAGCCATATACTATAAGTTCTATGACATGATTAAATATGTAGTAATACATATAAAAAGAGACAACTATTTCCAATCACATATCGGACCATGATATACATTGTTATGGGGTGCATGGTCATCCCACTGGGCAAGGTCTAATACTCAAGAAGAGCATGGCGCCAGGGCTGCCAATACGGGGACTGGAAGGAAGGGAATTTATCAAAGTAGATAATCGTGAGTTGATAACTAATAGAATTTTAGTAAAAGAATGAACCACGCACACACTCATATATATATGTGTATTAATGTGTAAACCATTGCTATATATGGAGCAACCAGAGTAGCCGGTGGATGTCGTCTATACTGTTTTGTCATTTAAGATTGAGGAGTTTTGAAACTTTTACCTTCAAATATTCTGCTTGTAGTGATTAAATGAATGCCTTTTCTTTACCACTTATAGTTGTTAAGCTAGCAATTGGGATGGAAAAAGTGCCTCTTTATACCAGTACTGTTGTGTTTTCAGACTGTTGCGCACCAGTCCTTGTACCTCTGTGTGTTTATATCGACTCAATTGCAGCAAAAAATTGCATTGATTTCAGATCCATCCAACCAATTAATATATATCATTTTGAGGGATGATAGGTAAAACATATACATTTCACCCCATGTGCTGCTTAGTTGCTGCTTTTTGATGATTTAAACCTGTATAGCTAATTGTTTGTGTACTTAATCTGATAAGTCTCACTACCATAATGAGAAAAGATGTTCAAATATCTGTAATTTTAAGCACAGTAGTAGTTTTTACAGCAGTAAACATCATCTATGATTCTGCATGGATTTGAAGTTTTTGTGCGGCTGTATCATGAACTTGCTTTTGGTAATTCAAATTCTGCAGTTGCAACTGTTTTTGGTCTGGCCGACCTATCCATGATGGCATTTTGCAAAATATCTTAATCACGTGTATGTAATCACATTTCACTGCTTTATTTTCTAAACTTTTTCATACTATTCTATTCACTCCTCTCTCTTGCATGAATTTTATGATTCCACTAACCATGATGGAGAGACACAATGTGGATATTTGTAAACTCTATATGGAATTTTAGAAAGGCAAATTAGCTCCTGAAAAAAAAAACTAAAAAGATTTAATAAGGAATACGAAGTATTCTTTCCATCAAAAAAAAAAAAAAAAGAATCCACTTTAATTATATACATTAGTTACAAAGTATAGCATTCTTATTACATTTTATTCCATATTAATTCTAAAAGGATTTCATTGTTGAATGAAGTTATACAACTTCAAGTATAAATTTTTTAAATTTTATTTATACTTTTTAATTTTAAATCATATATTATCACCGATAGTAACAAAAAAATTTTAAAAGTGAACTATTTTTTTTAAAAAAATAAAAAATTTGAAAGTAGATATATATATTTTTTTGAGAGAAAGGGAATGTAATAAAATAAGTGTATATATAGTAAAACTTCTAAATGAATTATTTCAATGATTACTATGATATCCTGATTATTGTTGCATGGTTGTTAAGTCTTAGGTTTTGCTTTGTTGCCTAACTAAGTTACTCAACTATCTGTTTTAGTTCATTTATATGGTCTTGTCGCTAATTAGATTTTACCTAGAATTACCTCTCATTGACGAAACATCAATACCTAAGTACTTTACTAACAAAATTAATGAAAAAAAGAACAAAGAGAACTATCTCTTATCATGCAACATAAATACCTATGTGCTTGAATAACAAAATTAATGAAAGGAGAATTACTTCAAAAAAAGGAAAAAAACTCCTAAAGTAGTTAAGATTTCCTAATTTTTAGTTTCCTTTTAGTTGTTAATGTTCTACATCAATTCTCACATGAAGGAAAAAAAAAACTCATATTCGAGTATAATCGAGTTTAATTAGAGCTTTCTTCGATTAAAAGGAAATTCAGACAAAATTTTTCAAAATGCATTAAAAAAAGGGATATGGATGGAATGTTTATTCACTCACTATGAGAATAATATTACTCATTTAGTTTTAAAAAACATTAACTAGGAAATTAAACTTGTTTGTGCCATAAATCCTAACACATTTGCAATAAAGCTTTTGACACAATTAGAATTAGAACTTCACCAATTTGCAAAGAAAGCTACTAATAGGGTTCCGTCTTCTAACACAGAAGCGTGCTCGTTGGAAAAGCGCATTCTGGTAACGTAAAAGCGTAGCTGTTCTTTCCACGTTTAAAGCGGGAAAAACCAAAATTTTGAAGCTATATTGAAGAAGAAAGTTGCAATCTTGCAGAGCCATTCATAGATAGATAGAAACCCTTATTCATCCCAAAATCAAAGCAGCCATGGATGAATCCATTAGCAGAATAATCACAGACCTCGAAACCCAAAATCCCATTTCAGCACAATCCCTCAAAGACCTCCAAGCCCATTTAGATTACACAATCAGAACCCATGATTCATCAAATGTTGAACACTTCTGTGCTGAACTTTCTTCGAGAAATCTCTCCCTACATTTATTGATTAATGCCCTTTCCTCAGTTATGGATTCTGGTGAGCCCCAAAAAAGGGATCTTTCCGTCCTGGCCTCAAATGTTTACTTATCTTTACTTCTATCCCCAAATTCCCCCGTTTTTACTCTGTTTACTCCAATGGCTTTTGTTTCTCTTCTGCGCTCAATTCGACGGGCCTTCATGAGAAATTATAGGTCCTCCAATGAGGGTTCTTTATCTGAAGTTCAGGGTAGGAAGAAGCGCGGTGGAGGGAGAATGGGGGAAGGAAAGAAGCGGGGGAAAAATGTGGAAGAGAATAAAAATGAAGGTGAAGAGGCAGGTTTGGATGTAAGGTTGTTGTTTAGTGTTCTCGAGAAGTTGGAAATGGTGTTGGGGTTGGTTCATTTGGATAGGTTTGAGGATAGTTTGAGGAGCTTGGTTCAAACAATTGCCGAGATCCCTGTGGTGGGAGGTGAGGCTTGTAGGAGTTTAGGGAGTTACGGGAGGCTGTGCGAATTGTGTTCGCAGATTTTAAATGAAGTGCTTAAGGCTGAGCATGGCGATCAGACTGTCTCTGCAGCTGAAGTTTTGAAATGTTTGACACCATTGATTCTTTTGCCTAAATCAAATGCGAGGAGTTTCGGGTTAGAGTTTGTAGTGAATAGAATGATAGGGTTGGCAAAATATTCATGTGAGATTAAGAAAGCCGTTTTAAATTTGCCTAAGTATTTGGTGCATAAGGCCCCAGAAAAAGCTGAGCCAAGAGCTCTGGCAGTTGAATGCATAGTAGAGATTGTCAAAGTTTTCGACTTTGAGGGTCAAGTTGAGTTTGTCTATTATGTAATGAAGATGAGTCAAGGAAAGGGGCAATTCAGGCTTCTGGCTGTGGACCTTATTTTGATACTGATGATGACTTTGAAAGATCCACTGGGATTGGATTCAGACGATGAAGTTGAGAACATTTGGGGTCTTAGGTGTTTGGAGGCTTTAATTCAGCGATGCTCTGATATAACTGCTGGGATTCGAGCTAAGGCTTTAACTAATTTAGCTCAGTTGGTGGGGTTTTTATCTCAGAACGATAGGAGTAGAGCAATACTGAAAGAATTGATGGGTATGGGAAATGAGGGGTCTAATAGGCTGCAAGCTGGGATGAACAGTCTATTGCAGAGGCGGTGTCTTGATGAAAAGGCTGCAGTTAGGAAGGCAGCTCTTTTTCTGATATCCAAGTTAATAGCACTTTTAGGCAGTGCCTTTGATGCGGACTTGCTGAAGACAGTAGGCATGGCTTGTTCTGACCCCCTTCTTAGTATACGAAAAGCAGCACTATCAGCTATATCAGAGGTCAGTTGGCTTACCTTTTATATCTATTTTGCTTGTTCTCCTGTTAGATTATTCAGCTCAACTTAGTTAACTGACTAGAATGAGCCATCCAACTTGAACTATGATCTAGAACTGCTTCTATAATGCATCTAGAATGATGTTTTAACCATCCGTATTTGGCCAGGGTGCATGATCTATCCAGTCTTGAAGCTTCTCTTTCTGATTTGAGTTTTAGGTTTGTCTTCTGCTAAGATTTAGTAATGCTAACGATTAAGCATGTTGAAGACAATTGTCTGTACCAATTCTTCTACTCCTTTCCTCTCAATTGTCAAAGGCTCCCCCTTCTTCTTTCAAATGTTTTACCAGTTTAGACAAGCTTTCTTTATTATGATCGATGAATTGTTTGCTTTTGTGATTTCTTAATCATATATTTGAGGTGTTAATTTGCTTTGTAGGCCTTTAGATTATTCTCTGATGCAAATGTAACTAAGGAGTGGCTACATTCTGTTCCACGTTTAATAGCAGACAATGAATCTAGCATCCAAGAAGAATGTGAAAACCTGTTCTCAGAACTAGTTCTTGATCGGGTGTCTAAGGCTGCATCAGGTAATGTATCTCGTAAGGATTCTGTCTTCAGTGAATCAAATGGAAAGATTAAAGTGTTAGATAGTGATATTGAGCCATTATATCCGGAGGGAGTTCTGGGTATTTTAAAGGAGACTTGTGACGGTGAAGTGACTCCTTGGATACGGAAGATCTGTGCAAGCCTTGGGAAGAAAAAAAGGCTTAAGCCCAAGATTGCTACTGCCCTTCAGAATATAATAACCGCATCTGAGTCCTTGTGGTTAAGCCACTCCATGCCAATCGAAAAGTGGACAGCACCTCCAGGTGCTTGGTTTCTATTATCAGAAGTATCAGCATTTCTTCCAAAAGAGGTGGACTGGGAATTCCTTCATCATCATTGGCAACTCTTGGACAAGTATAAGCCTGCTGTTGAATGTCGGAGCCCACTTGAGCAAAGAGATGTGGATGAGGTGGACATAGAACCTAATTCTGTTACCTGGGCAGGAGATCGTGTCTTCCTCTTGCAAGCAATCTCTAATGTTACTGTGAAGCTGCCCCCTGAACCTGCCGCTGATCTAGCACATAACTTTCTCAAACGTCTTGAGGAGTTCAATATGCATTCGACTGAGGTATCTATCACCCGTAAGCAATAGTTTTTGTTTGCCTTTGCTTGGATATGCCATTTACATTCTTTTAATCTAGATACTCTGTTACATCTTTGATGCATCTTTAACCAGCATGAAACTTTGGCAGGTTAATGCTCATGTCAAGGCCCTCCGAACACTGTGCAAGAGGAAGGCCTTAAGCATGGATGAGGCAGAAACTCTTGTTGCAAAATGGGTGCATCAACTTCTTTCTAAAGCATTTCATGTGTTAGAAATGTACATGTCGAAGGATTCTGAGGCAAACAAAGACAATACCTTTCTTACACCGCATAATAGTGATCAACAACGAAAAAGAGCAGCAGCATCCAGGACAAAACTATTGTCACAGGCCATTACTGCAGTTTACACAATAGGCTCTTTGGTTATTATCTGTCCTTCGGCTGACTTAAAAGACATAGTTCCACTGTTACATACCATTATCACTTCTGGAAATCATGTCCCAAAATCTAAGATATCACTAGGGCCTGGGCCTGCAGTTTCTATAAAGCATACAGCACCATCATTGTACATTCAAGCATGGCTGACAATGGGCAAGATCTGTCTTGCTGATGGAAAACTGGCAAAGCGTTATGTTCCCCTTTTTGTTCAGGTAGAGTTTCCCATGGAGGCCGAAAATCATCAACATAAAGAGAAAACAAATGAAACAACATGAAAGTGATTTTTTCATTAAAAAAGCTCTTCTAGATTCCAACATGGGCTGTGATCCTAACTTTGGAACATTTGTTCACATCACTACAGTTCCTCAAACATTGTGAAATTGAACCCTGAACACCAAAATTTCCCTGTATGTTTTTGTTTTCTGAATTGCCTTAAAAGTTTAATAGGACTAGGCTACCTTTATTTTCTCCTCTGGTATTAACTACCTTCAGTTTTCCATTTTACATCTTGTTTAATAAAATTTATGTAATCCCTTTTATTCTTTGTGACATTGTTTTAGGAGCTTGAAAATAGTGATCATGCAGCCCTTCGCAATAATATTGTCGTCATGATGGCAGACTTCTGTGTACGACACACTGCACTTGTTGACTGGTGAGGCTGGGTATATATGTCTAAATTCAATTCCACATGAATAAGAACAGAAATTTTAGAATCCATTCAGTATTGTCTATTTGGTTTTCCCTTTAACAGTTACATGCCAAAGATTACGAAATGTCTGCGTGATCCATGTGAACTAGTTAGAAGGCAGACTTTCATCCTGCTTGCCAGGCTACTACAGGTAGTCTTTCCTTTCACAAGATCAACTAAGAACCTATATTTTATTGCATTTTAACCATTGTTCTTCTCATGGCTTTTGATTTTCTCCTTCCACCTCTATGTGGAAGTGTTGTTTGACTTTCTTCACATATTCAGAGGGATTATGTGAAGTGGCGAGGGCTGCTTTTCCTTCGATTTCTATTGTCCCTTGTTGATGAATCTGAAAAAATAAGACAACTAGCTGATTTCCTGTTTGGAAATATCTTGAAAGGTGATAGTAGCTTTATTCCTCATCATTGATGCTTATTGTTTTATTGGCATGATCCGTTCCTGCAATAGCATCTGACTTTTATTTTGTGTTTCTGCAGTTAAGGCACCCCTTCTAGCTTATAATAGCTTTGTGGAAGCCATCTTCGTTCTGAATGACTACAATGCTCACACTGGACGGAGTAATCTCAAGAACTCAAGAAGTGAAAATCTACAATTTTGCATTCGGTAAGCATGCTTTAGTCCTCGCAAGCCTTGTGAATTAATATGTAAGTTTGCCTTAATTGGTGAATATCGATTTTTCCAGAGGTAATGATGAGCATTCAAGGTCTAGAAGATTGCACATTTATGTCACTTTGCTGAAGCAAATGGCTCCCGAGCACCTTTTGGCCACTTTTGCAAAAGTATGTGCAGAAATTCTTGCAGGTGCATCCGACGGTTTGCTGAATCTCGAGGATGCAACTGGACAGTCAGTTCTGCAGGTATGACTGCTGTTAAGTTCTCTTTATTTTCTTTTCGCTTGTTTTTCTAAATTGGCCTCTCTTCTGTATTTCGCATTGTTGTGGGATAGGATGCTTTTCAAATTCTTTGCAGCAAGGAGATCCGATTTCCATCCACCCGCTCATCCTCATCTGACTCAGCAGAGATGGAAGAAGATGGGGGGGATAGTGGAGGATCATCAACTGCAGCCAAGGGAAGAGCTATCACACAAGCTGTCAGAAAAGGCCTAATCCAAAACACCGTGCCCATCTTCATAGAGTTGAAAAGGTTGCTGGAGAGTAAAAATAGTCCTCTCATAGGTTCCCTTATGGAATGCCTCCGTGTCCTTCTCAAGGACTACAAGAATGAGATTGATGAGATATTAGTTGCTGATAAGCAGCTCCAGAAGGAGCTTATTTATGACATGCAAAAATACGAAGCAATGAAGGTCAAGTCAGCAGCTTCTGAGGCTGTTGCAACCAAGCAAAAATCAGAAGCCTATAATTCACCGGGAGATCCGAAGAATGCAAGGTCAGGTCCCTCGAAGTATGAGAAAGTGTGTACTGATTCAAAGGTGGCTTCAGCCATGGCAGACGCAGTAGCTGCCACCAGAGCTCGGGCAGTGCTCAGGGAAGTTAACCACGGTGCATCAACACCACCGCTAAGTGCCATGAGTGTGCCTAAGCTGAAGTCTCGCACAGGAGTAGTAACTCAAGGAGAGAAGTCATCAGAAATAATAGAATCTTTAAGAAGAAGACAATCTTTTGATTCTGATGAAGAAAACTGATTTACCTTGAATTATGAAGGGGAAGGGAAGGGAGCAGGAGTACAAAATCATGCATCATTCTCAATCTGTATCTACATTGATAGTCAGGCCATGAATTTCACAAATCAAGGTTCAGAGCAGATGGAACTGCCATTGTTGATGCTTTATCTGATGTTTGATGGCTCTAAATTGACATCGTAACTAATATGTAGTTTAAATTTGTTAAATGTACAGATTGAATTGTTGGAGGAGCTGTAGAGTTCTTCCTGTTCAAGTGAATACATAAACATTTTTGCACAAGCTTCCCAATTCCCAAGCTTTCCCTGTCACTTCAACTCTTTTTTTGGTTTTTTGATAATATGGAACACATTTGTAAACACTAAAGAACTTTTTCACTTCTCTAGTAAATGGGAAGTATATTTAAAGATTAGCACCATATTTTCTAGTAGCCAAATGTAATTTGTACAGTTAATCAATGATAACTATGGCATATCAAACTTGTGAGGTGCTAAAAACTCGGGTGAAGACATTACATATTGGTGACAAATAAAGAAGAACTAATTTTGTCACTTCTTCAGAAAAGTCAAAATAAATGCATTCTTAGTATAATCAAGCAAATGTTATATTTCCAACCTTTTCTTTCCATGGCCACCTTCCTTAACTATGAAAAGAATAACTAGGAAAGTTCTAAGTAATTCAAGGATGGGATCTTTACCAAATATATAAATAAATAATTTTCACTATTTCTAATTTTCCTACCTTGACTAAAATATAAATACAATCACTTTTTTTTTTTTCACATATGATTTAATCATCAAGATAAAATCACGAAAATGTTTGAAAATTCTTTTCAGGTTGAATATTACGAGTACAGTTAAATTTAAATCCCAACTTAAAAAATATTAACTAGCAAAATATCTCTCAACAACGGGACCTGTTTGCTTGTGCCACTCCATCTCTCATATTTCTTTCTCAAATAAAAATCAAACTTTTCTCCTTCTAAGCCCAGAAATTCTTCTACCCTTTTCTCGATGGGCATCTGGGGCGGTCCAAAATTGTGATTTCAGCAATGTAAAGTAAGCCTTTTTTTTCCCCTTTAATATTCGTTTAGATGTTCCATTTTTTACTTGTAGAAGACCTAAATTTTGGCGGAAAAAAAAAATATTGGCTCATATGGGTACATTTAGGGATTATACTTGCGTTAATTTTTGGAATTTTATTTGATGTGTTTTTCTATTTGCAGTCGTTCCTTGATCAGGTGAACTCGGGTTGTTTGTTTAAATACTAAGATCGTTTTTTCTCTGTCAAGATATAAGAAATCGCCTCGGGGGGGTTAAAGTTGGGATTTTTTATATTAAGGTTGAGTTTTATGGCCATTTCTGAGTTGGGTTTGTTGTATTTCGAAGTGGGTCTCGCTTGATTTTAGAGGCCATTTGTTAAATTGGCATTGGGTTTTTAAATTTTTAAAAGGGTTTGCTAATATATAATGGATAGTAATAAAGATGAGGCTTTGAGGTGCATTGGCATTGCTAAAGAGGCAATTGCATCTGGAAATAAGCAAAGGGCTCTCAAGTTTATTGGAATTGCAAGGCGGTTAAATCACAGTTTATCTGTGGATGATCTTTTGGCTGCTTGTGAGGATCTTGATTCATCATCTTCTGGTACTTCAAATAGTGTAAAAGATACCAGGGGTGTGAAAAATGAGGCAGTTGGGGCTAAGGTTGATGAGGCTCCAAATGGGGAGAGGATGTATTCGGAAGAGCATGTCCAATTGGTTAAGCAGATAAAGAGTAAAAAGGACTATTATGCTGTTCTTGGAGTGGATAAGAGTTGTCCAGTTGAGGAGATTAGAAAGGCATATAAGAAATTGTCATTGAAGGTTCATCCTGATAAGAATAAGGCTCCAGGTTCTGAGGAGGCATTCAAAAAAGTTAGCAAGGCCTTCAAGTGTTTGAGTGAGGATGAATCGAGGAGACAGTATGATCAAACGGGTTTGGTTGAGGAGTTTGAGCATGATCAGCAGTATAATGTGAGACGGCGAAGGAGAAGAACTGGGCATGACTTTTACGAGGAAGATTTTGATCCAGATGAGATTTTTAGGGCGTTTTTCGGGCAGAATGACATGTTCAGGACTGCTCATGTCTACCGATCTAGAGGTGCAGGTGATCACCGGAGAGAAGATGGAGCTAATAATGGACCTAATCTGATGTTACTTTTACAGTTGGTACCCTTTTTACTGATTATTTTGCTTGCTTATCTTCCATTTTCCGAGCCCGAATATTCTTTGCAAAAGAATTACACTTATCAGTTCAAGAAGGCAACAGAAAAACATGGAGTAGAGTATTTTGTTAAGTCATCGGAATTTGATCTCAATTATCCAGTGGGCAGTCCTGGACGAGAAAATATAGAATTTAATGTGATCAGGGATTACAAAAATATGCTTGGTCGATATTGCCATATAGAACTCCAGAGGCGGCAATGGAGCAGAAACTATCCTACTCCTCACTGTGACAGGCTACAAGAGTTTGGAGTGGCATGAAAATCAGTGAGTTCCCACGAATTTATGAGACATGATTTGATTCCTTTGTGTGGTTGGTTACTTTTTCTTTGCTTTGGTGGTCTAATTCTTTCTTCAGTACATATATTGATAAAACAAAGTGTATGTGATAAATTTGAAAGTTTTTCTACTGTTATTACTTGTTTGTATTGGATTTATGACTGATAAGTGAAACTCAGGAAGGAATCATTCTACAATTATACGTGTAATATTTAGAGGTCACTTTGAGAGAGACAATAATGTAGGCATGTGCCAATGACCACCTTATTGTTTCAGTTTTGAGGGAATTGAGACTTTTTGTGAATGGTTGTATTTTTCGACCTCAAATGTTCCATTCATATTTTCTACCAGAATATGCCAACTATCCAAGTGCATTTGACCTGTGGACAACATTGCGAAGAAAATTTACAGTCTGGTTTAAAAAGATGTTTTTGTTTCTTTTGTTCTGTACTTGCTCTCTTTATTTCTTTATTATATTTGATGTTCAGTAAATGCTTGCCAAATTACTTGTGATGTTGTAGAGGTATAGGTTTATTCTAAGTTTGATCACCCTCACCCTGCTTTTGGAGATTGTAGAAATATAACAACCAAGCCTTTATTCCACTATATGGGGTTGGCTTTATCATATCTTGTCACCATTTTCTATTAAAATATATGTTTTCGTTGAAGTTGAGATAATTCATGTCTTTTTCGATAGTTTCTTTCCAAGCCTTTTTAGGTTTTCCCTTTTTCCTCTTAGTTTCATTTAATAATTCTCTAGTCTCTAGATGCCATACTGGAGCATCCAAGGATCTCCTACGCACATGTCCAAATCGCTTTAACATGTTTTCCTTGTTTTCTCATCTATTGGGGTTACCCTTACTTTTTTTACTAATATATTCATTCTATTGGAGAATGTAGGAAATAAATGGCATAAAAAGTCTTACTTGTCAAAGTGAGAGTTTCTATGCCAAAGATGCATCTTTGAGGGTTTTACTGAATAATAGTCGTAAGTTGTTTCCAACTAGGTGATTTCATTTATATACAACGCCACGTTAAATATGATATCCTCAAATGCATGGCTGATGAAATCTTATCCAATATGGGACTACTTGCTGCTTTTGATCATGTGATCATTCTCTAAGCTGTATGTTCTAATGCTAGTCTATGTCATTTATGTAATATCTCAACTGGGTTAAGCATGAAGATTTTGCATTTAAATTACCTGTTTTATTTGACATGCAGAGCCTTTAACCTGTTGGATATACTTAAAATCTCCAGTTGTGAATGTAATTTAGCTAATTTTATGTGCAGATTTTTGTTGCTGGATTTTGGAAGGATCGTTTATATGTTGATCAAGATGATCGCTGGGTAGGCAACCAAGAGCCATGGTCCAGTTTTACAGGTGGAAGTAGGAATTAGCCACTTGGGTTTTAGTCACTCACCTTGTGGCTGTTTGATAAAAAACCACACTTGATGGTTGCCTGCATCTAGTGAGCGTAGTAGGAATTTGTTGTAAAATTACTTTGTTTTGCATTTGCCTGCCCAGCCCCATTTTCATACTGAAAACCTACGAAGCTGGATATGACACTGTAGCAGAAACTTAATAGTTCACGTTATAATAAGAAGATCTTCTTTCCAGAGCTTCCTTTCCTGCTTATGCAATTCATTCCGTGCCTTTTTGATTCATGATGTGTGACAAAATGAATCGGATGCAAGGTAGTCCGGTGAGTAGTAGCAATCAAACAAGGCATTCAAAGTGTGAAAATATGCTTCTTGACATTTTGGATGATATGATGATTACTGGTTGTTTTAAATTCAGGGGTAGGTGTAATATATGTGACAGACAAAGTGGTGTAACAGTACTGTTGTGCATTTCCCATTCCAGTTTCGTTGTTTGCACCATCTGCATTTATTCCAAGTTTTCATGCAACTCCAGCTCTAGTTGTCCCTCTTCTGATGTGACATGCCACGCCTAGAGGCTAGAGGCACGGAAGCAATATAATCCCCACACGCATGTGCTTGCCAGCAGCATGTGTGGACAAACGTAGTTTTGTATATTTCTGTGTAAAGGGACTTTAGTGACTTCTTCAGTTATGGGTGGACGATGAGAAAGGCTTCACTAGAGGCGTCAGAGTAGAGAAACCAAGGAACGGTGGTCCATGACTTAGATTGTTTTTATGGTATGTTTAAGCCTAGATTAAGATTATTGTGGCCTGGAGATAACAAGTAATTCCTTGTTTGATCCTGATCTGAAATTAGATGTCAGTTGACAAAAGATCAGCGCAAATGTGCAAATTTCACATGGGAAGATGGCAAGTTCCATTTGTCAACACGTGATGGTAGAAGAGAGTGAAATCCCCTGATTAACTTTTAATGTGAAGCAGCATTCTAATTCTTCGTCCCCACCAGCAGCAGCAGCAGCAGGTAATAATTCAGCTAAAGTACCATAGCACACTGATGATATGGTGATCATACAAACCTTCCAATACCATGAAATATCAGTTGAGCTCTCTCTACTTGAAATAATGATTTTCATTGCGAGATAAAAATTCACAACCATGTTTGGGCAGACCCAGATGGCAATAATTGACTAGAGACGTGTAGTTGCTCTGATATTACTTTTTAAGTCAATGAATCGGAGGCATTAACATGGTGTAGGATAGAGGATGTTGCTTGTTCTGTATAAAAAATAGTCGATTCAATCAACAGGTCAAAGCAGCGTGCTTCCAAGTTCCAACCATAATCAACCAAAAAAACAATTCAAATATGAATTACCAGATGACATTATACTAATACTGTCAAATATGATAAGCAACCAATCAAAAAGGAAAGAACCATAGAAAAAAGCACCCTCCCGGTTGCCGGAGTTGCCGACAACCACCGTGTCCATGCTCAAATGACAACATTGTCCTTACGAAAGAGAACAAAAATTCAAATAAAATTTATCCAAGTATGGATACAATCATCATTTCAATAAGGACTTCATACCTACATTTGTAAAACTCTGCAATAATGTCCAAAGTTTCACGAGAGCAGTCGGTACACCATATTCTGCTATAAGCACTATTTACGCATACAAAATACTACTAACCAGAAATCCAAAATACCAAAAAAAAAAAAAAAAACCCAGTAACATATTACTCATTATTCAGCTGAATCATCATCGCCACCAAAGATCGAGACACGACTGTAAAGAAGAACCAATATAAGGACAAGAAAAAGAGCAACGCCGACCGGAGAACCACTGACGCGGTGGATGGAATCGGGCTCACCGGTGGAGAAAATGGTGGAGACGAATGAGCCAGTGTCGGAAGAGAGGAACTGGATAACAAGGAGAAGAAGTATAGGGAGGAGTAAAAGTCCAACTGGGCTCAAAAGATCCGCTATGAACTCTGTAATCGCTTCCCCTCGATCTCCCACCAGCGTTGGAACTATCAACACCACAGCCACCACTACCGCCAAGAGCACTCCGTGAGGCGGGCCGCGCCCTCGTTCTTCTATCATTCTTCCACCGATCTTGAATGCTGGCTTTTACGTGGGCTTTTTTTCGGGAAAAAACAGCAAACAAATCTATGATGTTGTTGAGCTTGTTGTACAGTAGCAATAGTGTTTCGTTGCTTTTTCTCTGAGGTTTTGTGATTTGTGTGGATGAACGATGAGAATGAGTTTAAAATATAGAGCAGCAGGGAGGGCCGTTTGGACACGCTTTGTAACGAGCGTTCTTTTTCTTGCTGGTGAATTTTTTTAACTCTGCCATATGCATCTGTTCTTTTCCCACGGTATAGGAGACTTCCACTCTGATTCTGTGTGTTTATATGGATATTTCATTTTATATTTTTATATTTTTCAAAATAAAAATTACCGTTTAGATTTATCATGATCATTTTGTATTTTTATATTTTCAAAACAAAAATTCATGAGATAAAAGTTATATCAGAAAGGTAAATATACTAAATATGTGTTAATAATGCAAATGATGAACAAAAATTGAAGTACCATTCATAGTTTGGAAAAACAAGTCACGTTTGAGATGAAAATTAAAGGGATTAGAAGTAAATGACATTGAAAATTGGTCCAAGCATTTCTAATTAAGGATTTCTAACCCATTCCCTATGAGTCTATGTAGCCGTGTATAGGAGACTTCTTGTAGTTTACATAGGACATGCATATATCCATCGAAGACTTGAGCAAGGAAAATAAAAAATCTCCATTAGTTTCTCCCTTCAATTCGTATCAAAACCCAATTCCACTTCTTCACTTTATGCATGTATCAATTTTTATTTAATTATCACTAACATTTTTTCTTTAGTATATGCATATCTTTTCACATTTCTTTTGAGACCAATGAAAAAATAAAGAAAAAAATAATCTTTGATCCATTTTCTAAATTGTCCCAATGATGATATACTATGCATTCATGATCTTGTAAATATAAAGCTTTAATAAATAGTGGAACTAGGGTGACCAAATTGATGAACCTCTCATATCATATCATAGTGTTAAATTACATCAACAACAATAGGGTTGTGGCCCTTTTGGTTCTTCATTCATCAAACATCATTCATTATTCATGAAGACTAAAAACATTTTTAATGGGGGTACACTTTTAGCTTTTAATCCTTGTCTAATCTTTCTTTTTGTCTAGTCAATTTATTGGCATGGAGTTATAGTATAGCTTTTCCATAAAGTTTAATTGCATTAGTCAAGAAAGTGAATTAATGCGTATCATGCACTTCTAGACTTCGAGAAATGTGCGGGAATTGAAGCTCCTCGCCTTGATTTCAAACCATGCACAAGAAAATCGTTCCTTGATTTTTTTTTTTAAAAAAATCAATTTTAGACAAAATATAATTTTTTAGTTATAAATTACAACACATTTAATGTATTAATAAATACATAATTTTTAATAGCTATTATTTATAAAAATAATATAATAATTTGATTCAAATGTTGACTTTTTTTTGTTAGGACAAAAGAAAATTTTGAAAGTGAAATTAGTTTTGAGACAGAGAGAGCAGATGTTTTGTGACTTAGTGCAATATATATATATATTTTTTTTGTCAATTGAAAAGATTCAACGTCAATTTTGTCTAGTTAAAGTTTCACCTAACATTGTTACAATTATTTCTTTTAAAATTGTACTTTTGTTAACACATTTTAAAAAAACTATATGTATACGCTCACAAATATATATTTATATATGTCCTGGTGGACCTCTGATTATATAATGAATGATAGAATTAATACTACTACTATTGTTATTGGAAATTGGAAGGTGGGATGTCCAAATCTGTTGATCATCATTGTGGAGACTCACTTCATACTTTGAACATGTATTTCCCTTTATACTTTCTTCATTAAAAGGAAAAAAAAAACCCCCTTTGAATTTTAGTCCCTTAAAATGTTAGTTTTATGAATTTGAAAGAACACAAATTAACAACAGTTCAAGTTATGTTAATATAAGTTGGAATATTCTTATGTTTCTAAGTACTAATTTGGAGAAAATAACTTTTGAAGCTTGTTGGCACTTTCTATGTCCTTTGGAGATTTTTTTTTTTTGAATCATCCTTATTCTATTACAAGTAGCATATTCTATTACAATGGTCTCATCATACTAATGTATCCATTACAAATATGTACCTTACATAATGTGAGGTGAGGCTCCCTAATCAAGCGGTCTTGGGAACGAGGGGATGACAGTAGGGTTTTGGAGAGTTGAATTATTGTTAGATCTCATCATCACATGCTGTATGTTATGTTAATGCATAGAATAGAACAACTCAAGTATTCTCATTCTTTACACAAATATGAAACATCATATGATGCCAACCTTATTATTTTAATAATTAGGACCCTTCGTAGAACCAAGTCATAAACTTTTATAATATTAGAGTATATAAATTACGTTTTAAAATATGTTTTTATACTTTTTAAAATAGTAATTATGAAATAAAAAAATATATTAAAAAATGCAAAATTACATTTTAAAATTGTAATGCAAGACACACTTTTAAGTAGTTCGTTTGAATTTTGTTGCTGCTCAAAAAAAGATTAATTATAATAAAAATGAGTTGATTTAATAGAAAAGAAATTAAATCAGCAATTAGGCAATAAACTGAACTATACATTCCACACTGCACCAGTTTTTTTATTTTTTTTTTGGAGAATTTACGAAAGCCCAGAAATCATGAGTGTATCATTGTGGGTTCAGAAAAGCTTTCGAGCCCACATATCTTAGTTCTACAATTGCATAGCATGAGATACACACATTACAAGTCCATCTAAACAAGTCCGGCCTATTAAATGAAACCTATAGAAGGCCGGCCTATATGATTTTTTTCAGCCCAACACTGTTGCCGCCTCTTTTCCATTTCTGGCCTTCCTGTATTTGCTGCATAAATTCCAAACCTTTTCCAGTGCTTCTTGTTGCTCTTCATGTCCTTTCACTCTCAATTTCATGCTCAATTCTCTTGCCTTTCCTCTTATACTTTCCCCATCCTTCTCCAAAACCACCATTTTTACAACCTTGGAAATTTCTTCTCTGTTTAGCTTTCCATTTTCATCCTTCAACACTTCCATTCCAACCCCAATCTCCTCGAGAAGTCTAGCATTAGTGGGCTGATCAAGTTGCATTGGTATGGCGATTATTGGAACTCCAAAGTGCAAGCTTTCCATCGCAGAACTCCATCCACAATGACTGGCGAATCCACCTAAGCTTTTGTGCTCAAGAATCTTAGCCTGTGGTGCCCATCCATCCACTACTATTCCCCTGTCCTTTACCCTCTGCAAGAATCCTTTTGGAACTGCATCTTCGATGCTAATTTTGTATCCCACAGGAAATCTTACCACCCATATGAAGTTCACTTTGCTTAGCTCGAGCCCGTATGCTATTTCTTCCCTTTCTTCTTCTGACAAAAAGCATTCACTCCCAAAAGAGACGTAAACTACTGAGGACTGATCCTTACAGTTCAGAAAGTCGATGATATCAGTGTCATTATCCCCCTCCTCATTCTTTGATTCTTGAACAAGCGGACCTAGAGCTACCATTTCCTTCCCACAAAGAAAAGATAAATGGTCAAGGTATTTCGCTTCCATTTCTCTGCTGGTTTTGATCAAGACGATCTCTGAACTTAGAACAAGGCATCTGAATGCGAAATCTCCTGCAACTGGTTTATTAGATTCCACCAGGGCCTGTAATTTTCTTTCTTCATGGTCCCTCAGATAAATGGAAGAGGAAGGGAAATTATCACGACAATCATAAGCGTGTCGATGATAGAAGAAAGACATGGTTGCTGCCCCAGAAGTAATAAAATGAACCGCAGGGATGTTTTTTTCTGCAGCCAGAGTAGAAGCCCATGATTGGAAACCATCAAAGATTAGCAAATCAGGGCAGGAAGTATCGAGGATGGTGTAGAAGCTGGACTTTGCCATTTGAAAAGCTCGCATGAGATTCGGCATGAGCTGGGGTGGCAGGTTCTTTGTGGTGTGATACTGCGGAGGAAGTTCGGGGGATTCTGGCAGATGAAGTTCTACTAATTCAATGGAATGATTGGACAAGCTATCATCAAAAATTTTCTTGACAAAGCTTAGGTTGACCTTTGTAGAACAGAAGTATATGCGGCAGTTTTTCCTGGAGAGGAAAAGCTTTGACAGCTCAATGAAAGGAGAGATGTGGCCATGAGCTAACCATGGAAACATCAGAACTCTGAAACCACCACTCTCCTCCATGATCAAAGAATTATGAGTATTCCAAGGAAATAATGAAGAGAAAATTGGATAATTGTACTGTTTTCGATATGCTTTCAATGAGAGACATATTTATAAACTATAATATATGTGTCTAGAATAGTAAGAACTAATTAGATCTCTTCCATTAATGATATTAATTACTAACTAGTTAATATCAACTAAATGTCTATGCTAATGAAACCATAATAATGATTGATATGTTGAGATTATGTAGTCATTAATATAGTATTAATCATTTACTAATATGTTGACATCCTGAGATGGCTTATGATGACAGCCTTTTAAGGTGATGCTTGTGAGGATGATAATCCTATTAAATATTTGAATACTGCCAAATTCCAGCGAATTCTGTTACTATATAAATGCCAGGCGTTGTGAAGTTATAGCAACTTGCATCATGTTGAATATTCAAATGAGTAAGAACCACACACTAGATGACTTGGAATACAAAAATGGAAAAAGAAAAAGATGGGAGGAAGAAGAGTATTAAATGAGAAATGAGAGTTGAGACTCTGTCCGTTCAAAACGTTGGATTCCACTTGGAAAAAAAGATATGCGTGAATGAGTCAACAATGTAGGCAATCAATTATAATGCATTAGTGGTGTCTTTTGTGTCGACCATCACATCAGCTGGACTAAATAGTGAATACTTTTGTATTTTTGTATTTTTTGCATATAAAGATATTTCACTCACCTCCTTATGAATTTGTATCACACACTCAAAGAATGAGATTAATTTCTTAAATAAATTAAATTTTACCCTTAAACTTACCCAATTAAATAGTTACGAGAATCAATCTCTAAACCTCCTTCCTTGTATTTCAGAACTTAATTTCCTCGTAAAAACCAATTGAATCAAGCTCGAGAGAATACTTTTGTAATTAGTAGATGCCAATTGCCTCTACTTTATTCAATCATGACTCATGAGCCAATGCCACAAACCAGCTTTACTTAGTGCTGCCATAATTGACGCATGGCAAAAGTGATTATTCCATACACCCGATAGGAATGTGGAGTCCCTGCTCCTGTCACTTTCGCTTTCACCGACAAAACCAAAATAAATTCCCACAAAATAATCGGACCACTGTTTTTACTGCCATAAATATTGTCTGCTTTTCCCGTATTTTAGAAAGCCCATTAAGTCATTAATTGTTTAAAAATCATAATTCCAAAAAGCGTTTTAAAGGTTGTTAGATTAGAAGAACATGATTGTAAGAAACTTAATTCTAACTTGGATTCTGCATTCTTTATTAATAGCACCACCTAGGGTATTTATGGATTAAATTTCAAAAGATATTTTTTATATATTTTTTTTAAAAAATAAGTTTTAAAATAAAAAATATATTAAGAAGTATAAAAATATATTTTAATAGTGCAATCCATATCTATAATTTTTTTTTTAATATTGTAGTTAACACCACCAAGTTTTTCTAATTTGGTGATCCTATTGACAATGTAGGGAGTTTTTCTGGTTAAAAATATTGTATTGTATTTTTTTTTAACTCAAGTTAAAATGATATTAATTTTAAGGTAGATTTATTATACATCGCAAGATTATGTTTAAATACTTAATTTGTAATAAGTATTTTAATATGTAATTGTGTCACAATTCAAGTATTTGTGAATATCAATTGAAATAAGTATATTTATATGTACCTTTGTTGAAATAAAGATTTAGCCTTCTCAAATCTTTAATCCGAATCAAAAGTTGAGAGGGTCTTATTCTCATGACTTTGAAGTCTCCAAGGTACATCTCCTATGTTTTTAAAACTTAAAATAATTGGCCAACTTCTAATGATGTAACGTGTCTTAATGAAAAAAATTGTGTGATTTTCTTTTTCCCCTTTATTGAGAAACGTTGTGGCTTATTATTTCTTTATCAACGATATTAGAGTAAAAATTTATAGATAAAAAGTGTTTCTTTTAGACTTTTTGTTCTCATTATTTTTCAAGTGATTCACATCTCTTTTGTAATTGTGTGATTTCCCAAATGTCTTGACGAGGAGAATAATAAAGTTGCTCATGTTGATGGAATTGGTCGTTATGTGATGTAGAAACAGAGGGAAGGGAGAGAGGACAGTAGACCTTTGGTGATGGAAGTAAATAAAATGGAAATGGATAAGAAATAAAAGACTATGGAAGATGTTTAGATTTACCATCAGCATATTTCAGTTTAATGTACTTTTATTTGTGGTTAATTTTCATACAAAATTTAAAAGCAGAGTCTAGTTTGCTCATTTTGGTTGCTAGGTTCGAAATGATATTCCCTTGTATATAGAACCTTTTTATTTTATTTTATTTTTTGTAAAAAAATATTTTAAATACTTTTAAGATCTTTATTTTTGTATTTTTTTAGAGATAATTGATCTTTCAATATAACGAATTCAGTCATTTCCTATAAAATAGAGTAATAGGTTGGTAGTAGAAACAGAAAGTAGTATTTTAGTAATTGATTTTTTTTAAAAAAAATATTAGAATACCTTTCATAATAAATCATTAAAACTTGTACCTTTTTAAATAATTTTGATTCTTAGTGTGCCCTGAATCAATTTTTTTCCAAAATATTGTCATTAGTTATTTCAATTTTATTTTGAAATGCAATCAGTGAGTAAAAATTCAAATTTGATCAAGCCTTTTTGTCATATATGGGGACTAAATTTTTTAGTTTATATTATATTATAAATTTTGTAACCCATATACGGTCATATATCTTTTATACATACTTTTGAAAAAATTCACCTTTTTTTTTGAAAAAAAATTCACTCACTTCTATAAATTAAAAAATAATATAAAACAAATGTATTGAAGATAACTTAACTTGCAAATTTTAATTCAGTTAAAAAAGTACACAACTTTACCGCCATCTTAATCATTAGAATTTTTGGAATCATCAATAATTTTGCTCTGCGAAAAGAAAGAAGAAAAAAAAAAACTTTTTTGAAAATATTAATCCCAAAGTCCTACGTGTCAATAACTTCGACCTTTATTTTATTACTTATGCCCATTTCATTAGCTATGAAATTGTCAATTTTTAGTTTTATCTCATTGCTTGCTTCATGTATTAGAAGATACTCTAAATAGTATATATAGATATTTCATGGTTCCCTTATTTTTTTTTTACCTTTCTATATACCCTAATATTTTGCATTGTCCTTTTTTTTTTCCCTTTTTGCATGCTTTTAATTAAAAAAGTACAATAAAAATAAATATTAGGGCATCCATGCATCTAATATGGGACACAGTAAGACCCTTCATCCCAAAAAAAAGAGTCAAGTTTAAAATTTTTTTTTTGTTTCAAAAAAATAGTATACTTTGATATAAAATAATAATAATAATAATAATAATGATCATGATCATGTATGACCAAAATTAAAAATTAATAATAAAATAAAAAATTATACGGTTAATGGTGCATTTAGTGTGTTGTACATTATAATTTTAAATTTTTTGTATTAAATCACAAGTAGACACTTTTTTGAGATAGAGAGAGTAATATATTAAAAGGTAGAACAAAACTTTACCTTTTATCATCAACTTATCCTCAAATTTCTTGTTGATACAAGTAGAATTTTGTAAAATTTTAATATGATGTTCTTAACACTTCATGAATATTAATTTACTTTAAAGCTCTATAAGTTGTTTCTTTATTTTAAGTTTAAAAGAATTATTTTTAGTTATTTAAATATTTATCTCAAATATAATCAATAGATAAAGTCTAAAAGTTATCAATTTTAATTTAACACTACTTTAATTTGTTATTTCAAATTTACAATTATCAAATTAAGGAAATTCATAACATCCCTTCCTTTAGATTAAAAATGATATCTAATGAAATGATGCCACCTCATATATTAGCATGTGGTGAAATAATTAAATTATTATCATATATTTTACTAACCCAATATAGCAAGTAAATATGTATAGTACAACACTCTATTTCTCTTTCTTTTTACTTTTAATTATTGTTTGTCCAATCTAATCAAAATATTATTATATGTATTTTTTTTAGTATAGTAGAAACATGTGTTGTTTAAAGTTAATTTATTTGTCATTAATAAAAGAAGGAGGTAATCATTAACAATGATAAAAATTATGAACATGTTGGTTTTGTTTGTTCTGTTTCAATTACATAGTTAAAAATTCTTGAAATTTGCATATGTTTGACAAGGGAAAAAATCAACATAGCAAAAATTGCACACTGAACACTATACAGTTAAATAATTAACACTGCGTTATTCTGTTAATCATGTATACTATTTTTTATGAAACTTATCTTAAAACGAAAAGAAATTCATCCATTCTATACTAACAAAGATTTTGTATTCAAATAATTCCTCATGCAATTAAAATTAAATTGTATATATGAATCTTGTAAACTAATGTATTTTTCATTTAGAAATGCTATTGATAGAAAGATGTACTTTTTTAATTATTGTAATATTAAAAAATGAATCATTAAATATATTTTCGGTGTGAAACGCGAAAAAAAATACATTACATAGATACTTAATTATTAGAATATATGAGCCTATCTGCCAGGATGTAGAAAGACTTTTTTTTAAAAAAAAAAATTTAAAAGAAAGATTTTGTACTCATAACGTGTTTTTGTATTTCAAAAATGGGTATACATTACATGGATTCCCAAAACGCTCTTTTTTTTTTTAAAAGTAAATAGTACCAATAGCAAAGAAGTTATTTATGTTTATGAATCAAAGTGTGAATGTTTAAATTAAAGGAATTAATGGAATAAAATTGGATAATTGTAACTGTTTCAATTACTTGGTTTTGGTTTTAATATTTTCACAAAACTTAACGCTATCAGTGAATTGATATGGTATGCTACACCCCCAGTAAATTGATTGTAAGTATTAATTTGAATGTAGGGTTCACTCAATTACTTTAGAAAAATAAAAAGTTTGTTATGACCATCCTAATAAATTTTAGGTAAATAATTGAAATCAAATATTAATATTTGTAACACATTATCAATGATAGAATCAAATGAAATTGAAACCTTGAATTAGAAATCTAGTAATGTTGATCTTCTTTTCTTTGTTATTTAGTTATTCATTTTAATTATTTGTTAGAATTTAGTTAATTAATTTAACTCATTGAACACCTACCCCCCTCACCAAAAAAATTTATTTTATGTTGTCTTTGAATTAAGAAATTAGTTATCAGTTTATCTAGGGTTCGACCTAATTCCGTGACTGTTGCAAACTTAAATAGTACAATAGAGAATAAGTAATTAAACTTTATGGGTTTTGAGAAATTCGTCACTACTATAATGAACTTATCTATTTATCCAAACGTGACAATTTTTTCATAATAGTGATCTTGCTCTTAAAAGTCACAATTTATTATAACCTCCATAAATAAAAAATAATGTTTAAAAATTACTACATCCATCCCAAAAAAATATTCTAGTTTCAAAAAATTGAAACTATACAGGAAGAAAAGTTGAGAATTGAGAATTATAAAAGAGGCTAACAAATAATTGCTATAAATAGAAAAAATAAATGGAAAATTGATGGAAAAAAATAAAGATTAGGGAGAATTTGAAGAAAATTGGGCGTTAAAAATAGTTATTAGTATATATTAGAAAGAATAATATATATTATTTATTTAATCAACCAATTCGAAAACCACCGTGATTTTAATTTCTAAAAATTATGGAAGTAGAAACAAACCATCCCTTACAATTCAGATTCTAATGTAGTGAACCGCCTCTCATACTTTTCGTTCAAGAATCGAAATTATGGGGTCCAGTGTCACTTAGATTCTTATTAATATGTGGTCTTCACTCTTCACTCTTCACTCTTCACTCAATGGGGAAGAGGGGAGCAAATAAAAAAAACAAAAGAAAGTCACTTTTGAAATATAATTACTAATAATAAATATATGTGATTTACAATTAAAAAACTTAAAAAAATTATATAATTTTAAATAGTATATTAAGTGTATTGTATATTATAATTAAATATATATATATTGTGTCTTTTAAAGGTGAATTTTTTTTTAGCATGAGGGGATAGGCAAAAAAAACTGCATTTTGTTATTTTAGTTAAAGCTTGTACTACTATTTTTAAAATTTCCATTAATCACTATTATATAAAATGGAAAAGTTTGTTAGTCGGTTTCAATGTAATTATTATAAATATTAAGGATAAATTGTCTTTTTTATTGTCTTGTAATATTAATATTAATATCAATATTTAGTAATTAAAACATGGTTAAAATTCTAAATCTTATAAAATTTTAAAAAGATTATCTATTTACTACCTATTCATTTTTAGTAATTTAAAATAGTTAAAATTCTTATTTTTTTTATAATTTAATTTAATTGATATGTTTTTTCATAATTAATTAATTATTTTACACTTTTCATAGTAATTATAGAAGAATTTTAACAATAATATCTATATCCTTAGTTAAAATATTATTACTCTTTCTTTCTTCTTTCTTGACCTTATATACTTCCCCCTCCCCTCCCTCTCCCCCAACCCTAATTTGACATTTCTTTTTGTGTTTTGAGTTTTGGAGCACTATAAATTATATTTTTGTAGAATCATTTCATATTTATTTACAAAAGTTTTAGTCTCTTGTTTTATGTTTTTTTTTTATTTTTTAGATATTTTAATTCTAAGGATTAATCATTTACTTTATCTATATATAGAATTTCAAAATATTGTAGTGAAATATATAATATAAAATTACGATAGGGTGAAACAGAAACTAAACAATGTTTGTTGAATAGAAATTAGAATTAATAGAAATATGAAATAATATTTGTTGAATAAAAGTAGAGATAATGAATTCATAAGCTATGGTAAGAAAAGTATTTTAAAATAAAACTATAAATAATGATTATAATTTATAAAATAGTATAAAATAGAAAACTCTAAATCATAAACTCTTTACACATAAATTATAAAACTAATTGTATACTTTTAACAATATGTATTTAACATTATTAACAAAATTATTAGACATCCCATGATTTGCCTGAGAATCTGCACTAGTTGTAGTGGAATGGGTGAAATATTGCTTTGATAACTGGGATTTTCATATTTAAATCTAAGATTTTCTTATTTGATATTAGCTAAGATAAATTTATATAATGGGTGAAGCACCCAATATATAAACCAGCAAAATCTTCCCTTAGAATGATCATATCACAAATTGTTTGAATCTATAAACGTAGTCCTAAGACTACTTCCCGAATACCTTCTTTACTTTTTTTTTTTAATTTATTTTTGTCGTTAACAATTTAGTCGCGCCACACATTAGGTTGAAATGCAAATCACCAAATATACCATTCCTATATCAAAAACACAATGGAAATTTTTTCATTTAAACATTCCATCGAATGTTACTTGGCTACTTTGATCAAATCATATGTATCTTTGTCCATTTTCAAATCTTCAATAAATACATTCGCTGTAAAACCATGGGGCTCAATTAGTCTACTTTTAGCTAGATCTTGTAAAACATTTCATTGAATATTGTAATGTCGAACAATAAATATTGTGCCGTTGTCTTATTTGAAACTATACTACATCAAAAATAAACATTGTAGAAATTAAAATTTATTAGGTACCGTCAAAATTAAATTAATATATAAAAATTAATACATATCAATTACTTGTTACATTATATGATTTTTTTTTTTGGAAAAAAATTACAAAAAAAATGCATCGTAGCACATCAGTCGTAAATTAAGGCAACAACGTGTGTTAAGCATCAAATAAGATATAGGGTGAATTAATTTCCAGTTTTAAACAATAGAGCCATTTGACTTAATCAAACAATATGTAATCTATGCAGCTACAAGTGTCAAACCAGTAAAAACAAACTAGCAAATGCTAGGAATTCGTGGGAGTTCTATTGTTTAAACTCAAGTGAAACCTGCAGCAATAATACCAAGTTAATGTTTACAAAAGGGTTGGAGGAGAAAAAAGATACCAATTGGTGCATGCCAAATGAGATCAGTGATAATAATTTCAGGATGGCGTGAGAAACAGAAGGCATGACAATATCCATGGAAAGGACAGAGTAAGCTTGAACAAAGCCTATCCCATCTCAAATGACCTCAATTTCAAGTACAGCCATCACACAAAAGGCAATAAAAAGCTGCTCGAATAACACAGTAAAATTAGAATCAATTCAAGAGTCTCCAAACTAGTAAAAGATATCTAGATCCTTAATGCTGACTTCTACTGACCAACATGTTCCATCACATATGCCTCCTTGCTCGAGTTGCACAACGAAATTCTTGCAAACTGAACCAATGATAGATCATAATTGATGACCTTCTGATCATGAATTGTCTGCACTCACCATGTAAGTTGGATCCATTATCATCGGAATGTGCTTGAGTAACAAACCAATAATACTTTCAGCCACTCCTAGAAAGAAGAAGTGCTTCATAACATCAGTATGACAACAAAAATGTAGCTCAAATATTCTTCAGCCATAGAAGTACCACAGCTAGAATGTTGTTCAAATAGTCTTTAGCCAAGGATATATCACTACAAGATTCTGCATACATCCTAATTATAACTAACAAGAAATTGACATCGCCATGAGCAGAAAGAAAAGGAAACAAGGCATCATGATAAAGCACAAGAAAAGTAACAAGTTCTTAAGCAATAAATACAGCACAGCTATCCAGGAGGTAGAATTTTCAATTTTAGAAACTTTGCAGCCAAACAATGATTCCATTCTCACACTAATATCATCAGCTCTTTTTATATTCCAGAATGACCTTCACTAATATCAATTTGAACATTAGCCTTCCGCTTGCATGAGAAACACAAATTTAGTTGGTTATCAAACTTGCACAAATTGATGACAGTTAAACTTTCATCAACCATTACCACTTCGAGTAATATTTATAGTTGAAGCAATTCAGATTCTATTTCAATCCTTCCAACGCAAATTGTGGAGGAAGCCATCATTCTACAAAAGCCACATGGGGGAACATAGAATAGTTGTCTTCTATTAACAAGAAAAGGAGAAAATTCAATTTCAATTACATTCAGTAATATAGGAGAAAACTAGCTAAACATTCATAGTATGAGCATTTTAATGATGAATTAAAAACTTTCCGTACAAGCATTTAATAATGTCATGTTCTATGTTATGCCAAACAAAGAAATAATTAAGTTTGAATAAGATTTTTGGCATTCTTGTATTCATTTGGCTTTCTAGATTAAGATTGGAAAATATTTATTATGTGAAAAGAAGTACAAAGAATCACAATTAACTATTTCTTTCCCAAACAAATCCTAGAATACCTAAACCTTCACAATCACAAAGGAAGAGCGGTTATGAAGACATGGAATAACAGAGGGAATAAATAGGAGCAGAGAGTAAACCATAAAGTGAATTAGAGTGAACACTAATGAAGTCCCAAGTTGGGAGTGGAGCCAATTATAGGGAGACTCTAAACCACTTCATTTGGAACACCTCTGACTTAGAAGAGGACCATTGATATTTCAGTTCTTGTAAGTAGGAAAGGCATTGAAATGCTTCTCCCATGGCCAACTGCTTGAGGTTCTTGCAGTCCGTAATTATCAGATTTCGAAGACATTCCCAAAAAACCTTTATACTCTGGCATCTTCACAACTAGAAAGGAAGAGAGCTTTTGAAAACATGGAATAAGTAGGGGGAATAAATAAGAGCAGAGAGTAACTCACAAAAATAGTTTAGAGGAAACATTAGTAGAGTCCCAAGTAGGGATCAGAGCTGCCAATCTAGGGACACTCTAAGTCATGACCTCTGAATCACCTCTATCGTAGAAGGGGAAAATTGAATATTTTCGGTTCATGTAAATTGGTAATGTGTTGAAATGCTTCTGCCATGGGCAATTGGTTGAGGTTCTTGCAGTCGCTAAATCTCAGATTTTGAAGACATTCCAAGTTTCTTAGCTACCTAGGAAGTACCTCAAACTAACAAATCTCTAAGTCTAAATCCTTCAAGATAGTTAGATACTGAATTTGTTTAGAGAGGAAAGACAATGTTGAACGCAACAGAGACAAAATGATGGGCAAAATATACTTTAGACTGGACATCAGGGAGAAAAAAATATTGGACATTATCAACATCCTCTGCAGCCCACAGCACTGCAGATGGTTAGTTGGTGTAGGTCTTCAAGCAATAAGCTAGGTTTGGACTCAATTAACTCCAAAACATTGAGACCACAATCTAAACATAACCTTTCCACTTCTCCAATGAGATTACTAGCAAAACATACTAATCTAAATATAACCTTTCTTTTTCCCTTTTTTTTTTTTTGCCACTGACTTCAGGGAAACAGAATTAAAGGCTGTTTTCTTACAGAATAATGATGTTAGTTGTATCAGATACGTACAAATATTTCAAACACATGTCAAGGATCATACCAGTCACCTTAGTTGAAATGGCACATAGTATGACTTCATTCCAGCCTTTCTGGTTTAATTTCATAATATGTACCTTGTCAACGCTGCTTCCTCTTGGTCACTACTGTCCATGGCTGGCTTTGGAATCCCCCAACACTGGTCATCTTCCCATTTTTTTCAAATGATACTTCGTAGTCCCCTTCATTTTTTTTTTTATCTGCAACAAGAAGTTAGATTTTTCATTGGGCTCAAGCAAGATATTAAATTGAGAGGTATCTTCAGCCATAAATATACTGCAGCAAAATTATGCACGGATCATTATTGTGACTAAAGAGAAAATGAGATTCGCCAAAAAGAACAATAAATAAATAAAAATGGAGAAAGAAGGCAACATGATAAAGCTCAAAAAGTCCAACAAATCCTATAGGTAAAAATAAAACACAGCAAGACCAAAAGGAAGAATTTTCAATTTTTACTAGTCTTGTAGCCAAAAAAATGATTCTATCCTAATATTGATATCGTAAACTGTGTTTAAGATAGGTTATGAATATCATGAGATTCAAACTTACCCAAATTGATAAACAGTTATATTATCCATGAACAATGAACCATTAGTGGTTTGAGGGTAATATATGTATAATTGAAGTGATTGATGATAGCATTTCGATTCCTATCCAAAGAATAGTTGCCAAATTTCAGACTACACGAAAGAAAGAAAATTCATTTACATCTATGGTATGATCATTCAAGTGATGTCTGAGAAACACCAATAATGAAGCATATAACCACGTAATTTTCCAAGTTCCGTCCAAAGTAAGAAATAATTGAGTAGGAAGAAGAGTTGTGGTGTTGTTATACTCATTTGGCTCGGCAAAAAAAAAAGAGTGGAAAAACTGTATCCCATGCGAAGAAGATTAAAGGATCACAAACTACCATTTTTTATTATTTAATTTTTTTTTTTAAAAAAAAGAAACCTAAAAAAGAGATTTGCATATAAACAAACAAATAATGATAGTCAAAGAGACATGGAATAAATAGTGGAAATAAGTTAGAAATATAGAGAGTAAATCAGGAAGTGGATCAGTAGCCATCACCATTGGCGAAATTCCAAACCATTGTAGAATAGCTTTAATAAATTAGGAATATAGGTAGAGAGTAACTCACAAAGTGGATTAGTAGTCACCATTCACGAAGTGTCAATTTGGGAATATGGGCAATCTTGGGCCACTCTGAGCCACTTCCTTCGGTGCATCTCTCTTTTAGAAGAGGACATCTGATAATCTCAAGAAGTTGTAAGTTGGTAAGGCGTTGAAATGCTTCCGCTGAGGGCAACTGCTTGAGCTTACTGCAATACTGAACTTGCAGCTTTTGAAGACTTGTTAAGTTACCCAACCACTCTGGAAGAGCCTCCAATAGATCAAACCAAGATATTTTTAAATCTCTTAATGAAGTCAAATACTGAATTTGATCAGAGAGAGAGGTGACTTTTGGTAATCGATCTCCACTTAGTGAAAGAGACATAAGAGAGGGAAAATATTGGAGATGATCGAATGGAGGAGGAGGAGAAGCACTTGTGACATGGGAGACGGAATGAGGGAAGAAGGGGAAACAATCAACTTTTGTCTTATGATGATAATAACCTCCTAGAGTTAATGACCTAAGGCTGGTGAGGTGGTGCAGATCCTTAGGCCATAAACTAGGGTTGTCGTGGATACTCAAATACTCAAGTGGGGCCAGAATCTTGAGGCTGCAAAATGCTGCAGTAAACTCCCCACAATTCCGAGTAATTAGATAACGCAGCGATGGGAGATAATGGATATTTGGAGGAGGCCCAACCACCCAATTCCAATTCGGTGAAAGGGTTAGGCTTTTGCAGTTACGCATATCCAATTGTCGAAGCTTTAGTAGGCAACCCAAGTTTGGAAAAGCCCTCAACATGGGAAGTTCCCATATGCACATTTCCTCTAATTTAGGAAATATTTTAACAATAACTGAGGATGATGATGAATGTGGAATAACTGCATCTGACCACTCCACTACACTTTTCATACGCCACAAGCGTAGTCTTTTCAGTGCTGGAAAGAGAGTAATCGCATCTGCCCCATTATCATAATTACAACCAACCACATTTGGATTTGGATTTGGACTGGACCGCCCATACCCATACCCATAGAACTCTTCTCCTATACACTTCACTTTGTCCAATTGTTCCAAACTCAAATCCTCAAGACAAGGCAAGTACCCAAGCGACGGCAGTCCTTCACATTTAGACAACGCCACTAATTTCAACTCCACCAGATTGCGAAGTTGGTTTAAATCATTCCTTGCTACCCTCATCATCCAGGATGGAAACTTGGGGCTTTGATAATTCTCAATTCTTAAACTTTTGATATTCGAATGAGGTTTCAGACACTCCATAACATCGCTGTCATTACAGTCTTCTTCTCTCCCATGCTCCCAACAAAGATCTAAACTTTGAATATTTGACTTCTTTGACAAGTTGGCTTTCAAAGCAGATTCACGACTGCTCACATTTTCAAGGCCATAAATTCTTAATTCACCTTTAAGGTTGTCCAAGTGTTCCAACTCTTCAATTTGGCATCCATCGCATTTGTCCACCTTAAACCAACTCAAAGTTTGAAGATTTGTCAATTGGCCGATTCTTGGAAGTAAATAATCAGGTACATCTCTTGATTCCACATAAAAATGCCTCAAGTTTATTAATTTCTGAGGAAAACCCGCAGGTACCACATCCAACGAAAGGCCGACTCTTAAGGTCTGCAAATAGTACAACTCTGTGAGCGACTTTGGAAACTTTCGTATCCGAGTGCCACTGATGTCAAGAAATCTCAAATGCTTCATCTTACCAATCCAATTTGGTAATTCCTTCGCATCCTCATCTTCAACATCCTCATCTTCAACATCCTCATCTTCAACAATTAAAGCAGAAAGACATCTAAAGTTTGCTGACAAATCTTCTTCAAGCAAGTTACGACCTTTCAAATGAAGTGTTCGCAGCTTCGAGGGAACAATACCTTTCAAGTTCTTCCACATTTCCCCTTCGCCTGCAGTGATTGTTAAGTGCACAGCCTCGATCTTGTTGCTTACCTGCTTCCAATCCTTCACATGAAAACAGTAATTCTCCGACACTTGTAATGAAACATCATGCACAAGGTCGTGCATCTTGCAATGCGTGATATTATTTAGATCATCCCTTTCAGCATCTTGCAATAAAGAACTCCTCAGTAGAATATTAAAATATTTACTGCCTACCTCTTCCATTAATAAATCACTTCCCTTTGGAGGATTCAGCAGCCCTTGCGCCATCCAAAGTTGTATTAGCATATCCTTTTCCATCAGAGTGTCCTTCTCAAAAATCGCACAGTATGCAAAACATTGTTTCAGTGACAATGAGGGCAAATGATCGTAACTTAGCTTTATGACCGAAAGAACTCCGTTTCCTTCACCGGAAAAATCACTCCACACTCCACTTTTCTCAATCGTCAACCACTCCGATTCAGAATTCTCGGAGTACAATAAGCCTCCTATTGCCTTTATGGCTAAGGGAACGCCTCCGCACCTTTTTAAAATCCTTTTGCCTATATCCACCAATTCTTGTTTCTTTGTTGCTCCACCCTCTGCAAATGCCCGTTTCTCAAATAATTCCCAACTGTGCTCTGGTGAGAGTACTTGAAGCTGAAGAGATCCGGATGTTCTCATTGCTGAAGCAACTTTCTCGCTGCGTGTGGTGGCCAGAATTTTGCTTCCCTTAGAATCACCAATTTGCAACAAACAGCTCCTCATGCGATCCCATTCTTCATTTTTGTCATTCCAAATATCATCAAGTACCAGCAAATATCTTTTACCAGTCAATTCTTCTTTCAATCTACTTACTAGAGCTTCTTTAATTGTCAACTGGCGGTTGGTTTGAGTGAGAGACTGCAACATATCAGCTAACAATCTTTCAACATTGAAATCATCAGAGACACAAACCCAAACTCTCTTATCAAAGTGACTCTCAACCTTGGCATCTTTGTAAACTAACTGGGCCAGGGTTGTCTTCCCTTGACCACCCATGCCCAGGATGGTGAAGACTGGTAAGTCCTTCTCATGGTAGTCTGAACCAGTTAACATGTTTATCACGTGTGAGGTATCATCACCCCTGCCCAAGATTTCTGAATCCTCCATAAAAGGACTTGTTGACCTCTTTTCTCTAGGATCACGAAGTGAGGTTGTGATCTCAGCTGGCCTAAGGCCAATTTGTTTTGATTCTGCATAAACTTCTTCTACGGATGACATAACATCCTTCACCTTGTGAGCCAGTTTCGGGCGAAATGACACAGGATTTGAGGATGAAAAGAACCTGCGTACCTTGTCCCTCTTTCGGCTCTCTATCTTTTGGCGAAGAACTTCGTACCCAAACTCATCCAACACAATCTCCGCATCAAGGGCGACGGACTGGAGCCTTTTCAGCCAAAGTTGCACAGCTTTGTCAGTTAATTGCTTGCTTTGTGCATCAGAGAGCAAAGCTTGAATCATCTCCAGCTTATCAGCGAGTTTCTCGAGTTGCTTAGTAACACCCAATGCAAGACCGATCTCCTGGACAGCAAGCGTAACAACCTTCGCCAACAGTCCTTCAGTAACAACCCCAATGGCAGCATCAGCCATGTTCAGCAAGCAAAAGAAATGAGTGAATTCAAAGAGTTGGGATATAAGTGAGGCGATTTGAATTGAGGAATGCAATTGCAGGAGAGGAAACGAGAGAGAGGAATTGCTAGGAACAAAGTAAGCTGAAACAGATCTGTTTGGGAACCAAAAGTAAGTACGTCAACGCAAAGGACAAAACCAAATATAAATGTAAATATTTGAAGTGACTTTCCGTCTCATGGACAAAAACAACAATAATTGGAACACTCTGTAACACTGTTTTTGCTGCTACAAAATAAAAATATTTAATTTTTACTGTCTTTTTTCTTTTTCTTCTTCTTTTTGGAGAGCTCATTCACTACTTAAAATCCCAATCCCAATTCCAAGAAACGTTTTAAAGGTTGTTTATATTAAGTGAAAATGATCGTAAGAAACTTAATGCTAACTCGGATGGATGTTGTGTTCTTTATTTAAAACATCAAACGCTATATTTTTTTCAATTTGGATTTAAAAATACAATATTGATATAGAAATAGATGTAGGATATGATATTGACAAAAAAAAAATAAATATAGATAAGATGTGTCTCTAAAAGTTTTAAGAAACACAGTATTCTCATTTCATTTTCCTTTAGTAACATCAGTGTTGGGGTTTCATTTTCCTTTAGTAACATCAGTGTTGGGGGAATGTACGTGGGAATAAAATTAGATTAATCACAAATTAAATAATTTTGGCAATAGAATTTAAAACAGGAACGAAAGTGATACATAATTTTGTGGAAAATTAATTTTGTGAGAAATCAATCACTTTTAGATCAACAATTTGTGTAATTAAAGTTCCGTATATTATTTATGGCAACACTTGTGAGCAAGCGATCCCCGCGCACAAGCTTGGTCAATATTACGACGTAATATAATTTGGAAAGAAAGAGGAAGTATAACATAGATGTAAGTATTGGGATACGAGTGAGGTTATTTGAGTTGAGGAATGCTGCGCCTCCTTTGTCAAATTTTATATTAAATTAGGTAAAAAGTTTTATAATAAAAAAAAAATTAAAGATTTTTTTAAACGTTTAAATTATGTTTTATTTAAAAATTTTATATTAAATTATGTGAAAAATTTTATAAGAAAAAGTAAATTAGAGAATTTTTTTTAAAAATAATGTAAGAAAAATTTTAGAAGAAATTTAAATTTTAAATTTTAAAATAAAAAATTATTTAAATATTTTATTTTTATAATTAAAAAAATTAATTTTTTGTAAATATAAATGCTTTCCAAACAAACGGAGCCACTCGGTTTCACTTGCGCCCAAGTAAACCATTCACAATCAAAAATCAATCAGAGATACACATATCAAGACAATAGTAACCCGCTTTTACCACGGTTGTGCTAGTTTTCCATAGCTAAATTACGGCCTAAATACTTTTTTTTTATGAAAATTTGATGATTTTTTTATATTTTTAATATTTAAAATAAAATATAATTGTGTTTTACTTTAATTTTTTAGATTAAAATTTTGAGATTGTTTCATTTGGTCTTATGAATATTTTGAATGAGTTTAATATTTTTTCTCATGTATTTTTAAAAAATAAATTGAAAATGGACTATCCCAAATTGAGTAATCGATAATCAGCAATTTCGAAATCAGAACCGAGAGTTTTAGAGAGATTGCAAACCAAGAATTCCGAAACCTTTATTCCCTAATTCCGTTAATGTCAATTTTCTTGCGGGGCCAAGACATGAATTCAACAAAATGGCCCTCCATTTTGTGGTGGCCCGTGGGACAACTTTCTGAGCCACACTTCTTTGAGTTTGGGCGGCCATTTCCATGCACTCACATGGCATTGTCGGCAGACTTTTTTGAAAAGTTGTACTTGTTTAATAATTTTGATTCTTGATAGGTCTTTAAACAAAATTTTCCACAAATTGTTTTTCCATATTGTGTGTTACGGTTTCCATGTCAATTAATTTTCATATTTAAATTGTCTAAACTTGTATTGCTCATTTTTAATTATTGGAATTAGAATGCTATTGATGATATTTTTTCAATTTTTATGATTTTATCTTTTTATTTCTAACATTGAATTCAATTATGTTAGCCATACATTTTTTAATAGTAATTTTTTATCATTAATATCCATCCATTTGTGATTATATTTTTTTCTATCTTTTTTTCATTTCGATCATTGGAATACAGAATCCATAAATACCCTAGGTGGTGCTATTAATAAAGAATACAGAATCCAAGTTAGAATTAAGTTTCTTACAATCATGTTCATCTAATCTAACAACCTTTAAAACGTTTTTTGGAATTATGATTTTAAACAATTAATGATTTAATGGGCTTTCCAAAATACGGGAAAAACAGACAATATTTTTGGCAGTAAAAACAGTGGTCCAATTATTTTGTGGGAATTTATTTTGGTTTTGTTGATGACAGCGAAAGTGATAGGAGCAGGGACTCCACATTCCTATCGGGTGTGTGGAATAATCACTTTTGCCATGCGTCAATTATGGCAGCACTAAAGTAAAGCTGGTTTGTGGCATTGGCTCATGATTGAATAAAGCAGAGGCAATTGGCATCCACTAATTACAAAAGTATTCTCTCCAGCTTGATTCAATTAGTTTTTACGAGGAAATTAAGTTCTGAAATACAAGAGATTGATTCTCGTAATTATTTAATTAGGTAGGTTTAAGGGTAAATTTTAATTTATTTAGGAGATTAATTTCATTCTTTGAGTGTGTGATATAAATTCATAAAAAGGTGAATGAAATACCTTTATATGCAAAAAAACACATAAATACAAAAGTATTTACTATTTAGTTCAGTTGATGTGATGGTCGACCCTCGACACAAAAGACACTACTAATGACATAATAATTGATTGCATACATTGTTGACTCATTCACGCATATTTTTTTTTCCAAGTGGAATTTGTGATTAATTAATAAACTTGGTCAAAATTAAATAAAATCTCGGGTTCACAAAATCTTCCAAATACTTGACAAGATGATGGCTATACGTAAGTCCTAATGGACAAGAAAACCATGTCCATTTCCATTAAGCAACGCACTTAAAAAAACCCAGAAGAAATCAATTAGGATGCATTCACCCCAAAATCGGGGTGGTATATGAACTTGAAACATCAAGGCTCGTGTAAGATTAGCATCTAATAAATGGTGGTATTTACGTTCAACAACTCTATTTTGTTGAGGAATATGAATACAGAAGCTCTCATGAATGATGCCTTGACTAGCAAGGAATGAACTACATTCTCCAAAGAAAAATTGAGTAAACATCATAGAAATGAAGTGTTAAATTTTGGAAAAAACTTGGAATTTAGAGTGTAAAAGAAAAATCCATGTAGCACGAGAAAAATCATCTACAATGGTAAGGAAATATCGGTGACCATCATGAGTGGGTGTCTAAATTGGTGGCGGAGGTAAAAAATAGTGAGGTTAGAACTGGATGCACCGGTAGGAAGCTTCATGCAATTGATGGATTGCTTGATGAAAAAGATTTGTGAGCCGCTAACTCGATCGAAGCTATCTTTCAAGGAATTCCATATAGACGCCACCGTGGGAAGCCGAGAAACCATAGCTTCAAGACTCGGGTCGACGGAGTGTGTGAGCCAAGTTTTTGCGGCAGCGTGACATTGATCCCATCGTGTAGCTTCAGGACCATTTCCAGCAGGTCGTTCATGGGTACCATTCAGAAAACACAATTATTTCTTCGCTCGTTAATTTTGTAGAAACAATGCTTCCGGTCTGCAGATCAGTGGAGGAAAGTTGATATGAATCATGAGGAACGGAAGGATTTGCAGCGATGATGGCAGCAGTGGTTCCAAAGACGATAGCAGCGATGGTAGCAGCCATTGCAGTAAATAGCGGGTCAATTTTGCTGGTGGAAAATGGCAGACGCCTAGAATTGGTGAAGACGAGGAGCTGAACTGAGATTTCACCGGAAAGAAAAAAATAATGCAAAGAAAAAATAGGAGAAAAAGAACAGCAACAACAAACTTTTGTGATTTCTGGTTTAGAGAAAAAGAAGGAAAAATCTGTTTAGAGGACAGAAAGGAAGAAAAAAAATAATTTGAGCAAAAACAGTATCAAATCGTTCTGCTCTGATACCATGGAAGAAAGTCTAAAACTAGAGAATTTGTGGAATATTTGTCGTCTTTGATATATCTCTATACAAGGTTTGATCGTTACATTTATAGATAACTCTATGCTAAATAGATAATAACTGAATATACAAAGAGATAATATAGAGAATATACAATACTCGTCTTAAGTGATAGGTGTTGAATGGATATGGCTAATCCTTAACATGGTGTCTTTTGTGTCCAATCAATTATTATATCACAAATACCAACACAATAGCTGGACTAAATAGTGAATACTTTTGTATTTTTGTATTTTTTTTTATTTTTTGCATGTAAAGATAGTTCACCCACATTCTTATGAATTTGTGCTACATATTTAAGGGATGAGACTAATCTCTCAAGTAAAATAAATTTTATCTCTAAACTTGCCCAATTAAATAAATAGTTGTGAGAATTGATATCTAAACCTCCTTGTATTTAACTTAATTTCCTCGTAAAAACTAATTGAATCAAGCTCGAGAGAATACTTTTGTAATTAGTGGATGCCAATTGCCTCTACTTTATTCAATCATGAGCCAATGCCACAAACCAGCTTTACTTTAGTGCTGCCATAATTGACGCATGGCAAAAGTGATTATTCCATACACCCGATGGGAATGTGGAGTCCCTGCTCCTGTCACTTTCGCTTTCATCAACAAAACCAAAATAGTCTGAGCGCGTTTGTTTTAAAGGTTGTTAGATTAGATGAACATGATTGTAAGAAACTTAATTCTAACTTGGATTCTGTATTCTTTATTAATAGCACAACCTAGGGTATTTATGGATTAAATTTCAAAAGATATTTTTTATATTTTTTTAAAAAAATAGTTTTAAAATAAAAATTATATTAAAAAGTATAAAAATACGTTTTAATAGTGCAATCCATATCTATAATTTTTTTAATATTGTAGTTAACACTACCAAGTTTTTCTAATTTGGTGATCCTATTGGATTAATAGGATTCCTATCCTATTAGACAATGTAGGGAGTTTGGTGATCCTATTGGATTAATAGGATTCCTATCCTATTAGACAATGTAGGGAGTTTTTCTGGTTAAAAATAATTGTATTTTTTTTTAACTCAAGTTAAAATGATATTAATTTTAAGGTAGATTTATTATACATTGCAAGATTATGTTTAAATACTTAATTTGTAATAAGTATTTTAATATGTAATTGTGTCACAATTCAAGTATTTGTGAATATCAATTGAAATAAGTATATTTATATGTACCTTTGTTGAAATAAAGATTTAGCCTTCTCAAATCTTTAATCCGAATCAAAAGTAGAGAGGGTTTTATTCTCATGACTTTGAAGTCTCCAAGGTACATCTCCTATGTTTTTAAAACTTAAAATTATTGACCAACTTCTAATGATGTAACGTGTCTTAATGAAAAAAATTATGTGGTTTTCTTTTTTCCTTTATTGAGAAAAGTTATGGCCTATTCTTTCTTTATCAACTATATTAGAGTAAAAATTTATAGATAAAAAGTGTTTCTTTTAGTCTTTTTGTTCTCGTTATTTTTCAAGTGATTCACATCTCTTTTGCAGTAGTGTGATTTCCCAAATGTCTTGACGAGGAGAATAATAAAGTTGCTCATGTTGATGGAATTGGTCGTTATGTGATGTAGAAACAGAGGGAAGGGAGAGAGGACAGTAGACCTTTGGTGATGGAAGTAAATAAAATGGAAATGGATAAGAAATAAAAAGACTATGGAAGATGTTTAGATATACCATCAGCATATTTCAGTTTAATGCACTTTTATTTGTGGTTAATTTTCATACAAAAATTAAAAGCAGAGTCTAGTTTGCTCATCTTGGTTGCTAGGTTCGAAATGATATTCCCTTGTATATAGAACCTTTTTATTTTATTTTATTTTTTGTAAAAAAAATATTTTAAATACTTTTAACATCTTTATTTCTGTATTTTTTAGAGGTAATTGATCTTTCAATATAACGAATTCAGTCATTTCCTATAAAATAGAGTAATAGGTTGATAGTAGAAACAGAAAGTAGTATTTTAGTAATTGATTTTTTTTTAAAAAAATATTAGAATACCTTTCATAATAAATCATTAAAACTTGTACCTTTTTTAATAATTTTGATTCTTGGTGTGCCCTGAATCAAAATTATTCCAAAATATTGGCATTAGTTATTTCAATTTTATTTTGAAATGCAATCAGTGAGTAAAAATCCAAAATTGATCAAACCTTTTTATCATATATGGGGACTAAATTTTTTAGTTTATATTATATTATAAATTTAGTAACCCATATACACTCATATATCTTTTATACATACTTTTGAAAAAATTCACCTTTTATTTTGAAAAAAAATTCACTCACTTCTATAAATTAAAAAATAATATAGAACAAATGTATTGAAGATAACTTAACTTGCAAATTTTAATTCAGTTAAAAAAGTACACAACTTTACCGCCATCTTAATCATTAGAATTTTTGGAATCATCAATAATTTTGCTCTGCGAAAAGAAAGGCTTTCAAAAAAGAACTTGTTGAAAATATTAATCCCAAAGTCCTACGTGTCAATAACTTCGACCTTTATTTTATTACTTATGCCCATTTCATTAGCTATGAAATTGTCAATTTTTAGTTTTATCTCATTGCTTGCTTCATGTATTAGAAGATACTCTAAATAGTATATATAGATATTTCATGGTTCCCTTATTTTTTTTTACCTTTCTATATACCCTAATATTTTGCATTGTCCTTTTTTTTTCCCCCTTTTTGCATGCTTTTAATTAAAAAAGTACAATAAAAATAAATGTTAGGGCACCCATGCATCTAATATGGGACACAGTAAGACCCTTCATCCCCAGAAAAAAAAAAGTCAAGTTTTAAATTTTTTTTGTTCCAAAAAAATAGTATACTTTTATATAAAATTATTATATTAATAATAACAATAATGATGATGATGATGATCGTGTAAGACCAAAATTAAAAATTAATGATAAAATAAAAAATTATACGGTTAATGGTGCATTTAGTGTGTTGTACATTATAATTTAAAATTTTTTGTATTAAATCACAAATAGACACTTTTTTGAGATAGTGGGAGTAATATATTAAAAGGTAGAACAAAACTTTACCTTTTATCATCAACTTATCCTCAAATTTCTTGTTGATACAAGTATAATTTTGTAAAATTTTAATACAATGTTCTTAACACTTCATGAATATTAATTTACTTTAAAGCTCTATAAGTTGTTTCTTTATTTTAAGTTTAAAAGAATTATTTTTAGTTATTTAAATATTTATCTCAAATATAATCAATAGATAAAGTCTAAAAGTTATCAATTTTAATTTAACACTACTTTAATTTGTTATTTCAAATTTACAATTATCAAATTAAGGAAATTTCTAACATCCCTTCCTTCAGATTAAAAATGATATCTAATGAAATGATGCCACCTCATATATTAGCATGTGGTGAAATAATTAAATTATTATCATATATTTTACTAACCCACTATAGCAAGTAAATATGTATAGTACAACACTCTATTTCTCTTTATTTTTACTTTTAATTATTGTTTGTCCAATCTAATCAAAATATTATTATATGTATTTTTTTAGTATAGTAGAAACATGTGTTGTTTAAAGTTAATTTATTTGTCATTAATAAAAGAAGGAGGTAATGATTAACAATGATAAAAATTATGAACATGTTGACTTTATTTGTTCTATTTCAATTACATAGTTTAAAGCTCTTGAAATTTGCATATGTTTGACAAGGGAAAAAATCAACATAGTACAAATTACACACTAAACATTATACAGTTAAATAATTAACACTGTGCTATTCTGTTAATCATGTATAATATTTTTTATGAAACTTATCTTAAAACGAAAAGAAATTCATCCATTCTATACTAACAAAGATTTTGTACTCAAATAATTCCTCATGCAATTAAAATTAAATTGTATATATGAATCTTGTAAACTAATGTATTTTTCATTTAGAAATGCTATTGATAGAAAGATGTTCTTTTTTAATTATTGTAATAGTAAAAGATGAATCATTAAATATATTTTTGGCGTGAAACGCATAACAAATACATTACATGGATACTTAATCATTAGAATATATGAGACTATTTGCTAGGATGCAGAAAGACCTTTCTTTTTTCTTTTTTCTTTTTAAACAAAGATTTTGTACTCAAAATGCTTTTTTGTATTTCAAAAATGGGTATACATTACATGGATTCCCAAACGCTCTATTTTTTTTAAAGCAAGTAGTACCAATAGCAAAGAAGTTATTTATGTTTATGAATCAAAGTGTGAATGTTTAAACTAAAGGAATTAATGGAACAAGATTGAATAATTGTAACTGTTTCAATTACTTGGTTTTGGTTTTAATATTTTCACAAAACTTAATACTTTTAGTGAATTGATATGGAATGCTACACCCCCAGTAAATTGATTGTAAGTATTAATTTGAATGTAGGGTTCACTCAATTACTTTAGAAAAATAAAAAGTTTGTTATGACCATCCTAATAAATTGTAGGTAAATAATTGAAATCAAATATTAATATTTGTAACACATTATCAATGATAGAATCAAATGAAATTGAACCCTTGAATTAGAAATCTAGTAATGTTGATCTTCTTTTCTTTGTTATTTGGTTATTCATTTTAATTATTTGTTAGAATTTCGTTAATTAATTTAACTCATTGAACACCCACCCCCCTCACCAAAAAAATTTATTTTATGTTGTCTTTAAAATAAGAAATTAGTTATCAGTTCATCTAGGGTTCGACCTAATTCCACAACTATTGCAAACTTAAATAGTACAATAGAGAATAAGTAATTAAGCTTTATGGGTTTCGAGAAATTTGTCACTACTATAATGAACTTATCTATTTATCCAAACATGACAATTTTTTCGTAATAGTGATCTTGCTCTTAAAAGTCACAATTTATTATAACCTCCATAAATAAAAAAATAATGTTTAAAAATTATTACATCCATCCCAAAAAAACAGTCTAGTTTAAAAAAAATTGAAACTATACAGGAAGAAAAGTTGAGAATTGAGAATTATAAAAGAGGCTAACAAATAATTGCTATAAATAGAAAAAATAAATGGAAAATTGATGGAAAAAAATAAAGATTAGGGAGAATTTGAAGAAAATTGTGCGTTAAAAATAGTTATTAGTATATATTAGAAAGAATAATATATATTATTTATTTAATCAACCAATTCGAAAACCACTGTGATTTTAATTTCTAAAAATTATGGAAGTAGAAACAAACTATCCCTTATAATTCCGATTCTAATGTATTGAACCGCCTCTCATAGTTTTCGTTCAAGAATCGAAATTATGGGGTCCAGTGTCACTTAGATTCTCATTAATATGTGGTCTTCACTCTTCACTCAATGGGGAAGAGGGGAGAAAATAAAAAAAACAAAAGAAAGTCACTTTTGAAATATTATTACTAATAATAAATATATGTGATTTACAATTAAAAAATTAAAAAAATTATATAATTTTAAATAGTATATTAAGTGTATTGTATATTATAATTAAATATATATTATATTGTGTCTTTTTTTAAAAGGTGAAGTGATTGATGATAGCATTTCGATTCCTATCCAAAGAATAGTTGCCAAATTTCAGACTACACGAAAGAAAGAAAATTCATTTACATCTATGGTATGATCATTCAAGTGATGTATGAGAAACACCAATAATGAAGCATATAACCACGTAATTTTCCAAGTTCTGTCCAAAGTAAGAAATAATTGAGTAGGAAGAAGAGTTGTGGTGTTGTTAATTTGTTATACTCAGTTGGCTCGGCAAAAAGAAAAAAAGAGTGGAAATACTATATCCCATGCGAAGAAGATTAAAGGATCACAAACTACCATTTTTTATTATTTATTTTTTTTAAAAAAAGAAACCTAAAAGATTTGCATATAAACAAACAAATAATGATAGTCAAAGAGAGGCTTTGAAGACATGGAATAAATAGTGGAAATAAGTTAGAAATATAGAGAGTAAATCAGGAAGTGGATTAGTAGTCATCACTCATCACCATTGGCGAAATTCCAAACGATCGTAGAATAGCTTAAATAAATTAGGAATATAGGTAGAGAGTAACTCACAAAGTGGATTAGTAGTCACCATTCACGAAGTGTCAATTTGGGAATATGGGCAATCTTGGGCCACTCTGAGCCACTTCCTTCAGTGCATCTCTCTTTTAGAAGAGGACAGTCTTCAATCTCAAGAAGTTGTAAGTTGGTAAGGCGTTGAAATGCTTCCGCTGAGGGCAACTGCTTGAGGTTTTTGCAATACGAAACTTCCAACTTTTGAAGACTTGTTAAGTTACCCAACCACTCTGGAAGAGCCTCCAATAGATGAAAATAATATATTGATAAATCTCTTAATGAAGTCAAATACTGAATTTGATGAGAGAGAGAGGTGACTTTTGGAAATTCATATCCCCACAATGAAAGAGACGTAAGAGAGGGAAAATATTGGAGATGATCGAATGGAGGAGGAGGAGAAGGAGCACTGGTGACATGGGAGACGGAATGAGGGAAGAAGGGGAAATAATCAACTTCTGAATCATAGCCTCCTAGAGTTAATGACCTAAGGCTGGTGAGGTGGTGCAGATCCTTAGGCCATAAACTAGGGTTGTCCTCGATTGACAAAGACTGAAGTGGGGCCAGAATCTTGAGGCTGCAAAATGCTGCAGTAAACTCCCCACAATCCTCAATCGTTAGATCACGCAGCGATGGGAGATAATGGATATTTGGAGGAGACCCAACCACCCAATTCCAATTCGGTGAAAGGGTTAGGCTTTCGCAGTTACGCATATCCAATTGTCGAAGCTTTAGTAGGCAACCCAAGTTTGGAAAAGCCCTCAACATGGGAAGGTCCGATATGCTCATTTCCTCTAATTTAGGAAATATTTTAACAATAACCGAGGATGATGATGAATGTGGAATAATTGCATCTGACCACTCCACTACACTTTTCATATACCACAAGTGTAGTGTTTTCAGTGCTGGAAAGAGAGTAATCGCATCTGCCCCATTATCATAATTACAACCAACCACATTCTTTACATTTAGATTTGGATTTGGATTTGGACTGGACTGCCCATACCCATACCCATACCCATAGAACTCTTCTCCTATACCCTTCACTTTGTCTAAATGTTCCAGAGTTAAATCCTCAAGACAAGGCAAGTACCCAAGCGATGGCAGTCCTTCACATTCATTCAATTCCCATAATTTCAATTTCACCAGATTGCGAAGCTGGTTTAAATCATTCCTTGCTACCCTCATCATCCAGGATGGAAACTTGGGGCTTTGATAACCCCCAATTTTCAAACTTTTGATATTCGAATGAGGTTTCAGACCCTCCATAACATCGCTGTCATCACAGTCTTCTTCCCTCCCATACTCCCAATTAAGCACTAAACTTTGAATGTTTGACTTCTTTGACAAGTTGGCTTTCAAAGCAGATTCACGACTACTCACATTTTCAAGGCCAAAAATTCTTAATTCACCTTTAAGGTTGTCCAAGTGTTCCAACTCTTCAATTTGGCATCCATCGCATTTGTCCACCTTAAACCAACTCAAAGTTTGAAGATTTATCAATTGGCCGATTCTTGGAGGTGAATAATTAGGTACTGAAAATACGAAATATCCTGATTCCACATAAAAATGCCTCAAGTTTAGTAATTTCTGAGGAAAACCCTCAGGTACCACATCCAACGAACGGCTGACTCTTAAGGTCTGCAAATAGTACAACTCTGTGAGCGACTTTGGAAACTTTCGTATCCGAGTGCCACTGATGTCAAGAAATCTCAAATGCTTCATCTTACCAATCCAATTTGGTAATTCCTTCGCATCCTCATCTTCAACAATCAAAGCAGAAAGACATCTAAAGTTTGCTGACAAATTTTCTTCAAGCAAGTTACGACCTTTCAAATGAAGTGTTCGCAGCTTCGAGGGAACAATACTTTTCAAGTTCTTCCACATTTCCCCTTCGCCTGCAGTGATTGTTAAGTGCACAGCCTCGATCTTGTTGCTTACCTGCTTCCAATCCTTCACATGAAAACAGTAATTCTCCGACACTTGTAATGAAACATCATGCACAAGGTCGTGCATCTTGCAATGCGTGATATTATTTAGATCATCCCTTTCAGCATCTTGCAATAAAGAACTCCTCAGTAGAATATTAAAATATTTACTGCCTACCTCTTCCATTAATAAATCACTTCCCTTTGGAGGATTCAGCAGCCCTTGCGCCATCCAAAGTTGTATTAGCATATCCTTTTCCATCCGAGTGTCCTTCTCAAAAATCGCACAGTATGCAAAACATTGTTTCAGTGACAATGAGGGCAAATGATCGTAACTTAGCTTTATGACCGAAAGAACTCCGTTTCCTTCACCGGAAAAATCACTCCACACTCCACTTTTCTCAATCGTCAACCACTCCGATTCAGAATGCTTGGAGTACAATAAGCCTCCTATTGCCTTTATGGCTAAGGGAACGCCTCCGCACCTTTCTAAAATCCTTTTGCCTATATCCACCAATTCTGGTTTCTTTATTGCTCCACCCTCTGCAAATGCCCGTTTCTCAAATAATTCCCAACTGTGCTCTGGTGAGAGTACTTGAAGCTGAAGAGATCCGGATGTTCTCATTGCTGAAGCAACTTTCTCGCTGCGTGTGGTGGCCAGAATTTTGCTTCCCTTAGAATCACCAATTTGTAACAAACATCTCCTCATGCGATCCCATTCTTCATTTTTGTCAGTCCAAACATCATCAAGTACCAGCAAATATCTTTTACCACTCAATTGTTCTTTCAATCTACTTACTAGAGCTTCTGCAGTTGTCAACTGGTCGTTGGTTTGAGTGAGAGACTGCAACATATCAGCTAACAATCTTTCAACACTAAAATCATCAGAGACACAAACCCATGCAGTTCTTTTGTCAAAGTGACTCTGGACCTTTTCATTGTTGTAAACTAGCTTAGCCAGGGTTGTCTTCCCTTGACCACCCATGCCCAGGATGGTGATGACTGGTAAGTCCTTCTCATGGTAGTCTGAACCAGTTAACATGTTTATCACCTGTGAGGTATCACCATCCCTGCCAACGATTTCTGAATCCTCCACAAAAGGATCTGTTAGCCTGTTTACTCCCAGATCGGGAAGTGAGTTGTTCAGCTCAAACGCCTTAAGGCCAATCTCATTTGATTCAGCTTGTTTTAAGGATGACATAACATCCTTCACGATGTGAGCCAGTTTGCGACGAAATAAAACAGGATTTGAGGATGAAAAGAACGTGCTTACCTTGTCCCTCTTTCGGCTCTCAATCTTTTGGCGAAGAACTTGGTAGTCAAGCTCTTCCAACACAATCTGAGCATCAAGGGCGACACACTGCAGCCTTTTGAGCCAAAGTTGCACAGCTTTGTTATTTAATTGCTTGCTCTGAGCATCGGACAGGAAAGCTTGAACCATCTCCAGCTTCTCTGCAAGCTTTGTGAGTTCTTTCTTGAGACCCCACGCGAGACTGATCTCCTCGGCAGCAAGTGAGAGAACCGCCTTCAACAGAGCCTCCGTAACAACCCCAAGTCCAGCATCAGCCATGTTCGGCAAGGAAAAGAAACGAATGAATTCAAAGTGTTGGGCTATCAGGGAGGTGATTGGAGTTGAGGAATGCAGTAAAGCAAAACAGAGAGGGGAGTTGTTAGGAACAAAGATGAGAGTGAGATCTGTTTGGGAACCAATAATTACGAGTGGACACTGAGTCAACGCAATTGGACAAAACCAAAGACGTTGTTGTTGTTGTTGTTTTTTTTTTTCCCCTTTTAATTCCCACGTTCATTGGCTATGGAACCCACAGTCAGGAATTCGATCCCTGGGGAGGCCACTGGAACTGCTCCCAACGTTGCCATTTGAACCTAGTCCTGGGATTAATTTAATTAATACTACTTTGGAATGGAAGAGTAAAGCTTGTTTTTACTGCTGCGAATATCCTTTTTCTACGATTCAATGCTTTCTTAAACATTTACCTTCGAAGTCCATAATTGCAGCTTTTGAAGCCTGCATTTACAATTTTACATGATAAAGATTTGAAATGCTTCTTTCTTCTAATCCGAGGAACACATAGCATCAAAAACACGTTAACTGCAGCTACAGGTGCAGTGGTCCCTTTTCATCATTCAGTTTTACATGAGGGGCATATGCAATCTAGTACTCGGATATGCACATTGGGGAATGGTTGCTGCTGCACCATGGATTGCGAAGCTCAACACTCCCATGTTGCTCAAGGCTCTACATGAAAATCCTGATCATGAAGTTAAGGTAAATAATAGTTGCACTAATACATGAATGCTATTCTTTGAGTTTTATTTGAATGAATAAGCAGTCAGGTTTTGAATTCTGCTTCTAAATCTCTGAGTATGTGCTATTTTTATCTCCAATCCATATGTCTCTCACTTCATATTGCTGGTACAGGTGTCAAGAGTATTTATCATCCTCAGTAAACATCGTAACAAGCAGCATTGTTGATTTTCAGGTTGTTAGCCACTCATTAGGTGGTGGAACTGCTGCTCTTCTTACATATATTCTTCGAGAACAGAAAGAGTTGTCCTCAATCACATGTGTTACTTTTGCACAAGGCACGTGGTAAGCTGCTTTAACTTTTCACTCTTAATTCTATTGTTTTTTCATGGAGTGTGATAAGCTGTTTCATTATTTTGGGTTGTTTATGGGTTATGATTAGTCCATTGGACCATCTAATCTTCATTTTGAAAAAAGGATGCTTTTTTACTGGGTTTAGAGAAACCCTCTTGCCAAGTGAAAATAGTAAGTGTTAGTAGGAGTTCAAATTTTGTGAATTAGCATCACTCTTTTGATGTCTTCTCTTTCTTGTGCTATTTGAAAAATCTGTCATTTATTTCCTTGTTTTGTCTCTTCAGCTGCCTGCATGACATGGGAGTTGGCAGAGTCAGGGAAGCACTTCATCACTAGGATAATCAATGGCTCTGATCTTGTGCCAACATTTTCAACTGCTTCTGTGGATGATCTCCGTTTAGAGGTCTGGTTTCATTATCTTAAATTGAAAAGTGTTTGTCAGGCTACTATCTGTCACAAATAAATCAATGACAGATTTAGCTGATGAGACTTGCATACATATCTTATTAGGTAACAGCTTCATCTTGGTTAAATGATCTGCGTGATCAAATTGAGCACAACAGAGTTTTAAATGTAATATATCGCTCTGCGATTGCTCTTGGGTCTAGCCTACCATCTGTGTCTAATGCAAAAGCTAGAGTTGCAGTTGCAAGTGCGCTTTTGCACCCTGTTTCAAGCAGCACTAGTGTAAGATATTGCGACATTTATTTGTATAGTTTGCAATTAATTTTTTCATTTTGTTTACTTAACTCCGGCATAAAGTGATCTTCATGGTTTATGCTTTATATGTGTGAAATGTACTTTTGATGATTCCCAAGTACAGTTCTCCTAAATGCCGAACTACTTTATTCTTAAAGAGTGCCATTATCTTCTTTTTCAAAATGCTAATAGGTTATGAGTACTTTTTGTTTTACAGGTAGTTATCAAGCGTGCGTAAGATGTAGCTCCAGTAGTTGTTAGGACTTGTTAGGACTCGTTCTTCTTTTTCATCATGGACGTGTATGGGTGTACGCCGTTGTGTAGTGAATACTTCTTCAGAATGTAAAACCAATGATTTGCCTGAGTCGACTTCTCTTGTCACCGAAAGAACATCTGTATCTAGTGTTAGTGAAGTGGTAAGCAGAGACTCCAAGTCAAACGAGTTGGTATTCTGTTGTTCAAGTCTTTGGTTTAGCACTTGAAGAAACAGAGGAAGAGGCAGATGAAAGAGGATGGTCTGATTCGGGAGGATAGAATCATCACTGCATCCACTTTTAATATTCATCACGAAATTACGTTTAAACATTTTGATATGTACTTTATTACTACTCAAGTTTTTGAATTATGAGTATTCCAAGGAAATAATGAAGAGAAAATTGGATAATTGTACTGTTTTCCATATGCTTACAATGAGAGACATATTTATAAACTATAATATATGTGTCTAGAATTTAAGAACTAATTAGATCTCTTCCGTTAATGATATTAATTAATAATTACTTAATATCAACTAAATGTCTATGCAAATGAAACCATAATAATGATTGATATGTTGAGAATATATAGTCATTAATATAGTATTAATCATTTATTAATATGTTGACATCCTGAGATGGCTTATGACAACCTTTTAAGGTGATTTTTGTGAGGATGATAATCCTACTAAATATTTGAATACTGCCAAATTCCAGCGAATTCTGTTAGTATAAAATTGCCCGTCATTGTGAAGTTATAGCAACTTACATCATGATGAATATTCAAATGAGTAAAAACCACACACTTGATGACTTGGAATACAAAAATGGAAAAAGAAATAGATGGGAGAAAGAAGAGTATTATATGACAAATGAGAGTTGAGACTCAGTCAGTTCAAAACGTTGGATTCATTGCAGACAAAATTTGGTTGAAAATTTGTATTTTGATTCTGTATTCCAATCTATGCTGGTGGACTTTTTCTCTGGCTGAACACTTTTACATATTCTTTTTGGGCCTCCTTTGCTCTAACAAAAATGGGGAGTATAGTTCGTGGCAGAATAAATTTGTGGATTTCTAACCTGCTCCAACTTGTCATTGCCTTGGTAAGCTGAACAACTCCAATTACTTAAAACTTAAAAAGACTACAGAATTAAACAAGGAGAGTGGAGTGATAGACTGGTTTTCTGGCACCACAGACTTTGCCAATACTCACCATTGTAGAAAAAAAGGAAAACGACATATTTTGAAGTTTCCAATGACTCCTGCTAATCTTGTTGTGTTGATGCTAATTGTTTTCTTCTGGGTTTTTTTTTTAAGTGCATTGCTTAATGGAAATGGACATGGTTTTCTTGTCCATTAGGACTTACGTATAGCCATCATCTTGTCAAGTATTTGGAAGATTTTGTGAACCCGAGATTGTCTATGTAGGTTTGGTCACTATGCACGGGAATGATGAATTTAGAAAGACAACTTATGAACCCCTAAGCCACTTTCCAAAAGTTCAAAAGGAAGAAATTGAGGGAATGGAGACGGGGACATAATGAAGTAGCCAATACAAACTTGTGACAACTGGAGTCACAAAGAGGAATTTGGTCTTCTTAATTGATGTAAAACAATGAACAAAAAATCTTGAACAACTATAGAACTTGAAATGCTAAATGAGCAAGAACTCATTGATGAGTACAAGGGATACAGATTTATGAATCTGCAATTTTTATTGAAAAAAAATTCAATGGAACCAAAAGCTGTGACTAACCATAACCACACATTGCAAAGGAGCACCTAGTTTGGCCAGGACACTCTTCAAAACAAGAACCACAGTGATGAGGATCATTCTGCATATCAACACATCTCCCATCACAACAAATGAGCCCAAATGCACAGGTTTTCCCACATCCCCCACAGTGGAGTGTATCACTTCTTGTATCCTTACAAAACTTTTGGAAACAACAAGTGGTTCCACCCCAAGGGTTCTTCTCAGGATCCATGCACAAAGTGGGATCATTTCCACAAGTGAGGACTCTGTGCCTTCCTTTCAAGAAATTATAATGTGTTGGAATATCATTTGCAGAATTTTCACTCCTAACCCTTTTAGCAGCAGCATCAGCAGCAATGCCATGAGAAGTTGTTACGAGAATCAAAATCAAAACTGGCCAAATTCGAGTGAGGAAATTAATGGGATTACAGGAAGAAGAGAACTTTGTAGCAGCATCATTTCTACAAGAAAAGTTTGAACTAGCAATGAGCATGGATAATCAGTAACAAAACTTGACATTGGTGTATTTTAGTTACCTAAAAACCAAATTGAAGCCATAATAAGACTCCATAATATTCTACATTAGCAGGTGAAGCTTCATTTGTTAAATGCCTTAAAATGGGGTAGCTTTTTTATTAGGTGAGAGCGCAGCTTTGTATATTGGGAACTGTTGATGAGCATGGAACATGTACGTCATAAATTGACAAGAAGAGTGCATATCCATGGCTTCATTTTGCTTAAAGTCAAGAGGCATCTTTAACTGCTCAATTTTTTGACACTTCAGAGTACAAATATGTTCCTCATAATCATGCTTACTCAAAAGATTATGTTCTTTTCCTTTTTCCTGAGCTTTCACTTTGTTGCCAATCAGAAAAATAGTAATATTATTTGGAACTAAGATTGGTCCAAATGTCCCTCCTATCCACGTAATGTGAGTTGAAGATATCGAAAAATTTCTTAGCAATTCTGCATAATTAGTTCAGTATTTTCTTTTTTCTATAAATGATCAGAACTTCATATCTACCTAAACTCCATGCTCAGTGCATTCTGAGGTGAAGATCACATAAATAATTGCATGATTATTAATCATATGATGGTGAACTAATCTCTTTAGTTAAGGAAAAGAATATATCATGCAAGAGACTTATGGAGGAATTTCATTTCATTGCACTTTGCATATATGAATATTCAAACATGTTATCATGATTAATAATCACTCAATGTCCGGATCACAGACATTCAAAGTTGATGACTAAAATTTAGGTGATGGTAATACATCCACATCAATTGTGACAAATTTTATTCTTTTGCACGGCTCTCCAATCTTCATAAGCCAATTAAACAAAATTATGCTTATGTGATACTTTCTTCGTACTTAAAAAAATAAAATAAAAAACTAATGTTATTAATAACAACTATTTATGGGTTTGCCCCCCGGGCTTGGTCCGGATGATACCATCGAGGGCAACCTCCAGTGGCGACTAGGGATCAAATCCCTTGATTGTCATGTTGGGGTGGGATTTGGGACGATTCCACCTAGTCCGTGTGGGATTTGGAGTGATTTCACTCAAAGTCTTGAAGGATTTAGTCACATTGTGGGTCACGTAGTCGCAATGACATATGAACCTTACATAACAATTATTGGGACACAAGGCATCTTTGTGGGTCACAATTTGTGGAGTTCGAGACATGCCTTGTCATTGAATATGGGGATAACTCCAAGTATATATATATATATGGGTCAAAATCAAAAATAAAAATAAAGTTATAAAATTGTGTACTGAATAATGTATTAAGTGTAGTATATTTATACTTTAAAAAGTTATATTTATTCAAAAATAAAAATTTTCTTTTAAAGGACAGAAGAGTACGATTTATACAAATTTAAGACTAGTACATTTTGTATTTTTAAATTTTTATATAAAAATTATCGTTTCAGGAAAAAAAAAGAAGAAAGAAATAAGTTAGTCAACAGAACCTAAGCTGGTAGGACCTTTTATAAATTATTGGGCTTGATATGTTTGGTGGTGGATAAGCTAGTAAGAAGACTCTGAGCCGGCCCAATAGTGAATGGGCCAGAATTAATAATAATTTTTGACAAATTCTCAAAACTCTTTTTTCATTTGTTTTAGAAATTAAAAAAAAAAACCCATCTTGTTTACACTAAATTTAACATTTAACCCTCTATATAAATACAAAGAATCAAAAAATTTATTCAAAAAAATTTCTTTTCTTTTTTGACAAATATTCAAAAAAAAATCTTAATTGTATCAATTCCTTCGAAGAACAATTCTATACACATATCTTACTATGTTTGGATTGTAATTCATTTGAGAAATTTTATATTTGAATGTGTAAAAATTTTGATGGAAATTTTTTAGTAGAAAAAGTATTTTGGAGGGAAAAGTAAGATGAATTGTTTTTAAATATTATGTAAGAGGAATTTGAGTGGGAAAATTTGAATTTTAAATTTTGAAATAAAAATGTGTTTGAATATTTTATTTTTATTTGAAAGAAATTAATTTTTTGTAAATGAAATCAAAGATTCTGCCAAAAAAATTGTCCAATTGTCCAACTTTGTCCTCCCATGACATTAAAGTAGATTTTGATTACTGTTAAAAATCCAAATTTGTACCATGTTATGACTATGGTTCCTCTTCATGTTCATTCTTGTGTTAGGTATCAGTCATTTAATGTGGTCATCAATCATCACACGTGAATAGAAACCCAGAACTTCTTCAAGATTCTAAAAGAATAAATGAATAAATTTGTTCCTTCTAGCCCGTGACAGACGAGACTAAATTTACTGGCTTGTTTCTGTTCCAATTACCGTCCAAGAATGCAATCCAAGGATGAATCAATCACCCCACATCAAAATGGATAGTGGGATTATGCAGTAATTTGTTCATATTCTGTTTTTGGAAGTTATTGACAAAACCCTGAGAGGAACTCATCAATGGCATTATGGCACACTAGTTTTCTGCTGCTGTTGTTTAGTAGTCCCTGTCATGACAGCCTTACAAAATTAATAATTATTGGCTACCCTCAAACCAAACAAAAGAGATTAAATTTTGATGACCATCACAATTCCATGGTGATCACATGACCCACTATTTCTTGCTTTTCAGTAATACAATAATCTTCTTCTAGTGCAGTTTTGAGTACTTTCTTTGCTCTTTGTCCTTGTAGCATATATCAGGAAGTAGAATTTGGCCTAAGAAAGCTCAATATTTGTGCAGATTACCAAAAAAGCTCAATATTGACAGAGCATCACCGTGACAGTTTTGTTCTGACAGGTCAAAGATTCAAATCGATCTGGACTATTGCATGTGGCCTCTTCTAGTCTTCAATTATCTTCATTTGGGCAAAAGGGTTATCAGTGTTTGAGTTGTAATCTGTTTTATTTGATGGCATTCTTTTGCAGGGTTGAGGATCCCACACCAAGTCACATTGCTTTCCTTGCAGGAAATGTAACTCAACTTTAGTACTGCTGTTCCAGGAAGATTATAGAAAATTAAGCGAGCCATGCTTTGCTGAGTAATGAGAACTTTGTAGCATAATATAATAGTTAATAAAAATTCTGAAATAGTAATAGGAACACACTGATCTTTTCAGCACTGAGCGCGAGCCATTGTTGCCAATTTTCTACTGTTACTAGGCATAATTATTTTACTCCACAAGACTACAGGTTTGTCTGCTTTCGGCTCCCAAAGTTTTTGTGCAATTGAGTTCTGTGGGGGTTCATCAATAATGGATGCCTCTGTTACTGTAAACCCGCATGCTTGAGTGGTGAGTGAGGATTTTCGTCTCGAAGATTTGGACAGATTTAACAGCATGCGAAGACTTATGTACAAAGAATAATCAATATGTTCAGCAAGCAAACAAGAGATCCTGAAAATAAGGTAACAATGGTCATGCGTGACATTGTCTTCGGACAGAAAAAGACACAAAAACTTTTGATTAGAGCATGATTTTAAAGTTTTTTCTCCTCATTTTTCATAGTTCCCAAGTTGTACTACTCTCAAAGGAGAAACAGTTACATAAACTGTGTGTGTGAATAATCTTCAATCACCAAAGAGATGTAGCTCAAATTTTTTTTTGTTCCATTAGCTCACTTTACCTCCTCTGGCGGCAGCAACGGCCATACTTTTTGTCTTTACTGCAAATTCAAGTAACTGAGCCACTGAGGGACCAAAGAAATTTGGAAGTTTTAGCTGACCTTCACGAGCAGATGTTTCAGACCTCTCTCATCTGCTTAATATTCTTCCCCTTCTTCCTCTTCATGAGGCTAAAAAACGTTAAGCAATTTAATGGCTTCCCAATCTGTATCTTCTGCTTCATCCCTTTATCAAGATAATGAGAAATTGGACCCTGAGTCTGCCATTGCACTAGCCACCACAATCAATCAGCATATAGATGCATTACTTGCAAATGCCAAAGCTTGGATGTCTTTGAAACGGAAATGCATTTCCAAGCTCAACATTCAGAAGCAACCATCTTTCGAATTCTCAGAGTATTCAACTGTATCAAACCTTTATTGGGGTATAGAAGCTATTGACACTGCAACACAAACAAATATACCGGAAGAGAGAGCCTCGAGGCTGAAGAGTTCAGAGAAAATGCTTCAAGTTCCAGCTTCACTCCATGAGCAAGGAGTTACATCTGGAATTCCAAACGAGTATTTGATCTGTTGCTCCTACTTTTACCTGTCAGTTGTACGGAACCTCCAAAGAGATGAGTGGCAGGTTGCATTGCATTTTCTTCAAGCTCTTATGGTCTCTCCTAGAACTGTAAAAGAAGATTTTGCCCCAGAACTCTGCAGAAATATGCTACAGTTCTATGTTAGGCTAAAAAAGACGCAACAGCTATCGAAATCAGACCCTGTCAAGGACCTTGATGGGAAGGAGGCCACTCAAGTTATGGGACGGATGGCAAGGGAATACAAAGCTTGGTTACTGTATTATAAGATAATGTCTAATGGGGAGCATAATTCAAAGCTCTCTTTAAGCAGAGAGATTCCTATCCCGGACGACACATCAAAACTTATCATGAATAAGGAAACAATGTCCAGGAATGCCAGGGAAAATAGGCAAGTGACTAATTTGCAAGTAAGTGTACATTCCGTCCTCAAATCCAAACACATACTTGTACATAATCGAATACAATTAGAAAGAAAGTGGTTGATAAATCATTTGGAATTGTACATGATTAACTAATGTTATCTCACATTGTGTGTCCTGAAAATAACTTGGGAAAAAGTCTGCAATACCAAGATAGTGCATATGACAAAGGAAATATAATGGAAAATTGTGAATAATTTCATATCAGTGCATGTAATGTGTGTTAGCCAGTCAGATTCAGTGAAGTTTCAGATATATGTGCTACAATTAGCCGGTAATTAAGTTAGCAACTTTGAATTTTCTTCTATTCTTCACTGATATTGAAAAGAATGTTACTGGATGTTGATGATGGGGCAGAATAGTCTATGACATTAAGAATTTTCAGTGTTACTAAATGATGCAAAAGCTATTCCACATTTGACACAGGGCTGTTATGCAGAAACCATAAGAAGCTCAAGTATTAAGTACCTAAAAGATATCTTAATTGAATCGCAGTCGGATACTACAGTTTCCACAGGGTCATCCAACAGCAGTTCTACAGAAGAAACACATTCTGAGGTAAATCAGTCAAGAAACACATTATTCGAATTTGGTAAAGTTAAAAAAAATGCAGTGTTATGGTTCTTGCAATTCGTTTCTGGAACTAGAATTAGATCAGTTTTTTTTACCTTTTGTATCAGGAAACTCAAAGAGACTCCAAAATATCAATGAAAATCAGAAACAGATGTGCAGAAGACCTGCAAGCTCAAATTGTTGATCAGTTTGGCCCATTCTCATATCATTTCGACTTTTAAAGTTGATCATTAGAAGCTTGCTAACTGCGCTTATCTTGATATGCTAATGTTATTATTTTCACTGAAATACAGGAACCAGGCAGGTCCTTGCTCCAAGTCCAATCTTCATCAAGAAATAAAAGCCTGCATGTCCCAGGCTTCTAGACATAAAAAGCAGGAAGAAGATAAGGGACTGATTGTTGTGGATCTCTTTTCCAGAACACTATCCAGTTCATTTAGTGATACGGATGTATCAGCACTAAGACTACCAGATATTAAGTCACATGACCCTCTAGATGGAAATCCAGAAAAGGATTCTGCGCAAGGGAGACTTGAGTTACATGATTGCCGACACTCTGACTTTAAAGAGTTGGCAACTGCACAGCAGTTCCATCAGCTTCATCGCACAAGAAGTCTAGCTTGTGATGTGAGAGTGTCAAGCACAAGTTTCCAAGATGGTTTCTATAAAGTTCAAAAATTTCCGGAAGAAACTTCTCACATCGAGCAAGCACAAATACTTGAAAAACTAATTTCAAATCTTTGCTTCTCAGAAACATTGGGAAATCTCGAGGAAGAATACACAGTTGAAATTTCTACTGTTTACAAGTTGTTAAATAACAGAAGAGGGTTAAAGTATTCTCTACTCAAGGACATAATTTTGGATCAACTGCTCCTGGCTATTTCAACATCTAAAAAGGAGCAGGTTATAAGAACTTCAGTAACAATACTATCAACAATCATTTCAGGGAACAAAACTATCATAGAGGACATCAAGAAGAAGGGACTGCAGTTGTATGATCTGGCAAGTGCTCTTAGAAGAAATGTACATGAGGCATCTGTTTTGATTTATTTGATAAATCCTCCACCAGAAGAAATGAAGACATTAGAAATTTTACCTTGTTTGGTGGAAGTTGTGTGCACTTCTAACAGCTACAAGTATGCTATAACATCACTTCTGCTGACACCCCGGGCCGCATCTCTAATGATCATCGAAGTACTCGTGACTGCATTTGACAACAGAACAAATAATACTCACCTGTCCACAATCAGTTCACCTAGAATTCTTTCTGGGCTCCTAGACATCCCTGGAAACAATAACCTTGAAGAATTTATCTCTTTAGCTGCCATCCTTGTAAGATGCATGCGTTTTGATGGACAATGCAGAAAATTCATTAGTGAATTCGCTCCAGTGGCTGAATTTATCTCTCTCTTAAGAAGTAATCAGAAGCGAGCAACGTCTACTGCACTGGAATTTTTTCATGAACTTCTGCTGATGCCACGGTATCCTGCTTTAGATTTTCCTTCTTTTTGTTTTGGGGGGATTTTTGATCTAATACCTTCCTAGTCAGGTGGTAAAAAGGTAATTGTTCAGATGACAATGAAGTAATCTATTTCAATAAAATAGTGCGTTTCCTTCTTGCGCTAATAAGGGCTATTAAATTCTGAAAAGAAGATAACATGAATGCTATGTTGCAAGTTAGCAATTTTGCTAGTTATGACGGTTAATGAGAATGAGTTCTGTACCAGATCAAGTGCAATTAAACTATTGCAAGAGATAAGAAAAGATGGAAGCAGCCAAAGTATGAGTGCATTATTACTTCTGATCCAGAATTCTCAACCTGAGCACAGAATTTTAGCAGCAAGTTTGCTACTCCAATTAGACACACTGGTAAGTAAATTTGTTTAAACCCTTCAAAAGACTAGTACTTCACCCGAGTACATCCCTTGAGAAATTTTGATAGGCAATGCTTGATTTTCAGGATGAATCTTCTGGAGAGCTTATATATCAGGAAGAGGCAGTAAAGGCACTCCTTGAATCACTGACATGTGAAGAGAATCCTTCTATACAAGCTCTATCAGCATTCATCCTATCAAACATTGGTGGCACCTATTCTTGGACTGGGGAACCTTACACAATGGCATGGTTGGCCAAAAAAACTGGTTTAAACTCTCTGCATCACAAGAATATGATAAAGAACTATGACTTCACTAATGAAAGTCTGCAGGTAAATTACCAAAGCATCAAATTCAGATTTTGATAAAAGGATGCATGCTGCAAACATCCAAAAAGGGGCCATTTAATGCCATGAAATATTTTTGGAATTGCAGGATACAGGTATAGACAAATGGTGCAGCAAACTTGCAAGACGTATTGTGAAGTTTGGGATTCCTGTCTTTCATGATCTGGTAAAGGGACTCAACAGCAAGTCAAAGAGGATTTCTCGAGATTCTCTTACAACTATTGCATGGATTGGATGTGAAGTAGCAAAAAGTTTTGATGATTTGCGATACAGTGCATGTGAGATTTTATTAAGCAACATCGAGCAATACGTGCATCCTGGATTTGAGCTTGAAGAAAGACTACTGGCATGTTTATGTATCTATAACTATACACTGGGTAGAGGTAAATGTCTCATGGCATGACACAGCATTTCCTAGATTGCAAAAAACAAGAACATTGGAGAAAGGAAAAAGAAAAAGTTTAAAGTAGAGGAGCTAATCTTTTGTACTCAATTAATCAACTAAAATTAGATCATTGTACCTGCAGGGATGAAAAAACTGATTCATTTTTCAGAAGGAGTGAGAGAGTCTCTGAGGCGCTTGGCAAATGTTTCCTGGATGGCAGAGGAATTACTGAAAGTAGCTGACTATTTCCAGCCTAATAAGTGGGTAAGTCTGCAAAATTTTCTTCATTTTCTTTACTACTGTTTCCTGGATGTCTTGAAGCTATCACAACATAGGTTTGCATATGCTGACCTCCTGTTCCATTCTACATATAACACGCAGCGAATATCTTGCGTTCACACTCAAACTTTGGAGATAGCTCATGGCAATAATGGAGCTGTTACTGCTCTCATTTACTACAATGGACAGCTTTGCTGTGGATATGCAGATGGTTCCATTAAGGTTTGTAATCTTTCCATGCGCTTAACACTTCTCTTTTGCAAAACAACCAGTTCTGAAGTTTCAATTATGAATCTGATTACTTGATATGACAGGTGTGGGACATCAAGGGACACGCAGCAACACTTGTACAGGAAATGAAAAATCACAATAAGGCTGTGACATGCTTTTCGCTTCTTGAACAAGGGAACTGCCTGCTTAGTGGATCTGCTGACAAAACAATCAAGGTGTTATCATTAGCACATTAGGAAAATCATTTGTCCCTTCAACTGAATAGATAACAGAATGGTGGAGAGATGTTTTTCTTTCTTTCTCCTGCAGATTTGGCAAATGGTTCAACAGCACCTTGAATGCATTGAAGTAATAGCAACAAAGGATTCAGTTGAAAGAGTGGATACTTATGGACAATTGATCTTCTCAATTAGTCGAGGTCATAAAATGAAGGTAAACAGTTGTGATTATACCGGTTCAATTTATATTTCGGGCAAGTACATTCTAACCAGCAAGAACTTAACTGAAATTCTCTTAGGTGTATGATGCCTCAAGAAATGCCAAAGATGTCTTCAAGAATAAAAGTGTGAAGTCCATGAAGGTTGTGCAGGGAAAAGTTTATGTGGGCTGCGTGGATTCAAGCATACAGGTTAGCCTGAGGCTTCACTGAACGCGGTAACATATTGCCAACCTAACATCTGACGTAACTTACAAATGAATTCAGGAATTGGTAATAGCAAATGGCCGGGAGCTAGAGATCAGACCACCAGCAAAGAAGTGGATGATGCAAAATAAGCCCATCAACTCCCTAGCTGTTTACAAGGACTGGCTATACGGAGCCAGTGTGGTAGTTGAAGGTTCTAAGATAAAGGCAAGTTAGAGAAACAAATCATTGTCATCAAATACTCAAATCACTCATTAACAGCACTACATAATATTGCAGGACTGGAGAAGAAACATTAAACCCCAAATATCAGTACCGTCTGAGAAGGGTGCAAATGTGCTAGCTATGGAAGTAGTGGAGGATTTCATATACTTAAACACAGCTGCATCAAGAAGCACCCTTCAGGTAAACAGTAAGAATAATTTAATGTTTTTTCACAACAAAAGGACAAGAAAAATGACCATAAAATATAGATTGTTGCTAGACAAAGGTACAAGTCTCAAGCCACATAACTAAATAAACAATGGAAAGAGTCTAGCATACTTAAATTGGCAAGATTAAACACATTGTGCCTTAAGAAAATCATTTGAAGTTTCATATATGTGGAACAGATTTGGTTGAGAGGTACACTGCAAAAAGTAGGAAGACTATCAGCTGGAAGCAAAATAACAAGTCTACTTTGTGCCAATGACATGATTCTATGTGGTACTGAGACAGGACTAATTAAGGTTTGCTCATTCAGCTGGTTCAATAATTTACCTTAAAAAACATTCTTCTTAACAAGATTCTCATGCTCTTCCACTATACATCATGTGTAACAGGGTTGGATTCCACTGTAGAGGAAGATAGAGATAATTATATTTCACAGCTGAAGAACTTACCTGAGTGCAGCCACTTTTCCCCATGTAAAAAGCAAGTATATGGATATATAATGTAGGGATCATGAACACCACTTTTAATGATGATACTACAAAACTCAGCAGTAGAGCTATTACCTTGTTATCTGATGTCCGTGGAAATATCCTCTTATAAAAATATACCTTCTTAGTCAGAGTTCGTTGCACTGGGCAAGTTACATTTCTTATTTAGTTTGCGGACTATTACACATGGGAGAGGTTTACCCAATGCGCACCCTTGATAGCGGCTGCGGATTCGTTAGTCAAGAAAATATATATATATATATATATATATATATATAAAACCATTTACATTAGATGACCCTCTTTTTTCCAAGACCCTATACGTGAAGGATGCCTCCATGCACCTAACTACCTTTTATACTATATAGAGTACAAATAAAATTTAAGTGTTTTTTCAGTATGTGCTAAAGCCAATGAAAAATCTAAGTTAATAATGGAAAAAACCAACACAAATCTTGGTTGACTTGAAAATGTTACTCCTATCTACACAAATTATAGTTTGTGACACTATTAGAGATCTATTATTTGACTTTATAATGAATGCACCACTATTAAGATTAGATTTAGAGTAATAATAAAGGAATAACATATATAGTTTGTGAACTAACACATTACATGACGAAAGAATAGTCACTAATTAATGAAATGAAAACTTAGAAAAAAAATCCCTACAAAATAATCTTGAGTTTTGTCTTCGCATAACAATGACCGCAACTCGAACAAATTAACATTTTTATCATCTCATCTTGTCGAATTATGCAAGATTTTCAACGTTGATAGTTTGAAATAATCAAATTTAATTGTATGAACTATTCTTTTTCTCCGTAGTACCTATGGTTTTTTACAAAACTTTGCCAACAAATAGGTCAGTCAATAAATAGAGTCATGTAAATAAATAAGCGTATCGAGTTTGCCATGAAACTTTATAATACTTGTCATGAAACCTTATAATACCTGTGAATTTAAATGCGATTATAGAGTGGGGTTACAGAAGCTCTGGAGTTGATGTTTGGGCAGGGGATTCAAAGAATCATTTGGTACGAGAGTTTTTAAGTCATCAAAAGAAAATAATAATAATAAATATATAAAGTCACGTGATATTGGAATGGGCTCAGATGCCCAGCCCAAAATTGGCCGAAACCATAAAAATTTCGTTTGGGCCGAGAGATGGATGTGAGCGACCGAAATATAAAATTAAAAAATTAAAAAAAAAAACACGTGGCCCGTCCGTGCCAACTCAGCACAATTAAATTACCTCGTACGTCCAAACTTTTGCTTTCGTTTACACTTCCACCCCAAAGGAAACTATTAATTAAAGAACATCAAACTCATCAAGAAAATAGAAGGAAAAGATTTTTTTTTTGAAAAAAAAAAGGATGACAGAAAAGAGAGTTTCTACCTTTGATTCTGTCAGGGAATGGGTTGTGGAGCACAAGCTTCGTACTGTTGGTGAGGATTTCTCTTCTATTTAGCTGTTTTGGGTTATTTTGATGGATTCGAGGATTTTGGTTTTCTTAATGTGAGAAATTGCAGGGTGTTTATGGCTGACTGGACTGGCGAGTTCCATTGCTTACAATTGGTCTCAACCCAATATGAAAACCAGCGTTAAGATCATTCATGCCAGGTTATGCGGTTGTTCTTGCTGATGCTTTAATATTCTGTTTTGGGTTCCCAAAAATGTTTAGAGTTGTCTGCATAAAGTTGGATTTTTTTTTTAGGGGTATTTAATTTGTACAGACATGTGTGCATTGCTTCAAGAACAACTGGTGTGTTGTAGTAACTGAAATGTGAGGTAGAGCTCGAAGATCAGATGTAAATTTGTTGCATTGTGAAAAGATTCGATTTTTATCACTCTTCGCATGATATCTTAGTGGAAAATAATTTTTGTATGTTTTAGTTGTAAGGCATGACTTTTGGATTCAACTTTATCTGGTAGTGAATTGTTTTTTGCACAGTACTAAAAAATTGTTTTGTTTTGCTAATTGGTTTTGAAAAAAGGGTGTGAAACTATCTATGGATGAGGAGGAATAGATACTCAGGAAATAAAAGGAGGAAATTGTTCCTGTTAAGTTTACCCATTTTCCGTGCAGTGCTCCATCCTCAAATAGTCATGGCACGATAGCAGATTTTTCCTGCGGCCTTTTTCTCTTTGCTGCAGGATGAGCAATTTAGGATCCATTTTGTTGTCTATTATCCTTCATGGCAGTTTTCATTGTAGGCAAATGTGCAGTTTGCAACACTATTGAACCCATGCGGATTGTGTTGAATGATCTCATACGAGTGTCTAATCCTAATACGCAACCACTTACCTTTTTGATGGATGATAGCTAAGTTAGTCATCCTTTATTCTCATGTTATCAACCCCCATCAAGCATTGTGTTGGTAATTGCGCGGGCATTTTCATTTTAGATATGATGTTTTTCTGAAGTGAAGTAATTAGTTAAGGCCTCACATCTCTTTTATAGAGCTTTGTGTTCAAGGAGTGCAATGGAATGTATGAAAGAGATTAGATGGAATATTCATTATCAAATTTCTTTGATAAATAATAGGAAACGTTTGATGCACTTGAGTGCTTGGATGTTCTAGCATTCGACAACTATAGGAAGAAGATTTTTTCATGTTGGGCTTGTCTGGCATTAGCATTGTTACTGTCTTTCGACTGTGCATAATCTTTTCATGGGGTTCATTCTTGTGTTTTTTTTTTCAATTTACGGGAATTTGTTAGGTCTGTGGTGGCCGTGTGGCCACGTCTCAAGCATTATAGAAGCTCTTCTCGGTGGCTATTCATGTGACATAAAGCTGTAGGCATTTCCTGTAGGAAGTGTGCATGTTTAGAACAATTTTGAGATGGATGTTCTAGTATATTGTATCTACAAATCTTTTTAAATCCTTTGAGATCTTTTACTTCTTCCTGCTGTTCTGTTGCACTTGATTTGATGATGTTCTTCATCTTTGATATCCTTAGCTGGTGCGAATTTAAATTTTTGCTAACAGTTGCTCAACATTATGATTACTGTTGTTGGTGCTTCCAGCCCTTGACCTTTTCTCTATTTTCTCTTTCCTTCTTGGTAATCAGGTTGCATGCCCAAGCTCTTACACTTGCTGCATTAGCAGGGGCTGCAGTCGTTGAGTACTATGACCATAAGTCTGGAGAAAAAGCCAAGCGCGTCGCCAAGTTCCTTGATTATGAGGGACATCCACAAAAGGATTGATTCTGGCTTGGTGAATGACTTGATGCATCCATTCTCATATTCACATCTCTAAAGGAGTCTCTTGTAGTTCCTGAGTATAAGTTCTCTATTGAAACTTAGCACCACATTTACGTTTTCTGTAACTATTGGTTATTCCTTTAGGTTGACTAATTTGTTTTTTCATGATACAATCATTTATGGTCCATCTGAACACAACACAAAGTTACGTCGAGAGGAGGGAGAAGGGGAATTGTCCTATTTGTATCCTATAGCTTAGGAGGTTTGAAGGGGGGAGATGGATGAAGCTTTGAGAGTGTGCGTCACAAGTTTGCATTTGGCCTAAGCAGGCAGCTTTGCTTGGGAGGCAATATAGCTGTTTTAGTCTCCTTTGTTGCCTGAAGTTCAAGCTAAATTTATACTCCTACTATTCTGTAGGAGTATAAATTTTAAACAGTTGCAAAAATAAAAATACATTTCTGGCAATTCTGGAATTATAGATGGGCTGGTTATTCCTTCTTGTAAATGGAAATTTTAGCATGGTCACTAATGATATATTTTGTTGAATTCAATCAATGGATGACTTTATTCAAATAGATGCCACTATTCAATATATCTCGTGCAGTAAATAACCCTGCTTTTCGCCAGCATTTATGAAGCTGTCACTTATTGAATTCTCTTTTGATTAACCATATTAATATGAGCTATGACACTAATTTTCCTTTGCCTACCTTATACTTTTCCTCATTCTCATTTTGCATCTTCTACAATTTAGATGCCTAATCCTTCAAAAGGGCTACCCCTCCTACAAACCAACACCACCTTTTAGCATTGGTGAATCCTTTTTTTAGAGCGTTTAAATCTCTCTTGAATTAATCAATGTATCGAATTCATTACTTAAACTAAATTATTAACTGCTAATATTTAATACGGACAAAAAAAAAACCAGAGTAAAAACAGCTAAAATCATAAAAAAATATGTGCATATTTTCTTTTCATTAAGACAGAAGTTTTTAATTGTAATAAATTGAGAAAAAAAAATAGAAAATGGACCATTCCATGAATGAGAGCATTTCTCCTTTTGAGGAAGTGTAACTAAAGTTTGGCAAAGTGGTATTTAAGGATGCAAAGCTTACCATAAATTACTAAAAAAACGTTAAGAAAAAGCTAGAGAACCATTAGTCAGTCACACACGCCGGGTAACAGCGATCTTACGGCGAAAATTCATGCAAAAGAAAGTCTCCTCCTCCACACCTTGACACTCCTCACCGCCATCTCCGATTCCTCTTGCTTGTTTTTTCATATTTTTTTGGTTTGAGTCATTCTCACTTAAAGATCACCGTCTTCCTACCCTTCCCAAATAATCCTCCTATTTGATCTCCCTCTTGCAAAAATGTACACACACTCGCACACTTCCCTTTGATTTCTTCATCCCTTCTTTCTTCTTGAATTTTTCAACCACGACCCACATTTCTGATCTTCATTTTCTCTTGATTTTCATCTTCAGAAGGGGGAAAAAGGTGATGGGTTCTTCGGGGAAAAGCAGCCATGTAATGAATAGGCCTGTGAAAAGACTGTCTTTTGTAACGTATCCGATTCGATATGTGCTTGAAGAACAGAGACTGGTTTGCCTTTTGATTGGGATTGGCATTGCGTCTCTGTTTTTTACTCTCATTCCATCGTCATCATTATCATCATCTTCTTCTTCTTCTTCTCAAAATTACGATCATGACTGGATCTCTGACTCACTGGCTGACACAACATCAGCTCATCATGTGCCTCGAAGAATTGCGTATGAGCTACACGATGAAGTTGACAACGCCAATAAAGGTGCCCTTAATCAATCCAAATCTTGGATTGATTAATTTTTTTTTTGGCAAATTTTAATCCCATTTTCATAAATTTGTTACTGAATTTGTTGGTAATGAATTTGAATTGAGATATTCTTCTTCCTTATGGTATTTTGTGAATTGAGATGTGTAGGTGTAAATTTCTGTAGACATTAATGGTATGACAAGTGTTGACATGAAAACGTTTTAATGTGCATTGAAATCTAATACACTACCCTTTTTTTCCCTTCAAATTTTGACAAGACATTTTACTGATTTAAAATCAAAACATTAAAGAGAATCGAAAGGACCAATGTGAAATATATTTTATTAGTTGATCAGGAGTTGGATTCAAATCTTATTAATTTATTCAAAATACATTTTTAATTACAATTCATTCATGTATTAATGATATCATTACAAAAACCACTTCTATTGCTCTCTTTATACGAATGCATCAAGGAAAAAGTAGTGATGGATCAAAAATCATTTGTCATCTTTCCGCATATGATTTTAGGTAGTGTTTTCTTTCTCCTCTTTGGTAGTAGCCAAAAAAATAAAGAAAAATTGAAGGAAATATTTAATTGAATTTGTCAGGTAAGAAATATTATTGTGTAGTAATTGATTGCATTGCTTTCATTTGAACTCCAAACTATCATTCCTACCATGTTATGAGTAATTCAAGAAAATGATTAAGCTTTTGTAATCATGACATTCAACAACATCTCAACAAACTCTAAAAAGTAATTGACCAAACGTTAGTGCATGATTTTGTTGCAAATCCCATTCGTGTGTACCAAAAAAATATGTTTCGATAGAACACGATAGCGCCTAATATAATTTTCGTAACGAATTAAACATAATAGAGATAAAAGTTTAGTTGTTGTTATTGTCACGCCAATGTGTCCCAAAAAATGAAAAATGGTCATTTGTGTTGTTTGTTTTGTTTTGTTTTGTTGTTTTGATGGAATTGATGATGTTGTTGTAGGTGCAAAGTTACCAATTGGATTGAAGGGCAAAAGATTGAGAATTTTGGTAACGGGCGGGGCCGGGTTTGTAGGGAGCCACCTTGTGGACCGTCTCATGGCCCGCGGGGACAGCGTAATAGTGATTGACAATTTCTTCACGGGCCGTAAAGAGAACGTGTTTCACCATTTCAAGAACCCAAGGTTCGAACTCATTCGACACGATGTGGTCGAGCCCATTATGCTGGAAGTGGATCAGATCTACCACTTGGCCTGCCCCGCCTCCCCAGTCCATTACAAATATAACCCGGTCAAGACTATTATATCCTTACTGGTCTACACAACACTGTTAATTAATTCACTAACAATTAGATCTTTTTTTATTTTATTTTTTAAAAAATATTTCTTCTTACTTTTTAATTTTCGGCCTACATACTTTTAAGGGATAATTATACAATCTCATTAAAAAATTCACTCTTTTTTTCTGAAAAAAAAAAAAAAAATGAACATTTTTGTGGGGAACATATAGAGCAATGTTTTAGGCTATGCATTATGTTGTACATGTAAATAGGGATCGTTTTGGAAGAGTCCTTAACTGTGTTGGTAGTGATCACAAGACGAATGTTATGGGAACATTGAACATGCTTGGTTTGGCAAAGAGGGTTAATGCTCGATTTTTGATAACAAGTACCAGTGAGGTGTATGGCGATCCTTTGCAGCATCCACAGGCAGAGACTTACTGGGGAAATGTGAATCCAATTGGTGAGGAACTTATACCTTTATTTATCAATCTTCTGAACATGTAGACAGTGTGTTATTGGTTTGGTGTGCCATTGCATGATAGCCAATCTTCAACAAAGATTCAGTGCTGAAACTAATGGTTGTGTGTGTCCTAAAAGGCTGCATAAGAAATGGCAGATGGTTAAAAAGGTTGGCATATCTCATGGTTTAATCCAACACAGCCTAACATCTTGATTTGGGTTGATTTTTGATTAGGTGTTCGCAGTTGTTACGATGAAGGAAAGCGTGTTGCTGAGACTTTGAGTATGGATTATCATCGAGGACTGAACCTTGAGGTCTGTTATCCATTTATTCCTGCATCTAATCAATACACAGCCTGCCGCTAGGCATGTATACTCAAGTAGTTAATGGAAGTTGTGCTTTGATTATCTTTAGGTGAGAATTGCCAGGATCTTTAACACTTACGGACCGCGTATGTGCCTCGATGATGGACGTGTTGTTAGTAATTTTGTTGCTCAGGTTTGCTTCTGCAACTTCTCATCCTGTTGTCCTTATACTTCATATGCATAGATAAAATAGGTCCTAAGCAACTAATGTGGTAGAGTAGAAGCATGGATTCATCACTCTTAAATATTCACTTTCCAAAAATCTCATGTATGCAGGCCTTAAGAAAGGAACCATTAACTGTTTATGGCGATGGCAAGCAAACTAGGAGTTTCCAATATGTTTCTGACCTGGTAAAGTGAATTAAGACACTGCAGCTAGCTAAACTAAGCATTTCTCTATTAAATTGTATTGATTCAAATGGTAAATTGACCTGATTCATCTCCTGCTGACCTGAAGAGGGGACTTATCTTATACTGCATGATGAACAGGTGGAAGGTTTAATGCGATTGATGGAAGGAGACCATGTCGGCCCTTTCAATCTTGGGAACCCTGGTGAATTCACCATGCTTGAACTTGCCAAGGTACACTCAAATATTATGGATTGGCATTTCATTTTGCATTTTTACATTCCATAACGAATTGACGGAAGAATATAAATATGCAAAATGAGATGAAAATCCATATGGATTCACTCCCTATGAAGGCATAAGTTACATTTTTTGAGGCATCTTCCTGGTTTGTTCAATTCAAGCAGAAAGAATTATTCACATTGGACTGTGCAGGTGGTACAAGAGACAATTGATCCAAATGCAAAAATCGAGTTCAGGCCAAACACAGAGGATGATCCTCATAAGAGAAAGCCAGATATTTCAAAGGCCAAGCAACTCCTGCACTGGGAGCCAAAAGTGTCCCTTCGAGAAGGACTGCCTCTCATGGTTTCCGACTTCAAGCAACGCATATTCAGCGATGACAAAACCAGTACTTCAGGTGGCTCCGACTTTGCAGCATAGACTTGTGACAAAGTTGTCAGCTTAATTGGTTAGTTTAGAAGTTTTAGAAGAAGAAACCTTATAAACAAAACTAGTAAGAGTTAAAATAAAGGAAGAATGTGACAGAACAACAACAGATTGAAGTGTCAATTCCTGCAAGAATAATGCTGTATCAGTTAAGGTTTTTCTAAGAAATTTAATGTAATATTCTTTTGACAATGTTATGTCGAAATTTCATGCTGTGCTAGCATTGCCATTGATTCCAATTTTTCACAAGCAAAGCACAAAGCAAATATTTGCTTCCACTGTTGATCATGATAAACAGGGTAAAAGGAGTAATGATATATTTAATAACTGATATGCTATATTTAAAAAATTAAAATCATTTATTAATATTTTGCACGTTTTAAAGAATATAATAATTGATTTTACCTTTTCATTCTTACCACATTAGTTACTCTGACTTTTTACTAAAAATATTATTACTTGTTAGGAAAACAATAAAAACTTAAAACTCAAAATAACATAAGAGTTTGAAAAAGAGCAACTACCCAAAATAATTGCAACAAGTATAAACATATTTCTTTTCTTCTTTTTTTTTTCCCCCTTGGGAAGGAAGACTATTAATTATTAATTCAAGAGTTAAAATTGAGGTAAGGAAAAGTTCATAATTCAGGTACGTCACCCAAACATGTTATTTATGTTGTTTTGCCATTGATTGATTAAGGATGTGTTCATGTTCCTCTTATTTTAGGATGTAATGATATTATTTATATTCTCAAAACAATTAAGTTACATTTTGGAAAAAAAATTTAGAGTAGCAAATGAGAGAGTTTTATAGAAATTTTCATGAAATTGAGAATGAAACTTTCATTCTGTATATGTTATATTATATCACACACTAAAATAAATAAATAACAAGGAGATTAACTTGATTGGGGAATTAATACAATTTAAGATTCCATAGGGAAAATGTGACATTAAGCCTAAATTCGAGACTCAACTGGGTAATTGCGTGTTTACCTTGATGTCAAGTGGTAAAAATAACTTTCACTGTCGGTGGGTGACAGTAAAAAACGAATAGAAAGAAAAGATCCACGTTTTTCAATATATTTACCACTTTTATTTTGCCTTAAGCCCTAACCCTATACGCATCGCTCCGGCCTCAAACCCTCTCTTTCTATCTCTCACGCTGTTTCTATCTCTCTCGGGCTTCGTTCGCCATTGTCCGTCCGGTTAGTCGACCAGAATTTTTATTTTGCTTACATTCTGCTGAATATTTTTGTTTTTATTTTTATTTTTGTTCAGAAATTGCGGTTTCGGGAGTTGAATCAACTTCGATTTAATTGAGCTGACGATGGTTATTTTTTTGTTTTTCTGAATTTATTTGGTAATTTGACGTTGTAATAGCTGTTCCGAAGTTCAATTTCCTGAAGAATTGAGCCACACCACTGTTTTTTAGGGTTTAGTATAGTTGGGGAATAAAAGTGAAAAGTTTTTGTTTTTATAATTTTATTCATTCTTATCTGGGCTTAACTAAAAACTGTCCGCTCTTGTAAGAATTGATGGTTCGTTTACATTTTTTTGAGCAGGGTAAAATTTATTGTTAGAGGGTGATAAAAATAGAAATTTTGTTTTAGGCAGTAGGGGTACTGATTTAGCAGAATATGATGAACCGTAAATTTTGTTGGTCTTGTCTTGTGTACTCTTAGTATATACGTGAAAGTGAATATTTTGGGAGTTTTCTCAGCAATAATGATGGTTTTGTTATTCTCATTGACTAAGAATTTACGAGGCATGCTTTGATCACCTGCGCTAGGGGGAATTTACTGTAACTAATGCCAGAATTCAATGTTTATTCATACAATGGTTTGCTTATTTCAGCGTTATTGATAATAACATATACGCATTTGTTTCCTCTTTCAACAAATCTATGCTAATGGGCATCAACTGCCTGCCTTCTGACCGACTGACTGACTGATATTTTTTGATGCAGTTTTTGAATCGCTTTGTGTGGTGACTTTATTAAGCTTTGAAAGTTTGTTTTGCTGAATTTGAAATTATTCAAGATCAGGCAAAATGTCTCGAAAAGGTTTGATGGAGCAGGATTTAAGCAAGCTGGATGTTACAAAACTACATCCACTCTCACCTGAAGTTATTTCTCGCCAGGCCACAATAAATATTGGTACCTTCATGCTCACAAAAATTTGGAATTCTGTCTTTGTATATATGATGTAGAATGCTTGATATATGATATAGAATGCTTGTTGTTTTCTTTATGAGACTTTTAATCTTTTTGTGAAAACTTTACTAGTTTGTTAAAGTTTATGCTGTGTTTTTTTGTCTTAGGCACCATTGGTCACGTGGCACATGGCAAGTCAACTGTTGTGAAAGCCATATCTGGTGTCCAGGTGCAGTTGTCGTTGTGTTTCCCTTTTTAGTGATTTACCTTGTTTAGGTTTTTTCTTATGTTTGCATTCCTGTAGTTAATGTGGAGTTTGAATTTCAACTGCCACTGTCTATTACTTCTAAAGTTAGAACAATGATTCCATTCTTTGTGGATTGGAGGTCTTTATTATTAAGTGTTAGAGATCTCTTGTAAAATGACTTTCATGAGTTAAATTACAGATTTTTCTCCCAGCCAGTAGAGCATGAGTTTCATATTTTTATGACTTGGTGTGAAATTATGCGGCGAAAATGTATTTTAGGAGCCAATTTGGAGTTTTATTTCAAAATTTGTAAGTTTGTGATATGTGGGCATCATTTATAGTTCTAGTTTAGTGATGATTTTATTGCCTAGTGAGGCTTGTAACTATTGCATTATCTGCTTTCTGGCTGCAGACAGTTCGCTTTAAAAATGAGTTGGAACGTAATATTACTATCAAGCTCGGTTATGCAAATGCAAAGATATATAAATGTGAGGATGATAAGTGCCCTCGACCCATGTGCTACAAGTGAGTTGCCAACTTTGAAAAGTTGTCTCTACTTTACTCGATTTAAAATTACGTTTTAACATTTAAATTTTATTTAGGGCTTATGGGAGTGGAAAAGAAGATAATCCAATGTGTGATGTACCAGGATTTGAGAACTGCAGGATGAAATTGTTGAGACACGTATCTTTTGTTGATTGCCCGGTAAGGGATTTCAGTTATTGCCAGGATGCTTTGGAATGTTTACTTGCTCAAAAAAGTAAATGTGCATTTATCAGATTTTATGTCTATTTTAGGAGTTATTGCTGTACATTTACTCGACATTTATGTGAATTGTGATGACATTTTTTAACTTTGTTTGCAATGATATATAAATTGCATCATTATCTATAGTCAATTTATATATTATTATTTTCCTCTTTTCTGTTTACCGATTTTTCACATTGACCTTGCTGAAGATCTTTGAGGATTATATGTAAGGTTACTCCTACCTAGAAGGTTAAATTCTCTTCTTAATGAAGACCCCAAGTCTTGGTCTTTATTTATACCTCTAAGTTGGAAGTAGTCATGAGCAATTAAATGTCATGCACATGTTATTCTTTTGTATGTTGTTTTCGCTGGCAATCTTAGTGAAACTCATCTGCCTTGCTTAGTGTGGCTAGTTATAATTTTGGCCATTCAATTTCTCCTCTTACAATAAATGATATTTTGGTCTGCATGCCACTTATGTTTGTAGATGTGATGTTTTACTAGGTATGCTGGTCAAACTTCCTTATCTCTTGGCTGGTAATTTACTTTCTGCTCTATCATATGCTTTCCTCATAAATTCTGTTGTCATTGTCATAACTTGTTAGGGTCATGATATTCTCATGGCTACAATGCTTAACGGAGCGGCTATAATGGATGGAGCATTACTTCTCATAGCTGCCAATGAAAGTTGTCCACAACCTCAGACTTCTGAACATTTAGCTGCTGTCGAAATTATGCGTCTCCAACATATCATTATTCTTCAAAATAAGGTGGATTTAGTTCAGGAAAATGTAGCCATAAACCAGCATGAAGCCATTCAGAAATTTATTCAGGTTAGAGATCTTGGTTCTATCAATATTTATACTGAAATTGGGTATACACTCTGTTGGCACTATACACTTCCCATTTCTATCTCAGGGAACCGTTGCAGGTAGTGCACCAGTCATACCCATTTCTGCGCAGCTGAAGTATAATATTGATGTTGTGGCTGAATATCTTGTGAAGAAAATTCCTATTCCAGAGAGGAACTTTATTTCACCACCAAATATGATTGTCATCAGGTCTTTTGATGTCAATAAGCCTGGATTTGAAGTTGATGAGATTAAAGGTGGTGTTGCTGGTGGAAGTATCCTGAAGGTATTTGTTCCTTCTCAATCCATCTCTTAAGTTGGCATCTGTGGGTGTAACTAAGTCTTTGTTCAAAATAGACACTTGATTATTTTTTTGAAAAACTATTGAATACTCTGTGCAGGGTGTTTTGAAAGTAAACCAATACATTGAGGTTCGTCCTGGTATTGTTGTTAAGGATGAGAATGGCAACATTAAGTGCACACCAATATACTCTAGAATAGTGTCACTGTATGCTGAGCAGAATGAACTCCAGTTTGCTGTCCCAGGAGGCCTTATAGGAGTTGGAACCACTATGGATCCCACACTGACTCGTGCTGATCGATTAGTGGGTCAGGTTCTTGGGGAAGTGGGATCATTGCCTGAAGTTTTTGTTGAACTGGAGGTAAGAAGTTTACTTCTAAGATAACATGATTGTGGTGGCTTGATGTATTGATAATCCTAAGTGGCTTTATTGAGTGTCAAGGCTAATGTTTCTATCAGTTGATTTAGTGCCTTTTGAAACGAAATTCTCGCCGCTGTTGTTTCTCTTCAAATAGTTTTGTGGAATGCTCTGTTAATGGTCAACATATATTTGGTCTATTTTTTCCCTATGTACTTAATGATGCGCATTGGTGCACAGGTAAATTTCTTCCTGCTTCGACGGCTTCTTGGTGTCAGGACAAAGGATACTGAAAGGCAGGGCAAGGTTTCAAAGCTCGCAAAGGGAGAAATCCTTATGTTGAACATAGGATCCATGTCAACAGGAGCTCGTGTTGTGGCTGTGAAGAACGTGTTTGCAAAACTACAACTCACGTCTCCCGTCTGCACAAGCAAGGGGGAAAAAATTGCCCTCAGTCGAAGAATTGAGAAGCACTGGCGTCTTATTGGTTGGGGCCAAATTCAAGCTGGTATTACTCTGGATATCCCACCCTGCCCAATTTAATTGAACTACACAAACAGTTTCATAAGGGATAGGTAAAGTATTTGAACAGTGAAAACTAGGGATTGAGATGTGGGAGGGCAGACAACTGCTTGGAACAATTTTTGTTCGTTGGAGGAGAAAACTGTCTCAAAATTTTGGATACTTAATTATTTGTGCTGTTTTGGCCTTTTTCTCGTTGTGCAAGAGTTTTTTAACTTATCTTAATTCTTTAGTATTTATCGCAGCCTTGACCGGTTCCAGTCTCTGTAGCATAAATTTTCTGGTGATATTGGTTCCTCCATGTTCTTTGAAGCTATCTTTGCTAGTTTCCTTTGTTGAAAATGCAGCCTGTAGTTGATAATGGACATCTTAAGGATTGAAAACGATAACAAAGTTGAAATTTTCAAGAACCTAAATTCCACACTTATATCAAATGGTGATGTTCAGACAATGCAGAAAGCGCCTACACATTGAAAGTTGCCCTAAAAAATTGGAAACAGATTTATGCCTTGACTTTGCGAGTTTGAGTGTAGGACCACCAAAAAGCCAAAGCAATAAATTCACTCCAAGTACTTGGAGTTGCCTGATCCAATGGTAAAAACCAGGATAACTCGATGACAATGTTTGACAGTATTTTCAAAAGAACTAAGTTAAGGAAGGATTTTGCTCTTGCCTCTGGCCAATTGCACCCACCACCGTGTGTTGGACCATCTTGACAAGATACACTCGCTTTGTGGAGCTGGATCAAGATTGCAAATTTTCACATAATAGGGCCAAGACAAGCATGCAATTGAGCCCTAGGATCCTATTGGAGTTGCCTCATAGAGTGAACCCCACAAACTTTGCATGCATGGTGATTATTAACTTGAAATTTGAACATTCAACGATGAGCCCAAATCAGAACAGCTCATTTTAAGTGCAAGCTTGAAAATTACAGCCACAATTAATATGTCAACATCAATTGTAGCTCGTCGATCCTTCTATAAATAGGCTACTTCTTCACAAAGGGCTTACCATCCCACTTAGCAACGAACCAAGTACCATATACAGATTCATTGTACCATCGGTAATAACATCCATGGCTTTGAGGTTGATTCCCTTAACTTTCTTGGTGGTTGCTGTATTATCAACCCCAACTGGAGAAGCACAGTTAGGAGGACTAGGAGGACTAGGAGGAATAGGAGGGATCATCAGTGGCCTCCTTGGTACAATTCATGTCCAAGGGATTGTGTATTGCACCCTTGACGGCAATATTGGCATCAGTGGTTCAGCAACCCCAGTTTTCTCTAGTAAATACATAAAGCTTCTTATCAAATCTTTTTTTGTCAAAGCTCTTTTGACTTTACACTATTAGATTTCTAGACTATATTTTTACATAATATTAAAAATTCACATCTCAAATTTATACTACGTACAACATGAAGTTTTCTTTTGAAAAAACCGAAAAAACAAAGTTAACATAGAGAGCATGCATGCATATGTTCCTATATATATGATTGATATAATTAACTCACAAATGTTGTGTTTGTTTTCTCGGGGGTGCAGATGCTGGGGTACAATTGCAATGTGGAAATGGAAACGTTATATCGACTTCAACCACCAATGGGGCAGGAGTATTTGCCTTTGTGTTAGATCCAATTGAAGTTTTGCTGACTTCTTTGGTTAACAATTGCAGCGTGGTCGTGAAGACTCCACTCTCCACTTGCAGCTTGAATCTGCCCTCCGTCGGAGGCCTTCAGTCGCCGTTAAAGTACGTCGGAAACACCATTCTTGGCCTACTCAACATCATCAACGTGATCCCTTCTGGATTCCTGTTTAATCCCGGCCTCAACAACTAGTCCATGCATGCAGCTTCAAATATTACATACAGTCTACGTACGTACCACCATGAATAAGGACTGGGATGTGTTTCCATTTTACATGTGTTAGTGGTTTGTGTTTCAAATTTGGTTTTTTTAAGAATCTGGTCTTTCTGAATCTCCTGTCATTGATTACAAAAATTGTAATGATTTGTGTGGTAAGTTCTACTTAGTTCATGCAATGGAAGTTATCTTATAGTGTTTTGTCCCTATGGAGTATTGAAAATATATTCTTTTAATTCCTTTTGGGGGTGTTGATGTTCTTTACAAAGTCACAAAATTGTGTATATATATACTGCGATCTCTTGAAAATTAAGAAATCAGTTATTAGCAGAGTCACATGAAGATTGATTAAGAATGGAAAAACAAGAAGAAATCATTCACATGATATTCGAGGTATCATTGTCGTATTTGGATATTGTTTACATGTCACATTCCCTTTGGACGATTTCATTTATGATTTTGACAACATGTTCTTTCTTGCAAGTTTGTAACAAGTTATGGACATATGAAAAGAATGTTTCAATTCAACAGATTGCCATATTTTGTTGTTTTTGTGGGGTTGAATTACAAACACCTTTCTAGTTTAATTGGGATCATTCGTTAGAATATGCTGCTAATAAAATAGCATCTGTCAATGTTTTAAAGATAAACAATTGAGGTGTTCTCTTCCTCTGTTTTGCTTCAAGCTATACAAACAATACTTAAATCTAATAAATGGTATCAATAACGCTTCTCAATAATGAGCGATTTTCAATGATTGATACACACGAAGTTATACTACAAACAATACTTAAACCTTTTTTTTTTTTCAGAAGGCATGCATTGAGATTAAATTTCCAACAAATTTTTTTTTTTTCGAAAAATTTCCAACAAATTTAAATACAAGTTTTTATGTTTTAAAAAGAATATAAAACTAAAAGAGTGATAATACATATAGTCCAAAAACTCTGTAGAACACGTTAATGACCGGTGTAGTGTTTACATGGTAAAATTTACGTACCATTTTTCTTATTTAACATGTGAATACTACATTAGTCATTGTTAGAATTCACTAAAAATTTTCACGTGAATATTATTACTTGAACTAAAATTAAAATTAGTAATTAAATATTCCACGTCGATTAGAAGACATACATTTTGGTTGATAAACAAAGATCAGTTTTTTAACAAGTTACAGAATATATCGTCAAATATTCAATATGATTCCATAAAATTTAATTTCAGTCAAGCAACGAATTCTAACTAATTGAAAGGATTTTCTGATCATTCTAAGGATCATTTGGATTTCATTAATAATGAGGATCTAAAATATCATCTATTGATCAATTGAAAAGAGATTCAACAACCTTGAATGGATGGATGGAACCACTCAGTCAAAGTCTCAAAATCACAATAACGTGTACTCTACCACTTGTTTAAACAATTTAAACGGCTTTCCATTATTGAAGTAGGTTACAATTAGTAGAACAATTCAGCACCTAGAAACAAAATCCATTATTTCTGATCTATCCCTCTGCCATTTGTCTTGCCAAGGATCTCTTTCCTCAGCCCTTCTATATATATATGCCTCCACACTTTCATCAACTTGAGTGTTGAATATGTGCAAATCTCCCACCACATTTTTATTTGCAGATTCTGATCAATTCCATCCCTCAAAAGAAAGAGTCCATTTAGATTAACAAAACATAGAAATGGTCCCATCCCTCTCCACTGCTAAGGTGTTTGCTTCTCTCCTCCTCAAAAGGTAATACTTCTCATAGAAGTTCTAGCAAAATGAATAATGGGATCATCTATTTATTTATATTGTTTGTTTAGATTTTTCTTTTTTTAAAAAAAATCAATCCATGCAAAAAATGAACTGGAACAATCTGGAAATTTCATATCTTGCACTTTTTTGAGATTTACAAATAGTGATGCAATAATTGTTATGAAATTTTAATATGATTATATTTTTTAAAATCGACGTAAAGGGTTGAGTTAAAAATGAATTTAGTTTATCAGGGAGTGCAAAAACTCAACACCAATTAAAATAAAACGGAGAGAAACTAAAATTTTTTTATTTTATTTTCAAAATTGGAATTTTGCATGAAATTATCAAAACACATTTTTGAAATATTAGTGTTTATGCCAATTAATCCACTGGATGCGATAGGAGGGGCTATGGTGCAGCAGCATCAAAAGGAGGTGTTTGGGCCGTAAGCCCAGACAAAGCAGTAAACATGGCCCAGAATCAAGAGAAAAGTCCTGGAAACTTGGAGATAAAATCTGGGACGCAATCTTCATGGGCTCCTGATCCAGTTACTGGATTCTACAAGCCTTGCGACAGCGGCCCAGAGATTAATGCAGCTGAGATCCGCGAAATGGTCTGCAACCAACGAAAGCTTAAGCCACAAAATTGAAAAGGAAACCACAAATGAAGTATTCGAGGGGGAAAAAATCATACACAAAAAATGAAGCAAATTTTCATAGTTATTAGTGTTTGTTTTTAGTTGATGTTCATGTTTATATATTTTGATTGGAAATGGCTTCATTCACTACCAAATTCTTGGCTTTTTGGCATGCTGATTGAAGAATTTTAGTCTTGCAAAATCGATCCAATCGAGTTTATTTGTTTCGGTTTGGCTTCATCTAGGAGTTTCCATGCGATTAATATGTTTGACAAACACAAATTACTTAGTAAAATACTGTTGTTGTAACTTAACTTTAAAGAATAATAATTAGCATAATAGACACAAATGATCGATAACGATAAGGTTCGAGTTGAGATCTAAACCTATTTAAACAAAAAAAATTGGAAAAGAATGATCAGATATAGATTTTGATGCTTTGTATCCCATCAACCATCAAACAATGACATAATTAGATAAAACCAAATCATTCAAATTGTTTTACAATAATTTTCATTATTAATTGACAATCAATCATGGGTCGTTGGCCCATAGTACAAAATCTATGACTGAAACATGAACATAATTTGACAGCTGAATAGCTGATATGCTCAAAAGTTCCAAATGAGGCCCAATGAAACCTAAAGTCCCAGGGGCCTATTGTGAAGTCCAGTTTTTAGAATAACTTATGTGCTTCATGATGATAAAGAGAGAGGGAAATGGAAGGTACAACTTCATCTGCAGCAACGTACTGCTCTTTCTATAGAGTGTAATAATTACCAGTAGTATAAAATTATAAACAGAGCTAGGCTGGATAATGAAAACTGACAAAAGTGATCAGCCCTCATCAATGATCACTATTCATTCAACAGTACACAAAGTTTTTGCTATATTTATTAACATGAAGTATTAAGGGGTGGTTTAATTATTGATGAATGGAGACTAGACAATGGAAAAATGGACCTACTACTCCATAGCATGCTCCACCAAATTATTTGTCCATGCCATTTATTATGTTCCCTGATTTATTTTGTTAAAGAATCTAATTAAAATAGATCACATTTTATTTTGTATTTTTTACATGTACAAAATAAAAGTTGTAAGATTAAAATTGTCCTACGAGTACATCTATTGTGACATTTTGTGTCTTTTAAGTGTAAGAAATGAAAATTGTAAGATAAAAAATGTATCACGAGTAGGGATGATGTGATTATTTTAGTGTATTTTTTGTTGTGTTGGGAAAAATTTTTTTTGCAAAAAATTTGTCGAGTTTTTAGTTGGACCAATGAAATTATTGCCCTAATCACGAGTACACATATAGTGATTGCTAATACAAATCCTAAATTAACTACAAACATTTAAAGATCTCATAAACAAAACCCTTTTAAGAATTCCAAGCTGAATGCGTAAAAAGTTATTTAAGAATAAAGAAATGTAAAATAAAATAACAAAGACATCTTTTGTTCTGCTATGTTGATCGAACTATTAATGTTTTGATTTTTGATTAAATTTTAAATAAAATGATATCATTTGATATAGTAATTTGTCATACTATTATGCATTTTTTATGTTTAATTTTATTAAAACAACATCATTTGTCTCAAGTTTTAAATAATTTCATAATTTGTAGAGTATCATATCCATTTGAAAGAGCACATCCTTTCATCTATCTTGTTTTTGTGTGTGGCTGGTGGTTCAATATCAATAATGCAAAAATAGGTTACCACAAATTTTTAGTGGCAAATTTCAAAGAAAAACGCTGCCGGCACAATGCTTGTTGCAAGGTTTTAATGGCATGCATGTGCTCCCAAGATCAACATCGCATCTTCTTTCTAAAATATCCATCTCCTGCATTAAAGTTATGAAATAGAGAACCGAATATAGTGTAAATTCTGTAAACCATTTCAATATTCTTCATACTTCAAGAAACAGTTGTACATATTCTTTATCAGTTTCTGCAACTATGGCAATCATCAAGAACGCTTAGAAAAAAGATGAATGATGAACGTGGGACCCTATACATGACTTGAAAGTTTCATACTGAGATTCATTTGCTCTTGCATGCAAAATGAGTAAAAAGTTCTCGCCCTTTTCCCAAAGGAAGTACTAATATGCATATCAAGTGAAGCTAAGCAGCACTGTATTGAGTAGCCAGTGACGTATACGATTAAAAAAATTCAGAACTAAGGCAATTAACCCCACAGAAATAAAGGGTCGCATCATGATAGCCTTTTTCAATCCAAAGGGATAAGGACTTGGGGTGTTCGGACTTCGTTCCAAAAGGTCCCCCAGGGAATCATCCAACCCAAAAATTTTAGTGCATATCTTTTGGAAGTAGCAGAGTACAACGCATTTGTTTTGAGAGTAGTATTTTGGTAATAATCTCAAACTCAATCTGCCAGCTTTTGGGGAAGACAGCCTTTTTGGATGTCGCTATGCTGCAATGCATTGCATGTTTATGACTGCTGCTGCTGCATACAATAACGATCCCCTCCTCCACCATGCCATCATTATCATACGTCTCCATCATGATTTTGATATTATTCATTCCCCACTCCACGGCCTGCCTTGCAATCTTCCAACCCAACACCTGAGTCTCCCTTTGATGCGGCTACCAAAATTGATCCATTCTTGTTGGATTGGTAGCTGGAGTAAATGAAAATCCATTAAATGTGAGTCAATTTCGTTTTTCAAACTTTGCATAACCATCAAATGTCTCAGTCCCATTGGGCTATTTTCGAGCGTTAGATTCTTGAATCAGATTACTAGTAAATGTTTTCCAAGCTTCGTGCATGAAAAACAGAAATCCCTTCTAGTTCTTATTAAGAAAATTGTCAATTTTGTTTCCCATGGGGTGCTTTCACATTCAAAGAAGTAGGGGTTCTTGAATCCATGTTAGTAATATAACGCACCATAGATGGGAATGAAATAAAGAAATTGAGGAATCCCATCACAAGGGAGGATTTATAAGATCTTCGGTTATTGCTTAAGAAATCTTATGATCAGTGGTACTAAAATAATGTAACTACATGCATTGATGCAAAGCCCAGTTGTGGGTGCCGCGACTTAATTACGTCCTTGCATGTGTCCTTATCTGCCGAACATGTGCCTCCATTTGACCAAAAACTGTGAGTGATGATGATTCTTTTTATATTCAATAAACAGTTCTTTTCTAGCAATGATTAGTTGTTCATGCAGCCCCTTGCACATGCTTGGTTATAGCTGGTCACCTTCTTCTCTTGAGTTCGTGCAACTCATTCTTTCCATCATAATTTAGCCAGCTAAGATTTAAGCTGATGGGAACAAACGCAAACAGTGACTCCTGGATGGAAACATCACAAAGATCTAACCAAACAAACCACAATCCACAATCCACAATCCACAATCAACAATGTTGTTCACTAAAAGCCCCTACAACATGAATTTGCGAAAAAGTTGCCACGAATCCTCTTCGTCTATCATAACTAAAAATGCTTCTTCATCCTCCACCCCTACTATTATTTGGTGGTCACAGAAAGGGATGGAGCCAAGACCCTGATTGTCTTTTGAGTTTTGACTCAAATCAATGACTCACCAAGGAGAAGCAATTTTATTACCACAAGAATCAAGCCTTCACAGCTAATACAGTAGCCAACAAAATTGCTCTCTAATTAGTGTCGCATCTAAGTGATTTGATAACTATAATCTTCATAGTTGTGCTTAATATAGGAAAAAAACAGCTAATAGTCCAATAGCAATTTTGTAGCAATTCATTCATTTATTTGCAGAAAACTTTTAATGACTGGATCAAGCCTGTATTATGCCAGCCAAACTCAACAAGCGTTATAGTACAATTCCTAACATGGAAAAAAAAGATATGAATACCATCAATTTTAGCACATACTTCATCACACAATTTTAGACAATTTACCAAATTTGCCACCCTACTCATACAATACAATACAATAAATCCAATTTAATTAACCCACAATAACAACTAGAGGAAAAAAATTCCAACATATATAACCATACACATTAGGGAACATCAACACATTTTCAACACAAGAATTTAAAATTGTGTAGTAGTATAAAGCTAGTAGTGGTAATTTACTTTGTAAAACTTCAGCAGCCTTCTTAGATTTAGCTTTAGCCTCCCACTGTCAATAATGAAGGAATAGCTGATAAATTTGGGGCTGCATTCTTATTTGAAGCTTCTCTTTTCCCATGTGAAGGCTTACTGAAAGCTCTCATTGGACTTGCAAGTGCCCAGCCCCAACTCTTACTTCTTCCATGAACAAGATGTCTCACACTCCCTGGGGTTGATGCTGGTTTACCATTCACATTATCTTCAGCAGAACTTGAAACCCAATATGATGAGGATGATGAAGAAGACGAAGATGAAGTGATCATAAAACCACTGAATATCCCACCACACTTAACTCTCTCCTTGATGCAATCTTGTCCTGCACCACTGTTTCTATGCATGGAGGGCACTTTAGGCTTACCTTCCCTCTGTGATTCAACTCTTCTGAGAGTACAATCTCCAAAACCAGTAGAAATCCTCTCAAAGAAGTCTCCAGAGAAGCTCCTGCTCCCACAACCAACAGATCTAGACCTTGAGACCTTTCTATCAAGTTCAGCCTGATCAGGGCTCTCATTTTCATCAACCACAACAAGCTCTTCCTTTTTCTTATCCCTTGATCTCAGAGAACCACCATTACTCATAGAAGTTCCATTTCCAACTCCACTGGCACTTGAAACTGATGATGGATAGCTAAAGTCCCTCTGTGAACCTTTCTTGGATGCAGAATGCTTGGATAAATACAGAAATGACCAGAACCCTTTCTTGTGCGGACTATAATCATCAACATCATCAGCATCCAAGAAATGTATGCCTCTTCTTGGAGTTGTCGTTGATTTGCTCCTTTTGAAAACAATGCTGGTTGCATCTGAACCTGCCATGACATGATCCTTCTTCTTCTTCCTTCTCTGAGACAATAAAAATGGCATCTTGGACCTTCTGGAGTAGTACTGGTTACTATACTCACAATCATTAATCTTGTTGGCTCCGTGGTTAAAGTTGACAATGTGATGAGAATTGTTGGATGAAGATGCATTGTGATGTGGACGAACTGCAAGAGTTGATGAACTGTTGATGCCTCCACCAAACTCAGATCTAAATGAAGGGGATGAAGAGGAAGAAGAAGATGGGAAAATTGCAACAGGAAATGAGGAAGAAACAAGCTTTCCAAGCTTTTCTTGAAGACAAAAAGCACAGATCCCACCTGGGGTGCTGTTTTTGTAAGGATGGTCTGTGCATTGCATGTTACCATCACCCATGTCTTCTTGAAGAACTTCCATCACCATTTTTCAGACTCCAAACAATGAATGTTTGAACAATTATCTTTCACAAACTGAATAACCAAGATCAGATTTTTTTTGTATTACTCGTTGATGACAGATGCACATAACACTTTGATGAAGCTGATGGGTGAACGTACCTTTTTAGTTTAATGCCTGAAAATGGTAGCTAACAGTGATATACGGAGACAGAAGAGAGATATGGGGGAGAGGGAAATATGAGCTGTGGGCTGAAGTAGTACAGAACAGATGGTCAAAGGGTGCTGTTAATGGAAGCAAAACATGCATTAAAGTAAGTTAAGAATGGTGGGGTTGAGGGATGCATGTACGGGAGAGAGTCCGCAGGAGCACGTGGGAATCCTGACTAGTTTAGATAATTAATCTGATCAAACAAGACAAACAAAACCCCCTCCATATTCGTCTACTAGTAAAATTTCTTCACGGCTATTATGAGCTTGTTTTTCCTGCCAAAGCTTTCGTTTTGATAAAATCACATGAAGTATAGTACTACAATTTGCACTCAGCAAAGAGTTTTCCATTCACATTATTATCCAAATTTGGGAGTAATCTCAACAGCTAATGCAAACAAAATGGACACAGCAAATACTTTTCTTGGTAAAAGGAAAGAAGAATCAAGAAAACCCCATTAAAAAAAAAGAAGCCATTTATTACCATTTACCATCCAGAGGTCTCGTAAAAAGGAATCTCTGACCAGCTAGAAGTTTTGTCCAAAGAGACACGCCACACACACAACCCAACCCAACCCAACGGTTGATCATATTTTATTAAAGAGAATTAGGTATTGGGTTGCGGATTGAGAGAAAAAGAGGTTTCTTTGATGCAGCGAATATTTTATCATACTTGAGTCTGCTCTTCTGCTGCTTGCTTCTGCACTCTGTTCCAAATTATTAGACGGCGTATTCGAGTCTAGTCCATCAAGCTCTCCACTGATCACAGTCCACCATTATTACTACAAATACGATTATTATGATGTTATCTTTTCTTGTTAAAACAGCCAAAAGATTCATTGGCATTTGGATTCGGTATCCCCGCAAGCAAAAAATCCAAACAAAATTCTGGGTTAAGTAGTGCCTTATAAAGTTGATCGGACTCAAATCTGAAATTGGAGTAGTACTGAACAACTAGCCAAACCAGCAGATACTTCTACGGATACACATTTCATTTCCTACTTTTACATTTTTCATAGAAGTTTTACATTACCAATGCAACTTTTGACTCGCAATTTTTAGGACCATTATGAATGTACAATGCAATTTCGAGAATAATATTCCATTTCAGCCATGCAAAATGATATGCAATCCATATGGACATTTTTCCTATCTTTCCCTTATCATTAAGCCTGCCAAAATTGTTTGAGCAAGAAGTTAATGAGATGGGCAATTTTAGAACACTACTCCCAAGTCCCAAGCAATAAAGGCCAGGCTTGCTAGAGATGAAATGGGATAATTTTCCCCTTCTTCATTTCATTTGTTAGTTTTGATTAAGATAACACAAATTCCTCTACTGTCCTACACACGCGGCTATATATGATGATGAATAAGACTGATCGGGAGCTGCAGATTGCGGAGAATAGTGATGATACTATTACTGTGTGTGAGAATCTTAATCATCCAAATACTACTGGGAAGCTAACCTCAAGAGAATTCATCCAAAAGGGAGCAGGCCCTCCAGAGTCAATGTCCCTCTCACACATGGAGATCAACAGTTGTTTTGTCTCTTCTTGTTAAAAAGAGGATGGGCTTGTGAATCTAATCGAATCAGTGTGTGTTAGATGCATTGGCATTGTTGCGGTCTACACCATTTGCTACAACTATGGATTAATTCAATTCCCTTTCAATTTGTCTCTTTTTGGGCATTTTTGTCCATTTAATTTAATCACCCTATATAATTTTAATGCTATAACCAATGAACTTAGCCCAACTACTTGTATTAATAGGAGATGTATTGAAAATATAAAAATAACATTTTAAAATACATATAAACGTATTTTTAATTACGGTGAATAGATTTTAATTTAGAGTTCGTATTAATTTACATGCTATTACCAACGTTTAACACTGTAAAAAATGGTGAACAAACACTCAACAAAGTTTTTTTATTAAATTATTTTAATGTTTTTGTGTCCAAATAAGATTCCCTCTCCTCAATTTTCCATTAAACTAATGTATATTTTACGATTATAAAAAATCAAAACTACACAACATGCAAACATGATCTAATACTTAACTTGAGAAATAATTAAAATTGATATAATTTAAACCGATAAATGAAACATTATCACAATTTAAAATTAATAAAATTCAAAAACACTATAAACTGATAAAATTTAAAAGACACTCAAGTAATAACAAATGTGAAGCCACTCTTGTTCTACTCTCAAATAACCGCCATTTTCACGGTTTAAACTACTTCTATTTCGTTCACTATAGGGAATATTTTTGTTTGACTACTAAAATGTTTCAGTTGGTCAAGCATTATTGTCTGCCCATATATTCATTATTCAACAACAGTTGGAAAGATTAGAATCATTAATTTTGCACATGCGCAACGCCGCGTGCGCGTGTGATACGTGGACGTTCACAAAATGGTTCCTAAAATAATGGACGGTGATTAATTATATAGTAAATGTCATTCATTAATACTACTTATTGACATTTTAATTAATGACTTTAATTATAGCCCGTACCAAATGCCACCCATGTTTCCGGCCTTAAATTCTTCAAACCTCGGTTGGACCTGGACCACACAACCCTCACCTAAAGTAGGCAGAAGATGGACCAATGTAATGGACTGGATTTTCTTTTCCAAATGGGAAAAAACCAACTCTCAGAAACATTTGTCACGAGGAACCCACCACAAAAATTAGTCTGTGAGGTGAAAGAATCTAATCTTATATAAATTCTTTTGTGAAAATTAAGTAAAATCGTGACAATCCACCACATCGTCCATGTGGAATTATTGGCTTTGCAATAGATTCTTTTTTCTAGTCTTGGGCTAGTGTCACCATCTAGTTTTAGGCATTTACTATAAAAACTAACTTGTAAGGTGAAAGAATTCAAAACTATATAAACCCTTTATGAAAATCTCATACTTTTTATATGAAAACCAAATAAAATTATGACAGTATCCCAGGAGAGTGTTCAGATTGGATCGGATCGACGGACCAATTCGATCTGTTTTTATTTAAATGTAAAAAAAATATTTTTGAAAATAATTAATATTAATTATAAATTAATATCAATATTTTTTTATTATTTAAATAATTATTTCATTAAAATTAGTCAATTTGTGATAAAAAAAATAAAATATTTATATGAAAATATACTAATTAATTTACATAAAAAATAAAAAAATAAAAATAAAAATTATTTATTATCTTTATATAAAAATAGATAATTTTTTAACATGAAAATTTTAAATCTAAATTAAATCACTTAACATTATATATGAAAATAAAAGTAATTGTAAAAAAAAAAAAAAAAAAAAAAAAAAAAAAAAGAAAAAAAAAAAAAAAAAAAAAAAAAAAAAAAAAAAAAAAAAAAAAAAAAAAAAAAAAAAAAAAAAAAAAAAAAAAAAAAAAAAAAAAAATATAATAAAAAAAAATAAAAAAAAAAAAAAAAAATAAAAAATAAAAAAAAAATAAACAATAAAAAAAAAAAAAAAAAAAAAAAAAAAAAGAAAGTAAAAAAAAATGTTTTTAAAAGTATAACAGATCAATTCGGATCAAAATTTGATTCGATCCGAACTTGATCCGATCCGATCTGAAAAATTTCGAATCGAATCAAATTGGACCAGATCGAATTTTGTATTTTGAACAGCCCTACCCAATCCGGTCCACTAGAGTTAGGCTCCTTAGAACACTAGTGGAAGTACCTGTACAATTCTATAAACAAGTATTTCCGGAAATCTTATTTTTTTGGATTTATCGATATTGAATGTTTTTTTTTAATACCTGTTCCATTTTTAAAGATCAATCTTGTAATCAGTTTTTTGACTGTTAGTATTATTATAGGGCTGTTCAAATTAATTGATTCCATCCGAACTCTATTTGAATTTTCGAATTGCAGCTCGAAATTGATTTGAACTTTTCGAATAACATTAGATTAAATTTTAAATTGGATTGATTTTAATTTGACTTATCCAAACTTTTTTATTTAAAAATCTTACTTTTCTTTTCATACACAATATTATTTTGAAATTAATATTTTATGTAAAAAAAATTGTCTATTTTTATATGTAGAGATAATGAATAATTTTTATATAAATATTTTAATTTATATATTTTTATATAAATATTTTAATTTTTAGCACAAAATTGACTAATTTTAATTTTTAAAAAATTATTTAAATTATAAAAATACTAATTCTTATTTCATAACTAATATTAACTATTTTTGAAAAAAAAAATATATATATTTTAAAATTTTCTATTCCGATAAATTTATACCAAATCGAATCACATCCGATTCAAAATAATCAAATTTGATTTGATGTGATTCACCAATCAAACTAAACACTTTTTAATTAAAATTCATATTTCTAATACTAATTATCCAACAAATTCGATTAGTCAATACAAATTGATTTTTAATTACCATAAATTAATAAAACAATATCTAGTCCAATAGTTATTTGGACGAACACTAATGACTTTCGTCCTAAAAACACAGAAATGATAGTTGCCTTGTTCCTTGTCTTCAAAGATCCTGTCCTACTAGAAGTAGAAGATTTGGACCAACATTTCTTCTCCTTCGATGCAACCAAATATCTTAGACATAAATCTTAATACATTCTAAACAAATCCAAGGCTCATTCGTGCAAGAACTTTGGATCATTTGAACTGTCAAAACATTGACGTACATGCAAATAAACAAGGAAAGCTAAAACAATTTTAATTCAAGATTGCCAGTTAGTCATTATTTGGAAAATTCTATAGCTTCCTTTGTGAATTACAAGGCATCCTCCTTCGCTTCTCCATATTATTAAGCTATTCTCATTTCTTTTCTCCAGCACACCATACCACATCAAAACTACATGAAAATTACAGACGTTGTTGCAAGTGATGGGTTGATCTTATAGGCGGGATTTTGCAGGTTCGCTGGTTGAGCTCTGCAAAATTAGAGATGTAGTTCCATTAGTAACAAACACTAGCAAACATGGATACTGATTCCTAAGCAATTTAAAAGGAAAACAAAGAGGGTTGTCCACTTGAACATGATGAACAGGAATGAATTACTATATTAAAGAATAGTACTGGAATAAACATGAGAATTCTTACCAGAGGAGCACCCTTCGAAGCTCTATCAACCAAGTATGCACAAGGCTTGAAAAATCCACCATACAAATTTGACCATTCCTCCAATCTTGAGTAGATGTATTTGGATCCAAGAGTGTCAGCCCAAAATAAAATTCCTCCCCTGCTTAACGAAAATACAATTAGCTCAATAGTCTTACTGTTTATGTACTTCCATGTGTTAGGACAGTTACAATTGCTACTATTATGAAACCCTGGGAGTTAAAGTTTTCCTTTTTAGTTTCACTGATGAACATAGTATAGGAGAGAGGCTCTAAATCTGTAAAAGGCTCGGACCTGTAAGGTGGGAAACCCATTCCCATCACGGCAGAAATGTCAAGATCAGCAGCTTTCACTGCAATACCTTCAGCAAGGACTCGGCATGCCTCATTGACCACTGGGAAGAATATCATCTCCACAATATCCTTGTCTGATAATTTTGCCAACTACATATAGGTACATTGCCACAATTAGAGAGCAGCTAAATGTTTAATGAACATTATAAATGGATAAACATGTGAGCTACACAGTCCAGTGGCGTAGAGTGAGAGAGAGATAGACCTTGGGGTCAATCGTAACACCAGAGATTTCTCTTGATTTTTCAATATATTTCTTTATTTCTGGATCAGGGCTGGCTTTGCGTTTGTTATCATAGACGTAGAACCCTTTGCGAGTTGTTTCACCTGGGACAAGTGCATGGCCAATCAAATATTTCAACACAAGATTGAAGTGTGAGACATTTATAACATTTTAAGACTACAGAAACCTAACCTGCTCTCTTATCCTCTTGCATGAGGGGGATAAGCATTGACTTATAGGTTCTCTCTGGAAAATTCAAGACAAATTGAGAGCCAGTAGCAATAGCAACACCAAAACCAACCAGGTCACACAATCTGCATGTTTGACGCAGGATTCCATTTACTACATTCATGCATTTGAACACCAAATAACAAGATCACAATGTGCCGCAAAGAGATAATTATTAACTGTCACCTGAAAGGGCCCATTGGCATTCCAAATTTGGTAATTGCCCTATCAATCTGATACACATCTGTACCACGTTCAACAAGTATGAGAGCAGCTTGAGTGTAAGGGAAAAACATCCTATTGACAGCAAAACCGGTGCAATTTCCAACCACAACTGGGGTTTTCTTTATCTTCTTCCCGGCATCTAACAAGTCCACAATTACTTGAGGAGAGGTCTTTTGGGTGCGAACAATTTCCAAAAGAGGCATCACATGAGCTGGACTGTATTAACCAAGAAATTAAGAATGGCATCACAAGAACACCCAAAAGACAAAATAAAAACAAATCATACAACCCAGCCCAATTTCACCTGAAAAAATGAGCTCCGATGATCCTATCATGAGACTTGGTCTTCTCTCCAATTAGGTTTAAGTCAATTGTGGATGTGTTACTTGCAAGTATGCAATGAGCAGGGCAATATTTTTCTAGATCTGCAAATATTTGCTGCTTCAAAGACACATTCTCAATCACAGCCTGCGTTCAAAGTTAACAAAATCAAGCAATAAGATATAACAAAACAAAAGGAGTGATTTTACAGCAAAGAGGTTGAAGTTAAATAGCGGAAACAGAAATTCATATATTAGTTTTACCTCAATGACCAAGTCCACATCTCTAAAGCTCTCATAATCAAGAACACCTTTGAGTAAAGAAAAAGTCTTCTCAAACTTTTCCTCAGTCATTTTTCCTTTCTTGACTTGGCTCTGCAAATTGGCTGAGTGTAAAAGAAAAAGATTATTTCAATTCATATGTTGGATACAAGAGCTATTCTGACATGTAAGAATCTAGCCTTACCTCTCACTCTGTCAAGCCCAGCCTGTAGAAATTTCTCATTGACTTCTTTTAGAAGCACAGGATAATTACTGAGAATGAGTGCTGTTGCTATTCCAGAACCCATTAATCCACCACCAAGAATTGCAACCTTTTTTATCCTTCTTGGCTTCAACCCTCTATCAGTGATCCCTGGAACCTGCATGGAGTTAGGGATAAGGGTCATTGGACAATCTTTGGTACCAAGTTGGTCTGAAACACAAACTTTGTCCACTTGATTGCATTACTGCAGTGTTTCAACTTTAGTGACAGGGAATTTAAAACCATGGTGAACACACAGAGAAGTCGCTTAATTTGATGCATGGGAGGAGGGACCAAAAAAGAAAGGATTTCCAAAAAGAAGAGAAATAGTAACATGAGGAAGCCTGCTGGAACTGAAGTGCCACTGGTCACAACCTTGACTTCTTATGTTACCAAGGAGAAACTCAAACCAAAACTCACACCCTTTAAAGGAAGCATAAATAAGAGAATTTAGCCTTACCTTCGTCGTTCCACGTTGAGCAAAGAAAATGTGAACCAAACTCTTGCAAGTGTCCCCATGTAAAAGAACTTGAAATGCTTCAGCTTCCTGCCAATATGATGCATGCACTAACATCATGTGTTGTTTGACTAACTCAATTAGAGCAAAAGAGAATCTAAGACAGATAAGTACCTTCAGAAGACCAGCACGAGGACCTGAAACAATACCTTCCTCCACAACATCAATGCAAACCAATGGATGTGTGAGATTTGGAGCCTGTTTACGTATTTGAGCGCGTGCAAACTTTAATATTTCCCTTGCCTCAACGAGAGGCTCTAACTTATCAGTCTTGTAAAGGCTAGCAACCCAAGGTCTTTTGCGTTCCAAAATGTCGAGTGCCCAGTGACGAGCAGTAGTCAGTAATTGATTCGGTGGAACTATTTCATCCACAAGGCCTAAATTAAGAGCTTCTTCCCCTTTTACAGGCTTTGATGTCTAAATTCAAGAGAAATAAAATACATAAATTACAATCAAACTCAGTTTTGCCAAGCAATACCCAACAAGTTGCAAGGGTAAGCTATATGGCTTACCAGCATCATCTCAAGGGCCTTAGCAAGACCTACAAGGCGAGGAAGACGCTGTGTTCCTGTGATAGAGCAGAATTATTTAATATTCACTATAGGCAGATACAATAAGCAGAGCACTTTAGATGCCAAATTGTTTGATAATACCTCCAAAACCAGGAAGTATACCAAGCTGCAGCTCAGGTAAGCCTAGTTGTGCAGTGGAAGTAGATACACGTGCATGGCAAGCCTGAAAGTGAGAGAGATGATAATAAGCAGCTCATGGCAATCTAAATAAAGTTCACTGAACTAAACGGACTTGCAGGATTTGCGTACCATTGCAACCTCTAATCCTCCACCCAAAGCAAGGCCATCGATAGCAGCGACAGATGGCTTCCTGGCAGCTGGAAGCGACAGGAACTTTATGCACACTAGAATAAAACTAACTATATTAAATGCCTAGACAAAGCAATTAATCTCAAGAGCGTACCTTCCATTGTATCACTGAGAATTTCCATTGATACAAAACCAGGTTTTGGTGGTGGCACTGAGAATGAGACAAGATGAAGTTAGTGAAGAGCTGGATATGTACCCTAAAAACACAAAAAGAACAAAACAGCATTGGATACCTCTTCCTTCTTGAATTGAACCGAAAGCTGTAATATCAAAACCCCCAGAGAATTTTCCATTTGAACCTGCTCAAGCATCAGAAGGTTATAGGTTTATACTTCAGATATGACCATCCTCTCAACAACCAAATGTCTTGACCTTTACCTATAATGACAATTGCCTTTACATCATCCCTTCTCAGAGCTTGTTCATAACTCTCTTTTAAGCTGTATAACACTGAAAAGACAAAGATGAGTGTTTTTAGATGCCTGCTTGAGATACACGAAAAAAATGACCACTGAAATAATCAACGCCTGCACTTGGAAATGCCACTGCGGGAGCTTTCTAGAAGAGATAATCAGATGGGGCATAAGTTGCAAACACAAAGCACAGGCATCAATGCAATGACACTTAAATCCGAACAAGAGAACAAAGAAGAATAAGCCAAAACAAACAAATAAATAAAATTAACTCAATGCAATTTCTGCAGTCCAGTGGACTATCAACTGAGCATGCTAGTAATTCCTTCGAAATTACAATAAGCCCCAGAACTTTTCTCAAGTTCTGAGGCAAAGTCAATCGCAATTTTCGATATTTATCAAACAAACACGATCCCTCGTGATCACAAACCAACAAGAAGTCGTAAATAACGCCAAACATAAAACAAACCAACAATTCAACAAGAAACAAGATTCAAACTTTCACGACTTATATGTGCAAAGAACCCGGAAAATAAAATCTCAAATTCAATTAAGCAAGTGGGTTGGACATGATCTACAACTTCTGCTAACAACAAATTTTTAAACTGAATCATATAAAGACTCAATTTTGGAGCTGGGAAGTGGGATTTTGATATCTAAAATGAAGATTTCGATTACCATCCAAAGCCAGAGAATTAACAGGAGGATTAATTATGGTGATCACCGCGACCCCATCAGCTCCAACCTCAATTGTCGTCCTTCCCTTTGCGTTCCTCTCGCTCATCCTCGTTTTTTTTTTTTTTGGAAATACAAAGAGATCTCGAGAAACCCAAAATTTATCCAAGAACTACGAGAATTGAAATTGGGTATGTGAGATTTATTGTTAATTTGAAAATGGAACAGGCTATATAATTACTGCTCTCACAGATGGCAGGACTGAGAAGTTGTGTGGGGACTGAAGATAGAGTGACGTAAGGGTCATTTGATGTGTAAAGATAACTCAGGCGGTCTTTATGAATGGATAATGACCTTTACGTATGATTTGTGATTTTCTTGAGATATTTTTCTTTTACGTACATTTTTGGTTATGCTAATTATATATATATATATATATTATTTTTTAATGAATATGAATCAAAGATATATTCTACCACATGAAATGCTATGTAATGAAACTAAAAAAGTGGGTAAATTACATTTGAAAAATGTTTTATAATTTTAAAAATAAATTAAAAATTAAACCTATCATGATTTATATATTTTATGTTAAGATTTATGATTTATTAATGATATAGTTTGATACAATAAATAGAATAAATATTTATAATGTATAAAAATATGTTTTTAAAATATATATTTTACATATGTCCTTTAGTTTTAGTAAATTGTAATTAGAAAAACACTGATTCAATTTGAATATCTTTACAAAATAAATCTCGATAAAATAAAAAATTAACTCACATAAATTTTTTATATTTTAAATTTTTTTTTATATTTTGTAATTATTACTAAATATAAAAATAGAGGATGAAAATATAATCCATTCACATTTGTATACTATACTAATATTATGAAAAAATTATTTCCAATCAAAAACGATTGTATTAGAACTTTCTATTTTGTCCATCTACGGCAGAAGAAGTCGTGATATGGCAAGCAGTATCACGTATAGGCAGGGAGGGTGATATTCCCTATGTTCACACACCTCGATGCTCTCAATACTCAATTGAATTTCATAGAAGTTGCCAATTATGGACATTATCCAAATTATATAATTTTTCAATCTTAAAAAAACGTAAAAGTTACACTTTCAAATGTTTACTTTTTAAATAAATTTATATATTATCTTTATTAATAATAATTACATATATTTTGTACTTTATGAAATAAATAATATAAAAATATAAATTTTGCATATTTAATAATATATTACATATATTATACTTTATAATAAGGAGTTATATTATATCTATGGTGGACTTCTTATTTTAAAATAGTTAGGGTGAATCATTCGAGAGTCTCATTTAAGTTTTCGTTCGTTTGAGAAAAATTGTATTAGAATATGTGAAAATTTTAGTGAGTAATTTTTTATAGAAAAAATATTTTGGAGAAAAAATAAGAGAGAAATTTTTTTAAAATTATGTGAGAAGAATTTGAGTAGAAAATTTTAAATTTTAAATTTTGAAATAAAAATATATTTGGATAGTTTATTTTTATTTGAAAATTTTCTTATTTACAAATACAAACTCTCTATCCAAACGAGGTCTAAATTGCATTTATGGGAAAACATTTTTAGCAAAAATCAAGGAAAAAACAAAAAAAGGTAAGTTTTGATCTCTCCCATGTTTAGATTCATTTTCAAAGTATTATTGTTTGTTTCATTCCTCTTATAGTTTTCAACCAATATAATTCAAGTGTCAAATTCTTACACTTATATTCTATCTTCTTCTATCATGACATTGTAAACTTATGGTATTGTCCAAAAGAACATTCCCAATATGCCTCTTATCCCATAATGAATGAGAGGGAGAAGAAGATAAAAACTTTTTTTTTTCCTTTTTAAATGAAGAAATTCAACCAAGAAAGGGACCTATTTATTAAAATTTACTTGAAAAATTAATTTAGGAAGAAAATAACTAATCCTATGGTACAAGTTGGGCTTTGCAACATCAGAAATGAATTGGGCTTATCCACAAAAGCTAATAACAAGTTGGGCTTAGGAACAAAGGTTTCAGGCCACAAAGGCGTAAATTTCGATAAAGTTAACGCCTTTTACGAGGGGGAAGAAGGGGCAATAGAGGCGCTAGCTACGTAGCCTTATTAAGCTTGTTAAAATTCACGCCTTAGCACTTGCATCGGTTCAATCTCTTCTAAATTTTCCCGCCCATTTTCCCCACCCAAAATGCCCACCACCACCACCGCCCAGCCACAGTTCACAAACCACCCACCACCACAATGATCCCCTCCTCTACCCCCACCACCTCCGCCAACCCTCCATCGCCACCACTAACCGACACTGACATAATCCACCTAGCCCAGACCACCACCGCCACAACGTCCCGCTCACTCCCTCCATTCCTTCTGCAAGAAACCTCCCATCAAACATTCCTTTCCTACCTCCACACTCGAGCAACTACTTCTCCCAACCCCGCTCTGGCAGTCTCCGAGTACGCCTCCGCCCTTATTTCTCTCACTTCTCTCCACCCTTCCCTATCTTCTCTCCTCTCCTCCCTTCTTGTCTCCTACACTTCCCTATTCGCTGCCCACAAAATCCCCCACGACCGCCTTTCTCTCTCCACTATCCAACTCTTCGCAACCCACCTCGAGGCCGTCCCGGTACCTAAATTACCCTCAATTATCGATGTTATTACCTCACATGTCCCACAAATAACAGATTCTGAAGATGCCCAGATGCTAATTCTTCTCCCAAAGTGTCTTGAATTGATTAGAACTTCAAATGAGATTGAAAAACCTCTTGGGTATATAAATTCAGTTGTTCATACGTTAATTAAGTCTAAGTGGAGTAAGGTATTGTTGGTGAAAATGGTGGAAATTATTCGGGAGTTCTCGTTTACAAACAGAGAGCAAAGAAGGGATTTTTTGGGGAAAATTTTTGATGGGATGAGGGATGTGGAATTGCAGGATTTGCCAAGCTTGGTTTATCAGTTGCTAGTGTTGGCATCAAAAGGGTTTAGTAAGAAGGAAGTGATTGAAGGGATAGTGATGTACTTTGGTGATAAATTTCAGGGGAAGAATGGCAGTTCAATAGTAAAACAAATTGAAGGGACTGTTTTACTTCATGTGAATTTTGCAGTGAAGCAGGATCCTTCTTTGGGGCAGGAGATTTTGGGGCTAGTTAAGTTGGATTCCAGGGCATTTAATCATTTTACTGTTGCTGTACTGTTGTCAGTTGCTAGAGTTAGGAGATTTTGTGAGATTTCTATTGGGATCTTGAAAACTGCATTAGTTTCTGCTTATAAAGACTACAAGTTTGCAAAGTGAGTCATTTTCTTTTCTGTGCACCTAGGTAACTACATTTGATCTTCATTTGTTTTTGACTGTAATGATACACCGTGAACGTATGTAACTTTTTGGCCCTCGTTTCATGTATATTAAAATTATGAGCTTGAATAGGAATTAAAAAAACTCAAAAGGAAAGGAAAAATGTGATAAGGTTTCATATACACTTTCCACATGATATTGCAGCAGAATGGCCAGCTGTTTGAATGATCGAGTACGTTTCTCAGTTTTTCTGTTCTTTATCTAATGACTGTCGTGATCCTGTTTATGGGTCCCTTGCCAATGTATTTTTTTTTTTGGCTTCCTGGGATGTTGACCTCTTAATCATCGGATTCATGATTTAATAGTTCATTCATTCTAGCTGAATAATGTGAAGTTTCATTTTGATATTTCAGAGATTGCAAGTGGCTACCTGAAGATTTGAAGGAAGAGTATCTGCAGATTGCTGAAGTGATGGAGAAAGCTATTATAAGAGCTGTAACTTTCCCTTGCTCTTTTGTGCTGTTTTTCCACTCTATCATTTGTTCTCAATTCCAAAATAGATAGAAGAAATAAAAAGCTCCATATTTTACAAGTGCAAGTTAGAGTCAAGTTCCTGCTAATGTACTCATGCACAAATGTAGCTTCATAGTTTAATGAGGAAGTAATCGTTTAGTCAGTGCATAAAACTTTGCAATTTAAGCCATTGATGGAAATGATAGGAGAAAGATAGGAAGGATGAGGACTGCGGCACCTTGAGTATGACATAATTGAAATTTATCGATGATTTAGTGTGATAGTGATGTCTGTTCTGCAGCACTACTCCTGTTATTGCCTTTCAACTAATATCTGCTAATGTTGATATCTTATCCTGTTTTTAGATAGTTTGGCATTATGTTGATCCTGTTTCTCCTTTTGCCTTTTTTCTCCTGTCTCCAGGTCAATGAGAGCAATTATGGGAGAGAGCATATCATTCCAAGCATTGTGCAACTTGGATTTGGATTGCTTGAAGGAGTAGAAGAGGAAAGCAACAAAGGTCTCACCAAGGCTGATGGTCTATTGGGTGCAGAGGAGATAGGCAGTCAGTTGTTGAAAAGTTCATTTGAGGTTCATGAAATGGCAAGAAAGGAGGTTGGTATGAAATTTTTTCTAGTTACGAAATGATTTACATTCTTTCTTAGTGTTTGGACAGAATGTGAACAAGAAAATTGTTTGAATGGAATTGGTTTAAAACTTTTGTGATACATGTCTAATGTGTGCTAATCATGTCTTTACTGTCTAATTGGTGAATTATTATTATTATTTTTTTTCTATGCAGATAATTGAGCAATGCAAACTTCGCATCCTCTCTTTGAAGCCTGAGCAATCCTTGCCAATTTTACGGTAACCAAAGCTCCTTTGACATCAACTTTTTGTTTGACCTGAAGGAGCTTAACAATTCCAATGCTTTTTTTCATTTTTCTTATAGACTGCTTGAACATCTCATCAAAAGTCATCCATACCAAATGTTGGATCATGTTGCTCATCTGAAGGAATTGTTGGATTATTTCACATTTACTGATAACAAGGTTTCCTCAAACCTAGTAGCTGTGCTATTGCCTCTTACTAAATTCAGCCCTGATCTTCAGGTACTCATTTTTCAATGGCTAAATCAAACATTCTAATTATTTGCATTTTGGCAATTAAAAATTCAGTTTTGTTAAATAAGAAACTTGGTATTTCTTCTCTCTCTTACCCAGTCTTTGTTATTTACAATCTTCTTGTTTCTCTTGAATTATTCAGGATTATATGGTTTTAGTCTTAAGGAAAGCCATGTTCAGAAGAGAGGATTCTGTTCGTCTTGCTGCAACCAATTCCATTATTAATCTGATATTGGCAGAAAAACAACGTAAAAAGGATGGGACATTTTCTTTTCAAGAATCAAGCAGTCAAGCAAGTTGCAGCCAGCAGGGTGAAATACCCTGTGTTACTGGGGCTGGTCTTTTCCAGGAACTCAGTGGTTTGTTGCAGAGATGCCTATACCAGCAGGTATATATGTTCCTTTTTTTCATCTATTCCTTGTCTTCTGCTCTTTACATCATAGTTAAATGATAAGCCAATGATAAATGACTTGTTCAAAAAATGAAAATTATGGGTCTTATCACCACTTTTGCCTATTGTTTCAGGCAAAAGTAAGAGAGACGCTGTATCATGGACTTGTAAAGCTTGTCTTAGTGGATCCTTTAGCTGCTGGTTCTATTTTTGATTTTCTCTTACCTCACTTCCTACGGTACTATAGAGAGGTATATTATCCAGATGCATACCAAGAATGTTGTGTATCTTTTATTTAGTACTAAGAGTAAAGTGTCGGTCATTTTCTATGTGCATTCACTAAGGAGATTTTATTGGAGATTTTTCATTCCAGGATGCAGAAATTCAGCTGGACATTACTCATTGCCTTAAATCAGATTGTGACAAGGTTCATATTGAAGAGCCATTGGACTCTCTTCTCTCTTGCATCTCTTGGATTCTCTTTCTTCAGCCACAAGATAAAGCTGGTCAACCTCGAGATTCATGGGCTAGTTTTGGCTTCTCTCTCACACAGGAGAATGAGGTACGGCCAATAAATTATTAGAGGTTTGGTATGAGAACAAAAATAGCACTATAATCACTTGGGAAGTCGATATGGATTTGATGCAGGCTGGAAGAATGATTTCTGGAGAGACATTCTCCCACGCTTTATCAAAGATTCGAAAGTTTCTAAGGCATGCAAATTTGGAAGGTTTAGTAACTCTTATTCACATCATATCCTCAATCTCAGAACAAGTTTGGTCCAGATGGTTGATGAACATCTTTATTACTCGTTCTTTTAGTAGAAATCTACCTGGTGATTCAGGCAAAATTTCCTCCTATTTCCAAAAAAATCTGGATTTGCTTCTGAAACTGAGACTCTTTGATGCTTTAACCTTATATTTTGTCCTGGTTTTTTTCTTTTCTTTTTTTTTAATTCTTATTCTTGGAATGAATTTTACTATATCTTCACAATTTTTGTGTCAGATCAGGCTTACTGGGTAAAACTGATGGTGCAGATGCTACGACTCCTGAAGAAAAAACTAGTAGCTGCTGCGCTGTTGTTTTGCTAGGAATTATTGAGGTTGTATTGAATATTGTTATCAATGAGCTGGAGAAAGCAACTGATGTGAACAAAGAGGAATTGCAGAATGAGCTCTTTGAGTTTATAGGTATTCATGATTTTGTGGAAAAGTTTGCATGCACTTCTAGGCAGGGTAATGGATTGAAAAGAACTGGACGATCTACTGCTAGTGATTCAATTGATAAGATAAACTCAAGTGGTTCTACTCTGCCACGGGATAGAATTCCCCTCTTGGCAACTTCAAGCATATATTGGCTATTACAAAAAGCCCCAGAACAATGGCAATTTGATAGTTCAACTGCTGATGCAACTTCCCAAAATCATAGCCAGTTGTCCTCCCCTAAGTCATTAGGTGGCCATTCTAAAATGATCTTCTTTGTTTTGAATATTTGCCTACGTCAATTAACATGGCTACCATTTGTGAGAAGAGAAGATCCATTGAAGATGTTAGTCTATGGGGAAATCAAGTCGTTGGGACCTCCATTGCTGAAGCTGGTTTGGTTGGTGAAATCAGTTCCAGAGAATCAGACAAATCAGAAAAAGAACGAAACCAGGGGGAAGAAAATAGATGATAGAAAGGAACATATCCATTTAGCTTTGATCTGCTTGAAGAAATTGACATCAGTAAGTTTGTGTAGCTCTGGAATCAGTGGGTTCATAGAAGATTTAAACTCACTCTCTGAAATTGAGCATGCAACAAGTGATGTTTTGGATCCTGACAGAACAAACGAATGTGAATTAGCTGATGGCCTAGTTGATCAAAATTCAAGGAGTGAAGAAATGTTCATCAAAAAGTGCATGATACCCTTGCTCATGGATCTTCTTAAAATGTCCTTATTCCGTGAAGCTGAGGTAGATGAACCCTAAATACTTAGGATTGGTTTTAGCATTAAAAACTTATGCTTGGCTGCTTTCAATAAGTTTCTCTGTGTCCCTTACCATAGTTTAACCTTCTATGCCCTGATCTATGGCTTTGTTTTTTTTTTACTCGGACAATTATCTGTACTTAACTGGAGCAGGATCTTCTGTTTTCAGATTGTCTGTGATATAATAATGATTATTGGCAACCAAATGCCAGTGGATCGTCGGGGTCTTGTTGGAGCATGGATGTTATCCATCTGCAAAAGCAGTCATACGCAAAATCCAAAGCTGGCAAGAAGTCTGGTCTCTCTGGTTGTTTCCTTAAACTTACCTCCAAATGACTTGATAATTTCTGAAGACTTGGCTTCAGAACTTCTGAAAGTAGTGGGATCAGAAAGTGTTGAACCAGTAGATGTGTCTGAAAGATTCCATGTATTAAATAAAGCAACTCATGCTGCCATATCTTCTTCTATACTGCAGCTTGTTGAGTCAAATATAATCGACATGGATTCTGTCATAATCAAACTGATAGCTTACTCTACTGCTAGTAAGAAAGGTGTGTCCCTTGATCCCAATAGAAAGATCGGTCCCAGATTGGCATTGGAAGAAACTCTGTTTTCCAGAATGGGAGCTGTTGTGAAGGTCTTATCTTATTTTGTATTGATGAACCTGAAGGGTAAGTTACGGCACTATTGAAAGTGAATAACTGCTCGTGATATCTTGGTAATCTCTCCTTGCATGCTGATAATTTGATGTATTGCTGCAAACATTGCAGATCTACAAGCAGAACATTTCTTGAGAATGGCTGCAAAACTTTACAAGGATTTAGCTAGAGTGGCTAAGCTTCAGATAGCCCCCAGAGGGTGCAAGCAAGCTTTACCCTGCCTCAAGTATCAGAAGCTGGTAGAAATAACCTGCAGGCAGCTGACAGCTCCTCTGTATAAGTTTATGGACTTTCTGCAAAAGGTATGTGGCACTGGAACTCACTTGGATATACTTAAACTTCGCCTCTTCATCCTGAGTTTCAATAATAATATATACCAAGGAGCCTTCATTTGATGGGGTAATCTTGTGTTATTGCTGAATTTTACAGACTCAACAAGAGAGTACACAAAACAAAGGAATGGCTAACAAAATCAAAAGGGAAAACAAATGTATTCCAGACTTAGTCTTCCAGATAGAAGACTATGAAAAATATCTCATTCAACTTAGCAAGGCAACAAAAACGAACGTACTAAGGCATGCAAAGCGAAGTACTTCGAGAGACTTCAAGATATTAGACCCAAGAGATTTTGCCAGGGAAGAAGCAGAAGAAGAAAAAGCAGATAATGATCCAAGCCATGAAACAGAAGACAATGAAGGCAATGCTGCAGAAAATGAATCATCTGAAGAATCTGACAAAGAAGAGGAAAGAAATGGTGGGGTGAACAAGGTGTTATCCCCTGAATCTGACGTTCCACCAGCTGCAGAAGATTCAGGATCAGATGGTGAAGATAAAGCTGAACATCCAAATGGGCAGAGATCAAAGAGGAGAATGGTTGTGGAGGATGACTCCTCAGATGAAGACATGGCAACAGGCCAGAGTCTAGCCTTCTAAGATGGATGGTCAAGTGTAAATATTTCATGCCTCCCAAGTAGTTAAATTTGCTGGATTTTACAGGAAGAGAACTTTTGGATGGCAGTTCCATACAGCTCTGAGAGATGGAACAAATTAACCATCACTTTCTGTTTTTGGTTTGGCAAGTAAAGTTGTACCCTCTTGGATGTTTGATTAAGTTATTCTTCTAAAATATTCAACAAATCATTGGTTCATGCATCTGTTGTCTTATAATAGTATTGGTAGTTGAGTATTACACAACTGTTTTCTTCCTGTATTTTCTTTTCTTTCCTCTTGTATTCCTTCAGAAGAAAGAAAATGACATCAAAATTGAAAGCGTGTAAGCCTCTGAGTGGAAAGCGCTTTGTCTCTCCCTCCCGCTTCTTTCCCCCGGCTTAAAAAAAAAAACCTAACTAAATGGTAAAAATATTTTTACCACTCACTGATTTTACTGTTCAAAAATTCCTAGTACTATATTTTATTAGTATGTTATAGTTTATACTGCTGGAAATCGTAATTGGAAAAAAAAAAGAAAAAAAAAAACAAGTGTAAGCCCAAGGACGGGAGACTCCGCTAAGAAATGAGAAAGACCACAAGTCATACCACTGTTTCTGTTTCTTCCTCTCTCTCACACACTCACACACTTTTGCTCAATTCCTCTCTCTTTCTCTCTCTCTCGCTTTACTTTTGATTTTGCTTTCCGATAGTTTTCTTCGCTGGAGTTAGCTAAAATTTTTGATAGTCGTTGCTAGAAAATGAGTGAAGAAGCGAAGAGAATGGTAATTGGTGGAGGAGGAGCGCCCGTCGCCAAGTCTCTCACCGATGATCGGAAGTCTTCCTCGGGATCAACTCCGACCTCCGGTAACGGGAAGAAAGTCGTCATCAAAAGCGCTGATATGAAAGACGACATGCAGAAAGAGGCCGTCGACATTGCCATCGGCGTGAGTTTATCTCTCTCACGCGCGCATGCTTTTTTGTTTTTTCTTTATTTTTCTCTACAACAGTAACTGAAGGTTTAAATTCAGTTAAGCGGAAAACAATTGAAAAAAGTGGAAGAAATTGTTTTAATTTGCATTGATTTTTTTTTTTAACAGGCATTTGAGAAGAATAATGTGGAAAAAGATGTAGCGGAGCACATCAAGAAGGAGTTTGATAAGCGGCATGGACCTACTTGGCACTGCATTGTCGGCAAAAATTTCGGTAAGTTTAGCTTCACTTCACTTTGTTTATTTTAGTTTCTTTTGGATTTAGTGCTGGATAGGAAAATTAGAAAGTTGAAAACTTTATTAGATTAATTATTCAGTTCCTGTAATTTGATAATACTCCCATTTTCTATTTGCTCAGCTTGATTTGATGACTATTTTTACTTGTGCTGATATTGTTGTGAATATGGAATGAATTGGATCTACGCTTAGGTAGATGTTCGCAGGGTGTGGAAGAGGATGTGTGTGTAATGCTTGATTGAACTGGGGGAGTTTATTTGTGCCTGTTGCTAAATAATGAGTTATTGTTAGCTTAAAGGTCCTCTTGGAGGCTTCTTTTATAGCTTCAGTTTAAGGTTTGTGAAGTTTTGCCTTGAAATATTTGATCATTAGGTTTATGATTTCTATTTTATTTTGCTTGAAAAGTGTGTATAATCTGTATAATAGAATTATACCGTAAAGGTCTCTTGCAATAAAATTTGTATATGAATTTTTCTTATAAGCTTGAATCATGTTTTATTGTTTAAAGTTATTAGTTTGTGACTTTTGTTTTTCACCACTTAGTCTTAGTATTCAGTGTCTCATACAATTTAGAGGTTAGTCACATGGATCTATCAAAATAGGGATCTTGTTGGACAATTTGATGTCCTGTTTTGTTTTGCACCATTTTAGGTTGGTTACGGTCTTAATAATTACTTCTGCTGTTTGATAAAATTGAGAGACGAGTACTTCATGTGGCTAATTTTGACACTCGATAAGCCTTTACTGGTTTTACTTCATTTTTACAGCTAGTTAGATGATGAAACTACTTAAAGGCTTTTGCTTTCAGTTTGCCCTGAGCTTTTTGTTATAAATTTCAGTTTTGGGCGAGGGGATTAAGACTTTCATGCATTATCCAATTTGTGTGAGATGGAATGTAGAATGATAACTATAAAGGTCTTGAATCTCGTTAACACAATATTAAGTAAATAAGGTTTACACTTGGGTGTTGACATGGTTTGGAAAATTTCTTTTGTTCACATATGAAAAGACTTGTTTACTAACCTGTTTCATATACCTTTAGAGGATTTTTTCTGTTTTTTTTTGGGTGTAAGTTCTGTGGTTGAAATCTCATTGTATTGCCACTTTGTGGATGCTATTTTTGATTCTCTATTTTGAGTTTATTTTCTGATTGTCTAGTCTGATCACACTTTTTTGAGTATGTCTGTATCTTCTTGCTCTCTTACCGATAAGAAATAACATAGTTGAATAATTATTGTTGAATCTATCTACAAGTTAAGGAGCATGAGCCTAATGCTGTCTATAGATAGTTTTGTCTCAATGTTAGTCAGCATTCAGTCCTTTGCACAGAACATTATTGTTAAAGTTTCCAGGGAGTTGGGCTTGTTGAAGTTAATCTATCTCCAATTCTTCAGTGCCTTTTGTTTTTTCTCCTTCTGGACAATGTTTTCTTTTACTGAAGGAAAAGTTGACTTGGAAGCTTAAGCTATGTCTTCTTGTCTAGACCTTTCTGGCAAAAATTTGCTATAGTTTATGCAAGGGTATAGCATCTCAAGCTCCATCTTCTTCTGCTTCTATCAAATTGATGAATCGATAAGCATTTTCTAATTGACTAGTTGTATCTTGCAAATTTCTTTTTCCAATGTTGATAAGATCTTAATTATGCTTAATCCTGTTAAAACAGAAAGGTTTACCAATAAACCTTGTGAAAAGGATGAGGCATCGCAAGATGGTTCTGGGGTGTTTTACGGTACTAGTGTGTAAAACAGTGGACAACTTGTCGTTGCCACATGATTTTGTTAGAAGTCTCGTTTAACATTTTGTTAGTTGTGCTTTACCATTGGAGTTAATTTCTCTCATTCAAGAAAAAGATTTTACGAGCCATTTCAATAGGAATAAAAACAAGATAAAATCCATGGGCCACCAAAGTTGGAGGTTTGTGAGCTGTTCTCCCTTTTCCTTAAATAGATTACTTTTTGCTCTGGAGTTTTTCCACTCTGGAGCTGATTGGGGCCATAGGAACAGAATTTCTTCTTTTCATATTATGGGAAGTATCAAAAATATTTCTTAACCTTGTTAATGTATCATTCAATTTGAACTCATTTTTGGTTTTCTTATCTATTTCTGTAGGTTCCTATGTGACTCATGAGACAAACCACTTTGTTTACTTTTATTTGGACTCAAAAGCTGTACTCCTGTTCAAATCTGGCTGAGCTCTTGAACAACATAATGCTAATGGTCATGGCAATACCACATATTGAGTTGTATGTAATATTTGCAGACTCTTAGAGTGCAAAGTAATTAGTGGAAGATTTCTTGTACCTTGTATATTTGTTTACTTCCTCTGTTCTGAATTTTAGAGGACTTGATTGCATATGCGCAAGGTTGCCTCACGGTTTGTTTGTCAATCGACGAGATGGTTGAAGGAAGTATGGAGAGAATACATGTCTAACTGGGGGAGAAAATGAAGAAGAAGAAGAAGAAGAAGAAGAGAGCAATATTGTATTATGAGTGGTTGTGAAACAATGTTCTTGATTTTTCTTTATGATCTGAGGAAAAATTTTGCCTTTAACTGAGCGTAGTTGGCTAGTTGCCTATATTCTTCTTTTATGTTTCGTGAAGTTCAAAAGCACTTTGCGACCTTTGAGTTGCAGCAGTGCTCTAAAATGTGGAGAATCCACAATGTGCAGGAACCACATAGCAGCTAATTCGGATATTGTGAGCTTATCTCTAGCACACAATGTGCTGCTAGTAAGGAGCTTAAATTGCTGATTAGCCTTCTCGAACATTGGGTGGAATATTAAACACAGAACTCCCCTAGTGATGACATTGAGATACAAAAAAAAAACTGCCCCTAGCGAAGGAAGGTCATGTGGACGCAAAGGTTCACAAGAACATGGTGAAAAGCAGCAAACCCGCAAGGCGAACCTGAATGATTCCAGACCAAATCCGTACGAACCTCTGTCTTGCGATTCCTTGTCTCCCACAGAGTATCAAATACTACGATTTATTGTTCTAGAGTCTCCTCGTGGGCACATAGGATGGTATAGATTCTATGGTCCATCTGTTGTGGATTTCATTGTCTTAATTTCTTGACCTCTTCTCCTGCTTGAAGTTGTAAATCCTCTTATGCACTTGTTAAATACAATAAAATTTTATTGTCGTTCCAAAGGGGTTGGCATTCCATCGAGGAAAATTGGAAAAGATGAAAGCGTGAGAAGAACATAACACTGGTGGGATATTTAGTCATGTGAAAGGCAAAAAGTTGATTGTGGATGATTCTCATTATTAACTAGTCCCAAGTGCAAAAGCGATGCCCGCCATTTCAATGATGAATGTCCACTTCAATCAGTGTTTTAGTCATCCCTGTCTGATGTTAGAAGTAGAGATTAAAAGTAATCCAGAAGAACCACTTTTGGGTCCCTTATGTCCTCCTAATTATATCAATGATTCTCTTGGAAATGCTGACACAAAATGGGAGAGATCACTAATTTTCATGGGCGCCCACAATATGCCAGATATTTGGATTGGGGCCACTAATTGATACCTACATTGTGGCTCCATTTATCTTGTGTTAGTGTATTGTACAGTGTATCCTCAGCCATATCCCCATCAATAATTCTCTTCTTAAATTTGGTTCTTATGTAAATTTAGGAATCAGCTTTTCCATTGTTGATTTATGTTCCACACTTCAAAGTAAATTAACCCACCAAGAACTTCGACTGAAATAACAATCTACGAAGTCTTCCCAAGTAGTTGTAACATGCATGTATAACTAGGAAGCTTTAGATCTTCTGTTATGTATGTAGTTTAAGGTCCTTCAAACGTAGGATCAGGCAAAATACTCTTGGGACCCAAGTGTACTGTCACTTGTGAAGCAAAATTTTGATCCCCGAACTATACTAAATTTTGGCAAAACTGGCCATGGGATTTCTAAAAGAAGATCAATACATTCATTCACTGAATGCATAAGACATCCACAAATCTAGTTCAAACATGAAATCATATAATAAACGCTTCTCACAAATTGTACACTTCTTCTTACTACATCTTGTAGCAAATAACAAAATGGCCATGTTCCAAAATAATCACACATCCTGCAACTTAAAGGGTGTATATGTAGCCAAAAGTTATCTATATATATATATGGAAAGCGAGAGCTTTAGGTTGAGTAAAGACTTGTTAGCCCCCCCATTCCATGGCACCATTGCCATGCTACCAAGCAAAAACGAAATGACTGGTTACAGATTCAGTCCAAGGCCAAAATTAGGAAGAAACAAAATTAAAGAAAAGGGGAAAATTCTCAGCGACTCAACTTTCAAGACTTTCAGTACGCAAAGCCATTTGCTCGATTTTTGGCCCCTTTACGAGTAGAAGTTGATGAGGAAGCTGCCAATGAGCAGTGGTCAGTTTTAGCTTTGACAATCTCTTCTTCATCCATGAAAATCTGTCTGCATCTGCACTCCTCGCTACAGAAAGCCCTGTCCCCCCTGTATAAAAGTATAAACCATGGGAAATAAAAATCTGTCAAATTTTATAGATATCAAAGCCGTAAATAGAAAAATGAAAAGAGGCCCTCAAACTTTGTTAGAATATTGCTAGTGCGAGATATCTAAAATTTAATGATACTGACTATCACTGCAATGACTAGGATAGAAAAGGAAAAGGCAGATTTATATTTAATACTATTTATACTCCACTCTCATATAAATCCATTTACCTCTTTTTCTTCCTCTTTTCTCCCCCCTTCTTGGCCCTCATTTTATTCCTCGTGTTTTTGTACATAATTTGTAAGAACAGTTGAAACATGCAGCATGTGGTTATGGGATTCAAAATGCAATTTTTTAAAAAGCAAAACTTTCATACAGAACCCCAAGTAAAATAAAAATAGCTTCTTTGTTAATTTCACCCCATTTTTTCCGAAACTTGTGGGTTTCCTTCTGTGCATGGAGTCAAAGATGAATGAAGAAGCCAGAACTGAGCCATAACAGACCCGATCTTCGCCAAGAAAGCCAAAAAGTTGTGAACTTTGTGAAGCATTAAGAAGAGCAGCTGAAGTGGGAAGAGCACTTACTTGTACATATAGATGTCTCTGCCAGCCAAAAGCTTCTGTTTGCAGAGAAAACAATGGTCAAGGAATCCACTTTGCGCAAGAGCACCACTGCTACTACTAGTACTATAACACGAACTATTAAAAGGGTTGTTGGTTCTCGAAAAAGGAGAAGGGTGCGAGGGAGGAGTAGTTGGTGAGGAAGAAGGAGAGGAGGAGGAGGACTTGATCATGCTAGCTTTGTTTATAACCTGATGCTGAAGCCGATGTGTTTTCCTTGTAACATCTTTGTACCCTTCTAATACAACACTAAGTCCCACCATCTCATGTTCTTTCTGATTCTCTCCCCAAGAACAAACCAGCTACCCTTCCCGGCGGTGGCGGTGGCGGTGGTAGTGGTGGTTTTGGAAGATTTGGTTGATGAATAAATGAGAAAATAAATAGAAGAAACAAGAGAGGGGCACCTAAAGAAACAAAACCAAAGGGGTGAATGGTACAAGGCGGTCATGGGATGGGACCCCCCACAGAGCATTTAACAGAGAAATATAGAGAGAGTATGGTGGTGGGATTGACTGAGTAATCTAATTTCTAGTGCTCATTCATTGCCACGTACCCCTTGCCTTTCAATGTCCCAATTCATTCATTTTTCTTTTGTTTTTACTCTTCTTTTGTCTTTTTCTTCCCTATTTTTCCTTTTTTTTCCCCTTAATTTTTATGAAAAAAAATTAAATTTTATCATTCGTGAGAATGAAATAAAAACTTTATTTTAAAATAAATTTTTATAATCTAATTTTTTTTGGTTTAGTATAATAATTTTTTTTAATTTATATAATACAATACATTTCATGCATAATTAAATATATATTTTTGTATTTTTGTGTTTACTTTGTAATTTGACATATATATTATCATTATTAGTAAGAATAAAATAGCAATTTCACATTAAGAGTAGACTCTTTTTTTAGACGGAGTCACTGTATTTTTTAGGTATTAAATGAAGATTATTTTAAAATTAACAATTTAGGAAAAAAATTAACTCTTTTTGAGTATCTTTTATTCCACGTTGCAATTGTATTTATTAATCTTACTTTGCAATAGCTTAATTAGTACTTTATGAATCATTATTATCTTTGAGTGGAGGGCAGGATTTTTCTGTTCTTTTTTTTGCGAGAATTGGCATGTAAAGTAAAAGAGTAACATATAATACTTCTTCAAAGAAGATTAATTAATTAATTCACCATCCCTTTATAGTAATGGTTCAATTCAATGTTAACTAACTTAGCTAGCATTTTTTGATATGATGTATCTTATTCCAATTAATAATATTTATAGTGATCTTTTTTAAATTTTCATTATAATTGACATGATATTCGCATGACAAAATAATAATGTATACATCATTATTTTTGCATTGAACTATTTAGAGTGCATTTAGATTGTAATTTCAAAACGTATTATATATTTTTTAAGATATTTTTTTTACTTTCAATATATATTATGTCATAGTTAGTATATCAAAAAAATACTTTTGAAACGCAAATTTATACCCAGTCTTAATTATTCTTCCTGAGTTCTGTCCCATATACAGATATACATGACAGATTTTTATTTTCCAAAAAAAGAAAAAGTTGCAGTCCCTGAAAATTTGACAGTGGGGAAACGATAAGGCTGATGTATGTATTCTTGAACAGTAGTGCAGAGCGTAACGCCTGGTGCATTATTCTTGACATAGTACTGCATTATAACTCAAATTTGTCTACATTAAATTCATGGCATTCATTGGCAAAAAATCTATGAGCTGAGGGCCAAAAGAGTTGCAGGGTAGAGGCATAATCAGTGAGCCAGAAGAATCTGAAACATAAAAAATTTGGCCAATTCTGGGTAGTGGAAAGTAGGTGAGGATTGGAAGATAGTTAAATGATGATAAGTTCACCAACAAATTTAAGGGATAAACTTAGTCGTGTGGCAGTCCAATTTATTGATCACAAGCCTAATCATCAGCTAAACTTTCACATCACAAGTAATTACTTTTGGCTGCTTCCTAGCTTTGGCTATATGTGTACGCCACAAAATTGAGGTTCTCTATTGTGTTAAAACTTGACACATCATTGTAATGGGATCTATCTAATTTCACTAGAAAAGATTCATCACTTACCTATAATGTTACTGAGGGATAGATGAATTGACTAATAATATATATAATGACTTTTTCATTATAAAAAGTCATTAACAGTATTGCGACTTATTTGCTTTTACGTTTCATAATCAAAACGAGCATGCTAATTTTAGTGTTATTGTTAAAGTATCTTTCTTTTTAACTATTTTCAGTGTTTATGAATCAATTCATCTTTCGTCTTGATATTTTTTCTCTTTAACTTTCTCATCGAACTCATTCTTATTAATGATAAGACTTATATGGTCCATTCTTATCCTTATCAATTATCGTTCCTCACATGATGACTTTCTTGTTATACTCCCTAAAATCTTTAACGAAATGTTGAATATTGATCCCAAATCTCATGAGTATGTAATAGCCATGGAAAACCTCGATAGCGTGCTTTGCCTTTAAAATTCCTCCACTCGTTTTTCCCAATTTTCGGGCCAAAGGACATCACATACGTTGATCATCTCAAGAAGTCATCATCACTTGGTGAGCATGGATCCATAGTTGCAACGTGACATGTGTAACATTAAACCACCTTCAGTAAAATAATTGAGTTGAATGTCATGATGTTTGGACCTTTCGTTTTTTTTTTTGTACTTAAAATCAACATATATTGTCATGATTACACAGAGAATGCCACATCAATCATGAAGGGTTGTGTTCATTTTGGTCTCTCCATTATTTTATTAGTGTGCATTCAACAATGAAAGTATTAGACAACACCTAGCTTATTAATCAATTAACTGACCAAATGTAACACAAGTTATTACTTTACAATGACAATATAAAATATTAGATGGATCGAGTTTTTCGTACGTTAACTAGTCGATTTCTTGGAATAGTGAAAAATATTATGTCAAATGGCCGCCAACATTATGAACATTTTTTCACGATCAAGTAGCAAAAGACAAAAGAATACATATCAAACATGTCACACAGGTACTACTTAATTCATGGAGTTGTTAATCTTATCCCACTAAGAAAGATGAACCTCAACATTTTCAAATGAGTCAAAAGATGGGAAAAGACAAGTGAAAGCAACATTTACGTATATTTTTCACTTTGGGTGTGGGGGAACGGCAAGCTCAACATTTTTCTTTTTCGTTTAGAATTGGTTGGAATGACTACTAATCAATGAATTTAATTGTCTATTTTTAGTAATCAAAGCTTGAGTCTATGAGGTGAATGAAATTATTATTTCTTGAATAGGTAAATTTGCATTTTGGTTAGCATTTTTTTTCCCAAAAAAAAAAAGACCATGCAAAAGAAGAATGGAGTGAATAAGAATCCAACCCGCAATTATCTTATGAAAACTAAAATTTTCTAAAAAAAAATTTGATTGACAGATGAGAATGAAAATTTACCAAATATCGGAATTGCGTTTGGGGGGGTGTTTCTTAAGCAAATGAACCAAGTCATGCATGCATGCATGTGTGTTTGCCCATATATACAAGTAGTTGAATATTTTGAAACACATGGACATTAATTTAGTGCACGTTTAGATCCCAAATTTAAACAATTCATTAATCTTTTTCCAGTAATTAAGGATGAAGATGAACCACCTCGAAGCCCCCTCTTCGTAGTAAGATTTGTTTATATATATATTAAACTTATACTAAAATTTTAAGACATTTAAGTTTTTGCTTCTTAAAAGGTTTGAAAATTTTAATCCTTCTCGCAAACGTTAAGTGAAAAACACCCACCTCAAGTCCCAACTATAGACTAGAGAGGTAGCATTAACTTGAAAGATGGAAGAAGACATAGAAGAAAGAGAGAAAGGAAAGATCCCTACAATTTGCTTGAGCTTGTGGTTAAAGCAGCAGAAATTTATGGATGAGGGATGCATTAATTGGTTGAATATACAAGTGAAGTGATCACTAAATGCTACTGGGAAAAACCATCCATCTTATCCTGATTCAATGTGTACGAAATCCAGCTAGCAAATTGGCTTTAATTAAACAAAACAGAAGAAAAGTGTCCTCGGGTGTTGTGGGTGTTTTTATCTTCCAAATCTATCAGTACTCCTCTATCTTTTTTTGTTGTTCTTACTAGTACTGGTACTAGTACTAGAACAATTTATTGCAACTTTGTTTGGCTGAAGATGCCAAATGATTTCATTGCTACAATACAACTCATAGGATTCCATCAGTTCTTACTTGGCTAGTAGCGATCCATTACATGGACTAGTTAAAATCCACACCAAGGCTCAAGTTAATATTCTACTCGTGTGTGTAATAGTATAAGCATGCCTAACTATGAAATCGACATATGAATTGAACAGAGATAAAAATCGACATATAAAAAATATAATCTTTACATGTTTATATTTCTCGTAACAGATTAATTACAATCGCTTGTTGTGCTTAATATTTTCTTCTTCCGAAAGATTCTTTTTTATATCTTGTATGTTACACTAGTAAAACATTATATTATAAAATAAAAGTATAGGCCATGTCTTAACAATATTGATCCATTGATAAGTGAGTAGGTCGGTTGTGTTGGACCATTGATGAACCTGACTTTGCTAATAATGGTGCTTTAATAACTCTTGAAGTATATTCATTTAGCCAAAAGAAAAAAGAAAGTTAACTAAAAATTATAATATGGTCTTTTTCTCAAACTAATCAACTATATATAGCCTGTCCTACTTTCACTTCCTTTTTTTTTTTTCAGAAACTAATACGTACGGTATACTTTAGGAATTGGGAGAAAAGAAAGAAAAATCTTTTCACAAATGAGAGATTAGCACCATTAAGCCAATTAGTCACGGAAGTTTGTGCGATTCAAGGAGCACTAAAAAAACAAAAAGTGTGATTAATTACGCACATTAAGCAAGCTTTGCGGTTCCCTTAATCAAGTTTAGAGTGCATATGTGTGTGATTTGCAGTTTACTTAAGCAGTTGTTGAGTCGTGTTGATTTGATTGATAATTGCTTTGCATAATCCCTCTAGCCGCCCCGTTGTTTTTTACGCGAGTTTGAAAGAAGGAACAAGAAAAACAAGAAATGTCTCTTGTTCCCTATTTTAATTTGACATTGTTTCGTATTAAACGAAGAAGAGAAAGCTATTTAAAGTATTTGATGTTATTTTTTAATAACTTTTATTATATAAACGTTACATTATGTTACGTCGGTCATTTAAAATTTCACTCAAAATTTTTATATGAATATCATCATTCTTTGTGAATTGTCAATGAGTTACAACTTGTAAAAAAAAAAATTTACTGGGCTGGACCAACTTGAGATTTTTTTTTTTCTAATGGTATTCTTATTTATTTTATATATAAAATAAGTCCAACTATACTTCATTCTTTTAGTTAATTCAGAAAGCTTTTACTAGTAGCTAAATTGACTTGAATGGGCCAATTTGAAAATGTTAAACTCGATTAAAAATTTTGGTGTGGGGTTCTTCCTAGTCTCCTTCACTTGCATTTGCTGCCTTATTGGCGGCCTTGTTTGAAGAGATGCCAATGAACTCAAAAACCTACACCCCACCCCAATCTTGTCCTCATGGTGGACAACATCAAAATGTGGCTTAAATCTTCTTGCAGAAAGCTACTAAAAGAAATAAAAGTTGTATTGGTGTTGATGGGATGTTTAATAATGAACCATAAAATGCTAAACTTTTGCTTCATCCCCTTCTTCAACATCTGCATTAACATAATCAAAGTCCAAATGAGGGTCTAACTGAGCTATTTAAGAGGTCGAGTTTACTTCATTTTTGCGAATCGTGAGCACATTCTATAATGTTGGATGGTAGCTCTTCACTTTTCACTCTTGGTTGTAACACTTCTTGTCCAAAACAGAAATATATGGAAACAGAATTTTGAGTATGACTGCAGAATTTTTGCAATTTTAGTTGTCCTTTTGATGGAGCATACACTTCTGTTGTTTTGGAAATGACATGCTCTGATAAGTCATAAGAGCTTTGTGAGTTGTAAGGGCCCAATTCTTTTGCCATGATTAAGGTAGTAATCAAAATGGGCTCTCCTCTTTTCACTTTCATTGGTCCCACATTTGCCTACTTCCCAATATCTTATAATATCAGCACCATTTGGAGTGTGACCCACTGACCATATTCTATAGGGATCGGAAATTTTGGATCTTTTCTAAATTTTGGGCCATTTTTGTGATGAGATGGACGGCTATGGAGTTGAGATTAGAGCTTAATCCATTGATTGACCCATTTGAGAAACTGAAGTTGAGGTGAATGCAGACGCAGTCTCAGTTTAGTTTTCCTGAAGTTCTTGAATCATCCAGTTTAGCTTCACGAGACTTCTTGATGATGGCCCAAATAGTGTTTTTCTTAATTTTGATGAAGAACCCATAAATTGTAATCCATAAAATGGCAGAGTTTAGCAAATGTAAACAATAATGATTGTTCTTGGAAGATAAAAAACAGAAGAAAGAAAAAAGCTTCAAAAACGGAAATCATTTTCCATTGTTACTCAAGCTTGGGCAAACGGACAACCAGAGACTTGGGGAGATTCCAGCACGTATGATCAGCCTTTTTAAGAAAGTCCCTCTTTAAATCCCTCTTTTTCTTTGATTTTAATATATATTTTATGCTGCAGATCATCTGTTCTTAATCACATTGGCTTGCTATAAGCGGCTATAAATTTCTTGTAGGTTGATACAATTGTTTTCTTCATTGGTAAATTTTTAGTGAGTACTTGCTCTTTCTGTATTTTGCATCACGTTTTGCTAATGTTGAAAATTTTTCCATGTTTGTTTGAGCCATGGAAGTTGTGGGTAGGAATTGGGTATGGATTATGTATTTTGTTCTTGTCTTATGCTTAACTGTGCTCTTATGGAATGAGGGAGAGTTTCCAGAAACTAACGATCTTGAAAAGTTTTGTTCTTTAAGGGATCCTGATTCTTTAACGTAAGTGATAGTGGGAAGAATTGGAAATTGGAGGAAGATTATGTGTTTGCTGAATGAATTTACGAGGTTTATGCATTAGTCCAAAGAAAAGAAAAAGGGTAACAAAGAAAGATTTCTTATTTTTACTTCTTTGGTTTGCACATAGTGGTGTTGGCATTATAATTCTTGACAGAATTGTTTTGGTGGTGAATATTTTCATAAAGGTCCTTGTAGTTGAAAACATTGTCACGGGAATAGTGAAAAATAATATTGTCAAATGAGAAGATGAACTAGAGCAGCTAAAATATTTCTGTGTAACAGTGTGGGAGAAAAAGAAAAGGGCTTTCATAGCTCTTTTATTGTTTATCATGAACTATTTTGAATTCATTGCTTATCTCTTCACTTTATTAACATCCAGTGTGTGAATGGATGGTAGTGGAGCACAGACTTGTGATTTTTTGTTCAACAACTTGCATGCAAAGTTGCTTTATATGATCTGATTACTGGCATGTACCAGACAGGGAGGAGTTTCTACAAAATTGCTGTAGTGAAAGATTGCATTAGATTTGTGTCTACACATATCTAATCTATTTGGATGGAAAGAATAATGATAAATCTTCTCTTTCTGCGGAAGGGATATGACTCACTGGTCTATCTGGGAGCAAGATGTGTGTATTAAAACGGTCTTCTGAAAGGTACATAAAGCTATTCTCTCCAGGGTATCAAGCTCTCATTGCTGTCACTGATTTGACTATGAATAATGCAGATTGTTTGTTGCATTTTTGGCACAGACAAGACTAGAATTTCACTCCAAAGTGTGTGGTGATAATGTTAAGTGGCAGCTAGTTGTTCCATAATCTAGTTCTGTAGAACACGTGTATACTTCAGATATGCAGAGGGTAGATCTTTGTGTGCATAAATATCACGTATCCTAATGAAACTTTATCCATGGTGATCGCAGTCTGCTGAACCTTTTGAACATTCGGCATAGTTAATCTTGATTGCTAAATGATGATTTATCATTTAACATGAAGTGAAGGACGCTTACTTTCCCCACCTCTTCCCTGTTCTTATTTTCCACCCTTCCCTTGATGTTAAATCTATAAATAAATAAATAAATAAAAGAACTGAAATATAATTATGCTGATATCATATACTTTGATAATTTCTTGTTATCTATCATATTTCAGTGATATAGTGTTCCTGAAGGCTAAAAGAGAGGCATTGTTATTCAACTCTACATGCTGAAGAGTATACGTAACATGTTTTATGATCCATTCCAATTCTCATGCTCTTTTGCAGAGAAATTTCAAAATCTGAACTATCAGCCATGCAGTTTCACCATGACTGATTGTTTATTCTATTTCCATACCTGAAGCTCCAAAGTCTTTAGAAGAAATCAACTTTCAAATATGTCACTTCCAGACATGTAGCTTTTGTTTGTGCTAAGTTTCTTAAGGTGTAAAAGTCATCTGTGTTAGCTATTTTGAGCTTAATCCATTGTATAGGTTTGGATTTTTCATCTCACATGTGTTGGCTAAACAAATTTTGGTTTAGGCTGTCTTGGCTTGGGTGAATGTTGAAGCTCTTGGGGAATGTTTGGGTTGTTAATCTGTGCTTCTTGCTTAGATGATTTGATGATCTATGACATAAAGAGAATGTTATTCATTTCTCATCTCTAGTTTCTTTCTACCATTAGTTGGCACCTTTCCATTTCCAGATCTTTTTGTGGTGCACAGGCGATTTGTACTAAGCAAAGTGCAGTTCCTGCCAAGTTTTTCAACCTATAGGAAATTATAGGGAATTAAAAGCAAGAATTGTTGCTGTTTGAGTCTTGGCTTAGGGTCTTTTTGCGTTAGCCTCAGTGGACTATGAAAAGATCAATGCTCTATCATACTATTTGTATTTGGATATTTCTTGTTTCCAATAAAGTGGTCACTGTTTGGCCATTTTAGATGGTTGAATTGACATGCTTGTGGCATTATTCACTCAGAAATATTAACCATAAATTACCAAGAAAATCTAAATATAACTAAAGTTTACACTAAAATTGAATGCACCCTTGAACCTGCTTTTCTTGATGAAAATATCTGTTAATTGGTGGCAAAAACTGCAGGTAAGTGATTATTTTGCTTCATGTGGAGGAAAAGTTAAAATGGATACTCGGCAACACTTAGTAGAATGCTATCTGCATGTTGAATGCTTTCTGTCTTAAAGAACAACATGCAATTGGGACAGCTTAGTTAAATACTCTGAATTTTGTTAAATGTTATCGATATAGTTATTTACACAGGGTAGTGTGTATAGAGTGGGGGGTTCAAAGCATAAAGCTCTGGAACATCTATCTTGGGTAAAATATTGGACTACAGGCTTCTTGAATCTTTGATGTCTTTGATTTCATGAGATTCAGAAAACTGAGGTGGCAATTTGGAAAAGTACCTCAGCCGAGCTAAAGAAATGAGACTGCTTTTACCTTTATTTTCTTCATTTCCATTCTTATAGACAGAAGGGAAGAAACAAAGAGCACGACCTTTTTCATGTTTGTAATGGTAATTATGGCCTGCTTGAGTGTTTTCTGCATTGCATTCATATCAGGCCTTGGGAATATTGATGTACATAGGATGTTAACTACTCTGAATGCATGTGAATGGATGAATGAACTTGTGCTTGATAGATCCATTAATACGTAATTTTCAGTTCAGAAGTCCAAAATTTGCTTATAAGATACTTGACAAGTAGTATGATTAGTTGCAGCATCAGTAATGGATGAAAAATTTGGGATACAACGCATGTTGTACAAACTAAAACACTGATAAGCTAGTTGTTTCCTGTTAGTGCCATCTTTTGCTTCTTCCTACTTGAGTTGTTTTTTAAAAGCAATTTCCTTTGGCAGTCCCATTTCCTTCTTCACATTTGACAATTTCATCTGGATAAGAATAATTGCAACTTTCCCCAACCAAGTCTTTTGCTTTTAGGGACTCTCTTTCCCAATCTGTCTTGCTTATTACTGTCAAGATAGAGACCATGCATGCTACCTGAGCTGCAAAAAGCCCATAGCAAAGGCCCAAGAACCCTTGTCCCCAAACAAACGCCAGTGCAATGGCCACTGGCGTTCCCATCAAATAGAAAGAGTAGAAATTGATACCTGCAGCAGTACTGGGCCTAGCAGTTCCTCTGAGCACACCACAACATGTTGTCTGTGGACAATTTGCAATCTCACATAATCCAATTATGGGTAATGCGGCCAGTGTCAGCTCTAGGACCTCTGTGTCTTTTGTAAAGACCCTACCCCATGCTTCTCTCCCTATGGTAGTCAATAAGAAGCCAAATATTGAACCTAGAAAGGCCAATCCGGCTGCAACAAATGTTGCCAAGCGCGCTTTGTGTGGCCTTCCTGCTCCAAGTTCATTGCCTACTCTTGTTGAAATTGATGCACTTAGTGCTGAAGGCAGCGTATACATGAGAGACGTTGTTTGTATAACTATAGCAGATGCTGCAAGAGCAACATGGGGCCTTTCAAGGTAGCCTGCTAGAAGTGTCATTATCTCATACCACCACCATTCTAAGCAAACTGCTAAGCAACTTGGTAGTGACAGTCGAAGAAGGATTCCCCAGTCTTCCCCTAATGAAGTTGAACTTGATTTTGGTACTAGGGCTTCAGACAAGTTCTCACTTGTGGTTTTACTATAAAGTAGATAGGATACTAGGAAGACCAAGGTGTTAAAGTTGGCAAGAGAGGTTGAAATTGCAATTCCCCGAATTCCCAGATGAAGATAGAAAGTCAAGAAGATAGTGATGGGGAGGTGAAGAAGCGTTGCAAGTGAAGTGCACCACAGTAGTGGCCACGTAGTACCCTTACTGCGTAAGTAAATACGTATTGGATGAAGAAGGCTAATGGCAATAAGATCTGGGACGGCAAACTGGCAGTACAGGCTTGCAATATCTACTACTTCGCGGTCCTGGTGAAGACATAACATCATAGGCTTAAGGTTGATCCATAACAATCCAATTGGCAGGGATGCAAAAAGTAGCATAAGGATTGTTCTTCGAAGAATCAGAACTGTTATGCCAAAGTTTCTGGAACCAAAAGCTTGGCTACATAATGGCTCCATTCCCATAGCCAAACCTGATAGTACAGAGTAACCAGTGATGTTGGTGAAGCCTATTGCTAATGCTCCACCTGCAAGCTCCAAGCTTCCCAGCCTGCCCATGCACGCTACTAAAATCATGTTTCTCAGGTAGACAACCAAGCCAATAGCAACTATAGGAAAACCTGTGTCCATCAGTTTCTTTAATTCCTCCGTGACCTTTGCACACACAGAAAGAAGAGTAGAAACAGAGTCCATTAGTATCATTTCTTACCAATATATACATTTTTTTTTCTGGATAATTGAAGCTGAGGTTTAGTATTTTGTACCTCTGGCATCGTTGGGCTCTTTTTTGTTGGCTCAGAATCCATCTTGTTCCCTTTTGTGTATTCTCCTTTTTGCTTGTTTGCTTGTGTTTTGGCACTGTGCAGCACTGGAAGATGAGAATCAAGGAAGACTGACTAAATGAAGTGTTGTTTTCTACCATGCAGCAGTTGTGCATGCTCGCTCACACTGAGACACTTAATATACACATGCACACATCACAAACATGCACACGGTGAGATTTCTCTCTCTCTCTCCCTCTCTCTCTCTCTTTTTAATTACTCGGGCTACCTTGTTATGGGGATGAGAATTGAATCCACAATCTTTTGTCGAGCTAACAATTTTATGTCTTACCACTAGACTACCTTTGGTCCTGAAACAAGGGTCATTCAAAAGAACAGAATTAAGGAGCTTTATATAGTGCCGGAGGGGTGGTGTTCGCTTTTTGAGTTGCTGGTGAAACTTCGCAATCTCGAGAATAAAATCGTGTAATGAGCACTGTAAACGTGATATTGCCTTGTATGATTAAAAGAGGGTTCCCACATCCTAAAATGTCTCAGTTGCAGCTTGTCACTTTTCCAATTTTATGAGAACATATCCACTTTCGCTTTGGAGGAATCGTGCTTAAATGCTATAATACCTAAATCTAACACTCCAACTTCCTTCACATGAGGAAGCTTTTACTATTCTTATAGTCTTGTAGAGCAATATACTTTAATAATTATATTCTCACACGTATTTCAGTGACTGACGTAAAGTTTACTATTGTGTTAAAAAAAAATGAAAAGAACTCATCTAAACAAGAAGATTATCAATACAGATCAATTTTTATTTTGAAAGCGTAAAAATATAAAATGAGATGACAATTCTTCTCACTCAAAATTTCACTAAACGGTTAAAGGGATTTTCAAATTAAATGAATCAACCCAAATTGAGATGTTTAAGGTAGAATTAGATTTTATGGACAAAAGGGTCTGAACTTAAAAAACTTTTTGGAAAATTTAAGGGGATTCTGATGTAACTAGAACCAAAAATTCTGTTCAAGTAGTCTTCATCTTTCTGGTTTTGCTACTTCACAAGTTTGGTAGTTTATTAGCTACTTTTAGCATTGTACATCACTTGACACTGGATAACGTTATTAGCTTTGATTAGGAAAGTATTGTACATGGGTGGTTAATTAGTTAATACCAGCTTTACTTCGAACGAGGCAGATTAGCTCTTTGAACCAATGGGGAAAGAGAAGCAAAAACAACTTAACTGATGATGACTTTACTTTGTATTGTTGGAAAGTGATACTGTATTAATTAGTTCCCATTCAGTGTAACATCTGTACTTTGTCTAGTGTGGAGTATTAATCAAAGCCAACTCGTGTTTGTTTGGCAAATTCGTCTGGAGAACTAGCGTTGGATGGGTTAGTCCAGTCAAGAAGAAAGTTTTATGCCAAGTGAAGAAGGTGGCTCCAAAATAATTACTGTACATTTTTCACTGCAGAAAATTATAAATGGAACAAGAATCATAGCTATTTAACAAGTGTACATATGATATAATGGATTGTCATTTTTCTTAGAATGATCTTCTCAACATATTATCTCATAAATCAAACATATATCATTGTAAACTTCGAGTTACAAGCTCAAGAAACATATATCATTGTTGTTAGTTAGTTAGATTAACTAACAACAATGGCATGAACATGATACATCAGAGAAACATATAAAATGGATCTTTTTGCCGACCTTTGACATTTGTACTTGGGTGGCCTGGGATACGGGAACTACCAAATCGCATGAATATATAGCGTGGAAGGTCGAAACCATCATTACCAAGTATAGGGTTGATCAGGAATTCTGGATTTTGTCAACTAGGACCACAGGAAATTAAAGGGAGTTTGCATAACCCTTTTTTGCAATTAGGTCATTCCCTTTTTTGATCTTAATGATGGAAAGTATCTATAATTGGTGGTGGAGAAGCTTGTGTTTAGGTCTATGTCGCCCTCCACTTGATATGTTTAGCCTTACCAAAAACCTTCCAAATCTTATGCTTACATGAATAGAACTGTTGAAGTGGAACCAAGATCTTAGGGCCGGCCAACCCTTTTGTTCAATTTTAAGTACTATAACTATCTATCTACCACGCTTCTTGTCTCCAATGCTACCTTTAATGGCAATTTCTTTATTTGTTGTAGTTCTTTAAAATGATAATGTCATGATATCTTTGTTTTAAATCCTTCACATCAGGAATTTAGTCTTTGTGAGCTGTTCATCCTTTGATGTTGAATAGTTTTCCACACATCTTCACTCATAGATGGATGCATGAATTAATTGGGGCATGCACATATATATAACAACTATTTTGAAGTAAAGTTAGTCACCATAAACCCTTATCAAATTTAGCACATACAATTCTATGGATTTATGGAAAGTGTGGTGAGAAAAGATGGATGATTGTTACGGAGTGAGAAGTTTTTCTAAGTAAAGAATTATTATTGTAAGAGGATTTGATAAGCACTAATTATACGCACATGATTATGAAAATTTTAGTCAAAATATAGCGAATACGTTCACATGACTATGAGCATATATATGCACGTAGTGCTATCCTTAAATGTTCCACGAATTGTCAAATGTTTGATCATTATGCATTGGCCGACTTGTTATAAACCCGAACGTAATAATTGTAATGAGTTGTTCTTCTCTAAATTTCTCCGAAATGATCCTCAATTAGTGTTGATTAAATGACGTTTGGTTAAAAGGCTCAGAACTTTTTGCAACCGAAAATAAGCTTTGTCGCGCTCAAATGAGACCATGCATGTGCTGCTTAGTTGCAGCAAATGACTAAGAAATCAATCAATACTTAATTGAAAAACTATTAATCCTCCTTCTCAGTCCTCCCCACTGATCATAGTAGTAGTGCCCCAGCAGACAAATTACATTTCAAGCATCTTCATACATTTCTTACAACAGTATAAATGTCGAGGAGATGGGGTGTTGTGCTGTGACTTCCCAACCAATGCCATTTCAACAGCAAACATCGTACGGCTGTTAGGAGCATCAACCGCTACTCTATAGTAGTACTAGATATATCTTTTACCATGTCACATCTCTTGTGGTAGCACAGGGACCAAAAGGGGTCGTTACTCTAATGTTGTTTTGTGGCCACTTTGGTTCCGACATGGTTCATTTTCTCATAACACAATTAATCATACCATGAGATGAGGTTATTGGAATCTTCACATCTTAACTAATGATCACTAAGGGTTAGGGAGTTAAGTGCTTGCTGTTTCACCTAATGTGTTACTCATTGTACATCATTATTCTACTAGTATTGATATTTCCACTAAAAGATTTCATTAAGTACTCTTAGTAAGTGATCTATCGTTCAAATAGTTCTTGATAAGTATACTTCAATTTCAATCATATAAACATTACATAAGTTATTGATAGAATTCAAGATGTATATCATTATTGTTATTCTATATTCACTTAAAACCACAACATTTAAGTCCTTTTAACTGTAGCAATGTATAATGAAAATTAAACCAAAGAAAGCACTAACAACCAATGTCTAAAAGGTTAAGCAACTAAGCTCCCAACTTGCACAAAAGTTGACCTTTTTAATCAACTTTTTACTTTTTTGGGGGAGGGGGGGTTTCAATGTCAAAGTCCCACACTCTCCCCACTTTCTCAACTAATGAAGTGTTTCTCTTTGTTTCTTAATCTATTGTCTTCTATTTATTTATTTATTTATTTATTTCACTTGAAGGTATTTTCACATTTAATGACAAATCATGTCCTGAACTCTACTCAGCCTATGACCTACAAAGGTGTTCCGTGTCCCAGTAGCTGTTATGTAGGGTTTCAGGTGTCATTGCGGCTACATGACTCACTATATTAGGTATGGGACTAAATCCTCCAAAGTTAGGTGGAACTGTCCCAAATCCCACACCAGTGACGGCAGTGAGGTTTGATCCTGCGTGCCCATGAGATTACTCTCATGGGTTACCGTTGGACCATCCCCCGGGACCTATTGTCTACTATTGACAAGCAAAAAAGATGCATGGAAACCAAAATTTTGGTTGCTTGCCAACAAGAGTAAAAAAAAAATCCCACAATGAGATCTTGTAAATCTCAAAATTAATAATCCTTAGTAGGACCACGAGTGTTGACATTATATTCTTACTAGATATTGCACTTGTTTTCTCAGTACTTCAGCTGGTAAATTAGTCAACATGTTTACTCATTAGTTTTGAAACTAATATGTGGTTTTATCTCCAACATATATATATTTGTAAGTGGAGAGAATCTTCAATCTTATAGTGATAGATTGTGCACATTATATGGTCTCTTGTCCCATGAACATAAACACAATGCTGGACTTGGATACTTTGTGCATTCATTCTGAGTCAAAACAAAAAAGATCAAGAATTGACCATTTTTGTCCAAAATATGTAATGTGCATGTATCCTCCTCCTTGTTTACTAGTCAAATAGTGTGCATCACCAAGTGCTTTGTTCATGCGAGCAGTTCCAATTGGTGGAAGCAAAAGAAATGGTTTTGTTCTAGAGTGACTTTGTTTTGACTCATTTTCCGTGTCTTAAAAGATATTCGATTCTTTCATAGTTGAATTTAGGATGTGGCCTAATGGTAATGGATGCGTGTTGGCTTAATAATATCAACGGATGAATTGGAATTTTTAAAGTTGAGTAATGATATTTATAATGAAAATTTTTGATAAAATTTTATCGTGACTGAGTTGATATATACATAGTAAACAAATATCGAGTGATTAGAATAATTTTTTTTTAATAATTTATATCACAATTATTGAATCACTTCACTGAAATTTTTCTTCATATATATCATTAAACTTCCAAACCATTATGATCTCTATTTTCATTTGGATGCACTTTGGAGATTTGGACATCCAATTAATCAATGTCCATAAAAAAATACTGTAGTACCGAACTCTTGAAACTGAAATTTCTCATCGAGTCGATCGGGTTTTCTCCATGCAGCATCGATCATGAACTAGAATTCATTACTACCACATCAGGAGTCAGGAGTCACGACCAAATTGAGATGCAACTTATGTTACAATTCATGTTTGGAAGGGATACCATACCACCAACCATCTTCGCGTGCATGGAAGACTCGTTGAAAAATCCATTGTTGAACTTAATTAATCGTTCTTTGCTGCGGAAATAGAATTAAAGAAGAGTTAAAAGAATTAACCTGTGAAACAAACTGAAAAACTAGCTCAGTCCTATGGTATCTGATGAATCTTGCATGGCATGCATGTGATGTCGAGAGAGATGAACGGTAAGCAATTTTTGCAGGCGTGTAATGATCAAAGCCATGGACGAATTGCGTGGTTTAGCCATAAATCACATGCAAGATAAATGTTTTGTTTCCAAATTAAGCTGGACATGCTAGCAAAGTATTTGGAACCCCCAGAAGCGAAAAAGAAGAGGGATTTATCTAACACAGTGGAAAGTGCACATTACCATGTGAGGTTTTCTGTTCTTTTTAAGAAAAATGGCAAACATACACATATGTGACATGACATCATCCTACCCAGAAACAATACATAAAACTTACTCTATGCCATGGACGACAATGACCAAAAGGACACATTTTTCTTCAGTAACATAAGTCAATATAATTCTAAACTGGAAGTGAAGGGTTTAGTACTACTTTCTGGTTAAAGACATCAAATTGTTCATGTGCAAAAAGAAGAAAGCATTTTTTTTTCACATTTGGAAAAAACACCATCCCATTTGCAGGAGCAGGAGCAGGAGCTAGCTAGCAGTCCTTTCTTCACATTTTATTCATTAGTGATGTTACAGTCATAACATGTTGGTAGTTACTGGTCAACTCCATCCAGCACCATTGCCTCATCAAACTCCAATAGAATCAAATTGTGAAACCCCCAACCAAGGCTTAGGGGGTGTGTAAGTCGTTATTTCAAAATGTATTTTTGTATTTTTTTTAAATACTATTGTATTTTTTAATATATATATTTTTTATTTCATAATCATATATAAAAAACGTAAAAATATATTTTGAAATACAATTCATACACATCCTTAGGAGTCATAAGATACAACTTTTAAATACAATTTAAAAAATAAATGTCAAACACCTTTCTAATTTAGTGATTAACGTTTTTAGACCATAAAACCTCTGTATTTTTGTAGTATAAGAGTAATTATATTAATAGTAAAAAAAAATGTCAATAAATCTTATTTATGCTGACATGATACCCACAATAACATACTAGATTAGTGAATACTATACTAGTATCATTGGTGGCTTATGTTCTATCAACGTGAGATGATTGTGTGACAGAATGTTCTAAAATTATGAAACATTTAGGACCCATATGTACATTCCAATTCCAATAGTCCTTATCGTGAGAATTAATTAAGGTTTGAAGATATTTATAATTCACTTCAAATAATGAACTATAATGATGATGTGCCGTTCAAAAAAGATGAATTAATAAACTTGATATTTATGTGGCGAAGGCAAATTGATTAATATACTTTTTTTTTAGTGTAGGATTAGTACTTAATTAAATGCTAATAGTGTTTGAGTTGGTCACTTTCTACTCTTTCTTGGTGTTCTTTTGGGCCTACATATAAACTTTTAAAGTCAAGAACAATTCCCTTTTTATAAATTTCCACATCACAACCAAGAAAAATAAATTCTCCCCATTGAATAAAAAACAGTTTACTTTTAGTCAAATATGCTTTTTATTAGTTATAAAATATGACAATTTTATGTATTATTAAATGTATAATTTTTAAATTTTATTCCTACTTTTAATTTTAAATCATATATTGTTATTATTAGTAAAAATAATATAAAAAAGTTTTAAAAATATGATTTTTTTTCAAAGACGTAGAGAATAATTAGCAAAGGCGTAAAGTTTTTTTTTTTTTTTATTGGGCTGACCCATGAGTTTTAGTACAAAACATTGTACTGTAAGTTGTTATACGTTTATGTTGGCCCAATACTCTTGGAGAGAACAAATGGGCTATTTTATTAGGCCAATCTATGGGTTTTGAACATAAAAGCTTTGTATGTCAGATTGGGCTAGTACCAGTTGAGGATTAAACGGCCTCACTGGGATGGCCTCAAGAAAACGTCTTCAATATTCCATCATTTAAAAAGTTAGTCGTCCGATGCATTTAAAAAGGTCAAAAAGGAAAAAAAGAAAAAAAAAACTCTTTTGTGTCCTAAAATTCGAAATTTTTAATTGTTCTTGAAAAAATTCACTTTTGAGTATATAAGGTAAATAATTATGTAGACTTATAATTAAAAAATATAAATATAAATATAAAATTATGAGACTAATCATACAAACTAAAAGCGAGTTCTTATGTTTTTTTCCCCTTTTGAATAAGTGGAGTATTATTTCTAAATATATATATATATATATATATATATATATATATATATATATATATGTTTTTAGGTGACTTTTCATAGTGATATATTATAATAGTTTATCTAACATATTTAAAAAGATAAAATTATATTTTATTATTTTATACTTTTTAAGGGATGAGATAAATGATTTTGTCGTTATAAATTTGTCATATCAGTTACTATAGTTTTTTACCATGAAATGTGCTAAAAGTATTATTACTATATATACACACACTCTCTATTTGTTTTAAAATAATATTTTACTTTCAAAAAAAATTCCTTCAAAATCTTTTTTCCTTTTAGAAGGTAGAGGTGTGAAATAATTATCCTATTGATATTGGAAGATGTAACAGATTATTCCAATGTATTATTTTTCTAGATCCAATAGAATTCATAAGTATAGGAAAAAAAAACTCTATTAAATATAAATTTTTTTGCTTTGGATCATATTATTAATACGATATAGAATGACCTTTCAGCTTAAATCTTAATCGTGAAATATCAATTACAACTCCTTAAATTGCATGAAAGTGGGATAATCTAAATTTAGCGGTCGAATTTTTTTATAAAATGTTCTTGGAGGAAAAAAATGTGAATAAAACATTTTGTCGAATTGAATTAAGTCCATTAATTTAAAAATAAAAAATAGTGAGAATTCTTGATCTCTTTCAATTAGTCTTAAAAAAAAGTTTGTTTTTTAAAGTAAAATTTTATATTATTAGTTTATAAAGTTAAAAGAATTTATACCTAAACAAGGTCAACTTTTCTTTAAGAAAAACCGGCCGAGTATATATATATTTAAAGAGCGAAGATAAACCCGAGAAGTTGTGTAGGTAATTTTAGAAGGAATTAAAAAGGAGGGCAGCCATGGATAAGAACAAAGAAGTTAATGATCAACGATCCTCTCTTCAAATAGTTAATAAATTCAAGGCACAGCTTACCCATGAATCCGACAAGACATAATTAAGAGCACCCCTCAATCCTCATCACCATAACGTATGCAACCAAAGTCACAGCTGAAGTCATACAAAAATAAATAACAATATCCACAGCAAAGCCCCATACCTTTACACGTCTTCATTGACGTTGCTTCCTGATCAAAAAGGCTTATTGTCATCTTCTGCAGAGACTAGTGTCTTGGGATAATAATGCAGATTTTGGGGTATTCAAACTTATGTTTTTGAGGAATTGTTCGTGCATTTTTGGCCCACTAATGCTGATATAATTCTTTCACTAAGATTGTGAGTTTTCAATGTACTAGTTAACTAAATTCTAAGCATGATTAATGATAATGGCAATTTTGTTATAATTTTATCTTCCACCTATGTATACTACGATTTGATCTGTCATTTCCTAAAAGAGAATGGAACGTAATTAATGTACATGAAAAATGTAAAACATGCCCCGTGTTAATAAAAAAACAACGAAAAATGTTATATATTTTTTATTGTCGTTATCGTAGCAACATTAGAATTTGGAAACAGAAGTCTTGTGATTAGACGGTGGAGAAGGCTTCTACCCAAGTTAAGATGATGATTAGCCGAAGAATTTATCAGAGCAAGCCATGGAAACATTCCGAACAGCGGTGGCGGCTCTGCCGATTCTTGTACTCGTTTGCTCCTCCTCCTGTTGTGGCCACCCGCACTCAGACCACCCTTCTGCACCTGGGTTCCGCTTGTCAAGCTCCCGGCTTCGTGTCCTCGACGATGTCGTTCTTACTCAATCAAAAGCTCACCGATGTAATTCCACTTCCTAGTCCCACTTTGTATTCTTTTCTTTTCCTTTCATTTTAGCCGTTAAAACTGTTTTTTGTCATGCCGATGCATAATTGGCATATTGATTAATCGGGTGTCTGTGTGTGTGTTAAAGTTGGAAACTTTAGCGTTTTCTTTTTATAGGGAACTTGTTTTTTGTCATTTTTCTTGACTGTTTGATTAGTTTAGAAATTGAATTCTGGATGATGCTTCAATGGTGATTGCTGGGAAAAATGGGTCTCGAGGAGTGGTCAAGTGTATATTCTGGCCAAATATCAACTTTTGGAAATTCAAGTTAGCATTAGCCATCAAGAGTGGACATTTGATGTTTATAATTTTTTTTTTCGGGTGCATGTTCTGGTGCATGAACTTTTCTCGACTGTTTGTTTAGTTTAGGTATTGAATTCTGTGCGATGCTTCGGTGGTGATTGCGAGAAAGAATGGGTTCTTGGAGGAGTAGTTAAGTGCATATTCTGGCCACGATCAACTTTTGGAAATTCATGTTAATATCAAGAGTAGAAATTTGATGGTTACAACTTTGTTTTCTGGGTGCAGGATTTGTAATAAGAATAGCTACAAAGATGTTGCTGTTTGTTTTGTGTGTTATTTTGCTATTTTTTTTTTTTCAATAAGAGCTTGTTGTGGGGATTGGGGAATGCTGTTGCCAATCTATATTTCTTCTTGTTTTGCAGCTTACCTGCCAGTTTGGTATGAAAAGATGTTGCTTTTCAACTCAAGTTCTAGCTAATTCCCCAGTTGCCGGGATGGTTGATATTCCCTTGGCGCAAACCGGAGAAGGTATTGCTGAATGTGAACTTCTCAAATGGTATGTCCAAGAGGTTAGTGTAATTTGGTTCCAGGCTTCGATGAACCACCAAGTGGCAGTGTGTTGGGCTGTGTTACTGGTGACTTTGTTAATTTTCCTTTTATTACTAATCTATGTATCATTATATATCATTTTCATGCCGCTATCATGAGATTAATTACCTGGGTTTGAGTTTTTCACATCATGCATATTTGTTTGCTTTTTATATTCCATGATCAAGCAAAAAGTCAGTTGTGTAGACACCTGCCAAATGACATGGATTCTCTTATGAGCTATCAAATTGGAGTCAATGCAACATATTTCATGGTTAATTTATGTCAGAACTATGTATGTATCAAATAAAGAAAAAACAACATTTCTGGCAGGGGGACCAAGTTGAAGAATTTCAACCACTTTGCGAAGTTCAGAGTGACAAAGCCACCATAGAAATAACCAGTCGTTACAAAGGAAAAGTTTCTGAAATTCTTCATGTTCCTGGCAACATTGTAAAGGTAATCTAAACGCTACTAGACTTGCATGTTCTTATGCTTTACGAAGTCTCCACCCATTATGTGCTTTGGTTTAATTCAGAGTTCAAAGTGTAGATTCAGGACTGGGGAAAGATTTGATTGTTCTAAAGTTTGTTGTCTTATTTTGATCTGAGTGGTTCTGATATGCTTTAGCTCCTTTGAAATAGACCATCCTCAGCTAATTTTATTGCAGCACCATTTTATCCTATGTTTCGTCTGCTACATTTTTTTTTTTCCTCTCCTGCAGAAACATCCCTTCTTGAATTTTTTGTTCTCACTTCAAATCCATGTTTTTAGAAATTTAAGATTGTTGGTTTTTTCTTTGAATGATTGCAATAATCAATATTTTGTTGGTTTACAGGTTGGAGAAACTCTCATAAGATTATTTGTAGATGAAACTTTTGAACCTACTCAAACTTCAGATACTTTGGATGGTTTAAAAGAGCAGGATACCAGTGTTCTTTATGCAGATTTTCCTACTTCAGAGCACAATGGAAGTGACATTAATAAAGTTCTGTCCACACCTGCTGTTCGCAATCTTGCAAAAGAGTATGGTATAGATATAGGTGATGTACCTGGAACTGGCAAAGATGGAAGAGTATTAAGAGAGGATGTCATTAGTTATGCTTCGAAGAAGGGAATTATTAAGGAGATTCCAACGATTTTGGGTAGTCATTCAGAAGAACAAGCACTTGTGGGAGACAGCAATGACCCAGGAGTTTTTGAGGATAAGATAATTAAGCTAAGGTATGCCCAATTTTTGTGTGTGTGTGTGTGTGTGTGTGTTTTTTTTTTTTTTCTTTTGGGGGGTGGGGGGCTGGGGAGAGGAAGGAAATGGATTGGTTAATACTTTTGCCTTTCTCCACTGAGATGATAGTTGGGTTTTAGAAGGAGATGGAGAACTGGACCATGACCAATAGAAATGGCTTATGATTAATAGTTTTGATATCAAATTGGCTTAATACTTCTTCCTTTTGAATTGAAGTTCAGGTTCTGCAACTATGACTGGTATCTTGATGGATATCTTTGTCTAGGACAGCTTGGTTTTACAAGAATTTTCATTTTGTTATAATACAGTGGATCATATGGATGGTGAACTTTTGTTTTGTAAAAACTTGAAATGTTGAGCCAATGTTATTCGACTCTTCAGGGGATATCAGCGTGCTATGGTCAAGTCAATGACAGCAGCTGCTAAAGTCCCACATTTTCATTATGTGGAAGAGATAAACTGTGATGCTCTCGTGAAGCTCAAATCATCCTTTCAAAATGAAAACTCTGATCCAGATATCAAGTTTACATTCCTTCCTATCTTGATAAAGTCTCTATCATGTGCAATCAGTAAATATCCATGGCTGAATAGTCGCTTTAATGAACAACTTGATGAGGTTATGCTTAAAGGTCAGTAATCTAAACTACTGAAAACTTGGTCTGTAACAAAATTTTGGATCTTCTTTGCTGTTTAAGTGCATCTGAATTTCTGAGAGGTGCAAGAAGTACATTAATTTAGTTAATAAATACTTAAGGTAGTACATCCTATTTAAAACAGTCTAACCATGTTACCATGTATATATTTAAATTTTGTTACTTTCTGAATTTATTTCTCTGAATTCTTTTTTATTCAAAAGGATCTCATAACATTGGGATTGCTATGGCTACTCCACATGGTTTGGTGGTGCCATATATAAAGAATGTCCAATCTCTGTCAATCTTGGAGGTCAGTTCTTTCAAAAAACTGGAAGTTATCAAATCATTCTTTTCATTCATTGCTCATTTTCAGTTGTAGGAGTTCTTGTCACATTATGCCTGTTCTTGTCCGTGTGATATAAAAAGGACCAAAAAGCAAAAAGCTTTAAGGTTTTAGTGATTACTAAGTTTGGGATACAGTGTTGTGCCTGCACACTAAGCCAAAATGCGGATAAATAGATTTTTACCCCTGTGCTGAGAACACCTGGGAAATAGATTTGGTGGTTGATATCCTGTATCTGTCTGCAGATAACTAAAGAACTATCGCGACTTCAACAACTGGCTTTAGCTAATAAACTCAGTCCTGATGATATATCTGGTGGAACTATAACCTTGAGTAACATTGGAGCAATTGGTGGAAAGTTTGGTTCCCCCCTGGTGAATGTTCCTGAAGTTTGCATCATTGCACTTGGCCGCATCCAGAAAGTTCCTCACTTGGATGAAGATGGAAATCTTTATCCTTCTTCAGTCTTGACAGTAAGTCATCGGTATTCTGAGCATGCAATATTATATCACTTTCTGGCTTCAAATAGAGCTTTGCTGGCAGCTATTATTAATGACATTTGTGCATCCACAGTTGTGAATTCTACTTGCTACAAAACCCCCTTCCCAAAATGTGAAATGATCAAGAAAATAACCAGAACTCATTCCAAAAGTGCGAAAATGTTGTCAGAATAAGCAAATATGCAATCCAACTCCAACTGCAATATTCCACATAATGTCATTGCCATTGTCTATATTAAGTAGGAGATAGGATAATGATTTTACTATGTATTTTTCCTGGCCAATGTGGTGCTTATCTTCCTTTTCAGGTAAACATTGGTGCTGATCACAGAGTTCTAGATGGAGCAACTGTAGCAAGGTTCTGCAATGAATGGAAGCTATACATTGAAAAACCAGAGCTCTTGATGCTGCACTTAACATGATTGCTCCTCTAACTGGACTAGTTGTTCAGAGGGTTCAAACTGCCTTGATCCCTTCCATTGTTGATCTTAGTCACTTTTCAAAAGGGGCTTAACTACATATATGTTATGTAGTCAACTCTGCAAAAATGATATAAATGCCTTACATAAAGATGAATCTTAATTTCCCTGACAAAATTAAATCATGTCATGCTCATAACTTTTTTGTCCAAAGACAACCTCAGAGTATTCATTCTTACTATATGAGAAAAAATGGAAAAACTGAAAAAAGAGTCAAGATTTAATCACTAAGCTAAAATATAAATAAAGGAAGGGTTGGATAAGGAGAAGCACTCATTTTTAAACTAAAGTTTTTAAAAATAACCAAAGAATTAAGCAGAATATGATGTATGCCTTAGATTTTTAACTTATAGTAGTAAAATGTGATATCTGAATCAATTCCAATGTTGAGTCTAATTTGATATCAGAATCCAGTCTAATATAGAGACTCAATTTGATATCTGAAAATCTTTTTCATTCTGACATTGTGGGGATTTGATATCAATATCACTAGGAACAGGAAAAAAGAAATTTCAAAGGATTAAAAAAATTAGATCTATGTTTAATGGATTATATCTAGCAAAAAGAGATATGTGATTGAATGAAAAGAAAAAAAGAAGAAGAGAAACTTAAACTTTGGATAAAGGGGGAAAAACATAAAAATATAGGGAAAAAAAAGTTGAAACTAATCATTGAATATGAAACTTTCTATTTTAATTGAAAAATTATATATAAATATTGGTTCCAATTATTTATTTATCAATTGTTAAAAATTTGATTGGTAATAGAATTTTAATAAATGATAAATTACTTTAGTTAATTTTATAATCACTATTCTTAAACAGCAAAAGAATATAGTGATACAAAAGCCTAATCAACAACTATATATTTGATTTAATTATGATTTAAAGATAGGATAAATATGTGAAACATTAGAAAATTATGAATTAAATATTTTAAAAGACAAAATAATAAACTTTACATTGAAATTTAATATTATATGTATTAACTTAATTTTGAAATTAAAGTCATATATTATATATCATAGAAATGTGACAAAATATTTTGTATAGCATTTAATATTATGTAACACAATTTTATAAAATGTATTATATTGAACATTGATTTCTATATATAAAAATAAATTAGATAGGTTAATAATTATTTTCAAAACAAAAAGACCAAAACAAAAAGGCAAAAATGCCCCTGGATTAGCCTCTCCACGCGTCAAGACACCATTGGTCTTCAAGCCGTCAAGTTAACCCTAGTGTCCACCTCCATCTCTACTAGTACTAATCTGAAAAAACCCTCCAGTGCATCTTTCAGCCATTGCCGCGGCCTCCATCGGAAGAGCTCTTCACCGCCGCCGACATCATGGTAATCGCATTTCCGCTCATAACTTTCCTCGCATGTTTGGGAATATTTTAGAAAGGTTTTATGTATTTCAGTATGCTATGAGTATGGATTTGAATGGTGATTAAAAATCTTTGCTTTTTTTTATGGGAATTAGGGTATTGATTTGAAAGCCGGAGGCAAAAGCAAGAAGACAAAGCGTACTGCTCCCAAGTCCGATGATGTCTACCTTAAGCTCCTTGTCAAGGTGCTCTTTTTCTTCTTATACGGATAAAAAAGCATGTTTAATGGCTAGTTGGGATTTAAGGCCGTGAAGGATTTCATGTTCTGCCTTATGGGTAGCTGCAAAGATGCCATTTTTATGGAATATCTGCCTTTGAGAATTGTGTAATTATAGATTATTTGAATGGAACTGAAATGTGTGCTACTCCTTTTTCCTTTTACACGTATAGACATATTCAACGGGTAGTAGAAACTTAAGGCTGTGAAAGATTTCATGTTTTGCCATATGGGTTGTTGCAAAGATATGATTTTTATGGGATGTGTGCCTGTGAGAATTGTATAATTATAGATTGTTCAATTGAACTGAAACGTGGGGCGTGTTTTGATTTTTGTAGTTGTATCGGTTTTTGACGAGGAGGACGGAGAGCAAGTTTAATGCTGTGATACTGAAGAGGCTGTTCATGAGCAAGATCAATAAGCCTCCTATGTCGCTCTCCAGGCTTATCACCTACATGAAAGGAAAGGTACTCACTTTCTCAGTTCCTGGAATATGGTTTTATTTGGATTAATCTCAAACAAGTATGGATTTTTTTCCCAGTAGTTTACTTTTTCATTGTTTTGAAGTAATCAATTTAGTTGTATTAGCTTAGCAATTTAGCAGTAAAATGGATACTTAAGCCATTCTTCCTTGGTTGGACACATATGATTAGTTCTAATATCAAAGTCAGAATATGCATATTCATGTAAAAGTAAAGCTAAATACTTCTTCTTTGTTGCATTCAGTTGCTTATTTTTTACTTCTTGTTGAATAAGGCATATCTTGGACCAACTAAGAAAGATACATCTTTTCATTTTTCAATTTGTATTTTGACGTAACAAACCAAGATGATTTCAACAGCATATCATGTGATATTAAGTTTATTGTTCTTGTTCTACTTTCAGGAGGACAAGATTGCAGTGCTTGTTGGAACAGTGACTGATGATTTAAGAGTTTATGATGTGCCTAAATTGAAGGTAACTGCTCTGAGGTTCACAGAGAAAGCAAGAGCAAGGATTGAGAATGCTGGAGGAGAATGTTTGAATTTTGATCAGTTGGCTTTGAGGGCTCCTCTTGGTCAGAACACGGTATGCAGATTTATTCCCTTAAAATGTGCCTTTTGGCTTGATATGAAGTATTTTTTGATTTCTTGGAATTAAGTTCTATTGTTTGGAAGCCTAAGCTATTGACAACATTAACTAGAAACAGTAAACTTGTATAATCCAAGAACTGTGCAGATTGGCTATATTTGGTATTCTGATGTCATTTGGTCAAAAACTTTTCAGTATCTTGATTTGCTATTTGCTACTTGCTGAGCTTTATTTACTTTCTGTAGATCTATCATTAGAGAAAGATCTTCTATGAATAAATGAATATGAATGTTCTCAAGTTATGTTGTTGAAGGGGTCTTGATTAAGCATGCCTTTTTATTCTCTATTGCAGGTTCTCCTTAGAGGTCCAAAGAATGCTCGTGAGGCAGTTAAGCATTTTGGCCCAGCTCCTGGTGTACCACATAGCCACACCAAACCCTATGTAAGGGCCAAGGGTAGAAAATTTGAGAGAGCCAGAGGAAAAAGGAATAGCAGAGGCTTTAGAGTCTGAGTGGGATATCTTCATAGTTTGGTGCTACCTCTTTGTGCCCAAAAACCAATCTTTTTTGAGTCAATTTTGTCACCGTTGTTATTAGTATGCAGAATCTGATTTAACTTTTGCTGTGTAACTTTATTGTCCAATCAAAAGTTTAGAACATGTTTCAGTTTTTCCCTTCGCAATACACTCATATTTGTAGCAGTTGCGTGGAAAATATGTTGAGTTTGATTACTTTGGCATAAAAAACGCAGTTAATATGAGTTTTTTTCATAAATATTTATCATTTTAATACAAATTAAAGAAACATTGTAATTTTTAAAAGGGTTAAGGATTGCTGAAATAGACAATGCCAAACATTTTTTCCAGCCCCAACCTCATTATTTTGGTGGATTCCAGGGTGAATTTTGGCACGATAATTTTCTGTCATAATTTTTATTGATCATGATAGCAATCTGGATAATTTTCTGTCATAATTTTTATTGATCATGATAGCAATCTGGATAATTTTCTGTCATAATTTTTATCGATCATGATAGCCATCTGAAGGCCTAACACAAAAATCACTGTCTTGAGCGGGTTCATAAGAAGCCAATGAATCACAGGACGATTCTCCGAAACCGGGGAACCGGGTTGAAACTGATATAAGACAATTGAATATCAGAAAGTTTAATATCATTTTCAGGGTCTTTACATGGGAGAATTCAAGGATTTTAGCAAAACACTCAAGTTTTTCATCAATAAGTTTCTCAACAAGGATTTCATTATCAGGATTTTCGGCAATGATTTCTGTTGAATAACTAAAACTATTGTTTTCTTGACTTTCTAATTCCATCACATAATCATATCTTCTAAACTACTGCCTCCATCACATTATCAGGATTTTCGACAATGATTTCTGCTGAATAACTAAAAATATTGTTTTCTTGACTTTCTACTTCCATCACATAATCATATCTTCTAAACTATTACCTCCATCACATAATCATCATCTTCCAAACTATTACTCACGGACTTGAGTAAATGTGAATCAACATAATGGCCTTATCAAAGGATAAATGTGAATCAACATAATGGCCTTGTCAAAGGGAAAAAAGATAAAAATGAAATAAATGAACAGATGAAGGAAAAAAAAAAAAAAGGTTATGGAAAAATCGACTTTGGAGTCGATTTTGGCATCATTAACTTTAAAGTCAATTTTCCCACAATTGCTTTCAACAAAATCAGAACTTTCCCGAAATCACAATATGTTTTAAATTCTAAAATATATATATATATATATATTCCTTCAATTAACTCCAGTTAATATGAGTATCAAATATTTGTCTGCTTGTGTATGCATTGCAGCGTTTTGGAGATGAATATAATCAACAGCTACATAGAATTATTTTGATTTTTAGCACGAATTGAATTCTGATTGCTAAAACGTTGTATCAATCTGCTAACGTTTTTGGCTTTTCAAAGATGTAACACTACGTAAACCACCTCCAGGCATACCCCGCAAATTTTCTCCCACGTGGTCGTGACAATAACGGCCAGTGTCTAGGATGAATTTCTCCATAATGGTCATGACAATAACCGCCACTATAAGTTCAATTCAAATTTCTCCCGGCTGGACTCTGATCCCAGTTCGTTCTTACCATTTTGTGCTTCCTAAAGCCATTTCTTCTATTGCCTATGTGATTCATCAGAATGTGGTTTTCATGTAACAAACTACTCATCATCGTCTTCATCTTCATTTTCGATGCTTCTCTTTTTACACCGTTTTCTCTACATGCAAAATCTGGTAGTAACATCTTATATTCTACTTATCATTTTCACTGCTTTATATGTAGTAGGTTCAATTTTAATGATTGTCATGATTTGTTTTTGAGTTTCTTGCAGAGAATCCATCTGTGCCCAGTTTTGCTTTCAGTTGGTATGACAATGATGACACATTTGCCGCTGGGGATATAGCAAGCATAAAGGTTAAAGTGTTGGGAAGTTTTGAGAGTGGAAAATACAAACAACCTTTTAATCCAAACATCACAATCAATGATAGGGTGGGTAATAGCTCTTATATATCTGGGGTTTGGTCATTCTTTGATGGTGATTTTGACAATTGGAGGATTTCTTTCATCCCGATTATGGTTGGGACGTTCAATGTGCTTATCACTGATAACAATTTCAATGTCTTGGATTCCTCTCTGCATTTTCAAGTCATCCCAGGTCTTATATTTTATCATTTCTTTAAATGTGTGATAATTTGTCATCGTGGAATCGGTTTTTTTATTAAACACTAGCGTCCTGCTATTACTGTGAAGGAAAAATGTATCCAGCTGCTGGAATCGTCTCTTGGATGGGTGGAGTAAACGAATTTGTGGCTGGAACAAAAACTACAGTTGTAATACTTCCCAAAGATGCATTTGGGAATAATATCTCTTCTGCCACTGGAGGATCGAATGTTTACAATTTTTCGATATCAGCATCTACTCTGAATGGTTCTCTTGCTAACATACTTAACATCAAAGACAAGGGTTGGAATCATTTAGGCTACCTCTACATTGAATTTGTTGTGGCAACGTCTGGAAGCCTCTTACTTCATGTTCAAGAGCAAAACCAGTCTTTGATTGGCTCCCCGATGCCATTCAAGGTGAACCCAGGTGATTAAAGAATGCATTAACTAAATGTGTTCTGTGACTGCAGAACAAGCAACAGCCCTGACTTTGTAACGTTTATGCTGGTACACTTGCAGTGTTCTTTTTAGGGGTAAACTTTCTGACTTTCCCCTGCAGGAGCCCTGGATGTTGCCAGCTGTGTAGTGAGCTGGCAGACTGAAACAAAATACTTCCAATTGTTTTCAATGATGGAAGCTTTTATACACCAGCATGATCTGTATGGAAATCTTGTTCCCGGATCGTATGCATTTGATGTGGAAGTTGTGTGGAAAGAGACAAATTTGTCTATGCCAGTGTCGGATTTGGTTTTCAAAGAGGTTGCGTTGGGTATCCAGTTGTTTTCTTTCAGCCTTATGGAACCAGGAAACTTCATGCTCATGATTCTTGATAAAGAGCAAAGCACTTTCATCTCTAATGTGCCATATGACTTCACAGTCTACATAGGTAATTATCCAAATATACGGATGATTGCTTGCTTCTTGTGCACTTTGCTCACTTAATGCTATAGTCATAAAATTGGTCAGCAAAGGCAGTTTAATTCTATTTTGAATGTTGAAATTGGATAGGGTATTGCCATGGAGATAACAGTGTCGTCAATGGTTCTGGTCTAAATCACTCCGTTGCCGGTGAAGTTGCTAGTTTTACTGTGTTCTTAAGAGATGCTTATCAGTATCCATCTCCAGTTGAATTGGAAAGGCTGCAAGTGAAAATTCTGCATGAATCTAGCTTAAAACAATTACAGCCAATTGTACGTCCTCAAAGAGCTGTAAATGGTGTGGACGAACTATTATTTTCTATCAAATTCACTCTACATTTGGTTGTCACTTCTTGAAGTGAATTGATTGTTGTTACTTTAACAGGGACTTATGATGGGATACTTCTGAAACCACCAACTCCTTCAATTGTTCATGAAAAGAATGAGGTATGAAGAAAATTAATGCTGATCAAGTTGATTGTATCCCAAACAGACAGTAAAAACTATTAGCTTTGGATGCAGTCTAATAAGAAAGCAGAATTTACTGCCTTTGAGGTCACATTTGTACCTGAAAAGAGCGGGATATATGAAATCTCTATCTTTTGTGGAAATGTTGCGTTGAATGTTGGGCATCCGTTTAGAAAGGAAGTTAGTGCAGGTACATTTTAGACTTCGGCATATTTTCACGCTGATGGAATTTGTAATGCACTATCCCCTTTATGCAGAAAAGTATACTGTTAACAATTGCAAAGGTAACAACTCTGTAGTACACGTCGGTGAAGGTAGAACAGGTTACTCTTCTTAAGTTTTAAGGTATTATAGGAACTTGGGATAGGCATTATAATCTTCTGATTTTTCTTTAAATGAGAAATAGCCATTGTATCTGGAAATTGCTTGTTTTGACAAGTACTATTAGGCCTTCTTACTCCAAAACCAAGCTCAGAAAAAGAAGTTTTCTGCTTGCATATATAAGGTAGCACCTAACCCCTGTTCTCTCTTTGGGTAAAATTGTTTGGGAGCATGTTTCACTGTGTTCTACAGGGTCAGAATACTTCGTTAAAGTTGTTATATGTACTTCACAACAGCAGTATTCTTCCTACTTTTTTATTTTGATTGAATAGATATTAAATGCCTGAATTTTTTGGTATTTGTGATCTAATTTTCTTCAGGAAAGGTTAATCTATCCTTATCAGGGATAGTAAATTTCACAGAGAAGGTCGCAAAGCTAACAAAGAATGAAATAATAGTACGCCTGATGGATTCATATTATAATCCAATCCTGTCGCAGCATTCAAACTTGAAACTTGAGATGGCTTCACTTAATAAATCTGGTTTTTGGACAACAACGTTTGTTGACAACAATGATGGATCATACACTTGTAACTACCTGGCGAAGGATGTTGGCACCTTAGAGATATGCGCTTCATTTGATGGACAACATTTCATGCCATGTCCTATTGGGTTAGATGTTTATACGCGTAAGTCAATGAGTTTTTGCTAGAATATGGAATTAACATTCTTTGTAAAATATATAGGATTTGCATATGCTGATATTATGATTTGGTGATTCTTTTTATCTACTCCTATATTATTCAGATAACTGATTTTTTATTCTTTAGGAGAATATTTTCCACAAGTCTTGAATGATACAGCTACAGTCTGGGAGGATGAGTCAACTGCGTTTGATGCTCTAGAAAACGATTACTTTGCAGGCGGCAATGCAACTATTATAGAATTTTCAAAGGTGAGCTGGGTGATTGTAGAATTATATCAGGTATTAATTAGATAAAACACCATGTAGCCAGCGCATACTCGCATGCATATGTTTGTGAATATGGATGTCTATGTTTACACTTTCCAATAGAGGACATATGTTGTATTATTCCTTGGTTATTTCTTCCTGAAATTTAACACCATTTTGCATTGGAAGAGTAGAGATTTTCCTATTCTTGGAGGACTTGGTGACTTACTATTGTAAATGACACTTGCGACAGCCGGATCATGGTTCACTTCTGCAGTATGGACGTCTATTGAGATATACACCTTATAAAGGGTTCTATGGAAATGATTCTTTCCTGTATATCATCTCTGATATAAATGGCAACAATGCTTCTGGATCTGTACATGTAGCTGTCCTTAGTGTTCCACCTCATTTTGTTTCCTTCCCAAGTCAATTGCAAGGAACCGAAGATCTAGTCAGCCCAAGATTCGGGTATGCTCTCGGTTTTTTCAATTTTCTTTTTTAGTTTAGTTACTTTGAGAAGAAGAACATATCTTAGGACAGTCATATGGTGTTTAATGAAGAGAATGAATGGTAATGCTATCATCTAATTATAGTTAGTCTGTTCTCTTTGCAGGGGTTTCTCTGGGTTTGAGATTGCGTACTCAGATTTGAATGAGAACATCACTGTTACTCTCCATGCAAAACATGGAACAGTCTTCCTGTCTCCTATGGTAATGCAATTTTGGCAGCCACCATGGAGTCAACTGGCTGTAAACCAAGAACTTGTGAGTTCTAAAGAGTTGACTTTACATGGTTGTTTGGAAGTCATCAATTGTGCCCTGCAAGCAATCCAATACTACGGGTCAAATCTCTGGCTCTATCTCTCTTTTCAAGCATAAAAATACAAGCTTTACAGACAAGCATCATAAATTGATAGGAAGTTTTGCTTCATTAAGCAACTCTAATTGTTTCCTTGAATCAGGAATGGGAATTTCTCTGGGGAGGATACAATCCAAATCTCTACTATGAACAGAAATGGAATGAACAATTTAAACGTTCCTGTATTTGTGGAGCCCATCAATGATCCACCATTCATCAGTGCGCCTCCATTTATTTTCCTTCAGGATTCAGGAGATGAACTTCTTATTTTTGACAGAAAGAAAGACAAATTTGATTTCATCATTGGGGATCCTGATCTTCTAAATTTTCCCGGTATGCGAAGACAATAATTTAGAGCATCAGGATGGGCACTTCTAGTTTTCAGTCTTATGGTTCTTGGTTTCTCCTCATATTCAGTTCATTTTATTTTCAGGTAACAGGTCTCACTTTTTAGTCATGTTCTCTTTGGAAGTCATTTCTGGATATTTATCTACAAGCCTTCCGGTTGATCTCATAAGCACAACTGAACTGAAGCTCAAGGCAAGTTATCAGTGGCAGCCACTTCTAACATTTGTCACCATCTCGAAACATTTTACAGTTAAAGCAAAAGGAATTAGATTCCGGGGGACAATTGATGAATGCAACAGCATTATGGAACAACTGATGTATAATGTGAGTTCACTAGTAGATCATCTTGACACCAAGTGATGATAATCCTTTATTGAGATCCCATTTCATTTTGCTTTTTAAAAGCCTTTTATGCTGCTTCAAGTATCCCTCTAAATGGGATTAACTGCAACTTCTGCAGGGCAACAAGCATGGTGATGTCTTAACCTTGAGAGTAAATGATATGGGGAACTATGGGTGTTACCCAAGCTGCAGCCAAATGATGTCAATGCCACTGTTTGCTGAGGCTACCATAAATCTAATTAGAAGGAGACCAATGAGTTCATTGCTAGCCCATAGTAAGTACTAACAATTTTCACAGAATTGTGGGATTGTGCCTGAGATTATATGAAAGGCTCCTATTTATGGCCTGCAAAATAATCAATCTTGAATTACTAATTTGCTCTGAATGTGTTGCGTGGTACAGCTCTGGGATCTGCAGTTGTGGTTGAGTTCATCGCAGTGCTCTCCCTTGGGGTGGTACTGGTATTTTTCACTTGTAAATGTGCCGTTGTACTCGTTCGTGAAAAGAGGAAGAATGAGAACCAGGACATAGGGCTCTTGCAAGTTGCGACATCTGATACACAAGCTGTAAGCTTCAGTTTTTTATGTTTCTGAACATAAAAAGTTTTCTGTTTTATTGAGCACTAACTTGATGTCTTCATCCCAACATATTACATGAATGTTGCAGTCAAGTCTGGGCTTATCTGGGAAAATGTTACACTTCAGGGACTGCTGTTCCAGTCTCTCATTGTTTAGTGGCTGGTACACAGTAAATCTGAAACTAGACTTTTTCATTGTGATGACAATTTGAAAAACACTTGAACCCTTTAACATGGAAATGTGAAACATAATTTACAGGTCATATAATCCAACCAGAACGGGACAATCCAGCCAGCAGGATACGCAGAATCCTTCATCTCAGCAGCATTCAAGTGATGATGAATTACCAGTTAGTGGTTCAACACAAATACTTGAATCAAGAGAAGCTGCAGTTTAATGATCTATCTAATTGACTCCATTTCATTTTATCAGTTTCCCCATTAAACAACTCAAATAAACAAATATTCATCAGCACATTTTGATTTTTTAACAGCTCTTCTCATTGGTTGCTGTGATTTTGTACTTAATCACTAAGGTTACACCTAACTAATCACAAGACTATCTTTGGACATATGGGAATGAGATGAGAATCAAAGTATAAACTTCTATGAAATGATTTTATAACTAAGCACTAGACTATCTTTTAAGATATGAGTATGGGAAAGGATCCAAGTATAAATTTGGTGTAAGAGTGACTTTGAACTTAATCACTAAGCTACTTTGGTCCTCAAATTGCATTTCCTTACTAAGATTCCTTAAGTTTTATGCCTAGTATACTATTGTTTTTTGCTACAATAGTATAATTTAAACAACCATTTTTGGAAATAGAAAGAATAATGATACCGTGACTGAATTGACATTTGAGCATTGAGCAATGAAACCGTGAGTTGGTCATGAGTAATGGTAAAAAATTTTAGGAACGAACATTTTTATAATTTTAACTTGAACTTATAAACGAACACTTTTAACCAATTTGAGATAAACTAAGGGAGCGTTTGGTATAATACGTGGGTTTAGGATTGGAATGGATTTGATAGAAAGAAAGGTTTGGAATGGAATGGAATGATAGTAATTATGTTGATTGGTATTATTTCCAGTAATGGAATGAATTTGAAAAAAACTGTTTAGTTATTATTAGTTAATTATTCATTATAATATTAAATTAATTAATTATTAATAAAAATATTATTATTGAATTAATTAATTATAAATTAATTACTTAAAATTAATTAATATTAATTATATAATTAATATTAATGAATGAGATTAAGTAATTATTAATTATAATATTAAATTACAATATTAAATAAATGAATGATTAATTAAAATAATCTTAATTAATTAATTAATTATTAATAAAAATATTATTGATTAAATTAATTTTAAGTAATTAATTAATTATAAATTAATTAATATTATAAATTAATTAGTATAAATGAATTAATATTAATTATAATAATTAATATTAATGAATGAGATTAATTAATTATTAATTATAACATTAAGTTAAAATATTAAGTAAATGAATGATTAATTAAATTAATATTAATTAATTAATTAATTATTATTAATAAAAACATTATTGATTAAATTAATTTTAAGTAATTAATTAATTATACATTAATATAATTAATATTATCAATTAATTATTTATAAATTAATTAATATTAATTATAATAATTAATATTAATGAATGAGATTAATTAATTATTAATTATAATATTAAATTACAATATTAAGTAAATGAATAATTAATTAATATTAACTATACATTAATTAAAAGTGTGAAACTCATTAATCAATTCTAATCCATTCTCATCTAATTTTAACTTGAACTTATAAACGAACACTTTTCATTCCATTCCATTCCCCCCTAAAACCACCAACCAAACACCCCCTAATATTCTTAATTTCACCTTTTGACCCATCTTTTGAGAAACTAAAGCCAACAAAATAGAAGCCAGGCACGATTTCAATGAAAGCGCACAATCCAGTTTGCTGAGTTACATTAGCATATTCTACCACTCTCGAAGGTCACAGCCTTTTTTAATTCCAGCTTCGAGTTGTGGCCGACATAGAGTGGCAGTATCCCAACGCACAGTCACACAGTAGATATATAAATAATTCATCCACCATTGGCATGAGTGCGCAGGCGAAGTTGAGTCCCATTGTCAGGGGTGGAATTAGACTAATAACGACAGGTGGAAGAAGATCAATGGCCACCTCCGTTTCAGCCTATCAGAAGCTTCTTACCGTCGGCACCAAAATCATCGCCGTCGGCCGTAATTATGCCGCCCACGCCAAAGAACTCGGCAACGCCGTCCCCAGGGTTCAATCTTTTCCCTTTTTTATACCCTTTTTTATTGAATTAATCGACATGTCAGTACTAATTGATCTTACTGACTAACTAATCGTGTTGAGTTGGTAGGAGCCGGTGTTGTTTATGAAGCCAACGACGTCGTATTTGGAGAACGGTGGTAAGATCGAGGTGCCACATCCCTTGGAATCGCTGGATCATGAGGTGGAATTAGCTGTCGTCATTGGCCAAAAGGCGCGGGATGTTCCCGAGTCCTCTGCTATGGATTATGTCGGAGGTACATTAAAGTCATCTTCATCGTTTTCAGTTATTATGGGAAAAATTTTGCTCGATGCTAAGGCTGGTTTTTTTTCTTTCTTAAATTCCTTTTTGGATTTTTTGGAAGCTTTTGTTACTTGGGTTAGTGGTAAAAATTTGATCTTTAAGCGTTTCCTTTTCTTTTTTTTTTAAAGGAATTGTTGTTTAGGAATCTGCTACTGTTGTTTGGGCTTCAGGTTATGCGCTTGCCTTGGACATGACTGCTAGGGAAATCCAAGCTGCTGCAAAGGTGTGAATTCTTTATAAACTCTTTGCTGTCATTAATCATATTATGGGGCACTTCAGAGTAATGGTTGCAGTTGTATTGTATATCCGCATGCCATTCTCTTGAAATTTTTATGTCTAATTCACTACTATTCTTGTCATCCTGTTATCACGGAGAATTGAGAAAGGTTTAAAGATAATTGTTTGAAATCTTCTTCTTTATGTGCCTATCCAGTTTTGCAAACTCAGAAAAGTTTACTATTATTTTGGCTAGTATCTGGTATCTTACATTTGAATAATGGTTACTAAATGCGTTTGCTATTTTGGGGTTTGCCAAATTTGATGCACAGTGCTTTTCCTTTTTCTCTTCTTTTTTTGGGGAGATAGGGTGAAGGGGCTGTCATGCATAGGGGACGATCAAAATGTAATTGTCTTGTGCATTATTTTGCTCTTTGCCTCTGACTTGTTTCATGCTGTATGCCAGTCTGCAGGTCTTCCATGGACTGTTTCTAAAGGTCAAGATACCTTCACTCCGATTAGCTCTGTTGTAAGTGTTAGCTTCACTCCGTGTTAATTTTCCTGAGATTGCTTTTGACATTGATATGAAAGAACTTTAGCTCTCTATATAACTTGCAGGCTGTTCCCTTGGATTAATAGAAGTTTCCTTTGCAATTCTTTAATTTTTTTATGCTGTCCACCTATCATCTCTGAGCCTTTGTTCATCAAGTGAGAAAACAAAAATCATCCTTTTTGGTAATTTGTAATGCTTATAAGTAAATACCCCAATGATTTTGCGCAGTTGCCTTGTTCAATGATTCCTGAACCTCATGATGTGGAATTGTGGTTAAAGGTACTACCAGTTTGATCGTACTCTTTTCTCGTTTGTTCTCTGTCATATCTTAGGGAAAATATTTGCAAATAATCCTTAGAATCCTGAAAGGGATGTCTTATGCTGCAGGTGGATGGAGAGATTCGGCAAAAGGGCTCCACTAAAGATATGATTTTTAAGATCCCGTATTTGATAAGCCACATAAGTTCTGTCATGACACTTTTGGAAGGAGATGTTATTTTGACAGGTGAGAGCCAAAATACATCTCTTGTTGGTATGGATAATTTAGATTGTAATCTTTCACCCTAACCCTAATATACACGTTTGATCATTTCTCGAAGAAAGTGTGAAGTTGTTATAGTAGTGATTTAATGATGCAGGCACTCCTCAAGGTGTTGGTCCTGTTAAGGTCGGTCAGAAGATAGAGGCTGGTATAACGGGCGTAACAGACATACACTTCGATGTTGAAAGACGAAAGAGTCGAAAAAGTTGAATAGATCATCTCCATGTTTGTATGTTGAATAAATATGCATGTGAAATTTTACCACCATTTATGTATGGTTTAGGATATCATGTCACTGGAGGACTTTTGTAAGATTCCAAATTTTCTTCTAAAAGAAAATGTTGGACAGTTTTTGGACGCAGTTATGTTAGAAGAAGATTCTTGAATAAACAGAACCTTTTGTAGGTGATCATACAAACCATCCAGGTATGTTTCCAATGGGGTTCATCATCACTCTTCATAAATGTGAAATGCAAGCCAACGTATGGCTGATTATTATTTATCAGTGGCAGCTCTCACAATGCATTACATACTTCAATGATTAGACTAGGAAAATCCTCACAATGATGTAAATGTTTCATCCACGCAACAAGGAGTGCACGCTGTTATTTTAGTTCTTGTTTATAAACAATCACGCAGGATGGAGTCCAAAGAAGCACAAGAACAGAAGCTCAGTACTGTCGAATGAAGTCGTAGATGTGTTTGCTAATCGCATCAGGCCTTTCTTGATTGATGAAGTGAGCGGCATCTTTGATTACAACAACTTCCTCCAGCAGTGGTACATCTGTTTTAAAGCCACCTTTGTGTAGGTAGTCTTGAATTCCTGGCATATGGTATGTCAAATCCAAATCCCCAGTGACAAACTTGGCTGGCACTTTTACTTGAGCCCCAATCCAGGGTGCAGTGAGTTCCCAAGTTCTGCAATCCAGAGCCAAAGATTTATATATGTCTGCAGTTAGTTTTTTCAACTCAAGAGAAGAATTTCACTGTTCAGAGTTTTCTGCTTGATGTGTATACTCTAGGACAAGAACTTGGCACACAAGCATATGATCTCTGTACTAAAATCTGGTGTTTTTAAATTATAAGCCAACATTTAGGACCATAAGAATTTACACAAAGTGACTGAAATTGTTTTTGCATATAAAACTGCAATAGCAGAAGTAACTCACAGATTCAGAGCCCGATAATAGTTTACTCCTCCAGTAAAGCCGGTCTTCTCAAATTTACTGACATAATAGGCAACGTCTTCTTCTGTCAACCAAGATGGCAAGACAACTGGTGTATCGGGGGAATCACCAAAACCTTTACCCTTGGGAAATATCAATGGACTTGTTTGACGTTGGGTAAGTATTTTCTTCACGAAACGCTCCACACCTATCCGAGCAAGGTCAGCCTCTATTTCTCCTACGGCCTGAGACACAAACACGACTGGTGCATCCATCAGTTTTTTCAGTAACATATTCTGTTATTGTCCAGTAATTGCCTTTAACTATTAATCCATTGCCTTCCTCTGCAAGAACTATTTGACTCAGAACATGTTCTAAAAGAGTTGAGATATTTTGAATCATTTGTTGGTAGGAATAAAGTCAGGAAAAATCTCTGGAATTATTTGCTTCAGTTCCTCAGTTCCATACAAATCTTTCGTTATTAAGTTATTTTTCAAATAGGACGAAGCCTTGCATTTGGAGACCATGAAATACTATAGTAAAGGTCTAATTTTGACCCCAAAAGAACTAAGATTATAGATCAAACCAAAAAATGGATTGATCAAGATTTCAAGGCAAAGATTAAGAATGAGCGATTCAAGACAGAAGATATATACCTGGAATCTCCAAATGTAGTGATCGTCCCCATAGAAACTCCTCAGTGCATCGACTGGTTTAACTAACGGATTTCTGGGCATGAAAGGAACACCCAGATTGACTAAGGCCTTAACTTTATCAGGCCTGAACAAGCACAGATACCAAGCAATGGAAGCACCCCAGTCATGACCCACAACGAAAACCTTTTCCTCATCAGGTGCTATAGCTTGGAGGAGTGCGATGAGGTCTCCAACTATATGAAGAACGCTGAATTTGGAGCTATCCTCAATGGGGGCCCCAGTGGTGTCGCCATAGCCACGAAGATCAGGAGCCACGGCACGGTAGCCATGAGCAGCCATGAAAAGGATCTGGTGTCGCCATGAATACCAAAGTTCTGGGAAGCCATGAAGAAACAGGACTACTGGGCCTTTACCAAGCTCTGCTATGTGCACGTTAAGGCCATTCACACACACATTCTTGTGCTCAATCTTTTCCATTTCGGGCTCTCTCAGAGGAAGATTCAACGAGAGTTCTGTCGGTGAAATTTTTTTGTGCCTCTCTGTGGTGATCTAAAAGAAAGTAGTATGACTTTAAATACTGCAAACTAAAACAAGAAAAAGAATGAATCTTTATGCCATTGTCATTTTAGTCAACATATCACCTTAAAGTTCTATAAGAGCTATTTTAATCTAACATTGCTCCCGCCGCGTCGGCTACGATAATAGACTAATAGTTTTCATAATTCCCATCGGATTCCATCAATTTTACAATTTTATTATCCATTCCGATGATCCTATCTTATTATATGACTAAATATAGTTTAATTTACTAAACAAAAAATTTATATTTAAGTAAAATTAAAATTTATCATTATATAAATAATTTAATTAGTTTAATTATACTTTTATTAACTTTTAATAATAAATAAATAATTTAGACATAAATATATTTTTATTGTGATAGTAATTAAAATATTAAAAAATCACATAAAATATTATAAAAAATTAAAATTAAAATAAGACCATTTAATTATAAATTATATATAAAATTTTTAAATATTCATTTATATATTAATTAATAAATTTTTAAAAAATAATTTATAAATTATAAATTTTTATTTTTTAAAAAAATTTTATGATTTTATAGTTTAATCCTACTAGTTCGATTCTATCACTTCAAATTAATTCTGTCTATGATCATAATCCTATAAACTATGGCTACCACAGGCGGGCAAGGCTCCACCGCTCCTGTTGCTGCCTTATAAATTAGACTATCTATATTGTAGGAGTTTCTTTATAAGAATTAGGAGGACAATGGTGTAGGATTTGATCTGGACTTCGCAAAACGTTGATAGAAAATGCAGGCACAGATAGAGAGCAAGATGCCATTCAACATATGTCATTTTGCCAGTTGTTAAAAAAGTTTGCATGACGTTTTAAATGAAGCATTCAATAATGGCGGCTCCAATTAAAATAACCACCAAACTCTACTGGTTTTGGCGTGGTGGCTTCCTTGATTTTTCTCTTTAAAATGTCCTGGCCCCAGGAGCTAATTCACTTGGTGACGCGGGGGAGTCTTTCTACGTGAGATTAAAGAATCGAATCTGATTATTATTGCTAATGTGAAATTTAAAATTTATTTACTAAACTTTGAAAGATTAGTCTCATACTTGACCTATGAGTCATGTAGTCGCAATGATTCTTGAGATCTTACATGGCGTTACAGGACACCTTAATGGATGAGGAAAGTTCGAAATATACTTGGTCAGTGAATGTGGAAATACCTCAAGTAGAGAAAAAAAAAATGTCTTCCCGGGTTCGGCCCTACAACTTGTACTATTGTTACACTGCATTTGGACGGCAACTTCACGCACAAGATATGAATTATGCAGGAGGGAGTCCGTGAAGCACAAGAACAGGAGCTCAGTACTGATGAATGAAGTCGTAGATGTGTCTATTAATCTCAACAGGCCTTTCTTGGATGATTAAGTGAGCTGCATACTTCCTCCAACAAAGGTATTATATAGTCTTGAATTCTGTCATGATTGTACTTGATTCCCATATAAAAAGTATGAGATTTTTATGAGAGGTTTATACAACATTAGGTTCTTTTACCTCAAAAGTTAGGGTTCTTTCAAAAACATGACAAATGGTATTAAAGACAATCACTACTTTTCACCCGTGTTATGATCGCTTAGTCATGTCGACATTAGTATTGCATTGTAGTGTTTGCACAGCGACTAGTGACGTTGGTATTACCGTGTTGATATTGTAGTGTTTACACAGCCGCCAATGACACTGGTATTGCAGGGTTCGCACAGCTGCAAGTTTAAGGCAAAGCCAATAATGGGCCTGTGTTGTGATTGGTTGGTAACGTTCGTATTGCAACCTCTAGTTTATTTTGGGTGGACAGAGTGGATTGTTATGATTTCATTTGGTTTCCACATGTAGTATTTGCACAACCTGCCAGTCTAGTGTAAAGCCAATAATGGTATTGCAGCCTCCAGTCTATTCCGCGTGGACGTGGTCATTTGGTTCCCACATGAAAAGTATGAGAAGTATGGAATTCCCATATAAAGTTTATATGGTTTTAGATTTTTGCAGCTCACAAGTTAGTTTTTGTGGTATTCCGAATTCAATTGCAAATCGTGAATGACAAATTTCTTACATATGGTGGGTCGAATTCAATTTCAAATCGTGAATTACTTCAAAGGTAGGGTAAACTTAGTCGAGTTTTTAGACACCAGAAACATTTGTTCCTTCAGTGATTGGCATCAAGAACTAATCCATGACTCTGTCGTCAAGTCTCACAAGATTGAATCTTGATTAACGGGAAGAAAAATCTATATCTGAACAGCATGAAAAGGTTATAAAAATCTGTAATTTTGACCAGCACAGGCTCCCAACAAACAAAAGAAACACTAAATTATGATAAAGGGCTAATGCAATAACAATGATAATCATATTCATATATGATAATTGATATAGATTTTCATCACTCTGATAAATCGTTCATGGATGTGAAATTCAAGCCAAAATAAGCCCGGCTCTTATTTATCTATAGCATACTATCCAGAGAATGCCATACTTATTTATGGATGCGAAGTATAATTGCTTAATCAGATGAACGAGCAGGATGGATGTCATACTCTGGTTCTGGTTTACAAACACAAAAAGATAACAATTATGCAGGATGGAACACCAAGGAGGACGGGAATATCTCAGTACTGCTTAATGAAGTCATAGATGTGCTTATTAATCTCATCTGGCCTTTCTTGATTGATGAAGTGAGCTGCATCTTTGATTATAACAACTTCCTCCAGCAATGGCACATCTCTCTTGAAGCCACCCTGGTGTATATAGTCTTGAATTCCTGGCAAATGGTAGTTGAAATCTAATTCCCCAGCAATAAACTTACTTGGTACTTTAACTCGATCACCCCTCCAGGGTTTAGTGAGTTCCCAAATCCTGCAATTTACAGCAAAACATTGGCAGAAAATCCATAGTTAGTACCATCCAACTCTTTCACATAGTCAATTCCTGCAATTTCACTATTATAGTTCCTCACATGATAAATATATTGTAGTACCAGAACTTAAATAAGTACACGATCCCCATAGTAGACTATAGAATCTTCGAAGACTGAACTTGCATATTGTGTATGTAAAATGCAAATGTTGGAACAGTTACTCACAGCGGGAGAGCACGATAGTAGTTTACTCCTCCAGTGAAGCCTGTCTTCTCAAATTTAGAGACATAATAATCCACATCTTCTTCTGTCAACCAAGATGGCAATACAACTGGAGTATCAGGGGAATCGCCAAAGCCCTTGCCCTTGGGTAAGAGCAGGGGACCTGGAGTGCGCTAGGTAAGCATCTTCTTTATAAAATATTTTACACCCATCTGAGCAAATTCAGCCTCTATTTCACCTGGTACCTGGAACATAAATGAGCAACAATACATCCATCAGCTATGCGGCATGGACATTGATCAACATATAAACAGAAACAGATAACTACCCGCTTCTCTTCTATTAATAATAATCATCAAGAAATTCAGCTAGCAATAACATTGTAAAACTTATTACTACAAAAATTGATCCTAACTTAAACTCGTCCAGTGGTTATTCCCACTCGTTGAATTTTCAAAAACTGGGGAAATTTTCACTGTACTTTAGGCACAAAAATTTGTTCTTTTCCACTGATTGTCATTAAGAATGATCCTGTTCGGGAATGGAATAGATGAAAAAATCAAAAAATGAATTTTTGTTTAAGAATGAAACCTTATCTTTTGCTCCAGTTTAGGACCAAATTGAGCTATCACTAACAAACATATCAACAAGATTAATAATCAGCGAATCAAGACAGAATGTATGAACCTGGAATCTGGATATGCAGTAATCATCCCCATAGGCACGCCTCAGTCTATCAACGGCATTTTCAGACGGATGCCCAGGTGCATAAGCAACACTCAAGTTGACCAAGGACTTAACTTTATCGGGTCTAAACACGCACAAGTGCCAAGCGATTATAGCACCGAAATCATGACCCACTACGAACACCTTATCCTTATTAGGTGCAATAGCTTGAAGGAGTGCTATGATGTCTCCAACTATATGAAGAGTGCTGAATTTGGAGCAATCTTCAAGAGGTGCCCCAGTAGTATCGCCATAGCCACGAAGGTCAGGAACCACGGCGCGGTAGCCATGAGCAGCCATGAAGAGGATCTGATGGCGCCATGAATGCCAAAGTTCTGGGAAGCCATGAAGGATGAGCACTAATGGGCCTTTACCAAGCTCTGCTATGTGTATGTTTAGGCCATTCACAGTTACTTTCTTGTGCTCAATCCTATCCATTTTGTACTCTTTCAGTAGAGGTTTCTACGATTTTTCTGTACGCTCAATGGACGAGACTCCGTCCTATTAATACTGTTTTCCTTTGAGGAAAACCAAAAAAAGGTCTCATCCCATGTATGAACACAAGCTTCTCATTCACCAATATAGTAAAGTAACCAAAGCGTTGTGCATTTGTTTCAGAAATGATAGTGCTTCTCCTAATTTGTGTATTTACACGTCGAAACGATAGATTTCAAAGTTGGAAACTTGGAATGACCTTCTGCCAAACTTACCCGTCGAATTGTTCCATGCAAAATTTCAATTGAAGTACAGAAGGTAGTGAGAAAATGACCAAAAACAAGGCGGAAGAAACGCATATCAAGGGCGTCAAAATTGGGAACCGACCCTTCCCTTCCCGCTCAAAAGTTGTAGTAAGTTCTTAACTACTACTTTGGCATCCCTGGTTTGAGTTGGGATTTGATCTTCAAGGGAAATTAAGCAAAAATACATGACAATTTTTTTTCACTTGTATCCGTAAATTTTTATCCATATATTATTTTAGGAATTTTATTCAGTAGAATGTCCAGTTTTTCAGTTGAATGGACAAGTTCTTCAGTGCAAGGGGTTAGTAAATTCAGATTCTCAGCCTACACATTACTTGGTTTATATGTGCCTAATGCTAATTTCTGTTCTATTGACACAGACTGCAAAAGCCCATAGCAGTTTGTGGGTTTACGTAAAGCAGAGCAGACATAAAGGAAATCTGTTCTGTGACCCAAAAACAGCGGCTTTGGCAAGTTGCACCAATTGTGATTTATTTGAAAATTTTTGTATTAAAACTTGTAAAAATTGTTTAATAGAAAAAAGTATTTGACAAGAGAAATAAAAGGAGAAAATTTTTAAAATTAAGCAAAATAAAAAAAATATTTAGATAATTTATTTTTATTTTAAAAAAAATTTAACTTTTTATAAATAAAACACAATCCAAACCTAACCATGTTAGCAATTTGGAATATGTCATTTTGGGCAGCAGTCACCGTTTTGTTGTTTGGATTCTACTGCTGTGTTCCAATATGACAACAGTAAGCCATCATCCGTCCATCTTGCAAATTAATACTATTACCATTGTTATTATTCATTTCCATTCTCAGCTTACCTGCCCCTCTCTGATTAGTGAGTGTCTTAAAATTATATAGTGACTGAATTGAGCCATACAAAATTGGTCAGGCAAAAGGTTTCTAATTTGCCGTGGTCCATCCTCTTTTCTGCTGTGTTTGGTTTATGGTTTACTTGAAAATTTTTACATTGATGTTTAACACTGCTCACTTTAAATTTCTAAGTAAATAAAAGTACTTCATTAGTTTGCGAAACCTCAATATAAAGAAAGTAAAATATAAAAATCTTGTTTGTCGTCTCAAATTGTCGAATCATAAACTCCTTACTAAAAGTGGAGTACAATTAATCAAGCTTTTAGGCATCAAAAAATTTGTTACTCCAGTGATTGGCATCGAAAACTTAATCTATGACTCTGTCTTCAAGAATCACAAGATTAAATCTTGATTAACGGGAAGAAAGACCTATATTTGGACAGCATAAAAAGGCTCTAAAAATCTGTAATTTTGATCAGCACAAACTCCCAATAAACAAAGGGAAAAAAAGAGAGAACACTAAATAATGATAACGGGCTAATGCAAAAACAATGATAATCGTATTCAAATATAACAACCGACATAGATCTTCATCAGTTTTTGAATTTGAACTCATCATGGCTATTTCCACAGGTTTTCATCATCACTCTGATAAATCCTTCATGGATGTGAAATTCAAGCCAACATAAGCCCGGCTCTTATTTATCTATACTATAGCATACTATCCAGAGAATGTCACACTTGAGCATCGCTTAATGTAGAGGGAAAGGAGTCAATGGAAAGATCCTCACATGGAAATATAACGCTTAATGAGATGAACGAGTAGGGTGGATGTCATTCTCCAGTTCTGGTTTACGAACACAAAAAGATAACAATGATGCGGGATGGAACCCCAAAGGAGGACAAGAACAAATTCTCAGTACTGCTGAATGAAGTCGTAGATGTGTTTACTAATCTCATCTGGCCTTTCTTGGTTGATGAAGTGAGCTGCATCTTTGATTATAACAACTTCCTCCAACAATGGCACATCTCTCTTAAAGCCACCCTTGTGTATATAGTCTTGAATTCTTGGCATATGGTAGGTCAAATCTAAATCCCCAACAACAAACTTACTTGGTACTTTAACTTGAGCACCCCTCCAGGGTGCAGTAAGTTCCCAGGTTCTGCAATTTACAGCAAAACATTGGCAGAAAATCCATAGTTAGTACCATCCAACTCTTTCACCATTACAGTTTTCCACATCATAGATACATTGCAGTACAAGAACTTAAAATATAGGATCTCCATGGTAGACTATAAATCTTCGTTCACTGAACTTTTATATTGTGTATGTAAAAAGCAAATGTTGGAAGAGTTACTCACAAGGGGAAAGCGCGATAGTAGTTTACTCCTCCAGTGAAGCCTGTCTTCTCAAATTTAGAGACATAGTAATCCACATCTTCTTCTGTCAACCAAGCTGGCAATACAACTGGAGTATCAGGGGAATCGCCAAAGCCCTTGCCCTTAGGAAAGAACAGTGGACCTGGAGTGCGGTAGGTAAGTATCTTCTTCATGAAATACTTCACACCCATCTGAGCAAATTCAGCCTCTATTTCACCTGGTACCTGGAACATAAATGAGCAACAATCCATCCATCAGCTATGCGGCAGGGATATTGATCAACATATAAACAGAAACTGCGTACTACCGGCTTCTCTTCTGTTAATAATATTCATCAAGGGGTCCAGCTAGCCATAAATGTACAAAGTATTACTACAAAAATTGATCCTAACTTGAATTCGTATACTCGTTATTCCCACTTGTTGAATTTTAAAAAACTGGGGAGATTTTCACTAAAGTTTAGGGACAAAAATTTGTTCTTTTCCACTGATTGTCATTAAGAATTCCCTTGTTCCAAGTACGGAACAGAAGGAATAAATAAAAAAATGATTTTTTATTTAAAAATGAAATCTTATCGAAACTGTTCATATCTGGTTCATTTTTAGGAACCATATCACATCCCGGATAAGAAGAGATGGGATGAATTGACAGATCAACAAGATTAATCGGATTAATAATTGAGCAAATTGAGCAGTTAATAAGGTTAATAATTTGGTCCTAGCTTGAGCTTTTAGGACCAAATTGAATTATCACCTTAACAAACAGATGAACAAGATTAAGAATCAGCGAATCAAGACAGGATATATGAACCTGGAATCTACATATGTAGTAATCATCCCCATAGGCACTCCTCAGTCTATCGACGGGATTTGCATTCGGATCCACAGGGGAAAAAGCAACACTCAAGTTGACCAAGGCCTTAACTTTGTCTGGCCTCCACAAGCACAACTGCCAAGCAATTACAGCACCCCAATCATGACCCACTACAAACACCTTATCCTCATCAGGGGCAATAGCTTGAAGGAGAGCTATGATGTCTCCAACTATATGAAGAGTGCTGAATTTTGAGCAATCTTCAACAGGTGCCCCAGTAGTATCGCCATAGCCACGAAGGTCAGGAGCCACGGCGCGGTAGCCATGAGCAGCCATGAAGAGGATTTGATGGCGCCATGAATACCAAAGTTCTGGGAAGCCATGAAGGAAGAGCACTAATGGGCCTTTACCAAGCTCTGCTATGTGTATGTTTAAGCCGTTGACAGTCACATTCTTGTGCTCAATCCTATCCATTTTGTATTCTCTCAATAGGGGTTTCTAATTTTTCTCTATGCTCAACGATGGATGAGGCCCCGCCCGCCCTATATAATACTGTTGTCTTTAAGGAAAACAAATTTTATAAAAAAAAAAAAAAAAAAGGTCTCAATCAATGTGTGAACACAAGCTTTTCGTTGCCCAATATAGTAATGCAACTAAAGCCCCGTTGTGCATTTGTTTCAGAAATGATAGTGCTTCTCCTAGTTTGTGTGCTTTACCTCTCAAAGTTCGAAACTTGGATTGACCTTCGGCCAAACTTACTCTTGAAATTGTTCCATGGAGAATTTCAATTACAGTACGTAGTGAAAAAATGGAGAAGAAAAAGGGTGGAGGAGACGCATATCAGGGGCGTCAAAATTAGGAACCGAAACTTCCCACTCAAAAGTTGCAGTAAGTTCTTAATCACTTCCTACTACTACTTCGGAATCCCTAGTTTGAATTGGGATTTATTCTTCAACAGAAATTATAGAGAGAGTGGTATTGTGTAACAAAATAAGAATTAAATTCAAAGTGAAATAACAAAATGAATGAACGTAGTCTTTCATGCTTTTGATGTGCAGAACCAAGGCAAGATACAATGCCACAAATATGTTCCATGCTTATTTGTTGAAAATTAAGAACCCATAAAAACATCCGCCAAATAGGCATTTAGGACAAATGCAGTTACAGAAGAGAGCATCTGGAAGAAGAATGCTTCTGGATGAAGTGCTGGATGTATTTGTTAATCTCATCAGGCTTTTCTTCATGGACAAAATGGCCAACCCCTTTAATCACCACTACATCCTCCAAGAGCGGTACATCTTTTTTGAACCCTCCCTTGTGAATATAATCCTTGGCGCCTGGTGCATTGTAAGTTAGATCCAGATCCCCAACAACAAACTTAACTGGTACCTTTATTTTATCCCCAGTCCATGGTGCAGTGAGTTCCCAGTTTCTGCGGCAAATCAAAGCAGATAATAAACCTTTCTATTCCCTGAGATGTGCTACATGCTAACGTAACAAGTGATTGTCATTGGATTTTGAGGCTTACCGGTCCAGTGCTCTGTAGTAATTCAGACTTCCAGTGAAGCCACTCTGCTCATATTGGTTGCTGTAGTACTCAAGGTCTTGTTCAGTTAACCAAGGTGGCAATGTGAGAGGAGTTTCGGATGAATCGCCCGACCATTTTCCCTTTGGTAGATAAAGTGGTCCTGGGGAACGGTAGGTAAGAAACTTGTGCAGAACTCTCTTGGTTCCAATTTTGGCAAACTCATTTTCTATTTCTCCAGGTTCCTGAAAATAATCAAATAAATCTCTCCATTGCACAAACTTTTGATGAATTGCATACATTACTAACCACTTAATTAGAACGTGATCACCAAGACAAGTTAATAAAAAATCGGAATCATCAAATTAATTGATAGTGACAAACTAAATCTTGCAATCAATTTAGGAAAAAAAAATACTTTCTTGAACCAACCAAACATACCTGGAATCTAACAATGTAATAGTCATTACCATAAACGGCACGCAATGTCTCAAGAGGCTTCCTCTCAGGATTTCGTGGATTGAAATAAACACTCATATTGAACAATCCCTTAACTTTATCAGGTCTATACAAGCACATTGACCATGCTATCATCGCACCCCAATCATGCGCCACTAAGAACACTTTTTCTTCATCAGGGGCAATAATTCTCAGGAGCCCAACAATGTCTCCCACCACTTGGAAAGTGGTGAACTTGGAGGGATCATTGACTGGTGCACCAGTGCTGCCACCATAGCCACGGAGGTCGACCGCCACAGCTCGGTTTCCTTGGGCTGCCAAGAAAGTCATCTGATGCCTCCATGTATACCAGCATTCAGGAAAGCCATGAAGTAAGAGAACTAAAGGGCCTTGGCCTATTTCTGCAATGTGCATATTTATCCCATTTACATGAATATTCTTGTGCGCTATCCCCTCCATCTCTCTCACAATTTCCTGATTGTTACACACGCAGACACACAGTGATTAGGAATTTATGATCTTGACTTTGCAGAGGAAGAAACAGCTGAGCTGAATCAAATAAAGATGAAAAGCATCATAATTGATATGATGTTTTTTAATTTTTATGGTGGGACACCTGGTACAGGTTTTTTTTGGTGTTTTGTCGAGCAAAGTGGGGATAAATCAATAAAGATACTTTGAGTGAAATGGGCGAATTGGTTTCCCTTTGAAGAAAGAATATTACATGGCGTGTGAAACACCTGAAGCTTAAGAAATGGAGTGCTTTTTTGGATCAAAGAAGCAATTGAATTTTAATCAATTCAGTTTGACACTTTATTTACTTTACGAAAACATTATCCATCCAATTTTTGTGTAAGAGAGCATTATGAAAAAAGACAAAAAAAATTTCATTCCCAATCAATTAAAAGAATAAATTAAATTGAAGAGTAAAACTTATTAAACAAAAATACAAGTGTATGTATGTATTACGTTTCAAAATACATAATAATGAAACTTTCTCAATAATTGACTTTTATTTAAAATAATTAAGACATGTATTTGGATATTTCCCTTCAACTCTCCAATATTATTTGACAGAACTAGTTGAAGAGGAGAGAAAATGGATTATGGAAGTGTGTGACTTGAGCTCTTGATTAGTCTATGTAGTTATATACCTACAGCATTGGTATTGGAATCTACAAGAAAATATGTCTTTGTTCCAACCACTGCGAGAGCCCTATGAAGAGGATAGGCTGATTCGCTTGAAGAAAAAAATTTCTATAATCAAGTTCACATCATGTTGTATATGAACTGGTTCCGTTTCGGAAATATGCTAAAAATGTAAAATATTATTTTTAAAAATATAAAAATATATTTTAAAATACAGCATAAGTCAACAAACTATTTGTTTTTACTTGTACCCATAATTTTGTGTACATATATTATTATAGAAATTTTATTCAAAAAATTATATATAGAATTCCCATAACGAAACAATTGAGTGTCCAATTTGTGAGTTGAATGGAGTGGCTTCTTCAACGCAAGGGTTTTAGGCCTCCATTTGAGCCCCAGTTAGCAACTTCAGATTCCAAGCTTACCCAAGCCCCCTACAAGCAGAGCTGACGCATCCCACGTTGTTACTCCGCTCCAGGAAGACTGAAACTTGTGCCGTGTGAGCCCAAAACAGAGGGGGCATCATCATTAATGTTCAATATCTTGACATTTTGGCCAGCAGTCACCGTTTTCTTGTTTGGATTCCACTGCTGTCTTCACAATGTGACAAAAGTAAGCCATTGTTTGGTTTGGATTCCGCTGCTGTCCTCACAATGTGAAGAAAGTAAGCCATCATATCCATCCATCTTGCCAATTAATACCACTACTAGTGTTATTATTCATGTCAATTCTCAGCTTACTTAACCCACGAAGCAAAGGTGTCGTTTCTTTGAACTAAAATGCATTATAATATAAAGTTATAAACTTTACTTTTACCTCACAATGTTGAAAATTTTACGCTGCAATTTCTCTCTCTCTCTCTAATCAATCACGAGAAAAACAAATACATTGAACCATTAAAGAAAAAAAACAAAAGAAAGTGAAAGGACGTTTGACATAGCGAAAGACGACGAAAGGGTGAAATTGATTATTAACATTCAAATAATTTTATAAAAATTAAAAAATCACTTCTCCGCCTTTATTACTTTTCAGATTTAACTTTAAACTTTCCAAACGCTTTATTTGCTGGAATCGCAAAGGCCTCTCGCATCAAGTATAGATCATTATTCACACTTTACCCTTAAACAGGCGTGGCATTAATCTTCTTGATTACATGGAACCGTTTCAAATCCCACTAATTCAGAGACTTAAACCCATAATGTGTTCTTGAGATTTCCGTTGGACAAACCATCTCAACTAAGCTCGGGGGCAGAGTAATTCAACTTCAACGAGAACTTTTATTGTAAAACTATTATTAATAACTTTTTCTAAAAATCTATTGAACTAATGCATACTAACTAAAACTAACCACAATTTAATAATTAAATTTTACATAAAAACTATTTTTTAAAGCAATTTAAATCTAAATACATTAATAATTATTAAATCTAAAACAAAATTAACAACTAAAAAAAATATTATTTTTATTATAATTATAAAACCCTGAAAATCTAAAAAATTTATTTTATTAAATAAGTCAAAACTATTACGATATATTCCGCGTCAACCTTTCTCTCTAATCAGCGAGTGCCTTAAAATCATCAAGAAGCAAAAGGTTTGTAATCCGTCGTAGTCCATCTATGATACTAACTCCTCCTCATCATTTCTAACTTGGCAAAAACAAATCAACGAGCTTTTACTTCTCCATTACACCCCACCAACAAAAATTTGTGCTCTTTCATAGGACAACTATGTGAACATGTTCATTTTGGGTGTAGTCCTGTTAATTTTCACAATGCAATGCAATTAGAGATTCTTACTTAGATGGAGCTGATCAATCAAGCCTTAACATAAGCATATATCAAGCATTTGTTAGGCACGAAAGCAGACGTTTAACAACTAATAAGAAGAGCTCTCTCGATGGAGACCGAGGACTTGAACGTGTCGTGTCATTATCAATCCACATGCGTGTCAAGGTTGCGTATGGACGTTGGTCTCTCCGATATGACCCCACCATAACCAACGGTTACCGATAATTTAGGCGCGTTTCAATAGTACGATTTTTATATGTTTAATAACAAGACCAAAAAGCCCATCGGAATTATAGCTAATTTATACCGCGCCGACACTTCAACAAGTCTTATCCAATAATATTGGGTTCCAATGTTTGCAACTATCTAATAACAGTTTTAGAGATAAGAGCTATTATTTAAGCTTGGGAGGTGTGCTCATAATAATACAGTAATAGAAATGTGAGATGTGGAATGTGCTCATAATAACCAGTGATATAACTAACTCGGCCTAGATGAGTTGATCACCCAACCTTGCAAATGCATTTGGGGTTAAGAAAGGCATTATTCAAACCCCCATAATGTTATTCCCTCTCCCCTTTGATCTTCTTCCCTCACCCCTCTAATGAGGCATAGAGAGGATAGGACTTTTCTAATATAATAATGTAGGATAATTGTAATAAAATAGGATTTTTGTAATGAAATAGAGATTCTTAAAAAAAAAAACAATAATATGAGAAAGAGTCCGTGATAAAGCGGTTAAGTTTTAAGGTGCCCATGCGAGAGGGCATAGCGGTTAAGCTTCCTCACCCCTCTAGTGAGGCATAGACAGAATAGAACTTACTTAATGTAATAATGTAGGACAATTGTAATAAAATAGGATTTTTGTAATGAAATAGAGATTCTTAAAAAAAAACAGTAATATGGAAAAGAGTTAGTGATATGGTGGTTAAACTTTAAGTTACCCATGCAAGAAGACATAGGTTCAAAAACCAATAATATGGGATAAAGTCAGTGGCACAGCGATTAAACTTTAAGGTGCCCATGCGAGGACGTATGTTCAAATTGCACTAGTGACATTTGTCAGCTTTGAAGACAAGCTTTTAAGAAGTGCTCATGATAACCCATTATAAGAGTGTGAGAAACAAACGGGTTAAATAGGTCGCATAAAATCAGTGATCGTAAAAATATAAAAAATACCTCTTGCGTCTGAAAAAATTAAAAAAAAAGACCAAAAAAATATATATACATATATAAACGCGATTTAAAATAAAACTTATACACACCTATATAACAAACCAACAAATATGAAAAAAAATTAGAACTAAGTTTTCATCGAAGTTGTTAATTATATTTTTAGTACATATTTTTATTTAAGTTTTGATGAAGAGATAAATATATTAACTAAGAAAAGAGAGAAAAATACTATTCCATAAGAATGGTAAGGTGTGCATGAATTATATTTTAAAATATATTTTATATTTTATATTTTATAAAATATATAAAAAATATAAATATATTTTAAAATATTAATCCTCACTCCCAGTCCATACTCACTGGGGAACTGTTGTCACCCCTGCCGTTCGTGCAGCAATAAATAGACTTCATTAAATGAGAAATCTAAAGATATCATCAATCCATGACAACATAAAGCACAGAAAACAAGAAAACTTTCCAATTCCCCCAACTACACGAAATTAAAGCACCTTTTGCTCTGAAAAATACTAAAAAGGCTGTTTTTGGGTAGTGTGGGGGGCTTAGCCCTTCAAAAAGCTAAAGATAAGCCCACCATTATCAAGAAATGACCACTCCTAATCAAAAGTAAAAGCTAACAATACGGCACTTTTGAATCATTTACGTGACCAAATATATTGGCATTGCTGAGGTTGAAACTCTCTGGTGGTGGTGCAGCTGCTGCTGCTGATGATCCATTTCAAACTCCCTGAGACTAATGTATGGAATCTGAATCTCATCCTTCTCAATCGGAGTCAATGTTCCGGCCAAGGGGCCGGAGCTTGGCCGGCTCGTTGTTCGGTAAGGCGTGGAGGACCCACTTCTACTCTCAGTGATGTAAATTGGCCCAGATATTGATCCCCTAATGGGACGTCCATAATACTGAACCCCACAACCAAGAACATCAGCAGAGTCGTTGCGGCTGGTCGGGGTCCATTTCGACCTGAAGAAGAGGAGGGCATTCTTCCACCATCGCTTCTTGTTCTTCTTGATCTTCTTCTTGGAGAAATACTCGTCTCTTGAAATGGGTTTCTGAAGCTTGAAGTGCCGTGCGTCTATGGATGTGGAAGATCTTGCTGAAGTCTCCCTCTTGTGCCTCCTTGCCTCTTCCAAAACCTTAACCAAAACCAAAAAAACAAAAAATCAAACATGGGTCGTTTTGCTTTGTAATCAAAATCATGTCTTATGACTATTAATAGCACAATAAAAACAGAAGCGAAAAAGAAATACCTGAAAATAATCAAATTGTGGATCAAAGCCATAGTCACTGAAGTGTTGAGGTTCTGATATAGGAAAAATAGGAGATTTGCTTGACATTTCTTAGCTGGTTTTGAGTTCAAAAATAGATTCTTGAGCTGAAAAAATGCTTTGAAGTATTTTTATATCGAGTTGAGTTAGTGATTCAAAGAATGAAAAATCAAAAATGGGGAGAGAATTAGAGCAGATGCAAGTGTTGGGGCTCAAGCTGTGGGGAGAGTTTGACTGACCGTTGGAATGTGAGAACCCTAGCAAATAAATATTGCCCTAGAGATCTTCAATTAAAGCCGCCCTATTTGACACGATAACAAATTTTCTAATTCATTTATGGGTTTCACGCTTTTAGATGAGTGGTGTATGAATTGTTTACCCTTCTCAAAAATATACACTTTATCTACTTAATTAATTATTCATTAGTTTAACTTCACATTCAAGATAAGCCAATCATTTAGTTACTTGTGTTGTGAAGTATTGAGTTGGACTTTGACCAAAGCTTAATGAAATTAATGAGTGAGATTTGAGATTAAAACTTTTTTTTTGAATCCCTTAATCTATTACATGTAATCTTTTTCTTTTTTATTGTTAATGCAACTAACGGAATAAGAATATCGTATGAATTGCACTTTTAAAATGTATTTTGCACTTTTTAATATATTTTTTTATTTTATAAATATTTTTTAAAAAATATATTTTAAAACAGAATTTATGTAAAGTACTCCTACTATCTAGATTGACTAATGATAAGTATTTTTATCATTTGTGCAAATCTTTTTGCTACTCTCTCTGTTTCACAAGAAAAGAGAAAAAAAACCTTCACCTTTGATTTGAAACAGGAGAATATTATAAATTTGATATAATTTTATAAGTAACGGTATTATAAATTTGAAATATTATGAATTTTTATGATGATTAACTTTTATCACATAAACATCACATCAATCATTGAAATATTTTAGTCAAAATTTTTAGAAATAATATCATTTATTACCCTCATTGTTTTGTAATATATCAAATTAAATTCTATTGTTTGAAAAAATATCAATCGCCTTCCTTGACTACTCGTTAATCTAACTGGAGAGCGCAAAAAGACGAAATTTTTTTTCAGAAAATTTGATATAGTTTAAAAACTTTTATTAAATTTTTAAAAAGACAAAAAAAATTTAAAGATAAAAATTTAATAAAATTATTTAAAATATATAATAAAAATTTTCAAACTAAAAAAATGAAATGTAAAAATGAAAATTTACTAAAATTTAAAGATGAAAAAGAAATAAAAAATTTTGAGTTTAAAAAATAAAAAAACTATATTTTTTCTTTTTAAAATAAATTTGTTAACAAAATTGTACATAATTTTATTAAATTTTTGTGTTTAAATTTCGTCTTTTTTGTCTTTTTAAAAATTTAATAAATTTTTTTAAAGTATATCAAATTTTTTGATATCTTTTTTTTTAAAAAATTTTATCTTTTTAATTTAAAAAATTGTATTATATCGTTTAATTAATTTTATTAAATTTTTATCTTTAATTTTTTAAAATCTTTTTAAAATTTTAATAAAAAATTTTAAACTATATTAATTTTTTTTAGGATTTTTTTATCTTTTTACGCCATCTAATTAGGTTGATTAGTAATTAAGGAGGGTTATTTTTTTTTTTAAATTATAAAATTTAATTTAATATATTATAAAATTACGAAGATAATAAATAATATTATTTTAAATTTTTATTGTGTATGTCACTGCTCTAACTTTGATTTTTAGCTATATAGGAGTATCACTTGATGCATCCTTTGAAATGAACATGGCAAACTAATTTTACCTTCGCCGGCCCCTTTCTCGGCTTTTCCTTTTCAATACTTGGGATTTCTTATATTGGGAATCGTCTGAGACTCTGAAAAGTTGCCTTTTTCAGCTCTAAATCTGAAAAGGCAGACCACACATGACTGCGAGCACAGGAAGTACATTATTCAATGCAAATATTCCTAACTTTCACATCCACAATCAACAGTGATGTTCACATAATTAACCTTTGTTCCCAGTAGTTAAGTGGGATCCTTGTTAGCATTTTGGGCTTCTTGCTGTTGTAAGCTCTTATTATTAATAACTCAGAAACAGTATTTGGAAAATGGGATTGGATAAATAGGACAAAATTTCTCAGCCTGTTGCTCAAAAAAATAAGACATAAAACGATGAAAATGGTGAAAGGGCATCAGCGTATGGGGGAGAGAACAACCCTCGATAGTCATTCATTACCATCAATAAATGCCATCATTAAGCCCTTTTGTTTCCTTTCCGTGGGGCTGTGTGGTCTGCCTCAAAGAAAGTCACGTCGTCGGGACCAAATGGCAATAATGAATATTGTCTTATTAACTCAAAAATTCTACAAACACAAATCAAAACTTGAACTGAACTCAAATTAGTCATTGAAGCTTCTCAATCTAATTGTTCCCCTTCCAAGTATGAGTATATCAATCATAAAAACATCAACGATAACATGCTGTTTATTATTACAATTAGGATGAGTGTTGCGCGTATAAGAGGGAAATGAAATTTGTATGAATCCATAGCATTAAAGTTGTGAAAATTGAACGTTAGAATGATTTTCTTTTTTTTTCGTATTGGGGTTAGTTATGATTTTCTTTTTTTTCGTATTGGGGTTAGTTTAGTGATTCTCTAAAGGTAATCATCATAAAAAGACTTAGATTTTGAATTTTAGAAATGTCACCAGGTATTTTTGGAGTCAACTCTACCTAATTTTGGATTATTAGTCTCACGCTTAGCGAGTGGATCACTTAACCTGACGATGTATGGGACTTACATCATTCCCGAGTTACTATGCAGATAGAAGTTTGGAATCAGCTAGTCAGTGAATGTGAAGATATTTCTAGATTTAAAAAAAAAAAGATTTTCTTTTTTTTCTTTATTGGTCTCATAAATGTCAGAACCTTTGCAAGAGATTACCATATTCATACATTGACCCCTGAAAGAGAGAAAGTGAATAAATGCAACAATACGTGGGAATCTTCTGTGTCCCAAATTCAATTACCCATATTCCGAGAAGTTCGTATGAAGCTCTAAGCAAAAGCCCAATTCACAGTTCTGTTCTGTCTTTCTCAGCCGAATTTTGTATGTTCACGTGATAAAACAGAAGCCCATTTTGAACAAGTTTCTATATTCTTAATTTAACAAAGCATTATTATAATAAGGTGAAGGGAACATGGCCCAGGAGTCTTTAACGTTAGTCTAGTCTTTATAGTTGGAAAATATTGCAGTCTTGTCCCAAATCAAAAACAAACGATGTCAGTCCTCTCGTTTTGCAAAAATCAATGTATTCTTTCGGATTATAAAGTGTTTGAATAAAGATGAGGTGTGTCTTACTCACCATTTTTGACCATCTTGGGAGAGAATGAAAGTTTAAATTTAAACCCCCCAAAAAAAAAAAATTTATCTCGCAAGTGGACATAATCATCGTACGCACGCTTAACTATGTAAAGTCAGATTCAAAGTACACACGCTACACACGAATTGGGTAGAATATTTGTAGTGGTTTCATTTCACCTTATAGAATTGTATTGCATGAATAACTTAAGGGTAAAAGTATAAGTTTTAATTGTTAATATAAGACTATTCGGAGTTAAAGTTATTATTCTCTTTTTTGTAATTAATCAGTGAAAGTTATTATTCTCTATGTCCAAAGGAAAAAGAGATTATTCTTTTTAGTAATTAGTTAGTGAATTCAATTGATGTTTGACTTTTGCATACCATTTTGTGTCGAATACAATATATTTAATATATCATTAAATTGGTAAGATTTAAAAATAATAAAAATAAACTTTTTCCTAAAACAGAATGAATACTTAATGTCTTATCATTTGGTTGAGTGTTTTCATAATATAACAATATTAAGATAGATAGTTATCATTGGGAAAGAAAAAAATGTAAAAATTATGAATACTTCATCTTTGTTTTTATTTCATGGAATGATGGATCACCAAAACCATTAGTCCTAAAAAATATCTTCAGTGGCCAACAAACACACCATCACATCATTTTGTACATTCAAAACCAATATTACAATAATCAAACATCAAAATTTGGTACCAATATCTAGGTAGAATTGATTACTTAACTTGATAAGCTAAGCAGTGTAGTGGTTCAGCCCAATTCAAATAAATCGCTATAAAAGCCCCCCTAGTCCATTTTCAATTTCAACAAAGCAATTCAGCTCTTGGTCCATTCATCCTTTTGATATTCATTGTCTTCAACTCAATTTTTCTTGTTTTTTTTGGTTTGTTCATAAAAAAGAAAAGGCCCCCAAAGAAACTGACTCAAAAAATGAAAAAGGTCAAATGAGTCATTTCAACTAATCCCGCGTCAACACAGGCGTCTACTGCAAAGTCTGCAATTCTTTGAAATCGCGCCTTCGCTCTCTCTCTCACTGAAACCACCAAGAACCTTCCTTCCTCCCTTTCCCTCCATTTCTTCCTTCCTTCCTTCCCACTTCCACTCACGCACATAAAACCCACCCTCACTTCCTCTCTCTATCTCAACTTTATCATCATCTCATCCACTTTCTATTCCCTCATCTTTCTCGGTAAAAGAAAAGCTCAAAAATCCAGCAAAAAGATGTCTCCGGAAGAAGACAGTGTTCCAGTGGGGAGAAACACAGCCGACCCGAAAAGTTATGCACTGAGCGGGAAGATAATGCTCAGTGCAATTATCATTTTATTCTTCGTTGTGGTTATAATGGTGTCCCTTCATCTCTACGCGAAATGGTACCTCCTCCGTCGGAGGCGGCGCCAGCTCCTCCAACGTCGCCGCAGCCGTTTAAACAGCAATAGGAGAGCCCACATCGTGTTTTACGTCGATAATAACAATCCCAATACTCTCGTTTCCGGCCCTGATGATCCCGCCAATAAGGGACTCGAACCGGCCGTTCTCCGCTCGCTGCCGGTGTTTGTTTACTCATCCAGGACTCACCCGGAAGGCCTGGAATGCGCGGTTTGCTTGTCCGAGTTTGAAGAGGATGAGAAAGGGAGGATTTTGCCCAAATGCAACCATTCTTTTCACGCCGAGTGCATTGACATGTGGTTTCAGTCGCACTCGACTTGCCCAATTTGCCGGGCCGCGGTTGAACCCGTTGTTAAACAGGAAGAAAACCCGGTAAATTTGGTGGTTGAACAGGCCGGTTCCAGCTCCGGGTTGTGCTCAGCCTGTCAGCACGAGGAGGGCGGCAGTAGTTCAATGGTGCCGTTGGGGTCAAGAAGAAAAGGGTTTGATTTGACGGGGGTGAGAATCGAGGTGCCGAGGTGGAGCGAGTTGGAGCCCGAGTTACCACTGAGTTCACCAGCGAGTTACGGGTTCAGGTCGCCAGGGACTCGACTTTTGTCTCTGAAAAGGATACTAAGCATGGGCAGAAAAACACCAACGCCAACAGGGTCTTCATCAGCCTCAGCCGCTGCTCCATCCTGGGCGGCCGGAACGAGTTGCAGCCCTGCCGGGACTACCGAGTTGGACCTAGAGAGTGGAGCAGCAGGGTCGAGTCGGGTGCAGACACCGAGGAGAGCCGTCTGAGTCACGGCGAGGCGGTTGAAAATGGAGACGACGTCGGCAAGCTCCTAGTAGGAGGCGGCTAACTCTATTCAACGTGGCGACATTCCGACACCGACACGAGTTACGATAATTGGACGGAATATTTGACTTGTAAATACTAGTTTTTAAAAGATCGGTGATTGGATGGCATGGCCAAAGAAAAAAAAAATGGTAACTTTGTAAAAATATCTAGAGTGAGCTTAGTGGCTAACCATCTTTGCTTTATGTCCAAATCTTGACCAAATTCTGTCAATGATTTTATTAATTATAATATGTTTGTTCTTTTTATGTGTTATCCTCGCACTAATACTTTTTTTTTTGGTTCCTTTCTTTGGATTGGAGATGTGAGGATCAAATCTTCTCCCCTAATTCACATTTAATTTAATCTAATATTTAAGGTAGCATGATTTTTTTAATATATGATTTCTTTTACCCAACAATTCCAATTTGTGACGTCCACTATGATGTAGTACATCATATTTTCGTATTACATGAGATGGACTATATAAAATATATCTTGTTATTATTTTTTGTTTAAAAAGCATATTTTTTTTTGAAGTTTGTTTAGTCAGATTTTTAAAATATATTTTTATATTTTTTAAAATACTTTTTTAGTTATTAATATTATCTTTTATCTCATCATTATTATATTAAAAATATAAAAATACATTTTTAAATATTGTATGTATCGACCCTTAATATCTCTTAATATTCTTATTTTTATTTTAGGTCTTCCCATTTCTTATTTTTATAAATTCGAATTAATAATTATCTATCTTTTACAAACTATACAAAAGTATTTAAGTGTTTCTTGTCCGTACTAGGGAATGTCTTTACTGAATGAGTTAAAAAAGGAATCTTTTTGTCTATCTTAAATTTTCTCTCTTTCTTTATATCAATAATTCAGACCAAAGACAATTATGTTCAAGAATACAATATATGTTACGCTTATTATTTTTAGTTTGATTTGTACATGTCTTAATTCTGTCATTTAGTCACAAATTTTATATTCGGAAAATTTCAATAGTAAAAAAAGATCATTCTTATGGGAGGAGTGGCAACAACATACATTTTGAAAATAAATGAATTATGGTCGAGATAGTATTGTAATAAATAAATCGTGTTGTGAATAAATAGTTAATTATTTATGGGGACATTTTGATATATGTGTGTGTGGGGTTAAGATTATCAAATTGATGAAAAATGTACATAGGCCATTTGGTTGAGACACCTATATCCATCCAATGTGAGTTTTGGCAGCTGTTTTGAGCCTAATATTGGCCTACACAAAATTAACACAATAATTGTGGTAGGTACCATGAAATGAGGACAACAAAACAAGAACTTGCCTACAAACAGCCTTTATCCATTTGAGAGGACTATGACATAGGAAATGAAAACAGGATGGAAAGAAGGATTTCTTATGATATTTTGAAGATTGAAAATGGGAAATTTCCAGGTAATTTCATTGACATGATTGGATCCATGCATGTCTCTTCTTTCATCACCAAAATGATTTCTTAATTTCATCGATATGCATCCTTAAATAATAGTCATTTCATAGGAAAGGAAAAAAACATGGTAAGTACTATTGTCGAAACTTCAAGGTTTCTTTCCTGTCTGGTACAGAGGATTTGTTATGCTCTTTGAATAGTCGGTGATATTCCTAGTTAGGTACACAATCGCAAATATGGGTTAAATTTGAATTACTTGTATGATAAGCAAAGAAAGCGTTTGTCGCAACATACTAAATTGCATAATGCAATGAGGGACGACTTAATATTAGCGGGCCTCAAGAATTGATGTGTAATCGAATTATTGAATCTAACAATTATCTATATGTTTTTATTAGTAATGTTAATACTAAATATGTTATTAAAAAAATAAAAAGTAGTACCACTAGATATAATTATACATATCTATAAAGAGTTCAAACGAAACAACCCTTATATGATGACAGGATGGTGTGTGATTGATCAAGAAGGGAATTCAAAGAGTGTTTTAATTCAATAAAAGACGGAGGAGAGTGTGGAGTTGTGGACTATATGACTCATTAAGTGATCGACTAGCATTCATAATAGGTTGATTAAAAGTAGTTGGGTCAACAAATCACGTTAATCACCAGGACCACGAAGGGATAAGTATTGCAAAGCTGACTCCCCAGAAAATTCCCAGCTTCGCAACGTTGAATTTTCTAACGAATCCAACGTGACAACACCAACTAAAACTTGGCTTTCTCTACAACATCATTGGCAAGGCAACTGTTTCGAGTCAAAGTACGCTGAAAACCATAATGGTTTTCACGTTTCTGCGTCGAAATTTTGGAGAAGATTCTTTCAATTTGGAGAGCCGCCATGCCTTCTCTTACGCAATCCCATTGACCTCCCAATAATCAATTCTGTATAGTAATTCATAAAATGGTCAACAAATGTCATTTGAAATTACTTGCAGAACACCAGTTGCAAACTATTCATTGGTTAAATACTTGGATGTTACACAAACTTACAATCATCTTTTGAGTACCGCGTTCCAGCCTTTCCAGGCATCAATTTGTAACTCAACACTTTTCTAACAGTTAGAATTAGGAATCTAATGGTACACTTTTTACGTTATCTTCTCACATTCTAATCTACTCCATTCAACAAGGTCCCCTATAGCATAGTACAGTAAGAATTTTGCTAACTACAGTGTCTCGTCCTGCAGAATAAACCGTGATTTTCGCCTCTTCTTACCTTCAGGAGTGCACTTTGTGACCCCAGGCTTTCCGACCTTTATAGATAACCTACAACTCGAGGTGGATATTGAAGATGATACATTCCTAACTTGACGGTTTTCTTTACCTACAACTCGACCTTTAGTACGTCCTTTGGGAGAATTGGCTCTCTTCTTTGATAACTCAGGCACAGGTTCATTACTTTGCTTCCCATCCCGAAGGAGATGAACATGAAAAGGATTCTCAGCTGTGTAACAAATAGGTTCAAAACCACAGCAACTCCTCCCCAGTTCAACATCTCCATCATTCACCTGTTTATACAGAGGAAGAAGAGGGATGGAAGTCAGATATCTTGCCCACAAAACGATGCCACATACCCCTTAATTCCTGCTTTCTCTCCTTTAAATAAAATAAAAATAAAGCCCAAATGAATCAAACAAATTGCAACTTGGATGCTTGCAAGTTTTTAAACGGTATGGAATTTTATGGCATAATCCTCGTTAGAACTGTTTTTACAACTAATTTCTCGGAGATTTTAATTTTAATTAAGGAGCTACCAGTTGCAGAAGAGCAGAAAATGTTCGCGCAACATCATGTTTTGCTTGGCCTTTGACGACATCAGCAAAAGACATGGAACTACCATTGTCTCCTTCCTTATGCAGCTTTCCTAACACCCTTTCACCATACTCATGAATATCAAATGGAGGTCGTGAATCCTGTCAGAGAGTAAATTTCATTTAGGCCACAAGAATGGTTGGCTAACTCTGGCATGAAAATACCAGGAGAACGAAGGATAAAAAAGAACTAGAGATGTGTGAAGCACAAACTTGCTCTTCCAAATTCTGTTCAATTCTCTGTTTCCAAGTTGAAACCCTAGCAGCCATCTCAGTCTGTTTCTCAGTTTCTGCAAGACTAGCGAGGAGGGAATCCTGCACAAATAAACATGTTTTCATATCAAATATTCCACCAGTCAATTTCAGAGCAGTTCCCCAGGATACAATTCCTTACAGATGACACTAGGCAATGACATTGTGGATTCCTTTAAGTAAGGCTAGGGATCCCGCTTCTTCGAATTGCTAAAACTAAAGGAGACTGAAGAAATTTATAGTTTCTTTTTTGGGTATGCTGCCATTAGAACCAGAATTTCAACTGCAGCAGGAAGAGAAACTAATAACTGAACGTGGTCTGAAGAAGAAGAAGATGACAGTCTAGAAATTACAACTTTTTTAAATCATCAAAGCTTATGTTAAATGCTTAATCTTGATTCCCTCTGAAAGAATTATATTTTCATGTATGTCCTAACATAAGAGCATACAAACTTTAGTCTAGTGAGATTTGTGCTTACCAAGTGGGAGCGACAAAGATCTTCAAGGTTCGCATGAATACTGGGATCTTCATAACCTTCTTTGGGGTTCAGGTGAATATTGCCATCATCCTGCACGAAAGTTGAGAAGTGAAGAATCTGAGAACATCTTCCACTGAACTGTTACCAAATTCGCGTGTACAAGTTCACAAACATATTGAAGTAATAAGACAACCAGCCTAACCTTATCTTGCAATGGTACATCTTCATTTGAGTGTGTGTTCTCTGGCATGTCAAATTCAGGAAGATCATTTCCTGCATCCTCACTGTCATAGCCATTATCTGTATTGTTCTCGGCAGGATTAGGAAAAACATTGTACCCTTGGTTCCCACCTAGAACTAGTGATTCCCGCAGCTGCAAACAGCACCCTTTAAATACAAAGCAAGTTCAATTAAGACAATATATAGCACCATAAAACCAACCTTCTCGTAGAGTGGAGGCGAATGTGATTCATCTGGTCTTTGTGAGGTAGAGCACTTGGCTTCCCACATTTTAGCGAGTTCTGCACTAATAGGACCATCCAATCTTGCAATGGGGTACTCTGCCATAAGAGGGTTATATTTCCGTGAAATTGCTGCTGTCCTTCTATTAAATTTCCCTGCTTGGATCAGAATGCAATCTGAGACATTCGACAAAACACACAGACTAGGAAAGGACAGGGAGACAGAATATTCATTAACCTTTTTTAAATGGTTTGACTTTCAAATTCCCTGGTTCATGGGGATTAAGAGGTTTCCATGGATCATCACTATCTGAATCATCTGAAAACCCATCTTGCATGTTGATATGACCATTGTCATCTTCAGGAAAATCAAAGGCCGGTGGAGAAGATCCAACAGCACAATCATTATATTCAAAACCATTATTAGCCAGCGGAGATTGATTAATATCAGCCTCCTGATTTTTTTGAGCTGACAGCCTATGGCCGGTACCCCCAGAACGTCTAGTTGGAGATAAAAAGCTTTTGCGACTTTTAGAATTCAGAGAGCTCCCTTTGCAAACATCAGAATGCACTTTTTCAGCTTTATTTTGACTGTTCAAGAAGTCATTGACTGTTACCGCATCACATGAGTCCAACAAAATAAAATCCCGGAAAAGATCATTTGTGGCCAACTGCAATTATAAAAACAATAGAATGTCCTTAGAGTGAGAGCATCCTAACATTATAACATATATTTAATGCTTCATTCTACTACCAGATAGGACTCTAGTTCCCCAGCGTCTCCAATAGCATCTAAGCAATCACCTTCAAGTACAACCAAATTCGCAGGGGGCCTAACTAAATAATTCACTTGAGCATCTTTGCCATTTGCACCATCTAACAAGTTCTTTGCTTCAGCTGCAGAAAGCAACATTATAAGCTACGTGATGTTTGCAACTCTTAAACAACAAAATACAGAGAAACAGGCTACCTGGAATGTCATCTAAGCTCCAAAATATATCATTTTCTTCATCATGAGGAGCCTGAAAAACACTTGCCTCTGGTTGGGTTGAAGCACTCGCACTTGTTGGTTGTTCTTGAGAACTACTCATATAGACAAGAAAACTAACTTTATCATTTTCTCGCACTTGTGGCTAGAAGAGAAAATTATTAACAAAACTTAACATTTACTAGTTTCCCATAACATGAAAAAGAGCCTTTCATCCATCACTATGCCAAAAAAAAAAAAAGAACCTTTCATCCATCACAATGCCAACGCACACACACATCACTTCAATTCACAAAATTCCCATCATCACTAACACTTCAGGTATGACACCATTATAAAGTTCTGCCAACGCACACACACATCACTTCAATTCACAAAATTCCCATCATCACTAACACTTCAGGTATGACACCATTATAAAGTTCTGTGACCGTGAGCTGACTTAAAAGATAAATCTTGATAAGCGACAATTTACAATAACGAAATTAAATTGCCCATTGCTAACTGAAGACTGGGAGGAGAAAAACGAACCTCTTCTGGGAAATAAACTCCAAAGTATGCAATACCAAAGAATATAAATATTCCACCTTCCTACTATACACTTGGACCGAACCCTGAAGCAGCAAAGCAGCTACAAAAATTTCACCCAATTAATTAAAACCAAAATTAGGCAGCAAATTCTACACGCATGCGCGCGCACACACAAAATCAGTCATGTGATAAATTGTGCATACCTTCAGCGAAATTTACTGAAAGTTGAGGAACATCGTGGCCGTCGGAGGTGATTTCGCCGGAGCAAATCTTGAGCAAATACTCTTCGAGATTCTTGGCTAAATCGACAGCCCAGTTGGATTCCAGATCGCGGTGGGGCTGCAAGGTGTAAAACCTTCCCGTGGATTCAGGTTCGGGTTGTCCTGGACCGTTACTCATTGTTCAATTATTCGAATCGAACCGTCCATTACTGATGTTGCATTGCAGCTTCAAAAATTCATCATTTGAGGTCAACTATAGAAAACCTAAATCTTTAAATTTGGGGAGGGAGAATTTGAAAAGCCTTAATTTTGAAATCAATCAGAAAATGCTACAAGAACATTATAATGGGAAATTCCAAACAGGTCAAGGGAGAAAGATTTTTGGATACACTAAAAAGAATTTGGATTGGAGTGTGTGAGTGTGTGTTTTTGGGAGCTTTGCCTCTGGGTTTGGATTTCAAAATGTTAGGACTTTTTTTCCCGCTCTCTTGCAACGGGCCTGGCTCTGGCAGGCTTAGTTATAATGGATTTATATAAGCCCAACCCAGTTCACACGTTCCACAGATTTTTTTTTTCTTTTTTTTTTTTGAAACATTAGAAACTTTGTAAACTCATTTTTCACCTCCATGCATATCCAAAGTTTTTGAATACTGCATCTAGATTTTGAGATGGACAAAAGTAATTTTTTGTAGTTAAGTTGCTAAACACAGGTTAATTAGCTTGAGATTATAAGATTCTTGTAATGAAATTTAATGAGTATTGAGTCAGAAATAAATGGTCGTGTTAAATGTTTCTTCATTTTCATAAGTTACAAATGCAAGCAATGAGTAAGGTATTACGATAATGATACTCCATTCATCTTGAAAAAAAATTCATTATTAGAACTTTTAATTGTCCAAAAATAGAGTGAATTTTTAAACTTGTTCCTATATTAATATATTTACTAAAATTGATAATGTACAATCTAAAATCGAAAAGCAAAGATAAAATTTAAAAAAATTATATATTTAATCGTACATTAAATGTATTGTAAAAAGAAAAAGATCTTTTCTAGCCAACATGATCTCTTATGAACAAAACGAAAGATACATTCATCATTGACATAAACAAAAAGACGTTCTTAGTTATAATTAAAATTTCTGATGCTGGAAATTTTTGGGTCATATTTATAGCCTTTTTCATTAATTAATCCTGCTGCACATTGTGCAAAGATTATAGCCATTTATTGATTTGTTGCCCTAAGAAATAAGTATACAATGCAATGGTAAAAGACACATGCATGGTTATTGTGATGTGATCCAAAGAATGGATACATCTGATTTGGTGCAAATGAAGTAATTTGTATTGAAAAAAATAAAGAGAGCAAAGGAAGAAAGAATTAAAATGGCCATACATACATAAGCAAATATCTAAAAGAATGTTCATTTAGAATTTAATATACTAAATGGACATTCTTAATAGTTGTAATTACTACATAGAATAAAAAATGATTACATTATATGGGTATTTTGAAGTTTTAATTTTTATACTTTGAACATGCCAGGCTCATAAGGGAAACCAGTGTTCTTGATCCATTCATCACCCATAAAGTATGTGCCTGGAGTGAAGCTCTGAGCAATCTCAGGAGTAATGGTCTGGATAGCTTTCCATTTGACTCTATCCGTTGTTTTTGCGCCAGGACCCCTGTTTTGGTACTCACCATAGTATGAAGTCTCCAAACCCCAGGTACCCATCCAAGGTGACCATCCTACTGGAGCGATGAATGCATCAATGAAGGATTGCATGATGAGGGTTCTTGAGTACTCCTTCCATGGACGTCCAAGATATGCCATGGGTAGAGGTTTGGTTGCCAGGAAGTCTGGGTCAGCAAGAATTGAGCAGTTCTGCATCACAATGGCTCCCAACGAACGGCTGTTGTTCCTGCCTTGAGCTGTGACCATGCAACCTTGGTTCTCCAGTGGCTTCCTGACGATCATTTTGCAATTCTGGAACACTGCTTGTGCGTCACCAAAGATGAAATCAATGGTTCCACTGATGGTGGTGTCTCTGTAGTATTGACGGTAGGAGTGGCTGTAAAGGGTGTCTTGGTAGCCATCGAGTCTGCAGTTGTAGATGACGCTCTTGTCACCAGAAACACGAAGGGCCACGGCCTGGTGCTTGATTGCTCCAGCTGAATTTTCAATTGCGATGTCCTTGAGAATGCATCCATCTCCATTGATAACTGGATATATCATCGAAATTAGAAATAGTCAATTTAATCATGTTGAAATAGTCAATCTCCATTTGATCGATTTTGATTAACTTACCAACGGTGGCAGTGTGGAAGGTGCCAATGCCATCAATGTAGTTCTTGTGTCCAGTAATCTTGGTTTTATCGGCGCCTTCTCCAATGATGTAAATATTGTTGATGCGTCTTGGGATTTCAACTGTCTCCTCATAAACACCAGCCTTGACAAGAATCACGAAGGGGACGGTATTGTTCTTTCGGACAAGATTAATGGCCTCCTTGAAGTTCTTATGTGTGCCACTGCCATCCTTAGCAATGGTAGCATTAGGCTTGAGAGAGGCAATGTCAGTCTGGAGGAGTCTACGTCCATGAAGATCAACAAATCCAGGGAAATCGTCACCAGCCTTT